>JAREYC010000011.1:12755000-14005000 GCA_030015325.1 Cryptoblepharus egeriae | reverse complement strand
TTATCATTTGCATAATGGGTTTTTAAAGATTTTTGAAAAAAAATATATCTATTAAAGATTATTCAATTATGATGTAGGTAAGAAATTGATGGCTCAATCCTATTTAAATCTCCAGTGTTGATGAGGCCCTGCAGATGGGGGTCTGCACTGGATCCTGGGGGTGGGGGAGTCATAGAGGTCTCCCCAAAGCTAAGGGACTGCATTGTGGCTGCCTGGGTACTAGACAGTTGCATAGGATGGGGTCCTCGGTTGCAAATCAGAGTTCCCCTGATTCAGTGATTTTCAGCCAGTGTGCTGTGGCACAGTAGTATGCCATGGCTAGACCTCAGGTGTGCCGCAGGAATTTGGGGTTTGACATCCATTAATAGGAAAACTGGGGGTTTCAACAGTCTGGTGTGCCTTGTCAGTGGTAAAAACAACTGATAGTATGCCTTGAAAATTTCAGTGCCTTGTTAGCGTGCATGAGTCGAAAAAGATTGAAAATCACTGTACTAATCCATCAAATCGCACTGCCTTAGGCAAGAGTCTTCCATATCTGCAATATGGTGGTAAGAAAGTGTGTAGTTCCCTTACAGGTTTGTAGTAAGATCAACATGATGACAACATATGAAAGAAGCCGTTTGTGTTCTCAGCACACAAACTGTACAAATATTGCGTAATGTTGAACACATTTCTTGTTTCAAAGGCAAGATGAAAGGATGAAGAGAAAATAGAATTAAAACACACAAGGGCCCATATCCTAAAGTCAAAATAAACCCTTTGCTCTGGAGCAGTTAAGGTGACTTTTCATAAGATGACACTAGAGGGTGACGTAACTGCGTGGACCCATAACTGCTATGGATTTCTGCACTCTAGACTTTCCATGCACCTCTAGTTACTGCACCACCTAGTGAAAACCTATGGGAAATTCATATTGGAATCCAGAGTAAGTTGTTCTTACACCGGAGCAAGGACTCCCCATAGTTACTCTGGATTTTGCCCTTAGATTCATGGGTGTTAAACTACCCCAATACTTTAGTTTTTATTGCAGATTTATTTGAACTATGGTTTTATTTGAAGTTTTTTTTAAAAAAAATGTTTTTTTAATTTGGTTTTATTTTATTTTTTAAAAATGTATTTGAATTTTTTTATTTTATTATAGTTTTATTTGTACTTTATTTTATTTGAAATTTTTTCCTCTTGCGGCACACTGATCAGGTGCTAAAACTGTCAAGGCACACTGTCCGTTTTTTTAACGTTGACAAAGCACACCAAGCTGCTGGTAGGGATTTCAAATCCTCCAAATGCCCATGCCAAAGTCTCACAGCACATCCATGGCATACCGGGTTGCCAGAGCACAATGGATGAAAATCACTGTTTTATGGGATTGTCGCAGAAAATGTTCCAAAGCAAGGTCTTGGCTCCACATCCATACCTAATGGCTTGTTAAATTTGATGGGGCTGAGTTTGGATCAGGCAACACAGTGGCTTGACCAAGATGGGATTTGTGGTGACTTGTCGCTGCTTACATGTCTCTCTCCTTTTGAGTAGTCAAGAATGTTTCCTTCTGGATAACTCAGATCTGGACCGGTTGTGCTACGTCCCTGGGTGGGGAGGAAGTAGCCATGCACTGAGTGTCTTTGGAATGGACCCAGGGGTTAGCAAAGAGGCCGGAAAGTGGTGGGCCAGGCAGGAAGCTTGGGCAGGCTTTCAGAACTCGCCGTCTCCATTCGGAGGAGGAAGTGTAGGAGAGAACGGCTCCAGCTGACTCGAAAAAAGCAACTGCAGAGGGTGTGTGGGCGTCAAGGGACGCTGGTTCCTGCTTGCTTGCTGCCAGATGGCTTCTGATAACTGCTCTCCTCTCTTGTTTGATGGCATGGGCTTCTTGTTTTTCACATCACTTGCTGCCACATATTCCCCTGAGCAGCTTGACACACAGAGAACTCTCAAGGGATGAGTGAATCATCTCCATGGATTCCTGATGGGTGCTACGTGGCTTGATGACACCTGCATTCCTGGCCCTCAGATCTTCCATTTACAAGATATGCTAGACTTTCGGCGTAATTTGCCGGTTCTTTCTTTGCTAGTGCGATCTTTGCATCCTTAGGATGTACAGGCATAAAGACGACTATTTCACCTATTATGACCCATCAAATGCATGCAGGATGCCCTCAAGCAATCATTTTTCTTGCTGCTTTTCTTCAGCAACTGCTATTCAGGTCAAATCAGCCACCAATCTTGTTGGTTCCACAATTATGTCTGATCCCTACATAGGGTTGCCAGATGTCCCAAAAAACAGGGACAATCCCGATTTTGGGAGATTGTGTTCACATACTAGTAAATGGGACTAGCAAGCGATCCTGTCCCAATTTTGTGGAAGAGAATTAGGCCAACCCTATCCCTGTAGACATATCCTGAAGTGTCTCAACATCTTTCAAAGTCAACTGATATAGTGAACCCCCTACAACAATTTGTGGCAGTGAATTCCCTAAGTCAGGGGTTTCCAAACCCCAGCCCTGGGGCCACATGCAGCCCAAGGCAAGCCGCTATCCCACTCAAGTGAGCTCTGTAACTCTCCAAAGACACGCGCAGTTCCACACCTTGGGAGGGTATTTTGAGCAATGGGGAGGCTACACACAGCTCCTCTCTCTATATATAAAAGTGTTAATGAACTGGTTTGAAGATCACCCTCTCTCTGTGTGTTGGAAAGTGTGACGAACAATTTGAATGAATTCATTCATTCACAAGTTCCGCCACTAATATATTCCTTTATGTAAATTTATTCAAATTTGAAATGTAAATCAGTTCTTTTTTCTGACCCCCAACACGGTATCAGACAGTATCAAAAAGATTATGTGGCCCACATGCCAAAGAGTTTCAAGACCCCTGCTCTAAGTTAATGATGCACAGTCTGAAGAACCATTGCACATCCGGAATCCACTGCCTCTTTGGTGGATGACCCTGAGTTTGAGTTGAGATGGTGCAGAGGAATCAGGACAGACAGAAGAAAATATTTCTTTACCCAGTTAGTCTGTGGAACTCCTTGCCACAAGATTGATGATGGCATCTAGCCTACATGCCTCTAAGAGGGAACTGGACAAATTTCTGGAGGAAAAGTCCGTCATGAATTACAAGCCACCATAATGTGTATGTGAAACCTGCTTATTTTAAATGTAAAGGTAAAGGTGTTCCCTGCAGGTTGACCTGCTAGTCGTGACTGACTAGGTGCTCATCCCCTGTTTCTAGAGCCATTGAGCCAGTGTTATCCAAAGACACCTCCGTGGACATGTGGCCCACGTGTGCTGGGAACGCTGTTACCTTCCCACCAACGTGGTATCTCTTTAGCAACTTGCATTTGGATGCTTTTCAACTGCTCTCTTGGCACGAATTTTAGATGTACGTAGCTTCCTCAAAATATCAGATGCAAGGGCAGGCACCAGGATGGAGGTTTTTTGTTGTCTTGTGTGCTCCTGGGGTATCGGGTGGGTCACTGTGAGATATGGGAAGCTGGACTAGATGGGCCTCTGGCCTGATCCAGTGAGGCTTTTCAGATAGCTACTGGTCACAACAACCATATGCTACCTCCAGATCAGAAGTATTGGGTCTCTCCCATGCCCATTCTAGACTCTATAAGAACATAAGACGGGTCTCCACTGGATCAGTCCAAAGGTCCATCTAGTCCAGCTTCCTGTATCATACAGCAGCCCACCAGATGCCTCGGGGAGCACATATAGCACCAGGACCCAGGTGCCCTCCCCTGCATCTGGCATTTGGGGTATGCACATTGGGTATTCAGTGGCAGAAATGGAGCATGCCTTCAATTCCTGTTTCTGGGCCTCTGCTGATGCAGAGGTGTTCATGGAAGATATACCCAGTTGGTCCTGTCCTGAGCATATTTCCTGCAGTCTCAGGTGAGACTTATACCATGGTACCAGTCATGGGCTGAGACCAGTTTGGGCTGGATCGCCCGAACCGGTAGTTCCACTCAGCCCGATGCTGGCGAACCGGTAGCTATGGTGGCTGGCCAAAACTGGCCGAACCGGTTCGGGGGGCACCTTTCAGTCGCCGCGGCCGCCATTTTCACTCCCAGCCTCTCCCCCACCGGCCGGGGGGCTGAGAGGACCTTGCATGGACCACCGCGCTCTCCAGCCTCTCCCCCGCCAGCCAGGGGGGGCTCAGAGGCACCACCACGTGCCCCATCGTATGCGTGTCTACTCAGAAGTAAGTCCCATGACAGTCAATGGGACTTACTCCTAGGGTGGAGTGGAGAGGACAGCAGCCTCAGAGCATATCCTATGCAGGTCTACTCAGAAGTAAGCCTCATGACAGTCAATGGGGCTTACTCCCAGGGTGGAGTGGAGAGGACAGCAGCCTCAGAGCACATCCTATGCAGGTCTACTCAGAAGTAAGCCTCATGCCAGTCAATGGGGCTTACTCCCAGGGTGGAGTGGAAAGGACAGCAGCCTCAGAGCACATCCTATGCAGGTCAACTCAGAAGGAAGCCTCATGCCAGTCAATGGGGCTTACTCCCAGGGTGGAGTGGAGAGGACAGCAGCCTCAGAGCACATCCTATGCAGGTCTACTCAGAAGTAAGCCACATGCTTAAATTTTTTTGAATTTTTTTAATTTTAAAAAATTCTCCCTGGCCCCGCCCCCTAACCTCGGCCCCGCCCCTGGCCTGGCCTGGCCCCGCCCACTTCCAGAGAACCAGTTGTTACGGCAGGCTGGGCCCATGCATGCATGGTACCATATATGTAGGGTTGCCATATGTTCCCAAAAACAGGGACAGTCCAAGTTTGGGGGGATTGTGTTCACATACCGACAAGTGTGACAAAATCCAGTCCTGATTTTGTGGAGGAGAATTATGGCAACCCTACGCATATGAAGATCACAATTTCTTGGGATCCCTAATTCCAGTAATGTGTACATAGATAGGTATGAGGTACAGCCACAACATTAAGGGGGAAAAATCCCACCCACATTTATCCACTGAGGCTCAGTGTGGGAGCAGCAAAAACATTTCCTCTGCCTGATTCATTTGGTATGATATCACTTCTGGGAGATGTTAAGCTTCAGGTCTTTTTAGCACTAACTCAACTTGCTGATGCCACACATGTAAATTATTGATTGATTGATTGATTGATTGATTGATTGATTGATTGATTGATTGATTGATTGATTGATTGGTTGGTTGCATTGCATTGCATTGCATTGCATTGCATTGCATTGAGGGGGAAAAAGCTTCAGCTCTCTTTGGGATGCCTGATTACAACAGTCAACATAAATCTTGACTATCCCAATTTGTTCCATGGCCGTATAACTGGCCGCAGGGTTCCTAAAACCATATAACAGGCTGCAAGATACCATTCCCTAATGCTGCCTGGGAAATCATATTTAGAACAGGAACATTGCACTGAACATTACCACTCCCCCCACCCACAGTGACATCCTATCAGTGGCATAGCTAAGGGGGGAAAGCACCAATTTGCAGGGAATCTCACCTTCGTTAAGTATTACATCTTGCAGGCAGTTTCCTTGTGGCTCTTTCCTAGGGTTGCCATAATTCTGCTTCACAAAATTGGGACAGGACCTTCTGTCACACTTGCTAGTATGCAAACACAATCCCCCAAAATCAGGACTGTCCTTATTTTTGGGAGCATACAGTGACTCTACTCTTTCCCCTTACCAGTTTAGAAGCCAATCCAGGCAGTGGGAGCAATATGGAGAATGGAAAGGGGCTCCTTGCATGCCATGCTGAGGCTCCCTGCAAGACTTAAAGCTTTGCACCCCTTCGTGCTATGTCACTGGAGTTGATTTTTGAGAGCCCTAAATTAGTATTGAATTTTTTTGGTTGATATTTTAATCTCATTGTATTGTTTCTGTTTCTTTGTCTGTGCCCAGAATTTGTTTTTAAATGCATAGAACAGTTGTGTATACAACTGAAAACAAAATCTGTCTTATGTGAGAGTTTTGTTCATTGCATGTCTATTTTAAAAAAATCTTCAGAAATGCATAATGTGCCTGGCGCACAGATGATCATAAACAAATGCACTAAACTGAGGGTGGCATTCCTACTTCTCATCCCTGTGTCAGCATCAGGTTGCCAAATAGCTTACTGGTGGTGGGCAGCAATGCCTCCCCCCTCTTCATCGGCAAATGGGAGGATTCTGCAATGGATGACAGATCCTTGGGAGTTCATGGGGTCTGCACACACAGATTTGTCCCAACCTAGCTGACTCCTGACATGATTCATTTTTTCCTAGTAGCAACTCTGTAAGGTTAGCTAGGCTGAGACTCAAGATTTATTTATTTTTTTCTGCATTTTTATAACAACTTTAAAAAGCTCCAGATGGTATAAATGATGCCCTTCCTTTTGTCCTCACAACAACCCTGTGAGGTAGGTGAGGTTGAGAGGATAGTGACTGGCCCAAATTCATCCAGGAAGTTTTGTAACTAAGAGGGAATTTGAACCTGGATCTTCCAAGTCCAATACCAGAACCACTAAATCATACACTGGGCTGAGAGATGGTGACTTCCTACCTAACAATCCTATTCATGCCTACTCAGAAGAAATCCCATTGAGTTCAACTCGGGATAAATCCGAGTAATGTTTGGATAGGATTGCAGCCTGACCACACTTACGGCATATGCTCACCCCTGCTCAGTATGACCAAGATAGAGGTATGCAGAACAGCTGGTGGTGTCTAAGGCTGCAATCCTAAAGACACTTTCCTGGGAGTAAGACCTATTGAACATAATGGGGCTTACTTTTGAGTTGTCATAGTTAGGATTGTGCTCTAAGACTCAGATGATGTGCAACTATTGGATGTCACGAAGCACGGGTGCACACAAGAGCTAAGTGCTCCTCACCCCATACCTTGCCTTGATTTACTTTATTGTATGCACCTTTTTTCCCTGCTATGAGATGGTTTTAAAAATAGCATGTGCTGATCTGAGGCATTCAGCCTAGTGTTGCTAAGGAAGAAGTTAAATTCAAAACCAGGTTCTTAGTCTCCGTTTGGGGGAGCTACTATTGGTTTCCATGATAACTACCAGTGTGTAGGATTTGCCTGCACCTAAAACTAGGACATACAGCTGTGACTCTTCATCACATTTTTGCATAGGGGAAGTTTATATTACCTTACAGCTGATTAAGTGAAGGCAGGGAGAGAGAGAGCATGAAGGTTAAATGTTTGAAGGTTTCTAGTACAGTCCATCCTCTGGGATCAGAACAATTAAAATTGAAGGCACATTTAAAATTGGGGAAAGTCAAACATAGGCTGTTACTGTATTCCCAGTTTAGTTCAGGGGTGCGGAGAGGTGGGCCACACCTTGTGATGCACATGGGGGGGGGGGGGTTTGAAACCTTTACCAGTCAAAATTTTTAATATCTTTCAAATAATGTTTCAAATAACACTTTCAAATAATGCCATAATGTTATATATCATTTGATATATAATTTCATGTAGGATGCAACAAAACAAAGTGTGTTGAAATATCTCTATTTTATAAAATAAAATTATAGCTAAAAAAAACTAGGGCAACACTGCATAGAGGTCTGTCATATGCTGGCCTCTTGCACCAGGTGATGCAAATCCTAGTGATGCCACTGATTGCTACTTCATTTACTTTTTCAATCCTGTAATAATTTTATGTAGCATTCATATATAGGTTTCTCCGGGTATCCTGTTACATTGCTGCCTTCCCCCCCATGGATCTTGGATTTTGGTCTGAATGCCATCCCCCACTGGATCTTGGCAATCACAGATAAGGAAGAATTCTACCTCCATAGCTTTCTGCTGCCCTTTTGCACCCCATTAATTTTGTTTTGATTGTATTCCCCCAAAGAGATGTTGTTCCAAAACACCTACCATAGAGTTGGAACCACTCACTGAATGTGCCTCAATGGTACCGCAGTGATCATGATGGCATGGGACCTAAATCAATTTCAACAAACCTAGGAGTATATTTTTAAATATTTTATATATATCTGTGTTCATGTGCTTTTACTTATGTTGCTAGCTGCCTTGTGATGAAAGGAGGGAAGTAAGTAAGTAAGTAAGTATAACCCTCTCAGATGGTTCCCAGAGGTTCCCAGCCCTCTCTGTGAATTTCCCCACTGCTGTACTGAGTTCCAATCTGCCTGACATTCTCTGTATTCAGGATACATCTGTGCAAAATGTGGCAATGCGTCTGAATTTATTTTATTTTTGTCTTCCTTCTATCTTTAAAGGAGCTGGCAGTATAAAGTTAAATACAGTAATTGCTTAGAAGAACAGACTGTTGATTCTGAGATGCCTGAACCATTTGATGTGCATAAAATAGGATGACAGTAACCGTAATGAGCTTGTTAATTCCATTTATACACCTCTTTATGCATTAATCAAATCTGCCTAATTTTCCTCATTTTGGAAGCTTTGTTTTGGTATGAAAACATGGCTTATCTTATTGAAAGGCAGGAGGAATTGTTGTGATGGGGTGTTGTGATGGGGTGGGGGGTGGTAAGGAGTGGAACAGGTGGAAATGATGCAAGATTTGGATGGTCTCCAACCTGTTCTCTTTATAGGTTGCACAGAGCTTGTGTTGGAGAAAAACATTAAGCAAGTGTAGCATTGATTGCCAAGTTCAGACCACACCACTGGAATGTGATTTGATGTAACCGCTTGTTTGAGGGATTGTAGTTTTAAAAGGTGTCTTCCTGTGGTTGGCACCACTCCATGGTGGTGCCCCAACGTAGCTTGCTCTGGAAAGTGGGTGGAAGAAAAGTGGCCTCTTGCTGTGGTAATGATCACTGGAAAAGCACACATGTTCCCTCGGAGTCCCATTGCTTCCCACAATCTCTTGGGCAGAGAGACTCAAGATCTTGCCCAGTGTCTCCAAGAGACAACCAGGTTTAGCTGTTTGAATTTCTAGATTGGAGAGCTGAGATAGTCAGAGGATGGCTGAACATTTTCCAAAACCGTTTCTTGGCTGAGTGATGCTTGGCAAGGATGTTCCTTCCTCCTTTCCCCAAATAAATCAACTTGAAGTCAAGGAAGGTATGTTTATCTGACCTGCTCTGAAAAGATCAGATGAAAAACAGGCTTCTTAATGAGCAGATGGGGTAGGTTGAGTATTAACAAGGCACTGCTGTACAGTACTTCCAAAGATTTTTGGATTTATTTTTCAAGGCGCTAGTCCTGCTTGACATTTTTGTGCCAGAAGTGGTTAGAATATCAGACCTAAGGCGCAATCCAGAGTAACTATGGGGAGTCCTTGCTCCAGAATAAGAACACTTTACTCTGGATTGCAATATGAGTTTCCCATAGGTTTTTACTAAGTGGTGCAGTAACTACGGGTGCATGTAATGTCTCTTACGTGCTCCCATAATTACTCTGGATTGTAAAGTACAATCCTAACCAATTTAGGCGGGCCTAACTCACATGGCATATTTTCCTGTGATGGTGTGGGGATGGTGGCATATGCCTGTGCACTGACCTAACCCCATCAGGCACTTTTGTGACACCCCAAGATCAGCACAGGAAAATTATTTCAGCACAAGATCAGCACTATGATTCAATTATTGCATATTTATTTTGCATGCAGGGAAGGTCCCAGGATCAGTCTGTGGCAGGGAAGACCACTACCTGCTGATCTACCCATTGGCACACATAGGTAGACACATCAATAATTCAGTAGCATTTAGCTTCTGATGTTCTTCCTAGACCCTCCAAATCACCCTGAGTCAGGGCGAAATCCAGAGTAACTACGGGGAGTCCTTGCTCCGGTGTAAGAACAATTTACTCTGGATTGCAATATGAATTTTCCCATAGGTTTTCACTAGGTGGTGTAGTAACTAGGGGTGCACGTAATGTCTCTTACGTTCTCACGTAGTTATTCTGGATTTAGCTGAATGTCATTATGTGTCAGCCAAACTTATGTTCATGGGCTGAGGATGAAATCCAAAAGCAGGATTTCCAGACTGTTCCAGAATAGAAAGATGGAATAGTAAGCTGGCCACAGAAAAGAAATGGAGGCAGCTGATGTGAAGACCCGAAAGCTCCTCACAATGCTTGGGGGTTTCCACCCCAAGTCTAACATCCAGAGACTATACACTAGTCGGAAAGAGGGCGGCCGGGGTCTGATGAGCGTCAAAACTACTATCCTGGATGAAACCCACTATGTCCAGGAATACATCAGTGAGATGGACCCAAAGATGAGCTGATGAGAGAATGTCTCCAGCAACAACAGCAACAGCAAATACAGAAGGAAGATCAAACTGAGGAAGTGTCCTGGCAAGATAAGACCCTGCATGGGATGTACCATCGCCAGATAACCGAAGTCGCTGGGATTGGGAAATCCTATCAGTGGCTGGAAAGAGCTGGCTTCAAAGATGGGACTGAAGCCCTCATCATGGCAGCACAAGAACAGGCACTCAGTACCAGATTCATAAAAGCGGGGATTTACCATACAAGAGAAGACCCAAAGTGCAGGCTGTGCAGAGAAACGTCAGAAACAATCCAACACATCGTGGCAGGGTGTAAGATGCAGGCAGGAACAGCATACACTGAACGGCACAACCAAGTAGCCAGCATCGTGTATAGGAACATCTGCTCAGCCTATAGACTAACCCCTCCCAAGACCAGATGGGAGACCCCTCTGAAGGTTGTGGAGAATGACAGGGCTAAGGTCCTGTGGGACTTCCATATCCAGACAGATAAGAAGGTACTGGCTAACCAGCCAGACATTGTGGTGGTAGATCAGGCCCAGAAGACAGCCCTGGTGATAGATGTAGCAATACCAAACGACAGCAACATCAGGAAAAAAGAGCATGAAAAGGTGGAAAAGTATCAGGGTTTGAAGGAAGAATTAGAAAGACTGTGGCAAGTGAAGGTGAATGTGATCCCGATCGTGATTGGAGCACTAGGGGCTGTGACACCCAAGCTGGAAGAATGGCTCCAACAGATTCCAGGAGGGACAGCAGAACACTCAATCCAGAAAAGCGCATTGCTGGGAACAGCTAAGATACTGCGCAGAACCCTCAAACTTCCAGACCTCTGGTAGAGGACGCGAGAATGAGGATAACTTACATACAACACCCATGGAGGGTGAGAAATTTTTTTTTAAAGTGTGTATATATATATGTACACACATACACAAAGTGGCGCCTCACATAAAGAATGCCTCACGTAAAGTATGTTTCATGTAACAAACAAAAATTTCTCTAGGATTCTGCTTCACGTAAAGAACATGCTTCATGTAAAGAAAACATTCGTTGGCAGTTGGCACAGATGCGCTGGCCGGCAGCCTGTTTAAAAAGTGTCAGGGCTGCCTAGCGCACCTGCCCATAGTGAAAGCAACACTTCTGCGCTGTTCCTCCTGTGGCCGGGTGTACACTGGGCAGAGGGAGAGAAGAGCAGTGGAGAATTGGAAGCAGCTCAGGGCTAGCCAGGAGCAGGGGAGAGAGAGGCTCAGGATGGAGAGAAGGAGAAAGTGGGGAGACACTTTGAAGGTGTCTTGGATTGCAGCCTCCTAACCATGTCTACCCAGAAGTAAGCCCCATTGTGTTAAGTGGGTCTTACTCCCAGGAAAGCGTCTTTAGGACTGCAGCCTAAGTAGACTTCATAAGATCATGCACATTGAATGCATGTTTTGAATTCAATCCCAGTCTTCTGTCATCATTTTTACATCCAGTTAATATTTTTATATGAATATTTTGGGTGGGGGGTGGAACCAATTGTCTGAGTTTCCATTATTTCCTATGGGAAAAACCACTTCGTGTAAAGAATGTTTCACGTAAAGAACATGCCTCCGGAACAAATTAAATTTGTTACGTGAGGCGCCACTCTGTGTGTGTGTGTGTGTGTGTGTGTGTGTGTGTGTGTGTGTGTGTGTGTACACACACACACACCAAACCAACTCGATTGAGAGCAGAGAGGTAGGAAGGAACAATTATCTAGGAATTTGATTCCTCTGAAATCTATCTACCAAGCCCTCCACTGGCATCTGTTGTCAGTGAATTGAGTGGGAAGGAGTGTCAAGAATCATCTAGTCTGAGTGTATTAGAAAGATACCCTAGAGACAGACTAAAAAAAACATAATACCTCCAAATTGGTACCTGGAATAAATTAAACAAATTGAGCTTATTCTACTCTTTTGTGGTTGTGTGACTGTTAGACGTGGGGAGGGATGTTAGACATTAGACAAGGAGTACCTTGGCCACTGCAAAACCTGTTCTACATAGGTTCTAGCTTCATCAGGCATCATAAATGTACAGGTTATCTTCATCCATGGGTTTGGCCCTGCAGAAAGGGTCATGAGGACCACACTATACCTGTGAAGAATTGTCTGGCTGCCTTGGAAAGGAGGCCTTCAGAGGTTCACATTATCTCCCCACACTTCAAACGTCTTGCCAGAGCCTTCTGAGATACACTTCCAATTTACCACAAAACTGGAAGTGCATCTCAAAAGGCCTTCTGAAGTGTGGGGAGCTCATGTACATGGCCTCCACGTGTCTCAGATCACCTTCAAACATAACTGGTAAGCACTTCCAGTCACATCTAAAGGTCCTCTAACAGCCCAATCCACTGGTTTTGGTAGCCACTAGAGGCTTCAATACAAGTCTCCCATAGATTTCAAGGGCAGGGTGACCATATGACCAGAAATTTCCAGATTTGTCCTCTTTTTTTAGTCTCCTGTCCAGGTGTCCTCCAAAAGAGCATCATTGTCCTCCATTTTGGCTTCATTTTGGAACTTTGCAATGGTGTGCAGTACCCAATCGTGTCTTATATTGCTGGATTCGTACTGAAGAGCAGAATCCAATGCAAAAATCAGTTTTGAAACATATCCTTCCTATTAAAGGTTATGGCCAAAAAACGAGCTCTATGGGAAAGTGAAAGTGCCAAATATCGCGGCTTTACTCATGAGTAGGCAAATGTGCCCTTGTCCGCCAGCAAGGCCAGGCCTAGAGGAATCCAAGACCTTGTCCTTCTTTTGAGGTTTGGGATCTGATCACCCTGTTCAAAGGACAACCTGTAACTTGACATTTCTAGTCCATAAGACAAGAAACTTGTTTGTTAAAAAATAATTGCAATTTTCCCCACCAAAATGGGGAAAGTACCATCCTTTGTATGCTACTCAGAAGAAATTCTCCTTGCACTTGGGAGGGTTTACATTCAGGGAAGCATACTTAGAAATAGATGGTTCTGTAGTGGTTGTCCTGCTAAAGTGAAAGGTTGGCAAAGCACTTGTATGTACCAGCTCTTGTGTGAATAGATCAGTGTCACTCAGTGGGGTCACTAAGGTTTGTGACACCCAGTGAAGGATGTCACCCCAATGACGGACCTCCTCCCATGCAGTGTATATAGCAACACACCAGGCAGTGGATGTGGCAATACATCAGTATGCCCTGCCCGACAGGTTTTTGGCTATATCGAACTGCTCATACTAGTACAATGTGTTCCTCTTTTATTTAGTAGGGGAAGAGTATAAATTAGCTAGATAGATTAATAGATAGATTGATGAATAAGTTGTACAAAATAACAGTGCCATTGCATCACAGCCTTGCATCATTGGTACTACAACCCCTCCAACTGCATCAGTGAAGCATTGTCTCAACATTGCACATGGTCCACATATACACCAAAAGTGAACCAAGGAGCAATGCAAAGGAGAGCCATGCAGTCCATTGCTGCAGGCAAGGATTTGTTGCAAGTCCTGAATGGAGCAGAGAATTGTGTTTGATGGCCTCAATTTTAGACCCACTAACAGTGAGCTGTGCTCAAAAGTTGTTCTGACCCACTTTTCAACATCTATTTCTGCTTTGATCTCAACAGGCATCACCCACCCCCATCCTCTCATCCTTTTCTCCCTAACAGTAGGCAAAAGAGCCACCCAGGCACTGCCGCAGTGGGAGAAACTTCTCCAGGCAGCTGAAGAAGAAGACAAGTTGATGATAACTTGCTAAAACAAGAACAAGAGCTACATTTAGGCACTGGGCAGTCACTGGCAGAATGTACTTCTAGGTTTTGCTGTGTGGGACCAATATCATTCTCGGGCATAGGACCAAATCCCCAAAAATTGGACAGAAGGATTAAAACTCTTCTCCGCCAACAGTGTGTCCTCACTTCAAATTGCATCCCCAGGCCACACATCTCTATTTTTATTTTCCCACCTATGGAATTTACCCACCATTATGGGAATAAAATTTCAAGAATACTTGTGGGCTCTGGGCACAGCTTGGCACCAAGAGGCACTAAGGCACCAGAAGGTACCAGGGGCAGTGGTGGGCAGCAACACAGGCATCCGCCAACCATCGGGCAGCAGGCACCTTCAAGAACCACTGTATAGTGGGCAGCGGGCACCCCCGACCAACACCAAGTAGTGGGCACCAGATAGCACCAGGCATCCCTACTGAGTACAACTGGGCAGCAGTGGGCAGCAGGCACCATGGGGCACCAGTGGGCAGTGGGACCAAGCATATGAAGGAAACTAGTTGCACACAAAGTGATTTATTTATGGAGTAAAAGAGGCATATTCCACCTTTCCAACCCGTAACAAGTTGTATCGTGAGCCGAAAACAGCACCGACACCTCCTACTGAAAACAGGCTGGCAGATGAATTAGACTCTTACCTTTCTGTTTAATCCCCATTGCGTAGGTCCCCTGCACGGGTGCTGCTTGTGCACGCGGGGTCCTTGCCCTTGCGCTCTCGCTCACTCCCTTTGATCTTCTTCCTAGTCATGTGTCCACGAAAACTGGCCTGGATCTTGGCGGCGGCTGCGTTTGCATCTGGATCATCCAGTGGAATGTCCAAGATATCTTCATCCAGCTTGGTGCAAGCCCCTTCCTAAGATAGAAGGAAGAAGTCAAAGTCAATGCAGTTCCTCTGAGGATGCTTCTTTTTGTAAAGTCCAATCAAGGCAGTTACATGATACAGGTCCAACCTTGTTAGACATGGATTTTTTAAATACAGAATTTGACACAACACAAGTGGTCACTGCCAATCAGTTTTTAAAAATGTTTTTCTACTGTTGTAGAGAGTGACAGGATACAATCCTAACCTAAGTCAGCATAATTCATTGGTCTTCCAGTTCCCATTGTGGTGTAGGGAGGCAAGTGTATGTCTCTGCACTGCTCTAACCCTCCCCTAGGAGTGGCGCAGAAATGTCTTACAGCACCTTTGCGAATCTCTAAACCAGCATGGCACAGCACACCATATATACACAGAATCAGCTTAGAAAACCTTGGCACCAAAACATGTGTTGGGCAGTGTAGTGAATCCATAGATGATGAATCATTGGTACAATGGGAACAGTGTGGTTAGGGGGTGTGATAGTTCTGCAACCTTCTGAACATCTCTGGTAAAAGAACCTCGCAGATTTAGAGCACGATCCTACCATGTCTAGTCAAAAGTAAGCGCCATTGTGTTCAATGGGCCTTACTCCCAGGATAGTGTCTTTAGGATTGCAACCTGATTGATTGATTGATTTTGTGCAAGTAGTTAAGACACTGTGCCTGTTAACCAGCAGTCCAGGGTTCGAGACCTGGGTCCCCACAAGACAGGGTGAAATCCTGTCCTTAGCCCAGCTCTGTGACGCAGCTGGAACCAACTGTATTGGCTCTGCCGTTCCATTAGACTATTTCAGTGGTGTGGAGAGGGGGGATGCTGCTTGGGTAACAGCATATCCTCCATATTAATCTACCCAGGCCTTCGTGCTTTGCATAAAACATCAAACATGATACCATAGTCTTTTGAGACTGATGGATGCCAATACTTAATAATACTTTATTTATTTGTTTGTTTGTTTGTTTAGTAGGCTGCAGAGATGACAGATAGCCAAGAGCACACCATGAATGGTGCAAAATATGTCTAATCCTTTTTTTGTCCAAAGATATAGCCAATCTGTGGGAAGCAGGAAGTGAGGCTGCAATCCTAACACCCGTTTAGGCCATCGAAAGTCCTAGCAGGTGTCCCATGCTGGCCTGGGGATGTCACAAAAGTGTCGTAACACTTCTGCGCTACTCCTGAAGGGGGTGCTGAAATAAGTCAGGTATAAGTCCCATTGCATTGAATAGTGCATTGAATTGTGCTGTAACAAACCATAACCAGACATGAACTTAAAAAAAAATTGTGTCTTTTGTCCTGAAGTTTGCAAAACACAAGTGCTTCTACTAGCTTAATTACAGCTTGGTTGACTCCAGCCCACTATATCATCACACTGCAAATAGCTCCAGGTTTGTTCAGAATGACTAGCTTTTGTTGTCGTTCCATCAGACAAGTGTTAAGATACTTTTCTCCATTTCAAAACAAAGGAAGCAGCCAAAATTGAGACCGAGATTTTAAAAAAATAACAGAAATATGCAGGGAAAAGTGATACATTCTTCAAGCCAGATCTAACCAGACAGCATAGAACCCAACTTGGAAAAGTAATACGTGCCATTTTGTTTGTTTGTTTGCTTGTTTTTGTTTGTTTAAGAGATTCATACCCCATCTTTCCCATGTCAACACAAATGCCCAACATGACTTACAAAGCTATATAATGCAATCCTAAGTATGTCTACTCAGAAGTACCATTGTGTTTAATAGTACTTATTCCCAGGAAAATGTAGTTCGGATTACAGCCTTACCCCCAAATCCAGAGTAACTACGGGAGAACGTAAGAGACTTTACGTGCACCCATAGTTACTGCATCACCTAGTGAAAATCTATGGGAAATTCATATTGGAATCCAAGTTGTTCTTACACTGGAGCAAGGACTCCCTGTAGTTACTCTGGATTTTGCCCTTAGTTCCTCCAGTTCCTTTAGTTTCTGCCAGTTGCTGTCTTCAACAACAACCTAGTGAGGTAGGCTGAGGCTGAGAGGGAGTGACGAATCAAAGATACTGGAAGCTGGAGTAGATGGAAGGACAATCTGGTCCAGCTTCCTGGATCTCACAGTGGCCCAAAAGACACACATAATCATCATGGTTTGTAATCTGTCATGGACTTTTCCTCCAGAAATATGTCCAATTCCCTTTTTAAGGCATTTGGGCTACAATCCTAAAGACACTTTCCTGGGAGTAAGACCCATTGAACACAATGAGGCTTACTTTTGAGTAGATATGGTTAGGATTGTGTTCTTAGACACCAACACTGCATCCTATGGCAAGGAGTTCCGCAGAACAATTACACACTGGGTTAAGAAATGTTTCATTATCTGTCTCCATTTCGCAAGGTTGAGGGGGAGCATTAATGATGACTGTGGGAAGAAGCCACATATAAACCATGCCAAGAATACAGTTCCATGGAAATTTGTGCGTTTGTGTGTGTGATTATCTAGAAAAAAGCTCTTACCCATAAGTTGCTAGTCATGCTGTCCCTCATCTGAGAGAATAAAGAGGTGCTTCTGCCAAGAATGCTACAACACCAGACTGCAAAAATTGGTTACCAGCCAGTAATGACATCGATCCACAGGAGCATCCATTAGAAATCTACGCAGCCATCATTACAGAATGTATACATTCCATGCATCGCAACAGTCTGAAACATTTTGCTTCTCCCTTGGTCTCCCCCCCCCACACACACACACAAAAAGCAGGCCTCCGTCAGTCTTGAAAGACTATGGTATCGTGCTCAGCACTGCATACGCTGTATGCGAAGCACGAAAGCCTGGGTTAGATTGTTATGGAGGATAGGCTGTTACCCAAGCAGCAAATCCCCCCTCTCCACACCACTGAATTAGTCCAATGGAAAGGCAGAGCCAATACGATTGGGTCCAGCTGCGTCGCAGAGCTGGGCTAAGGACAGGAGCTTGTGGGGCCGACCCGAGTCTCAAACCCTGGCCTGCTGGTTAACAGGCACAGTGTCTTAGCCACTTGCGCCTCCCACAGCCCCCCAGACACACATATGTAAAATAAAATTGTTTTCTCACCCCTGTGGGTGGTATGTGTGTGTGTTATCCTCAATCTTGGGTCAAGTTTGGGGCAAGTTTGAGGGTTCTGTGCAGTATCTTAGCTGTTCCTACTATTGTGCTTTTCTGGACAGAGTGTTCTGGTGTATTTCCTGGAATCTGTTGGAGTTTTTCTTTCAGCTTGAGTGTCACAGCCCCTATTGGGATCACATTCACTTTTACTTTCCGCATCCTTTCTAATTCATCCTTCAAACCCTGATACTTTTCCACCTTTTCATGCTTTTTTTTCCTGATGTTGCTATCATTTGGTATTGCTATATCTATCACCAGGGCTGTCTTCTGGGCCTTATCCACCAGCACAATGTCTGGCTTGTTGGCATTGGCCAGTACCTTTTTATCTGTCTGGATATGGAAGTCCCACAGGACCTTAGTCCTGTCGTTCTCCACAACCTTCTGAGGATTCTCCCATCTGGTCTTGGGAGGGGTTAGTCCATAGGCTGAGCAGATGTTTCTGAACACGATGCCGGCTATTTGGTTGTGCCATTCAATGTATGCTGATCCTGCCTGCATCTTGCACCCTGCCCAGATGTGTTGAACTGTCTCTGAGGTTTCTCTGCACAGCCTGCACTTTGCGTCTTGTCCGGTTGGTAAATCCCCTGCTTCTATGGATCTGGTACAGCGCTGCTGCCTCTAACTGCCCCAAACCTGGGAACAGTTGCCTGGAGGTGCCAGAGGCTGCTGCCCCTAACTGCCCCCAAGTGCCCCCACCGACCACCTCCAGCAGCAGCCCAGGTAAGCCTCCCAGGAAGTGTCTTTGATTGCAGCCTCCTAACCATGTCTACCCAGAAGTAAGCCCCATTATGTTAAGTGTCTTTGATTGCAGCTTCTTAACCTTGTCTACCCAGAAGTAAGTTCCATTGTGTTAAATAGGGCTTACTCCCAGGAAAGTGTCTTTAGGATTGCAGCCTAAGTAGACTTCATAGGATCATGCACACTGAATGCATCTTCTGAATTCAATTCCAGTGTTTTGTCATCATTTTTACATCCAGTTAATATTTTTATATGATTATTTTGAGGGTTGTGGAACCAATCGTCTGGTTTTCCTTGTTTTCCTATGGAAAAATCTGCTTCACTTAGAGTGTTTCACTTAAAAAGCATCCCTCTGGAACGAATTAAGCTCTTTATGCGAGGCACCACTATATATGAAAATTTGTGTCCTGGTTGTTGCCTGGCTGTCTTGCTAAACATGCTCCTAAAGAGGAGGTTTCTATACTTCTCAGCGTACAATCACACGGCTGTATTCTTGAAAAGGGCTGTTCTGTCTGTAACCGAATCTACCATTACTTTTGAATTGAGTTTTAATAATAATTACTGTTATTCTGACTTTGGCAGATCATTTCATAGAAACCCCTGCTAAAAGAGGAAAAGAGGCACCTTTTAAGTGGGGGTTCTTTTATTTTAACATTGTATCTTTTTTCCCAGCAGCTCCTTGAAAAAAGTATTCTTCAGAACTCAAAAATGAGTGGTTTTAAAATGTTATGTCTTGCTTGTTGCTTATTTAACAAGTAATACCAGAACATGGCCTTTGGATATTTTTATGGGCCAATATGATTGCCGAAACATTTTAAAAGATATTATCATCAGAGTTTTTTATTTTTGGCAGGGACACCCAGAGCTCCCCTCCCACTATCAAGTACTTTAAAGGATGGACTTTAAAACACGTTCAAATCAAAAAGTGTGTACTGTGTTGCTTTCAGTGTAAGTTCCATACATAACAATACACAGCTGGGAATGGTTATATTACCCCATTTTCATTTGGTGGGCAACAATCATTTTATCATGCTTGCTATTTACAACTCCTCATCTGGAGGTGTTTAGTGAATTTTTACATTCAGTGGGTACTGATCCAACATTGACAGATAACCTGGGGTGAAGGGATAAACAAAGTGGTGTGGCTAAAAGGGACGCAGGGGTAGCAACTGCACCAGGATACAGGCTTCCTATGGGTAACAGTCAGGCCGAACCCCTGCATAATTGCCAACCCCAATGATTGTTGTTGTGCCTCTTTAAAAAAGTGCCAGTAAAACAGTATTCTTTGCAAGAGGAACAATGACAATTGCAGTCTCTTACTGCTTATTCCCTTATCTGGGGACCTTGGGGGGCAAGCAGGAGGATGATGGAGGCATTGGAGCAAGAGGTATGCCAGAGACTCCCATCATCCATCATGTCTCTTGGAGGGCAAGCAGGGGGGAGCTACGGGTAGGCAGCAGATTTTTTATTTTTCAGTTAAAAAAAAATACAAAGCACAGGTGTTATGTCACATCCAGAAGTGACGTCATCACCCCAGACCCTACGGTGGCTAGTTATGCCACTGGATAGATGACCACCATTAACTAGATTAATGGTGCAAATTATGGACTGTCACATTCAGTGTGACAAAACAGGCAAGACAGGTAACAGCTTATGGATCACCAGGAAGTGTGAAGAAAAACAAAAAAGTTGATTCTTTGGGGTATAGTATGCAATTAATGTATGGAATTCACTTTCAGACATTCACCTGCGGTGAATTTTATGCTGGAAAAGTGCACCTTTGGGAACCAAAGTAGGAGATAAACAATAAATCTTAAAACTAAATTCCTTATCTGCTGCCATAGTTTTGCAGTATATTGCAGTACCCCTCCCTACAGTTTTTTAAAAGGTAAGGACATATGCATTTCCTTACCTTTTGCATTCATGGTAAGGCAATTTGGCCAGGAGGAATGATACCAAAGATTTCTTGACAAAGCTGAGAGATGGTGAGTGAAGGAGCCGGAGAGGATACATCCCATGCAGTAGCATAGCTAGAGGGGGTGCAAAGCAGTATGTTGTACACGGAACCTCGCCACAGCATGCAAGCAGCCCTCCCCTTTGGAGCCATTCTGGGTACTAGAGCAAAGCTGAGCCCTACAGCTCAGTTTTGCTCTAGAACTCAGAACAGTTCCAACAGGAAGGAGTCACTTGCATGCTGCGGTGAAGTACCCTGAAAAATACATAGGGGTTTTGCACCCCTTCTAGCTATGCTGCTGACACAGGTTGACTGTATAGAATGGAGGAGAGAGTGCCTCAGCCTTTAACTAATTGGAATTAGGCAGGTTTAACTCAATATAGGAGGGTTTAAAAAGCAGCACCTGCCCAAATTCCCTCTTCTATACAATGCTTAAAGGTAGAGGCACTGGGTCCTCCGTTCTATATGGTCACCCTGTACTGACTGCAAGGGGAGGGAGGGTTCCAAGCAGTAAGGCAAAGCAAGGGAGTAGGAGGAAGCAAAGGTCACAAGCAGAAATATAGGAGGACAGGAGGGCAGATAGGATGGGACAGGTGATGCAGAACGAGAATACTGGTGTCGTCAGCAGTCCCAGAACGTGCTATTGCAACGGAGGGGACATTTGCACTATATGGAAAGGTCAAACCTCTGGATGCATTTGCTGGTCAAAAATCAGCTGGAGACTTTTTTCCCCTCCTATGAAATGCAAGTGTTCGCTGACATTTTTACCCAGCTGGGTCCATCTGGATTCTGTCTCCATCAGAGAATCCTGAGGCCCCTTTCCCAGCTCAGACTAAGAGGATCTCAGTTAAAATGGCTGCAGTCACAATCTCAGTTAACGGGAAGTTGGCTCTAGTTGCCAGCTTTTTTTTCTGGGTGGCTCCAGTGGATTTAATATGCATAGCGCAATATGGAATCCAGCAGTGAAGCTCAGCCCAGCCAGGTCCTGATTAAGCCTAACACCCTCTCTAGAAGGTAAGGCAGAAATACAGGCATCCCCCATTAAGTACACTGGCATACCAAGAAAATATTTCTCTGAATAATGCTGCAATCCTGAAGATGGTTTTCTGGGAGTAACTCCATTTACTATAATGGGACTTCTGAGTAGACAAGCATAGGATTGGGCTGAAAATGAGGGTGATGCAGACACTACTAGTTAAGACAAGAGGAGTTTTCCCAGGGGTAGGGAGAACAAATAATATTGGATATTTTGAGAAATCATTCATCCTATAGTGGTTGGGATCTAAGATAATTAGTTTACTCTGGTACTCTACCAGGGTTTACCACTGGCTTAGAGTTGTAAATATTGTCATAAAAATTGGGATCATCCATGCCAACTTGCTTTATTTTGAATGCACACCAAATGCCTCTTTCTGCTTCCTTCTGTGGTCTACATAATTGAATTTTAGTTTGTAAGCCCCTAAGAACAAAGGATGCCCTCTTGGGTCAACCGGTGCAAATGTTCCACGCCACAAAGCAGGCCTCCGTCAGTCCTGAGAGACTATGGTATCGTGCTCGGCGCTGCATACGCTACATGCGAAGCACAAAAGCCTGGGTTGGATTGTTATGGAGGAGAGGCTGTTCCCCAAGCATAGATGGGGAGATCCCCCCTCTCCACGCCACTGAATTAGTCCAATGGAAAGGCAGAGCCAATACGATTGGATCCAGCTGCGTCGCAGAACTGGGCTAAGGACAGGAGCTCACCCTGACTTGTGGGGCCGACCTGGGTCTTGAACCCTGGCCTGCTGGTTAACAGGCACAGTGTCTTAGCCACTTGCGCCACCCACAGCCCACGCCACAAATGTGTCGAGAATATAATGGGAAAAGTGGATTTTGAGAAATCATGTAGATATTTCCAAACGGAAATATTTTTTATGGGAATAATATTTTTACTAGGTTCACAGCCAAGGTCTGTAGAATCTGAAGAGAAGGAAATAAGATATATTATAGACTTTTCGTCCCTATGGTAGAATGGAGAGCAACCAAAATGTGCACTTTAAAAAGGGTGTGCGAGTTAAAAACTGCATGTGACTGAATGGAACTAAGTGCATTTTAATATAAAAATGCATGCATGTAAGTGAACCATCAAAATGTGGTACATTTGAAAAGTAGCTACCAAAAAACCTACTGTGTTTAGTGACTGCGAAATATTCATTTTAAAAAGTAGATTATTATTCTAGCACATAAGGGAGCCTTAAGTGCGGGGCCCAATTGGGAGCAGTTGACCAATTGGATTAAAGCTGGCTCTGACCCTTCCTCCATCCCCATTCATGATTCATGCATCATTGTCTCCCCACAAGACAAGGTGAGCTCCTATCCTTAAGCCAGCTCTGCGACGCAGCTGGAACCCATCGTATCGGCTCTGCCATTCCATTGGACTATTTCAGTGGCGTGGAGAGGGGGGATTTGCTACTTGGGTAACAGCCTAACCTCCAATCAATCTACCCAGGCCTTTGTGCTTCGCATACAGCGTCAAGCACGATTCTATAGTCTTTCGAGAATGATGGATGCCAATGCAATGCAAGCTTCTTAAGGCAGGGACTCATCTGCTCCCTCTGTGTCCACCTTGACATATGAACTCAGTGCCCACACTATAGTTAATAATATGCCTCTTGATATCCTACTCCCCCATCCCAATGGCAGGGGAGGGAGAGAATAGCTGGACTGTCACTTGCTAGAACAAAAGGTGGCAAGTAGTAACTCTATGCTTAGCTCATATTTCTCAGCCATGTGGATCAAATTTGCGCCACCGCTTCCCTTATTGGGTTACCGACTGTCTCAAGGAGATGTCAGAGAGCAACTTTTAGCCAGGGGATCATATTTAGCTCTCCACGCTGGGCAAAACTTCACCAGCTGATTTCTGAAGGTCAAACCTTCCTTAAAGTCAAAGCAAGGAGAGAGAGAGAGAGAGAGAGAGAGAGAGAGAGAATATGTCCTTTTTGCAGCTTGTTGATAACCTCACCTTATTATGGTGCACCTGGTCTGAGCTGGTGGCCCATAATGGAAGCCATGGAAGGAACAAATTGGAAATTGGCGGCTGGGCAAGAAAGGAACGCAAGTAGAACCACTATGCTAAATTACTCTGATAGTTAAAAACATAAGAATATCCCCTATGGATCAAACCCATCTGATCCAGCTTCCTTTAATCCACCACATACCTCAGAAAGCCCATCAGATATCTACAAGGTGTTGCCAATCCCTTGTACCTGGTCTTCTGGGATAGTCTCATTCTAAAACTCAGGCTGCAATCCTAACCATACTGTCTTGGGGGTAAGATCCATTGACTACCTTTTAGCAGACCTTCTTAGGATTGGGCTCTACCAGGTTACTACCTTGTAACCCATGATGGACATTTCCACCAGAAATCTGTCCAATCCACTTTTGAAGGCATCTGGGCCAGATTCCTTCACTATATCCTGCTGCAAGGAGTTCCACAGGCTAATTACACACTGGCTAAAGAAATATTTTATTTTATCTGTTCTTCACTCTCCCACCACTCAATTTTAGTGGATGTCCTGTGGTTCTGACACTGTGGGAGAAGGAAAAGAATATCCCTCTATCCAGTGGTGGGATTCAAATAAATTAATAGGTTCTATGTCCTAATAACCTAAATTAACAACAGGTTCTATGGGCGCAATCCAGACTAACTATGGGGAGTCCTTGCTCCAGTATAAGAACAATTTACTCTGGATTGCAATATGAATTTCCAATAGGTTTTCACTAGATGGTGCAGTAACTACGGGTACACGTAATGTCTCTTACGTGCTTCCGTAGTTACTCTGGATTGAAGGGTATGTCCCATTAGTAACTGGTTCTCAGGACCAGATGCTCATTAGCAAAGGGTTCTATAGAACCTGTGAGAACCACCTGAAGCCCACCATTGCTTCTATCCATGCTACACTGTCCTTTATAGAACACTGGCTGGTTCTTAGAAACAGAATAGGGACATATGGTAGGTCCATGGTAGTGACATGTTCTCCAACTGCAGAAGCTGTAAGGTTCAATTTTTCAACATTAGGGTTGGGAAAGACTCCCTGCTGGGAATCTTGGAGTCCATATGTTGTCAAGATTGAGATATGTGGACTGGTTCAGTGAAAAGCAGCTGCCTGTGTCTCAGCGTCACAGGTCTAGTGGTACTTGTGAGTCTCGGTGAAAACTACTAACTACCCATCCTTTTCTTGGAAAAAAACCCTAGACAATTTCCTAAGGAAAGCAGTTCAGCTCCCCAAAGTCAGTTTTCCTCCACTGAGTCCACACCTCCAGCCCACATGCTTATCATGCCATTCCCCGAACACCATCACAGATTCCAAGCCCTAAATATTGCATGTTGGTGCAAAGTTCTGCTTTCTGCAAACAAGCAGCCTGATTTAGATCCCACTATTTATTTAGAGTATGGCACATACATGGACTTACGGTAAATCAGATATTAATGTCCAGTTCACCCAACCATTCAGATGGCCTATATTAAAAAAAAAATCAGACATTGGGCCAGTATAAGCATCACATCAGACACAATGTGATGAAAATTTTGTCAAGGAGCACCACAGTCACACTTCACTTAAATAGTTATTCTTAGCAAACACCGTGCTGGGCACGGATAGGGTTGCCATAATTCTTTTCCACAAAATCAGGATAGGACCCTTTGTCCCATTTGCCAGTATGTGAACTCTCCCTGCACCCCTGGGCTGCTCCCTGGAAATTTGTTTCCCCACAGAACCAGTCCAAAAGGGGTCAAAAATGTTGAGGATCACTGCTCTATGTATGTATCTGGGCATTCAGCACCCATTTAGCTTTCCATTGTACACTGATGTTAAAGTTGTTAGAAAGCCAATTGCTACAAGAGGAAGATCAGCATGCAAATGTAGGAGTGGGTGGGTTGCTCATAATTTTGTTGTACTCTTTCACAAAGGCTGCAATCCAAAAAACATTTTCCTGGGAGTTAAACCAGGACATAATGGGGCTTATTTTTGAGTAGGCATGGTTAGGATTGGGCTGGAAGGCATCTTGCCTTCATACAGCTGGTGGTGCTATGTGGCCCAAGACAGGGAGCTGGCATGTAGCAGTAGATTTTATACCCACTTAATACAATAAAATATGACTTTTTATATCCTAACTGTAGCAGCTTGAAACAAGAGATTTGCTCGCATCAATGTGAACATCTCCTGGTTTTAAGACAGAGTCTTAAAGATAGTTGGGGAATTTCCAACCCAAGAACCCAATCTGCATGTTCAAATCCTTCCCCATCTAGGTCCATTAAATCCTAGAGCAGGCTGCTGGGATGTGTGTAGGTTTCCTTTTTGGGATTCTGTAGTTTTTACATCTTTGAGGACATCCACTCACACAACAACCTAATATTTTTCATAAATACATAATTTTTTTCAAGGGAGAGTTCCTATTCTATAGTATATATAGCTGTGTACAGGCAGAAATCTAACAGGTAAATCTCTCTCAACCATTCAAATAATGTAAAAAGCTTCACCAGATGAATTTTTGTCTGTCACACATTTGCAGCCAAATCCAGAGTAACTACGTGAGCAAATAAGAGACATTACGTGCACCCGTAGTTACTGCAACACCTAGTGAAAACCTATAGGAAATTCCTATTGCAATCCAGAGTAAATTGTTCTTACTCTGGAGCAAGGACTCCCCGTAGTTACTCTGGATTTTGTCCTTAGACAGCCTTATCAGCAAGGTAAAGAAAATAAAAACAACCTGCAATAATTATTTGGAATTATTTGGATTATTTGGAATATTTGTCAGCAGCCCCGTAGTCCTCAAGAATTCACAGATGAAATTGGGTACATGCTGGTAACAAATTCCTCATTCACTTGCATGTGAACTGCTCTTCTCCAGTGGCAATGTGCTGTTTTCATTCATTATGCAACAACCAGTGCTCCCGCGATTTAAATGCTGAGGATATTTTGTTCAATTGGTTACAGATATACTAGGGAAAACAAACTTGTCAAAATGTAATTGTGCTATCATATGTCATCCGCTGTTCAAAATATACCTAGGACACTGCCGTGTGCCAAGAGACACCATTCGCACAGCATAGGTGCCATAGTGTTCACATGCATGCATTCACCATGCACATGTGCACCAAAAACAACATAGATTGCAAGGTTATAGCGCATGCATGCTTGGTAAAAGTCCCAGATTTAATTCTTGGCACCTTCAGATAAGACTGGCACCTTCAGATGGGACAAGACTCTTATATCCAACAACGAAGAGCAGTTGCCGGTCTGTGTTGGCAACGGTGAGTTTAAATGGGGCAATGGTCTGACTCAGCCTCAGACAGCTTCCTCTGTTCCATACGTTCCTCACCCACTCATAGTCCTAGAGACTATGGCGAGAGACTATTAAAAAATTTCAGTAATTAGATTATCCCTGAAAAGCAGGAAATTGCTATGATCAACTCTCTGGCATCGCTTGTAGTTTTGTATCCCTGAACATCACTTCCCAAAAGAACGTGTGAATGCACTGGGAGGTCACAGCACAAAGACGGGACTGTGCACTATGTAGATCTTATATGTGCACAAAGGTCTTCCAAATGCCAGAGTCGCTCCTTGGTCCATCGTCCTAAGGACTGTCCACACTGAAACAGAACTATAGGTTTCCAGACAAAGCCCCCCTTGGACAGGCCAGGGACAGGGCCTTTAAACCTGCAAGAACTGCAGCCATTTCCCAAAGTTTGGGTCTTATAGGCTAGAAGCACCAGAAAATATATACCACATTTAAACAGATCTAGCCTTACACTGTTTTTATTTTCCCAAAACACATCATTCATTCATTCATTTGTATCCCACCTTGCTTGGGTCGCAGACCGACTCAAGGCGGCTCACATCAAAACATAATTAGTAACATAAATAGAACATTCAATTAAAAACAATTAAAACATATAAACTAAAAACGTTTAAGCTAAAACCATTCAAACAACCCCACTCAACCTCTGCCCCATTAAAATGCTTTTTAAAAACAAAATGTTTTTAGGTTCTGCCTGAAGCTCTATATTGAGGGAGCTTTCCTCAGTTCCAAGGGGAGGGAGTTCCAAAGCCGGGGTGCCATCACTGAGAAGGCCCTATTTCTGGTCGCCACACCTCTCACATGGTGGTGGCGGCATAGTCAGTAGGGCCCCCTCAGATGACCTTCGGTTGGATTGTTCCTTCATCATCATCATCATCATCATCATCATTCCTTATCATTATCATTACTCCTTATTGTAATCAGGAGTTGCAGGTGTCCAAAAGTTCAGTATTTGGGGAAGTTCCACTTAAAGGGCGAAGCAAATCTTGAGCCTTACTTTTCAATCATAGTGGCTGCCAATTCTTCTCTCTCAAGGTTGCAAAAAGCAAGTTTTCCTGCAAAGATCCCCATTTTTTCCTGCCTCCCACCCCTCCTCTCTTGGGTTCAGGGACAGAAACAAGCAAGCAGTTACTCCCACACAAAAATTAACAGTTCTGCCGCTCCTATTATTATTTCATGTACAGTATTATGATGGCTCCAAACCTAGAAGGCAACTTTCAGATCTCTCAAACAAAACAGCTTCTTTTTATATAAAAATAAAACAATCTGGAGAATCCAACAGACTTGAGAACGCTTGTGGAATTTAAAACATTTTTCAATACAACCACATCATATAATTGCAGAGTTCGGGGAACGTGGTAGAGCGTGGTTGGGACTGATCATCATCTGGTATAGTGAAGGGTGTCAATCCCCCTTGCATCAAGAGAATGGATTCAAACCTGGCTTCAAATCTGTGGGATCTACTAAAATCGCCCCAGCAATGAAAGTAACTGTCACAGAATAGCACATTGCACGTTGACTTGGATCATGCCCCCAGTTTTTGGTACATTAAAAAAAATGTACAGGTATGTACGTACATTACAGCAGTCCATCCTGGATGCCGATGTGATAGGGAGTTTTCCAGTCAATGGGAGCTTGAGACCCTGGAAAGGCAGGGTGTTGCTTATTCCTTATGAGAACTTGCTTTATCCACGGCCGTCTTCAGATTAGTTCTTGCTGTGTTGAAGTTGAGTAGAGCTTATTGCCAATGTAACCCAGTTCCTTTCGACTGGGAGCCTATCAGACCTACTCAAGCAGCTCCAGTTCTTGTGCTTTTTAATTCTCTCTCTCTCTCTCTCTCCCTGGTTTATTTTACAGCTACTCCCCTTGCTTCCAACCCCCTTTAAAATACTTAAAGAGACAGGCAGCCTGGCATTTGGAGTGCTTGTGCCATGGAAACTTATGGAAAGCACAAGCAGTACTTAACCAGTTCACCGACCTATCTCACTGCAATATAAAGCACCTGTACAGTTGTTAGTGATTTCTGTCTGATCCTCGCCCCCCCCCCCCCCCAAAATGTCTAGTGGGACTCTGAAATTGACAAATTTATTGTGGCAGAAATTTTTGCAAGAGACTGCTTTTTTTCCAGTGCATTCTTAGCTTCGGTTCAGGTATGGACTGGTTGCTCAGTACTATGCAAGCATCCCCCACTTATTGGAAAAGTTAGGGACTGGCCCACCATCCAAAAGTGAAAACCATTACAAAGTGGAACCCTGTCTTTTTCAGCTTGCATATGCAAAACAGAGATAAAAAAAAAGACAAATATCCCTTGCAAAAGCCTATTATTATTTTATTAACATTATTAACACATTATTTTTATTTTTCGTTAACTATTATCCATTATTTCATTATTATTATTTCATTATTATGATTTTATCATTAGCACTATTATTATTTTATTAACATTATTGACCCATAGCAAAATACATAACAAATTACAGTAAAATGAACAAAGGCATGTGTGGGCAGTGAATATCTTGAGTGATGGTTGTTTCCATAAGGAAATGCCAAAACAGTTTGATAACCATGTCACTTGCAAATCAAGGGCAGGGAAAACAATTTTAGCTTTTAGACCAGCAAAGAGCGGTTGAAAGATTGAAGCATGTGTTGAATGAATGTGTCCTGAGTATCACAGAAAGGTGCTGAAAGAGCGGAACCATCAGAAAACGGACCGTCAGAAAGTGGGAGATGCCTGAACCATCTATGTTACATTCAGAAAGTCTATTTCAATTCCTACCATGCCAATCAAAAGAAAAGATCCTTTTTAAAGGTCTAGAGTGTTACTAACAGTGCTGACAATTTCAATTGAATGTTCTTTTATCTGTTTTATTGCTGTTTTAATTGTTAATTGTTTATGGTTTATTGTAAGTACTTATGTAGCCATTAGCTGAAGCCATATTCCATGTATGGTATTCCGACTTGGCCAATAAATAAATCTAATCTAATACTGAGTATTTGGATTAGGGGTTTGACTTTGTATGGCAGCTGTGTATGGTGCTTGTTCACATAAAGTTATATACACACACACAGTGTACGTGTATAAGTGGTACCAAATGACCAAACCCCTGCCTGTAGCAGGAAATCCTTGTCCATCCCCCTGCCTGTAACAGGAAATCCTCGTCTTGCAGGGACCCGGGTCTCGAACCCTGGCCTGCTGATTACCAGGCACAGTGTCTTAACCACTTGCGCCACCACACTTTTTAAATGCAAGGGCTTGAGTGTACGCTTGGCTTGGAAAAGCATTGTAAATGATGACTCTCCACTTCCAATCGGCAGTGGAACCATCCAGCATTTTACTTTCTTCCTCTGTTTGTAGCATATATCCAAATAAGAACATAAGAAGAGCCCAACTGGATCAGGCCAAAGCCCATCTAGTTAGGGTTGCCATATTCCAAAAAAACAGGGTCAATCCCAATTTGGGGGAATTGTGTTGGCAAATGGGACAAAGGGTCCTGTCCCAATTTTGTGGAAGAAAATTATGGCAACCCTACATCTAGGGCGCAATCCAGAGTAACTAAGGGGAACCCTTGCTCCGGTGTAAGAACAATTTACTCTGGATTGCAATATGAATTTCCCATAGGTTTTCACTAGTTGGTTAAGTAACTACAGGTGCATGTAATGTCTCTTATGTGCTCCCGTAGTTACTCTGGATTGTAGGGTAAGTCCATCAGTGTTTCAGTGGCCCACTAGATGCCTCAGAGAGCATACAAGGCAACAAGAGTTCTGTATCCTGGTGTCCTCCCTTGCACCTGATCTCCTGAGCTAACCTACTTCTATAACCAGGAGACTGCAAATACTCATCATGACTTGTAGCCCATGATAGATTTTTCCTTCAGAAATTTGTCCTCTTAAAAGCATCTATGTTATATATCCATCACCACATCCTGTGGCAAAGAGTTCCATGGACTAATTCCACACTGGGTGAAGAACTTACTTTTGTTTATTTAATTTTCGAAATGATCAGTTTAGTGGATATCCTCTGGTTCTGGTGTTGTGTAAGAGGGAGACAAAAATCTAACCAAACCTTGAATAACTTTGTATATCTCAAAGCATTTTGAATGAGGAACAAGCAATCATTATGGGGACAAATTACCTTTGGTTTAAAGCGCTGAACAAGGCTCACATTGACAATGGTGGGCTTCAGGGGGTTCTCACAGGTTCTATAGAACTCTTTACTAATGAGCACCTGGTTCTGAACTGGTTCCTAATGGGACATAGAACCTGTTGTTAATTAAGGTTATTAGGACATAAATCCTGTTGTTAATTTATTTGAATCCCACCACTGGGTCCGTGCATCTCGCTGATGGCACGCAGCAAACTCTGTGCAATTAACGCCATGCTGAGAGCTGGGCAAGAACTTTTTATGCCCAGCTTAAGAACAGGAGAAGTTGGAAGGTGCAAATTAGTCCAGGCTTAACTGGGTGTTTTCTCTCATCTCAAGTCCCTGCCTACATTTTTTGTAAATTGCCATATAAAATAAAGGCTTGGAAGTTGCTAAGCAACCCTACAATTCTCCCACTCCATGTTGCAACTGTTCAGTCGCTTGTCTTTCTTATCGCCTGGGGTTGTGTTTCTCAAAAAAATATTTCTGCTACCGGGTGCTGGAATTTAGGAAGACTTAAGAAACAAAAAGAAGGGGGGAAATCCTGCACCTTCAGCTGGAGATCAAGATCCACAAATGCACAGCTGCAAAAAAAATCAGAAACATAGAATCATAGAATCATAGAGTTGGAAGGGACCTAGTAGGTCATCTAGTCCAACCCCCTGCCTGCAGCAGGAAATCCCCATAGAGCATCCCGACAGGTGCTCGTCGAGCTTCATGAATTCATGAGAATGAATTAATGATCTGAACTGCAAATATTTATTTTCAAATAAGAGGTTTAGGGCAAAATTCAGAGTAACTACGGGGAGTTGCTCCGGTGTAAGAACAACTTACGCTGGATTGCAATATGAATTTCCCATTGGTTTTCACTAGGTGGTGCAGTAACTACAGGTGCACGTAAAGTCTCTTATGTGCTCCCATAGTTACTCTGGATTTGGGGGTTACTGGATCAGGGTCAAGAAGCATCTGGGCTAGCATTTTGAAATAGATGATCCAGTGAGAGCGACACAAAGCAGAGCATGAATTCAGTTGTATCCAGTGGTGGGCCCCAGCAGGTTCGCACCTACTCTATGGAACCGGTTGTTAATGAGAGATAGGACATATAAAGTTTAAAAATAGCCATTTAAAAGTGGCTGCCAGATGGGCAGAGAACCAGTTGTTAATTTCCTTGAATCCCATCACTGGCTGTACCCCTTTCCTACTGTAGAACCTTCCCCAACCCAGAGGTATTCAGAGGAAGACTCAGTCAGTGTCCATGAGGTCACTGACATGGTCCCCCCAGGCAGTAGACTGGTGAAGGTTCTCTGGTCAGCTGGTTTAAGGTTGTTGGTGTCACTGGACATTCTGATCCTTTTTCCCCATACCATAACTGGACAATAAACTATAACTGGGCAAACCCCATGTTAATGTATGCTAAACTCTTATCCCAGAAATAATCTTATTTCTGAGTTTCAAAAATAAAAATACCCCTAATCTAATCTACTAGAGACATAGGGCACAATCCAGAGTAACTACAAGGAATCCCTGCTCTGGTGTAAGAACCATTTCCTTTGAATTGCAGTATGAATTTCCCATAGGTTTTCACTAGGTGGTGCAGTAACTATGAGCACAATCCTAACCATGTCTACTCAAAAGTAAGCCCCATTGTGTTCAATGGGTCTTACTCCCAGGAAAGTGTCTTTAGGATTCCAGCCTATGTCTCTTACGTGCTCCCATAGTTACTCTGGATTGTAGGGATAAGAATGTAAGAAGGGCCTCCACTGGATCAAGCCAAAGGCCCATCTAGTCCAGCTTCCTGTGTCTTACAGTGGCCCACCAGATGCCTCAGGGAGCACATATGATGCCAGCATCCAAGTGTCCCCACTGCATTGGGCATTTTGTCCATCTCTACCCACTCCTCAGAGCTTGTAACCTGTGATGGTCCTTTTCTCCAGGAATCTGTCCAATTTCTTCTTCAAGGCATTGAGGCCAGATGCCATCACCATATCCTGTGGCAGGGAGTTCCACAGACCAACTACACACTGGGTAAAAAAATATTTTCTCTTGTCCATCCTACCCCTCCCGACATTCAATTTTAGTGGATGTCCCCAAGTTCTGGTGTTATGTGAAAGGTGTTATGTGAAAGATGAAAGAGACCAGAATGTTGTAGGGATTAGGGAGCTGGGCTGGGACCTGGAAGATCCAGGTTCAAATCCTTCTTTGTCCATGAAGCTTTCAGAGTAACCTTGGAGCAGTCACTGCCTTTGGCATTTTTGTTGGCATGAGAAAGGTGGGATATGAATGAATGAATGAATGAATGAATGGCGACACAAATGTCCAGGAAGCAAAAGGGGGGCATCAGTGTCCAGAGATGCCATTATGACTGGTTTGGCTGGGAACCAGTTGTCCATGTTGACTGAGGAAGCTGATAATTGTCAAGTGTGGGCATCCTGCACCAAAAATGCAACCTTTGACATCCCATCACGACTTCCTATCCTTGCTCTCTGCCTTTGCCAAAATAAAAAATAAAATAAAAGTTCTTCTAGGTACCCTCTAGTGGCCATTTGTTGGAGAGCAAATTTGTCGAACAAGCAAAGGAACTGAAAAGGATTCCAAGTTTTTACTGTTTGTCATTCTCAGATGCAGAACATTTTCACACTGACACCCCAAACCTAGGCATGTCTACTCAGAAGTAAGTGCAATTATAGTCAATTATGCTTAACCCTAGGTAAGTGGAAACAGCATTGCAGCCTGAGTTAATCAGGGCAAAAATAATATCCAATCAGGGCAAAAATAATATCCAAGGAAATAATAATCAATGCATGTCTATGCACTGGCATACCCACCCCTCTCCAAGTGGTTCAGGATTGCCTTATGGCACGTTAGCAACACCACCAGACCAGTATTCGACTTGTGCTGGCCTAACTGGGGATTAAGATTGCAGCCCTTGTTTTGATTGTTTTTTGTTTCATATCTGGCTGTTATTTCAGTCATCTGCAATGGTTTAAAATAATTCACAATTTTCCCCCCAAAATTGTTTCAAAGTGTCCTCAAGACATTAGTGATTACTTTTGTGGGTTTTGTCCGTAGTCACTCTTTTATAGATCTTTTTCATCAAGTCTGGCATCTACAGGAATTGCAGTATCAGTTATCCAGATGTTTCTGGACTTTTTATTACTTGGGTTTACAGTGGTACCTCGCTTAACAAGCGTTTCACATAACAAGCAAAAATTTCCAAAAAATCTTGCTTCACATAACAAGTTCCACTTCACTTAACAAGCAAGCCCCCTATGGGCCCGCATGCTATGCAGCCCTGATGTTCCACGCGGAGGCTCTTTAAAAGGGCTGCCAGCCCTTTGTTGGGATGATCTGGGATTAATATGCACACACAACCGAACCCCACACCTTCACGCCTGCAATTCCACATGCTAAACCTTTCTAGGTCCACCCACACCTGCTCAACATAGACATATTATACCTCTTTGGAATCGGGATGATCCCAGGATTAACCCGCACACACAACCAAATCCAACACCCCACACATCCACACCCCCAATTCCACACAATCCTAAACCTCTATAGCTCCGCCTACATGGTCATATTATACCTTTTTGGAATTGGGATGATCCCAGGATTAACCCCCACACATAACCCAACCCCACACTCCCCCATACACACACAACACAATTCCACACACATCCTAAAGCCCTCTGTCTCCACCTGCTCTACATAGACATATTATACCTTTTTGGAATCAGGATGATCGCGGGATTGACCCAAACACACACACACACAAACCGGGGTGGGCCCGGCCTGGCCCAAGAACTGGTTCTCCAGAAGTAGGTGGGGCCAGGGGTGGGGGCAGGGTCAGGGGGTGGGGCCAGGGAGGTTTTTAATTAAAAAATTAAAAATTAAAATAAAATTACTTACTTCTGAGTAGACCTGCATAGATGGGGCTCTGAAGCTGCAGTCCTCTCCACACTGGTCTGGGAGTAAGCCCCACTGACTATACTGGGACTTACTTCTGAGTAGACCTGCATAGGATGGGGCTCTGAGGCTGCAGTCCTCTCCACACTGGTCTGGGAGTAAGCCCCATTGACTATACTGGGACTTACTTCTGAGTAGACCTGCATAGGATGGGGCTCTGAGGCTGCAGTCCTCTCCACACTGGTCTGGGAGTAAGCCCCATTGACCATACTGGGACTTACTTCTGAGTAGACCTGCATAGGATGGGGCTCTGAGGCTGCAGTCCTCTCCACACTGGTGTGGGAATAAGCCCCATTGACTATACTGGGACTTACTTCTGAGTAGACCTGCATAGGCTGGGGCTCTGTGCCTCCCCCTGGCCGGGGGGAGGAAGGAAGAGCGCGCCTGCTTGGCCTCCCCCCAACCGGGGGGAGAAAGGAACCTTGGGTCTGGGGGGCCCCGCCGCTACCGGCTCGCCAGCGGCAGGAGTATAGGAAGAACCCCCCCTCCCGAACCGGAGCAAGTAGGCCCGTGCCCACCCCTGAAATCAACCAACGAACCCCACACTGCACATACACACACAGCACAACTCCACACATGTCCTCTAGCTCCACCCACTCCACTTGCTCTACATAGACCTATTGTAACATCTAGCATTGGGATTTGTGTCTGGATGAGGAGGGAACAGTTAAAAATTCAAATTTGAAAATAACTGACAAAACCGACGGTGAGGTTTTCAAGTTCCAGGGACTGAATTGAGGAAATTAAAGTTATTTCTTCAAAATTGCTGTTTTCTAACTGGACCGGTCTGACTCCTGGGAAAAAACCCTCATTGTCCTCCTTTTCCTTGTGAGCAGGAAGCATGTAGCCTTCTTGTAACTGATAAATGTATATATGTAGTAAATTATATATAATGGTTTTAAATTTATAAATAAGTAATATAATGTTTAAAATAACCACATGAATTAGCCAGATGATTTTAGTTTGAATTAACCATACATTTTTAGCTTTTATTCTGTTGTGTCCTATATTTTTCTTGGGAGACTTACATTCTGGGAGGTCATACGTCCTCTTTTGCGGTTATGGCATAAGGTCACCCTGACTGGTACATAGGAGAACAGTGAATCTATGGCATATGGAGATGAGGTCATTTCAACACAAAGTGTTCTTGCCAAACATGCCCTGATATCATCTCAAGGGATGTGTCAAGGAGACATCTTCTCAAAAGCAATTTAATCTTTTATTGTTGTTGTTCATCAATTGAATACCTATCTGGTATGTAGGTATGTCTATCAATGGGATGCCTATCTGACAGTATGGTATGTCTATCTGATCATTATCCCCACGCTCTCCTTGTTTAAAGGAGATTAAATGGCAAATCAGGCAAGATCTGTATACTGTGTACCTAATTAAATGGGAAATCAGGCTAGATCTGTATACTGTTGGGTGTGTTCAAACAGTCAGACCCGCTGACGACTAATTTATGGCTCCATCTCAGCCTGGAGGGACTTTTCCGTTGCCAAAGTTGACAACTCACTCTGTGCATTTGTTGACTTCTGAATGAAGAAGGAAACAAGCAGCCTACAGTTTTGGGTCAGATCACTCTTGAGCATCCTCTTTCCAGCGGCAAAGTGGGAGAAACTCCTTGATAGAGGTTCTGTGGATGTTGAGGATGCAGGGCAGACAGCTAAAGCAATTGTGGCAGAAACATACAGCAACCCCCTACTTTCTGATGGTTCATTTTCTAACAGCTCCACTCTTTCGGCATATTTTAATTATACCCAGGACTCATTCTTTCAACACATGCACCACTCTTTCAAACTCTCTCTGCTGGTCTAAAGGCTAAATTGTCTTTCCTGATGTCGATTTGCATGTGACAGGGTGATCAAACTTTTTTTATGGCATTTCCTTATGTAAATAACCAGCATTCAAATACTTAAGATATTCGTTGCCCACATATGCCACATTACTTGGCATCCATCAGTCTTGAAAGACTATGGTATCGTGCTCAGCGCTGTATGCAAAGCATAAAGGCCTAGGTAGATTGATATGGAGAACAGGCTGTTACACAAGCAGCAAATCCCCACTCTCTGCCCCACTGAAATAGTCCAATGGAACAGCAGAGCCGATACGATTGGTTCCAGCTGAATCGCAGAGCTGGGCTAAGAACAGGAGCTCACCCTGTCTTGTGGGGACCCGGGTCTCGAACCCTGGCCTGCTGGTTAACAATGGTGTCTTAACCACATATGCTACTGTATGTTATATGCCACATATGCTACTGTAATTTGTTGTGAATTTTAGTATGTGTCAATATGTATTGGCATCCTTCAGTCTCGAAAGACTATGGTATCGTGCTCTGGTTGGAGGTCCTGAAACAACATCTAGTGTGACTAAAGAGGCCAATTTGTTTATTGTTTGTCAATAAACATGTGTTATTTAGGATATTTATGTCTTTTTTGGTGGCTATTTTGCATTTGCAAGCTGTAAAAGGCTGGGTTTCACTTTTCAAGAATTTTCACTTATGGACGCTGCTCCAGTCCCTAACTTTCCAATAAGTGAGGGATGCCTGCATATGCCTGTACATGTACCTGACCATATCTGGCATAGAGCTCATTTTTAGAACCTATTTTGCATTGGTGTTGGCAACCAAGAACATTTTCTTCTATGCCACCATTGAATCTGGAGAGAATCACTGAGCGGAGATTTGTCCTGGAGTCCATCTGGCCCCTCTAATAGAGGAGAGGAATGCATGGTGGCTTGTTGCTGTGAGCTTGTGAAACCCTCCATAGATAAAGTTGATCAGATCCCACATGACCGGGACACCACATAAGTATAGCAATACCTTGCACTTTGATTAGAGAAAGAGCATGGATAAAAGTAATATAAATAGATGAACCTCAAAGTCTAGCCTTATTTATACTGCAAATTTATTTTGGTTGGTGGAGAAATAAATTGAAATTTATTCATTTTAATTATATTTTAAGGGTGTTTTAATCTTTATTTATGATCTATTTTAATGCTGTTTTATTCCCTGATGTTAGCCGCCTTGAGCTCCCTCTTGCAAGGAAGGAAAGGCGAGATACAAATTAATTAATTAATCAATTAATGAAATAAATAAACAAACAAACAGACAAAGGTATTCTCTGCTTTCTGACAGTTTGTTTTCCAACAATCCACTCTTTCACTATAATAGGAATGAAGTAGGTACCAGCAGGGAAAACTCAGGAGACGATGATGCAAGCAAGGATCAGCTTTATTCAGAGCTCCGGGCTCAGCCGGACAAAGTTTCCTGCCTTCAAAAGGACTGAGTGCTTTGTACAAATTGACTAGACCTTTTATAGCATAACTGTTTCTCTACATAATAAGATGATTCTGTTCATAACAAGAGATCATACAATCAAAGATTTTATCTTCAGTGGCTTCCTGAGCCGAGATGGGAAAAATGTGTGGCAAGACATGACATTACACATCAGTACAATGAAGAACACTTGTGGTGATCAAGCACATGTATTCTGACATTGGTTGATCCATCTGAGTTTCCTTTCCCACAGGAAGAAGAATTAAAATTTTATTTTAATTTTATAATTTTTGGGCTTCAAATAAGTTCTTCTGATTTGCCTGACAATTTAACATTGCTTCACTTTCCGTCTAGGCTGCAGGGTTTAGGCAATGACAAAAGAAAGGAATTTTCTTTTAGTTCCTACTGAGATAAGCATATCTTTACAAGTCTTAAGTGGGCCATTTACTGTAGACAGTAACAATGCTTGAGAACTTGGGACAATTCATTGTGATGTTATAATCCCTTCTCTTGGGAACTTGTGAGAACCTGTGAATTTTGATGGATAGCCTTGCCTGGGGCAAATGTGTGTTCCCAGCCATTGTTTAATGTCTGTAAGGTGCTTGGCTGCGTGTCCTTTACTATAGGCAGCCCACAGAATGATTTCAAAAGGTATCAATTTCAATAATTCTAATAATAATTCTAATAAATTGTGACAGCTGGTTTTTGTCTACCATATTCCCCCCTTTGGACACCCCATTTATATATGAAGGTAAATGGGTATTGTCCAATAATGTACAACTGTCAAGTTTTGGGACCTTTTTCTAAATTTGCTTTTTTACAATCAGTAGGGCATTTCTGAGGCTGGGGGTCCTTTTCACCTTATCCAACACACACACACAAGACAACATAAACATTTAACATACAAAAACTAAGGGACAAGAGTATACAGAGATAAAAAATTTTAAGTCTTTGCACTGTTAAAAGACTATGCACACAGGAAGAGTATTCAACAGCAGAGTCCACTCCATGGTTGATTTTGTAAGTCAACCCATCACAGCCAGCCCAGAGGAGGGAGAGAGAGATGGGGGGGGCTTCTTCCCCCCAATGCTATACCTTTATTACATAAACCTCACTAGTGGAGCCTCCAACTAGTGGCTCCACCTTCCCTCTGCATTTCCATAGAGAACAATAAATAAACTACAACTTTTAAAATTCCCAATGATGGGGTAGGCTCAGTCACCTCCACCCCCTCCTGGAGCTAAACTCCAGGGGCTTTCCATACTTTTCCTAACCCACAGATCCTCTTGTTTCTGTTTTCTGAGGTCTGTTTTTTTAGGTCACCTGTTTCTAGAGTGCAGACAAAAAGCACTCACAAGACAGAATAGGGAAAGGGAGGATTGGGGTACTTTATTTGTGGGGTAAGGAACACAAAAGGGGTAAATCATTCACTTCTTTCACCGGCTTGCGTGACCAGGCTTGTCTGTGGCTCACAGCAAGAACTGTGGCTATTCATTCACACAATTACACACAACACGCATCTGGGACCTAATCGGTATCTAAAGCCATTTGCACATAACAAAATAGGTATTTTTTATCTTATATTTTGGAAATGTACATCCAGTTTTTCTCCTTTAAATTTTTTGGGGGTGCCCTAGACAGTGGGACCTGGATCATAGAATCATAGAGTTGGAAGGGACCTAGTAGGTCATCTAGTCCAGCCCCCTGCCTGCAGCAGGGAATCCCCCTAGAGCATCCCCAACAGGTGCTCGTCAAGCCTCTGCTTGAAGATCCCCAGTGAGGGAGAGTCCACCACCTCCCTTGGCAATCTGTTCCACTGCCGAACCACCCTAACCGTCAAGAATTTTTTCCGGATTTCCAGCCGGAATCTCCTTTCTTGCAGTTTGTACCCATTGGTTCTAGTTCTGCTTTCAGAAGCAGCTATGAACAAATTGGCCCCTTCCTCCATATGACAGCCCTTCAGTTATCTGAAGAGGGCAATCATGTCTCCCCTCAGCCTCCTCTTCTCCAGGCTGAACATCCCAAGTTCCCCCAACCTTTCCTCGTAGGGCTTCCCTTCCATCCCACTGATCATTCTTGTCGCTCCCCTCTGGACTTGCTCCAGTTTGGCTGCATCCTTCTTAAAGTGAGGTGCCCAGAACTGAACACAGTACTCAAGGTGAGGTCTCACCAATGCAGAATAAAGAGGAACTAGAACTTCTCGTGACTTGGAAGCTACAGTCCTCTTAATGTAACCTAAAATGGAATTTGCCTTCTTTGCAGACACATCACACTGCTGACTCATGTTCAGCTTGTGATCCACAGCGACTCCAAGATCCCGCTCACATGTTGTGCTGCCAAGCCAAGTATCCCCCATTTTTTACCTGTATTTTTGGTTTTTATTTCCTAAGTGCAGAACTTTGCACTTCTCCCTGTTGAAATTAATTCTATTTGTTACAGCCGAGTATTCTAGTTTATCCAGATCCTCCTGGAGGTTTCTCCTGTCTTCTGTTGTGTTTGCTACTCCACCCAGCTTGGTGTCATCCGCAAATTTGATCAGGCTTCCCTGTATCCCTTCCTCTAAGTCATTAATGAAAATGTTAAAGAGAACCGGTCCCAAGACAGAGCCTTGGGGTACCCCACTTGAAACCGACCTCCAGGCTGACACAGAACCATTTACTAAAACCCTTTGAGTGCGGCCATTGAGCCAGTTGTGGATCCACCTAACAATCGCCCCGTCTAGCCCATATTTTTCCAACTTCCCAATTAAAATGTCATGTGGGACCTTGTCAAATGCTTTGCTGAAATCAAGATAAATGACATTCACAGCATTGCCACTGTCCAGTAAGCTTGTAACCCGATCAAAAAAGGAGATCAGATTTGTCTGCCAAGATTTATTCTTGGTAAATCCATGCTGGGTTGTTTTGATCACCGAGTACTTGTCTAGATGTGCACAAATTGTGTGTTTTATGATTTGCTCTAATATCTTGCCTGGGATTGAAGTCAAACTGACTGGTCTATAATTTCCTGGGTCTTCTTTTTTCCCCTTCTTAAAGAATCTGACTACATTTGCCCTCTTCCAGTCCAGTGGTACTTCTCCACTCCTCAAGGATTTCTCAAAGATGATCGACAGAGGCTCTGCAAGGACATCTACGAGTTCCTTAAGAACTTGAGGATGCAGCTCGTCTGGTCCAAATGACTTGAATTCATTTAGGCCAGTTACGTGGTTACGAACCAGTAAGGATGCGTAAGGCGTCTTTGTTTTATGATTTTGTTAATCATATAATCGTCTTGCAAGCCACGTAAGTGACCTTACTAGCAAGAAAGACTAATCGCATTATAAAGTCAGACAGGTATTCCTTCTGGAATAAAACAGGTACTTGGAAGCATTCCACCATCTCCGCCCTCGGTAGTTTCTCCAGTTGTTTTGATCCTGCTCTTGCTCATGATCAGATGTTGCTGCTGTTGCATTTGTGATTCTGTCCCATTTACTTTTCCACCTTCTGGCCCTACAAGTTAGAAAGCAGGAGATCTGCTGACCGAGAGAAAGATGAGGGCTTGGCTGGGTCTCAGCTGGATTCTGGGAATCCTTTTCATTTTGCTTCTCTTCTTCTGGAACAAGAACCACCACAAGAAAATTCCACCAGGACCATCTGGCTGGTTTGCATTGAGAAACGTGTGGTCCTTGAAGAAGATTTCCATGCTACAAATGCTCTCAAAGGTGAGTTGGTTCTTCCGTCATGTTCCTGGCAAATGAGGTGGCTGGTGGATTAAATCGTAACAGAAGCCCCGGTTCTGAGTGATAAACAAATCAAGAGCCAGCCTTTGATCACAAAATCACAGTCTATCTTTCCTCCCTTGGCTCAGCTACGAGAACAATTCGGAGACATCTTCTCTTTGAAGTTAGGATCCCGACTGGTGGTTGTGCTCTGCGGTTCCGAATTGGTCCAAGCTGCCTTGGTAGACCAATCAGAGGACTTTGAGAGTAGACCAGATCTTCCTGTTATTGAGAAAACAAGCAATGGCTATGGTAGGTTACACTTTCATTGCTACTGTTTAATATCCAAAATGTGCCAGGTGCTGCGTGATACCTTTCACATATGGTTGCTATATGTCCACAAAAACTGGGACAGTTCTAGTTTTCAGAGATATAAGGCAACCCTATGCTCATCATCCCCCCTATGCTCATCAATCCCCGGTGTGCAACATCCCCCATGTGCAACATCCCCTATGTTCATCCACATCATCCCCCCATGCGCATCAACCCCCCATGCACATCAAGAGGTAAGGCTCTATCACACATCACCCCACATTTCCCTGGACAATCCCAGTTTGGGGGGATTGAGTTCCAATAATGGCAAATAGGACAGGGGGTCCTGTCCCGGTTTTGTGAAGGAGAATTATGGCAACCCTACCCAGGAGGCTTCATAGCCAAAAAGGAATTTAAACCTGGATCTTCCAGGTCTTAGTCCAACTCCTGAACCACTACACCATCTTGGCTCTATAATCTACTGTTTTCTTATGCTTTTATAGTTTAGCTACAGTTGTTAGGCTACTGTCTTAATTGTTAGTATTAAATTAGAATTCTAATTGTAAATGTAAATTACAAGTGTAAATTCTAAATGTAAATAAATGTAAGCTAGAATTTTAATTCTAATTTAATTTTGTTTGCTTTATTACGTACTTTCATTAGTGTTGTAAATTGCTTTGAGCAATCCTAGTAGATAGGACTGGTCTGACCTTCTAGGACACTATCTAGGACCTTCTAGGACACTTTGAGCAATAGGAGTGGTCTGACCTTCTAGGACACTATCACCCCACAAGCTACAGAAGGCTCAGTTTAGAGCTATGATTTTCAACATTTTTCATCTCAGGCACACTTAACAAGGCACTGAAATTGACAAGGCAGACCATCAGTTGTTTTTGCCTTTGACAAGGCACACCAGACAGTTCAAATCCCGCAATTTTCCTATTAATTAATGTCAGTCTCTTAATCTTGGGGGGTAAGATTACCCCCCAACCCGCAGGACACAAGGCTAACAAAGAGGACATGTATTGGAAAAAGAGAACATTGGTTCCCCAATGACCTTCATGATCTTCCCGTTGACCTCTCTTGAGCACCCATTGCATTCTATTGTTGTCTCCATCTGGGTTTGCTATCCAGAGACATTAGAACCTGGAAAGTAAGTGTGACTGGCTGGGGAAAGAGTAGAAACTAGGTTGTCCTGCACTAGTCCTGCATTCTCCCTGTACCTTCTCCCAGCTAACTGCATTTCAATTAGAAACCATGATGATCCCGTTGGAAGATCGTTCCCAAGGGACCTTTTCAGCCAGGTATAATGCTGTCAGGATGTTAGCCAATGAGATTAATCAGTACATAAATTATCATTGTATGTTCTGGTGGTGCAAGTGGTTAAGACACTGTGCCTGTGAACCAGCAGGCCAGGGTTCAAGACCCAGATCCCCACAAGATGAGGATTTCCTGCTACAGGCAGGGGGTTGGACTAGATGATCCACTGGGTCCCTTCCAACTCTGAGTCTATGATTTCTGCCAAAACAGGGCCTTCTCAGTGGTGGCACCCACCTTATGGAACTCCCTCCGCATTGAATTCCTCGCTATTGTCCTTCTGGCAAATACCCTTTTATTTAGACAGGCTTATGATATCTGTTCTTAGAAACTTAGGATATTTTGATCACAATCTTAACCATTTCTATTCAAAGGTAAGCCCCCTTCTGCTCAATGGGTCTTACTCCCAAGAACGTTTCTTTAAGATTGCAGCCTTTGTGGCTGTTTGCCTATTTTTAATAAGTTCTTTTAATTTGGGGTGTTTTTACTGGTTTTATATAGTTTAATGGTATTTCATTTCTTGATGTTTTTGGTGGTTTTTATGCAGTTTAAAAAATCTTATTCTCTGTTTTAATTTCTGTTAGGCACCTTGAGTTCCCTCAAAAAAAAGATGGGATACAAATAATATAAATATTTTACTCTGGCGAATAAAGAGCACACAGAGCAATAAATTAGCAGAGTTTAACCTTCTGTTCTCTTCTGATGTCCCATTTCTGCAACCTTTTTTCCAGGGGAGCATTGTGTTTCTGATGCTGCATTCTGTCTTAAATGATCCCATCCAGTTCAAGGCCCCGGAGACATTTGACCCAGGGCATTTCCTAGATGAGAACGGCAAATTTAAGAAGCCTGATGCCTTTATACCATTTTCTGCAGGTACATGTTGTTGCATAAGACTGTTTTCAAGGATTTGTGCATGGCATCCAAAAGATAAAGATCTCCTGCATGTTGCCCTGGATTGGTGCTCTTTCCCATTAAAAGGAAAGGGGATGCAAAGCTGTGACAGTGAGCATCCCCTCCTCTGGGAGAACCATAAGTGCTGTGATGGGATCCAAAGAAATTAACAACCAGTTCTATGCCTATCTGGCAGCCACTTTTAAATGACTATTTTTAAACTTTATCTCCTGTTAACAACCAGTTCTACAGAGTAGGTGCAAACCTGCTGGAGCCCACCACTGCATAAGTGGCACAAGGTAGTCATGCGCTTCTCTTGGTGTAGTGCCCAGAGCTGGCAATCCTCATGATCTGCCCTTGTGATGCTTCTGTTGGTTCTAGAAATGCAATAACTCTGCTAAGTGAAGACCACTTTTCCTCTGACCATCTTTCAGGGAAACACTCTTGCCTGGGAGAAGGCCTAGCTCGGGTTGAGCTCTTCCTCTTCTTCACCACCATCATGCAGAACTTTGTCCTAACGTCCCCTGTTCCTGTGGAAAAAATTGACCTCACCCCAGAATACATTGGTTTTGGGAAGGCCCCCCGGCCGTACCAGCTCTGCCTCACCCCTCGCTGAAGAATCGGGTCCACTGGACTTCTGCCACCTCGTGCATCTTGTCCAGGGCAAGGTGGAAGGACAGTGCCAGGCTTTCCTGGAGTAAAGTTTTGCTGGATGATGAATGGCAAAATGAAGAAACTGAGCTGCTCTTGGCAGGATTTCATTCAGCAAGCTTATTTTCAGATTTTGCTGGACACCGAAGGAGGGTGTCAGTTTCTTCCCACGCCAAATTGGGATGGAATCTGCTAGGAATTGTGTCTGCAAATAAATCTTTATAAGTAAATCAAATGTGTGAAATAAGGGAGGATGAGGAAAGGGTATGATGAAGAGGAAGGTTTTGGAACGGGAAAAGGTAGCCCTGCTTTCTGAGCAAAGAGGCACCTTTTAAAGCAGTGCCTGCTTATGTTAAGCAGGGAGCGCAACTGTCCAAGTGAGTTGGTTTCTCTACTGAATCTCTTTGAATTTGTAAGCTCTTTGAGGGCAGGGAACCATTTATTAAAACTGCTGTGCAAACTGCTTTGTGCACTACTTTTTGTGGGAAGCCTAGATGGTATCATAGTGGTTGTCAAAGTGGGAGTCGAGACACCCTTGGGGGTCATGACCACAGGTCAGAAGGGTAGCAAGCGCATTGGATCCACCATCTTGGAATCTGGTAGGGGGCGTTCCTTGGTGTAAGACTCATTGAATACAAGTAGACATGGAGGAGCAGCCCAGTAAGTTTGACAGAGTGTCCTGGACAGGTTTTTAAACTTGAAAAGGGGTCTTGGGCTGAAATGCCTGAATAAATCTGGTGTATGGGTTCAGGAGTTAGACTGAAACCTGGAAGATCCAGGTTCAAATCCCCCCTCGCATCCATGAAACTTCCTAGATGACCTTGACCCAGTCAGTCACTCTCAGCCTCACCTACCTCACAGGGTTGTTGTGAGGACAACAGGATAAAAGCTTTGTAAGCCACTTTGACAGTTGCTTCGGCATGAGAAATGTGGGGTATAAGTCCCATAGCTAACAGTGCGACCTTAAGCATGTCTACTCAGAAGTAAGTCTCATTGTGTTCTATAGAACTTACGGCCAGGAGAGTGTGGTTAGGACTGCAGCTTAAATAAACACATCTCATCTATTTAGTAATATATTTATAAACAGAATTATGTTTGGGGGTGATAAAGAAGTGGAGGTTGGAATATAGTAAGAGCACAATCCTAACTATACTCAAAAGTAAACCCCATTGTGTTCAATGGGTCTTACTCCCAGGAAGTGTCTTTAGGATTGCTGCCAACATCCCCTACTTATGAACAAGTTTCATTCTGGAAACTCGTTTGCAAGATGATTTGTTTGTAAACCCAACACATTGAAGTAAATCAGGGTGCCCATATGTTCTGCTTTTCCAAGATGTGATCTGGATTTTGGCTTCATGTCCTGGAAAGATCTTTAATGTCCTCCTTTTCCTTGTGACTGGGCAGCATGAAATTAATACATTTCTTATGGTAATTAATAAATTATATGCAATAAATTATATGTAATAGTTTTAAATTTAATAAGTAATGTAATAAGTAATGTAAAATGTAATGTTTAAATTAAGCACATGAAAGCAATATATATGAAAGTTTTTAGCTTGAATGTTTGTAAGTAGAAGACTAAGGCAGCAATCCTAAAGACACTTTCCTGGGAGCAAGACCCATTGAACACACTGGGGCTTACTTTTGAGTAGATATGGTTAGGCTTGTGCTCTAATTGTAGAAGGGAACACAAAGGAATATACAGGTTTAGAGGTTGGGAAATGGAAGGCAGTGCTGAGATTGGGAAATGGAAGGCAGAGTCTCTGGCTTGGTCCCAGTTATAGAGTTACAATGTTTTAAAGTCTGAAATCCTAAATACCGCATTTACCTGATTGTAATGCACCAGCAGATCAAATGCACGAGCCAATTTTGGAGCCAATTTTTGGCTTTAAAGATGTGCATTAGACTTGCATAAATACAGTATATCATAAAGCACTGATTTGTTTGCCATTATAGGCAACTATCCGTGACCTGATCCAATAAAGTTCTTACGAAATCATAATTATCTTTAAATGACTGAAAGCATTCAAATTAAATGCATATGCATGGCTGTACAGGTATGGGTGTGTGCGCTGTCTCTTTCTCTTCTATATCAACCCTTGCTCTGTGATCATTCACTGGGAAACTGTGTAGATAATTTAGGAAGCTATAGATCATCTTAAATTTAGCTTTAATTTGATTTCTTTTGAATTCTGGATCATTTTCATACTGAAATTTCCCTTTCAACTTCTGCTGCATAGGATTGTGCTGCATGTATTTAGGATCTGCAACCCCTTGAGTTTTTCCACGGATGCCAATTATAAACCGCCTGACTGCGTGTGACGGATTGTAGTCACAAACTGTCATGTACATTGCAAGTCTTGGCAGGGGTAGGTTATATTTATATTAATCAGGCTGAACAGTGTGATGTGATGGAAATATGATGCAGCTTTAAAGATTACATGCCTTATTCCCAGCCAAGCAGGTTGTCATAAGTGCATATGTAGACCTGCTGTTCCATTTCTGCAGCAAATTCTTCTAATGGCTACTGATTTTCACTCCTTTAATTACAAGCAGGCAAAATACAGATGTCCCTCTTTATCCCATTACCCTCATGGGAGGGTATGGGATACCCCATGCGTATCCCGTGGGGTACCCCATGAGTATCCCATTACCCTCATGGGGGGTTCCATTCCAGAACCTCCCATGGATTAAAAAAAAATTCCATGGATAAAAAAACCATGGAAAAATAAGATTTAAAGACCTGTTTCTAGGTTTCTTGCTCCTCCATTGCACATAATGGAATAAGATATTGCCTTCATATCTGCGGGAGTTTGACTTTGGGACTGAAGGATGTAAGACTGCTTGCATGACTGCCTCTCTACAACAGAAGAAAAGCAGTTTTTATAACTATGATTGGCAGTTGCCATTTGAGTCGAATCCATATATTAAAAAATCAGTGTATAACAAGGTTGGGCCTGTAAGGGAGGATGGGGGAATGATAGCTCTATGAGACATCTATGATCAAAAGCAGTAACCCTCTGAATATTTGAGACTGGAAAGTGACAGGGAAAGATTGTGACCTTCTGATCCAGTTGGACATCTGCATTTAAGGTTCCCTATTTGAGCCTGCAGCATCTTTCTCATCCTTCCCACTGGTGGGCTCCAGCAGGTTTGCACTTACTCTATAGAACCGGTTGTTAACAAGAGATAGGACATGAAAAGTTTAAAAATAGCCATTTAAAAGTGGCTGCCAGATGGGCACAGAACCGGTTGTTAATTTCTTTGAATCCCTTCACTGATCCTCCCCCTGAGCATGCAATGTTCACCATAGGTCAACAGCCACCAACGTTCATCAGAAGAAACGTCTCTTGCTTCATCAAAAGTCACCAAGCAAACAGCTGCAGCTCGAGGATCACAGATACAACCTGATCCGAAGTGGTCCTTTACAGGCAATTTTGAGTTGAAACAACAGTAATTTGTTCACTTGGCATGCTAGGATAGCACACCCATGGCCATCCTGAATCCTCCTGGTGCCAACGGCTTCCTCTACTACTTGGATTCCAAAAGGAAAAAAGTACAATTGAATGTATGAGGAAGTGTGGGGGAAAGGAGAGCGGCTGGACTGAGTATCTAACAGTCAAAGCCCAACACTTTTATTTCTCCAATTCCCCTCCAATACTATTTTCCTCTTTTCAAATGCAGGGAACAAGTTCTATAGAGGGGGTGGGATAGTGATCACCAAACTTTCCATCATCTGAGATCAGTGCTTTGGTCATTGTCATGGCCAGCTTGACCTCTTTGCTACTGGGATGATTACATGAACATAAGAAGCGCCCCACTGGATCAGGGCCCTTCAAGTTGAACTTCATGTCTCTCATAATGGTCCACCCTATGGGAGCACCCAACAAAAACCCTATATCCTTGTACCCTCCTCTGCATCTGGCATTCTTTTGACTTGTAAAATCAAAAGGATGCACATGACGTGAACCTGTGATGGAAATATCCTCCAGAAATCCGCATCTTGGCCATCACCACATCCAGTGGCCAGGAGTTCCACAACTAATTACAGGCGTGGTGTTGACATAAAAGCTTCATCGGCCTTATTTCATCTGTGACAATCACATATGCAAGCCGTCATTTAATATTATAACCGTGGAGCGCTCACAATCTGTAGGAGATGACCTCCTCAGATTAAACAGCGACACAAGCAGGCTTCTCTTCTCCACCAGATTGCCTCCCAATTAGGCAAATGTGATTTTCTTCCTCCTGCTTTTCCAAACAGAGAGCTTTGTTTTGGAGCACTTTATAGCACATCTCTAGTCCCCCTCGTCTGTCTCAGCGGCTCTCCCTCTGGCAAACATAAGGCTCTAACGAGTACAAATGTCGTTCTTTCCATCCATGTTTGCAAAGAGGAAGTTTTGGTCTTGCCACAATAACATTTGCATTAAAATCATATTCCACAGTCTTAAAAAAACATGGCTTGGAGCCAGTGATGGGCTTCAAAGAAATTAAGAACCGGTTCTCTGTCCATTTGGCAGCCACTTTTAAATGGCTATTTTTAAACTTTATATGTATTATCTCTTGTTAAGAACCGGTTCTATAGAGTAGGTGCGAACCTGCTGGTGCCCACCACTGCTTGGAGCCCAACTCCGCTGAACTGAAAGTGAGTTCCCTGTTGCTTCTACAGTAGGTGTTGCAAGCCCTCTTGGCAGCTCTCCATGGGAGATTATTTCCCTATCTGATCTCCCTGCTGCTTTTTGGATTTCTCCAAGATTTGCTGTTCTTTCTATCATTTTTTGCATGCTTGATTTTAGTTTAGAAAAGCCCTACTTATTCAATCCCCAGTATGTCCCTTTTAAACAGGCAGCTGATTCTCTTGTTCCACTCAGCTGTTTTAGAGTCCCATCAAATATAATGGGACTTACCCGCATTTACTCAAATCTAATGTAATGCGCACTCTATACTTACAATCAAAACGCCATTTACTTGAATCAAATTAACCATCAAATCTAATGCGCACCTTGATTTTGGAGACTAAGAGCACAATCCTAACCATGTCTACTCAGATGTAAGCCCCATTGTGTCCAATGCGTCTTACTCCCAGGAAAGTGTCTTTAGGACTGCAGCCCAGATTTGGCATTAAAAGGTGAGAATTAGATTCAAGTAAATACAGTACTTCTGAGTCGACATGAATAGGATTGAACTTTTAGAGCACAATCATAACACACAATCATAACACAATCATAGAGCACAAAGACATTTAGGCCAGCCTAACACCCCTGGCATATCTTCCTGTGTTGATGCGAGGAGATCTCCATATGCCTGTACACTCCATGTGCCTTAACGTCACATTTGTGACATGCCCAGGTCAGCACAGGACTTATGCTGGGGCTTATGCCAGCCCAAATGGATTGCAGCCTTTATTTATTACCTTTTTGACAGTGTGACCATATGTCATAACAGCAAAAAGAAGACACCCAGTGCAATCCTATACATGCCTACTCAGAAGTAGACACTGATTTCCATTGATTTCAATGAAACTGACTTCCAGGTAGCTGTGTATAGGATTTCAGGCAAATCTCCCCAAAATGTAGGACATGCAAGAAAGATGTGACAAAATAAAAGCTAAAAACAATTAAAGCTAAAAACAATTAAATACCACATTTACTTGAATCTGAACCTTTTTCAGCCAAATTTAGTCCCCAAAATCAGGATGTGCGTTAGATTTGACAGTGCATTAGATTCAAGTGAATATGGTATTTTGATTATAAGCCATTATTCAGTTTACTATATTGTAATAAAATGTAACATAAACCCATTGTTGCATTGTAGTGCAATTAGGTAAAAATCATAACACAAACCTATTGCCATATTATTATTATCATATAATTGTTATATGCACCTGATTTGCAGCTCCCCATTTGCAGCTCCCCATTGTGCACATTACAATTGCTAGAAAACATTTTTTTAATCTGAAGCCTTTTAAAATTGGGTTGTACATTAGATTTGATGTATAGAGGGAATATTTTTTCATTTGGTTAATTTAAACCATGTTATTACTTATTAAATTTAAAACTATTATATATAATTTATTATATATAATTTATTAGATTTATTTATTTATTTATTTATTTATTAAGTCTTTATTTATTAAGTCTTTATTTATTAAGTCTTTATTTGTTTGTTTGTTTGTTTATTGTAAGAACTATGTATATTGCTTACACACAAAGAAAAGGAGGACAATGAAGATTTTTTTTTTCCAGGACACAAAGCTAGAGAAGAGGATACTGTACAGCCTGGAAAAACAGGCCATATGGTCACCCTGTTCTTTTGCTTCCTTTGATCAAGTACATGTTTATTGCCTGTGCTGTAATCATTTGAGTGCACTGATTATTATTTTTAAATTACACTTAATATTATTTCAGGAAGCGATTGTCAGCTCTGCACTCCCGCCCCTTCTCTCCTCCACACATCCTGTTTATCTTGCTTCCCTTTGTCCTTTTCAAATCCAGTAAGGGGGAGACGTGCCAGTAGCTGGTGTACACAGTTGGGTACATACGGCAGCAATATTTACTGTGCTGCTTTAGGAAAGGGCCAACCCTGTTCTGATTCAGTTGAATGCAGCATCCCTTGTTTGCAAGAGATTCAGGGCACATCCTGCTATGCACGGCTACTCAGAAATAAGTCCTATTGTGTACCGTGGGGCTTACTCCCAGGAAAGTGTGTATAGGATTGCAGCCTCAATCACTGGTTGCCTTTCTCAGTTTTATATACACTGCATAAAGTCAAAGGGCAGGGTGTTTCTGGTACACCAGGAGCTTGTTCCAAGCACTTCATCTTCCTTAGATTATTCATGCTGATAAGAGGTTGACTGTTCTCTATGAGCCCATTATGACTGTATTGTTTTTTTTGGGGGGGGGGAAACCTGCTGATACCATTTGTCCCCCCTAATCCAAACATTTTAAATCCACTCTTAAATTAATCCCCAGCTTTCTGTCCTTGCCAAGAGAACTGCAAGGCTTCCTTTGTTGAGATTTGCTGGCAAGGAAAGACAAAACTAGAACTGCTCCCTATTAAAAATGTCCTTAAAATGCTCCCCCATCCTATTTTTCCTTGTCTTTCCACCACATAGGTTAACATATAGGTTATATACAAGGTACATGGGTTAAGTTCTCCCCATTGTGCTTTATGATTTTGAAGATCAGTTGATTCACTGTTTCTCTTCTAGGGAGGGATGTCTGTGAAAGGATTATAGCAGGGTCATTGTCAGTATTCATGAGGATTTTGTGGCTCCCCTGGGTACTTTCCGTGGCTTCCTGGAGAGCCATGGCTCACAGTTTGGGAACCACTGGCATTATGCTTTAAAGAGTTCACTGTGTTTCATGTACAGGCATCCCCCACATTTTGGACAGGTTAGAAATCAGAGCACTGTCCAAAAGTGAAAAGTAGAAAAGTAGAACCCAGTCTTTTTCAGTTTTCAAATACAAAATAGCCCCACAAAAGGCATCAATATCACTTGCAAAACCCTAAGGGTGCAATCCAGAGTAACTACGGGGAGTCCTTGCTCCAGGGTAAGAACAATTTGCTCTGGATTCCAATAAGTATTTCCTATAGGTTTTCACTAGGTGGTACAGTAACTACAGGTACACATAATGTCTCTTACGTGCTCCCATAGTTACTCTGGATTGTAGGTTAAATAACATATATTTATTAACACAGAGCCAAAATACATAGAAATTACAATAAAATTAACAAAGGCCTGGGAGGAACATGAATATCTTACGTATTTAAATGATAGTTATTGACTGAAGAAAGTCAAAAGGAAAAGTCAAAAACCATTTGATTACCACGTCACATGCAAATCAACATCAGAGAAGACTATTGTAGCTTTTAGACCAGCAAAGAGAGGTTGAAAGAGTGGAGCATGTGTTGAATGAATATAATGGGTATAATTGAAAAATGTTGATAGAGCAAAACCATTAGAAAATGAACTGTGGAGGAGACTTGTACATTATCACAGTTCAACAACCCCACATTATCACTGTTACAACAACCCCACAACACAGGCCAAGACTGATATCCCCATTTTTTTTAAAGACTTCAGATGAGAAAACAGAAGCTTGTCTAGGACCAACTGGTTGTTAATTTAGGTTGTTAGGACATAGAACCTGTTGTTAATTTATTTGAATCCCACCATTGGTTGCAGCTACATATGTTGGATTACATCTATATCTAGGATAGGCTGGGGAAAATCTATATTGAGGATAGGTTTCCTTGTTTGACAACAGTTCCGTGCAATAGAATATCAGATTGCAATGTACCATCTATATAGCACGAGGGGTTACCAGCACATGTACGTGCTGGTAGGTGTGAGCATGCCCACCCACCTAGCACTTCTCCCCACTGCAGTGTCCTTCTGTGCCAGCCATGAATGCTCCTTGGTTCAGAAGGGCACATGCATGGCAGCAGCTGAGCCACATATGAGCCCTCCCAAACCAGCTGGGGTATGTGGCTGATTTGGAAGACCGTATGCGCAATTCAGCTGTTGAGCCATGCACGTGCTTTTCCAGCCAACCAGAGGGGTTTTCCAGCCAGCTGTGAAGTGTCTATGTGCATGATGATGTTATCATGCCACATGTGTCCCATGGGTGCACAGTGGTGTCAGTATGCCCCTCAGCCTTAGAAATCCTGATAGCTGCCCAACTGTTATCAAAGTTCCCCAAGGCTCTTTTTGGGGTTGGCATGGCAGGTCACCCAAGGATTTCCTTACACAGAACGTCCACTGCTTCTTGTCTGCTTGTGTAGTACCTTGGCAAGTCAGTCCCTGCCTCTGCAGTGTCTCTTCCCACTACTTGGATTTGAAAAGGGGTAGAAGGGGATAGTGGTGGGTTAATGTTTTTTCCCCATTTGCCAAAGGGGGAAAAATATGTTGGACAAACATTCATTTGTAGCAAACTGGTAACCCTACAACCAGAAAAGGGATATGGGCATTCTGAAATCAGATTGCTACTACTGAAGGCAATGTGAACTTGGTATTATTTTATTTTTCTGGTAACAATTTTTTTAAAAAATTCAAAAAATTCCCAGAAGTGGGGATATAGAAGAGTTGGGAAGCTCACACAATAATTTTAGAATAACTGTGCCATCCAGTTTGGACCAGATCTTTTGCAAGGTTCAAGATAACCAAAAAACTTGGAACAGACAGAAGGTCTCATAGCACAATCCTGTCTTCTGAGCTGTGCACAGACCTGGTGCAGCAATGTGAAGGAGGAAAGCAGGTGCTAGCTGATGGAGGGGGGGAAGGTACCACCTGTTTTTCTGCACTGTCTGTATTTTGGGAACTCTGTCCCTAATGAGTAGGAAATGTGTTATGAAATTATGTGTTATGAAGTGATGTCACACATTGCTTTTGTGAAGGCAGGATTTTGTGTCTGAGCCAAGTTCAATCAATCCTGTCTTTGGTTTCAGAAAATGTGCTGGGGGTGTATGAGGGGGAAGAGGGCTTTTAGAGTCCGTGAAGAGGGGAACAGCATTTTGCACAAAAATCTACTTTCAGCTAATAATTACAGTCATTCGGCAAAAGATTTTGCACTACAAAGTGCTTTGGTGCTTGAATCCAAGACTGGCCCGAGGTGTCCTATACCCTACTTGTCCACAGCACCTACACACACAATATACTGTGTGTGTATACCTACACCAGCTGCCACCCTCCTCCTTCCTTTGTCACACTTCTCCTATTGATAAAGCCTTATATGGCCCTTCATCATTTTTGTGTAGGGAGACCTACAAGACAAATTCCATACTATCTAGATGAAGCTTAGGGCGCAATCCAGAGTAACTCTGGGGAGTCCTTGCTCTGGTGCAAGAACAATTTGCTCTGGATTGCAATATGAATTTCCCATAGGTTTTCACTAGGTGGTGCAGTAACTATGGGTACGCGTAATGTCTCTTACGTGCTAATGTAATTATACTCTGGATTATACTACTCTGGATTAGAGGGTTATTCAGTTAATTATACTGTAGGTTGAATCATGTTTATCTGATGTTTAATTATGTTTGTCTGATATCATACATGCATCTTTATTCCAAATCTTAAAGGAAAAACAACAGTCAGAAATCCTTTGTCCTCCATCCATTCAAAACAAATTGATGTTGTTTCCAACACAGGAAACACTGGCCTGATGACATGTCCAAGGATTTTGTGACCTCTTCATGGTAGCACTTTACTGCTTCTTCCCCCACTATAAATTCATGAGGATGTGATAATAGCAGATGCCATGTTCCTCCCTCACAAAGGGAGCTGTGACAGCCTCCTGGGATGTGGGGGAACCTAAAATTAGAACCGTTAAGTATCATCGAGAGAGCGGCACATGGAGATCACATTTTTCGTTCCCTAACAGGCTAGCAGGACAGAGAGAATCCTCGAGATGACAGCAGAAATGTTCTCAGCCTCAAAAACTATGATTGAATCCCAGGTGATTGAAACTTAATAATTACAGGGCTTGTGGGGAGCTATCTAATTATTAGGGGCAATTTATTAAGTGTTCATTAAACAAGTGCCTGGATGAGCCAATCTTCCGCCCCAGGAGTGCAAGAAGCAGGCAAAGAGCTCTTTTGTTCTTCAATCATTGCTTAAGACATAATTGCAAAGCAGGAATGGAATGGAAATGTTGATCCAAGGAAAACTGACAACTTCTGCTCAGTTTGTGTAGGTTGTGTCACACACACACTTCCATTTTTTTCTCATGCTAGTAGGCAAGACACTTTCCCCCTCTTAAATCAGGAGTGTCCAAACTTTCAACTTTACAGCTGCTGGAGCTTTAACAATTGTACGGAATAGGGAATTTCAGATGAGGCTTGTGATCTGTGAGATGAGAAGATGCACCCGCTGAAATTCCCTCCTTTACACGACTGTTAAAGGTCCAAGAGCCTTGAAGTTGAACGTCTGGACACCCCTGGGCGTCAATTAAACATGGGATAGCGCTTTACTCTTACTCAACAAATTTACTTCTAGTTACAGCACAATCCTAGGCACATCTACTCAGAAGCAAACCCCATTAAAAGACTGATTCCTGATTATGACAGGTTGACAGGCTGCGCAAGGACCTCAGAAGCAGTCCATACCAAGGAGAATTAATGCTCCCTCGATGTAAAAGGGAACACACAGAACCCACAAGTTTCATTTTTCACCTACCTCAGATTGGGGAAGAGAAGGAAGGTATGATCAATAGGTTTCAGACATTAAAACTGGTCACTATGGTGTCTTCTTTGGGAGGGAGGTAAATAGAATACAAGTATCCTCCGCTTTCTGATTATTCATTTTCTGATGATCCACACTTTTAATACCTTTCAACTCATTTACTCAAAGCATGTTCCACTCTTTCAACCTCTCTCTGCTGTTCTAAACGCCAAAATTGCCCTCCCCATGTTTTAGCTCCTGGTCTAATCCCATTCCCTAGCAGATGCCATGTTAATAAGAATCCATTTGCAGAAATCTTTGTGTGGCAGCAGGAATTTGCAGGATAAAAGGGGAATTTGCAATTTGCATTGGAAGCAACATATAAACAACGTCTTAACCATTTGCACCACCCACAGTCCTATTTGTTAACAACTAATAATCATAGTACTTTCACCTCTCAAAAGTAATTATTCCTGATTCTGCTAGTTACAGAACTATCTGTGTAAAAATGCAGTATTGTATTTTTCCACCTTTTAACCAAAGATATTAAGGAGCTACATCAACACTAATTCATCTGTTAAATGGAACGTTGACAGCTTGTAGTGGGTAAATATTTTCTAACTTTTAACTGGTTGGTGGGAAAGATTCTAGCATAAAAATATTAAACAGCTTTGCTATAGACTCTCAGATGCACAAAAGAAACTGCAAGAGATGTGGAACTATCAAAAGCCAAAGGAGCAAAACCAAAAAAGGGGGGAGGCAGCAGCTGTGAGAAGTAGATATGAAACTGAAACTTGGAACACATTTCCTGACCTAGAAGTGGACAAACCTAAATCCAGGGGCCTGATCCTGTCCATCAGATCTGACCCCATCAATCAGTCCATCTGATTGCTTCCTATCTACAGCTGCCAATCTCATTCTCAGACCTATTCCAATATTACATACATGTTATAATTACAATTTCAAAACATTATCAGACTGATTCAGTTTATTGATCTGCTGATGAGTACCAGGGTGAAAGAGTTCATTTTAAGTTTAGGGTGCACTTAGTTGACATAGGCTTTCCAAAGCAGACCAAGGGAACTATTTCTGCAGCCACTTGTGAAAGATGATGTGGTGGTTAATTATTCCTTCACTTTTTTCTTGGGCCACAGGTTTTATTTTTTTTTCTTTCATGTATATGTCATCTGAATTTTTTTTTGCTTCTTTTCTACTTTGTTCCTCTATACATAGCCTGAATTCTGGTTGCTGCTTGTTCTCTAATGTCATATTGTTGCTTTAATGTCCCAATGTCACAGGTATTATTTCTATGTCGTGTCTTCCTGCATTAGCATTTAAGAGGAAAGAAAATTTTTTTAAAAAAATTATTAATATTCAATGAACATTAGCATTTTGCTACCGAGATTATTCCTTCTGTTCATTTTTGCATTGTATAATTTACCGTACTATATAATTTATTTACCTCAAAATGAAAGCGATAGCTGTTCCAAGAAATTCGCCAAATCGTCAAACGTTGCACCATAAGGTAAGATTTTTATATTTTTCTGTAAGGTGCCAGAATTATTCACATCTGCTGTTGATAAGAGCAGGTAATTGTCCATTGCAGAACTTTTTATGGACTCCATAAGCTTTATTTTCATCAAATCATTCTGATCTGTTTTCCATCCAATGAATACAAAAGATTTACGTTGACTTAGTTCTTTTATTGCGTCCTATATATAAGAAAGGAGATGTAAAATCATAGACCCCTCCTAACTGAGCAAGAGGCACTCTTTCAAGTTGGTGTTCCTCTTTTATTTAGCAGGGGGAGAGTAACTGGCCCTACACACCCCAGCAGTGTCTGTTCAAGTGGCTTCTGCTGGTGTTCTTTTTTGCATTTTAGATTGTGAGCCCTTTTGGGACAGGGACCCATTAGATTTAATTAGCTATTATTATTTTTCCATTTTCTTTGTAAACCGCTTTGAGAACTTGTTAGTTGAAAAGCGGTATATAAATACTGTAGATAGATAGGTAGATAGCAAATATTATAATATGGGTGGTGCTGTGGGTGGCACAAGTGGTTAAGACACTGTGCCTGTTAACCAGCAGGCCAGTGTTCGAGACCTTGGTCCCCACAAGACAGAGTGAGTTCCTGTCCTTAGCCCAGCTCTGCGGCGGAACCAATCGTATCGGCTCTGCCTTTCCATTGGAATATTTCAGTGGCGTGGAGAGGGGGGATTTGCTGCTTGGGTAACAACAGCCTATCTTCCATATCAAATTTATCCAGGCCTTTGTGTTTCACATGCAGCGTCAAGCACGATACCATAGCCTTTCAAGACTGATGGATGCCAAGTTTAATATAAAGAACAATATTAAATAAAAATTTCAGACATTTGGATCTGAAAATGCAGGAATTTCCCCTGAATGACAAAAAGTACTTGTAAGACTTACAAAAATTTTTACTTTACTGAACAGGTTCATGTAGTCTGCAGAACTGAATACGACCTTGAAGCTACGATACACACCCCGCAGGTGAAATACAGAATGTCGTATCCTGTCTTTGGCCCAATCCAAAACCTTTAGGATGTGAAAAACAAAATGGAGCTTGTTGGTAAGCACTAACCTTAAGTTTCTGGTTCATGTAGCAAAATGAGATGGATCAAGTGATCATGAGATGCTGGAATTTAGAATATTATGGGGAATAAAAAGACTGCACAGTGAAACTGTTGGGGTACACTGTACAACTTGGCTTGTCTGCTCTCCAGGTTCTCGCCTTATGGCACACCAAAGGCCTTGAACCTGGCAAGGAAAGCCCGGAGGAAAAGCCTGCAAGATAAGCTTAGCCAGACACCTTTGTACCTTGACCTTAGAATGCAATTGGACTCAGCATGGGTTGATGAACGAACAGAAAAAGGAGTCCAAGATGAGTGGGAACTCTTTAAAAGGCAGCTTAACACTCATTTAAACTCTATGATCCTATGATATGTCCCTTCCAACTCTATGATTATATGAGTCTATTCACAAATTATCACAAGCATGAAAAGTAATAATAAATTTGAAATATACCAAGGCTTCGTCTCTGAAATCTATTGCGGCTATATGCTTGTTCTGGCGGGCTGCATAATCCTGTATCATCGTTTCATAACTAACAGACAGTACCTTAGCACCTTTCTCTATTAAATTGATTATTGCGGCGAGGATCTTATGGCCATTATGTCCAATCTTTTCAACTGCTCGGTCGCAAACAGTATAAACGCAGTCGCCGATGTAGGAGCAGCCCCATGATGTGTCCTTTCATTTGGGAAGAAAAATAAATATTTATTTTTATGACAGCCTGTCTGCTAACTGCTTAAACCAATTAAATTAATGAATCCCTGAGAAAATCAAGCAAATTTTTAAGAGGTGACTACTCCAGCCATTCCCCTTTTATCAGAGCACAGGATCCAAAATGATTGACAGGAAGAAGCTATCCACTTTATTTCAAGTGGTCCTATGAGGTGATGACACCACAATTAATATTTTTAACATACTTGTTGTATGGATTTGTATCCAACCAATAATTTATGCTTAATAAAGATTTGTAAATAAAAGTAAATACAGTTCAACTTACCGAAGCTGACAACAGTTCATTAAGTTTATCAGCCACCTTTATGAAATTACTCTCTTTGTCAATTATCCTTTGTATGTTTTTTCGTTCCCTGTTCTCCAGGATCCGGAATGCCCAGGCAGCCTGTAAAATTTCCTGGAGAAAAGCTTTCCTTGATTCAAAAGCTTTTAGGGAAGGGGCTGATGCACTTGACAGGCCAGGTCCCACACAAAGAACAAGTTGTTCAGCACTTGTTATGCCGGGCAGTAAGGGGCTACAAAAGAAACATGAGAATCTTCAGAATAGCCCAGGTACAATGTCTTCAAGCAGAGCTGACCTGCAGACTCATCTCCCCTTTTCTAATCAAACTGGCTACTCTCTAGTTGTAAATATTTAAAGTTTTTGCCAAACAAACCTGATCCCTTTTGCAAAAAAAGAAATCAAATCAAATCTCTCCAAGATGCAGCATCCCTGGATGGAAAAGCACTCACCATCACCCAGCAATGGGGAGATGTGGGAGGGAGCAGGACTTGGAAGGGGGTTCAGTTCACCAGGAGGAGGCGATGGGGTGGAATGGGAGAGGGAAGTCAGGTGCTTCTCCCAGCCAGGCTGGAGAGGCTGAAGTTCTCCTGGGCTGTTGGAGGGGAAAAGGCTGGACTGGGCTGGGGACAGCTGCTGTATGCTTGGGTAGGGCTGCAGCCTGAGATCAGCTGGGCTGGAGTTGAGGAGGTTGCTTGACTCCCACCTGTGCCTGCCCAGCCTCTGCCACTGCAAGGGAGGGGTGCGCAATGGATGCGCAAAGCGTGCGTAAAAGCTGCGTAAAGGCACCCAAAAAGGGATCCCCAGCCAGGGGGCACCCCAGGGATCAGCCTGCCTTCCCCCCCCCACCCAGCCCAATCCCCTTGGAGCAGGCAGCAGTGCCTCTCTCCTTCCCTTCCCCCTAAGAGATCTTAGTGCCCCCCCCCCCAAAAAAAACCCAAATGGTGATCAGATGGGTAACCAAAACTCACATGGTGATCACATATGTGACCAAAAGCACAATCTTCACCATGTCTACTCAGAAGTAAGCCCCATTGGGTTTTACTCCCAGGAAAATGTGCTTAGAATTGCAGGCAACATACTGTTTGAATTACAATAGAATCCCATCCCTGTCTACTCATATGTAAATCCCATTATAGGGTCTTAGTCACATGTAAGTGAGGTTAGGAATGGAATCTTACACAGCAATCCTAAACGCACTTTCCTGGTTGCAAGACCCATTGAACACAATGGAGCTTACTTCTGTGAAGACAAGGTTGGGATTGTGCTCTCCATGAAAACAATGTTCCTGTATTTACTCAAACCTAATGAGCCATTGAATCTAATGTGCACCCCTATTTTAAAATGGTCTATAAAAAGTGTCTTACATGTTGTTTTCTAGTTGATTTGCATCGTCTGATAAATTTTCTTCCAGACAGTTTTCAAACAAGTGTCTTTGGCTTTAAATAAATTAAAACATCAATTAATTCCCACAGGCAAAGAAACTGAACATTACATATGCATTTAAAAAAAAATAAACTCACTAACAGATATGAAATATTACAGGGTTTCTGAAATTGCAAGCATTTTGAGATGGGGGCAAATATTTGCAGAGAAGGAGGTAGATACAGAACTGGCACTTGTGCCAAATCCAAGCCAGTTTCTCTGGCAACTGATAACTGGGTCTGCTCAGATCAGCTGCACTAAAATTGCATTGAATGAATGGTTGTTTGGGGAGAAAAGGGAAAAATGTGATTGTCTTACAGAGCTGGATTTTGTCTGGAAATTTTATTTCCTTTCCTCCTATTTTTTCTCTTTTTTCGATATAAGAGTCTCTTTGTTGTCCTGCCCATCCTGCGGATTAAAAAACAACAATATTAACTGGTGTCAACATTAATTAAACATTAAACAACTGCCTAATAGGCCTTGCAATTTTTGGTTTTGCTCCCTCACTTTGCCAAGGTGGTCAGGAGGCCTGAACCTCCTGCTACCTTCCTATCTCTAGGTGATGTTCGAAACCTCCCTAGTCGGTTTTCCCGCTGCCTGCATGGGGTGCAGTAGTGACCCCCCTGGCTTCTCAGGTCCTTTGCGCCTGAACTTGATATTTGCGGAACTTCGTAGGTTTTTATACACCTGCTCATGCCAGTTGCACCTGACAAATATCATAGTACTTGTTTAAGGTTAATATATGAGGTTTTTTGAATCAGATCTAATGCATACAAAGTTGACTGTCAGCTAAGTTTTTACATACTCGAACTTACTTCTTCAAGCATAGACTTCCTTCTTTTTTTCAGGGTCTCATCCCAAAGCCTGAACAAACAAAATGACAGGAAATTAAACTGGGGAGGGAAGGGAAAAGGCGTTTCCTGGGATTAAGACCACTGAACACAATGGTTTGCACAATGGCTGCAATTTCCAAGTGTCTCCCCACTTTCTTCTCTTCATCCTGAGCCTCTCTCTCCCCTGCTCCCTTCTGGCTAGCCCTGAGCTGCTTCCCTCTTCTCCCCTGCTGTTCTCTCCCTCTGCCCAGTGGATGCCCCACCACAGGAAGAACAGTGCGGAAGTGTTGCTTTCACTATGGACAGGTGTGCTAGGCAGCCCTGATGCTTTTTAAAAGGCCAGCGAGTCAACCCCAACTGCCAACAAATGTGTTTGTTACGTGAAGCACAGTTTGTTACATGAAGCAAAATCCTAGAGAAATTTTTGTTTCTTACGTGAAACATACTTTACGTGAGGAGTTTGTTACGTGAAGACACCGCTGTATATGAATGCTATGTAGAATTATTACAGAATTGAAAAGTAAATGAAGGGAAGCAATCATAAGGATAAAATGAATCATGTCCGGAATCAGCTAGGTTGGGACAAATCTGTGTGTGCAGACCCCATGAACTCCCAAGGATCTGTCATCCACTGCAGAATCCTCCCATTTGCCGATGAAGAAGGGGGAGGCATTGCTGCCCACCACCAGTAAACGATTTGGCAACCTGATGCTGACACAGCGATGAGAAGTAGGTATGCCACCCTGAGTTTAGTGCGTTTGTTTCTGTTCATCTGGGTGCCAGGCACATTATGCATTTTTGAAGATTTTTTAAAATAGACATACAATGAACAAAACTCTCAGATAAGACAAATTCTGTTTTTAATTGTATACACAACTGTTCTATGCATTTAAAAACAGATTCTGCGCACAGACAAACAAACAGAAAGAGTACAATGCGATTAAAATATCAACCAAAAAAATTCAATACTAATTTAGGGTTCTCAAAAATCAACTCCAGTGGCATAGCACAAGGGGTTGCAAAGCTTTAAGTCTTGCAGGGAGCCTCAGCATGGCATGCAAGGAGCCCCTTCCACTTCTCCGTATTGCTCCCACTGCCTGGATTGGCTTCTAAACTGGTCAGGGGAAAGAGCAGGATCGCCGTATGTCCCCCCCAAATAGGGACAGTCCTGATTTTTGGGGATTGTGTTCACATACTGGCAAGTGTGACAGAAGGTCCTGTCCTAATTTTGTGGAACAGAATTATGGCAACCCTAGGAAGGAGGCACAGGGAAGCAGCCTGCAAGACTTAATACTTAACCATGGTGAAATTCCCTGCAAATTGGTGCTTCCCCCCCCCCCTTAGCTATGCCACTAATAGGATGTCACTGTGGGTGGGGGGAGTGGTAATGTTCAGTGCAATGTTCCTGTTCTAAATATGATTTCCCAGGCAGCATTAGGGAATGGTATTTTGCAACCTATTATATGGTTTTAGGAACGCTGCAGCCAGTTATATGGCCATGGAACAAATTGGGATAGTCAAGATTTCTGTTGACTGTTATAGTCAGGCATCCCAAAGAGAGCTAAAGCTTTTCCCCACTCAATGCAGTGCAATCAATCAATCAATCAATCAATAATCAAATAAATAAATAATCAAATAAATAAATAAATAATTTACATGTGTAGCATCAGCAAGTTGAGTTAATGCTAAAAAGACCTGAAGCTTAACATATCCCAGAAGTGATATCATAGCAAATGAATCAGGCAGTGGAAATGTTTTTGCTGCTCCCCACTGTTTGAGCCTAAGTTGATAAATGTGGATCAGATTTTTCCCCCTTAATGTTGTGGCTGTACCTCATACCTACCTATGTACACATTACTGGAATTAGGGATCCCAAGAAATTGTGATCTTCAAATGTGTAGGGTTGCCATAATTCTCCTCCACAAAATCAGGACTGGATTTTGTCACACTTGTCGGTATGTGAACACAATCTCCCCCAAACTTGCACTGTCCCTGTTTTGGGGAACATATGGCAACCCTACATATATGGTACCATGGTATAAGTCTCACCTGAGACTGCAGGAAATATCCTCAGGACAGGACCAACTGGGTATATCTTCCATGAACACCTCTTTCCCCTGCATCCGCAGAGGCCCAGGACAGGAATTGAAGACATGCTCCATTTCTGCCACTGAATACCCAATGTGCATACCCCAAATGCCAGATGCAGGGGAGGGCACCTGGGTCCTGGTGCTATATGTGCTCCCCGAGGCATCTGGTGGGCTGCTGTATGATACAGGAAGCTAGACTAGATGGACCTTTGGACTGATCCAGTGGAGACTCTTCTTATGTTCTTATGGAGTCCAGAATGGGCATGGGAGAGACCCAATACTCCTGATCTGGAGGTAGCATATGGTTGTTGTGACCAGTAGCTATCTGAAAAGCCTCACTGGATCAGGCCAGAGGACCATCTAGTCCAACTTTCCATATCTCATAGTGACCCACCAGATACCCCAGGAGCACACAAGACAACAAAAAACCTCCATCCTGGTCAGTGATGGGCTTCAAAAAATTTAAGAACCGGTTCTCTGCCCATCTGGCAGCCACTTTTAAATGGCTATTTTTAAACTTTATATGTCCTATCTCTTGTTAAGAACCGGTTCTATAGAGTAGGTGCGAACCTGCCTGTGCCAGCCACTGATCCTGGTGCCTGCCCTTGCATCTGATATTTTGAGGAAGCTACGTACATCTAAAATTTGTGCCAAGCGAGCAGTTGAAAAGCATTCAAATGCAAGTCGATAAAGAGATACCACGTTGGTGGGAAGGTAACAGCGTTCCCAGCACACGTGGGCCACATGTCCACGGAGGTGTCTTTGGATAACACTGGCTCAATGGCTCTAGAAACAAACAGGGGATGAGCACCTAGTCGGTCACGACTAGCAGGTCAACCTGCAGGGAACACCTTTACCTTTACATTTAAAATAAGCAGGTTTCACATACACATTATGGTGGCTTGTAATTCATGATGGACTTTTCCTCCAGAAATTTGTCCAGTTCCCTCTTAGAGGCATGTAGGCTAGATGCCATCATCAATCTTGTGGCAAGGAGTTCCACAGACTAACTGGGTAAAGAAATATTTTCTTCTGTCTGTCCTGATTCCTCTGCACCATCTCAACTCAAACTCAGGGTCATCCACCAAAGAGGCAGTGGATTCCGGATGTGCAATGGTTCTTCAGACGGTGCATCATTAACTTAGAGCAGGGGTCTTGAAACTCTTTGGCATGTGGGCCACATAATCTTTTTGATACTGTCTGATACCGTGTTGGGGGTCAGAAAAAAGAATTGATTTACATTTCAAATTTGAATAAATTTACATAAAGGAATATATTAGTGGCGGAACTTGTGAATGAATGAATTCATTCAAATTGTTCGTCACACTTTCCAACACACAGAGAGAGGGTGATCTTCAAACCAGTTCATTAACACTTATATATATATATATATATATAGAGAGAGAGAGAGAGAGAGAGAGAGAGAGAGAGAGAGGAGCTGAGTGTAGCCTCCCCATTGCTCAAAATACCCTCCCAAGGTGTGGAACTGCGCGTGTCTTTGGAGAGTTACAGAGCTCACATGAGTGGGATAGAGGCTTGCCTTGGGCTGCATGTGGCCCCAGGGCTGAGGTTTGGAAATCCCTGACTTAGGGAATTCACTGCCACAAATTGTTGTAGGGGTTCACTATATCAGTTGACTTTGAAAGATGTTGAGACACTTCAGGATCTGTCTACAGGGATAGGATTGGCCTAATTCTCTTCCACAAAATTGGGACAGAACCGCTTGCTAGTCCCATTTACTAGTATGTGAACACAATCTCCCAAAATCAGGACTGTCCCTGTTTTTTGGGGACATCTGGCAACCCTATGTAGGGATCAGACATAATTGTGGAACCAACAAGATTGGTGGCTGATTTGACCTGAATAGCAGTTGCTGAAGAAAAGCAGCAAGAAAAATGATTGCTTGAGGGCATCCTGTAGGTATTTGATGGGTCCTAAGGATGCAAAGATCGCACTAGCAAAGAAAGAACCGGCAAATTATGCCGAAAGTCTAGCATATCTTGTAATATAATAAGATAGCGATCTTTCGGTTATCAATAGAATGGGAAAACAGTCAGAAGGTGAAAACCCAGAAACAATATTATTTAAATATAAATTAAAATTAAATATAAATTAAAAGAAGACACCCTTTGTTACTATGTTACTTGAAACGGAAACAAACATGAAGCTGAAGCTGAAATAAAATATATTGTTACTTATTATCTATATATATAAAAGAGAAAAGTCACTTACTGACTGACTCACTCACTCACTCACTCACTCATCACCGCCCTGTTGGAATTTCCGAAAACCGGTTCTTAGTGCACCCCTCAGTCACGGAAGGAACACCCTCCCCAAATTTCACGCTTCTAGGCCCAGCGGTTTTGGCAGGGCGGTGATGAGGACAGAGTGCCTGTACCTTTAATCATTGCATAGAAGAGGGAATTCAGGCAGGTGCTGCTTTTTAAACTCTTCTATGATGAGCTACACCTGACTCAATTCCCTCTTCTATGCAATGGTTAAAGCAGGGGTCAGAGAACTTTTTTACCTTTTCCCCCAAAATACATTTAGATACGGCGTAATTTGCCACTCCTTGGTGGGTTGGGCCAGAAGACCAGCATGTGCCAGCCTCACCACATCATCATGGGAAGTTATGCCAGGTTATGCCAGCACAAAGATCGCCCATTGGGGTCAGGGGTCTGTGCACACTCAGTACCAGTTCTCCCACCCAGAATTTTTTCAGCTGTTGGGGAATTTGCAGCCTAATGGCAGAGACAGATGCACCAATAACAGCAATTTTCAACCAGTGTGTCAGGAATTGTTTATCAATACGGCCCCTGGCAGACCCCTCTATCCAACTCTTGGGCAAGCCTTGTAATCCACTCCAATATGTTCTTATATGTAAATTTATTCAAATTTGAAATGTAAATTAGAGCACAAGCCTAACCATGTCTACTCAAAAGTAAGCCCCATTGTGTTCAATGGGTCTTACTCCCAGGAAAGTGTCTTTAAGATTGCAGCCTTAGTTTTCCAACTCCTGACACAGTGTCAGAGAGATGATGTGGCTCTCCTGCCAAAAACTTTGGAGCCTCTGGGTGTTCTATGCTGTGTTCTATGGGTGTTCCATACGGCTGGGCCACCATCCCCCCGTGGCTCAGGCAAGGCTCCTCTGCCCGGCACACATGACTGTTGTCCTCAGCAGCCACCCCAACTGCCTTTTCTTAATAGACTTTTTAATAGTCTCCAGCAGTGAGGACAGACCATTGGTCTGGATCTTCTCCAGGGCATCTCCACCACAACACACCATGCTGCTGAGGGGGGGCTCATACCCCCATTGGCAGGACTGATCCTTTCTGCAAAACTCCCTGGCACACCTGCAGGCCATTCCTGACACACTGGTTGACTTGCTTGTGGGTAGACTTGGTTGGGATTGGGTCCTTAAAGCTGCCATTCCATTCACAATTTCCTGGGAGTAAGTCCCATTCATGACACTGGGGCCTACTTCTGAGTAGACCAAGTTTTCCTTCCAGGCCTCTCCCCTGTCTAGCCAGGGAGAGACTGGGCTTCTTCAGCAGCTGTCTGAAGCAGGTAGAAGCCAAGGTGCGTGTCTGGGGCGTGGCTATGCAAATGAGACAGGGATGAGACCCTTCCTTCCAAGCTCTGTCTCACCCTCACCTTACAAGAAAAAAAAGCAGGCCTCCGTCAGTCTTGAAAGATTATGGTATCGTGCTTGGTGCTGCATACGCTGCATGCGAAGCACGAAAGCCTGGGTTGGATTGTTATGGAGGATAGGCTGTTACCCAAGCAGCAAATCCCCCCTCTCCACGCCACTGAATTAGTCCAATGGAAAGGCAGAGCCAATAGGTTGGATCCAGCTGGCGTCGCAGAGCTGTGCTAAGGACAGGAGCTCACCCTGTCTTGTGGGGCCGACCCGGGTCTCGAACCCTGGCCTGCTGGTTAACAGGCACAGTGTCTTAGCCACTTGCGCCACCCACAACACCCTTGGGATGAAGGTGGCCAGTCAAAAAGGGTGGTCATTTCTCACCACATGCGTCCATAGTGGCGGAACCTTGTCGGTTGCACCCCGTTCCCCTAGGGAAGGTGGAGGTGTCACCCCCCAGGTCCCCTAGGGGAGGTGGAGTCACGCGGAACGGAGAAGAGTCATGATTGGGTCGCCCCAATCATGGCTTTTCTGGGCCCACGTGGGCGGTGTGGGACTACATGCCTGTCTAGCCCTGCTAGCACCTACTGCCCAAGACTGCCCCTTGATCTCAAACATGCAGGCACTTGGTATTAGGAGGCAGGCTGAACCCACGTTGCTACACAAGCCGACAGGGAGAGGCTGGGCAGGGTCCCTCTTGAAGGGGGGGGGGGAGGAGGAGGCAGCAACTGTGATGTCACTAGGAGGGCAGCCCTGAGAGGGACACCCCCACGGCTGCCTCTGCTGGGCAAGCAGCCCAGCCCTGTGCATCTCTGCTGAGGAATAAGCCCCACTGGAGTCCCTTCTGTGATGTCAGGACCCATTAAGAACACACTTGGTGCCCAATGCCTGGCAGGGGTGCCCAGTGCTTAGTATAGATGCCTGCTGCCCATTGGTGCCTGGTGGTGACTTGTACTCTCTGCCCAGTACTTGTACTCTCTGGTGGTGCCCGCTGCCAAGTGGTGCACAGAGCTGCCTGGTGCCCAATAGTGGTGCCTGGTGGTGACTTGTACTCTCTGCCCAATACTGCCCAGTGGCCCTCAGTGGCCAGTAGGGGTGCCCGCTGCAGCCTCCTGCTGGCTCGTACCTGGTGGTGCCAGCTGCCAGGTGGTGCCCAGTTCTGCCTGGTGCCCAGTAGTGGTGCCTGGTGGTGACTTGTACTCTCTGCCCAGTACTGCCCAATGGCCCCCAGTGGCCAGTAGGGGTGCCCGCTGTAGCTGCTGCTGGCTAGTACCTGGTGGTGCCCGCAGCCAGGTGGTGTACAGTGCTGCCTGGTGGTGTCTTGTACTTTCTGCCCAGTACTGCCCAGTCCTTTCTGCATCCTATGGAAAGGAGTTCTACAGACTATTTATGTGCTGGGTAAAGAAATATTTAATTTTGTCTGTCCCAACACTCTGTTTTAGTGATGTCCCCTGGTTCTGATGTTGTGTGAGAGGGACGGTTATCTCAATCGTGTCCTCCTCAGATGCCATTTTTCTAGGTGAATAGCTCCAAGTCAGGATAGTGGTGCCCAGCCAAGTGCTGCAGTCTTTCATGGTATGCACAATTAATCACAGGCTACTCATGTGTAGGATGACTATGCAAGTTTGTCTAAGTGTGAACTTTGGTGCTATCAGTGTGACAGGTGAGCAATGAAAATCAATAATTGGAAATCAATGTAATAGTTATTTCAATGTATTAGTTAAAGAGACCCAAGTTTATGGGCCAAAAATGAATGTCTGTGAACCAAAGTACAGTGGTGCCTCACATACAGAGCTTAATTCGTTCTGGAGGCATGCTCTTTAAGTGAAGCGCTCTTTAAGTGAAGCGGATTTTCCCATAGGAAATAATGGAGACTCAGACGATTGGTTCCACAACCCAAAAAATTCATATAAAAATATTAACTGTATATAAAAGTGATGACAAAACACGGTAATTGAATTCAAAACATACATTCAATGAGCATGATCCTATGAAGTCTACTTAGGCTGCAATCCTAAAGACACTTTCCTGGGAGTAAGCCCCATTTAACACAATGGGGCTTACTTCTGAGTAGACATAGTTAGGAGGCTGCAATCAAAGACACTTTCCTGGGAGGCTTACTTGGGCTGTTGCTGGAGGTTCAAGGTGGCTGGTGGGGGCACTTGGGGGCAATTAGGGGCAGCTGCCTCTGGCATCCCTAGGCAACTGCCCCCTAGTTGGGGGCAGTTAGAGGCAGCAGCACTGACCGGCAGCCCTTTTAAATAGCGTCTGCGCGTGTAGCGTCAAGGCTGCATAAGTGCTTGTTAAATGAAGCAGAACTTGTTATGTGAAGCAAGATTCCTTGGAAATTTAAACTTATTATGTGAATCGCTTGTTATGTGAGGTGCTTGTTATGAGAGTTACCACTGTAAATGTAAAAGTCCTGAAACCTAACTAACTCAGGGTCAAAGAATGATAAAATAGAAAGAATATTTGAGAACATCCTGGCAAGGGGATACCAGAGACAAAGGGGTCAGAATGTCACAAGAAATTGCAGAGCAATACAGTATAGATAAGAAAATGAGCCAGCCTGATGGCTCTGAAAAGAGTAACCATTAATAGATGATTGTATTTGAGCAGGGTCCAGAGTCTGGCTTAGCCAACTGGTCAGAGTTGTAATGAAGACTAATGTAAACTAAGAGTGTGTGTAATCAGTGGTGGGCTCCAGCAGGTTCTCACCTACTCTATAGAACCGGTTGTTAATGAGAGATAGGACATATAAAGTTTAAAAATAGCCATTTAAAAGTGGCTGCAGATGGGCATAGAACTGGTTGTTCATTTCTTTGAATCCCATCACTGAATCCTATGCTCATCAACCCCCCATGTGCAACATCCCCCATATTCATCCACATCAACCCCCTATGCACATCATCCCCCCATGCACATCAACCTCCTATGCACATCACGGGGTAAGGCTCTATCACACAGCACGTGGCACATTTCCCTGGACAGTCTTGTCCAGGTTTTGTGGAAGAGAATAACCCTATTTTCCCAGAATTTTAGACCTATGATTCTGGTCTTTCAGGATAAAGCCTTAAGATCTAGTATCACTTCTCTATTGTATTTGCTTGAATCAAATGTGCCCTTTTTCCAGCTGGGTTTGGTCTCCAAAATCAGCCTCTGCATTAGATTCACTGGTGCATTACAATTGTGAAAATATGGTATTTATTTATATCCCACCTTTATTTAAGGGAATATAGCCTGACATCTGCAAAGTCAAAGCAAAAGTCCAAGGCAGTTTACAAAGCTTTTTCCCCCTTCATCCTTACAACAACGCTGTGGGGTAGGTAAGGCTGAGAATGAGTTACTGGCTGAAGGTTACCCAAGAGTAGGATTGCCGTATGTCCCAAAAAACATGGACAATCTCATTTTGGGGGGATTGTGTTCATATATTGACAAATGACGCAGAGGGTCCTGCCTGAATTTTGTGGAAGAAAATTATGGCAACCCTACACTGGCGGCTTCATGGCCAAAACGGAATTTAAACCTGGATCTTCCAGGTCTTAGTCCAACTCCTGAACCACTACACCATCCTGGCTCTATAATCTGCTGTTTTCTTATGCTTTTATATTTTAGCTACTATCTTAATTTTGTTAGTATTAAATTAGAATTCTAATTGTAAATGTAAATTACAAATGTAAATTGTAAATGTAAATAAGTGTAAGCTAGAATTTTAATTTTAATTTAATTTCGTTTGCTTTATTATGTAATTTTTTAATTAGTGTTGTAAATTGCTTTGAGCAATCCTAGTAGATAGGACTGGTCTGACCTTCTAGGACATTATCACCCCACAAGCTACAGAAGGCTCAGCTTAGAGCTATGATTTTCAACATTTTTCATCTCAGGCACACTTAACAAGGCACTGAAATTGACAAGGCAGACCATCAGTTGTTTTTGCCTTTGACAAGGCACACCAGACAGTTCAAATCCCCCAATTTTCCTATTAATTAATGTCATTCTCCAAATTCCCACAGCACACCTGAGGACTATCTGTGGCCCACCAGTGTGCCACGGCACACTGGTTGAAAACCACTGGTTTAGAGGGATTTTCAGGGCTTAAAGAATAAGTTTCCTATTGTTTTTGCTACAAGTGCCTCTTAGCCTGCCTGACTCATGATGGGTTTTCTCTGTCCCTCCTGCCCTGCCCAGGAATTTCTTTCAGCAACGGAGAAACATGGAAAGAGATTCGCCGCTTTGCTCTCACGAGCCTTCGCAGTTTTGGGATGGGGAAACGGTCCATCGAGGGACGGATCCAGGAGGAAATTGAGTTCCTGACGGAAGAATTCAGGAAAATGAAAGGTTTGGGGTTTTGCTCACCCTAATGACCACCCTCAGTTCTGGGCAGGACAAGGGCTGGTTGGGTTACCTGGTGCTGTCACTAGGCCACTTTCAATCCCATGCGGGATAGGGGTGGCAACAAGGCTCCAGTTGGACCAGACCCCGACCTCCTCTTGGGGGAAGGGGTAGTTGGGGTGGAACCCTATGAGTGGGGTAGGGCCTGAATCTGTGCGCACTGACCCTGGTACCCAGGTTCACCTGGGGGCCCACAGATCCTGTCAGCTGCCTTCCCCGTAGCCACATGGCAGACGCTGGGGTCTTAATTTAGCCCAAGTTCAAGATCTGCCAATTATCATTATTGATTATTAATATCATTATTAATCATTAATAAAGTGGTCCATCTCTTCCATACTTGTCTCTGTGTTCAATTGACCAGTGCATAGACCAAAGTATCACTTTACCAAAATGGGCCCATCTAGTTCAGAATCCTGCTTCCAACATGTGAACCACCATGTTCTTGGCGATGCTTATGTCTGACCTATGCCTTGGACCTGGTGAACCTTCCATCTCCAGCTATCCAGAGATCTGTTGCAACATCGGATAAGCCCACCTTCACTCTCATATCTCTCCTCCTTCCATCCTTTAGGCTCCCCCTTTGATCCCGGTGTTCTCCTGCGCTGCTCCGTCTCCAGCATCATCTGCTCTCTGGTCTTTGGGGAGCGCTTTTAGTATGACAACAAGGACTTTCTGGCACTACTCCGTCTCATTGAAGACAACTTTCATCAGCTGAATTCCATCTGGCTGCAGGTGAGCCAAGCTGGAGGGAGCACAAGGAATGGATGGAGAAAACCCTCATCCTCCTGGGCACTGAAGGTTACATTTGACCCCAGAGAAGACGAGAAATACAGATGTCCCTCATTATCTATTAGGATTCCATTCGGAAACCTCCCATTGATTAAAAAAATAGTAGATAACCAAAAAATGGGAAAATATATTTAAATACCTGCTTCCAGGTTTCTTGCTCCTTGTGTGTAACTAATGGAATAATGTAGTGCCTTTATATATGCAGGAGTTTGATTCTGGGACTGAAGAATGGAAAGATTGCTTGCATGACTGCCTTTCTACAACAGGAGAAAAGCAGTTTTTATAACTGGGAATGGCAGTGGCCATTCAGTGGTTGAATCAAATCTCTGTATTAAAAATCACAAAATATATATTTAAAAAATCACAAAAATAACAAGTTTTTCCTATATTGGTAGGCGTTTCAAATTGGCTTCTGCCTCCTGCACAGTATCAGCCTTTGTATAAGTGATTCCGGGACTTGAAGCCAGGCTATAAGGAATAGGGTGACCGTATGTTCTCTTTTTCCAATACATGTCCTCTTTGTTAGCCTTGTGTCCTGCGGGTTGGGGGTAATCTTCATTTTCTCAGTGTTCTTGTGAGCAGCAGTATGCAGCCTTCTTGTAATTAATAAATATGGCTGCAATCCTAAAGGCACTTTCCTGGAAGTCAGACCCAATGGAGCTTACTTTTGTTTAGACATGGTTAGGATTGTGCTCTATATGTAATAGTTTTAAATTTAATAATAAGTAATATAGTGTTTAGCCACATGAAAGCAACATATACTGTTTGAATGTTTTGGGCTTTTCTTTTATGTCCTACATTTTTCTTGGGTGTCCTCCATTTCAGAAGCCCTTGTCCACTTTTCTGGTTATGATATATGGTCATCCTATATAACAGACTGTGCCCAGGTCTGGCACCTGGTGCAATGAAACCACGACATCATGTGACATTAATACATCATTTCCATGTTCAGAATTGGGAATGCTTGTTGTGTTCACTTTGTGTACCCTATTCCTTTTCTGTGCACACAAAGCACACAAAGCCTCAAGCACGTCCTCTGTAAGGAGGGCAGAGCCTGGGGGCAGTCACACACCCATGTTTGGTAGAGCACTTGGGACAGGTAAACCTCAGGCTCCTTTATTTACACTCTGCTTGAAGCAGTGACTACCCTAAGCTTGGATTGCCATATGTCTTGAAAAATAGGGACAGTCCCAATTTGGGGGGATTGTGTTCCTATACTGGCAAATGGGATAGAAGATCTTGTGGTTTTGTGGAAGAGATTTATGGCAACCCTACCCTAAACCTTAAATCCTTTTGGGAAAGAGGAGCTATTTTTTAGCTCCACCATGATTACATCCTGTAGGAGTTCCACCTACTGTGATCTGCATTGCCATTCAGATGCTAAAACAGTCTTCCTGTTCCTCTGGTTTAGGACTGACCAACTTTACCATCTCATTTAGATCTGATCTCTGGGCTTTGTCTGGGGATGTTTTGTTTTGGATTATTTGAGATGGCTGATTGAAATGCTGCTACTGGGTGGCATCCTCACCTACTGGAGGCATTGCTTTGTACTCTTGTCTTGAAAAACTACTTTCAGAAAGTGATTCCTAAGTCAGGGATGAGCAACAACACCTTAGGCATGCCTTACCATAGCGGTTCTCAAGCACTTCAGCCCAGGATCCCCCTCTGACAACATATCCAGGGACCCCCTGGGAGGTTATGACATCTACATAAAAGTGATGTCAGAAGTGTCATCAAACAAGTGACATCACTGTGATGCCAGAGCTCCCCCATGTCTACTCATTGATACCTAGTATCATAGAATGGAAGGAACCTAATAGGTTAGTCCATCTCCATGCCTGTAGCAGGCTCTCTGACAGGTGCTTGTCAAACCTCAGCTTGAAGATCCCCTATGGGGGGATCTTACTCAGAAGTACGGTAAGTCCCATTGTGTTGAAAAGATTTACTCCCAGGAAAGTATGGATTGCAGCCTGAATGTCTCGTTCCCAGATGGCAGAGCCCAAAGCCAGATTCCAAGATGGTACTGCCCAGTTTTCCACAACCCCCCACTTTGAGAACCACTGTCTTAACTGAGAAGTTTCAGTCTATTGACAAGGATTCTCTGCCACCTAATTGTTTATAATGGTAACAACTAAAAGCTTATTTTCTCTTCATCCAACTGATGAGTATATTTTGTTCAAGGAAGGAAGGAGCACCTTTACTTTCCTCTTGGAATTCTGTCTCCATTCACAGCTCTACAACTTCTTCCCTGGACTTCTGAAGCTCCTTCCAGGTACACACAAGTTCTTTGAGAACTTTGAGGAGCAAAAGAGGTACGTATCAAGGATGATCCAAAAACACAAGGAAACTTTGGAACCGGCCCTGCCGCGGGACTATATAGACTCCTTCCTTGTCGAGATGCAGGAGGTACGTATGCCATAGCAAACGCTTTTTCAAGTTAAGCAAAAAGGAAGACCAATTGAAGCTGCTACATGGCCTACTCCCTTGCCTGTAGGACATGGGGAATCTCGGCACTGAATTTCACCAGAATAATCTTGTGACCTCATTGTTGGACCTACTCTTTGCTGGCACCGAAACTGTCACCAGCACCCTAAGATACTCGCTACTGATTCTCTTAAAATATCCTCACATTGCTGGTAAGTTGGGCTGGAAAAGATCAATGCCATTAGCTTCAGTGCAGGTGACCATATGTCCCCCTTTTCCATGACGTCCTCTTTTGTAGCCTTGTGTCCTGGAAAACATCTTATTGTCTTTCTTTTATATGGGAGCAGATAGCATGTTGCCTTCTAGTAATTAATACATTCTATGTACAGGTCCAACCTACTTATACATGGATTTTTTATATACAGATTTGACTCAACACGAATAGCCATTGCCAATTACAGTTTTTCAAAACTGTTTTTTCTACTGTTGTAGAGAGGCAGCCATTCCATTCTTCAGTCCCAGTAACAAACCCCTGCGAGTAATGAGGCACTCCGTTATTCCACTAGATACAACGGAGAAGCAGAAAATGGTTTAAAATAACCATTTAAAAGTGGCTGCCAGATGGGCATAGAACCGGTTGTTAATTACTTTGAATCCCATCACTGATTCTATTGTTGTCTCCATCTGGGTTTGCTATCCAGAGACATTAGAACCTGGAAAGTAAGTGTGACTGGCTGGGGAAAGAGTAGAAACTAGGTTGTCCTGCACTAGTCCTGCATTCTCCCTGTACCTTCTCCCAGCTAACTGCATTTCAATTAGAAACCATGATGATCACATTGGAAGATCGTTCCTGAGGGTCCTTTTCAGCCAGGTACATTGCTGTCAGGATGTTAGCCAATGAGATTCATCAGTACATAAGTTATCACTGCATGTTCTGGTGGGGCAAGTGGTTAAGACACTGTGACTGTGAACCAGCAGGCCAGGGTCCAAGACCCGGATCCCCACAAGATGAGGATTTCCTGCTACAGGCAGGGGGTTGGTCTAGATGATCCACTGGGTCCCTTCCAACTCTGATTCTATGATTTCTGCCAAAACAGGGCCTTCTCAGTGGTGGCACCCACCTTATGGAACTCCCTCCGCATTGAACTCCTCGCTATTGTCCTTCTGGCAAATACCCTTTTATTTAGACAGGCTTATGATATCTGTTCTTAGAAACTTAGGATATTCTGATCACAATATTAACCATTTCTATTCAAAGGTAAGCCCCCTTGTGCTCAATGGGTCTTACTCAGTGATGGGCTTCAAAGAAATTAACAACCGGTTCTATGCCCATCTGGCAGCCACTTTTAAATGGCTATTTTTAAACTTTACATGGCCTATCTCTCATTAACAACCGGTTCTAAAGAGTAGGTGCAAACCTGCTGGTGCCCACCACTGGTCTTACTCCCAAGAAAGTTTCTTTAAGATTGCAGCCTTTACAGCTGTTTGCCTCTTTTTAATGTGTTCTTTTAACTTAGTTTTTTTTACTGGTTTCATACAGTTTAATGGTCTTTCATTTCTTGATGTTTTTAGTGGTTTTTATGCAGTTTTAAAAATCTTATTCTCTGTTTTAATTTCTGTTAGGCACCTTGAGTTCCCTCTTGAAAAAATGGATGGGATACAAATAATATAAATATTATTGCAGCCAAGCTGGAGCAAGTCCAGAGGAGAGCGACAAGAATGATCAGTGGGATGGAAGGGAAACCCTACGAGGAAAGGTTGGGGGAACTTGGGATGTTCAGCCTGGAGGAGGCTGAGAGGAGACATGATTGCCCTCTTCAGATACCTGAACGGCTGTCATAGGGAGGAAGGGGCTCATTTGTTCATAGCTGCTTCTGAAAGCAGAACTACAACCAGTGGGTACAAACTGCAAGAGAGGAGATTCTGGTTGGATATCCGGAAAAAATTCCTGACAGTTCGGGCAGTTTGGCAGTGGAACAGATTGCCAAAGGAGGTGGTGGACTCTCCCTCACTGGGGATCTTCAAGCAGAGGCTTGACGAGCACCTGTCGGGGATGCCCTAGGGGGATTTCTTGCTGCAGGCAGGGGGTTGGACTAGATGATCTACTAGGTCCCTTCCAACTCTATGATTCTATGATTTTACTCTGGCGAATAAAGAGCACACAGAGCAATAAATTAGCAGAGTTTAACCTTCTGTTCTCTTCTGATGTCCCATTTCTGCAACCTTTTTTCCAGGGGAGCACTGTGTTTCTGATGCTGCATTCTGTCTTAAATGATCCCATCCAGTTCAAGGCCCCGGAGACATTTGACCCAGGATATTTCCTAGATGAGAACGGCAAATTTAAGAAGCCTGATGCCTTTATACCATTTTCTGCAGGTACATGTTGTTGCATAAGACTGTTTTCAAGGATTTGTGCATGGCATCCAAAAGATAAAGATCTCCTGCATGTTGCCCTGGATTGGTGCTCTTTCCCATTAAAAGGAAAGGGGATGCAAAGCTGTGACAGTGAGCATCCCCTCCTCTGGGAGAACCATAAGTGCTGTGATGGGATCCAAAGAAATTAACAACCAGTTCTATGTCCACCTGGCAGCCACTTTTAAATGACTATTTTTAAACTTTATCTCCTGTTAACAACCAGTTCTACAGAGTAGGTGCAAACCTGCTGGAGCCCACCACTGCATAAGCGGCACAAGGTAGTCATGCGCTTCTCTTGGTGTAGTGCCCAGAGCTGGCAATCCTCATGATCTGCCCTTGTGATGCTTCTGTTGGTTCTAGAAATGCAATAACTCTGCTAAGTGAAGACCACTTTTCCTCTGACCATCTTTCAGGGAAACACTCTTGCCTGGGAGAAGGCCTGGCTCGGGTTGAGCTCTTCCTCTTCTTCACCACCATCATGCAGAACTTTGTCCTAACGTCCCCTGTTCCTGTGGAAAAAATTGACCTCACCCCAGAATACATTGGTTTTGGGAAGGCCCCCGGCCGTACCAGCTCTGCCTCACCCCTCGCTGAAGAATTGGGTCCACTGGACTTCTGCCGCCTTGTGCATCTTGTCCAGGGCAAGGTGGAAGGACAGTGCCAGGCTTTCCTGGAGTAAAGTTTTGCTGGATGATGAATGGCAAAATGAAGAAACTGAGCTGCTCTTGGCAGGATTTCATTCAGCAAGCTTATTTTCAGATTTTGCTGGACACCGAAGGAGGGTGTCAGTTTCTTCCCGCGCCAAATTGGGATGGAATCTGCTAGGAATTGTGTCTGCAAATAAATCTTTATAAGTAAATCAAATGTGTGAAATAAGGGAGGATGAGGAAAGGGTATGATGAAGAGGAAGGTTTTGGAACGGGAAAAGGTAGCCCTGCTTTCTGAGCAAAGAGGCACCTTTTAAAGCAGTGCCTGCTTATGTTAAGCAGGGAGCGCAACTGTCCAAGTGAGTTGGTTTCTCTACTGAATCTCTTTGAATTTGTAAGCTCTTTGAGGGCAGGGAACCATTTATTAAAACTGCTGTGCAAACTGCTTTGTGCACTACTTTTTGTGGGAAGCCTAGATGGTATCATAGTGGTTGTCGAGACACCCTTGGGGGTCATGACCACAGGTCAGAAGGGTAGCAAGCGCATTGGATCCACCATCTTGGAATCTGGTAGGGGGCGTTCCTTGGTGTAAGACTCATTGAATACAAGTAGACATGGAGGAGCAGCCCAGTAAGTTTGACAGAGTGTCCTGGACAGGTTTTTAAACTTGAAAAGGGGTCTTGGGCTGAAATGCCTGAATAAATCTGGTGTATGGGTTCAGGAGTTAGACTGAAACCTGGAAGATCCAGGTTCAAATCCCCCCTCGCATCCATGAAACTTCCTAGATGACCTTGACCCAGTCAGTCACTCTCAGCCTCACCTACCTCACGGGGTTGTTGTGAGGACAACAGGATAAAAGCTTTGTAAGCCACTTTGACAGTTGCTTCGGCATGAGAAATGTGGGGTATAAGTCCCATAGCTAACAGTGCGACCTTAAGCATGTCTACTCAGAAGTAAGTCTCATTGTGTTCTATAGAACTTACTGCCAGGAGAGTGTGGTTAGGACTGCAGCTTAAATAAACACATCTCATCTATTTAGTAATAGATTTATAAACAGAATTATGTTTGGGGGTGATAAAGGTTGGAATATAGTAAGAGCACAATCCTAACTATACTCAAAAGTAAACCCCATTGTATTCAATGGGTCTTACTCCCAGGAAGTGTCTTTAGGATTGCTGCCAACATCCCCTACTTATGAACAAGTTTCATTCTGGAAACTCGTTTGCAAGATGATTTGTTTGTAAACCCAACACATTGATGTAAAACAGGGTGCCCATATGTTCTGCTTTTCCAAGATGTGATCTGGATTTTGGCTTCATGTCCTGGAAAGATCTTTAATGTCCTCCTTTTCCTTGTGACTGGGCAGCATGAAATTAATACATTTCTTATGGTAATTAATAAATTATATGCAATAAATTATATGTAATAGTTTTAAATTTAATAAGTAATGTAATAAGTAATGTAAAATGTAATGTTTAAATTAAGCACATGAAAGCAATATATATGAAAGTTTTTAGCTTGAATGTTTGTAAGTAGAAGACTAAGGCTGCAATCCTAAAGACACTTTCCTGGGAGTAAGACCCATTGAACACAATGGAGCTTACTTTTGAGTAGACATGGTTAGGATTGTGCTCATAGGCAGCAATCCTAAAGACACTTTCCTGGGAGCAAGACCCATTGAACACACTGGGGCTTACTTTTGAGTAGATATGGTTAGGCTTGTGCTCTAATTGTAGAAGGGAACACAAAGGAATATACAGGTTTAGAGGTTGGGAAATGGAAGGCAGTGTTGAGATTGGGAAATGGAAGGCAGAGTCTCTGGCTTGGTCCCAGTTATTGAGTTACAATGTTTTAAAGTCTGAAATCCTAAATACCTTACCTGATTGTAATGCACCAGCAGATCAAATGCACAAGCCAATTTTGGAGCCAATTTTTGGCTTTTAAGATGTGCATTAGACTTGCATAAATACAGTATATCATAAAGCACTGATTTGTTTGCCATTATAGGCTAACACAGATTCTCTCTGAAATTAATAGTATGCTTTATTCAGAAACAAGAATGAAAACTTAAAAGGGTATACTCACTGGCTTTATTTCTTGCTTAGTCTACCTGAATTTCTTTATCTGGTGCATAATTAACCTGTGGATCTCCTTACCACAGGAAGTTGTGGCACAGGAAGATGGCGCAGGGCTTAGATGCCATAAGAGCAGGATGAATTATGTATGAAAAGTGGATCACAAATCAAGATGATGGTATGCAGCTTTATTTCTGGATGCCAGAAGTAAGGGAAGGACCACAGGATGCAGTTCTCTTGTTGATGTCTGGTTTGCTCCGAGTCATCAGTGTGCTGCTGTAAAATACAGGAAGCTGGGCTGGATGTGTCCGTGACCTGATCCAATAAAGTTCTTACAAAATCATAATTATCTTTAAATGACTGAAAGCATTCAAATTAAATGCATATGCATGGCTGTACAGGTATGGGTGAGTGCACTGTTTCTTTCTCTTCTATATCAACCCTTGCTCTGTGATCATTCACTGGGAAACTGTGTAGATAGTTTAGGAAGGTATAGATCATCTTAAATTTAGCTTTAATCTGATTTTCTTTGAGTTTTGGATGATTTTCATACTGAAATTTCACTTTTCATCTTCTGCTGCACAGGATTGTGCTGCATGTACTTAGGTACACTGTGCCTGTTAACCAGCAGGCCAGGGTTCGAGACCCGGGTCGGCCCCACAAGACAGGGTGAGCTCCTGTCCTTAGCCCAGCTCTGCGACGCCAGGTGGATCCAATCGTATTGGTTCTGCCTTTCCTTTGGACTAATTTTGTGGCATGGAGAGAGGGGATTTGCTGCTTGGGTAACAGCCTCTCCTCCATAACAATCCAACCCAGGCTTTCATGCTTCGCATGCAGCATATGCAGCGCAGAACATGATACCATAGTCTCTGAAGACTGACGGAGGCCTGCACTTAGGTTTGCACCTACTCTATAGAACCGGTTGTTAACGAGAGATAGGACATATAAACTTTAAAAACAGCCATTTAAAAGTGGCTCCCAGATGGGCCAGTTGTTCATTTCTTTGAATCCCATCACTGATCATGTACTACTAACTCCATGATGTCTTAAGTACCACCTGCTTCTGTCTTTCCTTTCATCAATTATTTTCATTTGATGATTCCTAAATCATTGGATTGTGAACTCAGTGAAATCTTGTCGAACTAGTCAAGCCTAACCATGTCTACTCAAAAGTAAGTCCCGTTGAGTTCAGTGGGTCTTACTCCCAGGAAAATGATTTTAGGATTGCACTCTAAATTCATCTGTTAAATGGAACGTTAACAGCTTGTAGTGGGTAATACAAGATGGTGCTTGCCTGGGATGTATTTGTTAACAACTAATAAACATAGTACTTTCACCTCTCAAAAGTAATTATTCCTAATTCTGCTAATTACAGAACCATCTGTGTAAAAATGCAGTATTGTATTTTTCCACCTTTTAACCAAAGATATTAAGGAGCTACATCAACACTAATTCATCTGTTAAATGGAACGTTAACAGCTCGTAGTGGGTAAATATTTTCTGTCTTTCACCTGGTTGGTGGGAAAGACTCTGGCATAAAAATATTAAACAGCTTTGCTATAGACTCTCAGATGCACAAAAGAAACGGCAAGAGATGTGGAACTATCAAAAGCCAAAGGAGCAAAACCAAAAAAGGGGGGAGGCAGCAGCTGTGAGAAGTAGATATGAAACTGAAACTTGGAACACATCCTGTCCTAGAAGTGGGCAAACCTAAACCCAGGGGCCTGATGCAGCCCATCAGATCTGACCCCATCAATCAGTCCATCTGATTGCTTCCTGTCTACAGCTGCCAATCTCATTCTCAGACCTATTCCAATATATACATACATGTTAGCATTACATGCCCAACATAGCAGCTTTGCTTCTAGTCAGTGGCGGTATGCAGATGTAAAGATGCAATACTGCATGAGTATGAGTAGGCATGTGTAAAAAATTGAGCAAATTAGGGGTAATTAATTGAGCAAAGTGTTTATAATAATTTTAGATATGTAAAGGCTAATGCACAGTCCTCCTGAGCCAAACAGGGATGACAAGGAAGTAGTAACTAAGAGATTCAATAATTAACTTTCATCTCCTTCAAACAAATACTAGAGGACAATGTCAGTATGTAATACATGCAAGATTAGGAGAGACGGTCACTGAAAAGTAGGTGAAGGCAGACATAATATAAATGGCTTTGCTCAAAAGGCACATGTGCATAGATGTGCCCAGTAGCATCTTTTGTGATGTGGGCCATATCCTTTTAAATTTGGAAGAGGCTTGATGAAAGAAATAGGTCCAAAGACTGAACAGGGCATGTCCACACAGTCAAGGTATATCACTTAAGATTTCAGGAATGGAGTACCTTTAAGCGTGTTTCCAAGCTGTCTCTTCTCCCCATTTGCTATGTAAGCTATGTTTAATATGTATGTGTACTTAACATATTAGCCAGGTCTACAGTAGATCAGTGACAAAACTGAAAACAATATCAGTAATACTGGTTTTTATACTAAGGCACTAACTAAACTCATATTTTTGCTTTTTGAAAGCTCACGGTTCAGTAAAAAATGATGGAAGGATAAACATTTCACCTACAAAGTATAAAGCACATCACATTCCTTGACCAGTCACAGAAGTGTCACAAACAAACTAATCTGCAAGTAGCATCCCCAACTAATGCTTCTCCTGTCAAAAGCTCTCTCTATGGTTCTTGCTTTGCTCCTTCCATTAGCAAGGGAGCTCCTAACAACAGAAGCATAAAAACACTATCACACAACTGGAAAAGAGACAGCGTAAGGGTGTCATAAAGGGGCTGCTCCACGATGGTCGACGCTTTCTGAAAGCAATGTGGTCTGAACTGTACATGACATCCAGAAAAGCACACCCTCATAATATGGTGCAAGCAAACTCTAACAGTGTTGTAAGATTATAGTTATCTCCTGCTTTCTGATGATCTACTCTTTCAACACCTTTCAATTATACCCAGTACTCATTCCTTCAATGCATGTTCTGCTCTTTTAACTTCACTCTGCTGTTCTACAGGCCAAAATTGTCCTGCCCCATGTTGTAGCTCCTCATCTAATCCCATTCCTGAAGGAGTTAATGAGAATCCATTTGCAGAAATCTTTGTGAGGAGGCAGGGATTTGCAAGATAAAAGGGGCATTTGAAATTTGCTAGCTAAAAAATTGTTGGAAGCAATATTTATAAACTAAAAAAAAGACTGGGTTCCACATTTCAATGGTTTTCACTTTTGGACAGTGCTCCGTTCCCTAACTCATCCAATAGGTGTGGGATGCCTGTATATCTTTTCCTCCTTGCGCCTACAAGAACCGAGACTCACTAGTTCAGACAACTAGAATTACAGGTCTGGAAGGTGTGTTCAAGGCCGTCTAATGCACATTTTTAGGGTGCATCTAACCCCCTGCTTGAAGCCACAACCTTCCCTTATTTTCCAGACCTCTGTGTTGTGAAGTTATCCACAATTTCAAAACACCATCAGACGGATTCAGTTTAATGATCTGCCAATGAGTGCCAGGGTGAAAGAGTGCATTTTAAAGTTTAGGGTGCATTTAGTAAAGTTGACTCATGCTTCTAAAGCAGACCAAGGGAACTATGCCTGAAGCCACTGTAAAAGTTGACGGCTGGCGGAACTGTGGTGGTGGATTATTCCTTCGCTTTTTTCTCAGGCTCAGCTGTCTCCTTTTCATCGGGTTTGATTCCTTCCCCTTCCTGTACATCTTCTTTGGGGCTTTTTGCATCTTTTCTTACTTTGTATCCTCTATAGATAGCCTGAATTTTGGTTGCTGCTTCTTCTTCTGTTAATGTCACAGTGCTGCTCTCCGGGTGTAATTTCTTAGTGGCATCGTCCTGCATTAGAATTTAAAAGAAAAACAAATTGATATGCACATTTTGGCAGTGAATCATAGAGTCACAGAGTTGGAAGGGACCTAATAGGTCATCTAGTCCAACCTAAATGCTTTGGAGGTTTTGATATAACAAAAAAAAATTAGGATAGGATAAAAGGTAACTTATAATCATCTCCACTTATCTGAAGGCAAATTGGCTTATCCTTCCACAGGAGGATGGGGAAGCAAGATGTCTCTTTTTTGTCACTTTTAAAATTTGTATTTGTAATTGCAACACAACATCAGTGGAGCTATTTTTAGAACCAGATCTTGTGAACTGTCATTTGGGCAAGTTTCCATCATTTTTCAAAGGAAGTTTTGGCTGCTACGAATTTCAGCATTTAGAACTGAGATAACGCCAACTGTTCATCTTTGCATTGCAAGAGTAAAAACCTCCCTCTTGAAAGAGTAATCCCAATCTAGGTTACAGCTTTCAAACAAATGTACCTGCCATGGGGAAGGACACCTGAACCACAATCCAAACTTTACAAATTGTTGCTGGGTACAGTCCAGGGGACACTGAGCACCTTGAACTGCAGAACTTTAACAACGCAAACCTATAGCAACACCAAACTTCACTACAGGTAAGATTTAACTCTGGCCTCATGGGCAGCCCAATCCTGAGTTTCTCACAGTGGCCGATCTCTCATGATGCAGAAAGGCTACTGCAGGATCCCTATGGATAACCAGGCAATCATATTTATTTCCTTCTCCCTTGTAAAAAAGCAGCCCTTCCAATGAAGCTACTCCTTTCAGAACCAATTCTTGAGATAAAACCTCAATGAAAGACTAAAATGCCCTCCAGAAAAACTGGATTCAGAAGAGCTCTGTCCTCCAGACCCACAGCCCACCCTCCTGCTGGCCTATCTCTCACCCTCCCTCTTCCCACCCTGGAATGTCGCCTCCCAACCACCCACCACACTGCCCCTTGGCTCTCCACTGTTTGGACTACTGAGCAGCAGAGAACAGGTGCTCCACAGGCAACAGGCAGTGATGGGATTCAAAGAAATTAACAACCGGTTCTATGCCCATCTGGCAGCCACTTTTAAATGGCTATTTTTAAACTTTATATGTCCTATCTCTCATTAACAATCGGTTCTATAGAGTAGGTGCGAACCTGCTGGAGCCCACCACTGGCGACAGGCACTGTGCGACAAGCACTAACCCAATGGTAGGGCTTGCAGCCATGTCTTACAGCAGATTTGCAATACCCACTACAGTTGCGGATCCACAGTGGGTTCTTAGGGTTCAGCCCTAAGTTAGTCACCACTCACTCAAGTCCCATTCAATAATGTTCAGCAAAGATTCACTTCCTTTAGATGCAACCCATTGGTTCACCATACCCTTGGTTTTCTGGCAAACGCAAGACACAAATTGTAAAAGCTTCTGTATCCCTCTTTTATTACTGATGTAGGCATGTTGCCTGCTAAATCCCTGGAAGATTACATACCGCTTGTGCAGCAGCTCCTTCCTTTTCTTCGTCTTTAATGTCACCTCCTGGTGGTAGAAGTTCCTGCAAAAATTAGAAACCATTTCTAATCAAGTTGCTTAAAAGAGGAGTTGTGTAGCGCATCAGGATGCCTATTAAAAAAGCACCAGAGCCAGAGTAACATCCAGAAAGCCAAAGTGGTGCTGCTAAAGAAAGACAACACACCAGGCCCTCTATCTGTAGTACCTTAACTGGCTTCTTCTACAAAAACTCTAAGCCCTTTAGCATGCAGGTGGCACCTCAGTATCCATAAGGGATCTGATCTTAGTCTCCCTGCAGATAATAAAATCTGAGGTTTCAGCACCTTCAAATCCTCAAAAAGCTTTAGAGGACTTTATGAAGCCCCAGTGGCCATATATGTGACCTTTTAATATCTTTTAAGGCTTTAAGAAGTAAAAATTCTTTTACTTTTTAAAAACCTGGACATAAGCATAAAATTCATGCCAGATTTCCATTAAAGTTGCAACAAGATGCAAAACAAGAGACTGTTGGTTAGGATCTCAAATTTTTCTAAAAGTATTCCAGCAATCAGAGGGGGAAGGAAGAGAAAAATACCAGACTGGATTTAGACTAGAGTGCTGAGAATTTATCTTTTCCCTTTACTTGTACAATCCTTCTTCTGGTGCTTACTGGGAATGGAATTAAAGGCCCACTCTCCCTGCATCAAGGTCCCTTTTCAATTCAGCCATCTTTAATGATTTACAATGCAATCCTGAACATAGATACTCAGAAGTCCAATAGTGTTCAATTGTACTTAGTCCCAAGAAAGTGCGATTAGGATTGCAGCCTTAGACTTTGAAAAGGATGCAGGAAATCCTGGTGGTGGCTCTTCTATTTCGATCTAGGGGACTTATATGTTAAGAATGTATACTGATAATTAATATCACAGGACTTACATTGAAATCCCGGTTATTGTAGTATCGGTCTTCTAGCTTAGCGCCCCACTGAGATGGATCAAATCCAGTTTCTGAAACAAAATTTGTAAGACAGCACACTAAATTCTCACAGTAATAAACAGAGCAGTTCCCAACAAACTGTGCTTTGTCAGAGTGGCAGCACAGCTGTAAGGAAATACAGGTATTAATTAACATTAGATTTCTTGATGCTGAGTAACTTATACACTTCCTGATTTAGAGACTGCTGGTTCAATTTCATTCTTTAAAAACAAGAATCAAGAATGCTCATTTACACCCACATATCTTTATAATAATTTTGAAACTGGGTGCAAAGAAGGAGGACTGAAGACTTTCTCCACATATCCTTCCAAGAAATTAGCAGAATAAATCCAGTGAAACAATGTAAAGGTTGACAGTGCCAAGAGTTTCCAAGGGGAATGTTCTGATAAGGAGACAAGATCGTGAATGTCCCAAAACATCTGTCCAATCAAACACATCAACTTCTGCATAAAAAAAGTGGAGTTGTGACAAACTCATCAGGGGCTGTAAACAGACTGATATGGGACAGTAACAGTTCCTCCTTTTATTGATAAAACTGTGCAGGATCCATGTACCCCCTCTCCCAATGAAAGATGATTCAGACAAAATTTAACATTAATTTCAGGCCTAGCAGCAATAGCCACTACAGAGTGCCTACATACCAATGCACATGCACCATACCTGTCTGGCCCACAACTGCTTATATCACCTCAATCCCAACAACATGCCATGGTATAGTGAGTCAAATTCCACATCTGTTTGTTCATAAACTGGAAAAATCTCAATGCCTGTCACCTGGACTACTGGTTTTTGCACCAGTCTCCACTCCACTCAGAATGTTCATAAAAGGCAGCAATTTCCTTAAGCCCTTTTGGGACTGGGACACATTAGCTACCGGTATAATTTTTTTTTTCATTTTCTTTGTAAACTGATTTGTGAACTTTTTAGTTAAAAAGCGATATATAATGTAGATGGAGAGATAATTCATTTAGTATTCTGGAAGGGAGGGGTGAAAGATACATTAACTTGCTCTTGAATCATCTGGTTGGATTTTACTCTCTACAAAGGTCATGTGTTTCCTTTCATTGCTGATTTCAGTACTGTACCTGTATTTTCAAAATCTGATTTTCTACATTTTCCCCTTTCTCCTCTCCCCTCCTCTACCCAATAGTTTTTCTCAGCTATTGTACTCAGTCAAAATGGAGTTTCTTATAGTGCTCAGAAATTTCTATCAGCCTTACAAATTAACTAATAATCTCTTTAAAATACCCGATTCTTACTCCTAAATACAATAAAGCAAAAGTTTTTCTTAGCTCTATGCAATGAGACAAATACAGTATACAAAGTTGCATAATGTGGTCTGGCTGCATAATTTGGATTTATTTTGGTGCAGAATTCTCAGAACTCAGTTATATACAGTAACTGTTAATGTAATCAACTCTGTATGCAATCTCCGTCAATATCAATCTGCCTAGCAACATCCCCTATTTATAGGACCAATGAAATTATTATCTGCTAAAGCAGACAATTGGGGGAAGAAACATCATTCTAAGCAAAAGAGGACAGATTTCCACCTACAACTCTGAGATACAGTTGAGTTGCCCAACTGGGTATGCAAAGAGATGCAAAGAAGGGTTGTGTATGACATTAAGGGATGCTTTCTCTTCACTCAGCACATTCCCTTCTCCAGTGGTATTCAAAGTGGGTGTCAGGCACAAAGTGGGGGTCAGGCACCTAGGACCAGGAGGGTCGTGAGAGGGTAGGATCCACCATCTTGGAATCTGCCACTGGGCATTTCTGGAAGTAAGTCTCATTGAACACAAAGGGATGTACTTCTGAGAAGACAGGGAGGAGCAACCCGATAAGTCTGATAGGGGTCCTCCTGGACTGATTTTTAAGTTTGAAAGGGGGTCTCGGGCTGAAATGCCTGAATACTACTGCCCCATTCATAGCAGCTTTTCCTGAACAACAAAACAATCCTCCTCTGGAAGTGTAATTTACTAGACATCAGAAAAACAGGAGGCCAAATAGCTCAGAGCTTGCCTGTGAGTCATCCTGTAATTAAAAATATGTTTACAGCTTAGTTAATCAGTAAGATTGCTTTCTCTGGCCTGCTCTTTTCTCAAATGCATCACAAAGATCATCCTAAAGGAACAACCAACAACAAGTTCAAATTGATACCAAGATAAGGCTGGTTATTATTATTACAGTATTTATATACTGCATTTCAATCAACATTCACAAACCAGTTTACAGAGAAAAAAATCAAATAACTAATAATTATTATAATAACTAATGGTTTTAAGATTAAAAAAAAAGATTATTGGGGCTTTTTTCCTGCCTCAGGTAATTAACCAGCAAATTGGTTTCTTCAATAGAGCTATTTCAATTAGATAAGATACTGAAGTCCATTTCAGCCATGAGTACAATTGCCTTCCCTATTTCTGTGTTGGAAGTAATATCTGTGGGTGTGAGGATGCCATGTAGTTTGTACCTAGGAAAATTATACCCCAGTCTATACTTGCACAACAAAAGCAAGCTGTTGACACGGAAAGGAATGCATCAGCTCTATTCTCACAGATATCCAACATAGAGCACAAGCCTAACAATGTCTACTCTAAGCCCCACTGTGTTCAAAGGGTCTTACTCCCAGGAAAGTGTCTTTAGGATTGGAGCCATATTCTAGTCTTTCCAATCTGGCCTCTATTCCTTGGACTGATCATTTGAATCAGTCTCCAAGTACAATGGTACTTCTCATAACAAGCGCCTCACATAAAGTATGTTCCACACAAGTCTAAATTTCCAAGGCATTTACATAACATAACAAAACCCTCTGGCGCCTAATGGGCACACGCACTATGCAGCCCTGACGCTCCATAGTGTTTAAAAGGGCTGTTTAAAAGGGCTGCTGGTCAGCGCTGCTGCTTTTACTGCTCCCAACTTGGGGGCAGTTACCTGGGGGTGCCAGAGGCAGCTGCCCCAACCGCCCCCAAGTGCCCCTACTGGCCACCTTGAACCTCCAGCAGCAGCCCAGGTAAACCTCCCAGGAAAGTTTCTTTGATTACAGCCTCCTAAACATGTCTACCCAGAAGTAATCCCCATTGTGTTAAATGGGTCTTACTCCCAGGAAAGTGTCTTTAGGATTGCAGCCTAAGTAGACTTCAATTACAGTGTTTTGTCATCATTTTTACATACAGTTAATATTTTTATATGAATATTTTTTGGGTTGTGGAACCAATAGTCTGAAAATCCGATTCACAAAAAGAGTGCATCACATAACAAGCATGCTTCCGGAACGAATTAAACTTGTTATGTGAGGCACCACTGTATATGTAATGGGTTAGTAGATCCCAGACAACAGTTCTGTCCATGCTCAGCTGGGAGTAGGCTCCACTAAAAACAGTAGTACTTATTTCAAAGAAAACATAGGGCTAGGGAAACAAAGGCATTTTTCTAGGTCAGGCAGAAGAATCATGTCTGTGCAACATATGCTCACTTTCTCTTTCAATGAGGAGGTTTTCAAAATACTTGGCTGCAAAGGTTGGTATATCCTCAGGCTGGTTCCTCAAAACTTCCCTGGCAAGCCCTTCAAGTATATTTGCAAACCCTGGGGGAATGCGCTGTGTGGTGTTGGAGAATGGAATAGCCATCGTTGCTCAAAAGGCTTGCACTAGACCTGCAATTTAAAGAGCAAGAAATAATTCTTAGAGCTGAAAAAATGTTATCCTTGTTCTAGCATTTTTAACATTCTTGTGGTTCACAAGCATACACACAGATAGCTAGTGTTATAGCTGAAATAAGAAATAGTATACAGTATTATCTTCCCCGCCTGCACCATTTCCTAAATGAAGTGTGAGTATGAACGACTGCATTATCTTCACGCCTACGAGAATAGTAAGGTTGGATAACTGGCCAAAAGAACGTTAGGCCGACCTGTTTCTCTGCCTTTAGCAGCCTTTTGGTATGCAGAAATTAGCTGGGGTTGTCTTTCCCTCAAGCTGCCATATTTAAACCATTAAAAAAAGCAGGCCTCATTCAGTCTTGAAAGACTATGGTATCATGCTATGCGCTGCATACACGGCATGTGAAGCACGAAAGCCTGGGTTAGATTGTTATGGAGGATAAGCTGTTACCCAAGCAGCAAATCCCCCCTCTCCACGCCACTGAATTAGTCCAATGGAAAGGCAGAGCCAATATGATTGGATCCAGCTGGATTGCGTCATAGAGCTGGGCTAAGGACAGGAGCTCACCCTGTCTTGTGGGACCGACCCGGGTCTGGAACCCTGGCCTGCTAGTTAAAAGGCACAGTGTCTTAACCACTTGCGTCCCCCACAGCCCTTAAGCAACTAGAATTTGCCCCAAACTGGACAGACAGTAGATTTTTACAATTATTTTTAATACTAACTGCTGTGTTGAAATAGACATTTCCCTGGCACAGAGGGCTGGCTTCCAAGGTGATGCTGCTGTGACACGTGCACATCATTTTTTTAAAAATGTGGATTCCCATATGCACAATCTAATCTCTAACAGCACAATCCTTTATGTTCTTGAATAGCACAAACCTATGCTTGTCTACTCAGCAATCCCACTTTTGCAATGGGACTTACTCTCAAGGAAACTGCAGCTAGGAGTGCAGAGAATTGAGCTGGCTGTCCAGAACAGTGATTTTCAACCACTATGCCATAGCACATTGGCGCTACATGGATGGTCTGCAGATGTGCCGTGGAACTTTGGTAAGGGCTAATGGGGAATTTGAGCCCCCTACCTACATCATGGTGTGCCTTGACTGATGGTGTGCATTGATAATTTTTTCACCTTGACGGTGTGCCATGAGGCAAAAAAGATTGAAAATCACTGGTCTAGGAAGTGCACACTTTTTTGAGAGTAAGTTCCACGAAAGACAACAAAACTTACTTCTGAGCAAACATGCACAGGATTGAGCAGTAGGATATCATTATCAATTACTTCATCATAATAATTTGATATTATCATCTTCATCATCATCAAGTAATGGTTCTGAAAACAGAGGGCTGAATGCATGTACCTGCTAATCACACTGTTCAAAACTGTACTGAACAATCCAGAGTAACTATGGGAGCTTTACATTAACATAAAAATTTTCTCTGGATTGCTCTATGAATTTCCCATAGGTTTCCACCAGGTGGCGCCATAATTACGTAATCATAAATGTCTCTTAAGAGCTCCTGTAGTTACTCTGGATTGTGCTGGTTCAAGAACTACAACTACCTTAGTAACTCCCTCTTTGCCACTAAAAATAAACTTTTGGATATTAAATAAAATAATGGAAATTAAATTAAATAATGTGGTATTACTATCATGAATTTAACAGCAAGCAAAGTCAAGGTGTGTAGGAGTTAGGTTGAGCCATCAGCATTAATTTATCTTTTTTGTAATCATGCCACTGCTAAATTTCAGTTGCTGTTTATATTGTCACAGTTTACACTGGCAACTTGACAGAAGTTACAAACCTGAATGCTTTAATCTTTAGAAATTGTAATTAGAGGTGCAAGCTGGGCCTGTAATATAGGACTGCAAACATAGGACTGTAAACTCCAGAGATGTGTCTTATGCAAAACAAAACCCTGCGACTTCACTCCAAAGCAAAGTTCACTCCAAAGAACACAGAGTTCACTCCATAATTTTGTCCAGCAGCTACAAGATTACTTCCTAGTAATTCCTAGTAAAAAAGGATTACATCCTGATCACCAGTTAGGCTGGCATAAGCCCTGGCATAAGTCTTGTGCTAATCTGTGGTGTCACAAAAGTGCCACAAAGCACTTCTGCCCCGCTCCTGGGTGGGTTATAGGCATACACCAACCTCCCCACACCATCATGGGAAGATATGCCACGTCAGTATTGGCTCTGCCTTTCCATTGGACTAATTCAGTGGCGTGGGGAGGGGAGATCTGCTGCTTGGGTAACAGCCTATCCTCCATAACAATCCAACCCAGGCTTTCGTGGTTCACATGCAGCGTATGCAGCACCAACCACGATACCATAGTCTTCCAAGACTGACAGAGGCCTGCTTTATGCAGGCCTAAATTGGTTAGGATTGCACCAGGTCTCAATTACCTTTTTTATCTGCATGGGGCTTCACTCACAAACCTTTGAATCTCATTTCTGGGTTCATTGCAATGACTTAACACATTTGAGTATTCCATGTCCTGTGACAAGGAGTTCCACAGGTTAACCATGGAAGCCTGTAAAAGGCCCCCAGGCCAGATGGCCCCCGGGCCAGATGAAGCCTCCACATTCTGTGACAGAGAGTCACTACTGAACTACTGAACCCTGTTAAAGGCCCCCGGGCCAGATGAAGCCTCCACGTCCTGTGACAGGGAGTTCCACAGGTTAACTACTGAACCCTGTTAAAAGCCCCCGGGCCAGATGAAGCCTCCACGTCCTGTGACAGGGAGTTCCACAGGTTAACTACTGAACCCTGTTAAAAGCTCCCGGGCCAGATGAAGCCTCCACGTCCTGTGACAGGGAGTTCCACAGGTTAACTACTGAACCCTGTTAAAAGCCCCCGGGCCAGATGAAGCCTCCACGTCCTGTGACAGGGAGTTCCACAGGTTAACTACTGAACCCTGTTAAAGGCCCCCGGGCCAGATGAAGCCTCCACGTCCTGTGACAGGGAGTTCCACAGGTTAACTACTGAACCCTGTTAAAAGCCCCCGGGCCAGATGAAGCCTCCACGTCCTGTGACAGGGAGTTCCACAGGCAGGAATTTGAGAGGCAGCCTTGGGAGTGGCTGGAGGCCCAGAAGTGCCATGCTGAGGGGCCTGAGGGGATGGGGAGGTACCTTCCTCTCCCGCCCTCCTCTCTCTTTTTCGCCGCTCCCAGGCGGAGACGGGCTGTTGTTGCTCGTCGCCCTGGCAACCGCAGAGTGGAAGGCGAGCAGAAAAGGACAAAAAGTCACCAAGAGCGCAGTGCTTCACTTTGATTGGAGAAGCGTCCTGCCCGTCAGGAACGGTATCCAATCAAATCCTTCTTTGCCTCACGTGTGGCCCCGCCCACCACATATTCGCTTCGAATGCTTTCCCGAAGCAGCGCCTTGCGCCGCCTCCTGATTGGTCGAAGGTGTCCGTCTGTCAGGACAGAGCTGTCCAATGAGATGGCTCCCCACCTCTGTGTGAACCCGCCCACCGCCTGTTCCTTTGAGGACGTCCCCAGTTCTCAACCCAAGGCGCTGCCTCGCGCCGCGTTCTCATTGGTCAAAGTGCTCTGTCTGTCAGAACACAGTCGTCCAATCAGGTGCCTCCACACACCTCTGTAAAACCGCCCACCGCCTGTTCCTAAATTCGAGCTTCGCGCCTCCTCCAGATTGGTCGACGAGCTCTGTCTGTCATGACAGGACTGCCCAATGAGGTGCCTCCTCGCAACAGTCTAAACCCGCCTACCGCATGTTCTGTGGCATACAGTCCTAAAGCCGAGCCTCGCGCCGCATTCTGATTGGCCGAGCTATCTGCCTGTAACGACAGAGCCTTCCAATGACGTGCTTAGTCACCTCAGTTTCATCCTGTCCGAAGTCAACCCCCCGTTCTAAGCTCGTGCCTTGCCTCTTGATTGGTCAAATCGTCCTGCCTATCAGGTCAAAGTCGTCCAATGAGACGACTTATTCCCTCACACCGAACCCGCCCACCCCCTCTGGCTTCGAAAGCCGCCCATGCCGACTCCTCATTGGTGGAGCTTTTCTGTCTGTCAGAGTAGAACCTTCCAATGATGTTCGTCCTCGCCTCAGTCTGGCTCCGCCCACCATAAATTACCTCAGCACCGCCTCTCTTCAGAGCGCTGAGTTCCACGAGGGGAGAGGCGGTGGGTGGTGTTGGGGCGCTCCTGGTCACCGCCTACTGAGGACCCGGGACTGGGGATTAGGGGCAGGGGTGGAGTTGGAAGACCGCCTGAGGGGAGGCACGCAACAAGAGGCGGCGGTGACGTCATACACCAGGCTTTACAGCATCAGCCTGGATGACCTCAGCACTGAGGGAAGTGGGCAGCCCTGCACAGCCTACCGTACAGCCATGAGCCCAATCCTCTGCCTCCCTACTCAGGAGTAAGCCCACTGGAGCTTGCTCTCAGGAAAAAGGACAGGGTTGCAGCCCCAGAGCCCTAGCTTGTGAATGTCTACTCAGAAATAAGCCCCAGTGATGTCAGTGGAGCTTACTCTCAGGAAAACCCTTACTCTGAGGGTTGCAGCCTCAGAGCCCTATCCTGTGATAGGACAACCCTGTCTCCTCAGAAGTAAGCCCCAGTGATGTCAGTGGAGCTTACTTTCAGGAAAAAGGACAGGGTTGCAACCTCAGAGCCCTGTCCTGTAAATGTCTACTCAGAAGTAAGCTACTGGTGTCAATAGAGCTTACTCTCAGAAAAAAGGACAGGGTTGCAGCCTCAGAGCCCTGCCTTATGAATGTCTGCTCAGAAGTCAGCCCCACTGGTGTCAATGGAGCTTACTCTCAGGAAAAAGGACAGGATTGCAACCTCAGAACCCTATTCTGTGAATGTCTACTCAGAAGTAAGCCCCACTCATGTCAATGGAGCTTACTCTCAGGAAAAAGGACAGAGTTGCAACCAGATTGCACTGTTTATTGATTAAAACCATATGTCATGCCATTGTAAACCAGGCCTCCGTCAGTCTTGAGAGACTGGTATTGTGCTCGGTGCTGTATACGCTGCATGTGAAGCACGAAAGTCTGGGTTGGATTGTTATGGAGGATAGGCTGTTACCTCGCCATTGAATTAGTCCAATGGAAAGACAGAGCCAATACGATTGGATCCAGTTGGCATCACAGAGCTGGGCTAAGGACAGGAGCTCACCCTGTCTTGTGGGGCTGACCTGGGTCTCAAACCCTGGCCTGCTGGTTAACTGGCACAGTGTCTTAACCACATGCGCCACCCACAGCCCATCGTAACAACCATAATAACAGTACAAGTACATTATCAATGACAGAAATACTGTACATGAATAAATATGGCCTATATTATTTAAGGTTTCAGGTGTTTTTATACGAATTGACTTTGCAGCTATTTCTCAACCTTTTAAACATCTTTTAACATCTGGTTTCTACAGGTTTGGGAATTGCTGCTGATGCTGTTTTTGTTATAATGTCAGATTACTGTTTTTAATAGTGATGGTTTTAATCTCACCTATGTGTGTTTTTTCTGTATAATGTGCAATGGAGAAGTGTTGAAGGAGTCTCACCTAGAATGAGGCAAGTCACATTCAGCTCCCTTTCACATACATACAGAACAGATATGGTAGATACACGACTACTGCAATTATCAACAAGAAAGCTGGAAAGACATTTTAAAAAATATATACAGTATCTGTATTTACTGAAATCTAGTGCACCATCAAATCTGTCATGCACCCCTATTTTAAAAGGCTTGAGATTTTAAAAAAAAAGTTTACTGGCAGTTATAATGCACAGCTGCAAAGCAGGCACAAAATTTAATTTACTGCATACAACAATGAGTTATATGACAATAATATAACAATGGGTTTATGTTATGATTTTTACCCAATTGCTCTTATACAACAGTGGGTTTATGGTTGCAATGCTAAAGACACTTTCTTGGGAGTAAGACCCATTAATTACAATGGGGCTTATTTATGAATAGACAAGGTTTGGATTGCTCTCTATGTTACTTTTTTATTACAATACTAGCGAAAGGCGTACCTGCGTTGCGGGAGTAACTTCCCCATACAACATCCTCCACGGCGCATCAACAACCCATGCGCAGCCTACCCCCATGTACCACATTCCCCTGTGCGCAACTTCCCCCATGCGCAACTTTCCTCAGGCGCATCATTCCCCACACGCAACTTCTCCCCATGTGCAACTTTCCCCCGTGCGCAACTTTCCCCCGGGTGCAACTTCCCACCATGCGCAACTTTCCTTCATGCGCAACTTCCCCCCATGCGCAACTTCCCTCGTGTGCAACTTCCCCCAAAGTGCAACTTCCCTCCATGCGTAAATTCCCACATGCACAACTTCCCTCCATGCGCAACTTCCCTCCATGCGCATCATTCCCCCATGTGCAACTTTCCTACATGCACAACTTCCCCCCATGCGCAACTTCCCCCATGTGCATCATCCCCCCATGCGCAACTTCCCCCCATGTGCAACTTCCCCCATGCGCAATTTTTCCCCCATGTGCAACTTCCCCCATGCGCAACTTTCTTACATGTGCATCATTCCCCCATGTGCAACTTTCCTACATGTGCAACTTCCCCCATGCGCAACTTCCCCCCATGAGCAACTTCCCCCCATGCGCAACTTCCCCCATGTGCAATTTTCCCCCATGCGCAACTTCCCCCATGTGCAGCATCCTTTCCAGTGCAACCTCTTCCTCCTAACAACATCTCCCCAGTGCACGAGGCACTGAGCACCAAACTGGCTGGATGTTATTCAGTCTCCCATATAAAGTATAGGACAGAAACACGTTGCCCCCTTTTCAGCCCCTGAAGGGTTAAATTTCTCCAGATGGTTCTTGGTGGGTGTTCAGGTGACAGAAGGAACTCCCAGAATTCCATGCTTCAGGCCCAGCAGTTGGGGCGGAATGTTGCTGAGTCAGCAATTCTCAATGCAAAGTATAGGGAGGAAAATGTGTTGCGCCCCTTTTCACCCCCTTCCGGTTGGAATTTCCGAAAACCGGTTCTTAGTGCACCCCTCCGTCACAGAAGGAACACCCACCCCAATTTTCACGCTTCTAGGCCCAGCGGTTTTGGCAGGGCGGTGATCAGTCAGTCAGTCAGTCAGTTTTCTCTTTTATATATATATATATATATATATATATATATATATATATATATATATATATATATATATATATATATATAGTAAATTATTACAGTAAATACTGACCTATACTTAGAATCAAAATATTGTCTTAAAACAATATTAGATTTGTTTTATTGTGGTAATATCTCTTACATGCTCCCCTAGTAGTTACTCTGGATTGTAGGGCTAGTGTTTAAAGATGATGTGTCTCAATGAGCAGGTCAGTGGTTCAAGACTCTAGTACTGCAAGACACAGTGAGCTCCCGTCCTTAACCCAGCACCTGCCAACCTAGCAGTTCAAATGCATGGAAATGCAAGTAGATAAATAGGTTCCACCTCCATGGGTAGATAACAGCATTCCACACACATGCGGGCCACATGTCCATGGAGGAATCTTCAGACAACGCTGGCTCCAAGTAAGCCTACTATCTGTTGTTTATTAACTATAATTAATTAGCAAAATGTACCTGCATTGTAGGAGTGAAACTTCAAGAATTATTTGTGGACCTGGACATGGCTGACCACACCTGGGCACCACGCATTAGGCAGTGGGCACTCTGAGCAATGGACACTGCTGGGCACTGACAAGCACTGGGTATTGGAAGGTATTGGGGGCAGTTGCAGATAGCAGCGAGCACCGGCCATTCCTACTGGGTGTTGTTGCAGAGCGGGGACACCCCTCGCCCTGTGCAAAACACCCTCAGATGCACCATCCCATGCAACTCCTGCTGTGCAACACACACCCCTCCATGCAACTTTCTCTGTGTAGCCAGTGGTGGGCTTCAGGGGGTTCTGCACCCTTACCTGGCAGGTGCAGGGTTTGGGGCTGGGTTTCATCAGTTTTCAAATCTTAAGTATAGGACAAAAATACCCCTTAGCGGTTAAATTTCTAAAGATTGGTTCTTGGTAGGTGCTCACATCACATAAGGAATACCCACCCCAAATTTCATGCTTCTGGGTCCAGTGTTTGGGACACAACATTGAACATTCAGTGATTCACCCCCTTCCAATTTGAATTTCCAAAAACTGCTTCTTAGTGGGTGCTTCCATCACGAAAGGAACACCGTACACTCCCCAGATTTCACGATTCTACATCTGGTAGTTTTGGCTGGGTGTTGCTGAGTCAGTGAATCAAGTCAGTGAGGGAGTGAATCAGTCAATGACTTCAGTTTTATATATAGATTAATAAGCTGTTTATTTATTTATTATTGATTAATGATTGATGATGATGATGATAATAATTTGAAACAAACTGTGCCTCTCCTATCCTAAGGCTGGTCACTTTCCATTACAGCTTTGATGCTGACTTGTGTGAGCCCAGTGTGAGGTCACAAGGAGGATGATGTCTTTAAGATTGCAGGTGTTGCTTGTGGATTCTTGTCACTCAGAAGCACCTGCTTTGACTTCCTGCCACTAGGCTATTCCTTCTCTGCCTCACCATGATTTTGGTGCTGCTGCTTTTTCTGCAGTCTGTACTCCCACAGGAGGCTGGTGAGTAGGGGTCCTCATGCTTCAGTAGCAGCAGCATGTGGGTAATGTTCCTTTGCCAAGAGGCACACTGATTAGCCATGCAGCTGATGTTCTACATTTGTTATGTTCTCCATTTTTTTGAGTTGCCTACATTTTCTTGAGTGGCCTCCTCTGAGCTGTTTGGAAGATCTAAGACTGGGTGGCCAGCTGATGCTTCTTGCAGGATGTGCTTGCCCCTGAAGAAAGATTTGGGTACAACATGGTTTTTTTGCAGGCCAGGCTTTTAAAGAAGAATTGCTCCATCTCTATTGCTCCAACTATTTCAGATGCTCTTAAGCTGTTTGCAAACCATGCCAACTTTTCCTCCTTAAAAGCCAGCCCTGCAGAAAAATTGACAATATTCTGAAAGTCTGAAAGTCTTTGAATTTGGTTTTTCTCTTTCCCTCACTTCTAAGTTGTGACCCCCCCTTTTTTTCTTTACTCTTATTCTGCATCCTGAATGCTGGCTGAGGATGCAATCCTAACCAATTTTCCAGAGTTAGAACAGACAAAACATTCCTTTACCTAGGAGTAGTTGGTCTGTGGAACTCCATGCCACAGGATGTGGTGATGGCATCTACCCTCAACGCTTTTAAGAAAAGATTGGACAAATATCTAGAGGCAGAGAACACAGGTGACAAACCATGATGTGTATGTGTGTGTGTATGTACAGCAGTACTTTGATTAATTTGTTCTGGAAGCATGCTTGCAATCCAAAGCAAATTTTCCCATAAGAAATAATGAAAACTTAGACAATTTGTTCCACAACCCAAAAATATTCATTAAAAATGATTTCAGTACTGTTCTATAATACAAAATAATAAAGAGAATTCAAAATATAAATGAAAATAAAAAATTAACCTGCACTTAGTCTCTCAGTTAGGATTGCCATCTCCAAAAAAACATGGTCTCCCTGATTTGGGGGACTTGTGTTCACATACTGGCAAATGTAACAGAGGGTCCTGTCCCCATTTTGTGGAAGAGGTGCAAACCTTTACACAGGCCAGACTGCCCTACTGATTATAATAGAGCTTACTTTAGAGTAGACATGCAAGGCTAGGTCTCTCAGCCTCCTTTCCTTTGCCCCCTTACATTAAAGTAAGCCCCACTGACTGTAATAGGCTTACATCAGAGTAGACATGCATAGTCTGGTCTCAGGTGAAGCTGAGCAGGTGTTGGCAGAGTACCCAAACTGGCCTGAAATCCCAGCCAGGACTTTTTTCTCGTATATCAATTTAAATAGGCTTACTTCAGAGTAATGTTTGCTTATCTTGCAAAACACTCTCAATCCAAGGTTTTACTGTATATGTATAGATAGACGAAGGCAACATCAAAATGCAAGATGCAGGGACCGCAAGTGTCTTGTGTTTTCCCAGGGGCATTTGGTGGGAACTCCCATCCTTAGCCCAGCTCCTGCCAACCTAGCAGTTGAAAGCATGTAAATGGAAGAAGATAAATAGGTACCACTTAGGCGGGCTGTGGGTGGCGCAAGTGATTAAGACCCTGTGCCTGTTAACCAGCAGGCCAGGGTTCAAGACCCGGGTTGGCCCCACAAGACAGGGTGAGCTCCTGTCCTTAGCCCAGTTCTGCAACGCCAGCTGGATCCAATCGTATCGGCTCTGCCTTTCCATTGGAATAATTCAGTGGCGTGGAGAGGGGGGATCTGCTGCTTGGATAACAGCCTATCCTCCATAACAATCCAACCCAGGCTTTCATGCTTCGCATGCAGCGCATGCAGTGCAGAGCACAATACCATAGTCTTTCAAGACTGACAGAGGCCCGCTAAGTGAGGAAAAAGCCATTTGTGACGACAGGACCCTGCAATAGGCCGGCCAGGCTTCCCTGTTGCATCTGTTGTGGATTGGATGAAACTCCAATCCACAACAAGTGGACAAACAGTGAAGAAGTTGCCTTTTTTGTGTGGTTATTTGAACATTCTTTGGCATGGCCTTTCTTTGGGATTGGAACATAGACTGATCTTTTCCAATCCTGAGGCCACATTGAGTTTTCCAGATTAGTTGGCATACTGAATGTATTACTTTGATAGCATCATCTTTTAAAATTTTCAGCAGCCCAACTGGAATACTATCACCTCCATTAGCTTTGTTGTTAGACTTTCTAGGGTCCACTTGACTTCACTCTCAAAGATGTCTAGCTCATATTAAAACTATATTACGTATTAAATAAATTTAAATTTAAAACAATAAATTTAAAATATTACTATGAATTTAAAATATTACTTATTAAATTAAAAACTATTGCAAATAATTTATTACATTCACAGCACAATCTTAACTCTGTCTACTCAGAAGTAAGCCTCATTGTATTCAAAGAGTCTTTCTCCCAGGAAACTGTGTTTAGGATTGCAGCCATAATTTATTAATTACAAGAAGGCTGCAATCCTAACCACCCTTTCCTGGGAGTAATTACAACTGAAGACAATGGGACTTAACTTTTTAGTGGACATGCCCTGGATTGCACTGGAAGGCTACATGTGGCCGGCTCACAATGAAATGGAGGACAATGAATATTTTTTCCAGGACACAAAGCTGAAAAAGTGGACATGTCCTGGAAAATGGACATATGGTCATCCTGTCACCCTCCCTCTCAGAGGTGTGTTTCTTATATGCAACTGTAGCAAACTGTACATTCCAAGAAAGCTGTCCTTTTGCTTTTTTTGTAAAGCAATCATAATGGTCTGAAATAATTTCTTGGATTTTAAAAAACAAAAAATTGGCACATGCAAAAGCATAACATCCAAGGATGTCCTCTCAGCACTGTTCTTCATTGGCAAGCCATTATAAAATGGCAGCAACTTTAACAGGCAGAGAAGCCTGACAGCTGGCTGGTTGGCTTCCCTGAAGTTAATATGCCACAAGAATGTTCCAGGGAGGACTCAACGTACAGTGGAAATGTCATGAAATGTTTATCTTCTCCAGGTGATGAGTTTCGTTTTGCATCCTACTATGCCGACCGCATGGTGTTGCAGAAGGAACCGGCTGGCGCAGTCTTGTGGGGCTATGGAAAACCTGATGCCACTATAATGCTGCAACTGTACCAGGAGAACTTTCTTGTTATGAAAAAAATGACACACATTGAAGGTGATGAAACAAAATAATTTAAATGTATCCTCACTACCTGACATCTTCCAGTACACTGAATGGCATAATACCTTTGGCTTTGCATTCATCTTCGGTTGTATTGCGTATCTCTTGATTTCTCAGATATTTCTTTAACTTTACTGCCCACAGCCCCCTTACAGGTGGTCAGCTGGATGTGAGGAACCCACAAAGAGGGAATCTGGCAAACAACTAAAAATGTCTGACACTATGTTAAGCTTTGGGGTCAATCATAACTAGGCTTCCAGTGCTGATACACTCCTGCCAATGTTGCATCCTGCAGAGTCCGTGGGGCAGTCATAAAAGCCAAGGTGAAGGAATATTTTGTTTCCTTACCTTAGGGCAGTGATTTTCAACCAGTGTGCTGCAAGTGCTTCCCAGGTGTGCCGTGGGGGAAAATGTATTTATTATCATTTATTAATAGGGCCACTGAGGGATGTGAACCCTCCACCAGCCGCACAATGTGCCTTATGCCATCAAAAGACTGATGATGTACCTTGACAATTTTAGTACCTTATCAGTGTTCCATGACATAAAAAAGGTTGAAAATCACTACCTTAAGGGTTGCTTCCATGGCTGAAAGGTTGGACAGGAGTCCTAATTGTTTTGTGTCACATCAGCCAACTACATAGTGGTTTAGAATAGAAACAAACACAAATTAGGATTCCATGGGACACTCAATCTTTGGGGGTGGGAGGAAAATGGATAGAGGAGACAGAAAATACCAAGCTGTAGAAACTGGTATATATATTTTACTAACCTGAGGATTATTTGCCCCAACATTTTCTCTATTCTTTGCAACATTTTCAGGAACTTCTAGGTACTGGAAAATAGTACTGAATCCGATGCCCCATGGTGGCCCTTATCGTATAGAGGCAGAGCAGAGCATCAAAGTAAAGAAGTCAAGTGTGATCCTGAATGATGTCTACTTTGGAGATGTTTGGCTTTGCAGTGGACAAAGTAACATGGCCATGACAGTGTTACAGGTGAGCTACATTTCCGTGTTTTCAAATAGCTGTAACTAGCCTAATTGGTTTTCTGGAAGCATTTGAGCTAGAAAAATTTCTTGTGTATGCCATGTTACAGAGGGCAATTGAAAATCACCCAGTGCAACCCTGGCTGTGTTGAATGTGAAGCATGGCCTCAAGAAGTAATCTAGGACTCAGTCCTTGGTCTGGAACAAGTCCTTTTCACTGGTTTGCAGCTGTTACAAATGTGCCATACTGCACATTTGCTCCCCGTTTAGAACTGGGGGAACCAGCACATGAATGGAGAGCAGCCTCCCTATGACATTTCCCACATGTTGGCTTAATTTGTACTAGTTGAGAGTGGATAACTTAGTGTTGGAAAGGGTGACATAACTGGTGCCATCAGCTATAGCAAGTAGGTAAAAACAGCCTTTGAGGTACACAGAGCCTTCCCAGTTTTGGAGTCTTAAGAAGATGCAAGCCTGTCTGTATGTTCTGTCATCCTCATGCTCTGGAACTGCTCAAATCCCAAATGGCTATACAGATGTCCCCCACTTAACTGACGGGTTAGGGACCGGAGCTGTGGTGAAAAGTGGAAATGGTTGAAAAGCGAAACCTACGGTGCAATCCAGAGTAACTATGGGGAGTCCTTGCTCTGGTGCAAGAACAATTTGCTCTGGATTGCAATATGAATTTCCCATAGGTTTTCACTAAGTGGTGCAGTAACTACGGGTACACGTAATGTCTCTTATGTGCTCCCGTAGTTACTCTGGATTGTAGGGTAAGTCTCCTTTTTAAGAAAGTGGGAGATACCTGTCCTAATGAACATCCAGCAATCTCCAGTGGCACAGCGTGGATCGTTTGTGGCACAGTGGTATGGCATGACACACTGGTCGAAAAATAACTGGTGTATAGCATTGAGGCCTAATGGAATTAGTGGGCCTAAGATGCAAACAATTTACATTAATTAGATAGTAAGTCCCCTTGGACTCAAAAGTTCTTCATAAAATTTTTTGGGATTGCACTTGATCCTGAAAAACTTTCTTACTCATAGCACACTGAATTAAGGATACAGCCCATTGTTTTAAGCTGTGTCACTGTTCTTTCAGTAGGCTCTGTCCTGTTCCTCAGATATACAATGCCAGTAACGAACTTGAAGAGGCCTCCAGTTTTCCACTCATTCGTCTGTTTGCAGCCTCTCTTGTTCAAGCTGAACAGGAGCTGCTGGACCTGTCCGGGATCCAGTTGCAGTGGTCTGTTCCAACAGCTGGTAAGAATCCTTTTCAAACCAAACCTCTAGCAAATATTGGAGAGATTTAACACATGTATGCCCAAAATAGATACTTTCTATTTTGGGGTGGTGCAAGTGGGAGAGCTTTTCACTGATTAACTACTTTATTCACTGATTAACTTTTTTTACTGAGTAACACTTTTAATATGGATTTTAACTATTATTAGGAAGCCACATGATTTGCTGCCATGTGTGGAGTATTTGAGGTTTGTTTTGAGGTTTTCTTTTTTTTTAGTTAATCTTATTATGGTTGTTGTATGCTCATTCATTTGTTTTTAACTGTTTTAAATATTTGCAACTCGTAGAACAGAGTATAAATTTTTATGATACTTTGTATGTAATGAAATTGATCAGGAGTGTCCTGCCACACTTTTTGGCAGGAGGGCCACGTCTTTTCATTGACACTGTCAGCGGCCAGAAAAATGATTTAATTTCAAATTTAAATATACATATAAGAGTGTATTAGAGACAGATCCTTAGGATTACAAGGCTTGCCTTAGGGCCGGGTGGAGGGGTCTTGCCACAGGCCACAAATGGCCACTTGGCCGGGGTTTGGACACCCTTGAACTAGATTATTATTAAACTGAATGGTTATGCTGATAACATAGGGAACACCATGAAAAGGCTTTTTAAATATTATTATTTCAGAGCAAATTTAACAAGTGGTTCCCAATCCCAAAAGGGCTCAGAACTGAAACAGATTCATAAGAATTTTCAGCAAACAATTGATGCTATGCTGAACTGAATAGGGACAATTACTCATCACCTGCAAAATATCAAAGGAGCACCACTTTAAAAAGTGTTACTGCTCCATTAGTCCAGGGATCACCATTTTAAAAGAAGTACTCCCAACCACCACTTACTCTTTGTCTGCCACCTGTGTTTTTTACATTTAGTACACACCATTAATAAATAAAATTTGCTTCCTATTTTACTGGAGCAACTTTTCTCATGGATTAATCTACTGTTTTAACTGTGGTAGTCAGTTGACTGTTGTTGTTCTAGTAGAACTAGTCTGAAAGATAATGAGACTGCAATCCTAAATTCCCTTAGAGAGAGCATGTCCTGTTGAATTTCGTGGAACTTTTTTTTTCAATCAACATGCAGATTTCATTGCATATGTTCCCTATTTTGCCCTAAGGGATGCTGTCATTCAGGGTGGGACACGTGGCAATTCACATAGCCCAGTATTAATTTTCCAGCAGTGGCCAGTTCTGATTCCTGCTAGAGAGAAATTCTGCAGTACTGCATGCCAAGTATTTGATTTGCCTCAGCAGTTAAAAGGAGAACAGCTGGAGTCGTGGCAGAAGAAAGAATTCCCCGCATTGCATAATTAATGGAACATTTGTATTCCTTCCCAAGTGAATAAGAGTGCAATCCTAACCTAGGCAGTCACAACTCATTGGTCTTCCCATTTCCATGGTGATGTAAGGATGCAAGCACTGTCCTATCCCACCCCCACAAGTTGTGCACAAGTATCTTCCAGCACTTTTGTGACATTGTCAGGCCAGCATGGGACTTGTGCTGGGTTTTATGCCATCCTAAGTAGAAGTTGGGATTACAGCCTAAATGCCCTAACCTTTTTTCTCCTTAAAAATTAAACAGCAAACCTAGGCCATGGTAACTTCACTTACTTCTCTGCCTTATGCTGGTTGTTTGGACGCTATTTATTTGAGAAGCTCAAGTACCCCATAGGACTGGTAGAATCTTCTTGGTCAGCATCAGCAATCGAGGCCTGGTCTTCCATGACGGCACTGAGTGAGTGTGGGCTCTCTGAGAAGAATTCCAGGTAAGGTGGTAAAGGGAAAATTATCCCGTTACCCTACAGAAACCTTCTGACTACTTCTAACAAGCACAGGATACACTGTAGGCTGATCAGCTCCACTGTACTGCACCAGTTAGGATCTGGGTTTGAAGTCTCTTGTGCCTGTAGTCCAAAATAATTCCAGTTTTTTCTTGGTGGTCTGTGGGCTCCTAAAGGTTGAGAACCCCTGGTACAGTCAGTAGCAACCCATAACTATTCACAGTTGGCTTCCAAAGAAGCTTCTGCTTCAATTTATTTGTTCAAGACTCCCACTGCAGAAAGAGAAGGTCTGTAATGATCAAAAATGTGTTGGCTATATGCAGCCCAGTACATCTCTTCCTAATTAGTTTGTCTTGTTTGTAGTAAACCACCTGATGTAGATTTTGAACCAAGCAGCCAATCTGTGGTCTGGAACGCTATGATCCATCCTCTTGTGAACATGACCCTCCAAGGTGCCATTTGGTATCAAGGTACATAACCCTTGCATAGGGCTTGAGCAGACACAGTCCTTCCATCTGCAGTCCTTCCAAAGTTCTGCCCTTTGTCCTATGATTGCAGGTGAAGCAAACACCCACATGAATACTGACTTGTACAACTGCACATTTCCGGCACTCATTGAAGACTGGCGGAAGACCTTCCATCAAGGGTCTGAAGGACAAACAGAGCGCTTTTTCCCTTTTGGTTTTGTCCAGGTCAGTGACAGTTGGATACCAGCTGAACTAGTTTCTTAGTGCCTCAGATGGGCACCAAAATTTGTCTGCGAATACCAAATGCTGTTCTTTACCAACTGTTCCTGCATTCCAGTTGTCTTCCGATCGCCGGACAGAAATCAATGACGGCTATCCGCGTATCCGATGGCATCAAACTGCAGACTTTGGTTATGTCCCTAATAGGAAAATGCCCAAGACTTTTATGGCTGTTGCTGTAGATCTCGGTGATTCTCACTCTCCCTATGGCAGGTATTGAAGGCTTGCCCTCTCCTCCAGTTTCTGTCCTTCCCAAGGTTTCTATTTCTTCTTCCCAAGGTCCAGTTCAGCACTACCTTCAAAAACCTATCTCTTATTGGCCAGAGCAGGAGATCTGGATCACCCTCTGCAGTGGTGAACTCAGGATGCAATCATTTGCATTCTCTCCACAAAGGCAATTCAAATTCTCCACATCAGGTCCTGGATGGGATTGTGTTTGTGGGGTGTAAGCACAGCATATTGTGAGCCTGGGCTGAGCTGCTGAGAGGGGAGTGAACAGTGAGTGGCCCAGGAGAAACACAGATAGCTAGAGAAGGAGAGACACAGCTGGTAGGAGACAGAGATAAGTGAATAGCCGTCCTAGGACTCCTTTATAGGAAGAAAGGCGGGATATCAATCAAATAAATAATAATGTGAATCAGGCATGGACAGATGCCAGTTCGGGCCTACTCGCCCGAACCAGATCTTTCCATTTCCCTGCCGCTGGCGAACCAAAAGACGGCGGACCAGTTCGGGCCGGCCGCCATCTTTTTCAGTGCCGGAGTCGGCGCGCGTGCTGTGCGCCTCCTCCTGCTGGAGGAGATGCACAGCGCAAGCGCCGGAGACGGCGCATGCGATGTGCGTCTCCTCCCACGGGAGGAGATACACTGCGCAAGCGCGACCTCGGGGTCGGCGCGTGCGTAGTGCATCTCCTCCAGTTGGCGGGGGTTGGCGCATGCACAGTGTGCTGGAGTTGGTGGTCCGCCCCTGGCCCTTCCCCCTGAGCCCAGCCCACCCCCCAACTTCCGGCAAACCGGATCTTGGGGCTGGCTGGGCCCATCGCTGATGTGAATGCATGCTAGATAGGGGACATGGGTTGCCCAAGGCATGAAAAAGAATGTGGGGACAGAAGATGAACGACATTGACTGGGGGAGCCTGCATCCATGGCTGAGAAGTAAGTGGGATCAGACAGGTTCATTAACAGTCTCTGTTCAGATTTGGAATGAGATGGAGGTGAGAGGTGTTGGTTTAACCAATCACAGGTCCAGTCCTGTCCAACTATCCAGTTCCAGTGCAGACTTACCTAAGATAAGGGACCAAACAAACATTCACAGAGTGAATGACCATCACCACCACAGGAGAGTTGCTGTCAGCTAGAATAGACAATGCTCAGCTAGAGGGACCAATGGTTTGAAGCTGTTTCCTATGTTCAGTTAAAAATTATGTGCAACCATGAGGGTTAAAAACCAAATCTTTCACTTATAAATGAGAACTGGTGGTTGCTACCATTTTTTTCTGTTTTGCAGTGCCCATTCCCGAGATAAATGGACTTTGGCCTATAGATTGTCCCTTGGGGCCCGGGCAGTGGCATATGGTGAGAAAAACTTGATCTTCCAAGGTCCGTATCCTCAGAGTGTGCATGTAGATGGGGCTGAAAAGCTTATTAACGTTACCTTTGGACAGAAGATCAGGGTGCACCATTTGGGCAAGAAGATATTTGAGGTAAGAGCAGGCAGGGAGAGCCTCTTTATAACATCTGCTGCACCACATGGCAAGGGCACAAAGTTGTCCTGATTGTTCTTCTGCTGCTTCTGTTCTACATGACACATTAGAGCAGGGGTGTCCAACCTTTTAGCTTCCCTGGGCCGCGTTGGAAGAAGACAAGTTGGTGTGGGCCACACATAAACACTAACAACTTTTTTTAAAAAAAATGTAGGACAAAATGTTGGATGTCCTATATTTTGTCCTACATTTTTAAACCTTGGACTAAGTCTCATTGATTTTAATGGGGCTTCCTTCTGAGTAGGCATGATGCATAGGATGGGCAGCGATCCTCTCTAAGCTAAACCTTGGAGTAAGACTTACAATCCTAAAGACACTTTCCTGGGAGTAAGACCCATTGAACACAATGGTAATTATGTTTGAGTAGACATGGTTAGGATTGTGGTCTAAGTCTCATTGATTATCATGGGGTTTTTGCTGAGTAGCCATGCATCGGATTGGGCTCTCAGACTGCAACTTGGGAGTAAGCCTTATTGATTTTAGTGGGGCTTTCTTCTGAGGAGGCATGATGCATAGGATGGCTGTGATCCTCTCCAAGCTTAACCTTGGAGATATGCTGCAATCCTGAACACACTTTACTGGGAGTAAGACCCACTGGGTACAATGGGCCTTACTTCTGAGTAGACATGGTTAGGGTTGCAGCATATCTCCAAGGTTAAGCTTGGAGAGGATCACAGCCCATCCTATGCATCATTGGGCTATCAGACTGCAACTTGGGAGTAAGCCTCATTGACTTTGACGGCCCTTACTTCTGAGTAGGTCTCAAGGGCAGCAGGCAACAGCTGGGATAGAGGCTGAGGATGCTTTTGGGGGATGCAGGTGGGCAAGCGCTGCAAGGTCTGCAGGGGCCTGAAGTGCTCTGAGTGCCAGGAGGCAGGTAGGGGAAGGAGCCAGGCAGCCCAGACCAGCTTTGTGGCAGCCACCCAGGGCAGTGTGCAGACAAGCATGCGAAATTTGAAAATGGCTGCTGCCATAAAGCCGGTTTTTCCATAGGTGGTGGCCAGCTTTGCAGGAGGGCCGCATCCACCCTCGTCCTGGGCCGCATGTGGCCCTCGGGCCGTGTGTTGGACACCCCTGCATTAGAGCTTCCAGGAATGCTTGTTTGTTCCCCATGAGAATAGCAGATTGAATGAAGATCTTTGCAGACTGAATGGAGATCTATTAAATACCCTCATTAGTCAAATCTAACACTCACTTTTCCCAGCCACATTTAGTCTCAAAAATTGGGGTGCACATTAGATTCAATAGCACATTAGATTCAAGTAAATACAGTATTAGTTGTAACAGCTTACTGTTCTATCTATATAAAACTGAAGTCACTGACTCGCTCACTGAAAAGTCACTGACTTGCTCACTGACTCACCAACACCCAGCCAAAACTGCTGAACCTAGATGCATGAAATTTTTTTTTGGGGGGGGGGGTGTTCCTTCAGTGACAGAGGCACCCATTAAAGAATCAGTTTTGAGAAATTCCAACTGGAAAGGGGAGAAAACGGGCACAACACTTTTTTCCTCCCTATACTTTCCATTGAAGTATCCCTCACTGACCAAGGCCCTGTCCCAACCCCTGGACCTAGAAGCATGAAATTTGGGGAGGGTATTCCTTACGTGATATGAGCATCCACCAAGAATCAATCTTTAGAAATTTAACTCCTAAGGGGGTGAAAAGGGGTGCAACATATTTTCATCCTATACATAACATTGATGACTGATAAAACCCAGCCCCAAATCCTGCAGCTGCCAGGTAGTGGTGCCCACTGTCGAGGCAGGGGTGGATTCCTGCACAGGGAGGTAGTACTACAGGGAGTACTGCACAGGGGGTGTTGCATGAGGGGTGAGTGTTGCATGGGGGGCGTTGCACAGGGAGAAGTTGCATGGGGGTATGTGTGTTGCATGGCAAGAGTTGCATGAGGGGTGTTGCAGATGGGCGGGTCTTGCACATGGGAGGTTGTGTTGCACAGGTTGGAGGGTGTTGCCCTTGAGTGTGTGTGTTGCACAGCACAGGGGATATATGTACTGTACAGGGGGGTTGCACTGGGTACAGGTGTGTTGCGTGGGTGTTTGTGTGTTGCACTGGGGTGTGTTGCACAGGAGAATGCTGCACAGGGGTTAAGTGTATGTCCAGGCACACAAACATTCTTGCAATTTTACCCTTGCAATGCAGGTACATTTCGCTACTATTGTAATAAAAATGTAACATAAAGGCAATGTTGTATGGGTTTTATTACCTAGAGCAATGAGGTAAAAATTGTAACATAAACCCATTGTCATATTATTGTTGTCATACCACACATTGTTATATGCAGTAAAATTAAATTTTGCACCTGCTTTGCAGTTGCACATTACAATCACCAGTAAACCTTTTTTATCTCAAGATTTTTAAAATTGGGATGTGCATTAGATTCAGTGGTTCATTAGATTTGAGCAAATTCGGTAATCCCGTCAAACAACTGATATCCAGTTTTCAACCTCCAGTAGCATTTATAGAGGGCTTTCAGAAAGTTTTAAGGTTTTCACATGCAATATCTTGTCTTCGATGCGACACGGAAGATATTATTACCACCATATTGCAGATGGACAAAATTAAACATGAAAGGGGATGGCTTAACCAAGACTACATAGTGAGTGTACGGCTGCAATCCAGAGTAACTACAGGACATTTTACACCGAAGTAGTCACAGTTCCACCTATGGCAAACCTATGGGAAATGCATAGAGCATTCCTTTTACGTCTTACCGTAGTTGCTCTGGATTGCATGATATGCCAGAAGCAAAATGTCTCTAGGGAGAACAAAAAGAGATGCCTGTCAATGTTCAACTAGACTTAAGTTAGATGGACCAAATGTCTGTCTCCAGTAAACGCAGCTTCCTATGTTTATGTTGTTGGACTCAAGATAGCAGAGCAAACGTAATGGAGTGAATCTCTCTCTCTCTCTCTCTCTCTCTCTCTGCAGGTGTGCTGCTCGCTTGCCAATGGGGGGTGCACATGGAAGCCAGCTCCAATGGCAGCCTCATTCTCTTTCTCAGTGACTCTGGAGAACCCAAGTTGCTTAGAGTCTGTGGAAGGCCTGCGCTACGCATGGAGTGAAACGCCTTGTGAATACAAACAATGTCCCATCTACAATGCACAAACGCTGCCCACCCCTCCTTTCATCACATTTTCCAAAAACAACCCAGGATGGACTGAGTCCTGAATGGCCACAGATACAGGAGAAGAGAGCCTATATTTTTGGTCTCATGGACCACAAGGATAAAAATGCAGCCACTGCTCTGTGCAGGACTATACCTACAGATTATTTTTCTAATGTAGTAAATTTTCTCAGCTTAATGATTGTGGAGGAAAACTTAAAATGAGGATTCTAGTTTCTTCCTCACCAGATAAGTTGGTGGTGGGTGAATTCCTCAGCCACCATAAATTGCTTCTGGAAAGCTATTCTTCCATGGAAATCCCTGCCACCCTGTGACTAAGCTGTATCATGAGACTGAAAAGTGGTGAAACACTTAAAATGAGGCAAGTTGGATGCAGCTCCCTCTCACCCACACAAGCACTCCAAATGTTGCTTTACTTAGCACACATATTTGGACAATTTTGTGTCTTTTTATTCCATCATGGAACCCAGGGTAGCATGTGACTGCCAGCTGGGCACATACCCACCTGACCCTGCCCAAATCTTGTCCTGATGAGCTTCAGTAAAGTTGGCTCCATCATGCACCCTACGACCCCAGTATGATAGGCCTATTTTCTCATGCCTTGATCCTCTGGCCGTCTTGGCTTCTCCTCACTTCCTTTGGACACCTGCAGCATTCTGCTGACTAGGAATAGGCCTAATTTGAAGCAGGCTGTGACTTAGACCCAACTAATGGTGATTTAGACCCTTGCCTGCTGTCGACTCATCAGTCTCTGTTTTGATATTTTTTTCTTCCGTTGAAGTTTTTGTTCCATGCTGTGGTAATGGATAGGACTAATAACTTGTGTCCTGTACAATAACATGTGTCTCTCATGGAAAAGTGACTGTTCTTTAACTTGCAGGACTCCCTTTCAGTCACAAACCTGAATGGAGAACTCAATTTATGTTGGCAATTGTATCCTCTTCAAAAAAATAGCTAAAATAGCTGTTGCAGGACTGTCACCCCTAAAAGCCCTGGCTGGAGTTGAAAGCTATTTGGAGTTGTGGTTGTTGGCTAGCCTGGATTCCACCACTCAAGTGGAACAGACCATGTGTCTTTAAGGAGGAATGTGCCAGCCTTTTGCACTCAGAACATCTGTTGTGCCCATCCAGATCCACCCCATCAGAAAAGAGAACTAGCATGTTATTACTGGATCTGAGCAAATACAGAGGACAGATTGAGTAAGGTGTGACATTAGCACAAACATGGAACTGTAGCACCACACCTTAAAGATGACATGCAAGTAAGATTAGCTTGTTCTCTGTAGGAGGAAGGAAGGATGCTGTTTTTTGCTTTTGGAGTAGATGTAAGGCTTGTCAAATATAAATGGTGTATTTACTGGACCTGTAAACAATTATCTATCTTCATAGCCTGAGGTCAAAATGTCTTGCAAAAAAAAAATCCCTTGCAATAAAGCCCATCTGACAAAATTGCTCAGGCAGCATTCACTCTCCTTGCTAAGCCTCTTCCGCAGTTATATACTTTGGTTTTTCTGCCTTCTTCCAGGCAGTAGAATCTAGTGAAGTCATCTGACGTGTAGGACCTCCATCTCTTGAATGGAGACAGACAAGCCTTGTCTCCGTTGCCAGAAGAAGTGAGAAGATGAGCTGGTAGTTCAGTCCCAATGAGACTTACTCCCAGGAAAGCCCAGTGCCAGATTCGAAGATGGCATATCCCACCCTCTTGCAACCCAAGGTCCTGACACCATAAGATGGTCCAAACCAGTGGTGGGCTCCAGCAGGTTCGCATCTATAGAACCGGTTGTTAATGAGAGATAGGACATATAAAGTTTAAAAACAGCCATTTAAAAGTGGCTGCCAGATGGGCAGAGAACCGGTTGTTAATTTCTTTGAAGCCCATCACTGGTCCAAACCCCTGTTTTGAGTACCACTGTAGTAGTTGATAAGCTTCCTCCTACTGAACCGATTACAAAGTATAGCAACGGAAGCAAATATATTAAAATTTGCAAAATCTTCTGGGAGATGTGGCCTGTCAGGCTGTTTTCTCCAACGATCTCCAAGACTGATTACCAACTTTTGGAAATAAAAACAGCTTTGGGCATCTAGGTGGGCAATTATCCTGAGGCAAATTCCATGGGGCAAAATGTTGGTTCACTCAAGAATTGGGGGTGTCATCAGAGTTGGCCACATTCCGAGCATGAAACAACTTATTTCTGAATGAGCTGGTTTTAGCCTTGAAAACTAAAATGGTTTGGGATCCAGATGCCCAAGAAGGATGGCCTCTGAATCTCAAGGCGTCCCTGAATTATGTTTGCATCATCACTATCCAGTGACCATATATCCTCTTTTTTCCAGGACGTGTCCTTTTTTTGTAGTCTTGTGTCCTGGGGAAAAATTCATTTTTCACTTGTGACCAGGCAGCATGTAGCCTTCTTGTAATCAATAAATTATATGTAATAGTTTTGAATTTTATTAGTAATATAGTGTTACATTTCGGAAGAATTTTCTCCTCTTCTGTGGTTATGACATCTGGTCACCTTAACCTAGGTTAACCTTAATCCCACCAGAATGTCATTTTAAAAAGTGGGTCTTTGTGCTAATAAGTTTGGGAACCACTGGCAAGACCATGCAGAAAAACAGGCAGGCAAAGGAAAAAACATGGTTGGGAAAAAGAAAGGAGTAAATGAAGCTCCCTCACTCTTTTTAGCCTTCCTGTGTAGAAGGTTATAGCAGGATTTTGTGATATAAGTTTCCTGCCTTACTTCAACCTTCACACTGATGAGGGTTGGAAAAAAGGTGGGAGATCTTTTTATGCCTGCTGACCCCCACCCTCTTGTTCAAACAGAAGAGTCAGTTAGAAAAAAGGCGGGAAATTGCGTAACTGCCTGTCTACCCCCCCCCCCCAAGTTCAAATTTCCCTGAGGTAACTTCACCTCTAGAGTTAACATTCCAATTCCAAGAACTAGTACGTTTCAATAACTGTTTTTTTCTATTTTGAAAAGAATAGGAATGTCAGGCATTTAAAAAAAAAATAATATAATCCTGAAGTAACAACTCTGAGATCAGGTCTTTTTTATTTTTATACAACATTATCAGTCATTCACAGTGGCCTTATTTCTCTCCCCTGCATATCAATACAGTGATATTGTTTATCAATTCAGCCCCTGGCAGACCCCTCTATCCGACCCTTAGGCAAGCCTTGTAATCCACTCCAATATGTTCTTATATGTAAATTTATTCAAATTTGAAATTAAATTAGCGCACAATCCTAACCATGTCTACTCAAAAGTAAGCCCCATTGTGTTCAGTGGGTCTTACTCCCAGGAAAGTGTCTTTAGGATTGCAGCCTTAGTTTTCCAGCTCCTGACACAGTGTCAGAGAGATGATGTGGCTCTCCTGCCAAAAACTTTGGAGCCTCTGGGTGTTCTATGCTGTGGAGCATAACCTCTATGTGGTGGACCATACGGCTGGGCCACGATCCCCCCGTGGCTCAGGCAAGGCTCCTCTGCCCGGCACACATGACTGTTGTCCTCAGCAGCCACCCCAACTGCCTTTTCTTAATAGGCTTTTTAATAGTCTCCAGCAGTGAGGACAGACCATTGGTCTGGATCTTCTCCAGGGCATCTCCACCACAACACACCATGCTCCACACCACCACACCATGCTGCTCATACCCCCATTGGGAGGACTGATCCTTTCTGCAAAACTCCCTGGCACACCTGCAGGCCATTCCTGACACACTGGTTGAAAATTGCTGTTATTGGTGCATCTGTCTCTGCCATTAGGCTGCAAATTGCCCAACAGCTGAAAAAATTCTGGGTGGGAGAACTGGTACTGAGTGTGCACAGACCCCTGACCCCAATGGGCGATCTTTATGCTGGCATAACCTGGCATAACTTCCCATGATGATGTGGTGAGGCTGGCACATGCTGGTCTACTGGCCCAACCCACCAAGGAGTGGGACAGCAGTGATGTCATCAACATGGAAGTGACATCATTGCCAGAAGTGACTTCAAATAGAAAGTGACATCATGGTGATGCCAGAGCTTCTATCTACTCGGAAGTAAGTCCCATCTGTTCAATCAGACTCTGGCTGCAATCCTAACTCCCAGTTAGGCCGGCACAAATCCCACCATAAGACTTTGGGGTGTCACAAAAGTGCCAGCCTCCCCACATCACCATACATGAGTTAGGCTGGCCTAAATTGTTTAGGATTGAGTCAATGTACTTCAAACTAGACACTCAGATGATCTGGGCAGAGTTGGGACTTACTTCTGAGTAGACACGGTAACACTGGGTTCTTGAAACAGACACTGTATCCACACTACAGTGGGACTAACTTCTGAGTAAGGATTGGGATTAAGGAAGTAATCCTGAGTAAGGATTCTTAGGATCGGGCTCTTAAATCTGCCATCATCTCCACATTTACCTGTGAATAAGTCTTGTAATGCACTGTAATGACCTCTGAGGAGGATGCTTAGGATTGAGGTGTAAAGCTGCAGCCCGATCCACACTGACATGGGAGTAACCCCATTTATAATAGTGGGGCTTATATCTCAGTAGACTTGGTTAGGATTGGGTCCTTAAAGCTGCCATTCCATTCACAATTTCCTGGGAGTAAGTCCTATTCATGACAGTGGGACTTACTTGTGGGTAGACTTGGTTGGGATTGGGTCCTTAAAGCTGCCATTCATTCAAAATTTCCTGGGAGTAAGTCCCATTCATGACACTGGGACCTACTTCTGAGTAGACCAAGGTTTCCTCCCAGGCCTCTCCCCTGTCTAGCCAGGGAGAGAGTGGGCTTCTTCAGCAGCCATCTGAAGCAGGTAGGAGCAAAGGTGTGTGTCTGGGGGCGTGGCTATGCAAATGAGACAGAAAGGGACGAGACCCTTCCTTCCAAGCTCTGTCTCACCCTCACCTTACAAGAAAAAAAAAAGTGGGCAGTCAGTCTTGGAAGACTATGGTATCGTGCTTGGCGCTGCATACACTGCATGCGAAGCACGAAAGCCTGGGTTGGATTGTTATGGAGGATAGGCTGTTACCCAAGCAGCAAATCCCCCCTCTCCACGCCACTGAATTAGTCCAATGGAAAGGCAGAGCCAATAGATTGGATCCAGCTGGCGTCACAGAGCTGGGCTAAGGACAGGAGCTCACCCTGTCTTGTGGGGCCGACCCAGGTCTCGAACCCTGGCCTGCTGGTTAACAGGCACAGTGTCTTAGCCACTTGCATCACCCACAACACCCTTGGGAGAAGGTGGCCAGTCAAAAAGGGTGGTCATTTCTCACCACATGCGTCCATAGTGGCGGAACCTTGTCGGTTGCACCCCGTTCCCCTAGGGGAGGTGGAGGTGTCACCCCCCAGGTCCCCTAAGGGAGGTGGAGTCACGCGGAACGGAGAAGAGTCATGATTGGGTCGCCCCAATCATGGCTTTTCTGGGCCCACGTGGGCGGTGTGGGACTACATGCCTGTCTAGCCCTGCTAGCACCTACTGCCCAAGACTGCCCCTTGATCTCAAACATGCAGGCACTTGGTATTAGGAGGCAGGCTGAACCCACTTTGCTACACAAGCCGACAGGGAGAGGCTGGGCAGGGTCCCTCTTGAAGGGGGGGGGAGGAGGAGGCAGCAACGGTGATGTCACTAGGAGGGCAGCCCTGAGAGGGACACCCCCACAGCTGCCTCTGCTGGGCAAGCAGCCCAGCCCTGTGCATCTCTGCTGAGGAATAAGCCCCACTGGAGTCCCTTCTGTGATGTCAGGACCCATTAAGAACACACTTGGTGCCCAATGCCTGGCAAGGGTGCCCAGTGCTTAGTATGGATGCCTGCTGCCCATTGGGTGTCCACTGTGGTGCCTGGTGGTGACCTGTACTCTCTGCCCAGTGGCCAGCAGTTGTGCCTGCTGCAGCCTCCTGCTGCCAGGTGGTGCACAGTGCTGTCTGGTGCCCAGTAGTGGTGCCTGGTGGTGACTTGTACTCTCTGCCCAGTACTGCCCAGTGGCCCCCAGTGGCCAATAGGGATGCCCGCTGCAGATGCTGCTGGCTAGTACCTGGTGGTGCCCGCTGCCAAGTGATGCACAGTGCTGCCTGGTGCCTAGTAGTGGTGCCTGGTGGTGACTTGTACTCTCTGCCCAGTACTGCCCAGTGGTCAGTAGGGGTGCCCACTGCAGCAGCTGCTGGCTGGTACCTGGTGGTGCTCACTGCCAGGTGGTGTGCAGTGGTACCGTCCAGTAGTGCCTGATGCATGGTGGCAGTGCCTGATACCAAAATGGTCACCTCCTTATCCTTTGGGTGCCAGGATACTACCAGTAGGCTGTATAGGGAAAGGGAATGTTTCCCTCCTTTCCATGGGTAGACGGCTGCCAGCAGCAATGAATCTCTTGAGTTCTGTGCCCTTGCTTGAGCAGGTGCGGAGCCAAGCAGACCCATGTCAATTGCCCCAGCCACCTCCATGCCCTTCTTCCTGCCATATTTGTGATTAAGTTAGGGGAAACCCTTCTCAGCACATGAGGAAAGACAAAAATAATTCCTCTGTGTCTTCAGGTCCTTCTGAACAGGCTCTTGTTGCTTTTCAGAGATTGCTTATATCTCTGAACATGCGCAAAGAGCAGAAGCCGGGTCTCCTTTTTCAGAACTGATAACCACAGTTTCCTTCCCGGATGTCATGTCTGGTATTGTGATAGCACCAAGGGTCACACTCTTAGCACCGTGATAGCACTGTGATAGCACCAAGGGTCATACTCAGACAAACTTGCATAGTTATCCTCCGCATGAGTAGCCTGTGTCTAATAGTGCATACATTGAAAGACTGCAGCACTTGGAGCAGGTGACTACATAGAACGGAGGACAGAGTGCCTGTACCTTTAATCCAGTGGTCAGGGAACAGGGGTAAATTACCCCAAATGGGGTAAAAATGAAATTCCTGGGGGTAATGGATGGTTGCACTGCCAAGACACAGATGGCATGCATATGAATCTATCAGGCAGCCCCCCATCGCTCTCAACAGGATCTAGGGGCTGATGCCCACTGTGGTGGGAAAAGGTGAACCAAGGGAAGCCCCCAGGAGCTAGCCAGAATGCCCTGGCAACTGGCAATGCATCCCTGAGAGGCGCAGGAGTCCCAGTGCTGGCTACTTGCTAGGCACTGGGGGAAAACTGAGGCAACACAGACCAGAAGGCAAGGGGAGGGTCCTTGGGAATGGGACTGGGGGAGCAGGAGGAGGGACATAACAATATAAGGGAAAGCAAGGGACACTAGGGAAGGGATGGATGCAGGGTTTGGTGGGGGGTAAGTCAGCTTATCAAGGGGGTAACGTTGGCGTATCTAAATGTATTTTGGGGGAAAAGGTAAAAAAGTTCTCTGACCCCTGCTTTAACCATTGAATAGAAGAGGGAATTGAGTCAGGTGTAGCTCATCATAGAAGAGTTTAAAAAGCAGCACCTGCCTGAATTCCCTCTTCTATGCAATGATTAAAGGTACAGACACTCTGTCCTCCATTCTATATGGTCACCCTTCTGGCATTGGGTACCACCATCCTGATTTGGAGTTATTCACCTGGAAAAAAATGGCATCTGAGGAGGACATGATTGAGATAAACAATTCCTCTCACACAGTATCAGAGCCAGAACCAGGGGACATCATTAAAACTTAGTATTGGGACAGACAAAATTAAATATTTCTTTACCCAGCGCATAATTAGTCTGTGGAACTCCTTTCCACAGGTTGTGTTGATGTAGCTTAAATGCCTTTAAAAGGGGACTGAAAAAATTTCTGGAGGAAAAGGCTATGATTGGTTATAAGCCATGTACGTGCACTATCTAGATTTTGGAAGTAAGCTTGATGCAGAATACAGAGGACAGCACCAGGATGCAGGTCTCATGTCTTATATCTGGTGGACCCTGTAAGGTACAGAAATGGTCCTTGACACCTCTGGAGTCAAAACATTCCAAAACATAAAATAATTACTTTAAATATTTCCATAACCATTTTCTGTTTTTGAAAATAATATTTTCAAGGTGCTGGAAAATTTGAATTTTTTTCTATTTTTGCTATCCTTTTCCTGCGAGGCAAATACGGTATTTTAAATATAATCCTGAGATAACAACTCTAACATAAGGTCTTTTTTATTTTTTACACAACATTGTTCAATCATTCACAGTTTCCTTATTTTTCTCCACTGCTTTTACAGGTTTTAACTGTCCTTAGATTTTGTTGAACTCCTGTCTTCATGGATGTTAACTGCCTTGTTCACGCAAATTCCCTCAAAAAAAATAAGCACACATCAAGTTAAAGCTGAGGAATTTCTTCTGTGCTTTTATATTAAAGGGTAAAATAAACCTCTACTTTTTTGGTTGAGCAATAAACACACTACCACAATAAAAGATGATGTGCATTTTATTTACTGTTGTGCAAACCAGGCAGTCCTACACAAGTTTACTCAAAAGTTGTTTCATAGGGTTTCAACGAGCTTACTTGCAGGTAAATCTGCATAGAGTTGCTGCCTTTTGACCATTATCCAAACAATGTGCACCTGCAGATACCCTCCCACACATGTGTGAGCATGATAAATTCTGAAATAATGTGAGCATATAGTGATTTACTGTCCCTGCTCAAATAAGGATTAAAAAACTGGCAGGCTTTTTTTGCATTCCCCACATTATTCATCTGAATGTTGTCATGTTGCCAAGTCAATCACGGTTCAAACTGGACACGCCATTTGAATTTTCTCTCACATCTGAGGCATGCTTCATTTCTAGGTGTGGAAAAAGACAGAAAAAAGGCAGGCATTAAAATCATGATATCGCGTGAGCACCATATTGATGGCATAAGAGATGGAGCTGCAAGTGGTGTAACCAGAAAGGGGTTTTTGATCTGTCTGGGAAAGAGTAGGAAGACTCATGGGTCTACCTCTGGGAAAATGCATTTTTCTTTCACTATGTCCAATAGAGGCAATGTCATGGCTATCTCGTGTGTTGTGGTGTCCACTGATGTAATGACATAGTTGACAGTAAAAAACTAAGCAGATGTAGGAGAACATTTGTGTAGAAGTGTAGACCAGCCTGTAAAAGTGTGTTCACAGTTGCCTTCATTCAGAACATGCTCCAGCAAATATCTATCAAACACTCTTCCTCATATGTTACCCCTGCTAACTGAGCAAGAGGCACTCTTTCAAGTGGGTGTTCCTCTTTTATTTAGCAGGGGGAGAGTAACTGGCCCCACACACCCCAGCAATGTCTGTTCAAGTGGCTTCTGCTGGTGTTCTTTTTTGCATTCTAGTTTGTGAGCCCTTTTGGGACAGGGACCCATTAGCTATTAATTAGCTGTTATTATTTTTCTATTTTCTTTGTAAACCGCTTTGTGAACTTTTTAGTTGAAAAGCGGTATATAAATGCTATAGATAGATAGATAGATAGATAGATAGATAGATAGATAGATAGATAGATATGTTGTGCTGCTTACAGAATCCTGCCTTCCACATGGCTGCAATGCAAATAAATATTTCAGGACTCAAGCTTTACAGGGACATTTTTGCTGACACTCCTGTTCACCAAACACCACAGCTTTTTCCTAAATTGTCTTTGCATTTCGCTGCAGGCATTTATTCAGGAATAGTTCTTCCTACCCTGTACTTCAACTCAAGTGCATGCACGGATTGTCAGAGGTCCACTTGTGGAACATCCTCTGGGGTTGGAGGACTGATTGTGTTGAGGGTGGGGGGAGTTCAAGGGCCCAAAATCTAAGAAATATAGTTGGAAGGTGCACCCTCCGCTCAGCAAACACTGGCTCTCCGAGTCCTCCCCCACCCCAAAGTCTGCTAGTGCAAATGCTTCTCTTTTCATATTTTCTTCATTTTTGGAGGAACCAGTGTCAAGAGTTTTCACTCTGATGATGGAAAGGAAGTGTACCATGAATGATGCATGGAATCCAGTGCCATCTACGGCATCTACAGAATGACCCTCTGTAGGGTCATCTATGGCATCTACATCAGTGGCATCTATGGCATCTATAGAATGACCCTCATCCCAATTGCCAGCTAAGGATTAAAGAAGAAGCTTCCACCATTTCTGCTTTCCTTCTAGGCCTTGCTCCACATTGCCCTGGGATGACACTAGCAAGGCAAATAATTCCCCCCCTTCTGAATTACTGAAGCAGCACTCAGCAGATGGCTTTCTCCTCCTTGGCTCTTGCTCCACACAGTACATTTCCAGAGCTCTCTGCAAGTGCATGAAATCCTCGACCACACAGTGGTCTTCTTTATACTGTGCACAGCTATAGAAAACAGCAGTCAGTTGTACAGCTGTTTACATGACCAAGCCACTACTTATTAAGGTAGCACCATAAAACACATCTAGCACCAAAAGCAGTGCACCGTTAGAGCTGCAAGCAAATAAAAGGTTTAAAATAAGAAAGGAATCAAAGCTTTGTGCCAAGAGTTGCCCACATTCAGAGCACGGAAAAAAACAGTTTCTGAATGAGCTGGTTTTAGCCTTGGTTTGAGATCCGGATACCCAAGAATGATGGCCTCTGAATGTACAGAGATCTTGAGGTAGACAGAAATTATTTTTATATCATCATTATCCAGAGTAATCCTCTTTTTCCAGGACATGTCCTCTTTTTTAGCATTGCGTCCTGGGAAAAAATCTTCATTGTCCTCCTTGTGAACAGGAACATGTAGTCTTCTTTTAATTAATAAATCATACAGAATAAATTATATGGAATAGTTTTAAGAGTGCAAACCTAACATAGGCCTATATCCTAAAGTCAAATTAAGCCCTTTGCTCCAGAGCAGTTAAGGTGACTTTCCATAAGATAACACTAGAGGGTGGCATAACTGCGTGGACCCATAACTGCTCTGGATTTTGCCCATAGGCTGGCACAGCTTATCGGTCTTCCCATTCCCATGTTGAAATAGGGAGGCAAGTGAATATCTGTGCAGTGGTCAAACTCTCACACATGAGTGGCGTCAAAAGTGTCTTACACAGTAGTGGGCAGGCCTGGCCCCAACAACCGGTTCTCCAGAAGTGGGTGGGGCCAGGCAAGGTCAGGGGGTGGGGCCGAGGTCAGGGGGCGGGGCCAGGGAGAATTTTTTAAATTATAAAAATTCAAAAAAATTTAAGCATGTGGCTTACCTCTGAGTAGACCTGCATAGGATGCTGCTCTGAGGCTGATGTCCTCTCCACACTGGCCTGGGAGTAAGTCCCATTGACTTTCATGGGACTTACTTCTGAGTAGACCTGCTTAGGATGGGTCTCTAAGGCTGCAGTCCTCTCCACAATGGCCTGAGAGTAAGTCCCATTGACTTTTATGGGACTTACTTCTGAGTAGACCTGCTTAGGATGGGTCTCTGAGGCTGCAGTCCCCTCCACAATGGCCTGAGAGTAAGTCCCATTGACTTTCATGGGACTTACTTCTGAGTAGACCTGCATAGGTAGACCTGCCTGAGTAGACCTGAGCTAGGTCTTTCCAGCCCCTCCCCCGGCCAGCCAGGGAGAGCTGAGGAGCGCGGATGCGCTGCGCGAGGTGTTTCCAGCCCCCCGGCCAGCCAGGGAGAGGCTGAGGAGCGCGGACGCACTGCGCGAGGTGTTTCCAGCCCCCCCCCCGGCCAGCCAGGGAGAGGCTGAGGAGCGCGAACGCGCCGCGCGAGGTCTACTCGGGCCCCCCTGAACTGGTTCGGCCAGTTTTGGCCAGCCACCGTAGCTACCAGTTCGCCAGCATCAGGCTGAGTGGAACTTCCGGTTCGGGCGATCAGGCCCGAACCGGTCTCAGCCCATGACTGGTCTTATGGCACTTTTGTGGCACCCCAGGTCAGCACAAGACTTATGTGGGGTTTAGGATGCCCTAACTGGAGGTTAGGATTACAGCCTTAGAGCACAATCCTGACCATGTCGACTCAAAAGTAAGCCCCATGCATTGTGTTCAATGGATTTTATGCCCAGGAAAGTGTCTTTAGGATTGCAGCTTAAGGCTGCAATAAAGCCTTGGAAAGGCGTCTACCCATGGAAAGGAGGAAAACATTCCCTTTCCCTATACAGCCTACTGGTAGTATCCTGGCACCCAAAGGATAAGGTGGTGACCATTTTGGTATCAGGCAGTGCCACCATGCATCAGGCACTACTGGACGTTACCACTGCACACCACCTGGCTGTGAGCACCACCAGGTACCAGCCAGCAGCTGCTGCAGCGGGCACCCCTACTGACCACTTGGCATTACTGGGCAGAGAGTACAAGTCACCACCAGGTACCACTACTAGGCACCAGGCAGCACTGTGCACCACCTGGCAGCAGGAGGCTGCAGCAGGCACAACTATTGGCCACTGGGCAGTACTGGGCAGAGAGTACAGGTCACCACCAGGCACCACAGTGGACACCCAATGGGCAGCAGGCATCCATACTAAGCACTGGGCACCCTTGCCAGGCATTGGGCACCAAGTGTGTTCTTAATGGGTCCTGACATCACAGAAGGGACTCCAGTGGGGCTTATTCCTCAGCAGAGATGCACAGGGCTGGGCTGCTTGCCCAGCAGAGGCAGCTGTGGGGGTGTCCCTCTCAGGGCTGCCCTCCTAGTGACAACACAGTTGCTGCCTCCTCCTCCCCCCCCCTTCAAGAGGGACCCTACCCAGCCTCTCCCTGTCGGCTTGTGTAGCAAAGTGGGTTCAGCCTGCCTTCTAATACCAAGTGCCTGCATGTTTGAGATCAAGGGGCAGTCTTGGGCAGTAGGTGCTAGCAGGGCTAGACAGGCATGTAGTCCCACACCGCCCACGTGGGCCCAGAAAAGCCATGATTGGGGCGACCCAATCATGACTCTTCTCCGTTCCGCGTGACTCCACCTCCCCTAGGGGACCTGGGGGGTGACACCTCCACCTCCCCTAGGGGAACGGGGTGCAACCGACAAGGTTCCGCCACTATGGACGCATGTGGTGAGAAATGACCACCCTTTTTGACTGGCCACCTTCATCCCAAGGGTGTTGTGGGTGGTGCAAGTGGCTAAGACACTGTGCCTGTTAACCAGCAGGCCTGGGTTTGAGACCCAGGTCGGCCCCACAAGACAGGGTGAGCTCCTGTCCTTAGCCCAGCTCTGCGACGCCAGCTGGATCCAATCTATTGGCTCTGCCTTTCCATTGGACTAATTCAGTGGCGTGGAGAGGGGGGATTTGCTGCTTGGGTAACAGCCTATCCTCCATAACAATCCAACCCAGGCTTTCGTGCTTCGCATGCAGCGTATGCAGTGCAGAGCACGATACCATAGTCTTCCAAGACTGACGGAGGCCTGCTTTTTTTTCTTGTAAGGTGAGGGTGAGACAGAGCTTGGAAGGAAGGGTCTCGTCCCTCTCTGTCTCATTTGCATAGCCACGCCCCCAGACACACACCTTGGCTCCTACCTGCTTCAGACGGCTGCTGAAGAAGCCCAGTCTCTCCCTGGCTAGACAGGGGAGAGGCCTTGGTCTACTCAGAAGTAGGCCCCACTGTCATGAATGGGACTTACTCCCAGGAAATTGTGAATGGAATGGCAGCTTTAAGGACCCAATCCCAACCAAGTCTACCCAGAAGTAAGTCCCACTGTCATGAATGGGACTTACTCCCAGGAAATTGTGAATGGAATGGCAGCTTTAAGGACCCAATCCCAACCAAGTCTACCCAGAAGAAAGTCCCACTGTCATGAATAGGACTTACTCCCAGGAAATTGTGAATGGAATAGCAGCTTTAAGGACCCAATCCTAACCAAGTCTACTGAGATGGAAGCCGCACTATTGTAAATGGGGTTACTCCCATGTCAGTGTGGATTGGCTGCAGCCTTACACCTCAATCCTAAGCATCCTCCTCAGAGGTCATTACAGTCAGTGGTGGGCAGCAGCAGGTTCGCACCTACTCTATAGAACCGGTTCTTAACAAGAGTTAGTACATATAAAGTTTAAAAATAGCTATTTAAAAGTGGCTGCCAGATGGACAGAGAACCGGTTCTTAACTTCTTTGAAGCCCATCACTGATTACAGTGCATTACAAGACTTACTCACAGGTAAATGTGGAGATGATGGCAGATTTAAGAGCCCGATCCTAAGAATCCTTACTCAGGATTACTTCCTTAATCTCAATCCTTACTCAGAAGTAAGTCCCACTGTAGTGTGGATACAGTGTCTGTTTCAAGAACCCAGCGTTACCATGTCTACTCAGAAGTAAGTCCCAACTCTGCCCAGATCGTCTGAGTGTCCAGTTTGAAGTACATTGACTCAATCCTAAACAATTTAGGCCAGCTTAACTCATGTATGGTGGTGTGGGGAGGTCGGCAGTTTTCTGACACCCCGAAGTCTTATGGTGGGATTTGTGCAAGTCTAACTGGGAGTTAGGATTGCAGCCTAAGGCTGCAATAAATACACTTTTCTGGGAGTAAGACCCATTGAACACAATGCATGGGGCTTACTTTTGAGTAGACATGGTTAGGATTGTGCTCTTAGTCACAGTGTTTAGGCACATAAAAGCAATATTTATTTATTTATTATTAGATTTATATTCCGCCTTCTCTCCCCAAACGGCACCCAAGGTGGCTAATCAACAGAATATAATAACAAAAAATACAATTAAAACAAGCTTTTATTCTTTCATGTCCTACATTTTTCTTGGGTGTCCTACATTATTGGGGACCTGGTCCTCTTTTGCTGTTATGGCATCTGGTCACTCTGTTATTGTCTCTTGTCTGTAGCCATCGTGAGTGAGTGGTTAAGACAAGTGGTTAAGAAACTGTGCATGTTAACCAGCAGGCCAGGGTTCAAGACCTGGGTCCTCACAAGACAAGGTGAGCTCCTATCCTTAGCCCAGCTCTGCGATGCAACTGGAACAAATAGTTTGGCTCTACTGTTCCACTGGACTATTTCAGTGGTGTGGAGAGGGGGGATTTGCTGCTTGGGTAACAGCCTGTCCTTCATATCAATCTACCCAGGCCTTCATGCTTCGCATACAACGTCGAGCACGATACCATAGTCTTTCAAGACTGATGAATGCCAGTAGCCATCTTGATGGCCATGGTTGCAGACAAAGGAACTAGCTTACAGTCAAAAATATAAACACACACACACACACACACACACACACAAGCAAAGCTGTATGAAAGAGAAATGCATTGCTTTCTTTCAGAATGACTTACCAATGCACTCGCTGTTGGTGCGATGTGGGTTTCCGTCAGTGCAGAAGAGCTGCTTAGGCTTAGACATCTCCAGGCCAGCAAGGAGGGTCATGAAGTCCACTACTGTGTCAATGTTTTCCTTGTCCCCAGTGACGTCCCTCAAGGTGCACAGCACGCTCAGCCTGCTGAAGGATTTGACTTCAGAGATGTTGGCTCGCAAGAACAGCAAGATAATGTTGAGGTCGTTCAAGGGACAGGTCAGCATCTTCCTGCTAAGGAGATCGAAAGCAGGGAGCATCTCATAGATGGAGAGGAGCCGCTTATCCCACTGGCAGAGCTGAAGCAAGTGGTAGACTATGACTGGCCCCAGAAGGACATACACACAGCCAAGGCAGATGCTGGTCAACTGGAAGACGGAGAAGAAGACCAGCTTGCAAGGAATGGCATCCGGAATGTGGGGCTCGTTTTGTAGGAGCCCACTCTTGATCAAGCAGCTGAATTCATCTTGGAAAAAGACCTTAGCATGGAAGTATCCCAAGTAGAGACAAGTGACGGCGATGAGGAAGAGGAGAAGGAGGTTTCTCAACACATAGATGCTGACGAGGTAGTAGGACCGCTGCTTGCTTGAGAGATACCTCTCCAAAAGAGGGAACTCAAAATAGCGTTCCTTGCGAGCCCTTGGCAGGGAAGAAACAGAGATGGTGAAGCATTACACCTGTAGTAGAACTACAACTTTCAACAGGCTGGATATCTGTGTGTCCTCAATGTGCCGGCCTAGCCAAACCCACCCAGGATGATGCCAATTCTGAACATAGCCTGTGACAAAGCAGTGCCAGCTCACCAGTTAAATAATGCTGTAATGTGATGAGAAGCCACAGGAAAGCAATGGCTTTCTGCCACAATTCAGGGAGAATTAGCAAAGCCAGGAAAGTTCCGCTGTTACCAACTGATGCAGTTGTCAGCTGTTGCTGTGCTTACTTTGCATCCACCAACCCATCCAGCCACCTACCTACCTACCCACCCAGTGGTGGGATTCAAATAAATTAACAACAGATTCTATGTCCTAATAGCCTAAATTAAAAACAGGTTCTAGGTCCCATTAGGACCCAGTTCTCAGAACCAGGCGCTCATTAGCAAAGGGATCTATAGAACCTGTGAGAACCCCCTGAAGGCCACCACTGCCTATCTATCCATCTATCTTATGTTTAACATAAGCTTCTAAGAGCCACTGCTTTGCTCTTCCTGATTCTCCCATTTACTAAATTCTCCTATATATATAGATCTAATGTATGTGCTATCTGTCTTTCACTTTAGGATATAGGTCTTAGTCCATGGACTAAGTAACATATCATGGACTAAGACCTATATCCTAAAGTGAAATTAAGCCCCTTGCTCCGGAGTAGTTAAGATGACTTTCCATAGGATAACACTAGAGGGTGTCATAACTGCATGGACCCGTAAGTGCTATGGATTTTACCCTAAATAAAATTTAGTCCATGGAAATTTATTCCATGAAAGCATGGAATAAAATGGACTGCAGGATCAGTCCAAACTCATGCTGCAAAACTAGTGAAAGTAGAAGACCATAGAATTGAGCCACTTGAATTCCACTTTTCACCTACTTGTCATATTCTTCCCACAGTTCCTCAGGGTCAGTCCCACTCTGCTGGAGTTTCACCATGTGCTGCACCAGGCGGATTGAACGGTTGTATGATTTATCCAGCTCATCAATAATGAAGAACAGGTCACAGTTCAGCGATGGGGCAGCAGCAAATCGCCAGAGCAGATAGGGCAGATACATGGCAACCGCAATAATCAGCAAGGAATAGGGAAAGACCTTTTTAAAAAAAAACAGCCATAAAATTGCAGTAGGAATTACTAAGGTAATTGCCATCATTTAAGGACAATTGATTTATATATAGATGATCAGTTAGAAATTGGGGTGAGATTACGGTGCCATAATTCTCTTCCACAAAACCAGGGCAGGACCCCTTGTCAAACATGCCAGTATGTGAATGCAATCCCTGGACTGTCCCAGTTATCCAAGACATATGGCAACCCTATGGCAAACCTGCCTGCTTACGCATATATGTGAATGGAAGCTCATAGTGCAACTAAAATTGGTCTCCTAATGAGTAGACCACTCAAGAATAGAACCTTGGCAATGTAGACAATACTAACCTAGATGTCTCATTATTTGGCTTTGCTGTTCGTAACGTTTGAACATAACATAGATTTATTGTTGGGTCTGTTACCTGGGGCATGATGAGAATGAGAAATAGACATGAGATAGAAAGAGAAATAGAGATTCACTCAGGGCAGGACCAGGCCATCTTTCTACATTTGTTTTCTTTCCTATGTGCATGCTAGCCCACATCTGCTGCACATCCTCCAATTCCACCACTGCTATAAAATTGTTAAAGGTACAGGAGCTTGATAGGTGAAACATTGACCACAGAGGTCTCTAAACAGAACTGCAAATCTCTCCCCCCATTTCCCTCCATTGAAATTCACAAGCACTTCCCAATCTTTCCACCTTGAACACCCAGAGGGATTGAGATCCTCTGTCTTCTGCAGCATTGGCATCATAGTGAAGCAAGGAGTCCCAGCACAAGGAATCAACGTGGGCTGCCTGTTTCCCTGTGAAGTTGGCAGGAGAGAAGCAGCTGATCTGGGAGCCTGGAATGGGTGGCAAGAAGGGAAAAGAGCCATTAGCCTCAAGTGCTCTCCTCTGCAGCATCATATCCAGCTGCTCCTTTTAGGAAGAGAGAGCAGTTTTTGTTCTGCAGCATAACTAAAGCGGAAGGTTTCCCTGTCCAACAAAAGCAGGGTATGTACAACCCACTCCCAGCCTCAAACTTTCAGGCAAACCCAAATAGTCTGCTTTGCAGGGTGACCATATGACTGGAAATCCTAGATTTGCCCAGATTTTTAGCCTCCTGTCCGGGTGTCCTACACTTTGGCTTCATTGTTCTACATTTTGGCTTCATTTTTGAACTTCGCGATGGTGCACAGTACACCATCATGCCATATGTCATTGGATTTGTGTTGAAGAACAGAATCCAATGCAAAAATCAGTTTGGAGATATCTCCTTCCTATCAAAAGTTATGGCCAAAAAATATATACAAACAAAAAATACATTTTTTGGCAATTTTTTAAAGTGGGTAGGAATTTTGACTTGGGGGGTAGGATTTTTGGCCTTGAGATTCAGGAATCTTTGGTTTGGCATCTGGTCACCCTGGCATGTGACCTCTGAAGTGCCATTAGGGCAGTACATCACAACTGCATAGCACCACTATGACTATTGCAGCTTAATGCACTGTATGCCCCATTTCTGTGTGCCTCTTCTTGTGAGACTCAAACTTGCTGATTCACATATATCTAGTAATATATCTAGCAGCCAGTAAGAGTAGCTATGCCCAGGGTGCAGGCTAGTCCACATTGTTCTATGGGCAGAATTCTTCATAGAATTCTTCTCTTCCAGGTGGGATCCTTCACAACGTGGGTCATTATAACATCTGGTATCAGGAAATGCCTTCCAAGCTTCCAGCATAAGTTTTCAGGTCAGCCGAGCTATAAATGACAATATGACTCTAATGACACATGACGGCCTATCAGCTTGTAGTCTCCCATCCAGGAGTTGTCCAAGTACAGTATCCAAGTTTCGTTCTGGAAACATGTTTGTCTTACAAAGTGTTCTTAAGGCAAAGCTGATTTCCCCATATGATATAATGGAAACTCAAGACTATTGTTCCACAACCCAAAAATATTCATATAAAAATATTAACTGTATGTAAAAATGATGACAAAACACTAGAATTGAATTCAAAATACTATAATATAATACAGAACCACAATTACTGTAACTTTAATAAAAAACACAGTAATATACTGTACAGTAAAACAGAAAAGAAAAACCTTTATGGCCAATGATGACGAATTTTCATTAAAAGACTCACTGGTGTCTTTTTGAGCAACTATTAAAAAAGGAATATTTTAATGACACTTTTGTCTCCTTTTGAGGATTTGAGGGAAATGTGACATTGCATGTCATTAAACAGATTCATCGCTCGCACTGCTACAGCCTTATTTGAGTGATGCTTTTCTACAAAATTTTGCACAATTTCCCAATGTTTACAAATGTCCTCAATCTCATTTGATGTGAGGGATTCCTTCTCCTTATTCTCCTCCTCCTCTGCAGATGAAATCTCATCCAGAACCTCTTGGTGTTGCTCATGCAGTTCCATCAATTTGGTTCATTTTACAACAAATTTTATTTTAAAACTGTTTGTTTTACAAGGCACCATTTGTTTTACAAGGCAGAATTCCTTAGAAATTTTAGTTTGTCTTACAAAGCATTTGTCTTACAAATTATTTGTCATACAAGGTATCACTGTATTTCTCTGCTTAGCTTTCTTTGTCTGCCCTGCACTCTACCACCAGACTGCCATTCTGGAGTTGAGGAGCACTTATGCCCTATGAGCTTGTTTTAATCCATACAAAAAGAGCTTGTTTAAATCCATACAAAGAATTGAATTATACTACCTATAGATTAACAGTGCAATCCTAGGCTTGCCCACTCAGAAGTAAGTCTCTTTGAATTCAGTGGGACTTTCTCAAATTCTATGTATAGGATTGCCGCTTGTAAGAATTGCTTTCCTATATTGTTTGTTTCTGAAATGAATTTTGATAGCTTAAGAGGAGAAATGTAATCTAGCCCAATGGTTTCCAAACTTCAGTACTACCTGACATTGTATGGAACTAAAAAGGTGTTAATGTGAATCAGTTCTCAGTACATATATATACAGTGCATATATCATAATACAGTTATCCATGCTAACTGAGTATAAAGGAACTTCTAAGTGGTGCTTCTCTTATATTTAGCAGGGAAAGTATAACCATTCCTCTTTGCCCCAGCAGTTTCCCTAACCAACAGGGGATAAAATTTTCATATTTTTTTAAATTACATTTGAATTTTATTGTTGTGGGGGCATGACACAAAATATTCTTCAACTCCAGATGACAAATAGTTGCTTTTGCTTAAGAGAGTATTATTATCATCCCCCCATGTACACCATCACCCAGTGCAACACCCCCCCCCCACACGCAACACACCCTTCCCCTGCACAACAGCAGGAGCAGCCCCAATTGGTCTACTTGATTCTGCTCCATCAATTTTGGTGAATCTTAACTCCGAAAGCATGTAATGTAAGTAGATAAATAGGGACCACTTCGGTGGAAATGATCTTCTCCTAGAAGCCACAGGATGGATGGCAAGAGCATGGAAAAGACCTATGCATTGAGGGGAGCGGAAAAACAAGAAGCAAAGGAAGAGAATTACAAGACCATCTACAACCCTGATTCTTACCGATTGCCAGAGAATGGGGCTAACCCTAAGCCATCCTTAGCCCAGGTCCTGCCAACTGAGCAGTGCAAAAACATGCAATGCAAGTAGATAAATAGAGACCACTTCAGTGGGAATGATCTTCTCCTAGAAGCTACAGGATGGCAAAAGCATGGAAAAGACCTCCACACCGTGGTTATCGGAAAGACCAGAAGCAAAGGGACAATCTGCAACCCTGTTAAGAGGGCTGAAATTAAGAAGGAGCAGACCCAATTAATCAACTTGATTCTGCTCCATCAATTTTAGTGGTACAGAACCCTAACCCTAACAACTACCATTTGCCAGAGAATGGGGTTAACCCTAACACATCCTTAGCCCAGCTCCTGCCAACTTTGCAGTTCAAAAGCATGCAAGTAGATAAATAGGGACCACTTTGTTGAGAATGATCTTCTCTTAGAGGCCACAGGATGACAAGAGCATGGAAAAGACACAGTGCATTGGAGGAACAAAAAGCAATAGAAGAAAAACAGTCTGAAACCTTAACCCTACCAATTGCAAGAGAATGTATGAGAATGCAGGAGAATGTAAGAACCCTAATGCTAACCCATGCTTAGTCCAGCTCCTGCCAATTTAGCAGTTCAAAAGCATGCAATGCAAGTAGATAAATAGGGACCACTTCGGTGAGAATGATCTACCCGGTAATCCTAGAAGCCACAGGATGGGCAGAACTACTAAAAAGCCATCAGCCCTTTTGGGGTTTTTGACCTTCATTAGCTATTGATTAGCTATTTTTTAAAATTTTCTTTGTAAACTACTTTGTGAACTTTTTGAATGAAAAGCAGTATATAAATACTGTAGCTAGACTGTAAATAGACAACACTGTGGGCATTGGAAAAACAAAAAGCAACAGAGGACAAATGCAAGAGAATCTGCAACCTAACCCTTCCGATTGCCAGATAATGGGGCTAACCCTAACGCTAACCCATCCTTAGCCCTTTTACTGTGAGCTGTCTTGAGTTGGTCTACAGCCCGAGAAAGGCAGGATATAAATTTTTAAAGTAAATAATAAAGTAAAATAAATAAGTTGGATGTGTCTGTATTGCTTCCTTTGGCTCGTTTGAATTGTTTTCTCTCCTAACTTTTTCAAATACTGCGGTTATAATTGTTTTTAATTGAATGTTCTATTTAATGTTTTCAATCATGTTTTATTGTGAGCTGCCTTGAGTTGGTCTACAACCTGAGAAAGTCGGGATATAAATTTTTATAAAATAAATTAAGACACTGATCTTCACCATGACTCAGTGTTTCAGCATTCGCCTGACTGCAGTGGTTTTCCTGTACAACTGTATACTGATTAATTACGTGCTCCTATGTGCTCCTAGGCGCTGTGGGTGGCGCAAGTGGCTAAGACACTGTGCCTGTTAACCAGCAGGCCAGGGTTCGAGACCCGGATTGGCCCCACAAGACAGGGTGAGCTCCTGTCCTTAGCCCAGCTCTGCGATGCCAGCTGGATCCAATTGTATTGGCTCTGCCTTTCCATTGGACTAATTCAGTGGCGTGGAGAGGGGGGATTTGCTGCTTGGGTAACAGCCTATCCTCCATAACAATCTAACCCAGGCTTTCGTGCTTCGCATGCAGCGTATGCAGCGCCGAGCACGATACCATAGTCTTTCAAGACTGACGGAGGCCTGCTTTTTTTATGTGCAAATGATCTTCTTCACCGGCAACACAAAAACAGCACAGATTTTAAAAAATCATAGAGCAAGAAAAAGTCTCTCACCAAACAGCCAGACATGAAAACTGTCAACAAAATGCAGATACAAATCTGAAGCACTTTGAATGTCACATTAATGATGAAAGCCTTTCGTATCAGAACTATATCCAGAATGTCATCCAAAGACAGGAAGCTTTCACACGTTGCAAATACTGAAGTTGCTTTTTTTCCTACCTTGTGGGTACACCTAGCCCCATTCTCTTACCAGAAATACATTCGTGTGGCAGCCTAGTAAAGGTAACCCATATATCTTCAGCTCAATTAAATCAGATGTGTCGTTTTAACCACAGAGATTTGGCATGCTGCTTGCCCCTATAGACCAAAGCATGGACACTGGAAAGATTCAAAGCTCAACAAAATATTTTTGCCTCTTAACAATGGAACAGCATTAAAAATTTTAATGTTAAAAATGAGCAGGCTTCCACCTTCATCAGTAACACAAGCATAATTTAAATGTACGCCAAGTGGTGTTGATAGTTTGGAGGACATTAAGAGGTGCTTGAATTCATGCCAGAGAAAAAAAGATTTACCCAGACTGAAGCTGCAATCCTAGACTAAATACACAATCCTAACTATGTCTACTCAAAAGTAAGTTATATTGTGTTCAATGGGTTTTACTTCCAGGAAAGTGTCTCCAATTTACTGGCTCCAAATAAGCCGATTTTGTGCTGACCGGGGGTGTCACAAAAGTGTGACTAAGAGGGATAAATAATAATTAATGTTAACATACCTGTCGAAAATTCTCGTGCAAATGCTAGAGACACCAGGACAAGGGGTAGCCCCACCGTAATAAACTTCACTATGCGGTCACATGATAACTCCAAGCGAAGCCCTTTTGCCCTAGATCTCTTTGGATCTGGAAGCAGGGCATCCGAGAGCATGTACTCGCCAGCGGTGTGTGCAATCGACATGATTCCTTAGGCTCAACTCCACACGAAGCAGAGAAAAGGCAGCTGCTAAGTGCTGTCGACTCTCAAACAGCAACTAAGCCCAAGACCAGCTGGAGAAGATGCCTCTCAAACAGGAAAGCTTTATTTGCAGAGAATTAAGTCCAGGACTGTTGTAAAATGAAAGCCTTGCCTGTTCGTATGACAAAATTATAATTACAAGGCTAGGTTTTTCCCACTAGGCAATGACAATCAGTGGTTCCAGAAATAGAACATGCATATGACCACTGTGATTGCTGGAACACCACGTTCCACAGCCTGCCACAGGCATAGCGAGCCATGTTGGGTTCTTGTGGTTTTACATCCCTCTTTCATAAACAGATGTACAGTATTTCAAACCATGGGTTTGTTTCAACATCCAGAAACACACAAGGGTGGGCCCAGTGACAGCTGAGCACTGGTGGGCCTAGCTCCTTTTCAAAGCTTGAGGAGGGCTGGGCAACAATAATCCCACTCTGGTTTCACACTAGTACACTGAGAGTATTTTTAACCATGTGGTATCCACTGATGTATGTGGTTGGATTGGCAAAGCATGTTTCATACTTGACTGGTATCCAAAATACCACAGCTTCAGCTATAGGAAAATGAACACCAATCAACAGGAGATGGATTTCAGAGACCCAACATGAAGAACATTCACAGTTCTAAACTTGAGCATCAGTTTAGTTCTGACTTAAGCTATGGCAAAGTCCCCCCCCCCCCCAGCCTTTTGCTTTGCCAGCAAGTCACCTTCAATGCCACCCCGAGGATTATCCAGCTGGCTCCAATTAGGATGATCAGACCCACAATTTGCTGGCTAGAAGAGGTAGAACTGTTTGCATTGAAGGCTTCCAGCAAGGAGGACAGTGATACTCTTGGCAGAACAATGTACACTGTATTTCAGCATGAGTTTTTGTGGAGTCCATCCCATTCCATCAGATGCATGTATTGCTTTATGGATTCAGCTTTAAAGACTACAGTCAATTTAAACAAAGGAACAAATGGCAGCTTCTAGGAAAGGGATTTCCACAAAACAGGGAGATCATTTTGCAAAACTCCATTCTGTGAGGTCTGATGTGCTCTCCTGTTTGATATATGAATGGCAACATGCCTAATAACATATACAGAGATGCAGAAGTAGGTTCTAACTGTTCTAACACAGTTCTAACTGTTAAGAATGTGTAAATGCTGAAGGCTGGCAATATAAAGTTAAGAAAGTGTAAATACTGAAGGCCTGCAATTTGAGCACTTAAGAAATTGTACTTGATTGCAATTTGTGTGTCAGCCTTACTATGATGCTGTTTTTTCATAATAAAAACTGTACAGCTACTTTTGCATCCGCTGTATTTTTTTCCATTGATGACATGGGCTCTAACAGCTTCAGGATTCTGAAATTTAGCAGCTTCTGATGCCTGTTTGGCATAACGAACCCAGAAGTTAATAATTTAAGAAGCAGATGATTTAAGAAGCAGTTTTAGTATGTTGTTACAGGAAATACTGTAGGGGTACATAATCCACTATGGCTGTAATCCTAAGAGCACTTTCCTGGGAGTAAGCTCCAGTGAACTCAATGGAACTTACTTCTAAGTAGACACGAACAGGATTGGACAGTATGGTACCCAATTTCTGTAATGTTTGAAGCAACAGCAACGAGAGGAGAAAAAGGGACACCGCGGTGTTCTTGCTTTTATGCTTCCAAATGTGAGCAAAAAATCAAACCTAGGAAGATGTGTTCCTGTAACCTTGTGAGAGTATCACAAGTAGAAATCCCAGAAAAGTTAAGATTGCTTCTTTGTCTCTAAAAACCAGTAAGACAGAAGCCTTCAGGTTTTAACACTGAATTTAACACAATGTAATTTAACTCAGGGAGAGGATTCACTTTAGTCTCTTTTAAATAATACCTTAAACATGATTGCTTTAGAATTTTTTAAACACACCACATATATTCTTGTAACCCTTAAAACAGCCCTGTAAGAACAGGTGCTTATTAAGCAGCCAAAAGTTTGCGGTGAAATCAAGGATGGGGACATCATGATTCACACACAGCTCAGTCTCTTCAATCATCACACGATACCATCTGCCTGCATCCCTGCACCGTCTTTGCAAGCCTTGCTGCTTTGGTGAGACCAAACCTAGCACAGGACAATTCATTCAAGAATAGCTGTTTGTTTCAGGTCAGGCCTCTCACCTCCCAGTCCATAATAGTTCCCACTACACAGTTGCTGTTTGAGCAACAGGTACATGCTGTGTCGGCCTGCTGCATCTTTGCACAACCCAGTTTGGATCTTATTGAGATCTGAACATCTTTGCACAACCCAGAACAAATTCTTGGCATCCCCATCTTCGCTCCATTGGTGACGTATAAACAGATCTCAGCACAGGTCACAGATACCTGGGTAACTGCAGACTTCTGGAAAGAAAATCAGTCTCAATTCTACACCTGTCCGTCTCAGAACCCACAGACCTCTCAAATGCACTGCGCGGTTAGAGGCTGAGAAGCAAGGTTTCTCTGATACAAGCAATCCAGACCTCCAGTACATTGGATCACTTTTTTCCAACTGTGGTAACTCCAACTTCAGATGCTGCAAGGAGCAAAAAAGGAAGACAGGCAGTTTGCAAAACAAGATTATTTCACTTGGAAATTCTTTGAAAGATATTGGAACATTGATGACAAAATTAAATAAATTTGGGGCTTTAGCAGGTTTTAAAATTACTAAAACAGAAAACAAAGATTTTAACCAAAAATATGACTATGCGAAACCAGCTTGAACTGATGAATAAAACAGGTATCAACAGTAAAAACAGGTTAAATATTTGGGTATCAACTTGACAACCAATAATTGTATGTTATTCTCACAAAACTTTCCGGGAAAACATGCTACATAAAGGAATTAGTGTCCTATGGGAATGAGTATTCCAATTTGGTAGAATATTTGGAAAGACTAGCTAATGAGATCTCTAGCCATGGTAGAAGAGGTGAGATAAATTATAATTTTGAGGGTTAGAAGATCCATTTAGGGTGACGGTCATACAAGAACATATAAAAAATGCTTATTTCATATCTAATCCTTTTGTCCTTGGAGTTGAAGGCACTGTCCATAGGGTCATAAATATCCAGTATCAATGCTCCGCTAAAATTACAATATTTGTTGGATTTCGTGTGTTGTTTATTGTTTGTGTTGTCTTGTATATATAGAAATAAATAAGAATACGTAAAAAAGGTTTCCAGGAAAACATGCTGGAAAAAGATATCATGGTAGTGCCATCTGGCAGTGTTTATTCCGCCTTACCAGAATGCATGGAAAGACTAGCTAATGAGATCTGCAGTTGAAGGAGAAGAGGTGAGATAAATTAGTTTTGAGGGTTGAAAGGTCCATTTAGGGTGATGGTCATACAAGCACATATAAAAAAGGTTTATTTCATATCTAATCCTTTTGTCCTTGGAGTTGAGGGTCATAAATGTTTTGAGGGTCATAAATGTTGTCCAGTTTCAAAATACAAAAATTATCTTAAGACATTTCTTCCCAACATTGCATATACTCAACAGTGTGGACAAAATGTGTGCATCCGGGCAGCAATGGGTTTTAAATTTCAGCGCTCTTAGAATCGGCAGCTAGCATCAATGCGAGATTCTCACTTGCAGCCTTTAGGTGCAATCCTAACCTAGGCCACCACAATGAGCATTTGCAATTGTGAGCATTTGCAGATGATATGGTTTTGTTTTAAGAAAGACCATGAAAAGATATTGAATTGATGATGTTTAAACTGAAAGAATTCGAATTACTAGCACGATTTAAGATAAATAAACAAAAAACTAAGATTCTGACAAAGAGCATTCCTGAACAAGACCGATTAAAGATAACAAAACAGGGTTCAAAGTGGAAAAAAGGTTATATTATTTCAAAATAATTATGTTAGAATTTGGAATGAGATTTTAAAAAAGACTTTAATAGATGGGAAGAATTAAATTTATCACTTCTGGGAAGAATTTCTGTTATCAAGATGAACGTTTTGCCAAAAATGTTATTTTATTTTCAAACCATACCTGTTTTACTTTCAGATAAACCATTTAGAGAACGACAGAAAGATATGACAAAATTTGTATGGAAAGGGAAAAAAACCTAGAGTAAAATTAAAATTTTTACAAGACCTAAAAAGAGAGGAGGATTGGATTTGCCAGATTTGAAAGTGTATTTATTATGCAATATGTTTTTTATGGATGAAGGAATGGTTATTTTTACAAAATAGAAAATTATTAAATTTAGAGGGTTTCGATTTAAGAATTTGTTGGCATGGATACCTAAGGTATGACAAATTAAAACCAAATGCTGAATCATTTTGTTAGAAGTGCATTGTGGAGAATATGGTATTGATATCAAAATATATTCTTTAGTAAAATTCCGCATATGACATCCCCACAAGGAGCACATTTTGGTGTCAGATCAATACAAAGGGAGAATATTATATTTTATAGAAATTTACTTACTTTTAGGCAAGGTCATTGTGAGATAAAAACAAGACAAGAATTATTAGGAGAGAGTTTTGATTGTCAGTTGTTTTTATATGTACAAATGGCAGAAAGGTTTAAGACAGAAAAGGAAAAATATGGATTTGAAGAAGAATCAATACTGGAAAGACAATTAAAATTAGAAAAAGAAGTTATTTCAAAAATATATAAACTATTGCTTAAAATTGAAACAGAACAGGAGCAGGTCATGGAATATATTCTAATAAGGACAAAAAATATAGGTCATGAGGTTCTAATGGAAAAGTGGGAGAAACTATGGACAAAACAAATTAAATTCATGTTGAATGTTAATAGTAAAGATAACATATATAAGATGATATACTTATGGTACATAACACCAAGTAAACTAGCTAAAATGTATGGAAATATGTCAAATATATGTTGGAAGTGTAAAGAGCAGGAGGGATCCTTCTACCATATGTGGTGGACGTGTTCCAAGGATAAAAAATACTGGATTCAGATACACGCCCGGATACAATCAACCTTGAAAGTGAGCATACAATTAAAACCTGCATTTTTTTTTTGCTGGGTATGACAGATGGGTATGTAGAGAAAGGAAATGACTCATTGTTCTGGTTCATGATAAGTGCTATCAGGAAAGGGTATGCACAGTATAGGAAAAATACAGATATACCAACAGTGGATGAAAGTGATGAATTTCGTGGAAATGGATAAACTTACCATTTTGTTAAGAGAAAAATCAATAAAAATATTCAGGAACAACTGGAAGCTACTTATTGATTTCATACATGAGAAGGAGAAAAATGAACTGGTAAGCATTGCATTTGAGAACTAGTTGTACAGAAATCCTTATAAATGACTGTCAGCAAATAAGATTTATTTGGTAATTTATTATTATTTTTGTAATGAATGGAATTTATAAATATAAGATGACTGTTGTAGAAAAAGTGTGAAAGGAGTATAATATGTATATATATATTATAAAAATGTTTAATTATTAGTATCAATGCTCCGCTAAAGTTACAATATTTGTTGGATTTTGTGTATTGTTTGTTTTGTCTTGTATATATAAATAAATAAAAATATGCCAAAAAGAAGCCCTGGGAAACCATGCTAGATAAAGGAATTAAAGTAGTTTCATATGTACATGCAGAATATGTACATACAGAATATGCCTGGAAAGATTAGGTAATGGGATCTCCAGTCGAGGTAGAAGAGGTGAGATAAATTATAGTTTAGATCAGGGGTCCTTAGACTTTTTAAACAAACTTTTTAAACATTGCCCCTCAGACACTGTCGGGGCCGGACGATAGTTTGGAAAAAATGAACAAATTCCTATGCATACTGCACATATTTTATTTGTAGTAGGGTTCCTGCAATTAAAAAACATTGTAGGACACCCCAAAAATATAGGACAAATTAAAATAATCCCATGATAGTTACTCCCAGAAAAGTGTGGCTAGGATTGCAGCCTCAGAGCCCCATCCTAAGCATTCCTACGCAGAGGTAAGTCCCATGATAGTCAATGGGCTTACTCCCAGGAAAGTGTGGGAGGATTGCAGACTCAGAGCCCCATCCCAAGCATTCCAACACAGAAGTCCCTACACAGAAGTAAGTAGTCAATGGGCTTACCCCTAGGAAAGGCTTACTCCTAGGAAATTGTGGCAAGATTGGCGCTGAGGATGAGAACGCGTGCTGGCCAGGAAACCCCTGGCGCTGTGGACAAGCAACAGGAAGCACGCCAGCCAGGAAGCAACTGAGCGGGAAAGCGACTGAGCAGGAAGGGCGCTCCAGGAAACCTCTCGCGTTGAGTTCCTTTGGGTTTCCCCCCAACCCCCAGCAGGGGGGGTTCTGTAGATGCCAGCAGGCCTGACTGAGGCCCCTTGGGGGCCGCATCCGGCCCGCAGGCCGTAGTTTGGGGAACCCTGGTTTAGATGGTCGGAAGGTCCATTGAGGGTGATGGTCATACAAGCACATATAAAAATGCTTATTTCATATATAATCCTTTTGTCCTTGGAGTTGAGGGCACTGTCCATAGGGTCATAAATGTCCAGTATCAATGCTCCACTAAAATTACAATATTTGTTTGATTTCATGTATTCTTTGTGTTGTATATATAGAAATAAATAAAAATATGTTTTTAAAAAGTTTCTAGGAAAAAAGTTTCCAGGAAGTTTAAAAAAGTTTCCAAGAAAACATGCTGGAAAAAGATATCAGGGTAGTTCCTTATGGAAACAGGTATTCTGATTTGACAATTTACTTACAGAGACTATATAAATGAGATAATATTGGAATATTATTATTATTTGTTGGATTTCGTGTATTGTTTGTGTTGTCTTGTATATATAGAAATAGATAAAAATATGTAAAAAAAATAAACGGGTTCCGGGAAAACATGCTAAATAAAGGCATTAAAATAGTTCCCTATGAGAACGGGTATTCCGATTAGCTAGTCTTTCCAAGTATTCCGGCAAATGAGATAGTGGGTGCAATCCAGAGTAATTACGGGGAGTACTTCCTCTGGTATAAGAACAATTTGCTCTGGATTGCAATATGAATTTCCCTTAGGTTTTCACTAGGTGATGCAGTAACTACGGGTGCACGTAATGTCTCTTACGTGCACCTGTAGTTACTCTGGATTGTAGGGTAAATCTCATTATCTCACCATGGTAGAAGAGGTGAGATAAATTATAGTTTATATGGTTGGAAGGTCCATTGAGGGTGATGGTCATACAAGTAGATATAAAAAAGGTTTATTTCATATCTAATCCTTTTGTCCTTGGAGTTGAGGTCACTGTCCATAGGGTCATAAATGTTGTCTAGTTTCAAAACACAAAAATTATCTTAAGACATTTCTGCCCAATATTGCATATACGCAACAGCGTGGACAAAATGCATGCATCCAGGCAGCAATGGGTTTTAAATTTCAGTGCTCTTAGAACGGGCAGCTAGGATTCAGTGCAAGATTGTCACCTGCAGCTTTTAGATACAATCCTAACCTAGGCCGCCACAATGAGCATTAGCAATTACAAGCATTTGCAGATGATATGGTTTTAAGAAAGACCATGAAAAGATATTGAATTGATGATGTTTAAACTGAAAGAATTCTGATTACTAGCAGGATTTAAGATAAATAAACAAAAAACTAAGGTTTTGACGAACATCCCCCATGCACATAAACCGCCATATGCAACTTCACCCTATGCATATAAACTATCATGCGCATCAACCCCCCAGGGACTTTATCCCCCTATGTGCAACGTCCCCCCGTGCACATCAACCGCCATTTGCAACATCCCCCCACGTGCATAAACCATGCATAACATTGCCCTGTGCGCATCATTCCTCCATGCGCAACAGCCCTCCATGCATATAAATCCCGTGTGCAGAAACCCCTCGTGCATAAACCGCCATGCGCAACATCCCCATAAGCAGAACCCCCCATGCACATCACCCCAGGTGCAACATCACCCCCATGTGTATCAACCACCATGTGCAACATCCCCCATGTGCAACTTCACCCCCATGCGTAACATCCCCCCATGTGCATAAACCCTGATGCACAACATCCCCCCATCAGCATAAATCTCCATGCACAACATACCCTCCCATGTGCTCCCCCCCTCACAATGATGGGCACCTCTATCTGGCAGGTTCAGGATTTGGGGCTGGTTATTGATCAATCTTCAAATGTTAAGTATAGGCCAAAAATATGTTTCACCTCTTTTCAGCCTTAAGGGATAAATTTCTCAACATAGGTTCTTGGTGGGTGTTGATGTCACAGAAGAAAGACCCTCCCCGAATTTCATGCTTCTTGGTCCAGGTGTTGGGACAGGGCAGTGATCAGTTGGGGATTTTTCAATGCAAAGTATAGGGAGGAAAACGCGTTGCACCTCTTTTCATCCCCTTCTGGTTGGAATTTCCAAAAACTGGTTGTTAGTGGGTGCCTCCGTCATGAAAGGAACACCCTCCCCAAATTTCATGCTTCTAGGCCCAGCAGTTTTGGCTGGGTGTTGATGAGACAGTTATGATGATGAAGATAAGTTTATATATATATGAAATAAAATAAATCCCTTCCTGCTTCAGAACTGCAACATGCAATGTACCAAGAAGGCTCTTCCTAAGCTATACTAATCATAGAGGCTTGGAGGAGACTAACGACTTCAAGCAGTTTCTTTGACACAAGCAATCCAGGCCTCCAGTACATTGGATCACTTTTTTTCCAACTGTGGAAACTCCAACTTCAGTCGCTGCAAGGAGCGAAAAAAGAAGAGAGGCGGCTTGCAAAACAAGTGGATTCTGTTGTCCTCACTGTTGTGTCCTTGAGGCAGTGTGAGCTGGCAGGCATGCAGGTGAAGTGGGATATGGCGGGCTTTGACCTGTTCCAAGCCCAGTCTCTTCAGTGTGTTCGGGGGAAGCTTCTGTAAAAGGCAACAAGAACATGTCAGCTTGGAACTGAAGGAAAAGTCAAGAAAAACCTTTATGGACAATTGGAAACCATTCATGGACTTGGAAATGGAAACCATTCATTGGAAACCATTCATGGACATGGAACCCATTCATGAAAAAAGGATTATGACTCAAATGAATTATGGATTTGATGAGTTGATAATTGTTATACATTTTTATCTACCTTTTCTCTTTGTTGGAATCTTAAGATTGTACATTGTTTTGGATTGAGCTTTAGAGGGTGAGAACTGATCTGAGATTGAGCGTATTTAGAGTTCTATGCTTGCCTTATAACTTTCATAATTCAGTGTATTATTTTATTCAATGTTCTTTTTTCCTTTCTTTCCCTAACATTTTTGTTTTGTTTCCTCTGTTTGTTAATAATTAACAAAATTAATTTTGTTACTAATTTTTTTTAAAGAACATGGTGGCTTGGCTGAGTTGCAACCAGAAAAAACTATTTTAGACATTCAGCAACATAGGAGAGATCCTGGAGAGAAGTTTCTAAACTTTGTCCTCTCCCAGTGACTGAGAATGAGAAGACATTGCTGGGAGTTTAGGCTACGGGGCCCCACATTTGTTTTAGAGCACAATCCTAAACAATTTTCTACCTCTGGATTAAGGGCAATGCAACTCCAAGGTTAGGAAATAAACATTGCCTTACCTTGAGGATGCTTTCATGACTGCTCTCCAACACAGGATATGCCCCACTGACACAGCTATGCCAGAGCTAGAAAAGTTGGTTTAGATTGTGCTCATACAGACTAAAGCAATAAACACTCCTCAAACCCAATTGCTGTCTACAGATCAGAGTAGGACCTAACGTAAGGAAATCTATGCTAGGATGAGGAGCCTGGACAAACTTCAACTACTCTGGAGGGGGGCTTAGAGTGCAAAGGCATTACAATAGCAGGTAACAAAAGGGTGGTATGGAGCAAGAGACAACATACCCCACAGGGTAGGAACCCTTACAATTCCACCTATTAGAAAACATCTATTGCTACTTCTCTCTGTACCTTCTGATGCTCACTGTAAGAAATTAATACACCACTCCAGAACTTTGCTACAACTGCAATCCCTTCCCTGTATTTATTTATGACATTTTTACCAAACATTTATTCCTAAGGGGACCAAAGTCAGAGTTTCTGAAGGACTTGCCCCCAAATATGCATGCATTTCTAGACATTGTAATTTCTAGATATAATACCTATGAAGTCCCATTGAGACTCCTATTTCCCACCTCATGTTTCAAACAATTTCTAATGTGTGCCTACCTGTGGTGCCAGCTTGCTCCAGTGGGAATATTTGTGGTCCCCAAGGATTGGGCAGCCTAAGCCAAAGGCCAAGTGGACTCTGAGCTGGTGCTTCACTCCTGTGCATAGAAGAAAGGGGAAAGGAAGTCACACTGTAGGCATCACACATCCCTGCTTCCTCATTTTTGGAAATTAGCTGGCTAGTTTCAGGTCCATATACAATCTGCCAACAGGCAAAGGGAAAACTTTCACTGCATTATCCAAGTTTACATAAAAGTGTTGCAGGAAGAAGAGAGTGAAGAATGTCCCACTGCCTTATTAATGATACCCCTCGATGCTAAGTGTTGTAGGAAAACACACACCTAGTGGGACGGCCTACTTATTCTGAACTCCAACAGCAGGTTTCCAGTTCTGAATTCTTCTCTATTAGAGATGAGCATTTTTGTTTAACTAAGAAAAACCCATCAGATCCTTAGGGAACAATCCAGAGTAACTATGGGAGCATGTAAGAGACATTACGTGCACCTGTAGTTACTGCACCACCTAGTGAAAACCTATTGGAAATTCATATTGCAATCCAGCGTAACTTGTTCTTACTGCGGAGCAAGGACTCCCCATAGTTACTCTGGATTTCACCCTTGGATAAGGACGCTGGCACTAAATTCTGACATTAATCATTTTATTCTAACTTTCTAAAGGTACACCAGAAGTTATAGAAAGGACTGATAAAAGAAGCACAAGTCACAAGACCTTACCTGTGGTTGGATGAAGTTCAAGGAGGCAACAAGAGCTAGCACTACTCAGAACTTCGTACCGAGTCACTGCCATATGAGCATTGTTCTGTCGTCGCACTCTGAACAGGTTCCCATCCTCTTGAGCTATACGATAATTTGGAGCAAGAGTCATCTAAAAAACAACATGGCTGCATTGTGGTAGAGATTCACGCCACAGCGTCAGCCTCCTATCAGTAAGCAGAGGGTTAGCAAAGGATGTTAGACTGCAAAGAAGACAGGAAAAAGAGCAAGTTGGATCATGCCAGCCTGGATACAGCCCTGTCCACAATATTTTTTAATATTCACAAAAAATGGTTTACATTGCAAATAAAGTGTTCTGTCCCAGAGATTTCATTATCTAAAAGATTGAGAAGGAACAACAGCAAACAGCCCCAGAGATGGGTGAGATAGAAAACACTCATGTAAGATGATCTGGATGAACTGTCAAGGCACTGATGATGAGAAACAAACTCACTTTATAGTGTGGCTGATGACCCTCAACTTCCTTCTCCACAATGGGAATGTCCACCAACCCCTCTGGTGGTTTTGGCATTCCAATGCAGATGGTCCTGAAAAGATCACAGAGAAAATGAGTGAAGTACAGTATTTCAATCCTTGTTCTGTTTTGAACAGCACTCTGTGCAAGAAGGACATGCAATCTGGAGTCATCCCCAGTCTCACTGGCAGTGCCTCACTGGCACTGCCCCACAGACACATCCCTAAAATTATTCTTGGGTGATGGGAAGCCTAAGCTATTTGAATCTCCAAAACAGAATTAGTTGAAAGCTGCTCAGGTGTAACCCATACCAGTATCTCTTCTCTACTTGTCGCAATCTGAAGAGCTCTTGGATTCGATGTGCAGTCTCTTGGTCTCGAGCCAGCACCATCACGCCTGTGGTCTCCTTGTCAAGCCGGTGACACAGGTGCAGGGGTTCAGCTTTCATGCCATCCAACATCTTTGCCAGGATCGGCAGCACATCTGAGATGCATGTTTTAACCCCAGGGCCACCTGGAACAAAGAAGGACAATAACAGCATTGGACATGTTTTTCCTAAAGCAGTGGTCTGAGACCCCCCAGAAGTGATGTCATGCTTGGAAATGTCATTAAAGTTGCCCACAGCCAGTTTCTTTCACCACACATTCAATCAGTAGCAATGTATACATTTGAAATGCCATATATTAGGATAAAACAATGTCCATATTGCACTGAAAACATAATAGTATTGCACAACAGGAACGTTAAAAGGTACTATATTGTTCACTGTTGGTGGTTTCTGAGTTCATTATTCTATATGCTTATGGAAAGACATAAGTGAAGCTACCTTCTAATTATTACTCATAAGGCTGAAGCTTCTCTAGAAGGCTGAAGCTTCTCTAGATACAAGACACTGCCTGTTCAAATATAATCTTCCACATTAATAGTCCTCCACAAATGTACACAAGGGTAATTGTCTATGCCACAGCAGGCCAAGAGTGAATACTGGAGATGGTGAACCAACAGATCCCCCAGGAAACTTTCAGGTAGAGATGGGGAAAGCAGGTACCTCACTTGGCCAAACTCTAGCACTTGGCAATCAGAGGTATTTTCCCAAATATAACTGGAAGTACAGTGGGATTCAACTACATAGGACAGAGTTAGATCACATATTAATGCCTAGTAATCAAATCAAATGCCTAGTAATAAAAAAGTAATATTACCTACACTAACGGATATCAGAAAACGGGCAACTAATAGTTTTGTGGAGCACTATCAGAAACCCTAATGATAAAGAATGTTTGCACCGTCAGCCAAACCCTTCTGAATACCACCTGCTCTGAAGATCTATCGTTATTAACATAAGGGACAGAGCCAATACTGTGTTCCTCTCACCGTGCACAGGGAGACCATAAGGTTTGTTAATCACTACAATCTCTTTGTTCTGGTAGATGATTCCTCGTTTGAGGGCCTTCGCCAGCACATTTGGATGAACCCGCTGCAACTGCTGGGTGAGCTGGCCAAATTCACGCACACGTCTCTGCACTGGGTCTTTTGGGGTCTGCAAAGAACCAGGAAGGAAAGAATAGTAAATTCACACAGCAGGGGCTCTACTAACAAGATCAGTCACTACCCTGACAACAAAAACAAACAATAAACAACTGATAAGACTACACACTTGTGTGACTTGTAGCATTTTTGCTTGTAGAAATTAAGGGGTTTTGCTTTTAATTCTAATTTAAGCCCCCTTGTCTATCATTAGACTTACTTCTGAGGATACACGGATAGGACTAGGCTCCAAAATGCAATCCTATGTACAATTTCCAGGGAGTAAGACCCATTGAAGACAATGGGACTTACTTCCGAGTAGACACAGAAGACCGGGTCTATCCAAATTGTCAGGATGTTGACTGATAGTTGTATCCTGTGACTGTTTATGTGCTGCAAGAGCGTAGACAGATGCAGTGGAGTAAATTAACTAATTACTGTATTTACAGGTTTAGCGTAGTCATAGTTATGAATTAAGTCCTTCAGTCTAATTCTCCTCGGAGCCAACCAGTATGCTTCTGCTCTCATGAGCAGCTGACCTCCAACTGCCATTTCCAACTGTCAAACGGTTCTCTAACTGTCACCAACCAACTGCCAGATGTTCAAATCTGAACATTCTATTCAGCTTAGCTTATCCTGGATTCTGCTTTTTAAGTGTCCAACCCAAATGTCTACTCAGAAGAAAGTCCCATTATTGTCAGTGGGTCTTACTCCCAGGAAAGTGAGCACAGGGCTGCAGCCTCAGAACCCAATCCTGTTCCAGTCTACTCAGAAGTAAGTCCCATTATTGTCAGTGGGTCTTACTCCCAGGAAAGTGAGCACAGGGCTACAGCCTCAGAACCCAATCCTGTTCCAGTCTACTCAGAAGTAAGTCCCATTATTGTCAGTGGGTCTTACTCCCAGGAATGTGAGCACAGGGCTGCAGCCTCAGAACCCAATCCTGTTCCAGTCTACTCAGTAGTAAGTCCCATTATTGTCAGTGGGTCTTACTCCCAGGAAAGTGAGCACAGGTCTGCAGCCTCAGAACCCAATCCTGTTCCAATCTTAGATTCATAATTCCAACACACACTGTCCTGGGAGTAAGACCCATTATCGCCTATTGGCCTTACTTCTGAGTAGACTGGAACAGGAATGGGTTCTGAGGCTGCAGCCCTGTGCTCACTTTCCTGGGAGTAAGACCCATTATAGTCTATGGGCCTTACTTCTGAGTAGATTGGAACAGGATTGGGTTCTGAGGCTTCAGCCCTGTGCTCACTTTCTTGGGAGTGAGACCCACCGACAATAATGGGACTTACTTTTGAGTAGACTGGAACAGGATTGGGTTCTGAGGCTGCAGCCCTGTGCTCACTTTCTTGGGAGAGAGACCCACTGACAATAATGGGACTTACTTCTGAGTAGACATGTCTTGGGCTGGACACTTAAAAAGCAGAATCCAGGAGAAAGAAAACTCTTAAGCACAGCTCCTTGGTTGAAAAGGAATGCGAGAACTACATGTCCCGCCATGCATTGGGTCCCACCATGCATGCAGGGAAATGTAGTTCTAACAAGACTCTCGCAGTGCATGCCGGGATAGAAACGGCACCCTGAGGCTTTCTGCCGTTGAGCGACTCACTTCTTCCAGTGGCTTCTTCTGCTGCTGCCTCTTCTGAGCTCGCATCTTCTCCGCCAGCTGCTCGGCGGTGAGTGGAGAGGCGGCGGCGGCGCCTACTGGGCGCTGAGAGAAGGCCCGCCATAATGTCCTCGCGACCCATTCTGACGGGAACCAGGCGACGCTGATGCGCGCCGCCATCTTGCTTAGGCTGCTAGGGTGGGTGTGGGCTTGCCTTGGAGCGCGTGGCCTAAGCGCTTGCCATTGGCTGGAGTCTTAGCGGATCGTCCAATCAGAAGAAGGGGGCGGGACTTGAAAAGAGCATTGAGTTGTATGGAGAAACATCTCATCGTAGTGCCCGCGACTCCTCCAATCAGATCTCGGCGCGAGATAGACCGCGTTGCGTTTCATCCAATCAGAAGGAGGAAGGGGCGGGCCTTCCAAAGAGACTTGAAATGGGTGGAAAAACTTGAGCCCCCTTCTCCTCCAATCACATTGTAGCGCGAGAGGGGCCGGGCTGTGTTTCGTCCAATCAGAATGAGGTGGGGGCGGGCTTTCAAAAACAGTGAGAAATGAGGTGGGAGGCAAAGCCCGCGTCTCCTCCAATCACATCGCGGCGCGAGCCAGACCGCGCTGCTTCTCGTCCAATCAGAGTAAAGAATGCTTCACGCAGGGCGGGAGAAGGGAAGGCAGCGCACCAATCGGAACGCGAACCCCCGACGCCCTCAGCCAATGGGAGTGGCGGCAGTTGGGGCGGCGCGTGCCCTCTTCGTCGGTTTAAATAACGGCCGTTGGGGGCGGGCCGAGGAGGGTCTGGCGGCCCAGCGGAGGCCGTTCAGGTAACCACCTCTCGCGCGTGGAGGCGCAGAACGCTCCGGCCTGGGGTGAGGTTGGCCCCACCTGGCTCCGGGGGGAGGGGGCGTCACTGCCTCCCTCTCGGCTTCGCGGCCTACCTCGCAGGGTTTTTGTGCACGGCTCCAGCCACAACGCTGGCTGCCCAAGCCTGTGCAGGTCTACTCAGAAGTAAGGCCCATTAGAGTCAGTGGGGCTTGCTCCCAGGTAAGCAAGGATAGCATGGCAGCCTCAGCCTGTGAAGGTCTACTCGGAAATAAGGCCCATTAGTGTCAGTGGGGCTTACTCCCAGGTGAGCAGGGATACGAATGCATCTTTAGCTCCTATGTATGTCTCCTCAGAAGTAAGCCTCATTAGAATCTGTGGTGCTTACTCCCAGGTAAGTTCACAATTGTATCCTGAGATTCCAGCCCTGTTCATGTCTACACAGAAGTAAGTTATATTATGTCACTGGAGCTTACTCCGAAATAAGCAGGGATAGGTTTGCAGTCTGACACCCTCAACCTGTACGTTTTTACTCTGGTCCAATTTGTCCTCGTTGGAGCTTACTCCCAGGTAAGGGTTTAGAAATACTTCTACTTAAGTAAGACCTATTGAGTCAATGGAGCTTACACCCAGGTAAGTACACCCTTTAGAGTCAATAGGGTTTACTCCCAGGTAAGTAGGAATAGGATTGCACCCTCAGATCCTGTGTAGGTCTACTCAGAAGTAAGTTAATTAGCATCTGTGGGGCTTACTTCCAGGTAAGTTCAGAATTGCATCCTAAGATTCCAGCGTTGTTCATGTCTGTTCAGAACTAAGTCTATTGTGTCACTGGAGCTTACTCCCAAGTAAGCTCTCATATATACTTGGAGGGGCTTACTCCCAGGTAAGCAATTATAGTATATCCTGAGATCCTGATGCTCCTTTACACGTCTACTCATGAAGTAAGTCCCATTATGTCAGCAGGTATTACTCCCAGGTAAGCAGGCGTAGGACTGCAGGCTGAGAGCCCTATCAGTACATCTTCACTCAGAAGCCCCATGGGACTTACTTTCTCATAAGAAGGGACAGGATTGCAGCTTGACAGTCCTGATCTGTACATGTCTACTCAGAAGTAGGTTGCATTTATACCAAATGGTGTTTATTCCCAGGTGTTTAGAACTGCATAATTCTACAATTCTACACAAGAGATAAGTCCCACTATGTCAATGGGGTTACTCCATGGTAAGCAGGCATAGGATTGTAGTCTGACAGTCTGTACATCTCTATTTGGAGGTTGTATTCTAGTTAGTTGGGTTTACTCCCAGTTAAGTAAGTATGTGTAGAATTGCAGCATGACAGCCTTATCCTATACATGACTATAAGAGGGCTGTAGGATTAAGTGGAGAGGCTGCAATCCTAGCCATACTCATCTGGGAGAAAGCCCCATTGACTTTAACGGGGCTTATGAGTAGATAGTGGGGCTTACTCTCTGGTAAATGTGGAAGGGAGTGCAGCCTGTGCTAAGCCCTTAACTTACCCAAGTCTGGACTGCAGGCTCCAGTGTTTGGCAGCTGGACCTGCCTGTTGGCTGGGCAGGGGGCAGATTGAACCTGGAACTTCCTATAGGCAGAACTTGTGGTCTCCCATTGAGTTAGAGCTATATTTTTTGAAATTTGTCCCGTCTCTCTTTGCAGAGTCCACCTATTGCAGTGATGATCAGCCTTTCTACTGCAACAACCCTACATATAAAGTATAAGACTAGGATCCCACTATTTATCCCAGGACCCTATCCACCTCCCACTTGCTACTCCCTGCCCCTGAGAATAGGTGATAAATATCCACCCAGAACTGTTCTGTGTAAAACATTTAATAAATGTTTTTATTAAAATAGAAAAACTTAACATAAAGCCTGGCCCGGTAAAACTACTCTAGGACAATTACCAAGAAGCTGAGTGGGCTGGGGCCCAATCTGGTTCCTGACTTGGTGCTCTAGTCCAGTGGTCATCACCCTTTTACATTCTTGTAAGCAGTGCTATTTTTCAGGGAGGGGAGAGAAGGTGCCAGTACTCACCCCCATATGACTAACTGTTAATTGGCTGCTGGGGAGGTAGATGGAAAGGTGCCAATAGTGAGTACTGGTTAGGTCCATCTTGTCCCGCCTCCCCCCTCCTCTGACTGAAAAAAGCCTTGCTTGTAAGTAGCCATAACCCCTTAGAGTTTGCAATATGATTGTAGAACATTGACCAAGTGAACATGAATGTGGTTGGGGGCCAGATGCAACATAACAAATATGGTAAGAGGCTCAGGGCAGGATAGTTTTTTGAAAAGTCCGAGGGAGTACAGTGGCACCTCACGTAACAAACGCCTCACGTAAAGTATGTTCCACATAACAAAAATTTCTCTAGGATTCTGCTTCACGTAACAAACTTGTTGGTGGTTGGGGCAGACTTTTTTTAAAAAGCTTTTTAAAAAAAGCGTCAGGGCTGCCTAGCACACCTGCCATAACGAAAGCAACACTTATGTCCTGTTCCTCCTGTGGCTGGGCATCTGTTGGGCAGACGGAGAAAACAGCAGTGGAGAAAAGGGAAGCTGGTCAGGGCTAGCCAGAAGGGAGCAGGGGAGAGAGAGGCTCAGGAGGAAGAAGAGTAAGCTCCATTGTGTTAAATGGGGCTTATTCCCAGGAAAGCATCTTTAGGATTGCAGCCTACGTAGACTTCATAGAATCATGCACATTGAATGCATGTTTTGAATTAAATTACAGTGTTTGTCATCATTTTTACATCTAGGTAATATTTTTATATGAATTTTTTTTTGGTTGTGGAACCAATTGTCTGAGTTTCTAATATTTCCTATGAAAAAATCCACTTCATGTAAAGAATGTTTCATGTAACAAACATGCCTAAAACAAACATGAATTAAATTTGTTACATGAGGTGCCACTGTAAATGCACAGAAAACAAACACTGGGAGATTTTTTAGAACAAGTTTTTATATCTAATAAATTTTTTTAATGGAAAATTTAAAACATACTTCAAATTATTCTTCTGTTAATCCCATTTGAGAAGTACTTAGGTACCAAAAGGTAGTATTGTGTGTGCATGTGCAGTGAAGCGAGAACTCAGTCTGTACTTATGCACACCCTCTTTGCAGCTTGTTCTGGATCAGCACTAGCTTCCTCTGCAGAATCCCTGTGGCTGGACTTAATTCCTGGCTGCTCATCTGCTTCAGGTGACTTGATTTTCTTCAAGTATGGAAGCTCAATGCGTCCTCTCTTCACAAAATGATTGATGCGAGACTCCAGACCTTCACATTTTGGACGATCCATTAAGGGCTTGTAGTGACGGGATTTCACACCCTCAATTAAAGCACTTGCTTGGTTGTGTATCTGAGGCTTCATCTCCTTCCAGAGAACTGTGTCACTAGATCCTGTCAACAAGACAGAGCAATCATCAAGCCAGACAAATACAACAATAATATATATTTATAATCTTATATAATATACCAATTAAAATTCTGTCTCCAGAGCAGTTTTAAGGACATTTTAAAGCCGATCTGACCCAGAAATCAAAAACAGACAGACTCTCAAGTCTCCTACCTGTTTCTCTAGGTATCTTGGCAAAATCTAGGCCCTTTAACATGCTATACAACATATGAGCTTTAACTGCATGGTTGGTCCAAAGCTGCTGTAGATGAGTGATGTTGAACTCCTGGACTTCACGATCGTAGATCCATTGGATGCTTTCGAACTCGCAGTCATACAGGACCAGAGGAAATTCCACTGCCATACTACAAAAAGAGAAAATAAGAAATGAACATTTGAATGAGCTTTGTGTGGATGACAAGGAGGAATGTGTTAAGGCAAGGCTGTTTCGTCAAATATGACACCACAAGAAGTTTACTCATCCTTCCAGTACCATTAAAATAGGGTGATGGCTCAGTTCATGATTCATAGAGCACATTTTTTGACTACAGAATGTCCCTCTTTCAGTTCCCAGCATCCCTATTAAAAAGGTTTTCAGGTTATAGGACTGGGAAAGGCCTGTGACTAAGGCTGCAATCCTCGACACTTTCCTGGGAGTAAGACTCATTGAACACAGTCGGTCTTACTTTTGAGTAGACATGGTTAGGATTGTACTTGTGAGTAGAATCAAGATGGGGCTTGAAGGACTGATAATCTCATCTGTTGTAGTACAGCAGCTTCATGAGTTGCCTCTTCAGGTAGTTGACATAGTTACTTGTCTTTATCAAGCCTTACCTGTATTGTGGTTTCCTAGGATTGCTCCCTATATCCATTAACTCATCAATAACTTCTGGTTTCTCCATCCTGTGTCCAATCAGGAAAAGGATAGCCATCATGCAACGAACCTGATGATAGAGGAAAGCCTGACCCGTCACTTCAAACTGATACATTTGGAAAGGGTCTTGTTGCTCTGTTTCCTCACATTTATCCACCAGCCGCACCTGAGCAGTAAGAATTGTCCTTTCAAAGTTGGTCACGCCATTAGCAACATCCATTTTGCATAGATTACGGAAGTCATGGGTCCCCACAAATTTCTGTGCTGCAAGGTTCATGAGAGTGACATCCAGATCAGAACGAGGGAAAAAATAACAATAGGTCCTTTTCAGGCAGCTGAATCTAGCACTGAAGTTGGGATCCACTGGGGCCCAGGCAAGTACCCGTATATCTGGAGGGAGCACCCGATTTAAGATGTGGGTGTAGCAGATCTCCCCAGAAGCATCGGCTTTGTGCTGTTTGGTACTCCCTCCTTCATTTACTGCCTTTGCTGAAAGGTTTGAGCGGAGATCTAAGGAGATTACCTGAAACATTTGAAAATTATTAAATTTTAATAATTTAGACAGAAGATTTCATTTAAAATAAATGAATCTTTGATAAGAACATTAATAAAAAAACAAATACAATAATTAGAGCTATTTAGAGGAAACTCATTATAGCAGGTACCTTAATTATAATTTTGAGTCTTAACTGATTTGTTATAACCTTGTCTTTAAAAAAAATCCTGAGGATTTCAGGTTTACTCCAGCTCAATGAAGATGCCAGGTCTGGATTATTCCTTAGATGTATTAAAACTATTGAGTCAACTATTGACCAAAAACATCAATTATCCCATCTTAAATAACTTTTAGCTTCAAAGTAACTATTCCTCAAGTACCATTTTCCTAGGCAATTTTTTTTCAATGCAAAGCAAACATGTAACTCATTTAAATAATACATTGAACCAAAAATTAAAGCTTTTCAACTGTTGGATGATAAGCAAAGCAGGACACTAATTTTTTCAGTAAATAGATATTTGAATGCCTACTGTACTTAAGGATTTTTCAAGTTTTGTCTGTTTAATTGCAAAGCTTTAATTCAACAAATGGGTTTTGGGGGGCTCTTGAATAGTTCAAGAATTAGGTGTATGAATTACCTGTCCAAAGGCACTGACTCCCTTGTCTGTACGCCCACAACGGTGATAGTTAGATGTCTGTCGGCTTTCCACCAGACGGGTTTTGCTTAGAGCTTTAAACAGTTCCTCTTCAATAGTATTGCTGGTGTTTTCCTGGCTGGCAAAGCCTTGATATCCCCAGCCCAGGTAGGCTATCTTCAGTGCCACATGTCTCCGGCCATAGGCACTAAAATCAAATGGCCGCAGCTGACGCTTCTTAGTCTTTCCAGTTGTTGGAAGGCAGACTCCTGTATCTGTGGCCTCTTTGCTCTCTGGAAGTCTTTCTTGCAATCGCTGCACAGTTGCTTCCAGTTCTTGGATCCTCTTCAACAATTTCTCTGTTTCTGTACCATCTTCAGCCATAATGAGAATCCCTACAAAAGGAGCAGCATGAGCACATAGTAGTATTAATCTGCAGAGAAAATGCATGAGAAAATCCAGTATCAACTGTAGAACTATTCAGATTGGGATCTACTTCCAAGCCTTCTGCATTTTTTTTCTGTACAAAGCATGTTCAGGTTTAATTTCCTTTCAGGATTGAGTGGTTAGTGTTGTTATACATTTACTAACTAATAATTCTAGATTAGTTTCTAACTAGGACTCTCTGACAGTTTACAGATTACAGTCTAAAACTAACTAACAGTTTACAGGTTACAGTCTGCTGGTTACAACTGTGCAAAGCCTGACCAGACTATAATATTTTGTTTCATGGTACAAGACGTAGGTCTATATCCTAAAGTGAAATTAAGCCCCTTGCTCCGGAGCAGTTAAGATGACTTTCCATATGATGACACTAGAGGGTGATGTAACTCCATGGACCTATAACTGCTATGAATTCAGCCCCTAGTTGGACATAGCATTTTGCTTTGGATTTCCAATTAAGTGGAACACAAGCCAAATTACCTGATTATTTTTCTATTTTTGTCAAAGACAATACTCGGTCAAGCTTCTTTTGGGTAGATATAATGCATTCCTGGTTTAAACACTGCACTAATCAACATCCTTCTCTCTCTTCTCTCTCTCAGAATTTGTAGTTGCACCATATAAGAAGTAATGGAAGCACTGATGGGACTAGATCGGTATCGATGGTCCTCACTGAGCCGTGAAGACCAGATCAAAGAAGCTGCCATGGCCTTTATCCGCCTTTGTCAGGGATCAGACCAGGGATCAGACAACCCAAGACAGTCTCAGCTGGACCCCTACATAAGAGCTTCTGTCGCTTCTATGTCCAAGCCTAGCCTTCCTGCAACTATCAGGAATTTTCAGGCAGAACCTGTCTTGCAACTTGAGGTCCCCGAAGAGCGGTATGTCGCTAGGAAACCTGTGATGAAACGGAAGGTTCTGAGGCGAAGGCCTGATGGAGAGGTAGAGGTAACCGATGAGTCTGTCGTTAGCGAACCGGACTCTGTCAGCCCCAGTGACCTCAGTCAAAGAATGTTCAAGCTGAATCTCAGACCAGACACAGAGGAGTCTGAAGAAGAATGTGAGCTAACTAGTTCCCCTGAGTCTGAGATTCCTTATTCCTGGAAAACCAGCGAGGAGAGCCGTAGCATGGCATCCTCCAAGCAGGACTTGATCATGGCTGACCACCCAAAATCTTTCATATTACCAAAGCTAGATCAGCTGAGCCAAAACCGAATGAAGACAGACCGGGTTGCCCGTTACTTGGAGCATAAACATGACTGGGAATCACTGCGACTCCCAGGAGAAGATCTCAGGAAGGGTGTCCGCTGGAGTATTCGAGAACAGATGCTTTACAAGACAGAGTTTCCGTCGAAGGTTCGGCCTGTTTATAGTCCCAACAATTACCTAGTGCCTACAGAGAAGAAGCGCTCTGCCCTACGCTGGGGAATACGCTGTGACCTGGCAAAGGGGGTCATACCCAAGAATTTCTACTAGAAACCTGGTCTTTACAGCTTGGCATCACCTGGCTGCTTTGAAGTGGCAGCTAAGCTACGTTGTCCTTTTAAAACTAAACTGTTGCGTTCAGCATTAAACATGATCCTGGCTGAGGAGGAAGGGCCTTTCCCAGGTTGTTTGGCCCTGGATACAAGCACATGGTATCAGTTCTCTCTGATGAGAAACCAGGTGGGAGACAAAAATTGAAGTACTTTTCAAGGAGAATATTCCTTTTGATTACAAGATCTTTTAAACCTGCTACTGCTTTCTAAAGCAATGAACTTTATTGTGATATCACTTTTTTAATAGAAATGTTTAACTTCTGGATGTGTGGAATAAATTAAATTAAAAGTGTGTAATAAAATAATCCATTCCAATTGCCCCTGTACCATTTCTGGATTTTTTTCTTTCTCTGGGAACTGAAATAATAACTGTAGAATGTACATTATGGTGGTTATTAGATTCCAGTCTGTAAGAACTCCCATAACTACATTTTGTATTTTATGATCTATGGTTTTTAATGCCTGATAAATTTTGTAAAATTCAGAGCCTGTCTTTTTTAATTTGTAACTTTTGATTAACTTTTGTAAATTTTGGGCACATCACAAGAAGGGAAAAGAGCCTGATGGTGGGAAAAACTGAAGGCAAAAGGAGAAGGAGATGGCAGAGGATAAGGTGGTTAGATAGTGTCACTGAAGCAATGAACATGAATTTGGAAGGACATTGGAAGCTGGTGGAGGATAGGGGGCCTGGTGTGCTGCAGTCCATGGGGTCACAAAGGGTCGGGCACAACTGACTGACTAAAAAACTACTTTTGATCAGTCCTAAAGAGCATCAACTCCCATTGGTTGTGGATTTTTCTTTTTACTAATCAACAGACCCCCAAATCCAGAGTATATGGGAGCACACATGAGACTTTACGTGCACCCATAGTTATGCACCACCTACTGAAAACCTATGGGAAATTCATACTGGAATCCAGAGTAAGTTCTTACACTGGAGGAAGGACTTCCCATAGTTACTCTGGAGTTTGCCCAGAGCCATTTATGTTTTTGAGTACAGTTGACAATTAAGGGACTATTGTTCTCCACTTCTCACATAAAACCTGTAAGCTTTGTAGCTCCCAATCAATCAACAGTATTTAAAAACTGGCAAGTCCATATCCTTTGTTTTTGTTCTTAATCAGCAAGAGACTGATACAAACAATGAACTTTAGAAAGGGCAAGCAATCTGCTGCTTTGCAGAACCTACCTTTGGTACTGGTTTGTCACAGGTTCAAACCAGCCTCATCGCTGCTCATTACTTGAAAATCAAGTAAGTGGCAAAATCAACTCAGGCTGCAATCTTAAAGACACTTTCCTAGGAGTAAGACCCACTGAACACAAAGGTGCTTTCTTTTGAGTACACATGCTTAGAATTGTGCTCTCAGTTGCTAATCCATATATCACAGTGACTCTACTACCTGTTTTTGACATACACTGCCCATATAATAAAAAGCTGTGCAGTGCTTTCGTTGTATAAACAGGACTGCAGTAGACCTGCCAACCAAAAGTTTTTAAATAGGTGACATTGTTCAACTGGACTAGAACCTGATGCCATATCAGTACCATAAGCTACAGATGGGCATATATATGTATGTTTACATATATATATACACCCACTCTTATGTATGTTTATTCTGGATTATGTATGTTTCCTCTGGTTTACTCAGTGGGGCTAATGCCCAAAGAAGAGTGCTGGGGAATGTATAAGAGTCTTCCCTAAGGCGGGATCTGCACAATCTCACATCAGAGAAGCACACTGGGGCTGCAATCCTATGCACATTTTCCTGGCAATAAGCCTCATTGACTATAATGGAACTTACTTCTGCGCACACTTGCATAGAGTTAGGCTGCAGTTCTGTATGCACTTTCCCGGGAGTAAACCCCATTGAACTGAATGGAACTTGCTTCTGAGTAGACATGCATAGAATTGGGCTCGTGCATGATGTCCTTACCTCTTGCAGCAGAAAGGACCAGGCTTCTGATTGCAACCATGCAGCCACCTTGCAGGAAATGACCCAAAACTCTGAGCTCACATTGCACTGCAGCAAAGGCTTCTGGGAAATGTAGTCCTAGAAAGGAAGCCAGTTTTCCAATTATTTCTAAAGTAAGTATTGTAATGTATAGACATGCCCTGTGCAGGAATGTCAGCCTTCTCCAGTCCAGCATCATGTTTTTCAACACCAGGCAATACAGTTGCATACCTGGAAGAACATAAAGAAGGGCATGATGATGACACCTTAGAGGATCCACATAGTTTGGCTAAAGTGGTGGCAGTGCAAGACTCAGATATACTGCCCCTAAAAATGGAGGCTCTATGACCACCTAGGTGGGTCTTCCAAAAAGGAGGCCAAGCCTTCCAAGATACTCCTTTCTTTCCCACAAGAAAGAAGTTGGGCATTATCCCAGGTGACCATACGTCATAGTATAGGACATGACAAAATAAAATAAAAACCACATTTTTCTATAGTGTATACATTAAACATTTAAATACACAGTGCTTTTATTTAGGGGGAAAAGGTGCCACAACTCATCCCCATATGACAAATTAATTAGCTGCTTGGGGGTGGTGGAAAAAGATGTCGGTGCCAAGTAACAATAGGTATCCCCAGAAAAGTACCCGTGTGTGTGTGTGTGTGTGTGTGTATCAAACACTATTTATATATCACTTTTCAACTAAAAGTTCACAAAGCATTTTGCAGAGAAAATAGAACAAAGATGTTTACAAAGTGGTTGTTTTGTGCAAAAGTGGGCTGTGGGTGGTGCAAGCGGTTAAGACGCTGTGCCTGTTAACCAGCAGGCCAGGGTTCGAGACCCGGGTTGGCCCCACAAGACAGGGTGAGCGCCTGTCCTTAGCCCAGCTCTGCAACGCCAGCTGGATCCAATCTATTGGCTCTGCCTTTCCATTGGACTAATTCAGTGGCGTGGAGAGGGGGGATTTGCTGCTTGTTAACAGCCTATCCTCCATAACAATCCAACCCAGGCTTTCGTGCTTTGCAGTGCCGAGCACGATACCATAGTCTTCCAAGACTGACGGAGGCCTGCTTGGTTGTTTTGTTACAAAACAAAAACACATTCTCAATGTGATTTACAGAGAAAATTGTGAACAAAAACAAGTTCACAAAGTGATTTACAGGTGAGCTCCTGTCCTTAGCCCAGCTCCTGCCAAACCAGCAGTTTGAATGCATAGAAATGCAAGTAGATAAACAGGTTCCACTTCGATGGGAAGGTAACAACATTCTGTGCGCATGTGAACCACATATCAGACCTCTATGGCTATGGAAATGGGGATGAGCATCACACCATACAGTTATTCATGACTGGCAGTATAACCTGCAGGAGTCACCTTTTCCTTTATGTGTGTGTGTGTTTTTTGGTGTGTGGTTGCTTTTATGTGGTTAATTTAAACACTCTATTAATACTTATTGTTAAATTTAAAACTTATGTACCATTTGTTAATTACAAGAAGGCTACATGTTGCCTGCTTGCAAGGAGGACAGTGTCTTTCAGCACACAAACTAAAAAAGAGGACATGTTTTTGAAAAAGAGGGCAGATGGTCACTCTAGGCCAGTGATTTTTCAATCACCAGTATTCCTCAGATGTGCTGTGGGAATTTGGGGAGAGTCATTAATTAATAGAAAAATTGAAGGATTAGGACAGCCTGGTGTGACGTCAATGATAAAAACAACTGATAGTGTGCACTGACTATTTCAGTGCCTTGTTAGTGTGCCATGATATGTGTGTCATGATATATGTTTCTTTATGGAAGAAAAAAACAAAGGCTGCAATCCTAACCATGTCTACTCAGAAGTAAGCCCCATTGTGCTCAATGGAAACACTCCCAACAGACACTCAATGGACACTCAATGGACACTCCCAGGAAAGTGTCTTTGGGATTGCAGCCAAAAACATGTTCTTATAAAATCATAAGATGAAAAAGGTTGAAAATCACTGCCCAAGGCATTACCTGCAAACCTGTGAAGTTTGCAAACACATGCAGCTTGCAAACTTCTGGCTTTGCACACCCATATATTTTCACAGCTATGATTTGCACACCTGTGCGTTTGCAAGTCTTGCGGAATTGCATGTCTATGATTTTCACACCTGTTTGCATTTCTATGATTTACACACCTGTGGAATTGCATGCCTATGATTTGCATATCTGTGTGTTTGCATGTGTATGATTTGCCCACCTGTGGAATTGCACGTCTATGATTTGCATGCCTGTGGAATTATTATTATTGTTATTATTATTGTTAATTGACATATCCCGCCTTTCTTCTCCAAAGGGAACTCAAGACGGCTTAAAACATCAAAATATACAATAATCAACAACATTTAATTTAAAACAATAAAAATCAAATAATGACCACGAAATTCATTTAAAATATACATAAACATTGCACATCTAAGATTTGCACCTCTGTGTATTTGCATGTCTAGGAATTGCATGCCTCTAATTTGCACATGTGTGTTTGCATGTTTATGATTTGGACACCTGTGAAATTGTATGCCTACGATTTGCACAACTGTGGAATTGCATGCATATGATTTGCACCTGTGCATTTGCACATCTATGATTTGCACACCTGGGGAATTGCATGTCTCTGGTTTGCACACCTGTGAAATTGCATGCATGATGAGTACCTGTGCATTTGCACAGCTATGATTTGCCTCTGATTTGCATGTGTTTGCATGTCTATGATATGCATGCCCACGTTTTGCACGCCTGTGGAATTGCATGCCCGTGGTTTGCACGCCTGTGGAATTGCATGCCCGTGGTATGCATGCCTGTGGAATTGCATGCCCGTGGTTTGCACGCCTGTGAAATTGCATGCCCGTGGAATTGCATGCCCGTGGTTTGCACGCCTGTGGAATTGCATGCCCGTGGTTTGCACGCCTGTGGAATTGCATGCCTGTGGTTTGCACGCCTGTGGAATTGCATGGCCGTGGTACATGTGCACATCTATGATTTGCAGAGCTGTGGCTTTGCAGCCTGTGGCTTTCTACCAGCCTGTGCACAGCTGTGGCTATGCTTTTCTTAATTGTGTAGCTGGGAGGAGGACGGTGGCTTCCACAGGGCTTGCCAGCGGTGGGGCTGCAGCTGTCTGTCTGTCTGTCTGGTGGTGGGCCAAGCCCCGCCCCTGCCCTGCAGGTGAAGGACCAGATCCTGGAACGTTCAGGCCTCCTGCAGCCCAGCCCAGCCCGGACCTTCTCCATGGCAACCCTGCAGGGCCTGGTGCTCTGAGCCAGCCTGTGCTGCTGGAGGGGAATGTGGGCCAGGAGGGAGCCTCTCCCGGGGGGGCCAGGCGGGGAGCCCCCCAAGGGGGCCGCCTGTCAGCCTCGCAAAGTAAGGGGGCTGGGAGGAGGGCCCTGCAGCTCAGACCACCAGCTCCCCCACTAGGCTTGCTGCTGCTCCCTCCATCCTGGCCCCACTGCTTAGGCTGCAAGCCTAGCCACACTGCCCTGGGAGTAACCCCACTGACTAGAATGGGGCTTACTTCTAAGTAGACATGCTTAGGATTGGGCTTTGAGTCTGCAGTCCTGTCCACACTTACCTGGGAGTCAGCCCCACTAACTCTACAGGGACTTACTTCTGAGTAGACCTGTGGAGGGCTCTTGAGACTGCAGCCTACTCACACTTACCTGGGAGTAAGCCCCATTGACTCTCCTAGGAGCTACTTCTGAGTAGTCCTGTGGAGGGCTCTTGAGACTGCAGGCCTGCCCACACTTACCTGGGAGTAAGCCCCATTGACTCTCCTGGGACCTACTTCTGAGTAGTCCTGTGGAGGGCTTTTGAGACTGCAGGCCTGCTCACACTTACCTGGGAGTAAGCCCCATTGACTCTCCTGGGACCTACTTCTGAGTAGTCCTGTGGAGGGCTCTTGAGACTGCAGGCCTGCTCACACTTACCTGGGAGTAAGCCCCATTGACTCTCCTGGGACCTACTGAGTAGACATGTGAAGGGCTCTTGAGACTAGTCCTGTCCCCATTTACCTGGGAGTAAGCCCCACTGACTCTACTGGGACCTACTTCTAAGTAGACATGACTCTCTTGGGGGTTTCAACTTCCATTTCAGTACCACCATTTTGTAATCTGGCACTGGGTGCCAGATTTTGAAAGGGCATTTAAGTCCCATTTTGGAAGAGGGCATTCATGCTGCTTTCCTGTGAGTAAATCTCAGTGGGACTTACCTGTGAGTTGACATGGAGGAGCTCTGGCATCACAGTGACGTATTTCCTGTTCTGTCCATATCACTTGAAAGGGGTCCTGGAGAGACTGTCATTCTCAGAAGGGGGTCCCAGGCTGCAATGCTTGAGAACCACTGTCTTAAAAGTCCAAGGTCCCCCCTATTTCAGGAGTTCCCAAACTGTGAACTTCAGCTCCCCAAATCAGTTGGGGGGGGGGGAGCCATGGAATCCTCCCCAGAAACCCACCACCATATGTAATGTATAGCAGTGGTTCTTAATGTGGAGGTTGCACAACCCGTTGGGGAGGCGTAGCAACTTCATTTCAAGGGGGTTGTGAAAAGCTGGGTGACACCATCTTGGAAAGGGGCACTGAGGCTGCTTTCCTGGGAGTAAATCTCATTGAACACAATGGGACTTACCTCTGGCATCACCTCTTACCATCTGAGATGGAGGAGCTCTGGCATCACAGTGATGACACTTCCTGTTTTTGCCATGGTGTCATGTCTTGGGGGTCTGACCTGGACAGAATGTCATTCTCAGAAGAGGGTCCCAGACTGAAATGCTTGAGAACCACTTATGTATAGGACTGTATCTCTTGTTCAAAAGAGTTGCCAGTCAGACCAGTTTGGGAATTATTGCTTAAAACCCTTGTGTGGCCATTACCAATCCCACTGTGATGTGTGTGTTTGATTTATTCACCATCCAGCCTTGTAAGGCATCTTACAAAGCTTTTATCCTTTTGTCTTCGCAGCAAAGGTAGGTGAGGTGACTGGTCCAAGGTCTAGTCCAGACTGGTCCAAGATCACCCAGGAAGCTTCATGGCAGGAAGCTGCATCTTAAAAGATGGGTGCCATCCTGTAGCACTCTTGTGTCCTTGCATGATCAGGTTCTTGCATTCCTTTAGGAAGGTGATTTTCAACCAGTGTGCTATGATGCATTGGTGTGCCGTGAAAGACCTTCAGGTATGCCACAGACACAGTCTCTCAAAAACTCTGGCTTCATCTTGATCCTATTTCCTCTTTTTGCAGCCTTCACAGTTGGCCACCCCTTGGAGAAACCTCAAGCCTTCTCGCCAGCTTACCTCTATAGGTAAGGAAAATGGTTCTTATGTCTGGTTTGGATCTTATCCTTGTTTTATAACCTTGTTACTGGCTGCAATTATTGGAATTGGTTGACTAAAGGCTAATAAACTTCAGTCTGCAATCCCTCCTGGATGGAAGTCCATTGAACTCTGTTGGCTGGTTTCTAAACTGATTTGTCTTGAATTGCACTGTGAGTCACTGTGTGTGTTGAGAGCACATCACTTGTTTCTTCACCTGGTGCAGTATATCATGCAGTCCACCTGGCCAGCAATGACCCTTAAACCCTCTTGCATTGCCTTCAGTAGCCAGGCTGGGTTTGGTGCCAAGAGGTTTTGCCCCAGTGTCCCACACAACTCTTGCCTGCACTGGTCATTGGATACAGAAATATTGCAGTTGTCCCAGCTGTGTTTATGTTTAAAAAGTGTTTATGAACTATTTGAATTAATCCATATCATTTCCTTCTCTAATGTATTTATTCAAATTCAGAATGTAAATGAATTCTTCCCCCCCCCCCCGTCCCCCAATGCAACGTTAGAGAGACAGTGTGGCCACCCTACCAAAAGGTTGGGGTATTGCATAGCTTTGAATCAACATGATGTCTTCATTGCAACATGTGATGGTTCTTAGTTATTATCTGTTGGGACAATCTGTGTGATCCACTTTTAGATTTGTGACCAAATACTATGAACGTTTTTGTTGTTGTTTTTAAGAGAGTAGCAATGGTAGCAAGGACAACGCACACCTGGAGAAGGATGACAACGAGGAAGAAGATGATAGAGGTAGGATCACAGATTATTTTGAACTGTATTTAGGGTGCGATAAAAATGGATTGTCTCTTTCTTTTAAACCCCACTCAGATGTGTGAGAATTTCACCTTTATAACACAGTGCTTTTCAACTTTTTTCATCTCATGGCACACCAACCAGGTGCCAATATTGTCAAGGAACATCAGTGATGTTTGGCAATTGACTAGGCACACCATGCTTCTGGTGGAGGATTCAATTCCTCAATTACACTATTAATAAATAATTATTTAATAAATAAATAGATCTTCAATCTCTTGTGGCACTCCTGTGGACCACTCGCAGCACACTAGTGTGCCATGGTACACTGGTTGAAAAATCACTGTTCTAAAGAATCAGCTTTGTTTTAAGTAGCAAAACATTCTGATTTTGTGGTTCCCCCCCTGATTTTGTATTTTTTTCCACACATGCAACACAGCATCTTTAGCGGAAACATCCCTCTTAAACAAGTTGATAAGAAGATCTCTCATAGAATCACATCATAATGTTGAGATTTTGCAGCGTGATCCCAAGTCGCCCCTGTTCTCCGTACGGACATTTGAAGAACTGCACTTGTGAGTAACTGGTACAAACATTCCCATGATGTAAGCCCCAGGCATTGATGGGGCCATCCTGGGCTGTTTTTCTCCAAGTGGGGAACAGTGTATGGTTGATTTAACTTCCAACATAAGTTCGCAATCTTTCTTACTGCCTGTTTTCCATTGCATTGCTCCCAGAGCTCAGCTTCCTTTTAGGTTCACTCTCCATTTGCAGTTTCTATCGATTATTTATTCCCCTAAAGGGGGTTAAATGAAGCCAATCAATAGAAGGGAGTATTTCTAGGTTTATTTTTCATTTTACTATTTCTAGGTATATTATTTCTTGGTATATTTTTCATTTAAAAGATTGACCAAACCATAGCAGTTAACTTCCATCATATAATTTCAGGTGAAATTTCTGGTAAGGGTAATGCAACACTGAGGTAAGAGAAAAAAACATTGTCTTACAATGAGGTCAGGATGACCATATGTCATAACCAAAAAAAGAGGACAAATGCAGGACATGACCTGCTTTTTACAAGAAATAAAGGTGGGGGTACTCGCCATGAAGATGTTATTTGTAATAACAGGCATATCCACTTGGGGGCCTCAGAGGTGCCGGTATTCACACAGAGATGCTTGTACTCGGTACTGGTGAGTACCCCCTCAAGAAGACCCCTGCTCATATATATTGCTGTCATGTGGCTAATTTAAACACTATATTACTGAATTTAAAATTATTACATATATAACATATAGTTTATAAATTACAAGAAGGATACATGCTGCCTGCTCACAAAGAAAATGAGAACAATGTAGATTTTTTTCCAGGACACAAAGCTAAAACAGAGGACATGTCCTTGAAAAAGAGGAGTAGGATGCTTCTGCATGAAGAGGCTTCTATGACTGCTTGGCCAACTGCAGGATGCAGCACATGCCCACCCCTCCCCGGCACAACTATGCAAGTGCTAGAAAGTTGGTTAGGATTGGACCCTGTATGTGATAACTGCATTTCCCTTGTTTCTTGCAATAATGACAGTGACTGAAACTTAATTTACAGAAAGAAAGCACTGCTGCAAGGTATTTATTCAATGGGTTTCAATCGACCATCCAAGATACAGGAAACTGCACTTCCGATGATGCTCGCTGACCCGTGAGTTGTGCTTAAAGAAATGGACTTTGTTGGCCATTACTCTGAACTACACCTGCATGGTTCAGTACTCTTTATTGAACTGTTGAACCTGTTTCTTTCAGGTTTTTGGTAGAGGTGAGAATCCTCTTTCACTTCCATGTGAGAGAATCTGATCTGCTGAGCTGTCTTTCCACAGTGCATGTGCATCTAGTGATGTTCCAAGAAAGGGGTGTTCCCCACCCCCTTTGATTTGCAGTCCTCTTGCTCCTGCATTTCAAATTCCCTTATGCAAATGCTGCTGCTGCTGCAGAAATCTTCCTGTGAGTGGTGCAGTGGATCAGTAAATGCTGCTCACAGAGCAGGGAAAGGATTCTTCCAAACTGTGGATCTGGCCCACAAGCTAGGGTTTGGAGAAACCTGGCTTTCTGCACAAACATAATGCATATCTACTAAGTTCAATGTGACATTTCTCATAGGTTAAGGGTGTATAGGTTCACAGCCTCAGTTTAGTGTCTCTCTCTGGCTTCTTCCATTAACATAACTATCTGTTATTCCACTCCTGCTGCTGAGAATTCATCTCAATTCTGTATTTCAGACCTCAAAACCTTATAGCCCAAAGCCAGTCAGGGACAGGCAAAACTGCTGCTTTCATTCTGGCTATGCTGAGTAGAGTAAACCCAGAGGACAAATTTCCACAGGTAAAATTTCCAAAATAAGACTTGTGTTGCTCTAAAATGAACATGGCGTGGCCTGCAGTTTGATAGTGCCAATTTGGACCCTGTGTTTTTATTTTTATTTTTTAATTGCTAAACTGAGTTAGGTTTCTTTAGAACTCTTGCATTTAAGATTTTGTAAAAATCACATCGTTTTTAATTGTTTCCTTCTATAAAAAATTTAAAATATAAAAATGAAGCTTGTCTCAAGCTTCATTGGGCTACCTTTGGTTTTTTCCTGACCAGAGTTTCCTTTCTTCTTTGTTTCCTTCTCCTAAGTGCCTCTGTCTGGCTCCCACCTATGAACTGGCTTTGCAAACTGGACAAGTTGTTGAGCAGATGAAACGGTTTTTTGTCGACATTGGGGTTGCGTATGCTGTGAGAGGAAACAGAGGTGAGAATCCATTTCTGATTTGTTATGCACCATATTTGTCTTGCTGTCAAAATGCTTGCGTTGTGTTCAATGGTTTTCAACTAGAGTGCTGCAAAAGATCTGCAGGAGTGTCTTGGTTTTTAAAGTGGTTGAAAACAGCTAGAAAACTTTTCTGGGTTCTGTGGCTTTAAGGCAGTGATTTTCAACCAGTGTGCTGTGGCACACTGGTGTGCCATGGATAGTTCTCAGGTGCCACAGATAGTCCTTGGGGAGGGACATTTATTAATAGGAAAACTTGGGGATTTGAACAGCATGGTGTGCCTTGTCAATGGTAAAAACAACTGATGGTGTGCCGTGTGCTGAAAAAGGTTGAAAATCACTGCTTTAAGGGAACTGTCTGTAGTAATGAATTACTACAAATCTCATGCGCCACTGAATCTATACACACCCAAATTTAAAAAAGAGATTTAAAATATGTTTACTGGTGATTGTAATCTGTAGCTGCAAAGTTTAGTTTTACTGCATATAACAAAGATTTATATGATGACAATGGGTTTATATTATGATTTTTACCTAATTGCACTAGGTAAAAAAAAACTTGTACAACAGTTTTTTACATATTTAATTACAATATAGTAAACTGTTATTACTGACCTTTTCATATAATCATAATACTGTATTTATTTGAATCCAGTGTTGCCTTGGGCATCTGTTATTTACAGTGGAAAGGCAGGATATAAATCTTTTAAATAAATAATGTGCTTAGTGATAAAAGATTTAATAATCTTTTAAATAAATAAATAAATAATTGTGTACCACAATTTTTGAGACCAAATTTGGCTGAAAAAAGTGAGCATTATATTGGAGTAAAGAGGGTACCTGTTCCTTTTCTTCCACTGACAGAAATGGGGGGATATGTTCTGTTGTTACTGCAGATGTTGGAAACCATGGATAGCAGCAAATCCTATACTTTCTGTCAGTGGTGGGTTCCAGCAGGTTCGCACCTACTATATATAATTGGTTGTTAACGAGAGATAGGATATATAAAATTTAAAAATAGCCTTTTAAAAGTGGCTGCCGGCTGGGCACAGAACCGGTTGTTAATTTCTTTGAATCCCATCACTGCTTTCTGTTTGCTCCACACAAACTCCCTGCCCAGTTCAAACAACTGCTTCCTCTTTATGCTTGGAGGGATGTGCTTTTGGGTGGGAAGCTCACAGCATCTGTGATGAGTGGGACACTCTTCCTTCCAACAGGCATGTGCTCATATTCCTTCCAACAGGCATGTGCTCATATTGGAAGGGCTGCTTCTCCCTCTTGGCATTCGAAATCTTTCTTCTTAACCTTTAAGAATGAAATTGCCTAGAAACAGTTTGACATCTTGCCTACTGAATTCCCACACACCTTAGTTTTGTATTGGATTAAGGAAAGCCACTGTAATTAGGAAAGCAGCATATGCTGCCATCCCCCTGACATTGTATCAATAAGGTACCAATGTTGGATCAAGGCTTCTATCTTGGGGTGGGGGAACTAGACTTCTCTTTGCTGTCAAATTCCACCCAGACTTTGCTTAGCAAAGACAGCATAAAGACAATTGATCTTTGTCTTCCAGTCCCAAGAGGAACTGTAATACGAGATCAGATTGTCATTGGAACGCCAGGGACCGTCCTGGATTGGTGTTTCAAGCTGAAGTTCCTGGATGTGAAAAGCATTCGAGTGTTTGTGCTGGATGAAGCAGATGTCATGATTGACAAGCAGAATTTCTCAGACCAGTGTGTTCGGGTTCAGAGGTAAGCACGTTTCCTTCTTGGGTGACTTTGAACCTTTGGGATTGATTGTGGAATCTTTTAAAAATTGGTGGCTACCACTTTTCTACCAAACTAACCTCCACTACTAGCAGTCTCAAGAGTAGGACCCTAGTGGCTGACAACAAAGGTCAGGTTGGCTTGACGTTTAAATGCAAGAATGGAACCACCTGTTTATTTTTTTCAGAATTTTGCCCCAGAGTTGCCAGATGCTCCTCTTTTCAGCAACCTTTGAGGACTCTGTGCTGCACTTTGCCCAGCGTATCGTCCCTGACCCCAACATCATTAAGCTTCAGCGTGAAGAGCTGACACTTAACAACATCAGGCAATACTACTTTGAGTGTGAGAACAAGGAAGCAAAGTACAAGGCCCTGTGCAACATCTATGGCAGCATCACGGTTGGCCAGGCGATCATCTTCTGCCAGGTAAAGCCCTCCTAGGGCACTTGGCAAAGCTGGGGGCCAGGACAGACTCCGAAGTGGGTGGAGTGGGTGTGCAAGTGAGGAGCTGAGTGGGATGGAATTCATTGCCTGATGCTAAAGTAGCTGGGGAAGGCTGGGGCAGTCTCTTGTGTGGGTCCTTATCTCTTGATGATAGTTTTTTTGTAGATCCCCTTCTTTAATTCTCACCACTATCCCAGCCTAGACAGTGAAGGTGATCTTTGTTGACTTCAACCCATTGCAACGACTATTAACTCTTGGATAGCAAAGACTTCCTCTGAGTTTAGGTTTCATGCTTGCTACCACAAAGGTTTCACTTGTAGCAGTGTGACATGCTAAATCAGGGCTGAGTTTTGGGGTGTCTGTGTGTATATACATATGTGTGCTAATGGCAATCTTATTGACGGATGTCCACAACAGTCAATTTCCCTTCTCTTTCACTTTTTGGTTGCCACTGTCACAGCTACTCTACCCTCTCTGGCAGGAATAGTGCCAAAAGGCCACAGTTTGAGCACTGATTAAGGACCCATGCCCGTCACAGTGCTCTCTAAACCAATCCAGACCATATTGGAGATGGTGCCTAATGAGTTGAGCTGTGTGGGAAGGTACCTCAAGTAGGGTTTCCATAATTCTCTTCCACAAAACCAGGACAGGACCCCATGTCAGACTTGCCAGTATGTGAACGCAATCCCCCCAAATTGGGAAAGTCCTGACTTTCTGGAACATATGGCAACCCTAAACTCAAGGAATCCCACATAGGCTTTATTCCCACAATTTGCCCTGGCATGTGTGGAGGATGAGAGTGAGGCAGGGTCTTATTCCTAGGAAACAGAGCCTCTGTCTTCACCCCAAGAGGTAATTACATTTAATCTGGTTAAAGTCTGTGGTGTAGACATTTATTGTTAATAAGCACAGTCATAAAAGGGAATTCAGTTGAAGAGGAATAGGCCAACATTCTGCCTACTACGATAAAACCAATCTCCATTTTAGTGATCACCATAACCTTCCCTGTATTGTCCTCTCCATTTCTTTGTTAGACCCGTCTGAATGCCAGATGGCTTTTCTATGCCCTGACCAGGGATGGGCACCAAGTCTCTCTTCTGAGTGGGGAGCTGACAGTTGAGGAGCGGGCCACTGTGATCCAGCAGTTCCGTGATGGGAAGGACAAAGTCCTCATCACAACCAATGTCTGTGCTCGAGGTACCATTTCTATTATATCAGAACCCAATGAGCTGCCATTGATCTTGTTCTTGACACACTGGTGCTTGAGTAGAAATAACTACCATTCTGATGTGTGTGCGTGTACATGCTGTTTTGCAGGCATTGATGTGCAACAGGTGACAATTGTGGTCAACTTCAGCCTGCCTACAAATGCCATGAAGACTGTTGACTTTGATACGTATCTGCACCGCATCGGTCGAACAGGCCGCTTTGGGAAGAGGGGTCTGGCGTTCAATATGGTTGAAAAGCGTAACTTACCACTGGTGTTTTCAATTCAAGACTACTTTCGTAAGTATGGAATTCCCAATCTAGCTATTCCTAAACTTAACCATGGTCTTGGAGCCATCACAGTGGCCTTCTGAGTAACACCGTCTTGAATGCAATAATTCATGATGGTGCAGTCATCAGGGAGAGTTAGTAAGAAGAGGCCACTGGGAGTGTTCCACAGCATCCCATGAGTTCGCTGTTGTGCCCAAGGGCACCATGCACATAGTTTGAGAACAACTGATCTAACCTAATCTAATAATAATATTTAGCACTTTCTCCACATTTTTTAAATATGCAAGTTCTTTGTGTATGTTGTGACCTAGTCCTTACAACAGTAGTCAGCAAAGTAAGTATAATTAACTCCAGGAGTTGTTTTGGGGTGGGCCAGGTTGAGGACCCACAAATCTGAGCACAGGTGTTAGTGATATGCATTTGGGGAACAAAGTCACTTTAGTCTTCCCCATATTGCACATATGAGACTGGGAGAGTTTACATTTTCTTTGTAAACTGCTTTGTGAACTTTTTAGTTGAAAAGCATTATATAAGTACTGTAGATAGGCTGCCTAACACATACGAGTTTAGGGCAGAGGCAAAATATGAGCTGTGGTGCACAATTGCAAAAATATAGATAAGTTTCTAAGAGGATTTAACCTTTAAGTTGTTTTAAAGGGGGAAGCATTGGACCCCCTTCTCATGACATTTTCTGCTCCCATACCAAATTTATTCATTTATTTTTATTTATTTGATTTATATCCTGCCTTTCTTCCCTAGAAAGGGAACTCAAGATCAGCACACCCCATGGCTATTTGGGTATTTAAAGGCCACTTGCAGCCCACTTTTCTCCTCTAAACTCCTCTGCTAAGGATGTACTTAAAGTCAAGGTTGTCCTTTACTTGATTTATACCCTGCTTTTCCCATGCCAACACAAATGCCAAGGGTGGCTTATAAAGTATTACTGCCTCTTCTCCTGCTGCCTTCACAATCCTGTGAGCCTGAGAATGAATAACTTGCCCAAGTCACCTAGGAAGTTTCATGGCCAAGATGGGATTTCAACCTGGATCTTCCAGGTCTCAATCCAACTCCCTAAACACTACACCATCCTGGTTCTTGGCTTCCCAGTGACATTACCTTCTCCTGACTTTATAGAGTACAGAATCTAATTTAAATATAGAGAAGTGGTATACAGTATTTCTTGCAGTGGGTAGGATGACACCTGTGTAAAAAAATTTCCCTGATTGTGGTAGTATGTCAGGGAGAAGAAGCCAACGGTCATGCTAGCCAGCCTTGCTGCTAGCTCATGACTTGGGAAACCTGAATCCTGCATCCTTTTTTCCTTTATTCTTTTCAAAAAATAATCACTGTATATACTCGTATATAAGCCGACCCGCATATAAACCGAGGTACCTAATTTTACCACGAATACTGGGAAAACTTATTGACCCGAGTATAAGGCAAGGGTGGGAAATGCAGCAATAGCAGGAAAGTGTGGCTGGCCTTGTAGCCTCAGGGCCCAATCCTGGGCATGCCTACTCAGAAGTAAGGCCCACAAAGAAGTACCTGAGTCGAGAAGGGCCTTGGTTGCAGTGGGTTCCATGTCTTGCCGCCATGCACCTCCGCAGCCCAGAGAGCCAGCGCCAGCAACTCATTTTTGGGCCCAAAAAACTAGGCTTAGGTTGCAGTCCTAAAGTCACTTCCCTGGGAGTAAGATCCATTGAACACAATGGGGCTTACTTTTGAGTAGACATGGTTAGGATTGTGCTCTTATACACGAGTATATATGGTAAATTTTAAAAAACCCCACCTGGAAACTGATTTTGTGTCCCTTTTTCAGAGACTACTATTAAACGCCTTGATCCAGAAGACATGGATGAGCTGGAGAAAATTGAAAATTGAAAACTTTGAAAATTGAAAACTGAATTCTATGAGTTGTGGCAAGAGTTCTATGGGCTTTTTGTTAAATATTTTTCTTTGTAAAGTTGGTTTTGGTTTTGTCATAATTAAAAAACAAAAAAATCACATCTTTTTGTGAATGCCTTTTATTCTCTCTTGCTTCTGTTAATCATTACATCTGTCATCAGGCATGAGTAGAAGAAAAATCCCTGAAGCCTTTGGATAGTAGCCTGGATAGTAGCCTAACTAAAACATATTGTCAGTGCAATAGATATGGTTGTAAAAATGTATATTCTTTCCTGGAGAAACGGGAAGAGTCATTTGAATGGCACTTCGTTTACTCCAGCCTGCTGGCTCAACCAAACAAATTGGATTAAACAGTTTCAGGAAAAATTTAAGATGGGCACTAGTAATTTTAACCATCAACCTCTAGATGTCAGTGGCTCCTTTATAGAAACTTATGTCTGGGATGATACAATATCCTATTTTCTGGAGAAATTCCTGTTGGTGATTTAAAAAAATTCCAGCCGTTAATGCTACGTTTTTTCCTCTGAAAGAAATTCAGCCATCAAATGCCCTAGCTTAGACTTTCTTGAACCCTGGCCCAGAGACCAAATGCAGGGTTTGGATGAATCCTCCTGTCAGCCTTTCTGTTCCACCTAGGCTCTCCCTGTAGTTCTCCTCGACTGGGGAACATGGTTGGTCTGGCCAGTTGTAACTACCCACATGTCCTGTTGTGCGGCTTTCTGGGATACCAGGCAGAAAACGTGACTTCCACAAGCATCCCTGTTCAGCATCTGGGCAGAGTGGAAAGACGTAGTTCAAAAGGGTACTGTGTGCAATAGTGTCACGTTTGTCCACTACTTTGCATCCTAGCTGAAGTGAAATAAGCAGATCCTCTTGTGGATTTAACCTGTAATGACACATTGTATAACAAATATTGCATAACATTTATATTGCCTCTCTGAGGGTCTGACTGGCTTCATATGTATTACCTAGGAAAAATCCTGTAAGGCAGCATTTCTCAAAGTGGGGGTCGGGACCCCCTTGGGGGTCGCCTAGAGCTTTCCTGGGGGTCGCCTAAAGACCCCTGGTGCAGGGGGCCAGGTCAGGCTTGCCAGACCCCTGGCTGTAGCTGCACGCGCACTGGAGCTGACTGACAGCCTCAGGGCCCAATCCTATGCACGCCTACTCTGAAATAATCCCATTGTGTTCAATGTGTGCAAAGAACACATATTTCATTTGTAACAATGAAAATACATCCTGCATATCGGATATTTACATTACGATTCATAACAGTAGCAAAATTACAGTTATAAAGTAGCAACAAAAATAATTTTATGGTTGGGGGTCCCCACAACATGAAGAACTTATAAAGGGGTCATGGCATTAGGAAGATTGAGAACCACTGCTGTAAGGTAAGGGTTCCCAAAATGTTCACCATTCTGTTTTGTGTGCATTACAGCACATGGTGGCCTGTACTACTTGTTTTTTCAGTCACTGCCATCTTGGATGTCACAAAATTTGGGTGCTGTCATCTTGGCTCTTCCAAGGTCTCACAAAATTTGGGTGCCCTGTCTTGGTTCTTTGTGATATTTTGCAAGGTAGATGGTGGCAGAAGCTGGTTGAGCCTGGAGGAAGAGACTGTGGGGGCATCATGATGCCAGTAAATTTTGGTTACCTAAACACCGCTGTTAAGTAAGTGTTATTGTTCCCATTTTGAAGATGTGGAAAACTGAGGCTGAAAGTAGCTTCCCTAAAGTTGCCCTGTAAATTCATGGTAGAGATGAGGTTTCGTTTTAACTGGTAAACTATCTTGAGCCAAAGCAGTGTGCAATAAACAGAAAGGATAAATAATTACAAACATCCCCTTTGCATCTTGGATGTCATATTGTTTCTTAACAGTTTTATAATTTTTGCTTTCTCGCTGAAATATTTTTACTAGCCTTTGACAGCTTGACTGTTTCCTGGATTTGCCCACACGCATGTGCTGCTGACTTTTTTTCCTTGCTCCTTGAAGATTTGCTTGTATTAGCAAAACAAGCAACACTGCAGGGGTGGTTGGCATTGGCTCAACATAGAATAAACCTGTACCGAGTTCAGTTTCATGTTCCCAAGGCACTTTGTTTGTCCAACCATCACAAAAATTATTACGGTGTGGGAGACATGATGACAATGGATGGTGAAATTACATGTGGTATGGAGAAAGTGGATTTTTCCTCCTTTCCTAGAATTATCAGCAGTAGGAGTCATCAACTGATATTGATGACCAGTGAATTCAAGAAGAAAGTCCTCTATAAAAAAGTATTTGATCCAACTAGCAACCTTTTCTGCTTAGCTTGCAGTGCCAAAACATGTGCCAAAACATCGGTGCCAGTTTTTGTGGGTTCACAATTTGCAGCAGGCAAGCCAAGCTATCAATTTTGGGGCTAATTGTTGTTGAAAAAGTAATGTAAGGGATCAAATTACTGACCTTGGTAAAGCTCCATCAGTTTAAGTTCTTGAGAACCTGGGCCCTGCATTGCACTCATGGTAGCATTTACATAGTGCTTTCTGTGTGCATGGTGTGCCAGCCATCAAGAATACAACATAGTTACTCTGGATTTTGCCCTAAGTTCTTGAACTATGGGGAGTCCTTGCTCTGCTGTAAGAGCAACTTACTCTGGATTCCAATATGAATTTCCCATAGCTTTTCACTAGGTGGTGCAGTAACTACGGGTGCACGTAAAGTCTCTTATGTGTGCACATAACTACGGGTGCACGTAAAGTTACTCTGGATTTGGGGGTTAGTATGTTTTCTCCCCTTGTTGCCAAACCTAAGCCATTTTTGGGATGAAAAAAATTCTACTGCCCCAATGAGCGAGGAGCATTTTTAGGATTGACAAAAGTTTTAAAAATTGTTCATCTCTTAATCACTGAAATATGGCAGCCCTCAGTTAAGAGCACTGGCAAACTGCTTGCTCGAGGAGGACGTTCCCTTGATTCCAGGGGACCGAGTTCAAAGTAAACATGCCTGCGAATCGCGTTGCTTACGTGTGGGTGTTGCAGGGCAGTCGGCCTTGGCACAAAAACAAGAAGTGCAGTTGAAAGTCTTACGCAGCCAGGACCTCCTCGTGGGGTTGCATCATTGGCACAGAACAGTTTCTATAGCAGCTGCCTGCTCTGTTGGTGGCCCAGGCTGAAAGATGGCACATCAAACCCAGGGGAAAAAATAGAAACCAACGTTCTGTTTGTGTATTTTAGGAAGATTTTGAAGCTACAAAAGTTGCATGGAAGAATTTTACTTTCGTTGCCGCCCCATCATATGGTCAAAGCTGCAACTGATAGAATTTTGAATTTGGTATTAAGAGGCCTTTCCAGAACTGTTCAAACCCAAGTATGGGGGCTAGATTCAGCATTTGGGTGGTTCTGTCTTCATGATGAGTGAACCTATTTGTCATCTTTTACCTGACTGCTCTCCTGGGTCGAAGAGGGTGCCAAGACACCCTGTGCAATCACGTTTACCCAGACATCCAGTTGTACAGTCTTCTGGGAAGCCAGGCAATGGACACAACTGACCAGAGGATCCCAGAGCTTAGATCTACCAATGCAGCAGCAGAATGGAAAGCTGTGGACAAAGTCCACATTTTCTGAACACAGTGATTGTGACTATGGATGCCACTGGACTATATAAACCTTCCTTGCTATTATTTTTTGCCCAGCCTGCCCTGCAACCTCATCACCTCCAGAAGGGAGGCATACCAGAAAAGCATGGTGGGAAAGCAGCGGCCAACATTTCAAAGGGAGACCTTACACTGATGTACTTGAAAGCCTCAGATATCTTGTACACCAAGGAAGTGCTCTTCCCTACACTACACTAACCCCCCAAATCAAGTCTGCAGGCACTCAACCCCTCTTTTTCTGGTCCTTTCACTAGGACTCAAATTTTCTGTTCAAGTTTTCAGCAGCGCTCTTTCTTACGGTGCCAACTTTATACTCCATCAGTTGGCTTGGATCACATGTAACTAACCACGGCAACTCAAGAGCAAGTATTGTTTTATTTAAATACAGTAAATCAATAACATTAATGCAGAACATTGGAACCAGCTGTAGGGATGGGTCTGTAGGCATTGGAATCGGAGCTCACAGGCCTCAGCTGGAGCTGGTTCAGCTAAGGCTGTCAGTGTGCATTAGTGCATTCTCAGTGATGTAGCATTTGTCTTGGACAACCTCTTAAAAGGACATGCACTCCCTCCACACTCCTACATTCACTCAAAATCTCTGCCCCCTGTCCCAGTTCTATACATTTTTCCTGAAATTTTGTGACTCGCAGAATTGTATTGCACCATTTCTGATAGAGAATCATCTATATATATAAAACTGAAAAGTCACTGGCTGACTGATTCACTCACTGACTGACTCATCAATGTCCAGACAAACCCAGACCTAGAAACATAAAATTTGGGGAAGGTGTTCTTCCCATGATGGAGGCACCCACTAAGCACAGATTTCAGAAATTCCAACCAGAAGAGAGTGAAAAGGGGTGCAACATGTTTTCCTCCCTATACTTTACATTGAAGAATCCCTCACTGATAGGCGCTCTACCCCAAACCCTGGACATAGAGGCTTGACATTCGAGGAGCGTATTCCTTCCATGACTAGAGCACCCACAAAGAACCAATTTATAGAAACCAATTTCTATACTTAACATTAATGACTGATCAACACCCAGTCCCAAATTCTGCACATGCCTGGTAGTTGGGGAGAGACGCATGGGCGAGTGTGGCACATAGGGGGGTTGATGCACATAGGGGGGTTGATGCACATGTGCATGGGGGTGATGACATGGATGTGGTGCATGGGAGTGATGACACTGATGTGCATGGGGGTTATGTTGCATATGGGGGGATGTTGCGCAATGGGGAGATAGAATACAGGGTGCATGGCACACAGGGGTATTTTACTCCTGCAATGTGGGTACATTTCGCTAGCATTTAAAAATAACTGGTAACCAGCATATATTGGCAGTGGGGAGAGAATTTGGAGCAGAGAAATGTCAGGAATAGAAAGAGTTAATAACCTCACCTCAAACTTCTCTGTGAGGATCTGTCTCTCCCCACCTCTCAATTGATAAAATGTTTTCTTCTTAAAAACTTCTGAAAATTATTTAGGGGGTGCTTGGAGTCCTTGGCTCATTAGAAATGCAAAATGAAGCCTGCCCCAAAACATGCATAACAGTAACAAATTCTGATTGACATATTTATTAGCCACAGACTGAGTGCTTGTGAATAAATAATGCTTCTGAACATTAATCATGCACCATGATGCAACCGAGCCGGATTTAACTTTTGAAGAGTGTCTGGGGTAGGGGGAGTCACAGCAGAGGAACACACACATCACCGCAGTTATGAATGACAGTAGCTTTGTCAGAGCTTGCGTGAAGTTGATTGAGCTCGCATCAACCTCACTTGTATCTGGCTTGAGCCAAGGTTAACATCTCTGAGCCAAAAGCAAGTACCAGATGGTTAATTTCTACCAAGATATCATAAGCTGCTCAAATGTTTCCAAAATCTGTGACTTTTAACCTCAGAATCTGCTCTCTCTTTTGAGGCTCTCCATGTCAGGGGTGCCAAACTAATTTCATACAGAGGACAGCATGGTGGGGCCAGATTATTCATGGCACCTGCATCACCAGAAGTGGTGTCATTAGCAGGAAGTTATTTCCTTCCTCAGTCTTCCAAACATCTTTCTGGGGTCTCTCCATTCCTCCCTTCTCCTTTGGACACCTGCCACTTTCTTCTTTCCTTTTTTGTATTTCCCAGTCCTCCTGCTTGTTACAATTTGGCAGGTTCCATCTTTGGTCTCCAAAGATCTCAGGAGATTCCTTGAGGTGTTGAGATCCAAATTCTCCCAATACTTCTGAACAGTGTTGGAGGCCTCCAAATTCTGGGCTCTGCAGGTCCATTAAGAGCTTACATGGACTGATCCTGATGTTATGTTTGATGCCGCTGGTCTAAGTCGTTGCTTTTCAACCACGGATGCTGGTATCATTAGTGCAATTTCTCTGAATGATGGGTGGTTCTTGGCCTCACTTCCACGGTGGCTGCCCTTGCTTGGCCTGAGCCCATATCAGGAGGAGATGGTTGAAAAGCAAAGCAAAATAAGTGTCAACCTACCAAATCTGGTTCCTGATTTCACCCTTCTAAGGATTTTCAGGCTGTGTCACATGTTCTTCTTGTGAGCAACTTTCAGAACAGTTTGGGAGGACACTGTCCCTTGAAGCAGGTTGCAAACAAGTCTTCCTTTCCCATTGAGTGGCAGCCACTTAGCCCATAAAGATGATTTCAGCTTCAAATTTCAAGGTGTTATTAAATCTAGCAAGGTGAGGAAAGAAGGCATTTTCATAATTACGAAACTCCCCTGGCACGGTCCTTGTCGGGCTGGCTTCTTATCAGCCCATCTCACATGCATTCCCTTTGCAGACAAAATAAAGAGCAGTCTCCATACTGTGACAGAGGCGCCTCGAGGGAACCAGACACACCTTGGCCGGGCAAACAGATGGCTTGCCTTTTTGACGTGATTAATTCAACGGATATCGATCTGCCCGGATCTGATTTCCATTTATTTTTTCGGTATGAGATGCTGTGCTTTAAATAATAAAAAACTGAATTATCTTTGTTGATAGAAAGATGAACCCTACTTCCCTGTCTTGCAAATCAGCCGTGTTCCTACAAGGCTTCTTTGTGTTTTGTAGTCATCCATCCGGAGAGATAAATATTGCATTTTGGATCGGATTCAGGATGCTTAACTGGAACATGGTATTATGGAACTCAAATTGGAACACTAAGGCACAATCCTAAACAACTTTCCAACACTGAGATAAGGGCAATGCAACTCCAAGATAAAGGAACAAACATTGCTTTACCTTGTAGAAGCCTCCATGACTGCCCCTAATTGCAGGATGCAACTTGTGCCCTATTGGCACAGCTATGTCAGTGCTGGAAAGTTGGCTAGGACTGCATCCTGAGTCTTTGGAAAGGTTGTAGATATTTTTTCTCACCAGATCTGACCAAGTTGTGAGGCATCTTGAAGTTATAAGCATGACTGGCAACCATGTTTAGGGAGAAACCACATCAAATCAGACTATTGTTATTGCTCCATATTGTCTCAGTATTGCTCTGTATAGTCTGCAGTGATTGCCATCAGGTCTACAGGTTTCGAATGATATTTTTCCCTGTTGTATTTAGAAATCCAGCCATTGAACCCATTAAACCTACCCAGGACCTTCTTCATGTATCAAAGGAATGATGCATCAGAATATCAGATGCAGGGAAGAGCACCAGGATACAGATCTCTTGTTATCTTGTGTGGTCTTTGAGGCATCTGGTGGAGCCACACCAGATATAGGAAGCTGGACTAGATGGGCCTTTGGACTGATCCAGTGGAGGCTCTTCTTATTGCCACCAAAGTTTGGGCTTTCTCCATCTTTCTCTGAGCTGAGGGTAAATCTCATCAATCAAGTTAGATGGGATGGAAAATGCCTGGAATCTGGAGAATGAGGGGCTCGTTCTTTGTTTACATCAGTAGGGCTTCCTATTACCTGACAAAAATCCCCCCAAGATTTGTTGATTCCAGATTGTGGTACCTGATTCAACAACCTGTGTATCCATGCCCAGGGACTTTCCGATACTTTAGCCCTTGCCACTGCTCAGAGACTGGCACTGACATTTTATGCCAGACTTTGTTTCTCCAAACCACCAGATTGTACTGGTAGCTCCCAATACTCTGGCCGAAGCAAAACGACACAAGAGTTTGTGGAAGCAGAAATTCTGCTCCATATGGAGAGTAAATCACACAGGATTCTCTCCTGCACAACACAGGATCCCGACACAGGCACCAGATGTGTTAATGGTTGAGCATACAGCTGCCAACAGACCGCTAAGCAGGAACAGACTAGGTTGAATCTTGGATGGGAGCCCAAAAAGCTGATAAAGTTGTCATGAGACAACAGGATAGATAGATAGATAGATAGATAGATAGATAGATAGATAGATAGATAGATAGATAGATAGATAGATAGATAGATAGATAGATAAGTGTCATCCGTCAGTAGGAAAGGCTAGTAAGTACAAATCATCATCAAGGAACATTTATCTTCCTGATACAGGCACTTCTGTTGGGACTAGAGGCATGACGTGACCTCAGCCCAGAGCATCTCCTATAGATTCAGTGAGACAGACTGTAATACAGGATCAGATTGGAGGGGAGGAGGGAGTCTGACTCCCTCCTTACAGATCACCTACATGTCTCCACCTGGAGCGGGACAAGGTGTGGGGCCAACTGGGCCACGTCGCGAGGCACAAAGGGTGCTATTTAGTTTGGCTCTGGTTGCAGTTGGAAAGATTCCTGACAGGTAGTCTCATGCTCAATGTTCCTCGTGTAATTTTTTTTCTTTTGGTAATAAGCAATTAATTTTAATTAAAAGATTGGCTGGTTGGAGGAAGGGGGGGCTGATGTGCAAATATCGAAGATGAGGAATTGCAGGTAATTTTTTGCCTTGTTTGCCTTGGCCCGGATCCCTCTGCTCTTTCAGCTAATTGTCATTATTTAGTCATTTGTTGCTACAGCGACAACGGATCATTTCAGGGTGCCAAGTCTCCAAGTACAGGCTCAGACAAGGCACTTGAATGGGGGGGACGGGGGGGGGGGGGGGAGGAGAATTCTCTTGCTTTCTCCTTTGGTTTGCCAAGGAAACCTGAGGCTCAGCATATTGGGAAATCATCCAATTCTTCCCTCCTTGAGAGCTCACACTTTGCATTTTCTATTTCCCAGCCTGAGCTGGAAAGTTACGAATTCCAGAAAATGTTTGAAAGGAGCTCATTGCACAGGCCAAAGGGGAGCAAACCTCTTTCCACTGCACTTTAGAAGAACATTTGTTGTAGATACCGCATGGACACCGTCACACGTGGTACAAACGCTGAAGAAGTTGCCTTTTTACTGCAGCGTTAAAGGTGTACCATTGTGTAGTCACATTGATTGACACTGACATTGATTGATTGACTGATTGATTGACCGTACATCTGGTTCCTACATCTTGCATGTGCTGCTGATGCTTTCAAGCACGTGCTCTTCAACCCCAAGATGTTAAAGTGCAGACTAGGGTCAATGAAGAACTTGGGCAGCATCTCAGGCAGCAGCATTTCTCCATAAGAGGACAGTCAGGATTGAGACGCAAGTCAGGAATCAGGACTACTGGCTGCAATCATAAAGACACTTCCCTGGAAGTAAGACCCATGAGGTTTACTTTTGAGTAGACATAGTTAAGATTGTGCTCGAAGTTGGAAATCAGGGCTGAGGAGTCAAGCCAGTGTATATGAATGACACAGGCCCAAAGGTTTAAAGTCACTGTAAATTTACCTTGCAAAGTACAAAACAGATCACAAGTTTAGGCAGCCTTGGCAAGGCGAGCATATGACTGGAAATTTCAGGATTCTCCTCTTTTTCAGCCTCCTGTCCGGTTGTCCTCCAAAAGGGCTTCATTGTCCTCCATTTTGGCTTCATTTTGGAACTTTGCAATGGTGTGCAGTACCCCATCATGCCATATGTCGTTGGATTTGTATTGAAGAGCAGAATCCAATGCAAAAATCGGTTTTGAGGTGGTTCCTTTCTATCAAAAGTTATGGTCAAAAAAACTAAAAATAAAAAATACGCATTGAGCTCTATAGGAAAGTGAAAGTGCCCAATATAGTGGCTTTACTCGTGAGTAGGAAAACGTGCCATTTTCTGCCAGAAAGACCAGACTGAGAGGAATCCAAGACCTTGTCCTCCTTTTGAGGTTTTGGCATATGGTCACCCTGAGCCCAGATCAGTAAGAAAGCCAGTAGTAGACCCTAAAGACGGCCAGGGCCAAACTGACTTTTCATACCTTATCTCATGATTGTCTTTTTACCTCCACAGTTTCAAATTGCCCTCTGTTCTTTGTCCATTCCTTTAGGTCAGTGTTTCTCAAAGTGGGGGTCAGGATCCCTTTGGGGTCACCTAGAGCTTTCCTGGGGGTCGCCTAAAGACCCCTGGTGCAGGGGGCCAGGTCAGGCTTGCCAGACCTCCGGCTGTAGCTGCGCGTGCATTGGGGCTGACTGACAGCCTCAGGGCCCAATCCTATGCATGCCTACTCTGAAATAAATCCCATTATAGTCAGGATGGCCTTTACTCCCATGTAAAGGTGGATAGGGTTGCAGCCTCAGGGCCCAATCCTATGCATGCCTACTCTGAAATAAATCCCATTGTGATCAATGTGTGCATAGAACACACATTTCATTTGTAAGCATGAAAATATATCCTGCATATCGGATATTTACATTATGATTCATAACAGTGGGAAAATTACAGTTATAAAGTAGCAACGAAAATAATTTTATGGTTGGGGGTCCCCAGAACATGAGGAACTGTATTAAGGGGTCATGGCTTTAGGAAGATTGAGAACCACTGCTTTAGGTGATGTAACTTCTCTCTTGTCCCCTTTAGTTTTTAAATGATGTAACCAGTGGTGGGCTCCAGCAGGTTTGAACCTACTCTATAGAACGGGTTGTTAACAAGAGATAGGACATATAAAGTTAAAAAATAGCCATTTAAAAATGGCTGCCAGATGGGCATAAAATCAGTTCTTCATTTCTTTGAATCCCATCACTGGATGTAACCCTTTTCATTGGCTATTCTCCTCCCCTTTGAAATCTGTACTAACAAAAGGCTAATTCTGTCTGTCTGTCCATCAAGTACTCCTCTAGCTCCACCCACACTTGCTCTACATAGACATATTATAGCTTTTTGGAATCAGGATAATCCCGAAATTGACCCCCACACATAACTCAAACCCACACTCCACACCCACACAAAACAAAACACAACTCCACACATGTCCTAAATCCTTCTAGCTCCGACAACATCTGCTCTACATAGACATATTATACCTTTTTGGAATCGGGATGATCCCAGGATTGACCCCCGCACATAACCCAAACTCACACTTCACACCCACACACACACACACAACACAACTCCACTCACGTTCTCTAGCTCCACCCACACTAGCTCTACATAAACATATTATACATTTTTGGAATTGGGATAATCCTAGGATTGACCCCCCCCATACAACCTAACCCCACACTCCATACACACAACCCCACACTCCACAACCCCCCCCCCCCACACACAGACACGCTAACCCACTCACTCACTCACTCACACACACACACACTGTAGCCCTCAATCCTATCCACACTTACCCAGGACTAAGCCCTATTGATGATCAGTCTTAAAAGCATATAGTACATATTAGACTCTTAAAAGTACCAATCTGTCACACTTACCCAAAATTCAGTCCCATGCCAAGATAGCTTCAGGCTAACAGATCAAAATATAAAACCACATTGAAATGAATGAGGACCCACTGAAATTGGCTTGAGACCCACCTAGTGGGTTCCAACAGAGACAGTTAGAGGGAAGACTGATGTATACAGATTTTTAGGAATTTAGAAGCTGCTGGGTTGGCTGCAATTGTGAGTGATGCCAATAGAGTCTGCTGTAACGCCTGAGCAATTATGCAGTATGTGTACAGTATTTCGTGTACAGTATTTAAAGCAGTGTGACCGTATTAGCAATATTTCCAGGACATGTCCTGGATATTAGCCCGGTTTTCTGGGAAAAAACTTCAGTATCCTCCTTTCTCTTGTATGTGGGCATCAGACAGCTTTCTCTTAATTACTAAATTATATGTAATAAATTATATGTAATAGTTTAAAATTTAATAATAAGTCAGATAGGCAAGGCTGCAATCCTAAACACACTTTCCTGGGAGCAAGACCCATTAAACACAACGGGGCTAACTTTAGAGTGGACGTGGTTAGGATTGTGCTCTAGATTACAAGATTGTGCTCTAGAGTGTTTAAATTAAGCACACGAAAGCAACATATGTGTATTTTTAGCTTTTATTTTGTCATGTTCTACATTTTCCTTGGGTTTCTTACATTTTGGGGTGGGTGCTTGTCCTCTTTTTTTGGTTATGGCATATTGTCACCCTGCAAGGGAAGCATAGACCCTGCAATATGATGTATGTTTATTTTGTGGTGTTGTATACTTTTCATGACTCTGGTTTAACCTGATACCTGGAAAAGTGCTGAAACTTGGAGGAACCTTGTGCACCTTGGCAGGTGTTCGAGCTGAGAAAATAGGGGCAAAGGCACATTTATTTAATCACTAGCAAAAAGTGTACCCGCGTTGCGGGAGTAAATTTCCCCTGTACGCCATCCCCCCACTGCACATCAATTCCCCACGCACATCAACACCCCATGCACATCCACCCCCATGTGTAACACCCCCATGTTCATCCACCCCATGCGCATCATCCCCCCATGCTCATCAACCCCCCATGGTCATCAAACCCCCATGCACATCAACCTCCCATGTGCATCAACCCCCCCATGCACATCATTCCCCATGTGCATCAAACCCTCATGTGCAACATCCCCATGCGCATCAATTCTCATGCACAATATCACCCATGCGCAACATCCCCCATGCGCATCAAACCTCCATGTGTATCATCCCCAATGTGCAACATCCCCCATGTGCAACATCCCCCATACACATCAAGCCCCCATGAGCATTAAGCCCCCATGCGCATCAAACCCCCACGTGCAACATCTCCCCTTGCGCAACATCCCCCATGCGCAACATCCCCCATGCGCATCAAACCCCCATGTGCATCAAACCCCATGCGCAACATCCCCCATGCGCATCAACCCCCCATGTGCAACATCTCCCCATGCACATCAACCCTCCATGTGCATCAAGCCCCCATGCACATCTTCCCATGCGCAACCCCCCATGCGCAGCAGCCTTCCCAGTGCAACCCCTCCCTCCGAACAATATCCCCCCAGTGCTCCAGGCACCGACCACCAAATTGGCTGGATGTTGGTCAGTCTTCCATGTTAAGTATAGGACAAAAGTATAAGTTTTATTGTTTTCCTGATGTTAGCCGCCTTGAGCTCCCTCTTGCAGGAGAGGAAAGGCAGGATATAAATAAAATAAATAAAAATAAAAAACACGTTGCACCTTTTCAGCCCCTTAATGGTTAAATTTCTCCATATCGGTTCTTGGTGGGTGTTCATGTTACAGAAGGAACTCCCTCCCCGAATTTCATGCTTCTGTGTCTGGGGGTTGGGGTGGAATGTTGGTGAGTCATCAATTCTTCAATGCAAAGTATAGGGAGGAAAATGCGTTGCGCCCCTTTTCACCCTCTTCTGGTTGGAATTTCCAAAAACCAGTTCTTAGTGCACCCCTCCGTCACGGAAGGAACACCCACCCCAAATTTCACACTTCTAGGCCCAGTGGTTTTGGCAGGGCGTTGATGAGTCAGTCAGTGACTGACTTTTCTCTTTTATACATACGGATTAAATGAATTTATACCACCTTTTCCAACCCAAAGCAAATGTGCTAAGCCATGGCTCACAAAGCTTTTATCCCTTTGTCCTTAACAAGAACCCTCTGAGGTAGGTAAGGCTGAGTGACTGGCCCAAGGTCACCCAGGAATCATTATGCTAAGGGAGGATTTGAACCTGGATCTTCCAGCTCTCAGTCCAACCACTACACCATTCTGGCTCATATGCAGAAGAGGGAACCATCTGCAAGTTTTTCCATCCAACTTATTTTCCTGCACACCAGTTCCGAAAAGCCCTCCCTGTTAGGTGCCCTTTGCCAAAATGTGATCCTTGACTCCACCATGATCTCATGGATTGTTTTGCCACCACTTTGTCATGGATTATGTGACGGAGCTGAAAGCCCAATGGACCTGTCCTGCCTCCTAGGCATCTTGCCAATGTGATGGTGTTCCCCACACCTCCAGATGTGCTCCCAGAAGCTTCGTCCTCCACCCAGTTGTCTGAGCCTGGCAAGGAGTGTTTGACTCACTCAACCCAACATGCTTCGATTCTGGCATTTGCACCAATGACTTCATGTCCTGATGGCCTCAGTGCCATCAGAACCACCTCTGTATGTAGCAACAAGTGCCACAACAAGAGCTCTCCAGGGGACAAGTCAGTTGGGTCACCTGCTGGGTTGACAAGGGACAGACATTTGAAGGACGAGCTGGGCTTGAGACACAGTTGCTGCAACTGCTGTTTCTTGACTCAAGCATTTATCCTGGCTGGATTTTGAAAAAAAATCCATTACTTAAACTATGTTTGTCCCAACAGGATAGTTAATGCACTCATTACTCTCTCTTCTCTCTGGCAGAGGAAAATTGAGTATTACAAGAGAAAGGTCCAAGTGAGCCTCCAAGATTCGTGGGATTCATGCTTTTTCCTTTTTATGCTGAACTGGAAATTGGAAAGGGGCCCTGAGACACCACTGACTACAGCCAGATAAACAAGCCAGTTATTCTCATCCTGTGAATAAACTAAAGGTCGAGAGGTAGAACATGCAACCTCCTTAAAGGAAGGGTGTCCTTTCAAGTGTGGCTGGGCTCTAGAAGGCAATATTCACCAACCTGTCCCCCAAGGGCCTCTGTCACTCAAACCTTGCAGAAGTCCCACGCCGAGGCCACATCCATGCCCATCATATGGTGAAAACAGAAGTCTCTTGGATGAGTGTGTGGCTCCATCATCACCTCCTCTCTCAATGGAGAAATTCCCCTTGTGCACATCAGAGAGATGCCCCGAGGAAGAAACTAGACTGCCTTTTTTAGTTTCAAAATGTCAGCTGTTGAGGCACACCCAAAGGAGGGACCATTTAATGTTGATGGATGGATGGATGGATGGATGGATGGATAGATGGATGCATTCATTCATTCATTCATTCATTCATTCAACTCTTTGCAGGTTAGAACTACTCTTCATTTGTAATAATGTCCAAGACTAGGCATCTGATACTGAGATCTCCAACAGCTGTTGAATTAAAAATAATAGCTGTTGACCCAAGAGGGCTTTTCAAGATATTAATGGGCAGGAAAAAAGTCAAAGCTAACATGTTCTATTTTAGGGAGCTTTTAGTAACCATGTTGATTCAATGCCACAAGCAAGATCTGGTGATGGTCACTATCTGGATTGCTTTCAAAGGAGAGTGGGCAAATTCACCAAGGACTGATCCATCAATGGCTACTGATGATAATCAGATGGATGAGATCCATCAATGGCTAATCATGATAACCAAGTGTTAAGTCCAGATCCAGAAGCAGCCTGCATTAAAATCCCAACTGAGGAGAGCAGTTGTGGGAGAGGGAAGGCAGCTGCTGGGATGCTGTGAGAAACAGGATGCTGGACTAGGTGGGCTTTGGGTCTGGTCCGGCAGGGCTTTTCCTATGTTCTTATGATTTCCAAACACAAAGCAGACCATCTGATTCCAACCCAGGGATCTGTTTTTAATTCCAATCAGCCTCTGGTTTGTGTCGTCTTCTGAGGACATTTCAAATGGAGAAGGGCTCTGGCATCCGGCTCTGCAGAAAAGATCAAATCAAGAGGATATTCTTGTTTTTCCTTTGCTCACCTTATCCCCAAATCCTAGGGTTTCTCAACATCACAGCTGGTGTTTGACAGACATGGGTGCAATCGTAGGTTGGCTCAACTCACCCACTTCTGTTGTGGTGTGATGAAGCCAGCACATATCAGTGCACTGGCCTAACCCCCTCTGATGGCACTTTTGCAACACCCCCAGACCAGCACAGAATTTGCGCTGGGACTTGTCTCAGCCTAACTGGGTTTCAGATTGCAGCCAGAAAACCTTGGGCTCTGCCTTCTCTGATGAAGTCCATGGATTGCCCATGGGGCACGAAGAAATAGAGAGCTGGTGTACCATGGCAGCTAGATCAGGACATGTGGTGTTCCATCGCAAGTGTTGGTATGCTCTGGGACAAACCTGGAAGCAGCAGAACTTTCTGAGAAGTCCTAAGTATATTAGTTCATGGGTTTTGGACTCTTTCCCTTGAAGGCTGGTTAGATTCCATAATGATGGGGACTTTCTTTTCATTGTTCAGCGGTGTATGATCTATCTCTTGTGTGTTATTTGCTAGCTTAGGATGAAATAGAAATTGAGGCTTCAGTGGAAACTCTGGAATGCTTGTGCCACCATGAATCACTACCCTGGGCCACAGAAGACATTGCTACATTGCTGCACTGCTGGTTTATGGACAGGGTTGCCTGTTCAGATGCATTAAAAAAAACCTTGAGATTTTTTTTAATGTCACAAGAGTGCCAGGATGGCATAGAGTTAGATCTGGAAAAGCCAGGTTCAAATCCTGGCTTAGTCATGAATCTTTCAGGATGACCTTGGATCAGACACTCTCTCCTAGCTCACCAGGTTGTTGTGAGGACAGAATGATCTCCTTTTAATGTGCTGCCTTGCTAGGTTGTTGTGAGGACAATTGGAGGGGAACTGTTTCCACCTGAAGAGTGGTATTAAAACAATCTGTTGCTGGTCTGAGTCGCTCTGGAAAAGATTGGAGCATAGCAATAAAGAGGTTAGGTACAATGAGAAAAAGAGGTGGGCATCCCATAATTGGTCCTCCAAAACCCAAGATCTTGAAAACTTGTAGTGGCCTTCCAAAACCTGAGAAATAGGCCAAAATCTGGCACCCCGATTGGGGAGAAGCTGCCCTGGACAGAAGCTGCCTTCAGGTACTCCTTGCCTGTCCTGCCCAAGTTCCCTTTCCCCACGTATTGCCTGAATCCTTGACTGTGCGCAGAAACTGGCCTCACACGGCCTGCCGAGACTTGCTCACGGCAGTAATAAACCTTTGCTATTCCACCAATTCCCCCCTTAAACATCAGGCTCCTCTTCCTGAGGTCCTGCGGCACATTCCCAAATGTTTCCAAGCTCAGTGCCTTAAAAATAGCTCTTGCAGCATTTCCACCGCTCCTGTCAAGCCAGCCCGGTTTGTAATTTCCGCTCCCGTCCCCAGACATCATTATATAGAGTAATGGAATTGAGTTAGCTACTCCTCCATCCTTGGGGATCGTTCCATAACAAGCCAGGCCTTGGAAACGTCTCCAAGAGCCTCCTCTGCGTCCACTCCCGACTCGGTGTGTGGATGCAAATATATGTTTCTGTCCTTAGTTACCATGTCAGTTTGAAGAGCCTCTGACCCTTTCCAATCAATGTTTCCTGTGTTATCTGCACCAGCCCTAATTTGTCATGGGCCGTCTCCAGAAACCTGATCCCCATTTTGGACAAATGGCCCCGTCCCTGTCAGAGGAGCATGTGCAAAAGTCATTCTCTCATAACATCACTGTTCTCCCTTGACCTTGTTTGTGATTAAATGTAATCCATTCTCCCATCCCTTCAACATCCCCCTCTCTCTCACCCCCATCTACCCCCCTCCAGTTGTTTCCTTACTCTTGAACTATGGCGGCCACCCCCAGTGTTCATCTGCAACAGCAAATGGTGAGGAAGGACACAGAGCCCCTTTGATGGCCACCTAGAAAATGCATGATAGACATGTGGTCACCTGTCCTGATACTCCAATGAAAGCAGCCTCACATGCTTCTAAAAGGGGCAATGTGTCCCCCAGTGTCACCCGGTGCGAGGGCGCAGCACATCACCCTCGGGATGTGCGCACCCCCTTCTGGGACTGCGCAGGCACCAACGTTGGCACCTACACAGATGCCAACGTTAGCGTCTGAAGCTGACTGCGAGTACTGTGCAGGCGCCAACTCTGATGCCTGCCAACTCTGTGCCAACTCTGATGCCTGTGCAGTCTCCTCTGAAGCCAAATGTCTTCAGAGGAGACTTCTCCTCTCTGACGATGAGCAGCATGCTCCTCTTTAGAATGGAGGAAGTCCGTATCTCTGCCTAGCCATTTTGCCTTGCTCGGGAGACAGAACGGCAGCTCCTGGCTGCCACTCCAGCTCCCAAGTGAGGCCAAATGGCTGCACAGAGGTGTACCCTGCAATGTCCAGAGGCCTGGACATGAACAGTGCGCCTCAGCCAGCTATTCGGGCATGCCTGTGGTGTAGCAGGCCCGAATGGGCACTCTGATGCCAGGGGCTGGACAGAGAAGTGTCAAACTCCTCTGGCGCATCACCCCCAACAGTGCATCACCCAGTGTGGCCTGCACCAGCCGCACCAGTCTGGTGATGCGGCTGCCTGTAACGATAAAAGGGGAGGTGAGGGTTGTGGCAGATAAGAGTTTAGCCTAAGGGTGTCAAACACATTTCATACAGAGGGCTGAAGTTAGCATTAATGGTGTTTCTCAAGGGCTGGAGTCCAATCCTATGCATGTCTACTTGGAAGTTAGTCCCATTATAGTCAATGGAGCTTACTCCCACAGGAAACTGTGAAGGCACAATATCAGCTTTTATGCAAGGCTGGTAATTGCCTGCCTAACCTTAGCTGAGATGAAACTGATAGGACAACTCAGTGATACCAACTGAGCATGTACAGAAGAGATGTTCTGATTGGTTAAGAGCACAGTCCTAACTATGTCTACTCAAAAGTAAGCCCCATTGTGTTCAATGGATCTTACTCCCAGGAAAGTGTCTTTAGGAAAGCAGTCTATGTCTCTGGTTCCTGAGGCAATTTTACCTCAGAATCTCAGTTACCACAGTGCAAGTTACCTCAGAGAAGGTAGCCAGTTGAGTTCTTGCTCTAGCGGTACATGTTTTTTAATTATCTGACCGCTGATTTGTGAAAATTGACATATGGACTGGACTTATGACTATGCTGTTATTGTTCTAAACTGCTGTGTAATATATATATATATATATATATATATATATATATATATATATATATATAGTTTCTTCGTGACAGAATCTCTTGAGTGCCACCTCATTTTTCTCGTTCACACACACACTGCCACAGCCATTAGAAGCTATAACCATCTTCTTCACCATAGTTCCACTATAGCACACTCTGACACACACTCAGAAACATGGCGGAGCGCTTGTGCAATGACATTTCCTATGAAGGTGTACATGCTCTATCTGCTTTCTGAGGGGTTGTGCAATCATAGGAGAGGCTGATCTCTCTTCTGCTCAGCTGTAGTGTTTCACTGTATAGAATATCCACATATTCACTGTTTTTACCAGGACTGGGGAGTAGTGGTGGTTTTATTCCTACTCCGGAGCAAGATATATTTTCTTAATGTTACTCCTATTCCTACTCCTCAATAAAAAAATATTTCTTTTCCCTGCACTGATTTCTGAATTGCATGGCTTCTCTCCATTCATAAATTGACATATGAAGACATTTTTTTCTTGAGATAATTCAAAGTATGCAAATACTGCTGTTTTTTTTTTGTTACATTTAAACTCATTAAGAGCACAATCCTAACCATGTCTACTCAAAAGTAAGCCCCATTGTGTCCAGTTAGGCTGCAATCCTAAAGACACTTTCCTGGGAGTAAGACCCATATAACACAATGGGGCTTACTTTTGAGTAGACATGGTTAGGATTGGGCTCTTAGTCTTACTCCCAGGAAAGTGTCTTTGGGATTGCAGCCTAAATTAAGTAGTTTATCACAAAATTAACTTTAACAGGCTTGCAAATTCATATTACCTAAAACAAAAGATTAAAATTTAAAATTTAAATTAGACCGTGCAATATAATAAAATTGTTTTTTTGGTGTTTGCATGTACTGTACAATATAATAACAGGAGTAAGGAGTAACAAATATATTTAATTACTCCTTTTTCCTACTCTTACTCCTGTAAAAACCTCTTACTCCTTACTTCTTACTCCTATTCCTGCTCCACAGCCCTGGTTTTTACAAAACAGTCATTCCTGAGCCCCATGTTTTATACACTTCTTAGTTTTTCATCTTGGCCCCTGGTGGATCCTCAAGAGGTTCCTCTCCACGCACCATCTGCTGCATGATTTCATGACTTTCAACACTCACTGGTTCAGATTGGTGCACTTGCTTTCACTAGTCCTGACATCAGCACCTTCTGAAGGACACCTGGCTCGGTTCTGAATGTGATGGTTATTTATGGCGCAGCCAATAAAGTTGCCGTTGGCTTAGAAAACCATTCCGTAGGGGTCGGCCCACCTTTCATCCCCTTTGTTTGCGATCCATCTTTTCTTCTACGAGAGAATGTGAAGGTAACACAAACAGGCCTTGTGGTTCCACATACTTTCCCGGATCTAATGGTTACAGGCCCTTTGAGATAAGCAGTGAAACTGATATCACAAAAATGCACAACGAACCTCGTGCAGTGTTATGTTGCAGGCTGAGATCTCTGCTGCTGATGTGTTTTATCATAATTGAAGGAATGAATTCTTCTGACCCTTTTGTCGCCCTGATTGTTTTCTCTGATCAATCAGTCCTAAATAACTGACCTAGAGGTTTCATCCCAATCAAAGCATGGTGCATCGGTGCATGAAATAGCCAATGAGGAGCAGATTCAGGAATTTCATGAAAATATAATTATAGAAATAATCAACTGTTTGATTATCTACAAGAAATTAGTTGGTTATCAATCGTCTTGGATCCCAGAACCGTAAGGAATGGTTTGTAATATTCAGAGCCGGCCATTCTCTAAAGCCTATTGAGACCATTGCTGCAGACAAATGTTCCCCTTAGCAAGAAACCACTATAACTGCCCCCCCCCACTTTGCAGGACAAACTTTGCCCCCTCTTTGCCCCCCATAGCACAAATCTTTTCGTGTCATGAACCTCCTATGCCTTTAAGATGAAGGAAGGCCATCACTTTTCCTCTATCAAACATTAACAGCCCAATTCTGTGCATGCCTACTCAGCAGTAAGGATTTGTAACCCTTACTTTCCACATTTTTTTACTAACCACACTTTTCTGGGAGTAAGCAGTATTGAACATAATGAGTAGACGTGCTTAGGATTGCACTCTTAAGTTCTATATATTTCAGTGGAACTGGCCCTACAATCCAGAGTAACTACGGAAGCACTTGAGAGACATTATGTGTACCCGTACTTACTGCACCACCAAGTGAAAACCTATGGGAAGCTTATATTGCAATCCAGAGCAAATTGTTCTTACACCGGTGCAAGGACTCCCCGTAGTTACTCTGGATTGCTCCCTAAGTCCCACATATAGGATTGTAGCCTTTAAGTTATGGATGGGCCAACTCTGAATATTACAAACGACCCCTTATAATTCTGGGATCCGTGACATTTGATAACAAAGTAATTTCTTACAAATCACTAGCAGTTTTTAAAGTATGGGTCTGGGACCCACCAGTAGGTCACAACCCAATTTTTGGTGGGTTATGAAAATGATATAAGGCAGATAAGGCTGTGTGTATCAAAGTTTAATAACACAGAGGTTTGTGGAACTGGGGTTTGTGAAACTGGGAAGGGGAAAGGTTTTCAAGTTGTGTCTTGATGCAAAAAATTTTAGGAACTCATGTAGGCTACGCAGATGATGTTGTATGTTGCTGAGTGAAATATACTAAACTGATTGTCCTTCATGTGATCTGTGTCCATCACTAGCCCATCAATCCAACTTGTTTCATCAGCAGGAAATTCACTTAGGAGTAAACGGGAAAAGCAGAATTCCCAACTCCCAGCATGTGCTGAGTCAGCTTCCTGCTGGAAATCAGCTGTTTATAACATCTCTGGCAAGCCAGGTTGAAGGGGGAATTGGTTTGCTCATCACACTGACTGCATAAAGAAACTTTTCTGTTTCAGTTCAAGAGTCCTTGTGGGGAAGAAGGTCTGGAGATGCTGAAATAATCCTTTAAATCAGTGATTTTCATCCTTTTTCATCTCACGGCACACTAACAAGGCACTGAAATTGTCAAGGCACACCATCAGTTGTTTTTACCATTGGCAAGGCACACTAAGCTGTTCAAATCTTCCAATTTTCCTATTAATTAATGACTTTCCCCAAACTCCCACATCACACCTGAGGACTATCCATGGCACATTAGTGTGCCATGGCATACTGGTTGAAAATCACTGCTTTAAATCCATAGTCATAGAATCATAGAATCATAGAGTTGGAAGGGACCTAGTAGGTCATCTAGTCCAACCCCCTGCCTGCAGCAGGAATTTCCCCTAGAGCATCCCCAACAGGTGCTTGTGGAGCCTCTGCTTGAAGATCCCCAGTGAGGGAGAGTCCACCACCTCCCTTGGCAATCTGTTCCACTGCTGAACCGCCCTCACCGTCAGGAATTTTTTTTGGATTTCCAGCCGGAATCTCCTTTCTTGCAGTTTGTACCTATTGGTTCTAGTCCTGCTTTCAGAAGCAGCTATGAACAAATTGGCCCCTTCCTCCATATGACAGCCCTTCAGGTATCTGAAGAGGGCAATCATGTCTTCCCTCAGCCTCCTCTTCTCCAGGCTGAACATCCCAAGTTCCCCCAACCTTTCCTCGTAGGGCTTCCCTTCCATCCCACTGATCATTCTTGTTGCTCTCCTCTGGACTTGCTCCAGTTTGGCTGCATCTTTCTTCAAGTGAGGTGTCCAGAACTGAACACAGTACTCCAGGTGAGGTCTGACCAATGCAGAATAAAGAGGAACTAGAACTTCTCGTGACTTGGAAGCTACAGTCCTCTTAATGCAACTTAAAATGGCATTTGCCTTCTTTGCAGACACATCACACTGCTGACTCATGTTCAGCCTGTGATCCACGGTGACTCCAAGATCCCGCTCACATGTTGTGCTGCCAAGCCAAGTAGCCCCCATTTTATACCTATGTTTTTGGTTTTTATTGCCTAAGTGCAGAACCTTGCACTTCTCCCTGTTGAAATTCATTCTATTGGTTACAGCCCAGGATTCCAGTTTATCCAGATCCTCCTGGAGGTTTCTCCTATCTTCTGATGTGTTTGCTACTCCTCCCAGTTTGGTGTCATCTGCAAATTTGATCAGGCTCCCCCATATCCCTTCCTCCAAGTCACTGATGAAAATGTTAAAGAGAACCGGTCCCAAGACAGAGCCTTGGGGTACCCCACTAGAAACTGACCTCCAGGTTGACACAGAACCATTTACTAAAACCCTTTGAATGCGGCCATCGAGCCAATTGCAGATCCATCTAACAATTGCCCTGTCTAGCCCATATTTTTCCAACTTCCTATTTTTCCAACTTCCATATTTTTCCAACTTGAAGACTGAAAAGTCTTCAAACTTTTCAGATCTTGAACCCCAAGCTTTAACTCAGGCCCTTATATAAAAATTTAGTTTAATTCATCATCCCATTCTTATCTCTTTTTTCTTCCTAGATTGATTAATTTATCAATCAGTCATTCAATCAATCAACAGTATTTGTTTATTTGTTTATTTGTTTCCTGCCTTTCTTCCCCAAATGAAGGATACCTGGTATCCTTTATATCTTCTCTCTCCCTCCCTGTTTCCTTTCCCCCCATCCTTTTCAATATCCTGTGAATTGAGCCAGACGTGTTTCAATACTAATCATGTAAGGCAACTCAATGAGGGAGTTAGTATAATTGATAAATGGGGCAGGCCTGCAAACCCATGAAACCAGAGTGGGGGGAGGTTAAATGAACACCCCCTTCAACTGGCTTTTGGGAAGCTACATTCAGAACATTAAAAAGTCCCAATGTATCAGGCCAAAGATCCATCTAGTCCACTTTTCTGGATCTCACAGTGGCCTATGAAATGCTTCATGGAGCACACAAGGAAACAAGAGACATGCATCGTGGTGTCCTCACCTGCATCTGGCATTTGTAGGTAACCAACATTTAAAATAGGGAGGTTGCACATACCCATCATGGCCTGTACCTGTGGTGGACTTTTCCTCCATAAATTTGTCCAAACCCTTAGAATCATAGAATCATAGAGTTGGAATCATCCCTTCTTAAAGGCATTTAGGTTACGTGCATCACCACATCTTGTGGCAAGGAATTCCACGGACAACGTACCCACTGGGTAAAAAATATTTTCTTTTTGTCTGTCCTGACTCTCCCAATGTTCAGTTTTAGTGGATGTCCCATGGATCTGGTGTTGTGTGAGAGGGAAAAGAATATCACTCCATCCATGCCTTCTACTTTCTACTTAGTCCAATTATTGGCCTGTCATGGTCAGAGCTTTGTTCTGGGGGTATGCACTGGTACACCATACCGGCACCTTTTTGACGAATTCTGTGCCTGTCTACTCAGAAGCAGGTCCTACCGCAACTGCTGCATGCTGATCTTACAAAGACACACTGAGTACACACGCCTAGGTTTGGGAAACAGTTTTTTTCATGGTGAGTACTGGCACCTTTCTTTCCAGAGAAAAGCACTGGTGGAAGGTCCCAAGTCTCAAGAAGATATGAGTCTTTACTAGGCTTAGTTTGCAGCTATCTGGAATTGAAGCTGGAACATTCTGCATGCCAAACCAGTGATCTTCCACTGATATAAGGCCCCCCTCCCCTAAATGTTCCAGGTCCTTCTTCCAAACCCTTGAAAGGTTCCTGTTACCACCAAGCATCACTGATGTAATCTTAGACAAGAGGTGGCGAGGCCTTGATACCGAGCAATCAATCTAGATAGCACTGAAGCATATTAGTGTGTAATTGACCAGGCTACTGAGATACCCAGCTCTTCACCCCATGGGAGAGCTACCTGTGGGGAACATATTTCTAAATCTGGTTGTTCCTTACACCTTGTCATTCCTTGATCAGCAATTTTTCTGCTGTTCCTCCTGATCTTCTTTTGTCTTCATTAGCAGATCAGGTTTTTGCTAAACCTCCCTTGTGATCCTTGACTTTGTTTTTCTGTACCTCCTGCAAACCCCATCTAGCCCCAGTCACAAATTCCCCAGAGGCAATAATGAAGAGATGAGCTCAGCACCTCTAAATTTACAGCATTCCTATCTCATGGGCAATGGCACTGTAGTTACATTAGAAACACTCATCTATATTGAATGGCCTCCAGCCAAATGGAGACCAGGGGATGAAATATCAAACTCCACAATAAGAAGCCTGGACCTGAATGCCCACTGGCTGGCAACAACACAGATAGCTTGAGTTGCTGGTATTTGTTAGAGGCCTGATTTAAAAAAAGAGAGAATTATGATTACACCAGTAGGTGTTACCAGAAATAGTGCAGATGAGGAGAGGAATATATGCATTTCTTAAACTCTCAGATGTATCCAAGCTTTTTAAAAAATGTGCAGCCAGGCTTACAGTGCAATCCTAACTTGTGCTGGAACAGTTAGGCGGGGGAAACCTTTCCTCTTACTCCAGGTAATACACAGCAACCCCACTGGGTCTACTCAATCTGCACCACCAATTTCACTGGCACAGATCTGAGCAGCCCTGGACTGCTATAGGTTGCCAAGGAACAGGGCTTGGATCTGGCACAAGTGCCAGGTCCCAGGCTTGCCTCTTACTCCCTGCCCACCCATTTGCAATCTAAGGGTGATGCCCACTGCATGGGAGGATGCCAATCATAGGGCCGTCCTCATTGGGTGATGCAAATCCTAGGACAGTGGCTGGCAAAGCTTTTTGGTACCAAGTGCCAACAGATGGCACTGGTGCCCACTGACATGTCTGGAACTCTGGGCACCCACAGTGGGCCAGGAGCACCCTGAGCCCAAACCACATGCCCAGAGCTCTGGACATGTGCAATGAGCACTTGTCTCCCTCAGTTTGTCTCTGCTTCGAATTGGGCATGTGGTTCTGGGCATGCATGCTGGGGACTAATGCCAGGTTAGGGGATGTGTGGCAGTATTATGGCCGTGTGCTGGCAGTGAGGGCTCTGAATGTCCTCCCTGGCACACATGCCATAGGTTCACCATCACTGGGCCAGGAGCTCATACATGCAATAAAGAGTTTTAGTTTTTTTTTCTTAAAAAACAGAACTGTATTAAAAAACCCAAAATGTAATGAAAATGAGAATGAAAAAATGTGAAAAGCAAAATGAATGAAAGCAAAAAGAAGAAAGAAAAAAGAAAAGAATGGGAAGAAAGATATATCTGCATTCTCCTTGCACTTGTCCAGCAATACAGTTTCAAGGCAGAAACAAGCCATCACAATTATCCCCTGGGAAGCCACAACCACCAGGCATAGCTGTGAACTCCACACAGCAATCCTTCTATGGCTCTCCTGCCATTTCCTTATAAGCCCTACACTCGGCCTCGCTCATGTCCTAACCAAAGCAATTTGCGATGGTAGTGATAATTACACAGTGAAAAGCCAGCTGACTTATTTTTTAAAGGAGTCTATTGTGGAAAAGCGCATAGCTTTCCTTAAAAGCTGATAATGGTACTGGAGGTCAACGACTGTGTGCATCCATACACTCCCACCCTATGCAGGAACACCGATCCATCTTGGACTGGAACACTGCGCCATGAGGCCCTTCAGGGGATGATTAACTCTGTGCCAGAGAGATCCCCATCATGGCACTCCCATTAAACACTGGAGAGGTTCAAGTCTAAACTAGAGCCACATGTTGTTTTCACAAGGCAGTGTCCAGCCTGAGCTTCACACTTGTGCCCAGCTGTCTGAAGGAACCACAACGGGACAGACCCACAAGCACCCAGAGTTCAGCTCTTCTCACTTTCTGCAATGAGACATTAGCGGTATTGGGTTGCGGTACTCAAGGTTGGAGGGCTAAGAAGGGGAATCCAATCCAGACTGGCTGGACAAACTGGATCTCATCTCAGAGTAGCCATCAAAACTGTTACAGACAGAGGGCTGCTTTGTCATTGGTTTCTTTCTTCATATCATTCATGTGTTACACCCCATTGTTCCACCAGATTTAAGGCAACAATATAATTCAAAGCATCACAAAGTTCCATGCTGCCTGGGGATTGCGACTTTGGATCAGGCATAACTGCAAATTACCTTGTAAACAGTTCAGCTCCCACAGTTTGCAAGATGGCTGCTAACTACACTGCAAGGAGATATGCAATTTGCAAGCTGCATGGGTTCGAGACTCAGGTCGGTCCCCACAAGACAAGGTGAGCTCCTGTCCTTAGCCCAGTTCTGCGACACAGCTGGAACCAATCGTATTGGCTCTGCCTTTCCATTGGACTATTTCAGTGGGTGGAGAGGGGGGATTTGCTGCTTGGGTAACAGCCTATCCTCCATATCAATCTAACCCAGGCTTTTGTGCTTCGCATGCAGCATATGCAGCGCCGAGCACGATACCACAGTCTCCCAAGACTGATGGATGCCTGCTTTATAAGCTGCTTAAATATAGCAGCCATTTTCAATCTTTTTCTTTTCAAGGCACACTAACAAGACACTAAAATTGTGCAGGCACACCATCAATTTTTACCATTCACTTGGCACACCGTGATGCTGGTAGAGGGCTCAAATTGCCCAACTCCCCCAGCACACCTGTGGACCATATGTGGCACACTGCTGTGCCACGGCACACTGGTTGAAAGTCACTGAAATATTGAGATATAAAGTTGGATGGACTTTCTTGTTATTCTTATAAAGAAATAAAATATTGTTTCTTTCTAGATGTCTTTTATTACAAGTCCAGTAACCTCAATAGGCTGTTGTTTTTAAAAAGTGGGTCCTGGTGCTAAAATGTTTGGGAATCACTGGGCTAGCATGTCTTTAGCACTGTAGCCTGTCATTCTCTTTTCTTCCACACTTTCACTCTGTTGCCCTCTTTTTTTCTAATCTAGGGCATGAAAGGTGGAGAAGAAGTGGCGGCTGGCACACAGCTAGGGAAGGAGGGAAACATGTGGCTTCATGTGCCTGGAAGTGTTGGCACAGCCCCAACAAAGAAGGCGTTTGTTTTCTTGGCTACATTTAAGAGCCTTTGCAAGATATCCTCTTACAAGCCATGATTGTCCCACTGGGTCCCGCAGCAGCTGCAGTGAGTGTGAAAAGGCGGGTTCTGCACCGCATGGTGCCTTAATGTTCATGTGCACCTGCATCTGTGTGGAAGGACACTGGAGGCAAGGTGCACTTGAGTTTGAGATTTCTCCTGCTTTGAGATTTCATTACTGGAGATGCTATATAGAGAGCCAAACCCGGAAGGATAGCAACCAAGGATGCAGAATAATCAGAAAACATTTCATCCGTGGCATGAAAATAGGAACAAAACGTGGTTTGCCATTCACTTGGCTCTGCAGCTCAGCTGAGATGAGGGTCCTCTCCTCAGCAAACCACAGTCCACTACAAATTCGTTCCTGCAGTAGCTAATATTGCAGAGAATCAGCCTTCAAATCTTTATCCATGATCCAGAAAGCTCCCCATATTGGTTCCTGCTTGCCCCAAATGACCTCTGCTCGCCCCAAAATTTCTTCTGCTTTTGTTCATCTCAGGCAGGGAAGCACAAAATGTTAATCTCCAGTTACTTTTGGATCATCACTGTGTTCTGTTCATTTATGGATAGCTTTGCCCCCTGTCATCATGCTGTACCCCACTACCAAATATTTCCCTCATTTTAAAAAGCCTTTTGACATCCTTATGACGCCCCTTATGACATCACCAGCAATCCTAACCATATCGCCATCACCAGCAATCCTAACCATATCACCATGGTCCCATCTTAACTTTTTCATGTGAACTGTGAATTTTGCTCTTTCTCTCTCTCCTTCCTAAATATCCTTTGGAGCCTCCTTGGCTGTCTCTTTTCCTTTGTGTTTGGGAACAAAATGTTCCTTCCATGAAAGAAATGGAACAAGGGGGGAAATAAAGAAAGAAATTCAGTTGAAATATTTTTTCTTAGGTTGACATTTATACTTAATTTGGGATTTTCACTAAAAATAGCTTCTTTTAAACAAAAGCATATCATTGCACTGTGTTCACTCAAGCCTCTTGATAATGTAAGGGAGAAGTGAAAGACACAGGATGATGCCCACCATGTTCTGGAAATCAATTATCCTAATTATTTTTTATGTCAGTTTGGATAAGGATATTTTGCCTCCTTGGCATATTCTGGCATCATAATTATAGAATCAATTACAGGTACAGCCTAGTTATACATGGATTTTTTTATACCCAGTTTTGACTCAACATAAATGGCCACTACAAATCACAGTTTTAAAAACTGCTTTTCTATGTTACAGAAACAGTCACGCAAGCAGTCTTTCCATTCTTCAGCTGAGCCAGTCAAAGACACTTTAGATTTCTAACTGCTGGCTGCTTGATGACAACAGTAAGAAAAGCTGTTTAAAAAAATGTAAAGAGACAAACTTTGTTATTTTTTAAAATTGCTTTTATCTAACACATTTTTTTTGGTATCAATGGCAAGTCCCAGAATCAAACCCCTTCATATATTGAGATATGGAGCACAATCCTAACCATATTTATGCAAAAGTAAGCCCTATTGTGTTCAATGGACCTTACTCCCAGGAAAGTGTCTTTAGGATTGCAGTCATGCTCTTATTCTATTCAGAGCAATGGAAGAGCAAGAAACCTGAAAGTGAGTCTTCAAATCTATTTTTCCACTGGGTTTTTTTACCCACAGATTTTTTTTAATCCATGGAAGGAATAGAACCATCTGGAATATCTGGAACAGAACCCTAATCCATCTGGAACAGAACTCTAGTGGATAACAAAGGCCACCTGTACCAGGATATTTGAGAACTGCCCTCTAATTACAATGGGCTTTTGGTATCCAGAGGGGATCATCCCAGCACTGGTCAAAAAAGAATAGTTAGCAAAGTGATTTTCAGTCTTTTTCATCTCATGGCACACTGACCATGTGTGAAAATAGTCAAGGCACACCATGCTGCTGCTGGAGGGAGGGGGTTTCAATTCTTCAATAACCCTATTAATAAATGATGATTATTTAATAAATAAATATATTTGCCAAACTCCCAAGGCACGCTTGTGGACCACTTGCAGTACATCATAGCACTCTGGTTGAAAACCAATGAGTTAGCACAAGCTTCTAAGGAGTCATAAAATGCAGCCACAGATAGGAGGAGGTGGTGCACTGATTTGAAATCTGAAAACAGCCCAGTCCTCTATGCATACCTACTCAGAAGTCAGTCCTATTGTGTTCAATGGAGCTTACTCCCAAGCAAGGGATTGCATAGGTCTGCAGCCTAACGGACAAGTTTACAAAGACTTCAAAGCATCAGTGTTTACAAAGCTGCTGCTAGACTTTACATGGCTAGCTGCAGGCAGTAATTTGGAATCATTCATTCATTTGATTTATATCCTTCCTGTGCAGATGGAAAACGTTTTACCTGCTGAAATTGGTATATTTAAGGCAGAATCATGCCATATACACAATGCTGGCAATGAAAACATTCCCAGCTTAAAGCTGCAAAATCAAGGCACACTTACCTGGGAATAAGCCCCACTGGCCACAGTCAGGATGACCATATGGCATAACCCCAAAGGAGAACAAGACCCCCTCCCAAAATGAAGGACACCCAAGGAAAATTATTAGAAACTAACGAGTACCATAACCAGCCAAATTTACACTCCAAAATCAGGTGCACATTAGATTTGATGGTACATTAGATTCCTGCAAATACAGTATTTTGATTATAAGTATAGGTTAGTATTTTGTTCAACAGTTTATTGTATTATAATTAAAAATGTTACATAAACCAATTGTCATATAAAGTTCTGTAATTGTGAAAAAAAATCATTAAACCCATTATCATAACTCGTTGAATGCAGTAAAATTAAATTTTGCACCTGCTTTGCAGTTGTGTGTTACAATTGCTGGTAAACATTTTCTTAATCTCAAGCCTTTTAAAATCAGGTGCGCATTAGATTCGAGTAAATATGGGTAATTCATTACACATAATTTATGAATTACAAGATGGCTATATGGTGCCTGCTCACAAGGGAAAGGAAGACAATGAAGATTTTTTTTCCAGGACACAAGGGTAAAAATCCAGGACATCCAGGAAATATGGTCACCCTGAACACAAGGGGCTTTACTTCTGAGTAAGGATGCATTCCCTCATCAAGTCTTCTGGGAAGACAAACTCTATCAATAAAATGAATCCTTAATCATTAGCAGCAGCTTCTACAAAGCAGCTTGGGGTAATCTCCTTGGGGTAATCTCCATACACACACTTGTTACCAGCTCCTTCTATTGAACAAAATTGCCTTTTGAGAAAACCTGTCCTCACCATCATCTGATCCTACAAAGAAAAACCTCCAAGCCCTGCCTGCTTTTCTGGGTGCCCTGCAGGAAAAGGTACTGTATGCTGAATATGGCCATCATGAAATCATGGCAGTGAAGGGGTGGTGGTGGCCTGTCTTCTGCATTCAGAAGATGTTTTCTATTTGCCACTGGGCACAGCTCTCTTGCTAACAGAGGGGAAGCCTAATGAGATTCCCAGATTGGGCTGGAGCAGTGGGGCTTGGCGCCAAGTCAGCGCTCAGAGTGGTTTCCTCTCCACGAAGGGGAAGAAAACAAAAACAGGCCAAAGAGATTCTCCCCAAGAGCTAGTCTCCAGTCCTTGCTGCCCCGATCAAGCCACAATTTCCTCCCCACTTGGGGAACCTTAGATCGGGGACCAGGGTGAAGCCAGGACCAGGTTGGGCCAGTAACCAGAGCACAGCTGATAATTTGGCATGTGTTTTTTCTGCTCTCGCTGTGTGTGGTCTGTACCCTGTGTAGTAACTGTATCTGTCCCTTGAGGAGTGATGTGCAGCCTTGCTGGAGAGCGGAGGTCTTGTGGAGTCACTGCAATCCGCTTGCCACTGGTGGTGAGAAGATTGCACACATTGCTGGAAGGAAGAACTTCCATTTTATCCCCTTCCCCACTGAACTCTGGGTTTCATTCTTTCATTCATGTTCTTTAGTTAAATCATCCTTTCTTTCTTTCCTTCCTTCCTTCCTTCCTTTCTTTCCTTCCTTCTCTTTCCTTTCCTTTCTTTCTTGAGGGAATCCATTTATATTTATGCACATTCCCTTTCTCTAGGGTTGTCATGATTTTCTTCTACAAAATTGGGACAGGACCCTCTATCCCAGTTGCCAAAATTCAGGTTTTTCCCTACTTTTTGGGACATATGTTTGGATGAGAGACACATTGCTTCAGCTGGGAGGGTCTGGGACTCACCTTTGCCTAGGGAAATCCCAGGGTTGGTTGTTGGTGTCTCCAGTGATGGGATTCAAATAAATTAACAACAGGTTCTATGTCCCATTAGCAACTGGTTTTCAGAACCAGGCACTCATTTGCAAAGGGTTCTATAGAACCTGTGAGAACCCCCTGAAGCCCCCCCTGGCGTGTCTCCCATCTGAAGCCTTGGAAAGCCGCTGGCACTCATGTGGACTACCTTGAGCTAAGTGCAGGCCAACTGAACTGGGTGCTTGAGGTCACAAATTGGTAAAGGATGCTCATCTTTCTCTAGCTGCCACACAGGTCTGGGTGGCTTGATGGGCAAAGATAATGTAGGGCTTGCCAATGATGCTGATCTTGTAGCTGCTAATTAACCCACAAAGAGCTCTGCTCCTACAGTTTGCAACTACATATAAATATAGGGTGATGATTTTTTAAAATAAAGGTAAAAATTGTAGGTTGTACTACAGGTTGTACTACAACCCCTGGAGGTTGTACTGCTAGTTGTGACCAACTGTAGGGGGTGGTGCTCATTCCCTTTTCTAAGCTGAAGATGTCTCTGTGGTCATGTGGCTGGAATGACTGTATGCCAAGGTGTTCCCTTCCCACAAGGCGGAACTTATTTAGCTATTTAACTTTCCTATTTGGTACCTATTTAGCTTTCAAGCTGCTATGTTGGCAGGAGAAATTTTTTAACAGGGAGATAATAAATCAAAGTTTGTGTACATGGTTCCTCCTCTCCTTCTGTCTTCACAACAACCCTGTGAATTGAGAGTGACTGGCCACCCAGGATAGGGTTGCCATACGTCTCCCCAAAATAGGGGCAATCCTGATTTTTGGTGATTAATTTCACATACTGGCAAATGGGACAGAGGGTCCTGTCCTGATTTTGTGGAAGAGAATTATGGCAACCCTAACCCAGGAAGCTTTATTGCTGAGTAGGGATTTGAACATGGATCTTCCAGGTTTGTGTATCCCACTTTTGAACTACTCATTATCTTGGCTCTCTTCCTGGCTGTGCGATTCTTTGAGTGGCACAAATGCTTCAAGAGTGGCCACGAGGAGGTGGAGGATGTCCCCAAGTCAGGATGGCCTTCCTCAAAGAAGACAGCTGAGAACACTGACAAAGTGAAACAGTTGGTGCGAAGTGATCATAGACTGATGGTGCGGATGATAGTGGAGGAGCTCAGCCTGAACAAGGAGTCAAAGAGGACCAAAGCTAGCATTTTAATTAAACTACCTTCTGACTGCCACCCGTGGCATTTTTGTCCAGGCTCAAACCTCAGAAAACTCAATGCCGCCACCTGTGGCATTTTTATCTGGGCTCAAACAGCAGAAAACATAATGCTGCTACCTGCAGCATTCTTGGTGTAGGAGCTGGGAATGTGGAAGGTGTACACCAGGATGGTGCCCAAGCTTTTGTTGGAAGACCAGAAGGAGTTCCGGGTCATTGTTTGTCAAGACTTGGTGGAGAAGATGGAAGATGATCCAGAGTTCCTTGGCCAGGTCATCACAGGAGACAAGAGCTGGGTCTTCCAGTATGACCCAGGCACCAAGGTTAAGAGCCTGCAGTGAGAGACCCCAACCGAAAAAAGCTCACATGTCCAAATCAAAGATCAAGGTCATGCTTGATCGCATTAATGGTCCATCATGATTTTGTACCTCAGGTCAGACAGTCAACCAGCACTTCTACCAGCAGGTCCTCAATCACCTCCATGACCAGGTGCTGCGCAGCAAGCGGGTTCAGGGGAGAGACAATTCATGGCTGCTTCACCACAACAATGCTCCTGCACACACTGCACTCATTGTGAGGCAGTTCTTGGCCAACAAATAGATCACAGTTCTTGACCACCCTCCTTATTCCCCAGATCTCACACCATGCGACCTCTGGCTCTTCCCCAAACTGAAGACTGTGCTCAAAAGAACCCACTTCACCTCTCTAGAAGAGATCAAGGCCACTGTGACAAGGGAGCGAAGGGGCCTCAAGCTGGAGGACTTTGCCAAGTGCTTCCATGGGTGGCAGAAGTGAATGCAGAAGTGCATTAACTCTTGGGGGGATTACTTTGAAGGGGACAATGCGTAATCTCTCTGTAGATTTGTAATAAAACTATTTTGAGAGAAGTCTCGTTTCTTTATTGTCACACTTATATGAACGAAGGGCCAGAGGATGAAAGTCTTTCTGGAAGCAGATAGACATAGGAGGAGGACTGGTGTGTTTATTGAATGGAAGGTCCATCCAAGCAGGTTAAGTCACCCCCAACTCCAGCCAAGCTCCAGTTTAAATTAGTTGTGAGTGACTGTGAGTTAGTTGCCATCATGTCCAAGATAAACACTCTCCCCTCTCAACTGCTGGGTGGAAATTTCCATCGCAACACTTCTGCTCTGTCTTGTGCGTAGACAGGGATCTTCCCCAATTAAACAGGCCAGGCTGAAACCTATAGATTTCTTCTTCTTGTGATATATCCAGCATCAGATGTTGGCGATCAGGTTGGCAAACTTATTTTAACAGCAACCAAGGCCTGTCTGGCATGAGAGTCCCTGCCAGTAGCTATGCTACCGTCAGCATAGCCCTAGGTATCACTGGAGCATACAATCCCATCAGGGCTGGGCCCGGCCTGGCCCAAGATCCAGTTCGCCTGAAGTGGGAGGGGCCAGGCCAGGGTCAAGGGGCAGGGCGGGGGTGGGGCGAGGGACGGGCCCCAACCCTGCCACACTGCACATGTGCCAGGCTTTGCGCATGCGCAGTGCGTCTCCTGAAGCTCAGTGCGCTTGCGTCGAGCTGGACGCAAGTGTGTGTCTGGCAGCCACTGGCAGACCGGTCCCCGCGGTTCTTGCCAGCCGCTGCTGCGACCGGTTGACCAGCGGCCGCCAGGTGGGAAGATCCGGTTTAGGCAAATAGGCCTGAACCAGCATCTGCCCACCAGTGAATCCGATGTATAAAAAAAGCAGGCCTCCGTCAGTCTTGGAAGACTATGGTATCGTGCTCGGCGCTGCATACGCTGCATGTGAAGCATGAAAGCCTGGGTTAGATTGTTATGGAGGATAGGCTGTTACCCAAGCAGCAGATCCCCCCTCTCCACGCCACTGAATTAGTCCAATGGAAAGGCAGAGCCAATACGATTGGATCCAGCTGGCGTCGCAGAGCTGGGCTAAGGACAGGAGCGCACCCTGTCTTGTGTGGAGTGCCAACCCAGGTCTCGAACCCTGGCCTCCTGGTTAACAGGCACAGTGCCTTAGCCACTTGCGCCACCCACAGCCTCAATCCCATGTATGCTGTACCGTGAAAAGGTACTGTCTGTGTTGTTGGTTTTGTCTCTTAATGGCTGCAATCATAAAAACACTTTCCTGGGAGTAAGACCCATTCAACCCAATGGGGCTTTCTTTTGAGTAGACCTGATTAGGATTGTGCTTAATGGCTCCCTGTGTCCTCCAGGCCCGAGCCATGCCCTCAATAGATAGGCAGAGATGGGTAGGGTAGGACCAAATGCCACCTGGAGCTGCAGTGGATGTTGTCTCTTAATGGCTCCCTCTGATTATTTTTGGTCACATATTATCCTAGGTATGTTAATTGTTGGCTCGGGGGCTCCAAAGCTTGCTATAAACACTGTGGGTCAGGACCCATTTGGTGGGTGCTGACCCGATTTCTAGTGGGTCCTCCAATGAAAACCTGGCTGATGGAGTTTAACTGAAGCTGTATTCAAAAGTCAGATAACTGCTAACTGCCCTGCAAGGAGCTGAGCTCCTGCAGACTGCAAGCATGACTAAGTATAGGGAGATCAACATCTGTCTTTTTTGTATGTGATTTTTTCCTCCCAAGTCCATTAGTGGCATCAGGTAATGGGGACAAGTAACAGCTGAAGTACATTTCCAATCCCCTTAAGCCTTGAGGATATTCATCAGGCCAGTCTTGCCTCCATACTGGAAATGGATTGAGACATTTGCAAATAAAGTGATTTAGAAAGGAATATTAATTTGCAAGCATTGTTTTATTTATTCAAGTAGAAAGCTAGGTGGATCCCGATAGAGTGACATTTAGAAAAGTATATCCCTGTCTAAAACATTTGAGAACCACTGAGCTGGTGTACTCAATAGGTAATCGAGGATAACCAGATAATTGAAATGGATTTTCTCAATTTTAGCCACTAGTGTCAAACTCAGCATGTAGCCCCCCTAAAGCTTGTAGCCCTCTGCACCCCCCAGCTACACTACTGAGTTGAATGAATGAGATTGGGCATAACTGAAAGGTGTCAAAAGAGTGGATCATCAGAAAGCAGGGGATACCTGTACTTGGAGCCCAGAGCTAGACCTTTGGAGCAGGAGCCACAGATGTGTCGATCTTTATACCTGAGCTCTCTGAATTCCCCAAAGAACTTCCCTTCAAGTCAGTGACCTCAGGCTGGCTGATGATAACATACCAGTGCTAGTCTTGATGGAGGGGAATTAAAGGAATCAAAGGCTATCTCTTTAATATATTCACTCTTCAGGCACAGAGGTGTGGTGGGGTGACCATGTGTGGAGGTAATCAAGGTCTCCATGTTGGAGTGACCTGTGAAATGCTGACTCGCTGCATGCAATTCTAGCAATTCTAGCAATTTTGTGTCCTGGTACATTGGTTGGTCCACAGATGTATGACGAGATTTTTGGGGAAGGCCATTGTGAAAGTGTGCATGATGTGCCTTGTAAGAAAACTGATGTGTCTTGACAGTTTGAGCACCTCATCTGTGCGCCTTGAGATGAAAAAGATTGCAAATCACTGGCCTGGTTGCTCAGGGGTCGCTCATGGCCTAAACCAAACAGGTTCTGTGCTCATCTAAGTGTCCAAGTACCTTCCAGTAGGTAATGTTGATGGATCCGAACACAAAGTGGCTTGCCCGATTCATTAAAATAGAAAGTTTTAATGCATTTTAAATGCATAGTCCATTTAAAATGGAAAGAGACAAATGCTAAGCTTCTGTTATAATCTACCAGGGTCCATTCTCTTGTGGCCACTCCAGACAGTGTTTTGCACTTGACATCCTGTTTTGACCCAGAGCAGTGCTCAATGGGGGAAGTTGAGCCCCCTCCATCACCACTACACTGTTAAAGCCTGGTTGAAAATTAAAACCATTGACCATCCCAGTAATGAATTAGTAACACACTGATACCTAACCGGAGTGTGAGATGTTCCAGGTGTCTCCGAATGCCAAAGAGGAACTTGGAATTGAATTTCAGCTATTGAATCTTTATATGTCCCTCGAGGGGACACTGGCTATTCATAAAAAGGAAGTGCCTCTTCTGGATTCACAATGATGGTCCCCCCTCCGTTCCCTGGGATTTGCATCATCACCTTTGTGACAAAGATTACTCAAGAATTTTTGGAATTAAATGTTCTGAAACTAATGCCTTCTAATACCATGGCAGCAGAAAGGTATAGTTCTCCTCCCTTACAACATTTTTAAAAATCAGGTAATTGGAGATAGCTTCAGGTTTTGGGAGGTCCTTGTGGGAAAAGCCTGCAAGGTTCTCCCAACAGCATCTTCCTCTTAACTTTTGGTAAGGGTGCATGTGAACCATATTCCTCTTCCACGGTGACCTGAACTGAGCAAGAGGATGGGGGACGGTCCTCATCTGTCAGTAACGTAGTTGCAGAATGAAAGAGGAAACTCAACTGCACCTATTCTGTTATTTCCTGAAAACTCACACTGGATGATGGTTGATCATGATGGCCCCTGATTGATGATGATGATGGCCCCTGGTTGATGGCCAGATGGAAGTGGCAGCAAAACTTATAAAATAACACCAGGAGCAGAAAAAAATGGTCCACTGCTTGCCACTGCCTCTTGGTAAGTCAAGGCCCAGGATCCAACTAGGGTCGCAATCTTAGCCACACTTACCTAGAACTAAGCTCCATTGACTACAATGAGACTTACTTCTGAGTAGATAGGCATAGGATTGGGCTGTAAGAGACATATGGAGAGCAAAAAGCATTGGATTCCTAAAGGCAGTACTTTCTTTCCCTGGTGCTATTTAACAACATCTGGCCCACACTTAACCAGTATACGCTTCTATGAGTCCTGTTTTTTGTGGCCAAATGGGCCACATACTGCCTCCTCCAGATCTCTAGAAGCTTTTTAAGGTCTCCAGAGGGCTACTAAATGAAAACCAAAAGTGACCTTTAAAGGCCATGAGATTTAAGGCCTTCTGCAGGTCAGAGAAATCAAAGGTAATCAAATTCATGATGATATAGTTTATTTTTAACCAGAAAATTTTTTATTTTTTTGACACAATTATCACAACTCATTTCCTAAAAGAATTTTAAATTGGTGCTTCCGGAGATGGGGAACTATCCTAACCATCCTAACTACAGACTTGAATAGGATTCCAACTTAAACCCAGGCTGAAAACATCCCTCAAGCCAGCTATTAGGGAAATGTTGTCTAAGAGACTCTTAAATGTTGTCTAAGAGACTCTTAAATGCATTCTTACTTTCCCTGAAAGTTAGAACTATTGAACACAATGGGGTTTACTTTTGAGCAGACATGGTTAGGATTCCAAATTCAAAGTCTATTTCTAGATTTCAAACTCGTGATCTAGATTTTTTTCTAGAGGCTGGACTTTTCTTGACTGACTGTACTTTTCCAGAGACCACCAAGATGCTAGAGCCAAAGAATATGGACTCATCTTTCCACCCTGGTTGCAAAGACGCTCTTGCATTATAGATCAAGGAAATGAGCTTTAAGGAGGAGAACAAGAGATGAATAATTGAAGATTAATCGGGAGCAATTCGGAGTAACCTGAGCCTCGTGAGGGCTGCAGATCAGTGGACGGGAAACTGAAAGAGGAGACCAAGAGCCCTGCTTCCATGTCACAGAGGTTAGCAAGACCTGTAGAATAAGCAAGTAGGAAGTGGAACGAGGAGCCTCAGAACTGGGCACATTTGCATGGAGACCAGCGGGATGATCCAGGCTGGAAGGGGTGAACAGCGCTTGGCTTCAGGCTCCTTTCCCATCCAGTGACATGGAGAAATGGATTATGGATTGGGAAGGACCCTACAGTTTAGGAGCCTCCTGAAAATCTTCTACATCCTTCCAACAGTGGCTTATGGTGAGTAACATGTTGGATCTTTGCCAGCCTTTTTAGGAGCCAATCGTAATCCCTCAGTTAGGCCAGCACGAGTTCTGGCACAAGACTCAGGCTGGCCGAGGGTGTCACAAAAGTGCCATAAGGCACTTCTGCACCACTCCTGCGTGTGAGGCCAGTGCACAGACATGTGCCAGCCTCTCCAGAATGGAAAGATGGGTGAGTTGTACGGGGCCAAATTGGTTAGGGTTGTGCCCCCAAACTCCTAAGTTAAAACTTCTATTTCTGTTATCTGTCTGCCCCCCATAGCTATAGGAGTGTACCTCCTTCAATTGGTGGGGGGGGGGCATCTTATTTAAAAACACAGATCCTCAGCTTTTAGGAGACCATTATTAAAAACACTGACAAATTCACTGGGATGTCAACCATCCTATATTATTTGCCAGCTGCCTGATGAATGAATCACTTGCCTCGTCTGATAATGGCCACTTATTCGTTCTAATAGTAGTAATTGCAGAAGTAATAGCAATGTGGCCCTCAACAAAACGCACTCTGCACATGCACAGGAACACTGTTACCTGCCTAACACGTGCTACCTATCCTAGGATGTTGAAAACACATAGTAGGGTACCTACTTATGACTTAGAATGCTCTAAAACAAATTAAGTTCTATGGCTCCAGATATTAGGGGAAGGAGCAAACTGTCCTTGTCCAGCTAGAAGCCAAAGAGGTGCTGCGGGGTTATTCCCCTCCCATAAAGAAATCAGCAAGAGGGATGGGCAAAGAGACATTGATATATTAAATGCAACATTTTAGATATTTGTATTGGATATCGGAGCCCCTAGGAAAAGGATATAAAATCCTTTTGAATGAATGAATGAATGAATGAATGAATTCTGCCCTTCCCAATTCCACTGGTAGAAAATCTTGGAAAGCTCAATTCCTTTGTCTCTTTTAGGTCAGCTGCTCCCTGTAGAAGACGCAAAGTATGAGGAGCACATGCTCAAAGGGATCCGGGATCGCTCCGTGCTGTTGCCATGTGGAGATGTGGTTGTGCCCATGATTGTTTTCTGGAGTTTCACCAAACTGGGCTCGCGCACACCCAAGGCTGTGGCCATCAGCAATGGCCTAGATTCCAAAGTGGAGAAGGCCTCCTTCGTCCTTGGGGACGTGAGCATGAAAAACAGCAGTCTGGAGATCAAGAACTTGCACACGGCTGCGGAAGGGCACTTCATGTGCCAGGCAATGTATGAAACGGAAGGGGAGATCCAAGTGGCTTATTTCTACATTGAGCTGATTGTTTTGGGTAAGCCAGCCCCTCCAAATGAGAACTTAGCCAGACCATACAATGAAAAGACCACACAACCTTAAAGGTCTTAATATTTTTAGAGAAAACCATTACTGGGAGCAGAAGTGAAGGGAAGAACATGGTACTGGGAAGGGGAGGCACTGGAACCTTGGTGCTCTGTACCAGTGCCCCCCCCCCCCATGAAGAACACTGGTGGATGAGGCCAGGGTTGAACTAGGGTTGCCTTAATTTTCTTCCACAAAATTTGGACAATACCCCTCTGTTGCATTTGCCCCAAACCAGGATTGTCCTGTTTTTTTTGGGACATATGACCACCCTAAACTGAACCCAGAAGTGACACATACCATTCAGGACTATGATGGTGCCAGATGTTATTGCTGGATTTGTCCTTTTTATATTTGCCTAACCTCCTCTTTTAAATCCATTCCGCTTTCTCTAAAAATGAGAAACGACACTCTAAAAATGAGTGGTCGTTGCCACATTGTGTGGCACTGAAGTCCCACTGGTTAAGCATGCTTGGTCGGAAGATGTCAATCCTTTGTTCTCTCTGAATTCTCCAACCCCAAGCAGATGTGCCCTTGTGTGTTTGGAGCATCAGGTCAGGCAGTTTCATGGCTTATCTATCTATCTACAGTATTTATATACTTATCTTTTCCAGGACCCACAGAGGAGATGTCTTTGTCCAAGACCTCCTTTCCCTACCCTGGAATCAACATCGTTGATGTTGATCTCAGCAAATGCACTGAGGTCAACAGGCACAATGGAGAGCATAACACAGATGTGCAGACCACACAGTGCTGTGACATCTTGCTTCTCTTGACATGTGCTGCCAAGGATGCGACTAAGGAATGTCAAAAGAACATCTCTTTATTGGATCTCACCCCCACCCATTAAAATTAACGTGTGTGATGTTGGAGGGTTTTATTGGCCGGCTTTCCCAAGAAAGTATCTATTGCTGCAATCCTAAAGACACTTTCCTGGGCGTAAGACCCACTGAACAAAATGGGACTTACCTTTGAGTAGCCATGATTAGGATTGTGCTTTATGTCCTGTGGTTCAATGTAGTTGTTGGATACACTTTGTGTTGCCTGAGAATTATCTAGTGCAAGTGTCTGGCTGTCTGTCATTTGTTTGCCATAAATAAAATGGGAGTGACTTTCCTACATTTTGAACCAGTGGACAACTGAATTGATTTGTTGCAAGCTGTAAACAAAGAGAAGGGAGAGGGAATTTTTTTTAAAGAAACTGGCCAATGAGTTGCATATATGTTTGTACATTGCATCTGGCATGGGATATAGCCTTGCAGCTTTGCATACATGCTTAATTCATGTTTGAGAGACTCTTATCAGCCAACGTTGATTGAGCGAAATGAATCCATGCTCAATTTAAATACCTAACCCTGCAGTGGCATTGCTAGGTGTGCAGGCTGCACTGGGTGATGCGCACAGGGGGTGTGTGACACCACTACTGGCCAAAATTTATTTTCAAATAAAAACTTCATGATGTATATCAGTCGATGCATAATTTCATGCATAATGCATTGAAACAAACCTTGCTGAAATATCTTGTGTCGATCAAACGTCATAACCAAAAATACCATTGTGGTGGGGCAATGGTACATCACAATACACACTGTCCAGAACTTTGCCCCACGCACTGCGTGGGAGGAGGTCCATCATAGGGGTGACACACTGGCTTCCTGCACTGTACGGTGTAAACCCAGCTGATGCCACTGTATCCCTGAAGCATTTCCTTTGGGGTGATTTTTGATATCCACTCCATCACCACAGAGCCGTGTCCCGGTACCAGATTTTGGCTTCGTTTTTCAAGGGTTGGCAACCTCTTGCAATTCTCGAGTTCCTCCTCAGATTTTTTGGGATGCATCCAGACTGATAACCTTTACCCATAAGTTTTTCATGCATGGCACATTTGCCAGTCTGCCCACATCTGCCAGGTCCTATTTCTATTTGTTCTGGCTTTTGTCAACCTCTGAACAAGAGAGAGATAAAGGAGACAGTCAGAATATCCTAACCACTGGTTTTCAGTCTTCTTAGAACTGGGACCCAGTTTTTTTAATGACACTGTCAGGACCCATGTGGCTTTATGAGACTTTTAAAAAAGTGATCTACAAAGAAATAATATTTATTTACAAGCAGTTACTTATTTGCAAAAAAAAATCAATTTCTTGTAAAGAGGCACCCCTAATAAATAGCATCAAAGCTTGTGAAGCCTTCACTTAACCCCCAATAGTTACTGAAAAACTTGGGGTGGGGGTTGGGGAAAAACAGAAAAAATGTTCATATATTTATCTCCCTTTATTTTACACAAATTTGTAAATGCCAGAAATTTGGCTCCTAATAATTGCCTATTAGGATGATTATCTGTTCATTATTTCCAGGACAATTAGCAGCTTGAGGGAGCTGTCTGATCTTTCCATCACCAGCATTTTCACTGGAGGTACTTAGTGGACCACCAGAAATTGGGTCATGACCCATCAAGTGGATCTTGATCCATATTTTGAGAAATACTCCCTTAAACCCATATTTTTGAGATAATTTTCTGGGCAAAGCCCTGATGTAGGTCAATGTCATGGCTTCATGTCAATGCTGGCAACCTATTGAGATTCAACACATAGGAGAAATCTGCAGAAACATGAATTCCTCCTGAAAGTTGACCCCTATGATGATAAGCTGCATCTGCTAAAATTCCTTCCTCTACACCAGGGGTCTCCAAAGTTTTTGTCCTAAGAGCCACGTAAAATATCTGGCACAGTTTTGAGGGCCAAATAAAGTATTTTAAATATATTACTATTTGGTCTCTTGCAGTTCCTGTGTCAAAGCCTTTGCTCCAGATGAATGATTCTACACCAGTGGAAGGTATGCCTGTGGTGATGACATGCACGGTGAAAGAGGGCACACACCCAGTTGAGTATTCCTGGCAGCGCCATACTAACCGGGATGGCATGATGACCATCACAGAAGCCACAGGGAGCTTGTTGAATCTAACATCATCCAACCGGACTCAGATGGGTTGGTACACATGCACCGTCCAGAACGAGGTCAACAGCCAAACCAGCGACCAGATGTACCTTGATGTTATCTGTAAGTAGCTGTGTTGTGTGGCCAAATGTTCCATCTTACAAAAACTTTGCATCTGTTCTAGAAGGTCTCGATCCTTCACCTGGTAAACTTGGTTTCTGAGGGCTAATCAGACAGGATGCAGACAGGGTTACTCCAATATATGGCAAAAGTTTCTATGTATGGGGGGCATTGAGAAACTTCAGTTTGGGGTCTCCTCGGTATGTTAGGAATCTCTTGGATTTAAAAAGTCTTATGGGGACAGAGCATGAACATAAGAAGTGCCCCACTGCATCAAACTGAGGGGCCATCTTGTCCAGTTTCCTGTATCTCATAGTGATCCACCAGATGCCTCTGGGGGCCCAGAAGATAACAAGAGACCTGCATCCTGGTGCCCTCCCTGGCATTCTGTGATAGCCTATCTCAAAAATCAAGATGCTCCTTGCCCCTCTAAGAAGTCACAGAAGATTGAGGGAAGACTTCAGTGTGTAGAAGAGGAAAATTCAGCAGATGAGAAGCTGCACCTGCTTAAATTCTCTCCTCTACACAATTGCTAAAAGTCCAGGAACCCTAAAGTTGAAAGTTTGGCCACCTGCTGGAGCTCGCAGCAAGAGCTCTTGGGCTCAGGAACAGCCTGCCTTGTACAGTTGTGGGCATTTCGATGTTCCAATGGAGGTCCTCAAGTAGAGGCTACATCGGTGATTTTCAACCCTTTTCATCTCATGGCTGGCTTACAAGGCACTAAAATTGCCAAGGCACACTATCAAGTTTTTGACAATTGACAAGGCGCACCATGATGCCACTCAAGGCTCACATTCTCTAATGATCCTAATAATGGCTTCCTGTGGCTCACCTGTGGACTGCTTGCAACACACCAGCATGCCATGGCACATTGGTTGAAAATGGCTGGGCTGGGCCAGCAATTGAACTGGTCCAGCAGTACAATTTCCAGCTCTAGAATTCTATGATAATATCCATTAGGAAAAAAGGGAAAAGAAGGAACTGCTTATTCCTTTACAGGAGGGGTCTCCAAACCTTTTGACAGGAGGGCCACATCATCTCTCTGACACTGTGACAGGGGCTAAAAAAGCTAATTTTCATTTCAAATTTGAATAAATTTATATAAATTTACGTATAAGGATGTATTGGAGTGGATTACAGGGTTTGGCCTGGGGCTGGATAGAGGGGTCTTGCCAAGGAACACACCTAGCCCCAGGGCTGTGGTTTGGAGACCCCTGCTTTACAGGTATATAAAATTCTAAAAATGGGTAATCAGGGCTGGAGAGATGTAACATTTTGGGTGCAACCCTGACCAATTTAGACCAATTTAACTCAGCTGGCATAACGTCCATGGTGGTGTTGGGAGTAAGGTGTATGCCTGTTCCCTGGCCTAATCCTTTTGTGACACTCCCAGGTCAGCAAAGGGATTATGCTGGCCTAATTGGATGTTAGGATTGCAGTCTAACCCTAAAATCCAGAGTAAGTACGGGAGCATGTAAGAGACATTTATGTTGACACAGTTATAGCACCACCTAGTGAAAACCTATGGGAAATTCATATTGCAATCCAGAGTAAATTGCAAGGACTCTCCATAATTACTCTGGACTGCACCCTTAGTTTCAGAAATTGTGTGATTAGCAAACATCTGATTCTTCTGAAGAGTCAACCAAATAAAGGCGTCCCCCACTCTCTGACTGTTCGTTTTCTGATAGTTTTGCTCTTTCAACACCTTTCAGTTATGCCCAGAACTCATTCATTCCACACATGCTCCACTCTTTCAACCTCTCCCTGCTGGTTTAAAGACTAAAATTGTCTTCCCTGATTATGATTTGCATGTAACGTGGTGATCAGACTGTTTTTGGTGTTTCCTATGACTTTCTTCAGTAAATAATATTCAAATACTGTTGTATACTGATATTCAAATAGTGATGTATTTTGGCTACGTGTTAATAAATATGTGTTATTTAGGCTTTTGCAAGTTATATATATATATATATATATATATATATATATATATATATATATATATATATATATATATATATATATATATATATCTTTTTGGTGGCAATTTTGCAACTGCAATCCTGGGTTCCGCTTTCCAATGGTTTTTACTTTTGGACAGTGCTGCAGTCCCTAATCCATCTGATAATGCCTGTTTCGTACCTGATCCTTTTTGTACTGAACCCGATCCTTCTGGAGTACCACTAAATGCCTAATTATCTCCCCCTAGTTGGGCCTGACGAACCAGTGATCAGCGTGGAACCGTTTGCTATCAACCAGCATGGCTTCTCGGCCAACGAACAGGAAGAAGTGATCATGACATGCCTGGCTCCTTCAAACCCACCCAGTCACTATGTTTGGTTTTACAACAGCTCTCAAGTGTACGCAGGCCAGAAATACGTGATAGCTCGGATCTCGCGGACCCAGACAGGCACGTACACTTGCCTGGCTCAAAACACTCATCTGAACACCCGGACTCAGACTACCATCATCTTGACAGTCTACTGTAAGTAGGTCATCCTTCCCCATCTCACTGAGCATGAAGATCTGGCATGTACTGTCGGCCCTGCCTGTCCTCCTGTCTTCTGCTTGCATTGCCTTCCACCCTTCCATGGATTTATAAAAAAATCCAAAAAAAGCTGAAAAGGAATCTGAAAGTTGTCAAAGAAATCTGGTGTAGATCATTGGAGGCTGTACATGATGGTGGGTATCTCTTCCATCTTGTTGGCCTTGAATGATGATCAAAAACTAAAGTCCATCTGGCATAACAGGACAGAGAAAGTTGCTGCCCAGCATTAAGAAGGGTGGACTTGCCTACTTACTCAGTGTAGTATTCCTTGGGCTCTTCTGCATCCAGGCCAAGCAAACTGTTTCATTCTTTCTGGTCAGATTCTTCTGATTTGGCTCTTGTTATTAAGGCAAATGAAAGAGGGAGACTTTATAAGTGACAAAATGCCATGGGTGATGATCTCAGTGGCTTCCTGGGCTCCCCCAAAATAACCAGATATGAAGCTGTGGTTGGTGAGCTTTGTTTTAAAAACAAAGTTAACAGCCCTATGTATGAAGTGGAAATATATAGGGTTGCTTAAGGAGCTCACCTGAACTTGAACACTTTTCAAAAGCATGGTTTTATTGATAGATCTTCATAGATTATTTATGGAACGGTTTTTCACAACAGTCACCTTTCATAATGCAACAGGTGTAGCAAATGATGGGAAATATAGTTCCTTGCCACAAAGGGACCCATCCTAAGCAGGTTAAAGATAAAAGGAAAATGCTGTGAATCAGGATCTTTGTGTGCTTCCTTCTTACAAAGTGGACAGCAATCTCATTTGTGAACAGCCTGCAGATGACAACATACTATTTTCTCTTCCCTTACGTGGGGGGAACAGATGGAAGAGATTTGAAATGAGGCATTAGAAAAGTGATCTTTAACAACAGAGGAAAAGAAAAGGGAGGGATGGGAGGGGATATCAGATAACCTTGTTTCGGATAACCTTGGGCTAGCACTATTTACAGTTCATTGCCTGCAATGGTACAAATTAGGTCTGAATTTGTTATGAATTTGTGAAGCCTTATTATGAAGGTTTGCAAAACAGTAGCCATGTGTAAGCCTCTTTGCAAATCCTTTTTAATTAAAGCAATATATAAGTAGTAATATACTGGCACTTGGCTGCTTTGGATGAAAAAGGTGCATGGGAAGGGAGGGTGCCCCTGTGATGACACCAGTGGTGGGCACCAGCAGGTTTGCACCTACTCTATAGAACCGGTTGTTAATGAGAGATAGGCCATGTAAAGTTTAAAAATAGCCATTTAAAAATGGCTGCCAGATGGGCAGAGAATCGGTTGTTAATTTCTTTGAAGCCCATCACTGGATGACACCACTTTGAGAACCATGCAGAGGGCAGCCCAACATACCAGTGTCAAAGGTGTATATCCTAGAGCAGTGTTTCTCAAAGTGGGGGTTGGGACCCCTTTGGGGGTCGCCTGAAGACCCCTGGTGCAGGGGGCCAGTTCAGGCTTGCCAGACCTCTGGCTGTAGCTGCGCGCATACTGGGGCTGACTGACAGCCTCAGGGCCCAATCCTATGCATGCCTACTCTGAAATAAATCCCATTATAGTCAGGGGGGCCTTTACTCCTGTAAATGTGGATAGGATTGCAGCCTCAGGGCCCAATCCTATGCATTCCTACTCTGAAATAAATCCCATTGTGTTCAATGTGTGCATAGAACACACATTTCATTTGTAACAATGAAAATACATCCTGCATATCAGATATTTACATTACGATCCATAACAGTAGCAAAATTACAGTTATAAAGTAGCAACGAAAATAATTTTATGGTTGGGGGTCCCCACAACATGAGGAACTTATAAAGGGGTCACAGTGTTAGGAAGATTGAGAACCACTGTAGAGAGTCTTGGTTATAGTACAATAGGACATGGGGCAGGGTGGGGAATGTCCATCCCTCCAGGGTTGGCAACAGACCTCTGGGGGTTGCTAACTCCTCACTGCTGCTGTTACAATATTTACCCCCATGCGCAGATCTGCCCCAGGGGAAGCCCAGCTGCAAGCCACTGCCGGCTGCCAATTTCCGAGACATTGCTCTGCACTGTTCATGGCAGGGGGGTTTCCCCCTGGCACGGCTGTGGTGGGTGAAATCCAGGCAGGGAGGAAACAGTACAACCACATACTCCAATGCCACCCAAATTCACCGGGGCACGGACGTTCGCAATGGGAGCTCATACATTTGCCTGGCGTCGCATCCAGCGCTGAACAAAGATGCTGTCTGCAAGTCTACTGTGTGTAAGTATCAAGCTTTTACTTTACTCCAGTGGCATTACTGGGCAGTGCAGCAGGTGCATGCTTCACTAGATGATGTGCTTTGGGGGTAACACCACTACTTTCCAAAATGTTTAGGTATTAAAAAACACTGTTGTGTTATATATTAAAAGATGCATAATGTCATGAAGAATGCAGAGAAATAAAGTGTGTTGAAATATCTCTATTCTGTTAAAGGTTATAGCAAAACAACAACAACAGGAGTGGATCAATGGTACATTACTATGTCCACCACTCAGAATGTTGTCCATCCTATGCTTGAGAAGTTCATCTTAGGGGTGATGTACTGGCCTCCCTGCATCAGTGATGGCAACCCCTAGTGATGCCACTGCTTCTCTCAAGGTCTCCTATTTAAATGTTTGCTTTCCCCAATCCTCCCAGTTTGCACAATGGTCTCTAGAATTTATCATGGTTAGAAGGGTTGCCAAATTTTCTTTCCACTGGCTCATCTCCCACTTATCTCATCCTTCATCAACCCAGTTATCTGACTGCTGTCTCTTGGTTGTGTGGGTATCAGATAGCAGCAAAATGAGAAGTCTTGTGGCACTGTAAATGCTCACCAGTTTAGTTCAGCATAGGTTTACTTGGGCTTTGGTCCACTTCATCGATCTTCCAGTGCTGTAGGTGAGTGTGTGTTACACACACACACACACACACACACACACAGAGTCACACATATAAAGAGATATAGAGACAAAAACAAAAACAAAACAAACCTGAAACCGGGCAGGAAATGAAGCTGATGTCACTTAAATTACAAATTGAGTAAATGTTTTGAGACTGTCCAAAACCACTCTAAAAAGTGAAATTGGCCTCACTTTTAATTGGTAATTAGTTGGTAAACAAATTACAAAGCAGATTACAAAAAAAATTATGAAGCAGACCTATAAAGTATTAAGATGAACATGAATTTATTTTATTTATTTTATTTTTAAAAGAGATTTATACCCGCCTTTGTTGTGTCACAGCAAATGCCCAAGGCAGCTTAACATTTTGTCCTCACAACAACCCTGTGAGGTAGGTGAGGCTGCGAGAAAAGGTGATTGGTCCAGGGTCACCCTAGAAGCTATCCAAGGATGGATTTGATGGTCCTCAAAACTTTCAGTGTGATCTTGATTCAATGTGATCTTGATTCGATGGTCCTCAAAACTTTCAGTGTGAGACCCCATATATATTAACCCATGTCTGGAACAGGGTTGCCAACTTACCAGAATAAAACTGGCTTTTTCTTGTGTCTTAAACAGCCATTTAATTTTAGCCACTTGAATTTTTTTCCAGAATTCAGAGATAAGCCAGGAGCAAACCATAACCTTAATATACCATGCATATAATGTGTGTATGTGTGCATAGATGGATGTAGATGTGACCTCCAAATGCCAGATGCAGGGAAGGCACCCAGATGCAGGTGTCTTGTGTGCTCCCGGAGGCATCGGATGGACTGCTGTGAGACAGAGGAAGCTGGACTAGATGGGCCTTTGGCCTGATCCAGCAGAGACTTTTCTTATGTTCTTAAGAGGCTTTTAAAGACCTGGAGCCTTTACATATAAAAAAATGGCAACTCTAATTTTTGTGTGTTGGGGAGTTGAATCCTGAGTTGCCAATTCCTCTGGGGCAATACAGGTCTTGCTGTGACTAGAAACTGTCTTTAATATATTCTTTGTGCTGCAGGGGTTCCTGGAGGGAGCCCAACCTGTTCTGCCGTGGCATCAAAGCGGAACAAATTCCTTATGTTGACCTGTGATTGGGCAGGAGGACAACCTCGGGCGACCCTCTGGTGGAGAGATGGGAAGGATGACGTGCTGGGAGGGCTGAAACCATCACAGAACATCTTTGTCATGAAATCCAACACGACCCTGGGGGGCAAAGAGTTCACCTGCGTGGCGGCCCACCCTCTTCGGGCAAAAGCGGCAGAGTGCCACGTCCGGTTGGGTAAGCAGATTAAGGACTTCTCCATCTGGACTGGAAGGGAGGAGTATGTTGTTTTGTTGTATTAATGAAGCATGGCTTTGCAGGGGAGTGTGGGGGATCTAGCTCTTGCATGTCAGAATTTGCCACTAAGCAAATGTTCTGTATTATATTTGCCCCCAAGGAAAGCTGTCTAAGGGCGAAATCCAGAGTAACTACGGGGAGTCCTTGCTCCAGTGTAAGAACAACTTACTCTGGATTCCAATATGAATTTCCCATAGGCTTTCACTAGGTGGTGCAGTAACTACGGGTGCACGTAAAGTCTCTTCTGTGCTCCCGTAGTTACTCTGGATTTGGGGGTATCTCTGCCTGGATTCAGGTGGAGTGTTTCAGTTTGATACCTGTAGCATCAACATTCAAAAATAAAGGTTGCAAAAATCTGCACTGCTTTTGTGGATCTGCTGCACATGCAGGATCCCATGTTCAGTTGCACAGAGAATATACCCATATTTACTTTAATCTAATGTACTTTAATCTAATGTGCACTCCTAATTTAAAAAACTTGAGATTTTAAAACATGTTTACTGGCAATTGTAATGCCCAGCTGCAAAGCAGGTACAAAATTTAATTTTACTGCATACCACAATTAGTACTTTGATAATACCATATATATTTGAATCTAATATGCACCAATATTTTAAAAGGCTTGAGATTTTTAAAAACGTTTACCAGCAATTGTAATGCACAGCTGCAAATCAGGTGCAAAATATAATTTTTACTGCATACAACAATGAGTTTATGACAATAATAATATGACAATGGATTTATGTTATGATTTTTACCTAATTGCACTACTTTACACAACAGTGGCTTTAATGCTACATTTTTAATTACAATATAAAAACTGTTAAACTAAATACGGACATATACTTATAATCAAAGTACCATATTTACTTGAATCTAATGTGCCATCAAATCTGAATGCACATCCTGATTTTAGAAACTAAATTCGGCTGGAAAAGGTGAGCGTTAGATTCGAGTAAATACATTAATAATATGATGATGGGGTTATATTATGATTTTTACCTAATTACATTACTTTATACAAAAATGGATTTATGTTACATTTTTTATTAAATACAGTAAACTGTTAAACTAAACACTGGTCTATACTTATAATCAAAATACCATATTTGCTTTGCACTGCAATCCTAAAGACACTTTCCTGGGAGTAAGATCCATTGAACACTATGGGGCTTACTTTAAAGTAGAAAGGGTTAGGATTGTGCTCATAATCTAATACACACCCTGATTTTGGAGATAAAGAGCACAATCCTAACCATGATTAACTACTACACAAGCCTAACCAAGACCCACTGTGTTCAATGGATCTTACTCCCAGGAAAGTGTCCCTGGCCATGCATCTGTGCCTTTTAATAGCCTGTACAATGTGTAAAGGATTGTGCTGTTGTATTCTTAGTATTTCTATGTGGTCTTACCCCCAAATCCAGAGTAACTATGGGAGCACGTAAGAGACTTTATGTGCACCTGTAGTTACTGCACCACCTAGTGAAAACCTATGGGAAATTCATATTGGAATCCAGAGTAAGTTGTTCTTACACTGGAGCAAGGACTCCCCGTAGTTACTTTGGATTTTGCCCTTAGAAAATTGAAAGTAATTTTTGATCCTAACGCTTAGTTTTCTTTTTACAGAACCCCCTAAGCTCCTTGTGGAGAGGTCCAAAGTGTCACTCTTTGAAGGCAATGAGGTCCAGCTGGCCTGCCTCCTCCAAGGTGCTTACCTTGGGTCCGAAGTCGTCTGGTACAACAACAAGAACCAGGTTATTAGACCAAATGCTCGGAAATACCGGCTGCAACAGGAGAATGCTTGGTTTAACTTGACTCTCCGGGATACGGAGTGGATGAGGGATAGTGGTACTTACCGCTGTGCCGCTGTAAATGCTGTGGGCAATTCCTCGGCTAGTGTCAACCTGCAGGTGAAAAGTAAGTGAATTGTGGACAAGGGGGTTACCCATTCTAATGCCATATGCAGATATTCTCTAACTGTGGCATACATAGCCTTAAAGGGGGAAATAAGTATAAAAATTGGGGTGTAGATGAAAAGATGTGGAATAGAATTCCTGTCTCCTACAACAGGAGAAATTATATCATCAGCATGAGCCCTCTAGATCTTCCTCTAACACTTTTTCAAAGGCCCTGTGTTGGGTTCAGCAGGAAGTATACTGAGAAATTTCCCTAAGGGCATGTTCATCCAGGTGTAGATATATAGACAGATGGGGAAGGGGCTGATGGATATAAGAAGGGGAGATAACAACACGAGGTCATTCCCAGTGGTGGGCTTCAGGGGTTTTTCACAGGTTCTATAGAACCCTTTGCTAATGAGCACCTGGTTCTGAGAACCAGTTACTAATGGGACATAAAACCTGTTGTTAATTTACATTATTAGGACATAAAACCTGTTGTTAATTTGTTGGAATCCCACCACTGGTCATACTTTTCCTGAGTTACTGAAACTCCACTGAAAAAGAGTTATTGGATATATGGTGCAAACCTAACCTAAGCCAGCACAACCTATTGGTCTTCCCAGTGCCATGGTGATGTAGGGAGGCAAGCGCATATCTGTGCACTGGTCTAACCCTCTCCCAGGACTGGCGCACAAGCATCTTACGGCACTTTTGTGACATCCCCAGGTCAGCACAGGACTTATGCTGGGGCTTAGATCAACCTAACTGGAAGTTAGGATTAAGCCTGATTAGGCTTAGGCCTGATGAGCTCCTAAATGTCAGTATTTCTGCCGCCTTGTTAGATACATACTGTATAAGGGACATTGAGCAGAGGTTAATGGGACAACCATTTTGACTCCTGCAGAATATCCTGCCCCACCCAATGTGACAATCAGCAAGCTGATATACACGCGTCATCGGACAGAGGTTGAACTGGCGTGGGAGACCCATGGCTCTGGAAACCTTACCGGATTTGTTGTCCAGAGGAGAGAAGCCAAAAAGGCCCCCAAAAGGCAGCCGGTCAGTGCCTGGGAGACAGTGGCTAGTGACATTGATCCTGATACCCGTGATCAGAAGCTGGGCGGACTGGATCCTGCAGTGATCTATGCCTTCCGCATCCTGGCTGTGAACTACCGCACCATTGGCTACCCTTCTGAAGTGAAGACACCAGGTGAGGCAGTTAGCTGGTGTGGTTGCATTTTACCTGGAGGTCCTGATGTGCTCATACCTGTCCTGCCTATAAGGCTGGGCTATAAGGTCCATGTGCACTTGGTGAAATCCTTCACTTGGTGAAATCCAACATGCTGGAATGTTGGTTAGGATTGTGCCTTTGGTTTCTAGGAGCCTATTCTCAAAACGCAATGTCGTTTCCCCCAGTATATTTGTCTCTTGTACTAATTGGATCCAGTGGCTACCAGAGGAAAATGTCCTAGGTTGACTTCTTGGGATCATCATTCAAAAGGTAATTGGCCAAGAAAATGTCCTTTGCCTGAGATTCTAATGAATTGCTATACTAGATGAGTATACAGCCACCTTGGGTAGCCTTTCTTTAGGAAAAAAAGTGGGATATAAATTGAATAAATAAATAAAATGAATAAAATAGAATAAATAAATAAAATAGAACAGTGCTCTATTTGGATATTAAGCAGGTGCTGATGCCTCTACTGATGACCAGTGGCTTATTGTGAATAGATTGAAATTATTGATCACACCAAACCATGGCAATAACCTTGTACACAGGGCAGACCAAGGGACCTTAAAGACTAACTGATGCTGCTGTGATCCCAGTGCACAGGAGATAAGTAGATAGATAAGTTCGGGATCTTGCTGGATCCATTTCTAAACATGAGTGTGCACTCCAGCTTTTGAGTGGCACGGAACCCTCTCTTGATATGATCTCTGTGTCATGCTATCTTGGCTGTGTATCACATCCATGTAAGTTCTGAAAAAAATGTTTCAACGCAGAAATCTTTTACGCAGACTCTCCTGGTGTAAGTGCATTGTGTTTAAACATGAACCTTTTCTATTCCTTGTTTTGCTTCTCCAGCAGCCAACCTGAATGGGATGGAAGAAGCAGGAAAATCTGGCCAACAGGGGCAGTTGTATAGAACTATTTGCCAAAAGCTGGCAGGAATCATAGTTGGAGTTGCCTCAAACGTTTTTAAAGCCTAGGCAATGGTTGGGCATAGCTTGGTGGTGACAGGTTGAACATCACTGTAATATCCATTAAAATGGAATTAAATAAAGCAGGCCTCCGTCAGTCTTGAAAGACTATGGTATCGTGCTCGGGCCTCCGCGCTGCATACGCTGCATGCAAAGCACAAAAGCCTGGGTTGGATTGTTATGGAAGATAGGCTGTTACCCAAGCAGCAAATCCCCCCTCTCCAGGCCATTGAATTAGTACAATGGAAAGGCAGAGCCAATACGATTGGATCCAGCTGGCGTCACAGAGCTGGGCTAAGGACAGGAGCTCACCCTGTCATGGGGGGCCGACCCAGGTCTCGAACCCTGGCCTGCTGGTTAACAGGCACAGCGTCTTAACTGCTTGTGCCACCCACAGCCATTTTTGAATTAAATAAAGAGAAAACAAAAGCAGATGGAAATAGTGGTACCAGTATCTTGGATCTATCCACCAACTGGAATTCAGCATGACTGGTTCAGAAACCTCATTTGTTGAGGCTCAGTTGTGTGGAGCTCTGAAGTTTCTCCGTTTTGCATTGATTGATTGACTGATGTCCTACACTGATTTTGTCGTGTCCAATACTCACATATATTGCTTTCATGTGGCTAATTTAAAACACAGGAGCAGTGATTATTAAATGTAAAACTAAAACATATATCTTATTACTTCAAATTCATTAACTACGAGAGGGCTACATGCTGCCTGCTTACAAGGAAAAGTAGACCAATGAAGATTATTTCCAGGACACATGGCTAAAAAAGAGAACATGTCTTGGTAAAAGAAGACATATGCTTACTCTGTAACCTTGCCTTAAATCTTGTATCAATGTGTGGAAGTTTATGGTTAAGACTGATATGGTTTAAACCCATTCTTGGATTAAAACATGCCTCTTGTAAGTTGATGTACAAGCTATTCCCTCAGTTTTCTCCATCTGGAATATGGGATAGAATTATGAGCAGAATGGAATAATGTGCAATGTTGTAAGAATTATATCAAAACAGCACTATAAAATGTTAAGGTTTGTTAGGAAAATTGCACCTTCGGAGTGGTGGTGGTGGTGGTGGGGCTCGGCTACTCAGTAGGGTGGAGAAAAGCCAGACTGGGAGATGTTGGAAGGGTCGGGTGGACAAAAAGTATTATTTAGTTGGAACATGCTTGGAATGACCAGAAAGAATCTGCTTCCTCCCTTGCTTCTCTCCATGCATCTTCTTTGGTCTCTCTGGGATTTCATTTTGCTCCTGTTTCTACTTTCTTCCCTTTTGTGTTTTGTGGCTCATCTTGCAATCCTTTCTCCTGCTTGGCCGTCATGCATGAGGCTGAATTTAGATCTGTGCAACACAGCGATGCGGGCTGCTGCATGTCTTGCTCTCGGGGTGGGGATCAGTTTGAGGGGGGAGAGCAAGTTCTATCTGATGGGCTTTGGATGGATTGTCAATGCTGTGCCCCATCATCTCTCCTTAATTGCATGGTTTGGTTGATCCTTCCCAACACAGATAATAATAATTTTTCCTTCCTCTTTCTGGGAGGTATACTCCACCCTCCTCCAGCAGATGCCAACGGGCCCATTGCAAAGACATTTTTGCTGCCTGACTTGGCACCCTGGCGTGCCATTTGATGGAGGTTGATGAATCTGAGCTCTTACGGGTAGCAATGTCTCCAAAATGCAAAAACAAGGTGTCCTAAAGGCAGGGAGAGAATGGCCTCATCACCTAAAGCAAGAAGAAATCTTGAGACATTCCAGTATGACCCTTAAAATGCTGGAAACCAACTCTCTGGTTGTTTGACAAGAGGCCACACACTGATCTCTGTGAGGTTTGCAGAAGACCCAATGATGTAGCTAAAGGGAAAAAGGGGGTATATTGCCCTGGGGGTACTATGTGCAGAGGGGGTGTTGTGGAGGCCTCCAAAAGGCCTTAAAACGAAGTGCATTCTGGAGACTTCTTAGATGTTATATATAGCAGATGGTATGTGGGGGTGTGTGTTACAAATATTTGTGCGCCTGTGTGCCAGAAGCCTTAGCTACACCACTTTTCCAGATAAAGTTAGGGAACTTTCCCTTTTCTATATGTGTAGACTTCTTCTAGTGGACAAACAAAACCAGCAGATCATTCTCTCCTCTTACCCCGTTGAGTGAGAGGAGGGTGAGAGGATGCACCTTAAAGATTGTCAAGTTCTTAGCTCTGCACAGCAAATACCTTTGGGTTTCATATCAGTTTTGACACCTGATCTAAATGTTACAGGTGTCAAAAATATATTGGCATCCCTGGTCAATTGCTACATGAGCAACTGCGATATGAGTAAAGGTGTGCCATTGCTCCATGAGTTCTTCTTGCACATTAGAGGATTGGAAGTCCCATATCCCAAGGTCCCTATCCCACCACTTTATTCTGGAGAAGGAGGAACTTGGTCAAGAGTAAATGCCATTTGTGTCAATGATTTCAATGGGACTTAAGCATAACATGCTAAATTTAGGACAATAACTTTGGGGTTTTGGAGAACTTCCCAGCAGAGTTCAGGTCCAGCATCCTCGGTTACATGACCCATAACTGTGGGAAAGTCTTTGTAATGGGGCCAGTGGCATTGGAGAAGGAGAAAGAGGAGAGCAAATGACACTGTTGGGGTGGGGGGGGGGGGAGAGGGAACGAATTCCTATGTGATGGTGTTGAGATCATGTGCACATGATCCCAAGAGCTCAAGAAATACAACATTAATCTGTTGCTTGTATTATTTTACAAGAGTAAGATATTCCTACAGTTTTTTTTCCACGCCATTGATTGGAAAGGGAGCTCTTTTGGGTATCTGGTTGGCCCTAATAGCTCTATCTCCAGGCAAATACTCATTAGGTTGACCTTGCTGGTGCCAGCCAAAAACAAAACAAAACAAAAAAAAATCCTGCCTGTTCTCTCCATAAGGACAACAGCTGTTGAAACAGGCTCGGGTACAGCTCCAGGATGGCTTTAGTAAGGTGCAAAACCAAAACGAAAGGCTCAAGATAAACAAGCAAACTATTTTCTTGGAAAAACTGAGCCGATTGGAAACAGATGCGGCGTGTTATCGGTGGCATCCCCAGGAGGAGTGGAAAGAGAGTGTGTGCAGAGCATCATTCTGGGGTTTCCTCTGGTGAAGACAGAATCTTCCGGATCTTCTCTGTTGTCATAGTCCAGATTGCTATGATGGAGGAGATCTGCAAGGGGATGTCCTTTCCAGGATCCACTTAAGTGACTCCATTAGAGTAGAGTTGTCATAATTCTCTTCTGTAAAATCCTCTGGATCCTCTGTCCCATTTCCCATTATGTGAACACAATCCCCCAAAATCTGGATTGTCCTTGTTTTTGGGGACATGTGGCAACCCTACATTAGAGGATCTTGAAGTTTAGTCTGAATGGCTCATCTTTTTTTCCGGGAAGACAAGGGAAGCATCCCACGGTAGCACTCCAGACACTGACAAAATTGAGACCCACATAGGTATCGTATGCCATGGGAATAGGGCAAAACCCTAGAGGGAAGAGGGCAAAAAGCAAGATAGCAGAGCTGTAGGGGCATGTATATTGATGAAGAAAATTTATTCCCCCAAACTATTACCATGGGGGAAACGCAGGTACAATCCAAAATATTTTTGTATATGTCCGTAAATAGGATTGCTCTGCCTGTGCTGTTGAAGGTGTACATACAAATGCTTCTTCTGCACTTAAGGGAAACAGCAGCTCTTTAATACTGGGAATGAGAGGCCTGTTTTGTACCCAAAGCTTTTAAAAATTGCTTTTAAAAACATACATCTAAAATTAATGTGACCCTTGAAGCAGGAGAGGGGGGGAGACGGACAAGTTTTGGACAATTGTTACAAGGCATGAAGGATTGTGTGTGATGGAACATTTTGACGGTAACCTTGGCAAAGACAACAATATTTCTAGAGCTTTATTTCCATATATAGTGAAACCCTAGAGCTGCACACAGCTGAAGTCCATCTGGCCTATTGTACATGCAGATGTGATCCTGATAAGCATCAATGGCCTTCCAGCAGCTTCTTCTCTTTCTTTCAGCTGACCCTCCTTTCAACGCTTACCCTGCAGTGATTGGGGCTCTCGTGGCAGGAATGATTGTGGCAACGGTTACGTCCCTCCTGGTGTTTCAATATATCATTCGGAACCGGGAGAACAATCCACGTGAGTCACTGTCCAGTTGGGATGTTGAGTGCTTGGTGTGTCCAACGCCTCTACTTTTAGCTCAAAACAGGGGTGTCCTAATTCCTGGACCTTTAACAATTGTGTCAAAGAGGGAATTTCAGCAGGCGATGCTTGTGATCTGTAAGATGAAAAGCTGCACCTACAGAAATTCTCTATGCAATTGTTAACGGTCCAGGAGCCCTGAAATTAAATGTTTGGATACCCCTGGTCTATTGAATCTGCATGCACACCCATTCTTAAGAGAGCCTACAGAAACTGTTGTAAGGCTGTGAGTCCTATAGATGCTTACCTGGGGGGAAATCCCACTGAATGGTGAAGCTACTTGTGAGAAGACATGCTCAGGATTGTACTGGACTGTAAAAAGTGGCAAATCTGGACACTCTGATCTAGATAACTTGGGCATTTGTATTAGCATTGGAAAGGCGGGGAAACAAACAAACAAACAAACAAACAAACAAACAAACAAACAAATAAAATATATAGATGATCAGATCAGCTCAGCTCACTGGTGTGAATTCTTCGGCAGAATACTTTCTTTCCTATTATATCATCCATAGTAGGGAATACTGTATTGACTTGGCTTAGGTGATATATACATCAAACAAGCTGCTTATTCAGAAAGGGCTATAAAAATTGGAAATTTTCATTTGCCTGGAGACAGTGGATATATTGAATGCTTTCAGTGAGGGGGAGACCATAGTACAGTGTTTCTCAAAGTGGGGGTCAGGACCAGTGGTGGGCACCAGCAGGTTCGCACCTACTCTATAGAACCGGTTCTTAACAAGAGATAGTACATAAGTTTAAAAATAGCCATTTAAAAGTGGCTGCCAGATGGACAGAGAACCGGTTCTTAATTTCTTTGAAGCCCACCACTGGTCAGGACCCTTTTGGGGGTCACCTTGAGCTTTCCTGGGGGTTGCTTTCCTGGTGCAGGGGGCCAGGTCAGGCTTGCCAGACCTCTGGCTGTAGATGCACGCGCACTGGGGCTGACTGACAGCCTCAGGGCCCAATCCTATGCATGCCTACTCTGAAATGAATCCCATTATAGTCAGGGGGGCCTTTACTCCCATGTAAATGTAGATAGGATTGCAGCCTCAGGTCCCAATCCTATACATTCCTACTCTGAAATAAATCCCATTGTGTTCAACGTGTGCATAGAACACACATTTCATTTGTAACAATGAAAATAATGCTGCATATTGGATATTTACATTACAATTCATAACAGTAGCAAAATTACAGTTATAAAGTAGCAACAAAAATAATTTTATGGTTGGGGGTCCCCACAACATGAGGAACTTATAAAGGGGTCACAGCGTTAGGAAGATTGAGAACCAGTGCCATCGTACAAGATAGTGGATTTCCTTGGAGATAACTTCATCAAGAGAGGTTATTTTTGAATGTTTCTCCTTGTTTTTTTTCTGGGCTGGGCTCAATGTGATCTATTGATCTTGCAGTTGGTTGGATCAATTGAAGATCAATTGATCTTTAAGCTGATCTTGCAATTGGCTTAAACTGTTCTTGCAAAATGGCATCTTTGTGCTCTGATCCCACAGGTCTCCACGACATCCTCTTCAGAATGTAAGTAGCATCCAAAGACTTTCTCCTAAACCAGGCCTTATTTGTTCCTGCTTAGTTTTCATAGTCAAGGCATAGAGGTCAACCAGTTGGAGAACAACTGGAGAACAAACCAGTTCTCACAAACCAGTTTTTTTAAAAGTTTAATTGTATTTTACTCTTTTTTTAATCTAGTTTTTAACTGTATTTTTTCCTGTTTTAAATGTTAGCCACTTTGGCCTTGGGTATTCTTCCTTTCGAAAGAAATGTGGGATATAAATCAAATAAATAAATAATCAATTAATGGGTTAATGAATGTGGTTTCTGTATCTGGTAGGAGCACCTATAGTTCTTCAGGGGATATTTAACAGCTGGTAACATGGTGGTGGTGAAGTTTCAAAATTCCATCATATGACTATTTGTTTACCAAGTTTATAATTGGTATGCTTTGGCCTATCACAGAAAATTGATTGATATTGTCCAGAAACTCTGGACAATATCAGAAAATTGATTGATATTGTTCAGAAACTCTGCTGAATTTCTCTGGATTCAACCAAATCCAAAGAAAGGATTGCTATCTTAGAAAAAAATCAGTACAGTAATTTGTAAGGAAATGAGAACCAAAGACTCAAGTATATCTTTCTTTTTAGGGCTCGTGCAGAAGCTCATGAACACATCGACAATCCAGAAGATGCGGAGACAACAGCAGATGCAGAGGGAGAGGCAACTGAGCAAGAGCCTGGAGAACCTACTAGTCCAACGGAGGAAACACCAGCAGGTATACATCTGGCAGAGCACCTCTGGATCAGTAATGCTGTCTTATTTGGGTCAATTCAACAGATAGGGAAGTGGCTGTTCACTGAACTGAATTATTTCTTTAGTGCAGGGGTCTCCAAACCCTGGCCCGGGGCCAGATGTGGCACGTGGCAAGCCTCTAATCAGCCTTCAGCCAGCCTCTGGTCAGTGGTGGGATTCCAACAAATTAACAACAGGTTCTATGTCCCATTAGTAACCGGTTCTCAGAACCTGGCACTCATTAGCAAAGGGTTCTGTAGAACCTGCAAGAACCCCCTGAAGCCCACCACTGGGTACTCCAAGAGCTTCTGACCTGGTTGGCCAAACACAACTGGAGCTGTGATGGTGAAGTGGGGGGAACAGCATTCATTTTATGTGTTTCATTTCTATGTTGTGTTAGTGCTTGCAGAAATCTTGGAAATTTGAGCCTATTCATTCATTAATCTAAGGTTAATCTAATTACCGTAATCCAGAGGTTCTAACTGATGATGATCCAATTAATATTACAGTCACAGTGACTGCAACAACCCAATGATTGCTAATGTATTTAAATTTTATATTAAAAAATTTTTATGGCTCTCAACAACTTGCTCCCAGATGTGGTCCTTTGGCTGAAAAGTTTAGAGACCCCTGCTTTAATAGGATTTAATACACTTTGATATTAACTGCTTCTTCCTGTCAACCCTTTGATATCAGGCACCGGAGGCAGAAAATGTAGGACAAAATAGGGCTTGCTTTGAGTAACATCCCAGCTCTTTTCACAGTGTTTAAATTCATCACTTGGTGGGCGTGAAATATCAACTTGTATAAATAAAGACATCACAAATCAGGCAGGGTAGACAAGTTCTTGGCTATGGCTCTTCAATCTTATGAGGTTTGTCTCACAGGTTCAGCTGAGAGGGGAAAGGTGGTAGATTTTTTAATACATACCTACAAGTATACAAATGCTGCTGCAAAGGTAAGCTGCTTTCTAAATTAAATACTATCTTGCCTCTTTGGTAGTAGGAGTTATTGTTAAAAGCAGTTCTGCCTATCTATACATACAGCTTTCTTAGGGCTAAATCCAGAGCAGTTACGGGTCCATGCAGTTATGTCACCCTCTACTGTTATCTTATGGAAAATCATCTTAACTACTCCGGAGCAAGGGGCTTAATTTCACTTTAAGATATAGGCCTTAGATACATATAACTGCCCTGTAATCTAGGGGTGTCAAACTTGTGTTATACAGAAGGCCAAATATTAAACATAATACAGGTACAAGATGTACCACCGTTGATTATTTCTTGGTAAGCTCAAATTGGCTCCCTTTGGTAAAGAGCCTCCGGGTCTTACTGGAGTTGGGGAGTGATCATTTGCCACTACTGTTGGAATTATCATTGCCATCTCAGTCTATCTACCTGCCTAGACACTCATTTGCCCTATGTGATTCTGACCCCAAGGCTATCTGCTGTAATAAATGGTCCACCTCATTGGAGGAAAAGGTGAAGTCACTATTGGCCACTGAGAAGTTAGTTCTCCGGTATTGTTGAGAACTCCTGTGATACTGATTTGTCGATAACATTTGATTCCATCATCCAGGAGTTACAACCACTTTTGATTGGTAGTAGTAAGCTTAAAAGCAACCCGCTGTGCTGGACCCCCAAAAAGTGGTTTGACTTGGAATGCCAACAGTCCAAACAAGCTCTCCTTATAAGGCCTTTAAAAGGCGTCTGGAGCTGATATCCATTATCTGTGTATTCAATTGTGTGCCCCTCAAAAATCTTATAAAAAAATTATAGGGGAGAATAAGAAGGCAGAGCAAAGGGCTCTTTGGGACAATTTAATTCAGGTTGAAAAGCAAAAAAACTCCCAATTGTTTTGGAAATTAGTCTCTGGTAAAACCTCTGCTGCCCCTTTAGATTCTTATATCCCGGCCCAAGTTTGGGAATCTTTTTTTCAATGCCTTTACGATGACCCAACCTGCCCTGAGCTGCCCCCGATGGAAGATATCATCCCCTCTTGGCCCCCAGTCTCAGTCCAAGAAATTCAGTCCCTAATAAGGCAACTCAGAAATGGTTAAGCTCCAGGGTCCGACTATATCCCCCCTGAATTGTTAAAACAAAATGATGAGTTTTGGAGTCCTCTTTTGGCTTCCCTCTTTACTAGAATTGATGCCACTGGGTTTATTCCACACTGTTGGAGAGAAGCTATAGTGGTCCCTTTCTTCAAGAAGGGGGGAACCCGGCAAATTATAGGCCCATAAGCCTTTTAAATGTAATCAGTAAGGTTGTCTCTCTGAGATCTAATGATTTCCACCCCCTCCCCCATTTTGGATTCACGTAAGGTGTCTGTACTCCTATATGCTGATGCCACAGTAATTCTGTCATGGATCCCTATTGGTTTGAGGAGGGAAGTTTAGTTGGTTTAAGCAACCAACTCTCAATCAATAACCAGAAGACCAAGGTAATGGCCTTCAGCAGAAGACCTAAAGTTAGAGCTTGGAGTATATGGGGACACAAAATTGAACAGGTCACAACCTACAAATATCTAGGAGTTATGCTAAGCAGTTCAGGGTCTTGCACTCCTCATCATGAATATGCAGCAAAAAGAGGTTTACAATCTGGCCAAGACATCATTAGGTTCTTAAGATCAAGAGGGGGGAACTATATTCCTACAGCCCTGAAGCTGTACTCTGCGAAAGTTTTACCCCAACTCCTCGATGGTACATCTGTGGGTTCTCTGCTTTCTTGTTATATCCATTTAGAATGTGTACAATCTAAATTTTTGCGCTCTGCTTTCCAGGTGGCAAACTACGCTTCAAATAGTAGCGTACGCTTGGAATCTGGACTAATTAAAGTGGAAGCTGTTGTACTTCTTCATTCTACTTTCCATTGGATAAAACTCCAACATATAAAAGAGGGTCTTGCCCCCTTAGTTCTGAGTGATAACTTTCAATCTTCCTGGCTAAAGTTGATTCTTTTCAAAGTAGGCCATTTGGGATTTGCCCCTGAATTCTTTGCATCTCTAAGCATCGATCAAGCAAAAAAAACCAAAACAGTCAAACGGAGGATTTATGATACTGAAAGGCAAAATGATGTCTTTGCCCAAATTTTATTGCCTCGGACAATAGTAAATATTTAATCAAATCCTCAGCTTTTCTAACTATTCTAGAGATCCCTTCCCATAGAAGAGCCTTTTTTCTGGCCAGCGATCCTTGAGGGCAAATTCAAAGGAATCCCAATATCCGATAGACTCTGTCCCTGTAGTACTGGGGAAATTGAATCTATGGACCATGTTTTATTGTCTTGCCAATTTTACAGTGGTATTCGTGAAAACTTTATTTGATCTTTAATTCAATCTTTTCACCCTTCAGGGGACAGCAAACGAGTCAGATGGTTATTGGTTGGTACAAATGACTTATTGTCTAAACCTTGTGCCAGTTTATTAGCGGCTGCAATGAAAATTCGTAAAGTGTTGACAACACAGGAGTCTTAACTACAAATTTTAAATGACTTGGGATCTATTGCAATGGCCATATTTTACAGCTGCTGATTTTATGTATACAATTGACAACAAATGATATGACATGTCATGATATGTTTTAGTATTTGATGTTTATGTTTTTGCTGTTTGATCTTGGATCGTAAATAAATAACTAACATAATACAGGTGTTATCCAGTAGGGTTCTGTATGCTCCCATGGATAAATCTGTGGATAAAAATGTGGAAAAATAGATATAAAGACCCACTAAAAGCCCAGAACAGCTTTTCTTCCTGTTGTAGAGATACATTCAGCAATTAGAAATAAAAAGGACCCCCTGCCTTTGCTTGCCAGAGCTGAAGAATGGAATTATTGTTTGCATGACTACATCTCTACAATAGGAAGAAAAGCAGTTTTTCTAAAGTCTGATTTGCAGTGGTCATTCGTGCTGAGTCAAATCCATGCATTAAAAATCCATATATAACAAGGCTGGACTTGTATCTGCATCCCATCAGGGTAGGCTTGCCATAATCCTCTTCCACAAAATTGGGATAGGACTGTCCGTCCCATTTGCCAGTATGTGAACACAATCCCCCAAAATCAGGGTTGTCCCTATTTTTTGGGGGGACATATGGCAACCCTACATCAGGGTAAAATGGACCTAGTAGGAATTGTTCTCACTGCTTCTTAGCAGAACCTCACAGGCACTGTCAAGGTATGGGGTGAATAGGGAGGCTGATGACCCCAAGATATGGATTTACTTTGCTGCTTTCTTCCCATAAGTTCACATGTATGTGTTTTTTTTGCAGAGGAAGGTGCTCGGGAAGAGGTGGTGGCCCCAGACAATGTGGCCGAGTCCCAGGAGGATCCCTCGGGGGTGGAGGCCGCTCCACAGGTTCTAACAGACGATGATCCAGTTAATGTTACAATCACAGTGACTGCAACAACCCCATGATCAGCTGGAAAATGATCACTCCTTTGTCGTCCTTCCTGGGACCATGATTCTGATCAGTGAAAGAATAAGATGATAGAGAACAACTGGAGGCAGGTGCTTCCACCATTACCAGTCCTGTTGTTTCTCCCCGCTCTGAGATGGGCAGGACATCTTTAAGCAGTATGTCTTCAGCATAAATCAAGCATAAAGCATAAAACATGCAATGAAGAACTGGATGCTTGTGCAAAATCCAGACTTGCCTAGAATGTGTTTGGTTTGATCTCCCATTTCCTCCCAACGCAGATCTTGGTCCAGGAGTTGCTGCTTAGAAATGTGGCATCCAACACTTCATATGCTCAGGGTGGAAGAACATAAGTTGGAAATCCTGGGACATGATGCACAATCTGATAGACACCCATTATTTTGTGTATGAGTACAAAGGTATACACTGCTAATTATTGTCATGATGTCACTAACACTGTTAAAACCATCTGATGCACTGAAAATATGGAATGAGTTGCTTCTTAGCAGAATCTCACTGGCACTGTCAAGGTATAGGGTGAACAAGGAGGCTGATGACCCCAAGAACCTCTGAAAAAGTGGATATGCTATCCCTCTTACCCTTAGCAACTTTACGGGGATCAGTTGGTAAATCTGAATTGAGGAAGCAGTTACTCTAGCTTCACATTAGAACACAGACATACAGCGGTCTTCTTTTGAAGCCAATATGCCTTTCTTCTTTGAGCAAATCAAACTTATGGGTTTACTTTGCTCCATGTGTACACATCAAGCATACTGACTTTTGGTGGAACAGGGTTTGGCTCTTGATCCTTAAGTACCATCTACAAGCCCTGCAGGTATATAATCACAACTCCATTGTAGAAAAGATAAACTAAATATTTGGTTACAGAGAGATCTTGGTTCCTCAATAGTCAATATATAGGTGATGACTGAGTTCCCTTTTGTAGCAGTGACAACAAGAGTTACCATATTTACTTGAATCTAACACACTATCAAATGTAATGCGCATCCTACACGTATAATCAAAACACCACATTTACTCAAATCTAATTAACCATAAAATTTAATGCGCACCCTGATTTTGGAGTCTAAATTTGGCTGGAAAAGGTGAGCGTTAAGGTTTGAGTAAATACAGTATTAACTAACCATAGCTCTAAGTTTTTACTATCACATGAGTTGCTGCTTGAGTTTTTGCCTACCACACGTGTCTACCTGTTTTGAACACTCACAACAAAGAGGACTTCTGTTGACTTTACTACTCACTACCCACAACTATCCTTCAGAGGAATTACATTGTTTGGGGTGGGGAGGTACTCACCCACTACCAAGCGGAAATTCCTCCTGTGTGGATGTCAAAGGTAGAGATGCCCTGCATGAAGATTGCTACCAACATCATCAGCCGTCTTTTAAAGAGGAGCCCTCCCAGCTTTACAGAGACATGAAAGCCAAACACATGGTGGGCAGAAATGAGCTGACAACCAGGACAAAGGGATGGAGAAGAGATCAAGCTGTGTGCACAGCTCTTTGTGCAAAAATCCAGAGAAAGGAGGACAGAGGCACAGACACCAACAAAGTGCCGACACCAGCAGATTAAGCCCATCCTGGTTTTAATCCAGTGCCCCAAGTCCATGGCACGTCAACAGCTGTGTTAGCCAGAGGACACATTCCTTTCATTGTCAAGCACCAGCATCCCCCTCTGCCTCTTGCAGTCCTCACCAAGGCCAACTAAACAGCAGTCCTGTGCAACAGGAACAATGTGTCTCTTCACTAAAAGATATGCTCAGGCTAAGATCCAGAAAGTTTTAGCAGCTGGGTTACTGTGTATCAGCTTCCTTCCCCTCTGAGCCACTCTTATTTGTACTCACATTTCTATGTACAGTATATTCATTATGAAGTAACCTGTTTTGCACACAATATTTGCATCACTGACTCTCACTCCAGATTTAAGTATAAACAACAAAACACAAGGAGAATGGAGGAAGAGCACAGTTGTGAAATCAGAAACCGCAAAGGGCTATGCAGGGTGCTACTGTCCTATTCCCTGGCCATCCGAACCCCTGTTCAGCCATCACACGTGTGTTTTAAAAACATCCATGAGACGACATTAAGCAGAAAAATAAGCTTTTGTGACCCAGATCAGAGACTCAAATTCAGATCTCCAAAGCAGCAGCAGAACAAAGACAGAAATTATTACACCAGACGTTAGACATACCAGCAGCATCCTCTTTTTAATATTAAACACAAGGAAAATCCTGCCTAAACTACATCATTTAAACATATGTACAATTTTTTTTTAAAAAACGAAGAATATTACAACTCTTAGAAAATATAATGTATTTTCTATATGTTACAAAAGACATGCATTTTTTATATTATTTGTTTGCAAGGGAACAAATAGTACATGTAAAAGAAACATTGCTTAGATAGCAATACTTTGAGTGACGTTTCAGAGGTTGGATGAAGGGAATTTTGACGTCAAAGAGCACAAACCTAACCATGTCTACTCAGATGTAAGCCCCATTGTGTCCAATGGGTCTTACTCCCAGGAAAGTGTCTTTAGGATTGCAGCCAAAGACCTTTATAGTTCCATAGCTAAGACCGGGCAGCATTATGGAAAGGAAAATATTGTTGAAGGTCAAGAGGCTACCGGTATTGACCACTTTACTCCTCAACAGTAACTGCAAGGAAGTTGAACCAATTTCAGTTGTAAATTTGTACAATCTGAGTGTTCAGATTTGCAAGGCCCTCTGGGACAAAGGACAGCCTGGCCTTAAGACACAGAACTGGCAGAGCTAAATACTGATGATGGCCAAACATAACATGGACAGCTGTGATTTAATCTGAAAACAGCCCCATTAGCCAATAGTCAACAGTATTACAATTACCACTAAGCATTTGTATAGCACTTGTGTGTGTGCAAAGCACTTCCACGAGTATTATTCTTCCAACAACCCTCCATGAATTATCCTCATAGTGAAGACTGGTAAGACTGAGGCAAGAAGGGAGTAGCCACCCGCCTAGGGCAAAGGTAAGTCCTTTCCAAAGTGCGACACTAGCTCTCCGGTGGAAAAAGTTAATCAAGAGCAACAAGATGGACCACATCAAATCTCTCTTAAGCAAAATGCTGGTTTGATGTAGCAATGTGTGGGCTGCAGTGGCTCAGTGGTTAGAATGCTGGAGTTAGAACACTGCTTGACCAGAATTCTGCTCAGCAGGCCAGCAGTTCAAGACCTGAGTATGGTCAGGTGGGGTGAGCTCCCTTTTCCTCTAATGCAGATCTTGGTCCAAGAGTTACTGCTTAGAAATGTGGGATCCAACACTTCACATGCTCAGGGTGAAATAATATAGCCCAGCTCCTACCAGCCTAGCAGTTCGAAAGCATGCAAATAAATAGGTACCACTTCAGTGGGAAAGGCAACAGGCCGGCCAGGTTTTCCCCTGTGGCGTCCATCATGGATTGGAGGAAACTCCAATCCACAACCAGCAGACATTGTCTCAAATGGTATAAATGCTGAAGAAGTTGCCTTTGCCTTTTTATGTAGTAATATGTAATTTAGTTCACACACCCTTTTCATGGACAGAAATCTCTTCATGTCTGTAAGTTTCAATCTACAAATTCATCTTCAATTTGTAGACTGAAACTATAAATTATACAGAAATGCAACAACAGCAACTGTGTGGTTCATATTGGTATTGGTCATCCAAAGTGATATCTGAAGTTGGGAAAAAAATGAGAAGCATTCGGAGCAAACTTATTCAGGACTCAAAAGCCATGGAAGAAAGACACCAAGTTATGCCTCAGCTTGTTCCAATGCTCCCTCTGCAAAGATAGGGACTGGAGATGTTGAGAGGTGAATCTTTCTTAAGATTATAATGCCAAAACTCTCACCAAAAAGTGCTTCAGGGACCATCAAAGTGGCCCACAACATTGTGCTTACTGAATGTGAAAAGGCCACCATGGCCAATGAATACTAAACAAAATGGTGCAACAGGGTACATTAGGCAAGCAACAAGATTTTCCTGAATCATAAATCACTAGCCAGAACCCAAGCGAAGGCACTGAAGAAACATTTGGAACTGAGATCTTGGCTTACCTGCATGTGTTTTGCAATATCTCATAATCACATACCTTTTGTTAGGGCAGGGGAAAACACACAATCCCCTAAAATATCAAGGCAATATATAACTTTTATAAATAAAATACAATACAAAGAGAACACACTTAAAACAGTGTCACACAATATAAATAAAGCAATCCTAGATGAGATTCTGCTATTATGACAAGTTATGACAAGCTTTTCCCAGCCTCCAAAAAAGATGGGCGGTTTAGAACCTAAAGGTTTGCCTGGGATCTGCTGGATCAAACTGGCTCCACACTTAGAGCACAATCCTAAGCAAGTCTACTCAAAAGTAACCCCCATTGGATCTTACTCCCAGGAAAGTGTCTTTAGGATTGCAGCCAAAGTTTCTTAAATTTTCATTTTATGCTGACATTTTTGTTCTCTGAAAAAGTCCCTCGATATCAGCCCAGCTGGGATGTTACACCCAGTTGAGATGTTATGAGAGTTAAAACACCCTCTTTAGAGGTACAGATTGCTTTGAAAATAAAACTGATTCTCAAGTTAAGTGTCATGAAAGACAGCCGAGGCCGCTCGTAGGTTCAACTGTAAACCAAATACTGGAGTATATCCTTGCATAGTAACCAAGATAAACACTGCAAATTCTCATTAGGGAGCCTTATTTATAAAATTATATAATATACATCATATATTATATAAAATATATATCACACACACTATATACACACAGCATTTGACATGTGCTGCAACAGTTATAAAAATACAGAGCCTGTTTTATATATATACACACACACACACATTACTCGGTGAGATACATTGCACCTGTGGAGTACCCCATCTTAATTCAGTCAGAGTATGCAATTTCTGTTGGGGCAGCATGGCCCTTTTCAATCTCCATAAGTTGAGTGTTTCTGACTCCAGCCAGGAAAATGAATTCATATTGCTGTGGGGCAAGTACTAATGGAAAATTACATGCCTCTTTGATTCCTGAAGATGTTTAACAAGTGCAAAGTTTCCTTTATTTATGCTGGTTCAAACTGAGAAGGGAAAAATATGCAGCTAGATTCACGACACATACATCATGTACCCCTAGCTACTTCTGAAAGCAACATATACAGCAATTGTACAACTTAGGTGAAAGCCTGACACTGCATTTTGACAATACTGGACAGAGCTAGGTGAAGTGGGTGCTTCATACTCCAAAGAGGTAATGAAGGAACGTTCAGCATCACCAGTAGTCTTGGTGCTCTTGCTTAAGCCCCCCAATTTGCTAATATGCTGACAGTATAACTGTGAATATTTGGGAAGATAAGGCCCACTGAACAAAGGGTACAAAATAATAGAAACTTCAAAACAGACTTGTTCCAATGTATTGGGCAGACGCAGCAACAACATTTTCTGGACCAATGTTCACTAAAGGGGATGCAAAATTTAGATTTATACATTTGATGCACTTGCTGTTGTATTTTGTTTCCTTGAATCAAACTGCCAACTGGTGAAATCTACATTTTATCCCCATACCTGTCCCCGACCAAAGTTCCTTCCAGTGGTGGGCTTCAGGGGGTTCTCACAGGTTCTACAGAACCCTTTGCTAATGAGCACCTAGTTCTGAGAAGGGTTACTAATGTTGTTAATTTAGGTTATTAGGACATAGAACCTGTTGTTAATTTATTTGAATCCCACCATTGGTTGCTTCCCTTTTGTGTTAAGCTCCAATCTCAGTAAAAAGGTGCTTACATTTCTCATTAGTTTGGGGAAATCATCCTTCATTGAGATCATTCCCATTTTCCACTCTGTTTCTTAAGCATGTTGCCTTCTTTATGTGACATGCCAACCCACAGTAATGACTGCTAATCGTGGGGAAGGCAAGAGGAGAAATTTCTGATCAATGAATCTATTTACATTTCAAATTTGAATACATTTACATAAATTTACATAAAACAATATATTAGAAAAGAACTTCTGAATGAATGAAATCAAATCATGTTTTAAGACACAGAGAGAGGGTGATCTTCAAACCAGCTCACAAGCACCTTCATACAGAGAGAGGAGAGACGTGCAGCCTCCCCAGTACTCAAAATATCCTTGGGAGGTGCAGAGGGCAGAGCTTCCCTTGCCTCTCGAGGAGAACAGGGTTTGCCCTGGGACTGGATGAAGGGGGCTTGCCACAGGGGTTTTTGGTGACCAAGGCTGGGGTTTGGACACCCCTGGGTAGATGGACCTTTCTCAGCAATGGTTCTTCATTCTGTTTCTAGCGATGCTGGTGAATTACATACGTCCTAAAACCACCTGTGGGTCTCTGCAATTCCAACTGGGGTGATTGCTGAACACTTAAACTTTTTTGCAAAGGTATTTTTCATTCCCAGTGGTACTTGTGGAAGACACCCTAACATACATCCCATAATTAATACAGGCCGTTAGATATTCACAATAATTTCACCTTGGAAAGAATGGGGGAAGAATTTCTCAAGGCATAAATAAAATGGAAAAGGCTTTTTTAAAAACAATATACATTCATAGGACACTACACAAAAAATAAATAGAAATTATAATTAACATTTTGCTGTCAGTCCCTTTCAGTGACTCTGCTGTGCAGTTACTGGCTTTAATGGGGGTGGGAAGAGTTCACTGCCTCAAGTCTCCTGTGCCTGGAGTTGTCGAAGGCCCCCCAAACTGTCCAATGTGATGCCATTTGAAATCCCTTCTGTTTTTTCACTGCAGTCTTTTGAAAGTGGCTGAAGAATGAGGGGACTCCATCTTAACATATGATTGGAGGTTTCCAAATGCATGCTGCTGTTATCTGCAAATCAAAAACATAACAATATTAGCTTCCAGTTGTCTACTTCTTTTGCAACTCCTCCCGCCAACAAGATCCTAAGAGGCTGTGGGTGCAAGCCTCAACCAGCTCAGAAGCATGACTGCCGTCAGTGCAATTATCAACACTTTCCATCCCACTCCTGCAGCTCTTCTGCTTCCAGTATCTCACCCAAATAATTTTAGTTATTGAAATACAAGAATACAGCCAAAGGTGGTCCTGGCAGAGATTTAAATAAATTAGTACAATAATTAAAAATAAATCCATCACCACAACATAATCTAAGTCAAGCGAATTGGATGAAATCCATTGAAACACACCAAAACAAGTGCCTGATTTCGCAAAGTACTAAACAGTGATTGAAGTGTTGGCCTCCATGACCTTTTACTGAGAACCACAAAAAGTGTAAGCATTTGATCTGTCTAATTTGGGTTTCTGTGTAGTGAAATTAAGACATTTTACAAACGCTGCAAGCCAAATACATTTTTCGCCACCTTTACCAAATGCTGCATACCTTCTATGCAATCCACACTGAGAGGATTCACATTTTCTTGGCAGCAAGAGTCCTGAGGAGATGGGGGTTCCACTTTCTCCTTGCAGCCTTCCTCCTCCGTCTCAGCGTCGCAATTGGGGACAGTGGATGCCAAGCACATAGCAACCATCACATGATTCAGCGGTTTCATTTCTAAGTTGTCCTGCTGATAAGGTGCTATGATGGGCATCACAGGTATGTTGCTGGTGCCAAAAGAGCCGCTGGCTTTGGAGAAACATCTACCAAAAGAAAACCACATGCAAATGCCATCAATATGAAAAACTGGAAAGCCTCACAACACTGTTTGTTGCCTAAAATAAGTTCTTTTCAGCATCCCAGCAAACACCACCTTGCAACACTTAATAAGGAGAAGTTTTTTGAATTGGTAATTTAAATCCTGTTAGAGCGCTATTGAGAAAGTAATTCTGTCCAATATTGGATTCTTCAGCTATTGTAAACTTAGGAAGTGAGAACCTGCTTGCCGACTATTCCCAGAAAGAATCTTTGATAATTCTCTCATTTGAATTGTGAAAGGCTACTCAAGCAAGGAAGGAAGTCAATTCCTTATAGCTGAAGCTACTTAGCCTTTGAACAAAAAAGGAAGCTTACAGCTAAAATCCTTTGTAGACAGGCCCAGCACTAATCCATAAAGCATTGGGAAACTGCCAGCATCATTAAAATGTATGCAGATCAAGGCACCCAAAGATACTGGGGCAGGTTATTTTTTCCTCCAGCCATCATGGTTAATGTTAACACACACTATCTACCTACAGTATTTATATACCGCTTTTCAACTGAAAAGTTCATGAAGTGGTTTATAAGAAAGTGAAAAAATTAATAGCTAATGGATCCCTGTCCCCAAAGGGCTCACAATCTAAAATGCAATATACATACATCCACACACACCTTTATATATATATATATATATACACACACACACACACACAGAGAGAGAGATTTATATACAGATCTATGATTTAAAAATGAATATACAGTAGTTGTAAAAATCACCACCAATCACACTTAAAGACATTGGAAATATTTACTGCAATGCATATAAAGGATACAGAATACATTTCATAAAATATGAAAGGTAGGCAGTAGAAACTGCAGAATATTTTTCACCTATGCATACTTTCCTTGGAGTAAGCACAACTGAATTCAATGGAGCTTACTTCTAAATAGATATGTATGGGACAGGGATCTTTGTCATCAAAATCCTACCTTTCATTTTAACATTTACATCCCAATAGTCACAAGAAGCCAGTTCCTGGTACAGTACATAGTTTGTGAAGGTGCCTCTTTGCAGCTTAAAGGCATGTTGGAAGCAGCCTTCTTCCATCCAGCAGGAGGCTAACTGATACTTGGAAGTGCTTCATTTTTCATGGACATTATGGTTTTATTGCTTACCATAATTATCTCATAGGAAGGAGATAGTTGGCATTGCAGCTCTGTCTTAAATTATTCCTTGGCAGTTACACAGCTTACTGCCAATGGCCATCAAAACATGCTACAGTTCTGCAAACCTACACGTTAAGCCCTAAACAGTCAATTCCAACTTCTGTGTATGAAAACAGTAAACTATTTTATTCCACATCGTGTAGCTTAAGTACTGCTTTCAGATGCCACCATCACATCTCTACTAAGTTATAGCCCCAATACTGGTCTGACTCAAATGTAGACATTACCCTAAACTTCTTTAATTCACTCTTTTAAAAGCAACACATGCAGAAGAATAGACTGCGTAACTTCTGTGTCAATTACATTTCCTATCTATATCCATACAGGGCACACAGAGGTGGGTTCTGTACCTGGATCTCCCTTTCCCATGAGCATTTTCCAAAAGTGATGCAAGTGCAAGGTTTGGCCTTTGAAAGCATCAGTTTTTAGTATATTGTTTTTGGTCTGATTGTGTGTGTTTAGGAGGTGCATCACTTCCAGATTGTAACCAAATCAAATGGATGGAACACAACAGGACTGCAAATGAAACATTTAAGCAGTGGATGTCAAAATAGTCAACATCTACATATGTGAATGATTCAGAACATGTGCAACAACAAGCCTAGATTGTGCAATTCTTGGATTGTCATTATATGCAATCTTCAGTATAGAAGATTTATGTACAAATGACAAAAGCTATACAGTTCAACATTACAGTGAACTTTTTTAGAAATAGTTCCTCAGGCTGTAAGCAATGAGAAAGGCTCTGACCTAAGCAATTTAATTTCCTCTCGCTTTACACCAATAAGGCAGAGGTCTGGTATATTCTGTCACAAAGAAGTTTGAGTGTTTGCATTAAGGTTTTCTGCCTTTTTGCACAAGCACTGGGCTCACAATAGACACCAACACAAGGAATCCACTTTGTCACATGCAATGGAGAAACACAGCAGAGCAGTCTGAGAAGTAAAATGAATCTTATGCCAATTCACAAACATTGCACTTTTTTGATCTAAGGGGGGAAGGAGGGTCAGCAGGGTGCAAAACGGACCATATTATTCTTGAATACTCCATGCAGAAAATACTCCAACAGAAAATAGTCTGTTTTCGACTCCATGCAACCTACAGCTTCAGGCTGGCCACTATGTACAATATTTGGTAACAAAAATTGCAAAAAATAACCACAAAATCTGGAAAGAAGTGGGTGGAAATTCTGTTTATACACAGGAGCTTTCAATATCTTTCATTTGATATGAAGAAAAAACTGGATGGTAATAAAGGACTAGGAAGATCAGAAATATTCAAGACTTTACAGAAAGTCACACCAAAGGCAGCAAAATCTCATGTTATTTTCCCCCCACAAAATGTATGATAAGTTTTCACTCATTTGGAAGGGTCTTCACGTGAGCTTTCAGTCACTGCTATATGAACGTCACACAGCAAAGCTATGATGACTCCCTTAAGAAAACTGGAACCCCAAACCAGCAGTCCCAGCTTGGTACGGCCATGTAACACATTCAAGCTATCCTAGCTCTCCAAGTGCTACCACCTTGTTCAAGATTAGTTCAAGATGATGGTGCTTGGGAGAACCAGTAGGTGGAGGTGCCGGAGACATTCTCTGGCACACCCATGTGTTTGCTGTGGTGCGTTGCCTTTCGGCACCACAACATACTGTTTGGGAACCACTGTCAAACATCAATGCCTCTTTTCTTCTCTCTAGTTTATTACCTGTTATTGTTCCTACAATTCCGGCAGTTGGCACATTCTGAAGGGTCTGTTTGAGGCACTGCTGTATACATTCCACCACCCTAGATGATGCAGAAAATAAAAATTAGAATGTGCAAAGCATCTGTGACAACGGGGACAAATGGGGTACAACTAACTCTGTTCCAGTTTGAAATGAAAGCTGCCGTTCATCTGAAAGGCAAGGCACATAACACTGCCAAAATGTTCTGCTTTGCAAAGCCTGAAATTTTAGCATTTGGGCTAAAGCAAAGCAAACAGCTGTAACTTAGACAAGTACATAGTAATTTCCTTGGCGCTGTTTTTAGCCTGAAACATCCTGATTTAATTTAATGAAAACTGAAAATGCCCCAACACTGATGACAGACATGAAGTTCCATTTCATAAGAGAGTTCTGCCTTGTTTGTGAAGACAGGATGTTGTGAATGTACAACTGACGTGATAGAATAAATCTATCCTATTTTTCTTGAAATTAACTCAGATTAGATCAGCTTTTGGTTCACTTGACTCAGTTCTGAAATTTTCAGTATTTTTACAGATGCAGTAATTCCATCAGCCAAGAGTGATTTGGGGGTGAGAGGGATTTGGAGTTGTTGGTTTTGGCTACAGAATCCATTGCAAATAAAAAATGCCCAGATTAACACATACCTCACTGCTGAATGCTAGGTGGATACAGATTTGAAAAGCATTTGAACATGGGGCAGTACAAGTGGCAAGAGAAATCTTCATTTTTAACTGCCTGCACCAAGATTTTACATCTGAGGCTCAAGCTCATTAACAAGTGCTACCCCTTCAATGTTGGGGAGAAGAGAAACCCAAAGATGAGATGCTCCTCAGGCCCTAATAACATGCTAGGCTGTACAAGAAATCAGTACACTGGTTTTTCCCTGAGTAGAAAATCACATTATATATTTACTTGTGAATTCTCTTCTGTAGGGCAATATTTTAGAGACTTGGAGAGAACGAAAAGATTATAGACTGAACCTGCCCTCCTCTTGAGAAGGATTCCCTGAATTATGCTAACAGGAAGACTGCGAAGCTCCCTTAGAAAGCCTATGATGAGGAGGGATAGCAAACTGAGCCTGCACAGAACTGAGCCTGTACACTTTTGGCAACTTCTGAGAGGAAACATAGGAGACAAGTAAGCCAATTGCCTAGAGTAGGGGGTCTCCAAACCTTTTGGCAGGAGGGCCACCATGTCAGGGGACAAAAAACTAATTTAACATTTCAAATTTGAATACATTTACGTAAGTTTACATATAGGAACATATTGGAGTAGATAAAAAAGTTTGTCCAGGGGCTGGATCTTGCCAGGGGTCACACTGAGGCTTGCCAAGGGCTACATTTGGCCCCTGGGCTGGGGTTTGGAGACCCCTAGCCTAGAGGTACCTGCATACAATCAGCTGAACAAACAATGAAGCCAGCTTTTCCAAAAAAAGTACATTGACCCTGGCAGTGTTGGCAAAGCAATAAACATTTGGTGGAAGTTAAGAGAATGGAAGAGCTCTGCACAGATCTAGGAGGAAAATATGTCTGAAAAGGGCAGCAGAGGTAGCAATAACACTCAAGGAACAAGAGAAGCATCTTCTACACTGGGGGTCAGATGCATCCAGCAGCAAGTCTCTTTCTGACAAGTTCTGTAATCCTCTGGATCTGTCTCAAATATACTTATAGGTAAATTTATTCAAATTTGAAATGTACATCATTTTTCTGGCCCCAGACACAGTGTCAGAGGGATGATGTGGCCCTCCTGCCAAAATGTTTGGACAACCCTGCTCTACACTGCTGATTCGCAGCAGAAAGACAAAACAAAATTTCCATTAGGTTTTGAGCAAAGCATGAGGATTTCAGAGGGGAGGAGTATGTGCCAGGTATCACTATTAAGAGTGCAAGATATTTCTGTGAAAGATATTGCACTGTGCAGACAGTGCAAATGTAATGGAGATGGCAAGATAATTTTAGGAAAGGTTCAGAGGACACTGGGGGAAAGTACACATGGGATCCACAAAAAGCTCTAGGTCAACACTTGTTTATTAAGCTCTACTGTGCTGGGAACTCCGCTAGAACAAGTTTACATTTTGGGCCTGTCACTACAACATTACTGAGACTAAAATGTTGACTAATTACCTGTGAGGGCTAAATTGTTTTAAGATGAAGGGGAGAAATCAGGGGCTTAAGGTAGATTCTCACTTCATTTTGCACTCTAATATGGCATGGCTCCACATACACATGCCTCTTATTTAATCTGAAGCAGGAGAGTAAAATTTTAAAACCAAGTGACAAGCAAAATATATTGCAGAATTCTGAGTATTTTAGAGGGATGTTCACTGAAACAGATATACATCCGTCAGTCTCAATATTTACACTTAGGGAGCAAAATGTACAATAAAGTGAGAAAAAAGAACTTGCCAAGCCCAGAACAACTGACCAATTTTTAGGCTTGGGCTCCTCAAATACTCCCCACTCTCCAGAGACGCAACTAGATTCTTGCTCTGATTTAATTTCATTTTTGCTTGCTATTTGCTACTTCTAAATCAGTGCTTTAATTGGCCTTTAAGAGCACAAGTACTTAAGTGTTTTAAAAGTGCTGCAAAAAGGAGAGATGAATGCAAAAGACTTGAAAGGTTATCTGAAGTGGCAAACCTTTAGGTGGGTAGCAATATGTTTCTCCATAAAAATGAAGTGCTAACATTCAAATTACCAAAGCAAACAGCTCCATCCCCCCTTGCTAGAAGTGGTCTGTTACTCAAAAGTTCTGAACAGTCTTCCTTCATCCCCCCCCCCCCCCAACACAGTTTTGAGTAGTGCCAGTGCTGGAAAAACGTTCAGATAGAATCCATATGTTTCCACAGACAATAATGATACTATTTCTCTTGGAAACAAGACACATTTCAACAAACTGAACATTTTTTCCACAACACATAGAAAGGCTTGATCACAATCTTTCACTTAATGACACCAACCCAAGTTGCAAACATTTCAAAGCACACAGAGTTGTGTTGTGGCAGAGCCAGACCAGACCGAGAGAGAGAGAGAGAGAGAGAGAGAGAGAGAGAGAGAGAGAGAGAGAGAGAGAGAGAGAGAGACTCGGGTTTAATAACTTAAGCTTTGAGAATACTGTAATAAGATTAAAAAACATTGCTTTAAGAAGTTAGATGTGAAATGGTGCTGAGGAATAGGGCAGCAAATTGTGATTTATTTCAGTATGAAAATGTACCTACATGACATGAATCTCCCTCGCTCTCATTACAAGATGCTCAAAGCAGGAAGAGAACAAGAAGAGCAGATACTATTACTACTATCAGGTAAAGCTAATGAGAAAACCCTAATCCCAATCAGCAATTTTCATATTACCACTTATGGACAACCTCATACACGCACAAGAAATATAAAATGATCTTATTGTGTCCATTAATCCCATCCATAAGGGAAAAAATCTAGCTCTGAAACTGAACTCTGTGCGTTAAGCTCTTTACAATGCACAGAAAAAGAAGGCAGTGACATTTGATTCAAGAACAAGGTGTTAAGTGTGGGAAGTTGGTATCGCTTTCACTCGCTGAGAAGCATTTTAAGGCTCCAACTTAAGAGTAAGAGGAATAAGACAAAAGGATATCTAGGGGTGCAGTCCTAATCTATGTCAGCACAACCCATCAGTCTTCCCATTCCTGTGGTGATGGAGGGAGGCATAGTGCATGACTGTGCACTGGCCTAACATTCCCCCAAGAGTAACGCAGAAATTTCTTATGGCATTTTTGTTGCATCCTCAGGCCAGTCCAGGATTTGTGCTGGGGCTTATTCTGGCCTAGCTAGAGATTAGATTTGCAACCTCAGCCAATGAACACAGAACAGATTGTGAATACACATAGTTGTGGAGACCTATTTTCATGGTGCAAACTGTTAAATATGTTTTAAAACAACTTACATAACAGGATAAGAGCATCTGCCACCCCGAATTATAGGACCATGCTTGTCCTATAGTAAGTAAATGGCTCAGGTTTTATCAAATATTTATTTAGACTGTATTTGTCAACAGTTCCTACTTCATAACCAAGAAACTCCATCAGCCTTTTTCTCAGAGAAAAATGTCTTGGTTAGCTCATCAGTTTTAGTCTTACAAAAGATTTATTCTGCAAACGGTTTACCCTTGAAAAGCTTAGCAACACCACTTGAAACAATATCGAAACACACTGCCAGCATCTATCCTTTGCCAACATATTGTTCAAACACTCAAGTCCTCACTTAAACCCTCAGCATAACCACCAGAAATACTATTTTAAAAAACTGAGAGTAGCAACTCCCATGACATATGGGTAATACCACATCTGTCAAACACCAGGCCTAGGGGCCAAATCTGGGCTATTTCATCTGGCCCACGGGCCAGACTCCATTCTTCCCCAAGAGGTGCTCACCAGTGGCTGCCTCCCATATGGCAACTTTGTGAAGTGGTGCCATGTGGGTGCAAGTGGGTGGGCCAGGTGCTTGCCAGGTGGCTGTGCTGGGAGCCCTGCAGGGAGCCTGCTGTGTCAGGACAGAAGGGGGTGAGGAAATAAAGCTTTGTAAGCCACCCTGGGCATTTGCATGGGAAAGGTTGGGAAAATCAAATAAGTAAAATAACTTTGGCCCTCTGTATGAAGTTGGTTTGACTCTCCTGGGTTATACTTAAACAACTCATGCTTTCTATAGGTTGTGGCATATTAGAAGCATATTCAACTATCTCAGGATAAGAGATAGTTCACTTGAACAGAGTGATAGTCCACTGAATAGAGTGATAGTCCACTGAGCAGAGTTCACTTACATTTCCAAGATGTGTATGTTCATATTCCATGTGTGCTCTGGACAAGGAGTTAGTGTGTCCTGGATAAACGCCAGTTCCTCCATTTACAACACCATTCATTATCCCATTAATTCCATTGGGAACCTTGTGATGAAGATGAAGACATCCATTGCCGAGGTTCCCATTACCGATATAGCTTCCATGTACACTGCCATTGATACGACTTGTGCCTGGCAATGTAGTGTATTCAACCATCTGCCCATTAATATCAGCACCCTGGTATAGATAACCAGGATTGTATTCTGAAAAAGTGAGAATTGGGGAGAACATTCTTACCAACTGCAAGTGATGTGAACACATTTTTGTAACTTGGTAAACAGGAGATAAGCAGTAGTCCTAGCCATGAAGACAATTTAAGCACATGTTATAAACCAACATATTTCATGTACCAAGCTAGACACCATTATTGACAATGAGACTTTTCATTCAGTTGTAGTAACCTTTAATGGCATTAACAAAAAAACAATAACATCAGTAAAAAAAGTCCGGGCAGTCGGTGGGTTACTGAGAAAGGAAATCTAAACAAAGAACGGGCAAGGGAAAAGGGAAGGGGATAAAAGGGGAAATGGGTTCGGGGTTTTGCTACTGTTTCAGTTATGTCTACAGTGTTGTCACTCAAGAGAAAAGATAAGGGGTCAGTAAGAGAACCCGAGAGAGGGAATAACAATGGATTGTAACTCAGAGAGGTTGGTGGGCCGGGCAACGAAGTAGTATGTGATCAAGAGAGTACGGTTCAAGTGAGCAGAAGAGACATATTCTGTCTGCGATCTTGTGGCAAGTGAACAATCTGCAGAGTGAACAGCTGAAAGGAAGATATTGAATCTCGCGAGCAAGTGAGGGGGGAAGGCCAAAGAATTGGGGGAACAGGTGGGATTAAGATTTGAGAAAAGTTGATTGAATTCGGTTTCCCAAAGTTTAGATTTGATAATCGAATGGGCCTCATTGAAATTAATATCTGCCAGGGATTCCGAGGACAGCTCTAGAGATAGAAGCTTAGAGTTAATAAGCTTAAACCACTTAGAGATACAGGGGTCTTTTAATAGAGCATTTAAAAAGGACTCAGAGTGAATATTTAAATGCAAACGGAGCCAAAATTTGAAAGTAAGGGACCTAGGTGAAAGGAAGGTGGATACGTAGCTCAAGCCTAAAGGTGGATAATGTAATTAGATTGGGGACCCCCAAAATTCACCTAGGAAAGAGGCTGCCACTTGGTTTAGAATAGATCTTGATTCAGAGCCTCAATCCAAATAGGTACACTGCACAGCAATTGAGAGAAAATACATACACATACTTCAGGCCACATACTTCATTTCCCCAGATACAATATTTAAAGGAAGGTGATTTGAATTTTTTTAAATAGGAAATTAGCTTTGAAGTCTCATTGCCTTAAATCTATGACAATGAGACTTCAAAGCTAATTTACTATTAAAGAATTTCAAATCACCTTCTTTTAAATATTATATCTGGGGAAATGAAGTATGTGGCACAAGGACACTTATTTTACAGCTATAAATATTTCACACAACTTGCCAATGGAAAAGATTAGTCACATGTTATTGTATTTCCCTGGGCACGTAAACTGGTAAAGAACCAAGAAGGGCAAATATTTAACTAAAAAAGTAGGATACAGATTATTCTTACTGATGGATCTAAATATTTCCTAGAGGCCTGAAGTATTTACATTATCTTGTGAAATCTTAGTATACCTGAACACCATTTAGTAAGCTGGATCTGTCTCTCTCCCCCAAAAAATGGATATCAGCAGACTGTTATGATGTTGCATTCTACAGCAACATCTATTAATATATTCTTAAAAACAAGTTTTTTTCCATAGTTCACATAAGAAACGGGCAAAACCTGGGATGCAGCTTCAAGCACTTTATTTCATTTGTAAACCAAAGCAGCTTCCTGTCACGCCATAAATTCACCTTATTCAGCTGTCATAACAGTGATTGAAATATGCAGTGGCTGGATTCAAATGCAATGCAAATCCATGGTTTGTACTAACCCATTGTTAAGAAGCCAACCCATGATTTGAACTTTCAACCATGGCAGATATTTATTGATGCATCTGCTTAGAACTCAAGTTTCGCAAGGGCCTAGATTCACTATTATGGCTGCAATGCAGCATCTCTTGAGCCATAGCTGTGGTTTATTAGTACAGAAATTCCCTATTCAGGACATAACATAAAATCAGTTACCCACAACTATGGTGTGCAAACTCAACTTCAAACCACCTTTTCAGATCCTGCTTTATTGGCAAGTTCAGATTTAGCCATAAAACCATGGTTTAGCTGCATATCTGAACCCAGATAGTGAATGTTGAAATTTAGGACACTTTTGTGCAATTATCTCATTAGGTTTTGAAGCAAAGGGCATTAACTTACTCTGCATGGCATTTTGTTGGCGGTTTTTCCACAAACACATAGCAATGAAGACTATCAGAATAAGAACCATCACACCAAGGACACAGCCCACAATTAGGTATAGCATATCACTACTCCGGACAGGACCACTTGGTTGACCAGCATTGTTCCCAACTCCACGGTCTGGAGAATTAGGTGGTGTGCTAAGATCCTTCACTGGGTATTCTGAAGCTCCAGGTGTCCGCCGCACTGATGGGGAGGGGGGAAGAGAAGGAAGAACCAAACAGGTTGTGAGAAAACTCTTCAATGAGGAGCTACAATAAGCTGTATTCTAACCACATAAACTTTAAAAAAGACTCTGTTCCTCACCTTTGGTCTCACAGATCATCACATTGCTGTAATCACTTTCACCACCTTCATTATAGCACTGCATTTTTATATCGTATGATGTCTCAGGCTGCAAACGATTTATCAAATGCCAGACTTTTGTACCTAGAAGAGGGGAGCATAGATAAGTTATTCCTTAGCTTGACATGAAACAAAAATATAGTTGTGATAACAAGTGGAATATGTGTTCCCTTGCTGAAATTCTATAGAGAGTCTGCATAAGATCTGAGGGCAGATGTTGACAAAAAAATAGCAATTTAGACCCAAGTTTGCAGACCTGGGTTAACTTTGTACACATTCACATGTTTGTGAAAGATGCTTTTTTAATTTGGGGAACGAACTCTAAAATCTACACATTTCAATGAAGTGTTTGCCTCAAAACTGGAGTATGGCAACTGTTTTAACACAAAGGTTTATGGGAAAATGGAAAATTTTATTAAGTAATAGTTTTACAGGATCCATTCATTCGAGCCCTGAATTCTGACAGTAGAAATACAGTGATGCCTCTGCCTTTGAAAGGAATCATAGGCTACAATCCAAAGTAACTATGGGACCTTTTACATTGACATACCGGTAGTTACGGTGCCCCCATGGGAAATGCATAGAGTAAGTGCCTCTTATGTCTTCCTGTAGTTACTCTGGATTGTAGGGGCAGGATCTTCATGGATCACAGTGTGATAAGGTGTCAAGACAACAACATTGAAACCCCTAAGTTCTCCACTCAAGCCCAATAATATTCTCAATGAACCCAAATAAAGCTTAATGCTGAATTCAGGACTACATATAAAAAATCCAATTGCACTGAAGACACTGAGAAATATGCAAGCCTATCATTTGTTTTCCATCTCCAGGGACCTGGAGCTTTCTAGAAGTAATTGAGAACCTATGCTGTACCTCCAATTAACAGGTGAGTACCATCCAGCCCCCTGAAGTAATACCACTATATGAAAAGTCTGCATGTTTTAGTGGCTTGCTGAAGAGCCTCAGCTGAAGAGCCTTGATGAAGGAATCAAACAAATCTCAGTTCATTCATGTTTCCAGTTTCTATCTTAAACTGTGAACTTAAAAACAGATTGAAATGGTAATCTGGCTTTCCTATGGGGCTCATTTCCAAAAGCTTTTCGCTCCCATATTCCCTTTCAATCCACCTCAAACATTCCCTTCAGTAATTAGATCAGGTTTTAGGTTTCCTCTTGCAGTCATAACCAAAACTGGAATCAGTGCAAACATTTCAGACTTTGTACCACATATATTATCAAGGAACACTTAAGCAACTGTCATCAAAATACATACTGAGTTTTTGATGCTATCTCCCGGACCCAAGTATGGAATGTAATGTTTCAGATCATGAGGCAAGAGAACATTTGGAAAGGAGGGGAATTTGTGTGTTGGAACAGTAATTGTACTGATGCAAAATGCAAACATCAAGATTACATATTATAAAATTCAGTTATACAATGTCTATATAAAAAACGCAGAGACTTTTTAATCACCAGACAAGTTTGAACAGGAAGTAATAGTGGAACCTCAGGCTATCCAAAAAGCCACAACAATCAAGAGTTTCTTTTTTTAACAAGTAGAGTGCTTGGAACAAGGGAAAAAAACTTGGTAAAGTCTGTCCTTTGCTGAATACTAAATACAATATAGCCAACATCTGCAGAAGTCCAAAACATCATGGCATTTAGCTTCAGGGGAATAAGATACTCCTATACACATTTTTCTTCTTAACTGAGGCTGAATGCAATATTTTAATTAAGTTGTAGTTATGGCTATAATGTGCAGTAAAGAAAAGCGTGCTGGATAACTTTTCTACCACCATGTAAATTTCTGTTCCAAGTTTTGGTGCAGCAGAGCAGCTGCTAGTGGTTTTAGGCCTTCACAAAGATTTCAGTATGCATAAACCTGAAAATCAGGAATAAGCAAATTTCACAGCACAGCGGTGTTCACTTAAACATTTATAAACAAAGATTCTGTATACAAGAACAGTAAAAGTTTACTCTAACACAGTAAAAGGCTACAAATGAAATCACAGATTCAAAGTTGCAGATTTGATGCCATGACTAACTTCACTCAAGGCAACAAACTAACAACCCTATAGTATTAAAAGGTGATATTAATAATAGATTCACTGAGGAAGGAAGAACTGACAACAGCCACAGTTGCTGTATTCAATCCAGGGAATACACAGTTTTATTTTAAACACTCATGGTTGTTCCAAAAGATGTGAAGATGATAAATAGGGAATTTTGTGGAGGTCAAGGACTAACTGTGTCCTACATTGGAGGCACATACATTGCTCCATATACATTCTCAGTTTGATGAGGGTCTACATACACCAAACAGTATAGTTTTGGTAGGAAAGAACACTAATTTTGTGACAGTTGGATAAATTTATAAAAGCCAATATCTTCATTTCAAGTGTGGTCAAAAAGAGTTTCTGTCATACCAATACAGACTGCTCCATTTGAAAAAGATTGTGTTCCTATTGTATATGGCAGGGGTCAGCAACCTTTTGGTGGCATACAGTGTTATTCCATGTGCCAACTTGATTCTAAAGTTAAATATGTGCATGCAGAGACCACTTCCTAGGGTTTTTCTGTCCTCCAGCCAGCATGTGGCTTTCTCCCACTCCTGTGCTGCTGCGGGAACTGGAAATGCTGAAGAGCAGCCAGATCCTATTCTTGGCCTGCCTCTTGCAAAACCCTTTCCTGGGAGTATGCGCCATTGATCGCAAAGGAGCTTACTTCTGCATAGAGAGGTGCAGGAAAGGGCGATCTTGAATGGGGCAGAGGGCTGGCCCCATAAAGGGCTCCAGTGGCTGAGGTGGCAGGAAAGGCCCTGCGCTGGCCCCTCCAGCCTTCTCAGCATCCTCCCAGCACCCTGCATAGCCCACCTCTGGTGCCTCCAGCCTGCTGCTTCTTAGCTGGCCTGAGAGGGCTGTCGAGAGAGTCACTGCAGGGAATGAAGGGTACTCTTCACCCCGCCTGGCAACATCCAAGCCTCACACCTGCTCTCCTGCAGAAGGCTCCAGAGACTCCAGGATCTTCCATTCTGATGGTGGCAGGGCAAGGTAAAGGGAGGAAAGATGTTGCCATTCTGAGCATTGGTAAGGGTGATGGGCAGTTGGGGCAGTGGCAGCACTCCTGGCTGTGTCCAATAGGGGTGCCTTGGCGTGCTGGTAAACACTATTCTGTGCACTGAGCTCAGTACCGGTGTCTGCTCCGGTGTAGGGAATAGAAGCCTATATGCTAGAAAAATTTACAACTACATACAGCACTATCTTATATCTTCCCTCCTTGTTTTTCTTATCCAAAGTAACTAGAGCTTTGTATAGTCAGCAACACACATCTTACCTTCCACAACGTCTCTCTTGTAATCACTATCGTTGTCACTGTCTGTTGGCCGATAATAGATATAAAATCCTTGGATGGGTGTGTTGTTGTTGCTTGATGTAATATACTGGAACAGAAATGTTCAAACATCTGACATTCCAAAACTAGCCAATAAAGATTTGAATGTGCACTGACAAGTTTAATAAACTTTTGAAGAAATTGTGAAAACAGAATGAAAAACAATATAAAGTTTTATATCTGAAATGTGGACATGGTTCTAAAACGTTAGAATTTACATGTACTTCTCATCACACTGAAGAATCTACAATTAAAATTTAACTGAAAAACAGCCAATCATTAAAATTGAAAGGTGGCAATTCTAGCAGTTACAGGCGCACGCAGTTACGTCACTCTGTAGTGTTATCTTATGGAAAGTTATCTTAACTGCTCTGGAGCAAGGGGCTAAATTTCAGTTTAGGATATAGGCCATAACTGTTTTTCAGTACAGTATTTAATATGCTTTACTTCATACAAATATTTTACATAACCCATCAGCACTTTATTCTACCTGACTAATAATGCACAGTTAACTAAAAATATTAGATTTTATCCTTTAGTCATAACTAAGCATCATTGAAATCAAGTAAGAAAAGTTTGTTGTTTAGTTGTTAAGCCGTGTTCAACTCTTCATGACCCCATGGACTGCAGCATGCCAGGCCACCCTATCCTCCACTAGCTTCCGAAGTTTCTCCAAAATGAGGAAAGTTAGTTGTGACTAAATTAAACATCATTTATATGTAATCAGACAATCCAGCAATTTGAAGAAAACAGGAAAAGTTGGCATTATGTAAGGAATACTCTGCTGAGATTTACATTTATATAACGCCTTTCACTTTCATGCAGTTCTAGCAACCAAAAGGCCAATGCCCTGCAAGCAATAGCTTTCCCACCTTGAAACAGGACTGAAGGAAGAACAGTCACTTTAGCACAATTCTTTCCTAGAACATGTAATATTTCATTCAGACAATGAAAAGGAATTGATACTTACAGTCCATTTTAACATGATCTGAGTGTCACTGACTGCCTCTGTGTAAGCAATGTGAGGTCCCTGAATGGGACGGTTGGAAAATCTGTTGGTAAAGCCAGCTACTTGATAAGGCCGAGATGCTGCACTTCGCGGACTCTCCCCATAATTATTGATAGCAATCACACGGAATTTATATGTGGCACCTTTCAAATGAACAAAGAAAACCAGCAAATATTAGGGAATAGGATAAAATGCAACATAAGAACATATGGGAGAGAACATTAAACCTATCAATCTAACCTATCCATCTAAGGTATTTACATATCGCTCTTAAATTAAAAAGTTCACAAAGCAGTTTACAATGTAAAAAATTAATGGCTAATAGCATCTAGCCCTATTCCATAATAGGTTATCCTCCCTTCTACACAGTCTGCAAACGTATCTTTGGAGACCTTCCTCCCATACTTAAAACAGGCAGGGTAGAAGGGGAGTAGGGGTCAATGCAAGCCAAAAAAATCACTCTTCCTACTAGACTAGCAGACTGAGATCACAATCCTAACCATGTCTACTCAAATGTAAGCCCCAATGTGTTCAGTGGGTCCTTCTCTCAGGAAAGTGTCTTTAGGATCGCAGCCTAAGATTTCACCAGACACTGCTTTCCTTATGTTAAAATGCTGCACAGTTTTCCCCTAAGTGCTTGTGCTGGTAATTAAATCTGAATTTGATATGAGACCAGTGGCAACATCTTACAGTTTAATAAATCTTTAGCTTGGTTACCTCTTAACTCTACAGACCCATCACTAATAGTTATGTCACATATGTTTTCTCCCACGAAACAATACCTGGTTCCAAATTACGAACTTCCACTGAAAGTTTAGAAGGCGATATATTGTCAGCTGCAACCAGCCAGTCACTGTTCCTGTTCATGCGCCTATATTCTACTTTAAAGGAAGTGATGGGTGATCCACCATTGGCACGTGGGATCCATGTGACATAAACAGATATTTCTGATGCTGTGGATATCGTAGGTCGATCTGGTGCCTCGGGAACTGAAATGGGAAATGGAGAAAACTTTATCACAGAATTCAGAATTGTTGTTGATTTTTGTTGCTAGTAATTGAATTTACACCTATGTAATCAAAACCCTATGTTTGGATTAATTACCATATATACTATGATGCTGTTATGTTTGGGGGACAAAATGTATATCCAATTAGAAGTAGCCTTTAAATTCAGGAAAACCTTCCTTAAACACAATCAAATATGGAAGATAATTTCAGTTTTCAAAGACGGAGATAATTAAAGCTTGTATAGCTGCCAAAGCTGGTTATATACCAGTAGAGAAGCTGTGCAAGAGCTCTGAATTATGTCAGCACACAAACCTGGAGGTTAGTACATCAGAGAGTAAGGGTGCAATCCAGAGTAACTGCGGGGAGTCCTTGCTCCGGTGTAAGTACAATTTGCACTGGATTGCAATATGAATTTCCCATAGGTTTTCACTAGGTGGTGTAGTAACTATGGGTACAGGTAATGTCTCTTATGTGCTACCATAGTTACTTTGGATTGTAGGGTAAGAGAATTTATCCAGCTTAATTCAAGACCACTGAAATAGAGAGACTAATCTTCCACAGTACTTCTGCTTGATACTGTTGGGTAAAAGCTGAATTATTTGAAGGTTGGAGAGCCTAAAAAACCAAATGTAAAATCCAAGCATAAAAGCCCACAAAAAGCTTTATTCCTATGGTTACTAAGCATCAAGAACCTCTAAGCCCTCACTTAAAAACAAATTAGCCAACATTCAAAACCACACAGATTATCATTAATACTTACTGAACTCACTTGAAGTTAGACAGCATTGGGAACAGAAAGAATGGAGAAAGGTGGTGTTAGAATGGTTATAATCAGATTTACTGACAGACATAATTGTCAGTCTTTACTGAACTGGTTTAAATACTTAAAATAGATAGTGTGTTACAGAGGGTGAAGAGGATTTAAATTCAGAAGAGGGAGGTACACAGTTTAAAAATGACATGACAGTAAATTCCCAATACTTGTTTTGAGATTGTTATCCTTTCACACAGCTGAATCTGACGCGTCCTACATAACAAGCCCAATGAAATTTCAGCATATAGTTTTTAATCCATTTGCTATGATAATGTGATATATGACAATGCAACTTTACTCTATCTAGAAACTTACTCTAACGCAACTTACTCTATCTGGAGACTTATCTAAATAATGCTGGAATGTGAGTGGAGCAATACAACGTGCAAGATACCAATTAAATTGAAAAAACTGAGCACAATATTCAATTCATAACACTTTTACTTAACCACAATATTAACAGATATCCCAATTAAGAATGCACTTTGTTTATTCGTGAGAAGCTTCTTCATTACATCTCATAATGGTTAATCACATGAGATTTTAGGAAAATGAATTGGTGACCAACTATGGATGCCATTCCCAAAATAAAAAGAGCATGATCCAAAGGAGGAGTGCTTGAGAAGAAAGGTCTAATTTCCCCTACCATTTCTCAAAGGCCTGCTGAACTGCAGGAATGACTTCTCAGAAAGCACTGAGGGTTGAGACATGGCGGGGGGGGGAGAAGGAAAAAAACCATGAGCCATCGTTCTCTGAATCCAACCTTATGGCTGGATACAACCTTATGTCTGCATAACTGATAGAAAGCTATCATCCTATAACTAGAGGTCCAGAAAAGCAGTATTTAGTCATCCATTTCAGTTTTACTAACCCTTATTATATTCTAGTATCTACTTCATAGGGAAATCAGAAGAGGGTGCACATACCTCCACTGTGCCGAGATGAGTCTGGAAGAACTACACCAAAATTGTTGGTTGCCCCTTCCTGAATGACAGGATGCTTAGGAATGCCAGCTGGTTGAGATGGAGCCTGTGTGTTCTTTGAAGAGGAGGATCTTTCTAACAAATACATGAAAAATGTGTGGTCAATGAGTCAGACACATTGATAGAAAAATGTTATAGGAAGTATCTCCATTTATAGTACATTCAAATCTACAGTATAGTCAAAGTACATTACATCAATTTTCCTGTTTTTTTAAAACTGCATTTACTATGACAGTAGGCAAAAATGGTATTAATCTTGTTTTGAGTTAGAACACAATAGAAGATGATTATAGAATATAGTCTATATACAGCAGGTATACTGTATAATGCTGATGGTATAACCGGTTTAGCCTTCACTTCAAAAGGGAAAAAATATGCATATTTTGCACATGCTTAAGAACTTTCAGAGAAGGATAAAAATGAGCAATTTTTTTCAGCTATGGGATTGCTACTGAAGAGGAAACCCCATCAACTTTAACATATTTCAGGAGGCACATAGATGATAAAACACTGCACTTACCTTTGCTGGTGCGGAACGTAAGCATGGCTGGCTGGCCCTCGCCAGCCATGCTTCTGGCTACCATCAAGACTTCATAAAGACTGGACGGTTCTAATTCTGAGAGGCAAAGTTCATTTTCACTTCCAGGGACACGGATTGTATTCCAACTAGTCACATTGACATCATCCAACTGTATAATGAAGTTAAGAGCAAGGAAAACCCTATCAAAATCTTCAGCAATCAATGAATAGACTAGTTTTTTCATTATTTAAACATTTCTACCAATACTTAAACACATCACCTGACTAGCTGATGGAGATCAGCGTACAGCTCATAGTGCAGGCTGGGGCATTAGCAAAAGGGAAATAACATCCACTTACCCACAATGAGTCCTCCAGAATACAGGGCAGGTTAGAACTGGGGTGCCTATGTAAGTGATTGGAACTTGCTTAATGATTTTAGGGAATGCAAATACAATATATTGCCAAAGTATAGATAAGTCACAGCAAATATGAAAATATGCAATGCTTTAACAAGCATTAGGCAGCTAGGACAAGCAATGCAGGATCCTTCAACAGGTAAGTTGAAAGCAGCAAGGCCCAATGCCCTAAAAATCTAGCAGCAACTGAAGTGCTTGGAAGTTCTATTTGACATGTTTGCTAAAGAAAATGCATTAAAAACTCAAAAATCATTAAAATGGCAGATGGAAGGGACTGTAAAAGCCTTCACAGAATGTAACACAACAGAATGGTGGAGGTGGATTTTTGGGGTCAAAAAATTATTTGGCACCATTCCAAGGAGAACTACCTCACCCTAAACTGCACATGACTGTAAGAAAGTCTGCCTGTGCCTACTGTCTTTCTGCTGTTTACAAAGACTGGACGAACACTGAATGCTGGCATTTCATCTATTGAAAACATATGTGTAGTCAAGAGTTCCCTTGAGGATCTTGGTTTATACCATTTTCCTAGTCATTGCATTGGCATCCATCAGTCTCAAAAGGCAGTGCTATCATGCTCAATGATGCATGCAAAGCACGAAGGGCTGGGTAGATTAATATGGAGGATAGGCCCTTACCCAAGCAGCAAATCCCCCCTCTCCACGCCACTGAAATAGTCCAATGGAACGGCAGAGCCAATACGATTGGTTCCAGCTGCATGACAGAGCTGGGCTAAGGACAGGAGCTCACCGTGTTTTGTGGGGACCCCAGTCTCAAACCCTGGCCTTCTGGTTAACAGGCACAGTATCTTAACCACTTGCGCCACCCACAGCCCATTCCAACCACAGCCCAATCCATAAATTCTTTGGAATAAAAAAGTATGTGACAAACAAGCTACAAGTTGCATGTAGATAGTTTGGTGATGACACATCATCCGTACAGGCTATAAGCTGATAAAGGAAAGAAGCTTTGAGATAAGAGCTCTGAAAAATCTTATTTGATGAGTACAGTCAGCAACTGTTACTAATTCAAGTTGCTTGCCTAAACTAGAACACACTGGAAAGAGATGAAACAATTTTAAGGAGTCAGTCATCACTAAGACATCTCTCCCTTAAGCTATGGGGTAAACCAGTGCCTCAGACTATTCTATTTCCAGTAACAAATTGCTCTGAGCTTTCCATATGACTACTATCTTGAACACACTGGTTAACAGTGTTAGTGTGTCTCTTAATCCAAAGGAGAAATATAATGAATCACTGAATAGTTCACAATTATACCAATGGCTACATCACAGAACTCTTTTGATCCTGGTATGGAGTATTTTATTACATAGGTACAAGAAGCTCATATTGTGAGATACTGCTAAAAATGGGTTTCACCAGCCTTTTGAACAATTGGCAACTGCTTTTCCATGCAAACTGATTTTCTCTACTGATGTTGAGATTACTTTAATAAAGTAATTTATTTATTTTTACTTTAATAAAGTTCTTTGCTCAAGGAGTTCTTTGCTCAAATAGCAATGGACAAGACATAAATGCAAATAAAAAATAAGTGTCTCTGAATACAAAATTATATATCCATCATGAGATCTCAAAAACATGGGCTGCAATCCTAATCTCCACTAGGGCTAGCCTAAGCCCCGACATAAGTTCTGTGCTGACCTGGCAGCGTCACAAAAGTGCAGTAAGACACTCCTGGGGGTGTGTGTGGGTGGCTTAGGCCAATGCACCATCATACGCCAACCTCGCCACACCCTTATGGAAAGATAGACCAGATGAATTAGGACAGCCTAAGTAGGACTGTGTCCTTGGCTTATTTAAAAAAAATACTTGGTGGTATTTCTGGTTTTAGGTCAAAATGAAACCAGGGTACACACAGACAACTAGTCTATATTTAATAGTCTGCATTTAATCAATAGTCCATTTAATAAAAATGCTTAACTTAAGATTTAGAATCACAGAATCATAGAGTTGGAAGGGACCTAGTAGGTCATCTAGTCCAACCCCCTGCCTACAGCAGGAATTCCCCCTAGAGCATCTCCAACAGGTGCTCATCGAGCCTCTGCTTGAAGATCCCCAGTGAGGGAGAGTCCACCACCTCCCTTGGCAATCTGTTCCACTGCCGAAACGCCCTCACCATCAGGAATTTTTTCCGGATTTCCAGCCGGAATCTCCTTTCTTGCAGTTTGTACCTATTGGTTCTAGTTCTGCTTTCAGAAGCAGCTATGAACAAATTGGCCCCTTCCTCCATATGACAGCCCTTCAGGTATCTGAAGAGGGCAATCATGTCTCCCCTCAGCCTCCTCTTCTCCAGGCTGAACATCCCAAGTTCCCCCAACCTTTCCTGGTAGGGCTTCCCTTCCATCCCACTGATCATTCTTGTCGCTCTCCTCTGGACTTGCTCCAGTTTGGCTGCATCTTTCTTCAAGTGAGGTGCCCAGAACTGAACACAGTACTCCAGGTGAGGTCTCACCAATGCAGAATAAAGAGGAACTAGAACTTCTCGTGACTTGGAAACTACAGTCCTCTTAATGCAACCTAAAATGGCATTTGCCTTCTTTGCAGACACATCACACTGCTGACTCATGTTCAGCTTGTGATCCACGGCGACTCCAAGATCCCGCTCACATGTTGTGCTGCCAAGCCAAGTATCCCCCATTTTATACCTATGTTTTTGGTTTTTATTGCCTAAGTGCAGAACCTTGCACTTCTCCCTGTTGAAATTCATTCTACTGGTTACAGCCCAGGATTCCAGTTTATCCAGATCCTCTGGAGGTTTCTCCTATCTTCTGATGTGTTTGCTACTCCTCCCAGTTTGGTGTCATCTGCAAATTTGATCAGGCTCCCCCGTATCCCTTCCTCCAAGTCATTGATGAAAATGTTAAAGAGAACCGGTCCCAAGACAGAGCCTTGGGGTACCCCACTGGAAACTGACCTCCAGGTTGACACAGAAACATTTACTAAAACCCTTTGAGTGCGGCCATCGAGCCAGTTGCAGATCCACCTAACAATTGCCCTGTCTAGCCCATATTTTTCCAACTTCCTAATTAAAATGTCATGTGGGACTTTGTCAAATGCTTTGCTGAAGTCAAGATAAATGACATCCACAGCATTGCCACTGTCCAGTAAGCTCGTAACCCGATCAAAAAAGGAGATCAGATTTGTCTGGCAAGATTTATTCTTGGTAAATCCATGCTGGGTTGTTTTGATCACCGTGTACTTGTCTAGATGTGCACCAATTGTGTGTTTTATGATTTGCTCTAATATCTTGCTCGGGATTGAAGTCAAACTGACTGGTCTATAATTTCCCGGGTCTTCTTTTTTCCCCTTCTTAAAGACTGGGACATTTGCCCTCTTCCAGTCCATGGCACTTCTCCACTCCTCAAGGATTTCTCAAAGATGATTGACAGAGGCTCTGCAAGGACATCTGCCAGTTCCTTAAGAACTCGAGGATGCAGCTCATCCGGTCCAAATGACTTGAATTCATTTAGGCCAGTTAAGTGGTTTCGAACCAGTTCTCTGTCAATCTTAATCTGCTGTTCTGCACCATCCATGTTTTCATTACCTCTTAGGGGATGTAAACACATCCCCGAATCAGTCAATGATCCCACACCCCCATTTGCACAGCCCTCCTTCTGTGAATAGACGGATGCAAAGTAGGAGTTGAGCAGCTCCGCCTTCTGCTGGTTTCCAGACACCTGTTGTCCATCCTTGTCCAAGAGCAGCCCCACCCCCTCGTCTCTCCTCCTGTTCCTTTGGGCATATCTAAAGAAGCTCTTTTTGTTATCTTTGACTCCCCTGGCCAGCCTCAGCAATTTTGAGTCAGCTTTATATAGTTCATTGTTTGCTAGATACAAAAATCTTCCTCCAAAACAAGTAATAGCCCTAAAACACAGCTTTACACATTCAGCCAAGATATTAGCATTTCCCCGATGGCTATATCATACCCATTTTAGTTTCACATCTCCACTGAATACAGCCTAACCAAACATGTTAAGGAGGAGCAAATGCCAGCTCCACTGCTACCATAACCCACTCTCATGGCGTTGCATACTGCAAATCTTTCTTAGTTTATCTCACCCAATATTTATAGCAGTCACTAGCCACACTTAAACATTGTCGTCTTTGATTACAAAAAATATCAAGGTTACTTCTCAGTCATGTGCACACTTAATAGAGAAAAACGTACCACCAAGTTCAATGATACTCACTAGTAAGCAAGTTTAGGATTGCAGCCTTAACCATTCCATCAAGTTTAAAACAGACAGAACAACTCAACTCAATTACCTTGCGATATTTCACAAAGTAGGCATTGATCGGATGGCCACCATCCTTCCCTGGACGCCACACCAGGTTATATTGGTCTGGCTTAAGCGTCTGTGGAGGGCTGAGAATGATTGGAGCTTCTGGAGGGGAAATGCCACTGGATGTTTTTTCTGTAGCAATTTCACCAATAAGCATCTCTGTTGGTGATAAACTTTGGAGGCCCATTTCTGAATCATAATCTCCATCACCCTCATCACTCTGGATAACTTCCACAGGAACCATTTCTTCAGCTTTTGCAGTATCTTTGTAGGAAACTGGGAAGGAAACAGAAGGTTAGAGACAATTACCGGTATGTTTACTGACAGTAGCAGTGAACTGTTGTTAGAATGCTATCAGTTTAGGGTGGTTGATCCTTAGACAGCACAAATATGGATTGGAAATAAGATGCTTATACTGAATTGAATAACACACCAAGAGTGGGAACGTAAAACTGTAATAAATAAACTTTCTGTTGGATCCTGAGACAGGTTAAAATGGAAAAGAACACAAAGCAACAGTAAGTGGAAGGGCTTTACAAGGTGCAAACACATAAGCTCACCACTCATTCCCTGAATATGTGGACCAGGCATATCAGCAGTCCTATTACTACTGTGACCCTGGCCCAAAATATATTTGCTCAGCATTTAGCAGGGCTACTCACCAACTGTAAGAAAAGCCTCTGAACGAACAACTCCATATTCATTTGTTGCTTCACAGATGTATTTCCCAGCATGCTCTGGTGTAACAGGCTGGACATAGAGAGAGCTGGACCCAGCTCGAGACATAATGAAGAAACTTCTGTCTGAAACAGAGTTAGTAGTTCTGACTGGAGAGGAGGATTTTCGTGGTTTGGAATGGAGGACCTGAGAAGGATGGCTGGTAATTAACCCATGACTGTTGTACCAACGGATTACAGGAGCAGGCTGTCCAGTAGCATTGCAGGACAATATTAATGTGTCACCATCTGGCACTTTGGTATTTGCTGGAGGGGAGGTTATAATTGGCTTGTAACCTCTGCCTATTTAAAATATAAGGAAAGAGCAAATGTAGAGGTGAATTGTACTGCTTTGTGTCACAAGTACATTGAACTTCAACTATCCAGGGATAATCAAGAGAATGATTAAAGTACCAAATATTAGGAGGAGCCACTTGATTGACAGTTTTCTTGATTACAGACAAGTTTATAACTTATAACTATACTTTTTAAACCAAAATTAGAATTCTATTCAGTATTTAAAATTATAAATTAAGAACCCAAGTTTTCGCTTAGATGGCAACAGCATTAAAAACTAAATGAAAATCTAACAGAGCCACCTCAGATGCTCATAGACTATTTCTATGTTAACAGATCGACAGGTGCTAGACAAAACAAAATGTAGATACGGCATTGTGCAATTTGTACCTGTTTGGAAATGAAGTCTCCCTGTGGAATGAACAAACCCAATGCCATTGTTCACTAGACACTGGTACAATCCTGCATCTTCCCAGGTGATGCTACTAATTCTCAGCTTGTTTCCTGAAACTAAGTACCGTGGAGAAATCCGTACAGGAGTTGCATTATGGAACCAGGTGAGGTTGGGAGTTGGATTTCCATGGATTTCACAGGAAAAGTGAACCGTTTTGCCCAATGATGCCATTTGATCCTGCAATCCTTTTGAAATTGAGACAGACTCTAAAACAAAGAAAGAGTGTTCATGTACTTATTGCTGAATTTTTGATGGCTTACTTGAACAAACTAGCATTCTACACAGTGTTATTGTCATAGCTTACCAAGTACATTTATGCTGTAGTTTACAAGTCTCACAACTCCAGAGTTGTTATCCACCACACAGGAATAGTTTCCAGCATCTGATGCGTCAACTGAATCAATTGTAAGGTGAGAGTGAAATTTCTTCCACCTGTCTCTAAGTAGGGCATCTTGGCCATCCTTATACCAGTGGACATAAGAAACAGGCAGTCCACTAACAATACACTCCAACATCAGGGGACTGTGCAAAGGTACTGCCAGGGTCTGAGAACTGGTTGGGTGAATAATATGGAAATTTTCTGAGGAAGGGCCTAGAAATTGAGGACAGGAAAATTAATGAGTTGCTTTAAAACAGATATTGAAGAATCAATTCTTTCCCATATTCCTTATTAGCATTATGCATTCTGCCACACTATAAATTTTTTTCCATTGTTCCCTATCGTTGCCACAGGCCAAAGCAAACCTAGGACTTAGTAGTAATTACCGTAAACCAATATACACATTGTATGTTGTACACAGTGTATTTGCCATTTCATTTTTTGATTCTTTCCTTCATCTATGCTATTTTATTTTTTTTATTTTCACAATGTAAGTTATCTTGAGAATTTTACCTAAGGACAGAATACATCTGCAAGAAAAAAAATTATTTGGTTTGGGAAGTTAGGTCTTGTTCATTCCAACAGGAGATATGGGGCCCATATCTATTGCTCAGGTTTTGAAGAATCTTCTACATTTGATTTCTCCAAAGGGGGCAATCCAGACACAACCTGTTTATGTACTTGCACAAAGTTCCTAGTACAAGTACAAACTAGTACAAGTACAAACTAGTACAAATTTGTGTACTAGCACAAATTTGAAATTCAATTACAACTGCTAGTAAACCAAAACCAAGGTGGGTTTGCACAATACTATTTGGTACAAGACAAATTGAATGGTACTGTTAAGGAAAAGCACAGGTTTGCTACCAAGAACAAGCCAACAGTGGAAAAATACATCAGGTAGTGCTATTTTGTACCCTTCCATGCATTCAAAAATAATTCCTACAATTGCATCTGTGTGCAAATGCCATTCAAATCAATGAAATCTGCACATCAATGAGACTCATCGGTTTATGTTCTGTGCACTGACTGAAAAGTGTTATTTCTGTGATATTTAATACTTACTGCCAACAATGAGCCTATGTCCAGTAGGTTCAACTTTGAGATCATGAGTGACTGGGTTATATGCCGCACACTTATAGGATCCTTTATCATCTAAAGAGGCATTCAAAATTTGCAGATTTCCTGATGGGAGAATTAGGTAGTTGTCTAGAAAAAAAGATTGCTTTAATTAGGTTACGAAGAGTCACTTTGTAACTTCAGTTCTTAAGCTTCTCTATCCACAATGCTTAAGTTTCTCTTACACATTCCAAAACGGAATGAGCAAACCTCCAAGTGACGGTTGTAGCATTTTTATGCTATGCCAAAACAAAGTAAAACACCAAGATAACAGTATTTACTCAGCGGTTTCTCACCTGTTGATTGTTCTAGCCATTTTCCCCGTATAAGGAACCGAACCTGTGCCTCTGGATTACTTTTTGGTAGCTTACAACCAATGAAAGCAGTACTGCCTTCTTCTACTGAAACTCTGTGTTTCACTGAAGTCTCAAAATCATCGAGATCTAGAAGAGAGTTTTTTCCTTTAAAGTTGACAAAGAAAAACAGGCTCTATAGTGCATTTTCTAGGGTTCTGTTTAATCAAAATGTGCATGCTCATGGTCAGACAATATTTATGAGAGAAAAATCACTAGATCAAATTTCTATTATGCAATTAGAAAAGCTATAAAGAAGTTTGGGCAGAACTAATCCCCTTTCTGGTAAAGGATCAATATTGCTAACATTTTTCTAGATTACAGTGTTATTTAGCGTATGGCTAATACATGGACTTGTGTTAATTCAGATGTTAATGTCCATTCAAAGACAGAGTGGTCTATATTGAAGAAAAATCAGACACTGGGTTGGAATAAGTTCTTGATGGACAATCAGACACAACGTTATGAATATTTTGTTCAGGAGCATCACGGATTACACATATGTTTTTAGAAGACGAAGTAGAACGATTGTTTTTGACAGTTTTACCACAACAATAAAAGAACTCATCACCCTTCCTCAAAAATATCTCCTTGATGACACCAAATATTCCAAAGAATGAGAGCAATATTTGACAAACATATGAGAAGCCAGCTGAAGAAATGAATGTTTTCATGAAAAAAACTGAAATACTCAGTTTTGTTAAGTACAGTATAACTTACAGGCAATAGATACCACTGCAGGCCTACTGACGATTGCTCCAATGCTGTTATTTGCAACACACTGGTAGTTTCCAGAATTTGAAGGGCTAAGAGAGAAGATTGTCAGGAATCCTGGCTGTAAGTCTACTTGCTCCACTTTCTTTTGCAATTTCTCCCCATTGAAAAGCCAAGATACATGAGCTGTAGTGGGTTCCACAGAGCAGTGAAGGCGCACAGTTGCACCAGGTTTCTGAACAGTAGAGAGGGGCTCAGAAACAAAGTGAGGAATCAAATCTAGAAAGGAAAAAAACATGTTACTTTTTAAAGCTACTCCTTTTAAGTATATTATGAAAAGACACGCTAAACATATTTTATATGCATTCCTAATAAAGACATAGAATACACTATTCGAAAATATCTAGCTTCTTCAATATTAGTGCATTTTTTTATCCAACAACATGGCACAGATTTTTCTTAAGGCACCAACTAGATCTTAACTCAATGTGAACCTCACCACCTCATTATTGCATAATGGAGAGAGCAAGACTAACAGAAAGGTAATTTGAAACAAACCAAAGTCACAGTCTGAAACAACTGAAGCCTCTGGAATCGCAACAACTGCCATAACTGAAATCACCACAAAATTATTTCACAAGTGATTTTCAACCCTTTTTCAAATTTCAGGGTATACCACTTTTAAAACACAACTGACAAGGCATACAAGTAGGGTTCTCAATGGCCCTATCAATATAAAACCTTCCCCCAAACTTCTGCAGCATACTTTCAGACCACTCATGGTACACTAGTTGCAGAACAGTGGCTGAAAATTGCTGATTTAGAGCACAATCCTAACCATGTCTACTCAAAAGTAAGCCCCATTATATTTAATGGTTCTTACTCCCAGAAAAGTGTCTTTAGGATTGCAGCCTTAATCTTTTTTAAAGTTTAAAAACTTTCAGTAGAGTTTGTTGCTTGATTTTTAGATGCTGACTTGGATTTATAATCTTAGTAAAGTCAGGAGGTATGCCTAACAGTTCAGTTCAAAAAGGTGAACTTACCTGAAGTGGTAGTTGAAAAGAATACAGTAAGAAAAAGTAATTCTTGTAAAGGCCCAGGATCAGGATGCATAGTGCCAGGTTTGAAAGGCTGATGGATGAGAGCTTCAGACTAGTATGAGTCACTGAAGAGCCTGCAACAGAAAATAGATTGCCTTTATTAATGTGCTACTCTAGAACTGAAATGCAAAGTAAAATCTTTAAGATTATTATTATTATTTCCATAAATACACAGCGAACAACTTTGTGCTGGTTTCATTCACATCACCAGTCGGACCCTTCCCAAGAGTCTAGGACTGTGTGATGTAGCGGCGTATAATTCGTGCTGATCCCAGAAGAGCAGCTTTCTGCAGTTGGCAGAGTGATATTTTGTGAATGCCAATAGTTTTCAGGTGCCTGCCAAGGTCTTTGGGCACTGCACCGAGTGTGCCAATTACCACTGGAACCACCTGCACTGGCTTACACCAGATACGCTGTAATTCGATTCTTAGATCTTGGCAGCGGGAGATCTTTTGCAGTTGTTTCTTCTCAATTCTGTTGTCACCTGGTATTATTATTATTATTATTATTATTATTATTATTATTATTATTATTATTATTATTATTAGGATTTATATACCACTTAAAGGAAAAGTAATATCTATCTAAAAGACAAAACCAAGTAGGGTATATAAATTTTAAAATATAGCAATACCTTGCACTTTTGTCTGCAGAGGGACCGAAGAATGGACAAAATTAAAAAATGGGTGAATGCACTTGCCTTATTTAGCTTGCAAATTAGGCCTATTTATTTAGGCCTAACAATGCAACACATGTGGATATGAACACAAATCAACTTAACAAAAAAATTTTTGGTCGCAGGTGTGGTCTGATGGTTGAGTGGAGGGCAGCAAAGTCTGCTAAGCAGGAATGGACTTGGGTTAAATTTTGGATAGGAGGCCAAAAAGCTGATAAAGCTGTCATGAGGCAACAGAGGCAAATCTAGAAAAGAGTCAAGAACTGCTGTTTACTGCTTGCCCCACTTGAAACTGCTGCTGCTGGAAACTTGGAAGGCAGAAGTGCTAACCAGGCAGTGAAGGATTCCATCAGGAAAAGAACAGTTCTACAAGTTGCTTGTAGAACAATTACCTACTTAGGAAGAGTTGCTATGAAGACAACTCTCAGAGAGATGTAAAAGAGAAAAATATGTAAGAATGTTGCCTGAAGTCAAGGAAGGATGGATAAAAAGGAAAGCATGTGGGTGAAATCTGAAATTTGATTATAACTTAAATGACTGAAAGATCAAAGCAATTAAAGTCAAGTGGATGTAAGTCAAGGTATTGCTGGAAAGGACTTGCACTCTCAAAGTGTTCGACTCATCCATCAAGGTCAAGCTCCAGACGGCTGTAAGAGAACTGGTCTGAAAACCAGCCACCAAAAGCAAAACCTACCAAACACTGCCAAACCGGACTGGCTGCCAAAAAACAAAACTCAAGCTACAATCTTTTGCACAGGAAGGAGGGGATTATCTCTCACTATTTCATAGGTAAGATGTACACCACATATTTCACTGCCTACACAGTTCCTCTCACCATTACAAACATACAAAAAGCATTTGAATCAAGCCAAAAGTAGTTTCAAGACCGCAAAACTATCAGCTCTGCTTGTATCTTTGGAACAACTGTTCATTTAATTCATGAACTTAATACATGAACTATAAGATTAGAAAGATCTCACTAGACATGTGGAAGCCGATACAAACTGCAAGAAGCAAAAATAAATTGCAGAAATTGTATTTCATGGGCAAATACTTTCAAAATGAAATGTTAACCTTGATTCACACACCAGACAAGCCTTACTGACTGCATAGCCATGGCACCTAAGAATTCTTAGGAAAACAATTCTGAAACTGTGCATGTGCATGTGTGTGTATACTAACTGTATGCAGATACTATTGCTAGAATGAAGGCTGTGCAACAATCAAGCAGTTTACATTCCACTTGCTGGTGATTACTCAACTCACGGGGCAAGTGAAAGTTAGAGTTGCTTCTGGAAGAGGAAGAAACAAAATTCCCACAGGCAGGGCAGATTCCAGGTTTTATAGAAAACACTGCAAACTATCCTACACACACACACACACAACCTTATTTACTCAAATCTAATGCACCATCATATCTAATGTACACCCTGATTTTAAAAAGCTTTTGATTTTAAAAAACTTTGTAAAAAAGAGATTTTTAAAAACTGGTGATTGTAATGCACCACTGAAAATCAGGTGCAAAATTTATACAACCATGAATTATATGACAATAATAATATGATAATGAATCTATGTTAGGATTTTTACCTAACTTGCAGTACTTTATACAACTATGGGTTTATGTTACATTTTTATTACAATATAGTAAACCGTTAAACTAAATGCTGACCTATACTTATCAAAACACAGCATTTACTCAAATCTAATGTGCCATCGAATCTAATATGCACCCCATTTTGGATATTAAATTTGACTGGGAAAGGTGAGAGTTAGATTTGTGTTATTATTTTATATATGTCCCAGAGAGTAATCCCCCTTGGTCATCATGGTCACTTGGTGACCTTGGTCATCAGACACAAAGGTGTTTGAATAACCCAGCCTTGCAAGTTAGTTTCTAAGAGCGCAATCCTAACCATGTCTACTCAAAAGTAAGACCCACTGTGTTCAATGGTCCTACTCCCAGGAAAGTGTCTTTAGGATTCAGCTTAAGTTAACCCACTTGTGCCTGTACACCTATATCTTTGGCCTAAGGGAGAGGATCCTCCATTTCTTAAGAACTCATGTCTGGCTGCTTGGGGAAGTCATCTCTACTAGTGATCAAAGGAGTAGCTACTCAACTGAATGGAATCATCAGTTATCAATGATGACTGATCAATTATCAATAGATCAAAAGATGAGACTGTCACATCTCTGGGAGAGAGGACAAGGCTGCTATAAAAGATGACAGACTAAAAATCCAAAATACAGGTTTCATTTCAGCATTTGAAAACTGATGCCCTTAATCTTTTTTTCTGAGAATTAGCCTCATAACATGTTTCACTGTTGCATAAGGAAAAGGGAGACCACCAACTCTGTTCCTAGCAACAGGTGTCCTTTTAAAGTCATCACTAGTACCTTTGTTGATAGCCTCAGCTGGTCATGGGTTTAATGAGCCTGCAGACTGAAGGCCTTGTTCACCCTTACAGGTGGCTGCTCTTTAAGGTCAGCAGCAAAGCTTTAAGAGGAACCCCCGTTTATACTGGCCATAGAGTATATTTTTAGATAATGATCTCAGTTTCCAATACATCACTCCTTTGAAAGAACTGTAGTAAGAAGTACTGCAGTCAACACAGTGAAAAAATTGATACTTGGGACACAATCCTAACCATCTTTACTCAAAAGTAAGCCCCATTGTGTTCAATAGGTCTTACTCCCAAGAAAGCATCTTTAGGATTGCAGCTATAGTCTATTACAAAGCAGAACTGAGAGACATTGAAACTCTATTACATAGTTGACTTAACAAATGCATTTCAAACAATCTGGCATAGATTCCATAATTGAAACTATAGCCAAAGCAGAAATGCACATCTATATATTTTATGCTATGCCACCACTTAAGTGTATTTGTAAGTTTATCATATTACTTTGTTTATATATTTAACTACTTCTGGACTAAGAGGTAGCAGCTGACACAGGCAACATCATGATGCATGATGCATGATGCATGATGGCATCAAGAAGGCCTTAGGTCCAACAGTGAGGACATCTGACCCGCTTAAGTCCGCAACAGGTGAGGTCATCCAGGACCGAGCACAGCAGATGGAACGCTGGGTGCAGCACTACTCTGAGCTATACTCCAGAGAAAATGCAGTAACTGAAGCAGCATTAAACAGCATTGACTGCCTGCCTGTCTTGGAGGAGCTTGACAGTGAACCAACTTTAAAAGAACTAAACGAAGCCCTTGATTCCCTTGCTTCTGGCAAGGCACCCAGGAAAGATAACATCCCTGCTGAAGTTCTGAGGTGCTGTAGAGGGACCATTTCCACTGAACTGTACGAGATATTCTGCCTTTGTTGGAGGGAAGGTGGAGTACCACAGGACATGAAGGATGCTAATATCATCACACTGTACAAGAACAAAGGCGACAGGGGTGACTGCAACAACTACCGTGGCATCTCTCTTCTTAGTGTTGTAGGGAAGCTGCTTGCCCGAGTCATACTGAAGAGGCTTCAGTTGCTTGCAGAGAGAATCTATCCTGAATCAGTGTGGATTTCGAGCCAACAGGTCCACCACTGAATATGGTAGTGGTGGACCAACCACTGGTCCACCACTGAATTTTCCCTTTGACAGTTGCAAGAGAAATGTAGGGAACAAAGACAGCCACTCTTTGTAGCCTTCATAGATATTACAAAGGCTTTTGATTTGGTTAGTAGGGATGGCCTTTTTAAAATCCTCCCCAAGATTGAATGCCCACCTAAGCTCCTCAACATCATCAGGTCCTTTCACGAGAACATGAAGGGCACTGTAGTTTTTGATGGCTTAACATCAGACTCCTTTCACATCCGAAGTGGAGTGAAGCAGTGCTGCGTCCTCGCACCAACTTTATTTGGGATCTTTTTTGCAGTCATGCTGAAGCATGCTTTTGGAAATGCAACAGAGGGAATCTATCTCCGGACACGATCAGATGGAAAACTCTACAATCCTTCCAGACTAAGAGCAAAGTCCACAGTCCAGCTGAAATGCTTACGGGAGTTCCTCTTCGCTGATGACACTGCTGTTACTGCTCACTCTGCTGAAGACCTTCAACAACTCATGGATCATTTTAGCAAAGCCTGCCAAGACTTTGGACTAACAATCAGCTTGAAGAAAACACAAGTCATGGGTCAGGGTGTGGATCCACCTCCCTGTATCACAATCTCTGAACATTAACTGGAGGCTGTCCATGACTTTGTGTACCTTGGCTCAACTATCTCCGACACTCTCTCCTTAGATACTGAGCTGAATAAACGTATTGGTAAAGCGGCTACCACGTTCTCCAAGCTTACAAAAGAGAGTATCGCTTAATAAGAAGCTGACGGAACATACAAAGATCCAGGTCTATAGAGCTTGTGTCCTGAGCACACTCTTGTACTGCAGCGAGTCTTGGGCCCTTTATGCATGGCAGGAGAGAAAGCTGAACACCTTCCATATGCGCTGTCTCCAACGTATTCTTGGCATCACCTGGCGTGACAAAGTTTCAAATGATGCAGTCTTGGAACGTGCTGGAATCTCTAGCATGTTCACACTTCTGGGCATGTTGTGAGAATGGCTGATGGTCGGATTCCAAAAGATTTCCTATATGGAGAATTAGTGCAGGGAAAGCACCCTAGAGGGAGACCACAGCTGCGATACAAAGACATCTGCAGGAGGAATCTAAAGGCCTTGGGAATGGACATCAACAGCTGAGAAACCTTGACCTTCGATCGTTCAGTGTGGAGGCAAAAGACCCAGCATGGCCTTCTCCAACTGGAAGAGACACTTGTTCGGCAGGCTAAAGCAAAGAGACAGACCCAAAAGCAGCGAAACCTGGGGCCTGGGCAGGGGATGGAATTTATTTGTCCTCAGTGTGGAAGGGATGGACACTCTCGAATTGGCCTTTTTAGCCACACTAGATGTTGTTTCAGGACCTCCAATCAGAGCACGAAACCATAGTCTTTCGAGACTGAAGGATGCCAATGGTGGACTAAGAGGTATATTAGACTACTCTGATACTGAAAATGTGTATATTATAGTAAAATAATATAATTACTTACGTTTCTAAATTAACATCCAAGCCTCCCCTAAAGTTAGTATGATTATAACTTTACCTTTTCATTGCCATATAACATTCTTACAGACAAAAAAATGAGGTTTAGATAGGCGTCAAAAGACTGTCAATACATACAATTATAAAAAGGAGATGGTAGTATCTATATACACCAGCCACTGTGAGAGCCACTCATGACTGAAAATAAGAGTATAAACAGTTTCTCTCCCCATCACCTGAAAATAGCACAGCATTCAAAGTATGGGATGCACAAGATTGTTAAAAGAATTGAAAGATAAAGGCAGCCAGTGCTACCATGCAGTGATATACACAGTGATATGCAAGAAACCAGCCTGTTTGTTATATAGACATACTTTGCAATACTTAAAAACAAACGTAAATTTTATTACATCCTCCAATACTCTACATATCAGTGTGCTGTGTTTTTAACGTTGTGACTCTCTAGATCATTTTGCTCTAGATGGAGAACTTTAGATCAGAAATTACTAAGCCTACAAGATTTTAATAGAAAGGAGTCAGACATTCCTTTAGCTGTTGGCTCCTCTATGATCACCAAAGCTTTTGATCACAGTATTCCAGCAGTACTCCTGGGGACTGACAAAATGAGCATAACAGCTGGCATATGCAATTTGCTATGCTTTTTGTTTGTAAAAAGTGATCAGATGTAACCTAGTAGCAAACTCACATGATGCCCATCACTTTTAACTACTAACCCTTAGGTTGATTTCTTAGTTCTTTGGGAGAACTTAAATATCTTTCCAAGTCATGACTTATGCATTCTTGCACATAATGTCTAAAAAAACACAAAGCTGCTGCAAATTAAATTAACAAAGGAAGGTTGGAAAGAAAGGAAAATAAGAACAGATTGCTAGATGTTTAATAATCCTCATTATCAAACTATAGCAAGAAAATATAGCACCTATGGGGCCACCCAACACCCCCACCTCTTTTCTCAGGCTCAATCAAGTCAGCCAAGCATGCAAACTGATCCTGTCGCCAGCAAAAGCATTTCCTTTCAATGTGGTCAGCCAAAAACAGAGGAGGAAAATGGAAATGATTTGAAGTTATGGCACCAAAAAGGCCAGACAAGCAAGGAAATAATCAACTCCACATGAGCCACTTCTAGCCCATCACAATGAAAAGAGCCCATGCCTAACCCCAGGAAAGGTCATCGAGACTGTGGGGTCACATGCAGAAAGAGGCAAGAGTGAGAGCCTGCCAGCTGTAATAAGAATCAGTGTGTTCCTAATTATACTAAGAGGGGGTTGAGCTCAAAGAACATTTGGATTTAGTCACAACAACCTAATAAAAAAACACACACACACTCAAACCCACCAAAAAGCACCCACTGTTCTATTCAAAGCAAGGACCACAGCTTCTATTTCTGTGTATGACTGGGTTACAAGAAGTCAGGCAACCACATGAATTTGGCCAGAGGACTCACAAGTGATTTTCAACAAACACTGGAGTACTTAGAGAAGAGAAAGTGACTGCTGGTTTCAAAAGTTCATGCCCACCACTGAATTCATAAGCAATTTGAAATTCCAATACTTGCATCACACTTTCTGTGCACCTGTATGACTAAGAGAGTAATTATATGGGGGAAAATTAAGGGGGGAAGCGGTTCAAAGTGTCTTCTCAAACAAACTGAAATAAATTGGAAATGAACAAGTCTACATTTGTTTTAGACCAATTATTCAGCCAACCAATAAGACTTACACAAAGGCTGTGATCCTAACCTCCATTTAGGCTGGCCTATGCCACAGAATAAGTCCTGTGCAAACCTGGGGGTGTCACTAAAGTGCAGTAAAACACTTCTGTCCCACTCCTGGGAGGATTAGGCCATTGCATAGGCATACACTGACCTCCCTGCACCATCATGAAAAGATAAGCTAGGTTAGTTAGGCTGGCCTTAATTTTGCACCCTTAGTCACTACCCCCCCCCCCCAAAAAGTTCATTTTGAAATATTTCAGATGAAGTAAGGTACTTTGCTGATTTGCTTTTACCTCCTTATTGTGTATAAAAAAGGAAAGACTGTCAAGCAATCTAAAAATAGTTTTGTTCTAAGACTGGTGGGTGAAAAGTAAACAAAGAGGCAGACCACATGCCTGTCACCTTTTCACAAATGCTGTCTTTCAGCTACATTCACATTGAGAGGAAGAATGGATGGCTTCAGACTAAATGTGAGAGATGAACTAATTATAATGCTAAATCTACATCTTCTTTCTAAAATACAGGATGTCCACATCTCAAAATAGTTGAAATGAGAACACTTGCAATGGTAAATATTGGTTTACTATGGTATGCTGGTTTAGAAGATTGTGGCACAATATCTTGGTAAAATGCATAGTGGAGAAGCTGCAGTCCTATCCACATTCACACTGAGTAAGCCTCAATAACTATAACAGAATTTACTTCTGAGTAGGCACGCCTAAGTGGAATAAAATGCATTTGGGCATTAAATCAGTGCATCAGTAACAAACTGTTAAAGTACTAGTACTCTTTAATGGCCACAGTAAAAGCTAAGCTTGAATTTGATGTAAAATTTTGACAGATAAGCCAAAAGAACATTAAGACTGCAATACAAATTCAAAAATAAAGGTCTGTTATAATCAAGTTGGACACTACATCAAATAGAGAGAATTAGAGGGACGGTGCATCACTAATTAACAAACTACTCTATTACTGAAACACAAAGTGCTTGGCTTACTGCTCAAAAATCTGCTTTTTCCCTTTAAATTTTGTTTCAATACTGAAACACCTTCTGGAAATAAGCAAGGAACCAGAAGACAACAATTATTTTCCATCCTTTAATCCAGGGGTGTCCAAATCCTGGCCCAAGAACTAGATGGTGCCCATGGAAAGCATCTACGCAACCCTTAGCAAGACCCTTCCATCTGGCCCTTGTACAGTCTGTAATCCTCCACAGGTGTATGAGCTCTGCTCCCCATATCTGTGGAGAGTATTCTGAGGGCTAGGAAGGCTGCACACACCTCCTCTCTGTGCACGAAAGTTCTTATGAACTGGCCTGAAGATCTCTCTCTGTTAGAAATGGTTCGTTCATTCATTCAAAATTCACTCATTTGTTTAAGTTTAATATCTAATGTATTCATTTATGCAAATTCTTTTTTCTGGCCCCTGACACAATGTCAGAGAGCTGATGTGGCCTTCCTGCCAAAACATTTGGACACCCCTGCTTTAATCAAACAAAACATGAATCTCATTCACATGAATTTCAGAGAGAAACCACTTGTTTTATACTTGTCTCAAGAAAACTGAACCCCAGTCTCCTACACACATTCAAGGTATCTCTAATCTCTAAATTGCAACCTTTAAAAAGCTGCCTTTAAAATTATGACTGTTGGAAAGAAAAATAAATATTTTATATGATCTCCTTGTTTGTGACCTTTGAAAATCTTTTCATTACTGTTTCAGTTCTATCTTGGTAACCATAAAGACCTACTTGGGAAACTCAGCACTGCAAGGATTTGTGGGTCAGATAATACAACTCAAAGACTGCATGCAGCCTGCAGATGATACCCTTGTATTATGCATTTATATAAGAAATGTTAATTAACATCGGGATGCCTAGAGATAAATACTTTCTGCTTAAAGAAACCAGAAAGTTGTCACATTTGGAAGACTGGATAGCAGCCACCACCCTGTTATCTAAGCCACACTTCAATTATGACTCCTTGCTAAATCTTACATTTTGCCTTGAGGCATGCAAATTTTCATTCTTGAACTCGACTTGTAGGTCAATTAAACTGCACATCTGCAAGCTATACATGGAGCTGGGCAGGGCAGGATTTCCAACTATCTTAATTATTCAATTGTTGTATAGATATCACACCAAAAATCTGCTTTTTTAAAAAACTTGTACATGTGGTCTGAACTGTGCAATGTATGCCAGGCCCCAACACATCTGGTTCATAGGTATGGGAACTGATAGTTTCAGAAAATACGTGCACAGGATTTCCATAATCCAGCATTACGTGAATATGCAACTTGTGTCAAAGGGTCTCACTTTAAAGAGCAACTTTCCATGTCACATTGTCACATACATGTTTAGTTAATTTTGTTACTGATCTGTTTAGGTTTTGTTCATTTGTTTTTAACATTTTAGCCCCAATTTGGTGCAAAGTATACAACTGCTTTAAGATGTTGTTTAAAGGGGAAAAATAAACCTTGTTCAATACACACTAACACTGAACTGAATAACTGATGGCTTCCTTATCCTTAGGAAGGATAAGGAGCTAGCATCTTAAAGCCATTGTATACTTTGCACCAAATTGGGGCTAAAATGTTAAAAACAAATGAATAAAACCTAAACAGAACAGTAACAAAATTAACTAAACATATATCTTGCAAACCTCAGGCTTTCTACTGTAGGCACCTGGCCATGAGAACCAATATGGGTCACTGAAGTTGACAACTGGAACTAGAATGTGAAATATATTTGATTTCAAAAAAAACTTGCACTATATTTCTGCAAAGGATGAAGGTCCTGGCTTCTAAACTATTCCAATATCCTGAAAAAGGAATAAAGTAAAAAAAAACACTGAGGAGTTGAAATTAGATTTAAAATCCAACCATCATGCCTGCCACATGGCATGTCCCTGACTTATCAAAGAAGCAAGATGTAAGTGCCAGGAGAGCTGCAAAATTGCCATACCATGCTCTGAACGTAAGGCTAAAGGAGTGAAGCTTGAGCAGAGTGAGGACTTCCATCAAGATAACACAAGAACAGAGACCATCCAAGTCACCAACTACCTATGCTGACTTCTGATAGCACAGAATTATGAACATTTAGTTAAATGATAACATCTCAGAGTTTGCTATGTCTGGAGAATCTCAAGTTTGCTGAATACCGAAGTGTTAGATAGTCCATTTTGCCTGGTTATTCTAGTCCTAGACAGAGCAACACACCCAACTAACTTTGCCTCCAGTTATACATCATTCAGTACATGATTCATAAATATCTTCTTCCCATAAATACCAAAGACAGATCCTTTACACTTCACAAAAAGTTGGGTGGCTGTTAATTTCGCCACAAGTACTACATCAGACCTGAAATAGTATAATTTAAATGCTTGCTAAAGGTAACAAATCATTTGCCCTCTGCGACAGATGCATAACTCCATCATTTCAGACGAGTCCATGTTATTCAGTCTACAGTATACCACCAGCAGAGATCAGATATCAACAACATGTTCCAAATCAGAGATGTTTGCATAATTCCAGACAGTTATGAAACAGTATATATGTCTTAAGTAAGTGAGTCAAGACCTGAGAGGAAGATGAAAGTAGCACAATAAATCTTTGTCATATCAAGTACAGGAATCCTTGTAACTTCCTAATATTCCTTCCCCCACACTTTCCTGGAAGTAAGTCCCATTAAAAACAACAGGACTTACTTCTGAGTAGACAAGCATAGGATTGTGCCCTTGATTATCAAACTGCAGTTTATATCATTTCACATTTGAAATTTATAAAGGTATGCAGAATAAAAGTGGATACAAACCACATGTAATTTTTTTAGTAATCCAAATGTAAGAGAAATGGACTGAGACCATAACTATGACAGATAGATTTTTTAAGAGAGTGATTCTCCATACAGAGATATATTGAGGAAGATTTAAGATCAGTTAGTGAGAAACTAGCATCATGTTCCACCAATGACCCTTTCCAAAGGCATCTGCACTATACTACTCCATAAGGTAAACAATAGGGAAAGAGCTTATCCTTTCCACCAAACTACTACAGTGTTCAGGTAAATGAGGTTCCAGCAATCTTTATACATCAAATACATGTCAGTTATATCTGAACTACATTCCAAAGTAAATTCTTTAGCTTAACTTATGGCAACTCTATAAAAAATAACAAAAGTATATTAAATCAGCTTATCAAGCTGTAATTTCTGTTGTAACTTGTAAGGCTCTCTAGTAGTCGTGCTCCCGAAAGGTACATATATCTATTAAACCCACACCTGCAGTCAGAATTTATAGCCACCCAAATCATCTACTACTGTCTTACATCATAGGTAATTAGAAGCCAGTAAATTCATGGCCACAGGGAAAAGGCAGTTCCTATGACTGAGAACTCAAGAGTTTTTGTGCAATGAGCATTTCAGAACACAAATGCACACATGATAGTAATGAATTAAATCTGACTCAATGCAGTACAGGAGAGGCTTAAATTTTGACTTCATCCAATGTATTCACCCCACTTAGGTTCTCACCACAATCTCTGTTCTTTTTGAATCAATGGCATTTGTACCAGGTACCAATATAGTCTTGGATCATACTTTAATGTGCTGGCATTCAGCTTCTGACCCACAGTCAAGAAGAGGCAATTCATATACAGAATTCCATATAAAGTGGGGCAATATTTGGGAGAATTAACTCTGTTCTCCAAAGTTTCCAGATGTTTATCAAATCATGATACAAAAGATGTGACAACCAGCTGCCCAACACTCCAACAAGTCAGCACAAATGTATCACTGTGAATGTTTTCTGGATTGAGGGATGGGGTGTTTTACAGTAAAGTTTCTTGTATTTTGCATATGGGCAAACTGAAATGTCAAGCAAACTAATGGTAAGCAAATCTTATTTCACTAACTGAGAACGACCTTTTCTGATCAATAAGATTTGATTTCATTTTTGAAATCTAACTGATGGAAAGCTCTCCTATTTTCTACTGCATGGACTCAGTCATCAATCTCTCTCACTATGGGTGCAATTCAGATTAACTACGGGGAGTCCTTGCTCCGGTGTAAGAATAATTTACTCGGATTGCAATAAGAATTTCCCATAGGTTTTCACTAGGTGATGCAGTAACTATGGGTGCACGTAATGTCTCTTACGTGCTACCGTAGTTACTCTGGATTGCAGGGTATGTCTCACACATCCTCTACTCATAGGCTATCTGTCACACGTGTACAACAAAAGAGGAAAAGGGTGCAACTTCCACCTGCAATTTAAAATAATGCTCCAAGCAGAAAAACAGTAGTTGGTAATCACTCCTGTGCAACTCCTCTTCCTCACTTGTTCAACTCTGTATAGCTGTAAGAAAACCATTATTCTCTGCCCACTATCTCTTGGCTTTTAAGCTTTCACTTACTCTCTGATTGCTTTTGATCTTCTGAGCGATGCCCACATTGGCATTTTTATCATCATGGAAAATGAGCTGCTGCTTCCCATACTGCCAAGCATTGTATCGGAAGCATATCCCTACCATTAGGAACGTAAGTACCAGCTGTACTGTGCTTACTCTGCTCCTCACCATCTGTCAAGGCTGCACTGTCGTTTCACAGTTTGACACCACAATGTTGAAGTGTGGATTCTCTTCTGGACACCTATCTTTGGCACTCTCTTCTAGCCCTCTGGCTTAGTTGATACATAAACTGTTCATAATAAGACCATGTTCACAAGTGGAATACAAGATAGTTAAGCAGTTCTAAAGTAGGAACGGTAGCCAAGAAGTTCATAAATAAGAATGCACTTTATGCCATTTGTCTCACTTTTCAATCTTGCCATTAGAAGAGCTACCTTGAGGTCAACAAATGTAACTACAATTTTATTACAAAGGCTACCATTACAATACTAGCATGCAACTGAAAGCAGGAATTCCAAATCACTGGAATTCCAAAAGCTGGAAACTGACTTTGGTTTTCTGCTCAAACATTTGGTTCAGTCTAAAACAGTGACCTTTTAACCATCTGTTGCTTCATAGTCTTAAGTGTGCAATCCTAATCTAGGCTGGCACAACTCATCAGTCTTCAAAATTCCTGTGATGATGATGCATGTCTGTGCACTGTCCTAATCTTCCCCTAGGAGTGGTGCAAAAGTATCTTACAGCACTTTTGTGACACCCTAAGGTCAGCACAGGATTTATGCCAGGGCTTAAGCTGGAGCTGAGGATTGCAGCCTTAATGATATCCACCCCTGGACCCAAGCAAGTCATTCAACTGGGAAATTCAAAGACAGGTGGCATTGTATTATTTTAAAAAAGACATTTACTCTACATAAGTTTGATTAAACCTTCTGACCCAGAAGCTTGATGTGCATGTGCACATAGTTAAATTTTTCACTGAAGCAAAAAAGTACAGCAACAGCAGAACAAATATTTGTTGAGTAGGGGATTGACAAGGGTCAAAACTTGTGGTTAACACTCTCAGACTTCAAGGATTCCAAGCTGTCCCTTGAAAGTTGGATTAAGAAAAAAATACCCTTAAAGGTCTAGAATCTGGTCACCCAGATGACTAAAATGTTTTACTAGTGGTTATAATTTAAAAAATAACTTCCAGTTCTGTGCTGAAGTTAGAAACACGCTGTTTACACCAGTGATTTTATGCCTCTTGAGTTTATATTTCTGAAAGTACACTCAGTTAAACATTGCATTTCAGTGAAGATACTAGTCAAGAAATGAGAGAAGAAAGTGAGAAAATCCCATTCACAGCTAGGCAGGAGGACATTGGTTATGCTTTGAAACCTCCTGAGACCATTTTTCCCCCTGAAATTTAAGACAGATACTGCTGCAAAAGAAGATTCTCAGTACAACAGCAGCTATTTGTGATATGCTTGATGGAATTTTTAAGCCCACTAAAATGTCAAAAACAATGTATACTAGGGGACCAACCCCATAACTTTCCACTGCTGGTGCAACTATGTCAATGGTGCATGTGCTGCATCCTACGGGGGTGGGGAAGTCACAGAAATCTAATCAAAGTAAGGAAACATTTGTTCCTGTACCTTGGGGCTGCAATGTGGCTGAAATAGTACTGGAAAGTTGGATAGGATTGGGCTTTAAGCTCCCTACTTAGGTTAGGTTCCAGGTGTCTGAATTTAAGCATCTGATTTAAGGTTTACAAGGGCTACTGCACCTGCACAAAACCATCACCAAATGATGTAAGGTTCCAACCTTGTTATATGCTGATCTTTTATACACGGATTTGACTCAACACAAATGGCTACTGCAAAGCACAGTTTAAAAATCTGCTTTTCTAAAGTTGTAGAGAGACAGTCACGCAAGTAATCATTCCATTTTTTCAGTATCAGAAACAAACCTCTGCAGATACTGAGAAACAACCTTATTCCAATAGGCACAGTGGAGAAAGAAGAAATCTGGAAGTGAGTCTTTAAACCTATTTTTCTATTGTTTTCTTTATACACTGACTTTTTTTATCCACAGGAAATTCCATAACAGAACCCTAGTGGATAACGAGGGATACCTGTAACTGCATCTATGCAAGAGTGCTGACAACGAGGTCTATAAGGCCTATAAGTTGGAGAGCTGGTGCACATAAATTACCACATAAGCAATGTGGTCATGCAGATGAAACTGTGCGCTTCTGCAGCAGCCACCAAATGACATATTTGCAAGACATAGGCTGCAATCCTAAAGATACTTTCCTGGGAGTAAGACCCATTGGACACAATGGGGCATACTTTAGAGTAGACTTTGGACACAATTGACCCATTGGACACAATGGGACATACTTCAGAGTAGAGTTCGGATTGTGCTCATAGGCTACAATTCAGAGTAACTACAGGATCTTTTACACCAACACAGTTACGGTGCCACCTATGGGAAATATGTAGAGCAATCCAGAGTAAGTGCCTCTTACATTTTCCCACAGTTACTCTGGATTGTAGGGATAGACCAATACTATACAAGATTATCAAAGCAATTTTTGAGTAATCTTAACTTATTGCTTAGTTATTTAATGTTAAAATCAACATTTAAATTTGTACCTTTATTTTAAGCAACCATCAAACATGTTTTAGGTAGGCTTCAAAAATATGATTTGATTACATCGAAGAATAAGTAACTGATAACATACATGACCAAATGAACTTGTCTTATGCCTAGTCACACAAGTGCTATTCTTATGATGAATACATCTTAGTGTAAATATTTTTAGTTCTTGGGCGATTAAATTGCGTGTATGTACACTACAGTCTGACGCAGTGCATTCTGTTCCAAAGAAGCAAACCAGAACGAATTGAGCACTTTACATAGACAAGTAGCAGTCCTCCATCAGCCTTGAAAGACTATGGTATCGTGCTCAGCGCTGCATACACTGCATGCGAAGCACGAAAGCCTGGGTTGGATTGTTATGGAGGATAGGCTATTACCCAAGCAGCAAATCCCCCCTCTCCACGCCACTGAATTAGTCCAATGGAAAGGCAGAGCCAATACGATTGGATCCAGCTGGCATCGCAGAGCTGGGCTAAGGACAGGAGCTCACCCTGTCTTGTGGGGCCGAACTGGGAATCGAACCCTGGCCTGCTGGTTAACAGGCACGCTTGTGCCACCCACAGCCCACTACAAAACATGGAAATAATAGCACTTATTTAGATCTCCACTTAATGAAGCTATCAGTTAAGCTAGTCATGACTAGCTTAGTACCTGTGATTTCAATGGAGCTTCATGAAAAAACACTTTCTTCAGATACAACCTAATGTTTTCTTCTTTCTGCCTACTATTTGGGGTGTGTTTAAATGACATAGCACTTAATTATGAAGCAGTGGTTACTGCTTTAAAATTTCCTGTACACCCTCATATTGCTTGGGCTTTGGAGCTGGCCAGCAGAGGGAGTACACAGCAGTGAACCCTGGTGAATTGAAGAGAATCTGTAACACTACAAACTAGACATGCAAACAAAGATCTCTATTGAACATAAACACATGAGGAAGATTAATGTTGGCAGAATATGAACAGAAGATGATCTGCAAGGGTTCCCAGAGAAAAAATATAAACTGTGTGGTCAGACATAAAATCTTATTCAACTGCAGCTGGAGTGCAGAGTTCATCATCATATTTATTGATATGCCAAACTGAGAGAAAGCAGATAATGTGGGTTAACAAAAGAAAGCAGAATTCAAATAATACGGCTCAAACTACTGTAGACATGTTTAATACTAAATACAAAATTCACTCTAATGCCATTCATTGTTATCCCAGTTTAATGTTTTGTAATCATTTTTACTGTGTTGACACTTGAAAAGTTGTTTATAGCACACTCTTCAATAATTCCATATTAAGCTAAACTTTGAATTAAACATTACAGTTCAAATCCTACAACACTTCAGAAATGAATTTTATGTATCTAACAAAACTAAATAGAGGAATATCTTTTTCTTCCATTCCTATACACCCATTTTAACATTTCCAAATGAGAAACATCACTAGTCATCTGTGGAAGTTAAACTGCTACAATTGGATTGGAAACAATGATCTCAAACAGTGCCAGATATCATTTTATTCAATACTGCTGGAAGCAATTAAACAATTTAATTTGTGTGCACAAATATATGGTGACAGCCCCAGTTACTGACTGAGAACTCTGAGAGCTTCACTGTATGCATCACAGATCTTATTCTCAGCAAATCTAAAACCTAAGATGTAAATATACAACAATACATCTATTATCTATAAGCCTCAGTGTTTACGTTCAGGCAATGTTATGGCTACTGGACTCTTTTACATGGTTTTTAAACCATGGTATCATGGTTTTTAAAAATGAAGCACAAATGGATAAAATTTGGACAGAAGTCTATGTACACTTTTGTTTACACATACAGTACTTTTTTTTGCTTATACTATTTGTGTGTATACATACACACAAATACATACATACAAAAAGATATCAAACATCCCTAAAGAATTCCAAAAATTCCTTTTGTATATAATGCAACTTCTGATGCCTTCTAATTTTAAATGAAACAGCTTCATGAAACTGCTCCATTATTCTAAAAAAATTATAATAATTAGGTTCTGAAATTCCCAAAGACCAATGTCTCACTCCAAGTTACAAGTCAGATGTACTTTTCCCACTGGAAGCTCACAGCTACAGCATGCTCTTAAAATCAAAACACCATTTGTGTCTTCTCTCAAAATCCAGAGGAAGAGATTGAACACACAAACAGAGCATGGAAATTTGCTCAACTGTGGAAAATACTACACTTAATACATAACTTTATTTTTGCTACAGAGTGTATAGGCATACAGCAAACTAGAAATAACTGAATTTTTAAAAATATCAGTGCAATTAAAATGATGCTTTAAAAACATCCCTTGGAACAAATTTGTTATCAACAAACTGCAATACCACCAAAACATTGAGCATTTGCCCCCCAAACAGATACATATATTTGTACTAACCAATAAAAAGTCCAAGCATATCACTGCCACTATTAAAAAAACTCACCCACTCCACAAGTATAAATGCCTGTATTGATACTGGTTGTCCACCAGTTTTCTTCAAATTGAAAAAGGAGGGATTAGATCATCTCAATACTAAGGGAGGATGAGACAATTTTTAATGTCCCAAGTAAAGAGCAGTTCTTTCAACATCACTGTCTTGGCTATAAGAATTCTTTAGGGTTGGGCTTTTTCCTTCTTACTAGATAAGCTGTTAAGTTATGCCTTGACTTTAGATCTGCCAGCATATGGATTCTTCCAGTGCAGCCTCCCCCACCTATCATCGAGAGTGATATACTTCTTGTTCTTTCTCTCCCCCCCCCCCAATCCCACCCCCTTACTACAAAAAAAGGCACTGCAGGGCAGAAATTCCTCAGGTGCTTGCTAATGGAATTCCCAGGGTCTATGAGCCGCTTCGGGGATCAAGAGATCTCATAGCCCCTGCTGGGGTAAGAAGCAACGAGTCTGTTCCATTTAATCAAATACAGAATGAATTTTCAGCCCTATTCACTAGGTTGTCTCCAGGGCTCAAAAAAAGCACCAGGGAGCTAGAATCACACTAATGTGACTCTTTCAAGCAAATATAATTAGTTTGATTTTAAACAGCCACATTAATATCACCTCAATACTATTACTCAAATCATGGATAACGGTGATACTGTATGTTTGAAGCCTGAGAAAAATGAAGGGAGGATAAACAAGCAAGAATTATGCAATCTGCATAGGATGTTTTCTATTACTCCATACATATTTTATTCAGGAGTTAGCAGCCAATACTCTGAGCAGGAAAACAAGCTAGCAGTGGTTGAATTTCTTCTGGGGGAGGACCTTTAACATTAAATCTCTTGCCCACATAATTGATGTGGCTCAATATCCTTACATGACATACCTTGATGCTATACAGTTTTAAATGTCATAAACGTAACTAATGCCATCAGTATATATAATTCCTAAACATTATGACTACAACGCAAAGGGTATGATTTCAATAATATAAATGTGAATGTTACATTGTTCCAAGTTATACTTACATCAGAGGTCAGGCTAATTTCTAAGGCTGCAATCATGCTTCTCTGGGAATAAGACCCAGTGACTATAAGCGGATGTTGTATTGAGTAATAATGAATAGTATTGGGCTCTAAATCTAGCCATTTATTAGTCCTGAAATACATGTGTGAGAATTTCATATACTTAATGTGTGAGAATTTCATATACTTAATCCATAACATGCATATAATATACACACAATATATAAAAATATATATTCTTAATATATGTAAAGTTAGATTTGAATGTTTATTATTCCATTAGATTACAGGTTGTAAATAACACCACTATAGTTACAATAATAACAAAAAATAAATCATGCCTCATAGTTCTAACACTTTTGTAGCAAAGACAGTGCAACAGTTGTGACATGTGCAAAACTTATTCAACATAACATTGCTGCCCCAGACAAAGAAGGTTGCTTAACCACAACCCATTCAAAGTATCTCAAAGTCAAGCCACCTGCAAGAGCGGGCAAGAATGATGAAGACTTGTAAGCGAGGAAAATAATTTTGTTTTTGTTTTTTGGTGGGGAGAGGGAATAGTTGATTTTATAAATTTCATATGAGAATATGAATATGAACAATATGAATCGTTAAAGTCTATCAGATCTCATTTAGACAAATACAACAACTACCCAATTACAACTGACCACACTGTGGTCCAAGCAAGTCAAAACAAACATGCTAATGTAAGTATTCAGTGGTAAGCACCTTGCTTGGAGATACTGATAAAGTCATTGAAAATCATTTAAACATATTGTTGGCTGAGGAATCACTCTCTTAGGCTGCAATCCTATCATCCAGTTAGGCTGGCATAAGTCCTGTGCTGATCTGGGGATGTCATAAAAATGCCATAAGATACTACTGTCCCACATGTGGGGGGGGGGGGGGTAAGCCACTGCACATGCATATGCCAACTCTCCACATCACTATAGAAAGATATGTAATGTACCAGCCTAAATTTGTTAGGATTGCACCCTTAATGCCAGGGTTAAGAAAAGTTCTTTCAGCATCTTTATTAGGCAAACCCACAAATCAAAGTGAATTATATTACTGATTTACAAAGCAAACTAATAAAGCAAATTAGATACAGAGAAATTCTTCTATTGTACAGTTTTTTTGCCCAGCTCATCTGGATGCTAAGCAACACTAACATGTGCAAAACAGAATGCAATGCAGGCTTCCTAGCTGAGCAGCACTTAACAGTTAATTTTAAGTTTCCAGACAAAATGTGATGTTTCATCTTAGCCCAAATGAGAAGAGCCTCCCAACATGTTGATTCTATAAATACTGTCTAAGAAAAACAAGATGCAGCTTACAATTTTCTGTTCAAAAAGAGCTGTAGCAGAAAGTTACTCAGTTTGAAGTTGACAACTGAGTCTTTCAATCACCTTTCCCACTGCAGTGCCAGGGACTGCCATTTAGATCCATCAAAGGAAAGTTTCTGACCAAGTCAGCATCAGAAAGAATGCAGGCAAGGCAGCTGCTTAAGATCCAATTATCTTCTATGCTGAGACTTTGTTATGGAAATGCAATATCAACATTCAGACACTCATTTCAACCAACATGAAACGTCTTCCAATTCACACAAGCAAACACAAGGCTATTCTTCCTTCCAAAATGCACATGCAACAGCCCCTGCTAAACCTTGTTGTAGCTTTACAATTAAACATCTGTACTTAAGTACTGATTTTTGCTCATTCACAGTTGTGGAGAAAGATACCTGAAGCACAACAAACTTTGACACCAAAACAAATCCAAGTCAAGCCAGTTGTTGGGTCGCAAAATATGCAAACAGATGTTTCAATACTGGATATACCAGCATGTATGTATGCATGCATGCATGTATAACTGTTAATGCATGCCAGCCTCAGCCACGCACACAAAGGCCAGAGAGATTTCTTTAAAAAGCAATAAATTCCATACCAATCATGTAACATACAACACATAGATGGGGATCAAAAACAGAAGAGGTGAAGAACAGCACCTATTGCTTTCAAATAAATCCAGAACACATGGGCTATTTTGCATATGTGCTCACTCAATAAGAGGCATCTATCACTTTGCTGTGAATTAGGGAGAGGATGGAGCAAAAGCAGCAACCTACACCTTCCACATGCATGAGAAAACAGCTGTGCAACTCCTTCCAGAAAGGCCCCAGGATTTATTGCAGAAGAAGCTCTTCAGGGGCTGGATAAAGTTGTGGGTGTGTGTGCAGGGAGCATGCAATGCACCAACAATAACAACCTCCAATTTCCACATGTGAAAAAGCAAACTTGTAGCTCCTTTCATAAAAAAAGATGTATTGCAGCAAAAGCTTCTTCATTGGCTGGATGAAGCCCATTGGAGGGGGAGTGATTGATAGAGAAGGAGATACCCCTGAAATAAGATGCCTGGAGGAGGAAGGAAGGGTGTGTGTGTCTCTCCGATGAAGGGGCCTGTGCAGCCCATCAAGAGCCCAATTCTATGCATCTTTACTCAGAATTAAGTCCCACTATAAGCAACAGGGCTTATTCCCAGGTAAGCATGGATAGAATTAGGCTCCCAGGGTGTTGCTGCAGAGGGAAAAGAAAAGCCCTAGATGTAAGAATAATTCTTGCAATGTAGATGTCTCCACCTTGTTGTTTGGGGTATGGGCTGCTTGTCTGTCCTGACCCCAAGATCCCTCATACCACGCAGTGGTGCCCCCCAAAGCCTACCAGATCCCCACTGGTATCCTCATATCCTCATAACCCAAAGTGTGCCCCCCAGATCACCATAATTTCCCCATATTCCCTCATGTGATGCCATCCAGATTAACCCATGCCATCCTGCCCCTCATTCAGACCCCCCCATGCCTCTAGACTCCTCCAGACACTACAGTGGTCCCCCCCAGATTCCTCAATGGTTCCCTCAGACCTCTGTTATGGTCCCCTCCAGACCCTCAGTGGTCACCTCAGAAGTGTCTTCTACCCCCACTACTTCAGATCCCCCAAGAGATTCCCCCTAACCCCATCCAAACACCTCAGTGGTTCCCCTTCAGTGGTCTCCAATGGTTCCCTCAATTCCTCTCTAGTTCTCCGAGACCCTCCCAGTAGTCTCCTCTAGACCCCCACTGTTTCCCCTCAGAGGTCTCCTCCAGATCCCCAGTGGCTCTGACCCTCCACTGCTTCTCCACTGTGGTCCCCCTAGGATTCTCCAGAACCACCTAGTGCTCCCCAGAACCTCCACTGCTTCCTCACAGTGGAGGAAGACCCCTAGATCTCCTCTCTCAGTGGCTCCCCAGACCCCTCAGAGGTTTCCTCCAGACACCCCCAGTGGTCCCCTCAGAGGTCTCCTCCAGACCCCCTCAGTGGTCCCCTCAGAGGTCTCCTCCAGACTTCCCCCAGACCCCTCAGTGGTCCCCTCCAGACCCCCCAGTGGTCCCCTCAGAGGTCTCCTCCAGACTTCCCCCAGACCCCTCAGTGGTTCCTTCCAGACCCCCCAGTGGTCCCCTCAGAGGTCTCCTCCAGACTTCCCCCAGACCCCTCAGTGGTCCCCTCCAGACCCCCCAGTGGTCCCCTCAGAGGTCTCCTCCAGACTTCCCCCAGACCCCTCAGTGGTCCCCTCCAGACCCCCCAGTGGTCCCCTCAGAGGTCTCCTCCAGACCCCTCCAGTGGCCCCCCCAGACACTCCCACTCCTTCCCCACTCCAGTGCCCCTCAGAGGCCCTCCAGCCCCCTCAGTGATCCCCTCAAAGTTCTCCTCCAGACCCCCAGTGGGCTCCCAGCCCCCTCCCAGTGGTCCTGTCCAGACCTCCCAGCGGCCCCCTGCAGAGGAGCCCCTGGAGCCCTCCCTGGCACCACCGAGGCTCCCGCAGGGCGGGCGCAGCCCGAGCCCCCAGCCCTCCCTCTCACCTCTCGGCAGCAGCAGCAGCGCCCATAGAGCCCCGGCTCCCCCTCGGCCGCCCCCGGCTACATTCCAGAGAGAGCAGGCGAGGCGGACGGGACCCTCCATCCAACAGCAGCAGGAAGGGCCGCCAGCCCGAACTCCGCCCGCCGCCGCGAGCTCCACCGACTGACTGACTGAGCCGCTCAGACACTGACTGACTCTGGACAGCCCCAGGGAACGCGCACGAACCACGCGCACGCGCACGGCTCTGCCACAGGCGCCTCGGCACAAGCCACGCCCACCGTCTAGGGTGGCTGTGCGCACGCGCGAACGCAAGTCACGCCCTCTTTCTCCTCCGAGCTCTCGCGCCTCAGCCCCGCCTTCCGACTTTCACTCAAGCCACGCCCCCTCCGCCTTCGCCTCATGTCTGACAGTGAGATCTAAGCCGCGCCTCCTCCGCCTCGGGTCTAAAAGTGAAACTTAAGCCCCGCCCACCAATTCCACTCAAGCCACGCCCCTTTTGCCTCAGATTGGCAGAGAAGCCTAAGCCACGCCCACTTCTTTGGCTCAAGCCCCGCCCCTTTCCTTCCCCTCAGGTTTCTCAGCCCGCCCACGTCTTTAACTGAAGCCCCGCCCCTTCCCAGTGCTTCAGTTCTGACAGTGAAGCCTAAGCCCCGCCCCTTTTCTCCTCGTCCTCCTTCGCCTCTCTTGGTCTGACAGAGGAGCCTCAGCCCCGCCCACCGCATGAGGCTCAGCCACTCAGCGTCGAGGAGGTGTGGCCACAGTTACGCCCCGCCTCTTTTCTCCACCTCTGTCTCCTCTTCGCGGCTGTTTCTCCTTCTCCTTGGACTTGGAACGTACCAACAATGCAGAAATAGAAGGGGTGGTGGAGGGAGCTCTGAGCGAATTTACACAGCCTCAGGGGGAGAGGAGAGAAGCTGGACCTGATCACTGGAAGAGGAATGTTTGGTTGCAAAGGGAGGAGGCTCTGGGACAGGTTTGGGATGGAAGAAAGAAAAGTGTCTCCCCCCGCTAGTCTGAACATGGACTCGTCCGCTCACTGCAGAAAAAGTTCACGCAGGGTCTTAGAGCCCGACCTTTCACTTTCTCAGGGTACACTTTCTCATGTTCTTGCATGCCTTAAACCTCTTCATGTTGCAATAATAATCACTAGACAACAACTAATTAATAATTAATTAATATTAATTTTTAATTAATATTCGTTATTAATTTATAATATTGTTTTGAATAATAATATTATTTTTATTAATGACTGATATTATAATTAATAACAATAATTATATTGTTATATAGTACATTATATTACTGATAGAATAGAATAGAAATACTAATATAATTTTATATTAATATAATATTATAATTATAATATACAAATTAATATAATATTATACAAGAAGTTCATAGTGGTTGATATAATCATATTAATAATGATATAATATATATTTTATTATATATTATATTATAATGTATTATATTATAGTATAATATTAGCCAGTTTTGTGAACTTCATGAAAAATGATACATCAATACTGTTAATAATAGTAATAATGACATCGTTATGCTATTATCTTTCATTGATAGCAGTTGGTATTGTTTATAAATACTATAATTTTAATAATAAAAAATGACAATTAATTAAAACCAAAAAATTCATTATTTTATAATAAAAATAAATAAAGAATAAATTATTATATATCATGACCTTTGTGAGGACAAGACAGGGTGAGCTCCTGTCCTTAGCCCAGCTCTGCCTTTCCATTGGACTAATTCAGTGGCGTGGAGAGGGTGGATTTGCTGCTTGGGTAACAGCCCATCCTCCATAAAAATCTAACCCAGGCTTTCGTGCTTCGCATGCAGTGTATGCAGCGCCAAGCACGATACCATAGTCTTCCAAGACTGACGGAGGCCTGAGTATGTGGGGAAAGAGAATGACTATATATATTCATTCATTCATTCATAGCATACATTCTGCTATGCAAACAGCTTTGAGAGCACTTCTTGTGGAGAAGCAATATACACGGTGTCCCTAAAGTCTGGACACACAGGGAAAATGCATATTTTTAATAAACTTCAATTAATTTTTCAACAGCATTTTATTTCATTGGAATAATTATCACTTCATCTTCAGTGTGATTTCCACCATTTGTGATCCAATGTTCCATTTGCTTTGCAAGATTGACATGAACCAATCGGTGCAGTAACCCACATTGAGTTATAGTAAGTGATATTTCCTATGTGTCCAGACTTTAGGTACACCCTGTAGAATATTCTAAATGGGAATAAAATTTCAAGGTGAGAGGCTTGCAAAGCATATCCCTCCAACTGTCTGAGATAATGCAGGTGGGCGAGGGAGTAAATTACCTGTAAAGATAGCTGCAAGTTTGGAGTTAATATGTTTACCACTGGTAGTGTGGAATGTTGTTTAGGAGGTTCAGCTTTATGCCTGATCTCTCATTAGAGACCACAGTGATAATATGCATGGCAAATTCTGAAATAAAAATGGCCTGTGTCATAAATAAATAGAAAGCTCATTTGCTAACAAGACTTCCTATCCTTGGGGAATCCGACAGCCTTGAAAAGAATGCAAAAATTTTGACACTAATCTTGCCCTGGAACAAAACATGAGACATTTACATTCAATTGCATATCACTACTGTAAACTATCAAGAGATTAGAATCAATTCTGCACTTTGCACATATCATCACCAATTACTGATTGTTGTAAAAGGCATCATGGTGTATATGAGGAGTGTGCAAGCTTTTTGGCACCTCTTACACTGTGCCAGGGGCTGGGAGGAAAATTATCTTAACATTTCAAATTTGAATACATTTTCATAAATGAATATATTAGAGACACCCCATTTAAAGGCCTCTAAGCCAGATGCCTTCAGCACATCTTGTGGCAAGGAGTTCCACAGAATAATTACATACAGGGTGAAGAAATACATATGTTATTTTTTCAGTTCCAGAAGCTGGAGGCACAACATTGCTTGGAACAAACTGCAAGTAGTTCTGCAGTTGTTTTGTGTCTCCTTCACATGCTGCAATCCTAATCCCCAGTTAGGCCAGCATAAGTCCAATGCTGGTCAAGGATTGTCCCTTTTTTTGGGGGGGGAGGGGGGGGAATATGGCAACTCTAGCCTGGCAGTGTCACAGAAGTGCTGTAAGGCACTTCTGCGCACTCTTGGGGAAGGGGTTAGGCCAGAGCACAGACATGTGCCTGCCTCCCCACATCTTCATAGGAAGTTATGCCAGGTGAGTTAAGCTGGCCTAAACCTAATTGGTTAGAATTGCACCTTAAAAAACACGCACACACCAAACTATCCAGTTGGCGTTCCAAAATTAAGAGTTGGACACCCAAGCAGGTTGACCATATGTCTTAACCAGAAAAGAGGATATATGCCCTTGAAATGTAGGATACTGCAGCAAAAAGGAAGAACATGACAAAATAAAAGCTAAAAACACTCATTTATATTGCTTTTATGTGGTTAATTTAAAGAGATGAAGGTGTCCCCTAAAGCTTGCACTTCTAGTCGTGTCCGACTTAGTGTGCAGTGCTCATCCCTGTTTCTAAACTGAAGAGCTAGCGCTGCCTGAAGACATCTCTGTGGTCATGTGGCCAGCCTGACCACATGTCAAGGTACACAAAACAGTTACCTTTCAACTGAGCTGATACCTATGTACTTACTTGCATTTACATGTTTTCTGACTGATAAAGTTGGCAGAAAAAATATATTACCACTAAATTTAAAGCCATTAGATGTAATTTACATTTGGGCTGCAATCCTAATCTCCAGTTAGGCCAGCCTAAACTCCAGCAAAAGTCCAGTGCTGACCTTTGGGTGTCACAAAGCTGCAAGACACTGATGTGCCACTCCAGGGGGAGAATAAGTTTGTGCTCAGACATACACTAGGGCTGTGGGGGGCGCAAGTTGTTAAGACGCTGTGCCTGTTAACCAGCAGGCCAGGGTTCGTGACCTGGCTCGGCCCCACAAGACAGGGTGAGCTCCTGTCCTTAGCGCAGCTCTGTGACGCCTGCTGGATCCAATCGTATTGGCTCTGCCTTTCCATTGGACTAATTCAGTGGCATGGAGAGGGGGGAATATTATTTTTCTTTGTTTTTTTTGTAAACCACTTTGTGAACTTGTTAGTTGAAAAGTGTCATATAAATACTGTAGATAGATAGATAGATTTTCTGCTTGGGTAACAGCCTATCCTCCATAATAATCCAACCCAGGCTTTCGTGCTTCGCATGCAGCGTATGCAGCGCCAAGCACGATACCATAGTCTCTCAAGACTGACAGAGGCCTGCTTTTTTTAGACATACACTTGCCTCCCTATATCATGACAAACTGTGAAGATGAAGGCATGTTGAAGACTAATGAATTGTGCCAGTCTAGCCCTACAATCCAGAGTAACTATGGGAGCACGTAAGAGACATTACATACACCTGTAGTTACTGCACCACCTAGTGAAAATCTATGGGAAATTCATATTGCAATCCAAGCAAATTGTTCTTACACCGGAGCAAGGACTCCCCGTAATTACTCTGTATTGTGCTCCACGTTAGGATTGCACCCATAATTTATGAATTACTAGAAGGCCATATGCTTGGAGGACAATGAAGATTTTTTTCCCTTGGGCATAAAGCTAAAACAGAAGCCATGCCCTGGAAAAAGAGGACATATGGTCACCCTGACCTGCAAATACACTGATTCAGGATCAGAAGGATTCAGTGAGTGGCAGCCTGACTCATACGACTCTGTTTAGAATCCACTTGAACATAATGGGTTTTTAGACTAACAATAAAACATGAAATGATGGAAGTTTGTATTCTGCTTGTCTAAAAGAAGACAGATGAGGTCCGCTGTCTGTTTGGTCGGCCAAGGCGTTCTAAAAATAAGCGGTTGTGCACGGATTAGCGTCACTAGACAAAACAAGGGTCTTCGTTCTCTATTGACATTAATAGTCAATTGCAAAACAAAGGGTTTAAACGAAGCAAAACATTTTTAGAGCCCTACCTCTGGCTCCCCCAAGTTTTAAAACAAATAGTCTGAAAGTTGGAGGAAGAGGGAAGTTCAGAATTTCTCTGGCTCTTATCCAGGGAAGTGCTTATAAACTGTAACACCATTTGGGAAAACATTTCTATCAAGAATTCAGAGGATAATGTTCGCTCAGCTCCCCAAGAATTGAGAACCACCGGTCAAATTCAGAAAGCTTGTGTGGTTTAGCACACATTATATGTAAATATCCCATCACCGTGGCCAAGATCCCTGGGTGTATAGGGCCCAACTTGTGACTACCACCAAGTCCAGCAAAAGAACTGGCAGTTGTGAAATGCAAGATGATGATGATACTGATAATAATAATCATAAATGTTCAAATGGTTAATGAGTTCATTTTTGTTTTGTGAATGCAGCAGAGCTGACTATGTGCTGAAAGTTTAATAAGCCATCATCATCATCATCATCTGGCCCCTGGACCATGGTTTGGACACTCCTGATCTAGAAAGGAAGTAATGGCTCAATCCTATCTAGCTTTCCAGTTATGATGGAGTCACAGTGTATGCCTCAAGGTAGGTAGATAGGTGAGAAAGAAAGAATGAATGAAAGAAAGAACTGGATGAACAATTGAACGAAAGAAAAAACCGGACGAACTGGTTTGAAAACGAACGAACGAAAAATCAAAATCAAATATAAGGTATATGTGTTTGTTCTGCCTGGTTTCTGTTCAATGTGACTTCTTCCCTTGTTTGCATCAAATACCCTTTTTCTTACCCTATAAGGAGCAGTGGAGCCTAAGGACTGATTCTAATCCAGTCCCCTGCCAAGCTGCACTCTATACCCCAGCATGGTGCTTACTCTTTCTCTCCCCCATCCCTTTAGGAAAGGAGAGCCTTGCTGACAACAGCAGCTAAAACCCAGGCGGAGATCCCAAAGCCAGACCACAAAGCAATTTTCTATGGTCTCAGATTAAACGCTCTTTCTCCCCACTACCTGTCTACCAGGGAATGCTGCCGAGCGGATGTGTGTAATCGGCCAACACCATTCATCCACCTCTATTCAAGTTCCTCTACCTGCATTCCTGGACGTGTGTTCCCGGCATTTATTTCAACTGGATTTGTCAGCAGCTTAACTGGGAGCTAATTAGCACCTTAGAAGGGCTGTCTTTCCTACAGGACCCCCACAAAAGATTTAGGCTGGCCTGTGATTAAAGTGAGGGGCCTGGAACATAAGGACATAAGAGACACTGAGACTTCAATACATCCTTCTAATTCTTGAAGAATTAAGCCAGAAGGTAGAGAAAAGGGGGGGGGGGATGACCTTCCCTACACATTTTCTCTCCTTAATCCCAGGAAAAAAAACAAAAACAACAAACATAAAAGAGGACTTAACTTGCTCCTACAAAGTTAAATCACTTAACTCTGCCTGACCTGCTGCCTGAAGATAGGAAGTTGGACCAACAGAGCATCTGTCCATGATTCATGTTCACAAAAGATCTGTGTTTTCAGAGGTTTTTTTTCTTCTTTGAGGGGTGTTCGTGTTGGTAGAATAGTTTTTCTTTGCTACCCCATTTCCATTCCTATGGTGAATCAAATGGCTGAAGATAACAAGGGGCAGCACTGTCCCTAAGAGCTAGTCAACCTGTTCACCCATAAAAGTTAATGGGATTTACAAGTTGGTGAATATCTTCCAAGCATGTACAGATGTAGTTGGAAGAGGAGGAACTTTCTTTTTAAAAGGCATTATATCTGTCCTGTTCACTGTCACACACATTCCTTTATGCCCCACTGTACCCCTCCACATGTTATGCATTGACAGGCTTGTGTGGCTGGCAATTTATGGAGTGGGATTCCTCAATCTCTTCCATCAGTTCCCTATCTGTTTTACTTTGGTCCTCTATTGATGACTTTAATAACTAGATCAGTGGTTCTCAGACATTTCAGCCCTTGGAGGACCATTTTTCAAACTTAAAAAAACGGTCCTCTGTTAAACTTACCAGAAAGTGCCATCACTATGATGCAAGAGCTCCACCATGTCAACTCATTGAATCATAGAATTATAGAGTTGGAAGGGAACCAGTAGGTCATCTAGTCCAACCCTCTGCCTGCAGCAGAAAATCCTCCTAGAGCATTTCCGACAGGTGCTTGTAGAGCCTCTGCTTGAAGATCCCCAGTGAGGGAGAGTCCACCACCTCCTTGGCAATCTGTTCCACTGCCGAACCGCCCTCACCGTCAGGAATTTTTTCCGGATATCCAACTGGAATCTCTTTTATTGCAGTGTACCCATTAGTTCTAGTTCTGCTTTCAGAGGCAGCTAAGAACAAATGAGCCCCTTCCTCCCTATGACAGCCCTTCAGGTATCTGAAAAGGGCAATCATGTCTCCTCTCAGCCTCCTCTTCTCCAGGCTGAACATCCCAAGTTCCCCCAACCTTTCCTTGTAGGGTTTCCCTTCCATCCCACTGATCATTCTTGTCGATCTCTGGACTTGCTCCAGCTTGGCTGCATCTTTCTTCAAGCGAGGTGCCCAGAACTGAACACAGTACTCAAGGTGAGGTCTCACCAATGCTGAATAAAGAGGAACAAGAACTTCTCGCGACTTGGAAGTTACAGTCCTCTTAATGCAGCCTAAAATGGCATTTGCCTTCTTTGCAGACACATCACACTGCTGACTCATGTTCAGCTTGTGATTCACGGTGACTCCAAGGTCCCGCTCACATGTTGTGCTGCCAAGCCAAATATCCCCCATTTTATACCTGTGTTTTTGGTTTTTATTGCCTATGTGCAGACCCTTGCACTTCTCCCTGTTGAAATTCATTCTGTTACAGCCCAGTATTCCAGTTTATCCAGGAGGTTTCTCCTGTCATCAGTTGTGTTTGCTACTCCTCCCAGCTTGGTGTCCTCTGCAAATTTGATCAAGGTCATAACATCCCGCCAAGAGGGTCCTGACCCCCACTTTAAGTACTAGACAGCTTTGTAGACAGCTGGTAATCCTTCAGATTTATGCTCCACAATGCCCTCTAGTCCAACAGCATCAGGCAGTGGTTCCCAAATGGCACACTGTTAGCACCTGAGGACACCACTGCAAATTGACAGGGCACTATTGGATGTCTCTGGTGAGATGTCTCTGGTGCGATATCTCTGGTGGTCCCTTGTCACCATCTTGAAAGTGCAAGTTGTCATGATATCTCATGCAATACTTGGGAGATCTTGCATGATCCAAAAGTGTGGCACTTCTGTGATGGGGCACTATGGAGAAAGGGTGCTATTTGTGACCATGCTGTTGACATAGTGAATGCACCTGGCATGGTGGTTTAATTTTTCAAGGGGATGCTCAACCCTCAAGAGCAATCAGATTGGGCATCTTTGGAGAGGAACACCCCCCTGAAATCCAGAGTAACTACGGGAGTACATAAGAGACTTCACGTGCACCTGTAGTTACTGCATCACCTAGTGAAAACCTATGGGAAATTCATATTGGAATCCAGAATAAGTTGTTCTTACACCGGAGCAAGGACTCCCCGTAGTTACTCTGGATTTTGCCCACAGTTAGCATTCCTTAACCACTTTGTTTTGAGAAGATGTGCCCAATCCAGAGTACCTACGGGGAGTCCTTGCTCCAGTGTAATAACAATTTGCTCTGGATTGTAATATGGATTTCTCATAGGTTTTCACTAGGTGGTGCAGTAACTACAGGTACACATAATGTCTCTTACGTGTTCTCATAGTTACTCTGGATTGTAGGGGATGTTAGCTTTTTTCAGGGGACTGAGCCCTCAAAACAACCACGTAGGGATGGAATTGGCCTTGTGGAATCCAACTTCAAGCCATGGAACCTCAAAGGAAACAAACACGGTCTCGTTTTCTGCTGCACCTGTGTGTAGAGACAGGAAGGGTGACGCTACCAGCAGCTGAAGTGGAGACATGCTGTTTTCAATGACAGCTAATGGAAATTTTCTTTTACTCAATTGGCCAAGCAGCTGCTTTTGGTCATAAGCATTCAGGCATCTGTTGAATAGATTCCTTGTAACTTAGCCAACTCTTTAGCGTAATGACTCTTGCAGTAATTTTTAAAGGTCTGTTATTCAATAATTCCTAGTCCCAGGAGAAAATTCTGGATCAGAGGTTTACCAGAGTAACCAATGGTGGTACATGGGCTGTTAATGAGGGCTGCTCACATTAAATCTAGTGGAAGCAGAAACTAAAGATTCCATGGGATTCCATGGTTGTGGGAAGGTAAGTGTCTTATTAAGTGCCCCAAATGCATTTTGAAATCAGCTTGGAGGGTATGAGAGGATTTTTCTTGTGAGATAATATCTAAGCATTTTTTCCTTCTCCCATCTAATGCACCATTACTTAGACACCAATGAGTCACACTACTTAAGAAGATGTATTGCGTTCCCAAACTGAAATTTATAGGAGAATAAATTAAAAACTAACACACCATCCATCTCTAATGAAACAAGATTTTTGATTAACGACCTGCCGTTTAAAGCAATCCCTTTGGAATGGGCTGCTCTAAAACACTGGCCTCTCCACCAGCTGCAGACAGCTTCCTGCAGCTATCAGTTAGAGAATTCTATTTACTGAGTAATAAACACATTCTGTCCTCAGTGACTGTCAGCCACCGGGTGCTGAGTGGGCAGTGCCAAGGGGCGTGGGGGTCCCAAATCCAGCTGTGGCCTTGCACCATAGGTTGTGCATAACAACTGGTGGTTTTCAATGCTATTTATATCAAAAAACATGTGCAATCAGTTCAATGCACATGCTATAACCTTGTATATAGCCCACGTTCTGCAATCTGAATTTTATATGAAGATATTAACTGGAACTGGCAATAGATGCAGAAAATTGTTTTTGTAGATCTCCTTTGCTAGAGTAGGGCAGCACAGAGTTTTCTGCAAGAAAGAACGCTACCTCCATTTCCAGTGTTCCACATTGCTTTGGAAATTCTTTAATCTAGCCAGCTTTTATCACAGTTGTGAAACATATAGAGGTGACTTGGAACAGGGTTGCCATAATTCTCTTCCACAAAATTGGGACAGGACCTTCTGTCCCATTTCCCCGCATGTGAACAAATCAGGTTTGTCCCTGTCTTCGGGACATATGGCAACCCTACTTGGACTAAATTCCAGTGCAAATTCAGGATATGGTTTTATGGCTAAGGGTGTACAGGATAAGTGGAGTCTCTGCATCTATGAGTGAACCCCCCCCGCATCGTGAAAGCTGAAATTTGCAGATAATAAAATCTGTGATTGCCCCTTAAAACCACATGATGGCTTTCTGAAGCCCAGAGAGCCAGCACCCATCCGAAATAGCCCTCATCTTGATGGGCTATCAAAAATCACCCTCCTCCTCCTCTTCTTCTTCATTTTGTTAAATTCCATCTATTTTGATTCTCAAGTCAAGAATATTGATTTCAGTTTTCAGACCTAAGCTAGTGAAAGTTTCCCAACTGCTAACAAAACCTAATGCAGAATTGCAAGATGTCTAACACACACACACACACACACACACACACACACACCCCTCCCTGTGGAACATACGGAGAAATCCAGAGTAACTACGGGGAGTCTTTGCTCCGGTGTAAGACAATTTACTCTGGATTGCAATATGAATTTCCCATAGGTTTTCACTAGGTGGTGCAGTAACTACGGGTCCACATAATGTGTCTTACATGCTCACGTAGTTACTCTGGACTGGAGGGTAAGACAGATTTTTTATTTAACTGTAACAGCCTAATTTACAGAGCAAGTAAAGGAAAAAAACGAAAACAAGGTAAAAGTGTGTATACAGAATGAGTCACCAGCTTTGGTTGGTATCTTTCGCACTTTCAACGATGGCAGTCTTTTGAATGATGAAAATGTTTTGCTAACAAGATCTGGCAGTGTTTTCCTTCGGTCTGCTCCCCTTTCCAAATAGGGCCTGAGGATTGGCACAAGGAGCGCTAAACCGGCGGGGCTTTTTTGAGATCATATCTTGAGCACGCTGGAACACAAAGCGTTTATTCTGCAGCAAGTGAATACAATATTGTTAGCCGTCCAAGTCTTCAAGTAGGCCTGCAATCTGCTTTTTCTCTTTCCACTTTTGATATTTAATTCACTGCAAGAGCGCACACACGCAAGTACACACACACATACACACCATTTCTTTTCAAACTTCCTAAGGTTCCAGCTTGCACTGCTGATGGTTTCACATTCTGGTGAGGCATTCTAGGGTACAGATGGAAAAATGAGAAGCCGTCAAGGTGACCATATGGAACGGAGGACAGAGTGCCTGTACGTTTAACCATTGCATAGAAAAGGGAATTGAGGCAGGTTTAGCTCATCACAGAAGGATTTAAAAAGCAGCATCTACCTGAATTCCCTCTTCTATGCAATAAAGGTAGAGGCACTCCATTCTATATGTCTATTTAAAGTCAGTCCAAGACCTCCCTGCATCTGATGTGGCACATCAAATGCTGCTCCTTTTCTTGATGACATGGCCATTCAGTGGGCAGTAGGTATGGACAGGTGGTACTGCCTGAGGAGCTAAGCAGGAGGATCTGTGGTTGTGTTTTTGGATGAGAGACAGACTGCCAGGCAAGTGACAAACTGCAGTACCCATTGTGGCAGTAATCAATTGTGCTGATTGATCAGAGAAGCAAAAGTAGAGTGTGAGAAGGCAAGATGGCAAAGAATGGAGAATGACCATCAGGATCTGTCCAGGAAGGATTGCCATATGTCCCCCCAAACCAAGACAGTCCCAGTTTTCAGGGATTGCATCCACATATTGGCAGGTTTGACAGGGGGTCCTGTCCCACTTTTGTGGAAGAGAATTGTGGCAACACTATGGTCAGGCTTGATTGACAATTGTCTACGGAAGCTCAATGGCATGAAGCCAGGGGAGATAACCACACTGTGAAGGCAATGCATGGTGACTGAAGATTCTGTGATTCATCTATATATATAAAAATGAAAACTCACTCACTCACTTATCAACGCTCAGCCAAAATTGCTGGGCCTAGAAGTGTGAAATTTGGGTGTTCCTTCCATCATGGAGGGAGTCACTAAGAACCTGTTTTCAGAAATTCCAACTGGAAGGGGTGTAATGGGGCGCAACGTGTTTCCCTCCCTATACTTTGCAATGAAGAATCAGTGACTGAAGCTTGCTCTGCCCCAACCCCCGGACCTAGAAGGAGGAAATTTGGGGAGGGTGTTCCTTATGTCACTTGAGCACCTACCAAAAACTGATGTGAAGAAATTTAACTCTTAAGGGGCTGAAAAGGGGTGCAATGTGTTTTTGTCATATATTTAACATGGAAGACTGAACATCATCCAGCCAATTTGATGCTCAGTGCCTGGTGCACTGGGGAGGTGTTGTTTGGAGGGAGGGGTTGTACTAGGGAGGATGCTGTGCATGGTTGCACATGGGGAAGTGATGCACATGGGGAGGTAATGCTCATGGAGGGATGTTGTGCACGGGGGGGTTGATGCGCAGGGGGGTTGATGCTCAGGGGGGCTGATGCTCATGGGGGGAAGTTGCGCATGGGGGTCTTTTCAGACTTAGGCCATTTCAGCACCTAACTCTGAGCAGATGGGAACCCTCCACACTCAGGAACAGAGGCTTACATCTGGCATAACTTTTGGTCCAAGCCCTGTATCCCACTTCTCATTACATTCACCATTTGTCCCCAAACAGATGTGAAAATTGGAAGTTCTGAACCAGCAACCCATTGGCGCTTTTCAACTATTTTTCTCTACCCGCATTGTAAATTAACCTGCCTATTTTGGAAAGCCTTTAAAAAGCCTTCTGTTTGCTCAGGCGTCAAGGATGGAAATGCCCTGAAGAAGACTCAACTTTCATCCTAATAGGTCTGCTCCTGTTTGTGTTGCTGGAAGGGTGAATTCCAAGGATGATGGCAATGAGCGAGTATGGTGTTTAACCTAACAATCTCGAATCCTCAAGCATAATATTTACTGCAATCTTCTCCAAGCAGGCAATTATCCTTATTAGCTTGGGGGCTGCCACTTGCCTTCTCCACTCCAAAACAAGGCAGGACCTAAACAGTGTAGCTATTGCTGGATGCATCAATCCAAGAGTATAATAGGACTCTTTGAATAGGGTGACCATATGTTTTCTTTTTCTAGGACATGTCCTCTTTTTTAGCCTTGTATCCTGGGGAAAAGAAACACTTAACTGTCCTCTTTTTCCTTGTGAGCAGGCAGTATTGAACCTTCCAGTAAGTAATCAACTATATGGAACAAATTATATGGAATAGTTTTAAACTGAATAATAAGCAATTAAGGTTGCAATTTCTAACAACACTTTCCTGGAAGAAAGCACTCTTGAATACAGTGAGACTTTCTTCCAAGTTAGGGCTGCCATAGGCTGCAATCCTAATAACACTTTCCTTGGAACAAGCCCCATTGAATATAATTGGATTTACTTCTGAGTAGACAGGCATGGGATGTACCCATAATTCTCTTCCACAATCTTATTCAAGCCCTACCAGACCCATCCAAGAAGTCAATGTTTCTGGGATTTTTCAAGAAACACCATTTTGAAGACTTTATGGGGTCATGTGAAGAGTGGGACAAGATTAGGGTTGGCATACTTCTCTTCCACTAAATCGCGACGGGACCATTATGTGAATGCAATCCCCAAATACCGAGACTGTCCCAGTTTCCCAGGACATGTGGCAACCCTAGGCGAGATAGATCCATCCAACTCTCTGCTCGAACATCTTGTATGATGGTAGAAAGTTCAGTGCGCAAGAATTCTTGACGGTCTAGACATCAGCGTAACGTTAAGGGCAAAATTGGTTAGGCCACATTTCTATGGCAACTGGAAGCGGCAGGAATCCCGACAAGTTTTGAATGGAGACGGCTCCATCAGAGAGTGTTTACTCTGGGCTTGGCTATATAAATAGCTGCTGCTGTTCTAAAGGTTTGTTTTTTCCCCCGTGAAAGAGTTTCACAGGCCAAGAATAAAATAAACAAGCAATGGGCTTCGAGCCTCCGTTGTTATTTTCTTCTTTGGATAGCACACTGGTTCTCTCACCATTTGGGATCGCTCTAGTTTTTCCACCGTCTGTTCCTCTCCATTTTGTTTATGCGATTAAGCAGCATTTTAAAGCCGTATAAAAACAGACACATTTCATCATTGTGACTCGCTGAAGGATTCTGAAAACCGTTCCGCTAATAAATGCTGCGTTCCTGATGAGGATAATTGTTCCTTCTGGGTGAAAAAGCCAAATAAACAGGATCAAGAATTCATCCACTGAAAAGCTCATCTTGGAAGCAAGCCGCAGAAGGGTGGCCATGGCTAGACTGTGTGGTTCAGCAGGGGGTTGAACGAAATGATCCACTGGGTTCCTTCCAACTCTCTGATTCTATGATTAATATAACAGGATGGTATTATTCATCTTAAGGACTGTCCACACAATGAAACCAAGAGCAGCAATACACCCGCACCTGCAGAAGCATCCTTACAGTGCATCACAACCGGATGGTGGTAATTATTAGGTATGCTTCAGATGTTTGGGAGTAATGTAATTAAGTAATCACATCATTCCTGATATTAATTTAAATCTGAATGCCTGTTTCCCTTGAATAATCTGGGGGCCGCTTCAGGTCCAGCCACCACATGCTGTCACCTGAAAGCAGCAAAAACATTGTGTATGGTGAGCGCATGCAATGATGGGGCTCAAAGCAGCCCCGAAATCACCAAAGGGATGCTTGAGTGGGCATGGGAACATGCTTCCTCAAACCTCACACCTGAGAATGGCCCACTCATGCACTCTATCCTGTCCACAATAAAGATCCGGGTAATTGAATATTCAGACTAGAGCTTGTAATGTGCCTGTTGGTAGGGTTGCCATATGTCCCCCAAAACTGGGACAGTTTTTGTAGACTGCTTTCACATAACTGGCAAGTTTGACAGTGGGTCCTGTCCCAGTTTTGTGGAAGAGAATTATGGCAACCCTACTATTGGCATCCAGTCATTCCATACACTTGGTTTTTAGTTACTGACTCTTCAAGCTGATCAAAAGTCCTCATTAAACTTTATGCAAATACACACTTCATATGGAGAAACCTCCCCACTTCTCTTCCCTCCATCAACACATATCCAAATAATAATGAAAGCCTATGAAGCCACCCTTCAACATCCAGAGCATCCCACCGGACAGACGACCCAGATTAGCAGGGGCTGAAGTCTTTTGCCATTTATTTACAAGCTCACACAATAGAAAAGCCAAGACTCTAGAGAGGAGATACTTTTATCAGGAGCTCATCATCACAACAAGTCCTTGTCAGGCCCCATGTTGACAATCTGATCAAAGCGGCCAGAGACAAAAATCCATGCATTTCAAAGGCTGCTACTCAGACATGCAGGAGTCTCACCAGATCTTCCAGTGAAGAGGCTCCCATTTTTTCCCCATCCCAAAAAACTCTTTCAACGCTGTGCTTCATAGGCCTCCCTTATACTGTCATTCACCCGCCACAAGGTCTTGCTTCTCTTTCAAAACTCTGTGTTGTCATATAGCAGGGGTTTTTTGGGGGGAGAAGATTATAGTTATCTAGAAGTACCAGAACAAAATTCCTTGTTTGTATTTTTAAGTAGAATACTGTATTTACTCGAATGTAGGGGCTGTGGGTGGCGCAAGTGGCTAAGAAACTGTGCTTGTTAACCAGCAGGCCAGGGTTCGAGACACGGGTCGGCCCCACAAGACAGGGTGAGCTCCTGTCCTTAGCCCAGCTCTGCGACGCCAGCCAATTGTATTGGCTCTGCCTTTCCTTTGGACTAATTCAGTGGCGTGCAGAGGGGTTATTTGCTGCTTGGGTAACAGCCTATCCTCCATAGCAATCTAACCCAGTCTTTCGTGCTTCGCATGCAGCGTATGCAGCGTATGCAGCGTCGAGCATGATACCATAGTCTTTCAAGACTGGCGGAGGCCTGCTGCTGCGAATGTAACGCTCACCCATTTCAGCTGAACCTAGACTCCAAAATCAGGATGCGTATTAGATTTGATGGTTAATTAGATTCAAGTAAAAGTGGTGTTTTGATTAAACGTATAGGGCAAGCATTAGATTTGATGGCGCATTAAATTTGAGTAAATAGGGTAATTTCAAAGTGTTGCATTTGGCATTCAGTAATTAACAATCACAACTGGATGTGTCCATACAAAGGTTTAAAAAAGAAGTTCAGTCTGTCTTGGCACATTAAACCAAATTCACACAATCAGTTTGGAAGTGGTTGTGTGAATTGTCCTCTCCATGTCGGAGCTTTGCTATTTTGTTGACAAGTAAATCGAGAACAGCATTACTACAAACAGTCCAAAACAGCGTCTAACCAGTTTAAGCTGGCATAATTCACAAATAGTCTAAAACAATATTAACCAATTTAAGCTGGCATAATTCACCATTCCCATGGTGGTGTGAGGAGGTTGGCGCATGTCTGTGCACTGGCCTAACCCCTCCAACTGTGGTACAGACATTTGTGACACTCTCAGGCCAGCATGGGACTTGTGCTGGGGACTTATGCTGGTCTTACCAGAGATCATGATTGTGCCCCCAGTATAGAACACAACAAATTTGGACGTAACCAACTAGGGAAGTCTTTATGCCCTGGTGGAAGGAACAGGTGTTTTGCAAGGGTACAGAAATTCTGCCCCTGCTACAAATCCCATTCATTTGACAGGAAACTTACACACGAGACGTTCCCAATGGATGGAGTCCTTTGTCTCCATCAGACCTCCAGGACCAACATGTCAACACCATCCATCTAACTCTAGGCACATGCTAGTATAGAGCTCTTGAAATGCTACCCAAATGAATTCTCTCTCCCATGCCTAGCACACACAGAGATATACACACATTTATAAGATGTTGTTGGCAGAACTCCGCTATCCATCTGCAGTCGTGAATGCCCTTGAACTTGGAACGCATTTTGAATAGGCTTTTAGTGCAGAGGTAGGATTATTCATAAATATATTATTGTGAGCCTGGCCCCATTGCCTGGCCCCATTGTTCCACAACAAAGCCCCGAGAACCCAATAGCTCAATAAATGAATAACTTTTATGTGCTTGGTAAAACCCAGTACATGCATACTGGATTAATGTGCCTCGACTCCTTCCTAGAAAGGCTCTCAGATATTGCCCAAAGCATTTACATCACCTAAGCGAGTCCAATTTGCATGATAATAACCTTTGGGGGGTGGAATTACTGCTTAATTAAATAACAGCAGTCAGTTTAATTAGCATGTCTCCATGCTCCCTGGTACTTTGCATGGATTCAAATGAGCTGCTCATTAGGGTTTGGCATTGATACAAGCTACGCCCTTTGGCTGTGATCTAACTCAATTAACATCAAGGGACAAACCACTTCATGCTTCAGAAGGGATGATGGACAGCTTGTTTCTTCACCTCTGTCCTGCACGGTCTACACCAGAGGTAGCTCATTCCCAAAGGAGCAGTTGGATGAAAATTCAAGGGTTTGAAGAAGCTTGGAAAAGGCTATTCTGGACATGGAAGTGCCTTGTCTGACCAGAGCATCATCATATGCAAATTATTCCTCCACTGTAGCATCACCTTTGATTGTAATCTTTGTCCTTTGCTGAGGGTCTTGAAAGCGTTTTGAAAGTGTCATGTAATATCATCATCATCATCATCATCATCATCTTCATCATCATCTAATCATCATCTGAGGAACTCAGGGCTATATACAATGGTGCCTCACACAACAAGTTTAACTCGTTCTGGAAGCACGTTTGTTATGTGTAACGCTCTTTATGTGAAGCGGATTTTCTCATAGGAAATAATGGAAACTCAGACAATTGATTCCACAACCCCCAAAATATTCATATAAAAATATGAACTGGATGTAAAAATGATGACAAAACACTGTAATTGAATTCCAAACGTGCATTAAATGTGCATGACCCTATGAAGTCTACTTAAGCTGCAATACTAAAGACACTTTCCTGGGAGTAAGCCCCATTGAACACAGTGGGGCTTACTTCTGGGTAGACATGATTAGGAGGCTGCAATCAAAGACTTTCCTGGGAGCAAGCCCCATTGAACACAATGGGGCTTACTTCTGGGTAGACATGGTTAGGAGGCTGCAATCCAAGACACTTTCGAAGTGTCTCCCCACTTTCTCCTTCTCCTCACCCTGATCTCCCCTGCTCCCTTCTGGCTAGCCCTGAGCTGCTTCCCTCTTCTCCACTGCTGTTCTCTCGCCCAGTCACAGGAAGAACAGTGCAGAAGTGTTTGCTATGGGCAGGCACGCTAGGCAGCCCTGATGCTTTTTAAAAGGGCTGCTGGCCAGCGTGTCTGCCCCAACTGCCAATGAGTGCACTTGTTAAGTGAAACAACACTTGTTATGTGAGGCAGAATCCTAGAGAAATTTTTGCTTGTTATGTGGATCACTTGTTAAGCGAGGCACTTGTTAGGGGAGGTACCATTGTACATGTTCCTCCCTCCTTGTTATTCTCACTACAACCCTGCAATGTATATTCAGCTGAGATTAGGTGACTGGTTCACTCAAATATTCAGCAAGGTAGTCATAGAGCACTATCCTGTCCCTCTTCCATGGGTCCACATATAGGATTGCCATACGTACCAGAAAATTGGGACAATCCCAGTTTTCAAGGATTGTATTCATATACTGGCAAGTTGGACAGGGGGTCCTGCCTGGTTTTGTGGAAGAGAAATATGGCAACCCTACCTGCAGTCATGGTAGGGTGTTGTAAATCTATATATATATAAGAGAAAAGTCACTGACTGACTCACTGACTCATCAACGCCCAGCCAAACCTGCCGGGCCTAGAAGCATGAAATTTGGGGTGGGTGTTCCTTCTGAGACCAAGGGGTGCACTAAGAACTGGTTTTTGGAAATGCCAACCAGAAGGGGGTGAAATGGGGCACAACCCGTTTTCTGCCCTATGCTTTGCATTGAAGAATGCGTGACAGAGGGATGCTCTGCCCCAACCCCCGGACCTAGAAGCATGAAATTCGGGGAGGGTGTTCCTTCTGTCACATGAACACCCACCAAGAACTTATGTGGAGAAATTTAACCCTTAAGGGGCTGAAAAGGGGTGCAATGTTTGTGTCCTACACTTAATATGGAGGACTGACCAACATCCAGCCAATTTGGTGCTCTGTGCCCAGTTCAGTGGAAGGGATGTTGTTCCGAGGGAAGGGTTGCACTGGGGAGGATGCTGAGTAAGGCAGGGGGTAGCGCAGGAGGGATGCACATTGGGAAGGTGATGAGCGTGGGGGGATGGATGCGCGTGGGGGGATGCACATTGGGGAGGTGATATGCATGGAGTGATAAATGCATGTGAGAGGGATGGCATATGGGGGAATTTTACTCCCGCAAAGCGGATACGCTTTTCGCTAGTGTGCTATAAAGCATGTCCATGAGCCCTACTGCAGAGTCTCCACTGGCAGAGGCACAGTTTAAATACTGGGAGAATGAGTACCCATTCTCTGCTGTTCTGTGCAGACTACAGGCTGGCAGAGGCAAAGGGGCATGTTGGGGGACAAGGAGGAGATTTCCCCCTGTTCCTATGAATATAAAACAGTGAAATTTGGTTTACATTAATACAATTTGATATCACACTGCTTGTCCTGCAAGAGGCAGCAGTAATAACAGCAGCAGGGACGCCATGAGGGTGCACATAATCTGGTGTGATGGCCAGCACATCACCACTGTCTTGTGCATACGCAATGGTCACAAATGCGAACTGTGCCTCTGAGTCCTCCAAGCCCTGAGTCACTTATCACACATATGCGTCAGGTTTCCCCAGCCGGAGTGACACTCTGGAGGGGGATGACATCCTGGGGGGGGGGGGGTGATGTGCCAGAGGGTTTGTCAAACTCTTTTAGAGCATCACCCCCTTTGACACATTAACCAGTGCAAATTGCACCAGCTGCACCCCCTTAGTGATGGGAGTCTCTTAACAGTACACTTTACTATGAACTTTATGCTTGATGACCAGATCACATATACAATGGTGGGTAGCACAACAACGGGGCTCTTAAAGAAGGCAATCAGTTCTCCCATAGCCCACAGCAGGGTGTCTATTGACACAACAAAGAAGAGGCCCTTAATGAAAAATGTGGCTATATCCAGTAGTCTGAGCAGTCAGCAAGTGTCTGTTTACAAAACAATGGTACCAGATTGGTCTGAATGTTCACTTAAAAACCTCATCATCATCATCATCATCATCATCATCATCATCATTGCGATGATCCCTTTGTCAGTGATCCTACAGAAAGCAAATCTGGGTTACCAAACTGCCAAAAATTCACAGAAAATTTCACAACTATTGTACATGGATGATTTGAAGCTCTATAGAAAGTCAGAAGCAGAAATCCAGTCAGTCACCAATACAGTCCAAGTCTTTAGTACCAACATCAACATGGAGTTTGGTCTGGACAAATGTGCCACAGTGGCACTAAAGAAAGGGAAGATCATGGAAAGTGATGGCGTTGAAATGCCGAATGGTCAAACCGTTAAATGCCACCAGCCTGAAGCCTTACAAATATCTGGGCATACTGCAGCTGGACTATCAAGCACGGGCATGTAAAAACTGTGGTCAGCAAAGAATACATACAAAGGGTTGGAAATATTTTGAAGAGCAAATTGAATGGCGGCAACTTTATAAAAGATGTAAATACCGGGCCATACCTGTAGTTAGATATACTGCTGGCACTGTGAACTGGACACAAAAGGAACTGGATGACTTGGACAGGAAAACAAGGAAGTTAAAGACCATTCACTATGCTTTACATCCATGTAGTGATGTTGACAGGCTGTAGCTGCCTAGAAGATCAGGGGGCAGAGGACTTTTGCAAGTGAAGCAGTCGGTGGAAGAAGAAAAACATGCCCTATCAGATGATGTGCGAGAGAGCCAGGAATCTGCTCTGACTGAAGTCAGCAAAAGAAAGTTGTTGAAAGTGCAGCAGACCAACTATGAATATCAATAGTGCAATTCAGGCTCGGACTGACAGTTAGCAGAATAAAGTATTGCATGGCCAATTCCTTGCCAAGATCGAAGGAAAAGTGGACCAGGATAAGACCTGGTTGTGGCTCACGAGTGGAACACTGAAGAAGGAGACGGAAGGCCTGATACTTGCTGCCCAAGAACAGGCAATCAGGACAAATGTCATCAAGGTCAGAATTGAAAAATCAGCCGATGACCCAAAATGCCGGCTCTGCAAAGAAGTGGATGAAACCACCGACCACATTCTAAGTTGCTGCAAGAAGATCACACAGACTGACTACAAACTGAGGCACGAATTATACGCCGCTACATCACACAGTCCTAGACTCTTGGGAAGGGTCCGACTGGTGATGTGAATGAAACCAGCACGAAATTGTTCACTGTGTATTTATGGATAACAACAACAACAACAGCAACAACAACAATAACAACAACGACTTTATTTATTTCATGCCTTTCTCCCAGAGGGACTCAAGGATGTACTCAAGATACATCAGAGAATGTATCTCAGTCATTAAGTGATGCACATCTGTAGTTTATTAAACTATCTCATTATTTGAAAATAACAATAAATAATAAAATAACAGGAAAGGAGAATAAAATTAAAACCACATTTTTTAAAAAGAGAGCTATCGCCCTTTTGGAAGCTGCAAAAGTATTGGGAAGAAAAGGAATTCCCAACAGTTAAACCATGTCCCTGTTGACACAGATGTGGGCCTCTGAGGAATTACTGGAAGGTACTAAAATTGGTTAAATTGGTACCCGCTTTATAAAGTGCCAATTTTTTTTCCTTTACAAAAATGTACTCCACAATAAAACACCAGCTTCATTAGCCTGGTGGAACATCACATCACGTACCAACTGTAGAAGCAATGGTTCTCTTTGGGGGAAAAAATAAATGCTGATGAGATGCTTTCAGTTATAGTTGCTGTGGGTCAGGATAGACAAATAAGATGTAGGGCTTCTCAAAACCTCATACCCCCACTGTATTACTTCCCATGGTTGACTTATTATATGTAGCCCTGAAAGTAACTGTTGATGGAATTGAGCATACCATAACTTACACTGGAGCATGGCCTGATTCTGAACATGCATAGAGGATCACACTTGCAGTGCACCAAGAGAATTATAATGTTCACAGTGAGGATGAGATTGTAGGTTTAAATACTGGGAGAATTTTATTAAATATAATTATTTTATGAGGGGGGAGATTCATGATTATGGAAACCATATTTTATTTCTTCATTTTACACATGTATACTCTGTGTTTTGAGGGCTGCGGTGGCACAAGTGGTTAAGACACTGTGCTTGTTAACCAGCAGGCCAGGGTTTGAGACCCAGGTCCTAGAAGATGAGGGGAGCACCTGTCCTTAGCCCAGCTCCTGCCAACCTAGCAGTTTGAAAAAAGGTACCAGATAAATAGGTACCATCTTCGTGGGAAGGTAAAATCATTCACCTTCTGCAGTCATGCCGACCCTACAACCACAGAAATGTATTTGGACAAAACTGGCTCAAGGATTTAGAAACGGGGATGAGCACTGCACCCTAGAGTCAGTCACGACTAGCATTATAACCTACGGGGGACACCTGTGTTTAAATATATATACTGCCAAACCATCAAACTTAGTTAAAATCTAAAAAATTAATAAAATTGCTGTTGTTATATATTTAATATTTATATAAAACAGCAAATATCAGATCAATCTAAAACTTTAAAAGCTTAGGAAGAGGGAAAAAATCTTCAACTAATCCCAAGGAAACATCAGAAAGGAAGTCTACTTAGTGGTAGAAGTGAGATTCTCAGGCTGCAATTCTATGCACGCTTTCCTGGGAGTAAGTCCCATTCAATTCAATGGTGCTTTCTTCTGAGTAGACATGCATAGGATTGGGCTCTCAGTTCCAGTGTTGCATGCAGAGTTTCCAGTTCAATCCTAGGTATTTACAGATAGGGCTGTGAACAGCTCCTGGTGAGCTGCTGCTGATCAAAGCAATTCAAGCAATGTGTATAAATCCTGGAAGTGCAACTTTTCTATTCTCTTTAAAAATGTTTTCTGGGACAATTTTTGAGCAAGAAGGGCTTTGGTTCCTTTCATCCCAGCATATTTTGCCCTTTTACACATGTAAAGGGAGCCCTACATTTCTAGAAGAGGCCAAATGACATTCAGATGGATGCCCAAAGGTAGAATTGCTCTCTGGGGTCAAGTACTGAGAAAGGCAGTGACCTTTCAAGGAGATTTACGGGCTGACAGCCACAATTCAGTCCACCTGGCGCTTGCAAATCATAAATCAAGAAGGAAAATGCGGGCTGGCTAAAGCACATCAAACAACTGTTAGCCCAGATACCCATGATGGAACAGAAGGTGGACACACAACACTAAAGAATTAAGGGCAAAATCCAGAGTAACGACGGGGAGTCCTTGTTCCGGTGTAAGAACAACTTGCTCTGAATTGCAATATGAATTTCTCACAGGTTTTCACTCTTACGTGCTCTTATGTGCTCTTGTGGTTACTCTGGATTTGGGGGTAAGAATGCTGGATTGGCTAAGGCTGCAATCCTAACTTCCATTTAGGCTGGCATAAATCCTGTGCTAACCTGGGGGTATCACAAAAGTGCTATAGGCCACTCCTATGTGCCACTCCTGCAGGAGGGTTATGCCCGAGCAGAGATATGCACTTGTCTCTCTACATCACCATAGGAATGGGAAGACCGATGTGTTCTGCTTGACTAGGTTAGGATTGCACCTTTAATAAGATTCCCATCTAGCCCACTATGCTGTTTCCCCAAAGTGGTCAAGTCTTAGAAGCCCACAAATGGGTATAAAACTGTAGGCCTCCATTTCTGATGCTCGCTATCAATTGATACACATATGGATGGATTGTCCATGATAGCCCCATCCATCATAACAAAGTTAAGGCAATGCAAATAGGTTGCTGTGAGCACAGATTTCAGCGTCTGAAATAGGGTTGCCAGATTGGATGCCCCTGAGATTTCTGGGATGGAGCCTTCCAATAATTGCAGTTTGGCTGTGCATTTGAGAAAAGTGTTAGATTCCCCCCCCCCCCCACTGGAGATCTCAAAAGTCTCAAAAGTCACATATTTTTATCCTTATTAATTGAATTGGTTCTCAACATTTGTTCTCAATGGCCTTTGAAAGCAGAACTAGAAGCAACAGGTACAAACTGCAAAAAAAAAGAGATTCTTGTTAGATATCGGGACAAAATTCCTGATGGTGAAGGCAGTGGAATAGACTGCTGAGGAAGGTGATGGACTCTCCCTCACCGGGATCTTCAAGCAGAGGCTAGACATGCGCATGTCGGAGATGTTCCAGGGGGATTTCCTGCTACAGGTAGGGGGTTGGACTAAATGACCCATTAGGTCCCTTCCAGCTCTATGATTCTGTGATTCTAAAACTCAAATTGTATACCAGAAGGGTAGAAGTATAGCCACTTGCTATACTTTCACTGGTACCATGAATCCATACATACCCATACCATTCTTCCCACTGTTTAACTTGACATAGGGATCCCCAAGTAAAAGGTCATACTCTGGACTGACTCATCCCATCCCCATTTTCAAAGACCTTGAGTAAGGCGGCCCTTCTTTTGTTCCGTCTCCATCACTTGGCTACTTTTCAAGCTTTCCAAAAGCTAAATAGTTCTGCTTTTTCCTCGGGGACTGGAGGCAGTGAGAACTCAGGCATGGGGTATTTTTCAGCCAACCTGGTTTTCATTTCAAGAGGAGAGTCTAATTTATTCTGACCTGCGCTCATTCACTTTCCATTACGGCTTGGAGCCTTTAAACTCCCTTTCAAGCTTCAAAAGGGCGGGGGGAGAAGTAACTTCAGCCCTCCAGTTCCCCAGGACTGTGCAAGATCACTCCAACCAGCCTGCTGCTGCGATGGATATTACCAGGGCCGGTGATGAAAAAAGGCATCCATTGTCTGCAGGACATAAAGTTTGCCCATTTGAAACACACTCCTAAGCAAGGCAATTATTCCTGCTCACAGGGGATGGCAGAGAAAGGTGAGCTTTCCATGGACGCAGAAGAAGACAAGGCAGTCTGTTGGAACAGTCAAGAATCACCAGCACCACCATGCTGATCCCTTTTCTGCTGTCACATTTTGAAATACACGCAGGGCTGCCTCCATTCTTGTTGAGATCAAGTATTGGAAGGCTCTTAATTTTCCTTAAAATTAAAGAAATTAATTTTTAAATTAATTTCCCAGCTCTTAATTTTCCTTTTCCTGAAAAGAAACACTTAACAGTACAGTTCTATTTAGATGTGTCCAAATGAATTCACTGGAGTTAAATCAAGTCCATGGGCAAAGGATTGCAGTCTTAGGGTGCAATCCAGAGTAACTACGGGGAGTCCTTCTTCCGACATAAGAACAATTTACTCTGGATTGCAATATGAATTTCCCATAGGTTTTCACTAGGTGGTGCCGTAACTACTTTGACGTAAATGTCTCTTACGTGCTCCCATAGTTACTCTGGATTGTAGGTCTAATCTATGACTACAGAGTTGCCAGTTTTTTTTGGGGGGGGGGGAACCTTGTTTCTGTAGCTCCCCTCTTTTTTCTCATGCAGGCAAAGCCAATTCAGCTTCTCCAATGGTTTTGCCCGTCTCCTTTGCTGAACATGAATTTTGGCTGATCTAATCTACCCAAGAGTCCACTCAATAACCTTATTAATGTATGGGTTTTCTTTTAAAAAACTTCCTTACATAACCTTGCTGGGTTCTAAAGAGTCACAGTTGCAGTGACACGCTGGGGAATGTGTGGGAAGGGTTTGATGAACCGTGACTGTGGCTTCCTGCAGTGAAAGGGTGGAACCCATGGTGTTCCCTTCAGAGAGCATTGCCACTCCCTGTTCTTCTATGCACACTCCTTCCTCCGTCCCAGCCCGACCATCAAAATCCTTGCCAAAAATCTTCCCCCTATCTATTTCCTGCAAAAACCTCTGAAGCTTTGATTTCAGGCAGAAAAAGCCTTGGAAAATTCTGAGTTGTCATCAACTTATTCACAGGGATGAGCAAACTTTTTGGCTCAGGGGCACAATGGATATTGGCAAAGTGAGGGTCATATTGCAAACATGCCATCACAATTTTGATTCCAGCTCTGGAAAAAATAAAATAAAATTGCACACCATTATTTTTGAACACATTCTCTGTCTACTTCTTTCTCTTTCTCTTTTGTAGCATTTGTTTTGGAATTGCAAGCTTTCCAGGGAAACATCCTACCTCAAGTGCTTTTTGTTAATGGCCAATTCTTTGAAACCTGGGCTGCTTCTTTCTTTCTTTCTTTCTTTCTTTCTTTCTTTCTTTCTTTCTTTCTTTCTTTCTTTCTTTCTTTCTTTCTTTCTTTCTTTCTTTCCGCCTGCCCGCCCGCCCGCCCGCCCCTCCATCCATCCACCCATCCATCATCCATCCATCCATCTTACATATATCGCTTTTCAACTAAAAGTTCACAAAGAAAATAAAAAATCAATGGCTAATAGCTCCTTGTCCCAAAAGGGCTCACAATCTAAAATGCAAAATGGGACATATGCATGGTTGATAACTCAGAGTGCACCTACTCCACTCTTTTGTTTTTGAGAGTTAGGCTGCTTTGTCTGGGTAGGTGATGCTAGTGCCAGTGTACACTCATATGGGTTGTTAACCACAAAGAGCAGTGAGAGGGCCAGACTGGAGGCCCTTACAACTAGATGCAGCTGTCTAGCTGTATGGAGAAGGTTCTATTTGTGTGCATGCCAATCACCAACTAGTGATGGGGCAGACCCCCCCCCCCCCCGTCCCCAAGGAGCAGAATTATGGGGCAGCAGGCAATAGATACAAACTGTATATGACTTTTTTTGGTAACAGCCAGCATCTGAACTAGCACCTGGGGGCAGGTGAGATCCCAAAAGTTAAGGTGAACTCCCCTTAGAAGCCAAGGGAGTTAATGCAAGATTGAAGGCACATGTTCCAGGACTCAACACAGTAGTCTCTTGACCCATCAGGAATCTGGCTTTAGCACTCTGGGGATCAAGCAATGCATTATGCTAAATGGCTAGTATTGTGATTTTCAACCTTTTTCATCTCACGGCACACTTAACAAGGCACTGAAATGGTCAAGGCACACCATCAGTTGTTTTTACCATCGACAAGGCACACCAAACTGTTCAAATTATTAATGAATGTCAACCCCCAAATTAATGAATGTCATTAATTAATTAATTAATTAATTAATGTCAACCCCCTATTAATGAATGTCAACCCCCAAATTCACACTGCACACCTGAGGACCATCTGCATTTACAGCACACTAATTAAAAATTCACTGCAATTTCTTTTGAAAAGAACACCCGGGGATTCATGAGATACAGCAAAACTACAGCACAAGGGTGAAGAGCTTCACCAATCCTTGCTCCTGATCCCAGTTGCAACCCTTCCAAGCATATTCCTGTTAAAGAAAAAAATAAAAATAAAAATCCATTTTCCTCTATTAAAAATAGCATGCAGGGATTGGGGGATTCTCTCTCTCTCTCTCTCTCTCTCTCTCTGCATAAAATAAACCAGAAAACCACCCAGCCACGGTACACATTTAGCATAATGTATAGTTTGGCCCTGAAGCGCAATAACATATTTTCTGTTTTGAGTTGACAGATGCTTATGTTGGCATCATCACTAGTGCAGGAAGCCAGGCCTTTCCTCAGTTGGTGTGCTTTCTATGCCCAGTTTTCATGCGCTTGCATTAATCTGTAGCCTAATTCACTGGAGCATCTTTAGTCCAAAATTTTTAAAAGAAAAAAAACAGAGTAATCAATCTGATTAAATGTCGCAATACTAGAAACTTCACTGAACTGCTTGAAATCTTATTATGGTTTGAAAATGTTCCTACATGAAGCTGTCTGGAAACGGTTTTAGAGCTACAGTCTTACCCCCAAATCCACAGTAACTACAGGAGCACGTAAGAGACTTTACGTGCACCCGTTGTTACTGCACCACCTAGTGAAAACCTATGGGAAATTCATATTGGAATCCAGAGTAAGTTGTTCTTCTACCGGAGCAAGGATACCCGTAGTTACTCTGGATTTTGCCCTTATGCACACATTGCCATTCCTCCAGGGGGCTCAGGATGGCATTCACAGATCCCCCCTCCTTTGGTCTTCACAACAACCCTGTGAGGTAGGTTAGGCTGAGTGATGGTGACCGGCCCACAATCACTCAGGAAGCTTCATGGATTGGCAGGAATTTAAACCTGGATTTTCCAGATCTTATCTCCCAAATCTTTGAAGCATTGTGGCACTTATTCCCTTTCTTATCAGAGAGCAGGACCAATGCAACTCAGTGCAGCTTAAGTCAAAGTAAACACACTTAAGACTATATATTTTAATTTTCTTCTTTTTGGATTGTCCTCGTTTCAGTGCCTCTGAAGGTGATGAATGAAGGTAAAGGTGATGACTTTGCTATAATTAGGGTTACCATATGTCCAAGACTGTCCCAGTTTGGGGGGACTGCATTCACATACTGGCATGTTTGACAAGGTCCTGTTCTGGTTTTGTGGAAAAGAATTATGGCAACCCCAACTATAAATAAGCGGACCATTTTGCCAACCTACCCTGTGTACTGACATAACTACCCTGTGACTGAGCACACATTTTGGGTGGTGATCAGCTCCCTCCTCTAATTCCCAGACTGTGGCTTGATTTATTAGCCTAGAAATTACCAGCAGGATCACAAAAGTTCAACATATCAATTTCCCCCATTTCTTGATTGCTTTTTCAGTTTCCCTTCAGCTGGCACCCAAGATCCAGTCTTGCATGACAGTTCACTCCTACCTGACTAAATCAATTGTATCCATGTCAGGAAATATCACCTGCCTCTCTGAAAAATACTCATCATTTTCCCAGCAGGTGAGTGCCAATGAGTTGCTCTTTGCAACTGCTTTTCCCCTAAGCCCTATTTTCCCCATGACTGCTCCCTATTTGGGGAGCCACGTTTGACTCAAAATGAAGTTGCTCTTGAGTTGTTCCAAGCAATTGCTTACAAAAGTCCAAGTTTTTGTGAAAGATTTATTTGAATGCTTACAAAGGATCCAAAAAGTGCTGGGAAAAGCACAAGTCTTTTCCGAGGAAGCATGTATATGTGTCACTAAGAAACCATGGGAAATATGTACGGTTGCCAGAATTCTCTTCCACAAAATCAGGACAGGATCCTCTGACCCATTTGCCAGTATGTAAACACAATCCCCCAAAATCGGAATTGTACCTGTTTTTCGGGACACATGGCACCCCTATGACTATGCTCCTGCCCCCTTGCAACACAAAACCATGGATAGGAGGACCCCTATTTCTATGGATCCCTGCAACCCCCTCTGCACCAATCACTCCCATTCATCTTCATGACATTTACATGACATGCCCTGCTTTAACCAAATGTTTCCTGCTTATGGCACTGGTGTGCCATGAGCGGTCCACAGGTGTGCCACGGGAATTTCTTTATTAAATACATATCATTTATTAATAGGGTTCTGGAGGAACTAAACTCCCCACCAGCAGTAAACGTTCTGGGAATTCAAGAACCGGGGTGTATATGTTTGTAGAGATAGGGATGGGGGTATGCAGCAGGATCTGATCCTGCAATTGGAGCCCACTTCTGGTTTGCAATTGGCATTCCAGAGCACGGAGTTTCCAAAACCAGAAGTGGGCTCTGACTGCAGGAGGCTCATGGAAGGGAATGCAGAGTCATCCCAAGTATGTTTCAATGCTGTTGGGACCCAGCGATTGTGCACAATCACTGCAAGGCCATCGGGGCACCCATTTCTGGGTCACTCCCCTTGAAGCTCCAGTGGTGGGACATGACCCACCTGATTCTAGAGTCTAGAGACTCACTGATCTAGAGCAGGTGTCTCTAAATTTTTTTGGCAGGAGGGCCACACTGTCTTCCTGGTACTGGGTTGGCTGCCAGAAGGAGAAAAAAAAGAATTTATTTACATTTCCAATATGAATAATGGAAATGTGAATGAATGCATGAATTCAAATCTGTTCATAAATACTTACCAGCACATACACAGAGAGAGTGATCTTCAAACCAGCTCATAAGCACTTTCATACATGGAAAAGGGAGGTGCGTACAGCCTCCCCAGCCCTCAAAATACCCAGCCCTCAAAATATCCTCCCAAGGTGTGGAGAGCAGAGCTCATCTCACCTCTGGAGGATTATAGGGCTTTCCCAAGGGCTGGATGAAGGCTTGCCAAGGGCCACATTTGGTCTCCAGGCCAGAGTTTGGAGACCCCTGATCTAGACGATACAGAAGTGGAGGAGATATATGTTTTCATAGGGACATGTTCATTCTTGTAACTTCCGACTTTTCAAGCAAAGAGGAGTCACTTAAGCTAATACTACGATCCAAATGAGTCTTTCTCTTTCTCCAATGCCAAAGTGGTCCCAAATGGATCAGTTTAAAAGGCTTTGGATATGAACAAGCAGAGGCATCCTTCCCTTTGGGAGAAATCAGGACCTCACCCCCAAATTGAAGAGAGCTGCCCTGATGTAAGATGAGAGGTGAATAAGTTGCTTTGTCTCATGGTGAACCAAGTGGGCTTCTGGCTGAGTTGAAGCGAGGCAGCAACAGATGTGCCTCGGCTTGGAAATGAGCCCATAAATGCTCAGATCTCAGACATCAGCCTTCGCCCCTTGGCTCATCCAAGTCAAAATGGATTTCCTGCGAGGCACTGCTGATGCCAACTGCTTTGTTACCTGGTGGGAAAGCGGGATTATGGGAGTAACGGGACACCTTGGCTCGCCGGCAGCTGGTATCTAGATTCAACCTGCTCTACTTGTTTAATGAAGCTCGACGGGCACCAGGAAGCTCTCATTACGGAGAGGCTGCTGTAGCAGGGCCCAGACCCTGGGAAAACTCCTCTCCCCACTTTCTCCTCTCCTGAAATGTCTCTGCAATAGATTTTTTTGGGTAAGATTTTGTTTAACCCCATTCTGACTTTTCCAATGATAACTAGCACAGCTGCAACACTAGACTGATCTATCTATCTATCTATCTATCTATCTATCTATCTATCTATCTATCTATCTATCTATCTATCTATCTATCTATCTATCTTTTCCAGGCTCTCTGTCTGTCTGTCTGTCTGTCTATCTGTCTGTCTGTCTGTCAAGCAACGGATATATACATAGATCATATACATACATATATACATACATATATATCTCATGTATATACATATATATCACATATTTATACATATATACATACATACATATACATATATATCTCAAACCGATTGATGTATATTCAGTTTGATATACAGAGTGCGCCAAAAGTAGGCTTACACTTAGTAGGTAGGAATCTTTTTAAAAAAATTTTTTTATATTTATATGTATTTGTTACAATATGTATTTGTTCAAGACTGTTTATGTACATTTCCAAAAAGGAGATAAGGGATATAGAATACTGGTTTGGAATTATTGTTTGGAAAAATTAGATTTAAAACGTGAAAGCAATAGTGAAACAATTGTAAGCCTACTTTTGGCCCACTCTGTATATATCAAACTGAATCAATCAGACCCCTACAGATCTAAAGTCACTACTGGAATTCTACTAAGTCAAGAAAAGTAAAAAATTACATACCAGTATGTATCCTAAACCCCGTTGATTTTATATTTGTATACCAGATTTTGATTGGTTTGTTTGATGGTTTGATGGTCCACAGTTGCTCAGAACTCTATTTGACACTTGCATGAGGATACATAAAGCTTTGCAAGTCAAGGTTTGGAATTGCTGGGCGATTGCCAAGGGTCCACTGTTTGCCACTTGCCAAGTGGACCCTTGCCAAGAGTCCAAGGACTGCCATTGCTGATGCCTGAGACCACCTTACTGACTTCATGTGGTGGTTACAGATTGATTCTCTCTAGATTGATCTCCCAACAAAGGGATCCCTCCTTAGCATTTTGCTGAAGGGCCTTGTGAGAAATGGAGGCTCACAGAGGAGTTGGAGTTGGCGGATGACCTCCTACATCTGGATGTTTTGGATGAAGACAACTTCTCTGGGCAATGTCTCCCTTACTTCACCCCAACTAGAATGTCACCTTATCAAGAAGAGCTGGCCATACGAGGGGACTAACCCACCAGCCACCAGCAGAGCAGAGGAGAGGCAGATTGCTGGAACTACCTGGCCCCAGCATACATGACTCTTGTTGGGGAGGGGGGGAAGCCCATCTCTATTCCCACCCTGGGGAGGGCCAATGGCAAGATTCTTAGGGCCACAACTGCCTCCTAGAAGAGGATGGCGAGGTAACTGGAGGGAATAAATAGGAAAAGCCCAGGAAAGAGGGGGGAAGGACAATAAGGAAAGGAAGATGCAGGACCTTAGAGTATCAGTGCTCTGCTCTTGAGGTTGCTTTACCCTTTACCAAAGCAGCAAATGGACATAGACTCCTTTTTCCTGGACTGTGGAAGTTGTTTTGGACCAGCTGGAGATAACCTGGCAAGTGTGTGGATTTACTGGGAGGGGGTCGTTCCTATGTTACTTACCTGTATACCTTCATTGTTGATGCTTGTTAGACTCTCGTAACCATTAAGCGTGCTGTGCCTCCTACAAATATGGATGAAAGTAAATGTGTTCCTCCCACTGTTATCATCTCTGAGTCAGACTCCTTATTTCAAGTTGACTTTGACCTGGACCAAATAAGAGTTCCCCGGGTATCTACTCCAGCTACCCCTTCAATGGAGTGGGCTAGACATGACAGGCCTTTTGAGGTAGCTGAGCAATGCTGACCACAGTATGCAATGCAGATGCTGCCTATCCATTTCACTCTGTGCTTCATGAGGACTAGAAACTTAAAAAGAAGATACAGAATGTTGGACGGATCTATTATACAGATCTGTCTGTCATCTTTTCAGAGACATATCTGTTCAATATACAGATACCTGTTTCTCTATTATGGAATCATATAGATGAAATATACTAGTACTTTCTGAAATTGTGCTGGGTTATTGATTATGAATCCAATCAAGATGATTAATGGTGCTGGATTGTGAGTCCAATCAATATGCCAAAGGATGTAATTCTGGTAAAAAAGCCTATTTTTTATCTTATCAAGTTCTTTTTTTACATTTACACAACAGACAGGAAAGGCAAGGATAGCTGCTCCCAAACCTAGGTGCACTTACCTTGGAGCAAGCCCCATGAATGACATAGGAACTTGCTTTCAAGTAGACCTGCACTGTGCATAAAAGATTAAACTTGTGTAGGTCACCGTGGAAGGAATGGGCACAGGATTTTGCTGCTTAGAGCCAATCTCCTTTTCACTACTTGCTTTGCACCCCATGCCACCAATCTTAACTCAAGGGCCACAGATTTGAGACTGTTTTGTTCTCTAAAGTGGGGGAGGCCTCTCCCCACCCTGTCATAGCAAGGATCATTTTTCTCCAGATGACCCTCTGCTTCAGTAATATGATCGTCCTGTCATGGTTCCAAGCCCTGATTTTGGCTGCACAAAGCTACAGTGCATCTTTCACCCCCCCCCCCCCAAGCCAGGGAATGCAGCTGCGGGTCAGAGCATGACCAATCGGGAATGAACATTTGGAGCGCGTCGAATGCAGTTTGTACAGGAGGCCTTTCATGCATTCATGGGAGTGAATCCCACAAAGCGGAGCTGACACTGCTTTGCTCCTCCAACTTTGATATCTCACACCCTGCTCTGGGATAATCTGGCAGGATCGGACCGAGCCTGGCTGAAGAATAACAGCAGTGTCCGTCTGGCTGGGGTATTTTCATGCCGAAAGCAAAAGTCTTCCTTGCACTTGGCTGTATGAGTCCCAGGCTAGATCTCATAGCCCCTCTTTTCCCATCCTTCCTCCCCCAGGAGTAAGAGGAGCCTGAGAAACAGCCTCCACTCCTGCTCAACCAAAGACGTGAGCCAATGTCTGGAGCTGGACTTCCGCTACCTTCCCGCAGAGCACAAGATTGATGAGAACAGGAGTCCATAATCAACTCAAGCCGACCCATGTCCCGTAGGCGGAGGGCCTTTTTAAGAAACACTGTCATGTTGGAATTAATGATTATTTTTGTTGTTGCCTGGCCCTACGTGCCAATCCTTAGCAATTTGAAAGCATGCTGTCTTAACAAGGGCACTTTTTAATTAGCCAGCCGAAGGGGCGGGGCCGCACACACGCACCCCCTCCCCGCCCGCAATAATCAATTTCAAATTGCCAAAGCTGGATCATCAAGGGGCACCCGAGGACGGGGGACGATGCAAGAAGTACCATCTGAGATGATCTGAGCACGCAGATACACGGCAATGATGTACCACAACCACGCGTTGAAATCTGCCCGTCTCCACCCCCAGTTTCTGTTCTTGCCTCACTGCCAGCTCTTGACTGTTCTGGATCCTTCTTAAAACAAACTCAGAGTTATCAGATGTCATGACCGCTAAAAAGGACAAGGTCCCCATTCTGAAAATGTAGAATATCCAAGAAAAATGTAGGACATCGCAAAATAAAAGCTAAAAGCACTCATATATAGTTCTTTCATGTGGTTTAAACATTATACCACCTACTGTTAGATTCAAACTATTACATATCTCTAGATATAAAACTGAAAAGTCACTGACTGACTCACTCACTGACTCATTAATGCCCAGCCAAAATGGCTGGACCTAAAAATTTGAAATTTGGGGAGGGTGTTCCTTCCATGATGGAGGCACCTACTAAGAACCAGTTTTCGGCAATTCCAACCAGAAGGGGGGTTGAAAAGGGAAACATTTTTCTCCCTTCAATTTACATTGAATAATCCCTGACTGCAGGACATTTGCCTCAAACCCCGGACCTCGAAGCAAGAAATTCAGGGAGGTTGTTCCTTATGTGAGCACCCACCAAGAACCGATGTTGAGAAATTTAATGGGTGCAATGTGTTTTTGTCCTATACTTAACATTGAAGACTGATCAACATCCAGCCAATTTGGTGCTTGATGCACTGGAACGGAGGGTGCACTGGGGGGATGGTGCGCATGGGGGATTTTGCATATGGGGGGATGCTGTGCGGAGGGGGGTGTTGCATATGGGTGTACACTGTGGGGGATGGTGTGCATGGGGGATGGTGTAATGGGGCGATTATGTGCATGGGGGTGATGGGCATGGGGGAAGATGCGCATGGGGTGTGATGCACATGGGGGATGATATGCATGGGAGATGATGGGCATGGGGGATGATGGGAATGGGGGTGATGTGCATGGGGGATGATGTGCAATGGGGGATGGCATATGGGAGTATTTTACTCCTGCAATGCAGGTACATTTCACCAGTAATATAATAATTACAAGAAGGCTGCATGCTACTTGCTCACAAGGGGAAGGAGAACAGTGAAGATTTTTGGCTAAGAAAAGAGGACATATCTTGGAAAAACAGGACATGGTCACCTTGAACACAAAAACACATAGTGATGCCTTGTAAGAAACTTAATTTGTTCCAGAAGCATGTTTGTCTTACAAAGCGTTCTTCTTAGAAAGCAGATTTTCCCATAGAAAATAATGTAAATTCACATGATTGGTTCCACCACCCAAAAACATTCATATAAAAATATTAACTGTATATAAAAATGATGACAAAACACTGTAATTGAATTCAAAACACTATAATATAATACAGAACACAATTACTGTAACATTAATTTAAAACATGTAATATACTGCACAGTTAAACAGAAAAGAAAAACCTTTATGGCCGAGGATGACTAATTTTCACTAAAAGAGTCTTTCACTGGTGTCTTTTTGAGCAACTTTCACAAGGAACCTTCTAATGACACTTGCTTTTGGGCAAAATCCAGAGTAACAATTTACTCTGGATTCCAGTATGAATTTCCCATAGGTTTTCACTAGGTGGTGCAGTAACTACGAGTGCATGGAAAGTCTCCTACGTGCTCCCATAGTTACTCTGGATTTGGGGGTTAGTCTGGATTTGGGGGTTAGTTTTGAGGATTTGTGACATTACATTGTCATTCAACAGATTCATCGCTCGCACTGCTACAGCCTTATTTGGGTGGTGCTTTTCTACAAAATTTTCCACCATTTCCTAATGTTTACAGAGGTCCTTAATCTCATTTGATGTGAGGGATTCCTCCTCCTTATTCTCCTCCTCCTCTGCAGACGAGATCTCCTCCAGAACCTCTTGCTGTTGTTTTTAATGCAGATCCATCAATTTGTTCATTTTACAACAAAGTTTCCTTGTAAAACAGTTTGTCAGACTCTGCCAAAACTGTTTGCCTTACAAGGCACTATTTGCCTTACAAAGCAGAATTTCATAGAAATTTTAGTTTGTCTTATAAAGCGTACTTCTTACAAAGCCTTACAAAGTCTTACAAGGTACCACTGCATACATGGATGCACACACCCAAAACACAACTACATGTCTAGGGGCAAAATCCAGAGTAACTACGGGAGTCCTTGCTCCAGTGTAAGAAGAACTTACCCAGGATTCCAATATGAATTTCCCATAGGTTTTCACTAGGTGGTGCAGTAACTACGGGTGCACATAAAGTCTCTTATGTAGCTACTCTGGATTTGGGGGTAAGTGGTCTTTGTTTACTGTGGACAGATTACTTTGTCACCTCAAGGAAAAGTTTCAACAGATTTTAAAAGGGGAAAGCTATTTGAATGTGTGATCCATGTTCAGCTGATGCTCTCATGGGACTTACATGTGGAGTTTTAGATTTCATGACCTCTTTGTCTGGGGACACTATGAAATGAAAGGGGTTCAAGATGTCCAGAGGGAATGTGAATATTATGACTGGCCAGCATCCCACGATATTATGGCATTCTCAACAACGGGATCTGATACCATCAGGACTGAATCATCTATCGGGGTCGGCAAATGCAGAGGCACAAGCAAAGGATCTTTCTGATTGATTGGTTTCACCTTTCTCTGTGTTAAAGGGCTCAACAGGTGTGTTGTTTCTGATGCTCGGCAAGCCTTTCGTTTTAGGAGGTGCCACCTTCGAGAAGCCTCTTTAGATATATGCAGGTTAATATAGGAGACAGCAAGGTCTATAAAACGTTAATGTAACATTTACGTGCTAACAGCTTCTGTGGTAGCAATAAAAACCATATCAGTCAAATTGTTGGTTCCTAAGAAAACACAGCTGCTTTCATACCACACCAGAGCACTTGGGGAGGAAAATTTATTGTGGCTGAAAAAAAACCACACACATTCACACAATGCTCACCACACAACCAGTCGTTCCAGGTTGCGGCCATTAGTAGAGCTGTATTGGCTCAATATCTTTATTGATCTCCTGTCACCTGTTTTCATAATCAAAATGAAAACAAATGGCCTTAATAATGCCAGATGACTTATCCCCAAATCCAGAGTAACTACGGGAGCACATAAGAGACTTTACATGGACCCGTAGTTATTGCACCACCTAGTGAAAACCTATGGGAAATTCATATTGGAATCCAGAGTAAGTTGTTCTTACACCGGAGCAAGGACTCTGGATTGTGCCCTCTATGCCTGATCCTCAGTGTACCAGAAAAAAACTCTTCGGGCAGAACAGAAAGACTTTTGCATACGCAACATATTACAAACAAGATATTACCCACGTCAACCAAGAATGCCACATTTGACCTTCTCCATGATAGGAGGTGAAGAGATAAAGTTAATAACTTCAGCATCTGAGTATCTTTCATATCTGCTCTGATTTGTGTGCAAAGAGATTCAAGACAAGGTGACAATGAACATTTTTTTCCAGGCTAAAAAAGAGGACAGGTTCTGGAGAACCCTGATCTTGGGATATGGGAAGCTGAACAAGATGGGTTTGTGGCCTGATCCAGTGAGGCTCTTCTTATATCCTTATCATCTTCTTATATATATATTAAAATGAAAAGTCACTCACTGACTGACTCACTGAGTCACTCATCAACACCCAGCCAAAACGGCTGGGCCTTGAAGCATGAAACTTGGGGTGGGTGTTCTATCCGTGATGGAGGGAGTCACTAAGAACCGGTTTTCAGAAATTCCAACTGGAAGGGGGTGAAATGGGGCCCAATGCATTTTTCTCCCTATACTTTGCATTGAGGAATCGGTGACTGAGGGATGCTCTGCCCCAACCCCCATACCTAGAAGCATGAAATTTGGGGAGGGTGTTCCTTATGTCACATGAACACCCACCAAAACCAATGTGGAGAAATTTAACCCTTAAGGAGCTGAAAAGTGTTTTTGTCCTATACTTAACATGGAAGACTGACCAACATCCAGCCAATTTGGTGTTCAGTGCCTGGTGCATTGGGGAGAATGTTGTTTGGAGGGAGGGGTTGCACTGGGGAGGATGCTGCGCATGGAGGCCATTGCACATGGGGGCCATTGCGCATGGGGGAATGATCCACATGGGGAGAAGATGCACATGGGGAAATGATGTGCATGGGGGTTGTTGCACATGGGGGGTTGTTGCACACGGGGGAGTTGTTGCACATGGGGGGGAGTTTGATGCACATGGGGTTGATACACATGGGGTGTTGATGGGCATGGGGGATGTTGTGCATGGGGGAATGATGTGCATGGGGGGATGATGCATATGGGGGTTGTCACGCATTGGAGGGTTGTTGCGTATGGGGTACTGATGTGCATAAGGGTACTGATGCACATAGGGGAATGATGCGCATGGGGGTGGTTGTGCATGACGGACTGAGGTGCATGAGGAGATGTTGCGCATGGGGAGATAATGTGCATGGGGGACTGATGCGCATTGGGGGCTGATGCACATGGGGGACTAATGGACATGGGAGATGTTGCACATGGGGGGAAGATGCGCATGAGGGACTGATGCACATGGGATTTTTCACATGGGGGTTGATGTGCACAGGAGGGACATGGGGTGCACATGGGGTGCACATGGGGTGCACATGCACATGGGGTGGATGAACATGGGGGATATTGCGCATGGGCTGGATGTGCATGGGGGGTTAATGTTCATGGGCAGTTGAGGCGCAGTGGGGGGATGTCGTATGGGGAATTTTACTCCTGCAAAGCAGGTATGCTTTCGCTGTCATCTTATATAACAGTGATGGCTAACCTTTTTTGCACTGAGTGCCAATTGATGGTGCTGGTACCCAGTACGCATGTTCAGAACTGCAGGAATGGGCATTAGGCCAGGAGCACCCTGAGCCCATTGTACATGCCCAGAATTCTGGGCATGAACACTGGACCCTGGCCATTGTCCAGGCCAGGTTGGTCCTGGAGTTTCTGGAAATCTGCATCATTCTCAAGGCAACTACTGAAAGCAGTTCTGGAGATTGTTCCAGAGCTTCCAGGAATTTCCAGTGTTATACTGTGTTGGGAGACAACCTAACAAAGGAAAAACATCTACAGAAATAGCTCCAAGTCAGAGCTGGCAATCCCTCCTGGCACTTCAAAATAAGGGGTGTCTGCTTGCTGCTATTTCAGCCTCTACATATCTTGAGTCTTGATTTGGCAGAAACAAACCATGGCAGAGCAAATATGAATCTGGTTGCCTCTAGGCTGCAATGTGAAGCAATGATATCTGCATATTTTCCTTCACCCCCACATGTTCCAATTGCCAATAAGGCCCACTGAAATTAGTCCTGAGGGTTCCAGGTGGAAAATGGTTCCATTCATTCACCGCAGAATGCGCCGTTGCAGACAATGGCGACAGATAAGGATGTGCAGATTAACCTCCCTGAGAAATTTCACAATTTCTCCCTTTGAAAAATCCTCAGATGTTTTGCCTTCAGAGGAAAATTTGCTTTGAAATCCTGTTTTTCAAAATTTCAGTGCCAACCCTGAATGAATCCGAAAACAACCTAGTGATGTATCAGTGAGATACAGTTTATTTTTGGCATAAAGAATGTTTTATGAAATCTATCCTCTAGCACACAATGGCTTAACTTTTATACATGTCCCTCTCTCTCAGGGTGAAACCCTTACCAATTTGGGCTAGCACAACTCAACCATCTCTCATTTCCTGGGCTGGTGTGGGGAGGCCAGCGCATGTCTGTGCACTGGCCTAATCCCCCCATAAGTTGCACAGAAAAGCCATATGTCATTTTTGCAATGTCCCCAGGCCAGTATGGGACTTGTGCTGGCCTAACCAGGGATTAGGATTGCACTGATAGGCTGCAGAGCAATCCTATTTCTCTGGGAATATTTCACATTGAAAACAAGGAGCATCGTGCTGAAGAGACACCATACAGTGGCAAATGTGTGGTGAGTTGCAATGCTCCTGATGGTTCCACAGAGGGTTCTTCTTGCCTCTGGGCTGGTGACTCACTCTATTGGCATCTCCAGCCATCAGAATGGTCAGCAAAAACTTCTAACAGCTACATCTGGTTTTTGGAAGCAAACTGCATGTTGTCTCTGAAAGCCAGTGACTTTCATAGGCTTCTGTGGGCCATTCTGAGGCTCTCAGATGCCAGTAGATTGGGTCTCTAAGCTGGCACAATCCAGACAGAGCCTCTGGGGGTTCCTTCTGCTTCTCAAATGGCTTTGATTTGGATCTATTCAGATGCAAGAACAGGTAGTAGGACCCAGCTTGCAAGCCACTTGGAACTTGGACTTGAAACCCACAAGTGGCTGACAACCTACACTTTGGGAAAGGCTGTAATAGGGCATATCAGATGGAGTGAGAGTAGTACTGTATTTAGCCGAACTTACCCTACAATCCAGAGTAACTACAGGAGCACGTAAGAGTCATTACCTGCACCCATAGTGACTGCACCGCCTACTGGAAACCTATGGGAAATTCATATTGTAATCCAGAGTAAATTGTTCTTACACCAGAGCAAGGACTCCCCATAGTTACTCTGGATTGCACCCTTAGCCTTCAAAATCAGGGTCAGCATTAGATTCAATGGTTAATTGGATTTGAGGAAAGGTGATATTTTGATTATAAGTATATGGTGTGCATTAGATTTGATGGCGTATTAGATTCGATGTTGCATAAGATTCAGGTAAATGCAGTATTTCATGGTTACCATTCCCTCCATTTCATTCTTGGTGATTTGATTCTCCAGAAAAGACAAAAGGCAGATGAAAATGTGTGTTGGCTAAACACAAACTCTGAATTCTCATCATCACCATCCAAGAGTAAGGAGGTATCCCTGACCACATGTAATTAGGGAGATGTTCCTCTGAGCAGCTCTTGGAACAGAATGGAATGGTGGATGGAGCCAAACCAGACCCCCACATTTCGTTTCAGAAAAATAGGATGTGGATAGATGATGTGGGTTGGCAAATCTCTCCTTGGGAAGAGTCATAAAGGCTTGCTCTGTTGCCTGTTGTTTTACTTAAGGGATGCGTGGCAATCTGTGTTTTGGCTTTGGAAACTTTCCAAGTTAGGAATAAAGGAAGTCCCTTTTGTTTCCCTTCCAAAAAAACCAGAGAGGACATTTGTTATTTTGATTTAAAGGAGATCCAATCTGCTGTCCATTTCATGGTTCTTCGAATGGGCTTGAGATGTGGGCCTGAAGTGGTGGCATAGCAAGAGGGGGCAGAGCAATCAGTCTTGGAGGAAGGCATGCAAGGGACCCTTCCCGTTTGGAGCTATGCCAGTTGGGGGAGCCAAATGGAGCCATGCCCCCCTCTAGCTATGCCACTGGTCTGAATTTAAAAATGAGCAGCTTACCTTGACAGGTAAGAAAAAAGAGGGCTAGTACCTTAAATAATTAACCAACCATGGAGAGCCCAGCTGGGTTTTATCCATCACTGTCAAGACTGTTACTTTGCATGGCTGGGCAGTAAACGATGAGAGCAAAGAGCAACTAAAGGCAAAGTTGTTGTTATAAGGACATGTTGGCCATTCCAACAGATTCATTACATGCCTTCCTCTCACATTTCATGGGCTTTTTCTCCCCAGTTTTCAGAACTGGGGTGGGGGAGTAGGATGGGTTCACATCTGCTGTTCAAACCAGATCAGGAGTCAAGGTATTCCAAACCTAGCTGAGATTGTAGAAGGTGGAAGAAGGATATGTGCTCTCTGTTTGCAATTGAGTAGAGTGGTTGGATGGAACAGTAGTAGCTACTAACCATCATATCAAACAATGGCACCAAAAACCTGCACCCCTTTGGCTCATGGGCTACTTTTCATCAGAATGTGGTGGGACTCATAATGACACAAACTGGAGAAGTCACCTTTGGGTGGAAATTATCAGGGGTGAAAGTAGCATATTGCTAAGATCAAAAAATAAGAACGGAGAACAGAAGAACAAGAAATGGAGGAGAAGAGGCAGGAATATGGTTAGTCAGACCTACTTATTACTAACATCTGCCCCATTCTCCCTTCTTCTTCCAGGAGGCCGCCATGGAAGCAGATTAACTGCCTGATGTTCTATCTCAGAGCTACAACTGTTCATACAACTAGTTCTGGCAAGTAATAATGTGAAACTACCACTGAAAGAACAAACAGCATCCTAGTTGCAGGCAACACTGGACTTTGGAGTAACTTCATGTTCTGCCCAACTGGAGAAAAATCCTTCTGTGCAGATCCCTTGCCAAAGAAACTCAACAGTTTCTCAACACTAGAGGATATAGAGTAGTAGAATTTTCCTTTACAGTAAATATCAGTGAAATTTGATCAGAACGAGTGGTGAGGATTTGCGGTAGTTTTGTGGCAAAGCAACTGCTCTGTTTGCAGAATTTTTTTAAGTTTGTATACAGTGTATGTTCAGTCTCTGTTTTGGGAAATAGATCTTTAACAGAAACCCTGGACCACAATCAGGGTAGACAATACTGATCTCTTTTCTACATTCCCATTAAGCAGCAGCCCAAGTTGATTGATTGATTGATTGATTCCTACATTAAGCAAGAAAGAATTTCCAACCAGTCAGTCAGTCTGTCTGTCTGTCTTACAGTATTATTGCTAGAAGATATGGCAGAAGAAGGTACAGCCAAAACAAGAAGGTCACTTGTGATTGAGCTCCAGCTAGACCACTCTACACAGTGGGTCCCCCTACCTGTTGCTGATCCCCACCCTAGAAATCCTTGAAACTCCACCTGTTGGCAACTAGCCCACTGTCCCAGTGATGAAAGACTGGCAGACCTTAAATTCTCAACATCTAATTACACATGAGTTAAAAACAGCATTAATTAAGAAAGTGGGAGGGGGGGAGATCCTGTTTGCACAGCCGTGACCTGTGAGTTAGCAGTTTACATAAGGTCAGAAAATGGGCCTCTTGTCTCCATCCCGCTCAATTTGCAGGGCCCCCCATCTGCAACAACAACCAAAGGGGTGAGAACACTCTGCTATAATAATATCTCTAACCTTGACCCTAAATAGTAGATTATTATCAGCAGTTACCACTTATGGCTAAAAAGATCATGGCAGGGAGCTGCCAAGTGTTGTAAGGCCAGAGAGAGAACAGCACACCAGACGTGGTTGCTAAAAGACACACCAGACTTTCGATCGATCAATCAATCAATCAATCAATTTATTGAGATGACATAATGAAGAATTTATACAATGAATTAAATGGTGATTGGAAGCTGGAGGGAAAGGGATTGAAGCCATGAAGATAGGACTTACCCAACCGTTGAGTCACTAGCGTCTAGAACGATCCTGTTTCACAAAGCAGTTCTCTGTTGGAGAAGAAGGATAGGAATTAGTTTTCTGTCATCCAGAAGGGTGAACCACCTTCCTAACCAGAGGTTGCCTTCCCCACTGGAGGTGTGGCTCGTATCCCCATGTGATTTTTCCATGCGTAGATACTCATATGATGGGCTCATATGACTGGCTCAAAGGTCTCCCCAGGAGCAATGAGCAGAAATTCAGAAGAGACAGAAAGCAGAAGGTGGTTACATGGCTGGTTGGCTGATGCTCACAGAGCTAGAAGAATCAAGCTCAGTGAAGAAGAATCTTGAACGATGCCCTGAAACTAGCAAAGACATTGCCGGTTACCCAAAATGTACAAGATGGCTCGATTTTGTGGGTGCCTTTAAAAAGTGGCAAAGAGCACAATCCTAACCATGTCCACTCAAAAGTAAGCCCCATTGCGTTAAATGGGGCTTACTCCCAGGAAAGTGTCTATAGGATTGCAGCAAAAACTGCTTAGAAATTGGCTGTAAATGTGGGAGGAAGATAGGGCACCTGCACAACTTTTTCGGCATGGATTTGCTGCATAGATTTGCTGATGCCAAAGTAATTTGGGCAGAAAAAACTTCTACTGAAAGTGGGGGGGGGGGTGTAATTGGGATTGAAACAGCAACAGGAACAACATCTTCAATGCCCCCAATCCCTGCTCTGTTGTTGTATCCTGCTTTGTGGCTCTCAATGCAGCTATTTTAAAAAGTACATAACACCATTGGGACACAGCGGACGTTTCGGGTATTATGATTTGGTTCGTATGTCGCGGCCAACAGCTCTGGAGAAATAGCAGGGTTGCAATATATTGCACAATGCAGATTTTGCAATTTGACTTGGAAGAACAGGCCTTGGGGGACTTTTCAAGTGTATATAAACAAAGCAATTAATTTTGGAGGATGTGACACTGTTTTACAAGTGCAGAATTCATTTTCCAAGAAGACCTTCTCGGTGGTGGCCCCAACCAAGTGGAAATCTATTTTCAATTTAAATGTGGCTGACATTTTCTTTGCAGGTCTCTCAGTACCAACTGAAGGCCCATGAATCTCGACAGGATTTTGCATGGTTGTTATGTGCAGTCCCTCCAGTTTGCTTGTACAGGTTGTGTTACGTGATACCTGTTTTTATTTGGCTACTCTTTATTTATTTTTAATGATTTACTTTTTAAATTATTTAATTAGGAATATTTGCTCAGCTTCCAAATCTTATGTTGTCATAAATCCGTAAGTGGACTTAGGGCAAAATCCAGAGTAACTACAGGGAGTCTTTGCTCCAGAATAAGAACAACTTATTCTGGGTTGCAATATGAATTTCCCATAGGTGGTGCAGTAACTACGCGTGCAGGTAAAGTCTCTTACGTGCTCCCATAGTTACTCTGGATTTGGGGGTTGGATAATTTAAGAAAGGTGGAAAGTAGATTTTGCAAACAAATGAACAAACAAACAAACGGACAAACAAACAAACCTTGTTGCTCTATTTGGAGGAATTGGAAATGAGTGAAATTGGTCCCCGCTCTTTTGTAGCCGCAAGGGAAGTTCTCTGTGGCTGCAATCCTAATACTTAGGCAGGAGTAAGTCCCATTGACAATAATGGGACTTACTTCTGGGTAGACGTTCTTAGAAATGGCCTCTGTGTCTGTCTTGGTCTTTGGCAGTCTTTCCTACTTCTAAGATAGCTACCCTGATTTTTAACCAACTTGTCAAGTGGGCACATCTCCCCCTCCCGTCAGTAATTTAGCTCATTTGAAAAGCAGCAATCATGCTTTAGTTGCACCTGTCACTTTCTCCGAGAGCTCGACACCCCTCCGGGCCCTTGCAACAGAGCAGTCCCACCAACTCCCTTTGGCATTCGCCCTGCTTTGAAGCAGGCAAGGCAGGAAATTAAGAACTGTCTTCAAACAAAATCTCTCTGAAATAGAAAAAATGACAATTTCCTCACTGTCTCCTCTCCTTATACACAGAACTGGTTTACGGTAATCTGGGGCTTTGGGCCCAGAAAAATATAACAACCCCTGACTCCCACCTCGCTCGGTTTTCGAGAGCTACAGAACAGAGCTGAGAGTAATTTTTCCTGGGGTATTCTATGGGTATTCTTGGTATTCACTCAAAGATACAATCCTGGTTTTTGAGCAGGAAAAAATGAAAAACATAAGCAAAAAGACAGCTTTGGATCCTCTTGTACTGATAGCAGTAAGCTTGGAAGCAAACAGTCTGGCTCATCGGGGCAACCTGGTGCCAAGAGATGTGAGGGCTTAGGATAAGAGCAGAGCACCATAAAAGAGAAGGTGGAGAAGGTGGGGAAGGTGGAGTTATGGAATGATGCCTCTGACAGTGGTTGGCTAAGCTGCTGTGATGTCAGAGAAGGCTTCCGACCTTCCCCAGGCTGCACTTCTTAAGGGACTCTGCTTGCCATTGGCCACGGATCAACAGGAAACCTGTACAGGTATCCACTGCTTTTCGACAGTTATACCCAGATCTCATTCATTTATTGCAGTGATGGGCTTCAAATAAATATCAAAAAATGGGCTTCAAATAAAGATGGGCAGTTCTATGCCCATCTGCAGCCACTTTTAAATGGCTATTTTTAAACTTTATATGTCCTATCTCTCATTAACAACTGGTTCTATAGAGTAGGTGCAAACCTCCTGGAGCCCACCACTGATTCAGTGCCTGTTACGCTCTTTCAACTGCTCTCAGCTGTTGTAACCCTTAGATGACCAACCGGATACACTGACCGCCAATTATAATTTATGCAAATTAGGCTATTTTTAGATGGTTAACAGGCACAGTGTCTTAAGCAATTGCGCCACCCACAGCCCACCCAGCAGGCCAGCAGGCCAGGGTTCAAGACCCGGGTCGGCCCCACAAGACAGGGTGAGCTCCTGGCCTTAGCCCAGCTCTGCGACACCAGCTGGATCCAATCGTATCAGCCCTGCCTTTCCAATGGACTAATTCAGTGGCGTGGAGAGGGGGGATTTGCTGCTTGGGTAACAGCCTATCCTCCATAACAATCTAACCCAGGCTTTTGTGCTTCGCATGCAGCATATGCAGCGCCGAGCACGATACCATCAGTGGTGGGCACTTACCGGTACGGGCCTATGCGCCCGTACCAGTTCTTCCCGTTTCCCTGCCGCTAGCGTACCGCCAGCGACAGGGAAACGCAAAACATAGCGGACCGGTACGGTCCACCATGTTTTGCGCCCACTGCGCCTGCCTAGAAGCGGGCAGGCCGCTTCTAGGCAGGCTCTGCACAAGCGCCGACATCGGCGCTCGCGCAGAGCCTTCCTAGAGGTGGCCTGCCCGCTTCTAGGCAGGCTCTCTGCAAGCGCCAACGTCGGCGCTTGCGCAGAGCCTTCCTAGAAGCCGGTGCCACTGCCAGCCTCTAGGAAGGCTCTGCGTGAGCGCCGGTGTCGTGAGCGCCGGTGCCGGTGACCAGGAATAAATGAAGAAGAGGTTAGAGGAAGGAACTTGAAAGGGAAATAAAAGTCCAAGTGAGAATGGGCAGAAATGAGAGGCAAGGACAACAGCTGGTCCATGAGTAGCCATCCAGGTTCAGGTCAACAGCCTCATAGCAAGACTTTCCAGGGGATGTGGGAGAGTAGGGACAAGCCTTCCTTTGTTATCACCTACAGCTATGGTGAAGTCTCACTCATCCACTAGACTCAGAGCATCAATTTTCGAGATGGACAGACAATTCATTACTATGGACAGTTGTCCTCCAAACGGAGCTTCATCTGCTTTTCTCCAAACTCCTGCAGACCTTTCATGGAAAACCTGTTGAAAATTACTGCACTAGATGGTTGCCTTTCCTGGCTGGACACCATGATATTCCAAGGGGGAATCCATCGAGTGTGATCCGATTTCAGAATCGAGGAAGAGGGCAAGGCACCCCAAAATGTCGGACACTCAAGAAAAATGTAGGACATGACAAAATGGCTAAAAACACTCATTCATTGATTTCAGGTGGTCAATTTAAACACAATATTACTTATTATTAATTTTAAAACAAGGGTGCCCAGGGGCCAGCAGTGGCACACAGCAAGACCGCTCTGTTCAGTCCTTGGGCAAGGCTTGTACTCCTCCTTATCTGTCTCTAATACACACTTATATGTAAATTCATTGAAATTTGAAAAGTAAATAAGTAAAAGTAAAAGGCTTGGCACATGCGCAGTGCATCTCCCCTCGGAGGCTCAGTGCACCTGCGTCCAGCTGGACGCAGGCGCACTGAGCCTCTGGGGGCTGCTCAGTGCGCCTACATCAAGCTGGACGCAGGCGCACTGAGCTTCCGAGGGGCAGCTCAGTGTGCCTGCGTCCAGCTGGACATAGGCGCGTCTCCTGAAGCGCGGCTTCAGGTGACACTGTGCGCTAGCGTCCAGTTGGATGGTAGTGCACTGCGTCTCTTGAAGCCCCGCTTCAGGAGACGTGGCGGCCGCTGGCAAAACGGTCCCTGCGGCTCTTGCCAGCCGCAGCTCTGGCCGGTTCACCAGCGGTCGCCAAGTGGGAAGATCCGGTTCGGGCGAGTAGGCCCAAACCGGCATCTGCCCACCACTGGTTTGGACATCCCTGATTTAAAACTGGAAGGAAGTGAAAAGGAGGACACTTTCAAGGACACAGGATAAAAAAGTGGACATGTACTGGAAATAGAGGAGCTGGTCACCCTTCACTTCTCCAAGCACTAGTCAGCCAGGCAAACTGTGGACTAAACCTGAACCTCTTCGGGCAGCAGCATCCCATGTTCTTCATTGGCCCCTAAATTTCTATTCAGTCTTCTTGATCTCTTATTATTACAATTGTAATAACAACTATTGTTCACAACTCCATGACCACAACTGAGCAAAAAGTTGTTGGAGGACGAAGTGTTCTGTGAGTGTTAGGCAGTGAGGGAGACTCTGCCGTCTCGGAGTTTAATTGTGTGTGGGAAGAGTCTGCCCAGGAATTGTTTGTACAGTAGGAAAAGTTACCTTTTCTAAGCCCGTAAAAATGGCTGAACAAATTTTAATTAAACTTTCCAAAAGGAATCCACCTTCTGGCTAACACTAAGGATGGAAAGTGGCAAGCCTTTGGGTGAAAAGTTATAAAACAAATGAGAAACAGCCTAAGCAAGTGTTGATGGAAGGAAATAACTGAAAATGTTAACAATGTTAAAATGTAGTCTGAATGAACAAGAGAAAACTATAACTTTAAAAGGCAAGCAGTCTGCATTCCATAGGAGCTGGACTGGATTAATGCAGAATTGCCAGTAACCTTTTTTGATGAGGGTCCAACGTTTTCCTGCCACGTTTGCTGAAGTATTTTGGGTTGTCAGATTCTGTGGCTCCAGATCCCATATCTCTGAGAACCAGGATGTTATAGTGCCATGATTTGCCGTGGATTTGCCTGGTTTGCCATGGATAGTCCTCAGATGTGCCATGGGAATTTGGAAAAGGTCATTGATCAATAGGAAAATTGGGGTGATTTGAACAGCCTGGTGTGCCTTGTCAGTGGTAAAAACAACTGATAGTGTGCTTTGACAATTCCAGTGCCTTGTTAGTGTGTCGTGAGATGAAATAGGTTGAAAATCACAGTGGTTTGGAAATTGAACTTTGACCTTTTGAACTTAGACCCTGATGAGTTGAACTTAGATCCTGATACTTAGACCCTGAACTAAGTTGAACTTAGTTGAACTAAGTTGACTCCGATAAGCCATGATGTTTTCTGAGTGACTTTGGGCCAGTCAATATCTCTCAGTCTCACCTACCTTACAGGATTGTTGTGAGGACTTAAAAGCAGGAGAGAAAATGCATCAAAATATGAAAAATAATAATTCTGACAGAGCCTAAAAACCTCACAGAGTGAGGCCTGGCGATGTCACAAGGCCCTTAAAAACGAAAAGGAAAAGAAATCTGGTAATGGGGTAGAGACGGAAATAAAGGATTAGAGCTGTGGTTCCCAAACTGTGAGTTGTGGTTCCCCAGGGAGCAGCAGAAAATGGTCCAGAAAGCCACAGAATCTGCATGCAAAACTTCTTGTTCTATTCAATGAATAGGATTGTATTCCTAATGGGAAGCAATGGCCAATGGTCCTGTAGATCAAGGCCAAGTTAGGCCACTGGTCAAAAAGATTTGGGAACCATTGGATAAGAGCCTAAAACCTCAAGGGAAAAATAATTGTTACACCAGTACTTCTTGGTCAGGCTTTTAAGCCTTAAGAAGGAGAATGGGTTTTTACTTAGTATTTTACTCAGTATTTTACTTATGCATTTTGATTTGAATTTTCAGCATTGTATGGAAGTTACAATTCAGGGTATCTGTGAAGAAATGGACAAAGAGATGCTCTTTTCCCTCTTGCTCAACACCAGGACCGCGAGACTTCCAGTAAAATTCAGTCTGCAATCCTAATCCCCAGTTAAGCTGGTATAAATCCTGGCACAGGTTCTATGCTAGCCTGGGGTAAGGTTGCCATAATTCTCTTCCATAAAATTGGGATAGGACCCTCTGTCCCATTTGCCAGTATGTGAACACAAACCCCCCAAATTGGGATAATCCCTATGTTGCAGGACATATGGCAACCTTTTGTGACAGCCTACGGGTGTCACAAAATTGTCGAAAGACCCTTTTGTGCCACTGCTGGTGCTACCAGTGCACAGACATGTGCCAGCCTCTCCATGCTAATGGGGAGACAGGTGAGTTAAACCCACCTAAACTGGTTTGGATTGTGCCCTGCATGTTGTAAGAACTTCCCTACATACATAACTTCTCACTTCCGCATAGAGTGGGTTTTAATTCCTTCTGGCACTGTGGGGACTGGGCTCCACGTAGCCAAAGAAATACACTCACCCAAGTTGTAAAAACTCTGCTTTCTCGTAGATGAATAAAGATAACAATGAATGTGTCACCGGATTGCGGTGAAAGAGAAATATTTATTCCATTGGCATGAAGCAGCAGCCCAGAAGGCCAGATGCCGTTCCTTAAGAAGTGCATCCCTGCCTGTATTTGCATCCCAGTAACGATGGTGACCAAAACTCCATCTCGGGGCCGAGGCTTGTCGCTTGGTCCCCACACCTGGGTTATCTTTCTTTTGTCTCTCCCACAGCTCTGGCCAAGATAGATTTCTGCTGACTGTCACAGTAAACCCCCTTACTCCCAACGGCGCTTCCTCCCCATTGTTTGTCTGTCAGCTGCCGCCCCCCCCTCTCCTCCGGAACAACAGCTGGTTGCTGGGGAGGAGGACGTGGTCTCAGAGACAGTCGTGTAATTCAATTAGGGATGGGAAGATGTGCATTCAGAGCCTCCAAGAATTGTTTGAGATGCCTTAAAATGAACATTGGTGCAATCCCAGCTGTGCATTTGGGCCTGCGCTGAACTAGGGGTGTTGCAATTGGGCCATAAGCAAGGGTCTTTTGACGGGATACTCACCAGTACTAAGTATCAGCAGCACTCTGTGAGTATCGACACTTCTGTGTGAGTACTGACACCTCTGTGGTCCCCCATGTAGACATGCTTATGATTACCAATAACATCTTCATGGTTAGTACCCCCACATTTATAATATCTTCATGGTGAGTACCCCCGCCTTTATTTCTAGAAAAAAAGCACTGGCAGTAAGGCACATCTGCCCAACTCATGAATTGGGGTGGGTCAGTTCAGGGAGTTGCGCTGGCCTCCCTGCAATAACACAGGCAACACAACAGTGAGTTGCATGGGCCAATCTTGCCCAGTGCAAAGGTGTAGAGGGCAAGTGGAGGGCAGGAAAGAGGCGGTGGTGGCTTCAGGGGGTTCTGACAGGTTCTATAGAACTCTTTGCTAATGAGTGCTTGGTTCTGAGAATCGGTTACTAATGGGACATAGAAACTGTTGTTCTATGGACCTAGAACCTGTTGTTAATTTAGGTTATTAGGACATAGAACCTGTTCTTAATTTATTTGAATCCACCACTGGGTGGTAGGGATATGTATTGGGGCAGGGTGGGAGGTGGATTGGGACTTGGCATAGGTGCTGGATCCAGGCTCCATTCTCTGGACAGCATGGAGTAGACAGTCAATGCTCTGGTCTGCTCGGAGCTGCACCATCAAAATCAGTGGTGCAGCCATTGTTTCCCCTTGCCCTGCAGTATAGCATCCCCAGTCTTGCCCTGGATGCAGTGCAGACTCCCTGGCTTGTCCACTGCAGAGAAAGGTAAGATCAGAATACATGCAGAGTCGGAAAAAGGGTGAAACACATGCGCAACTCTTTTCTGTGGAGGATGACAGGGTGGGTCTCCGTCCCCTTCCTCCATCACTGGGTGTCTGACCAAAATTCCACAGAAAGTAGAAGAAACAGAGGAAGCTGCCTTTCAGAGTCAGACCATGTGGCATTCAGAATAGCTGGCAGCAGTGGATCTCCAGGATTTCAGAAAAGAAATATTTTTCCTCTTCCCTCCCTGGAAGTCAATCAATCAATCAATCAATCAATCAATCAATCAATCAATCAATCAATCAATCAATTGTATTTATATACTGCTTTTCAACAAAAAAGTCATTTACAGAGAAAATAAAATAATAGCATAGATTTTAGAACTGAGTTATCCCACTTCTTCATAGCCTTTGTACCTTTGTACCTCCCTGGTGCAAGCATGTACAATAGAGTTTGCTCATGATCCACAGTATTTACACCCTGTCTCTCATACACCCACACCCTGCCAACCTTTCTTCCCACAGGAAAGCCCCATCTTCTCATAATGGGTGTGCCCCTGCTGCTAAGGACTATGAAAGCCCCATTGGCTACACAGCTGGAGACCCCTCAGCGAGCGGCCTCCACCCGCCTCCAATAACTGAGGAAGAAATTATTTCAGATATTGAATGTGGATCTTTTCAAGGCTAGCTTAAGAGCAGACAATGGCTGTGGCCTGTATCATCTCTAACTCAGGCTGACAAACACATGGCAGGCCCCTTGTCTGCGGCTTTGATGTATGCAAATCCCACTGTCGGGCTGTGTGATGTCCACGCCTCCGCAATCTCCTGCTACAGACGCCTGCATGCAAACCTGCAGAGCCTTTGCTGGACAACGTTGGGCCTCCCCCCCCCCCCGCCCACTTCATGGGGTGCAGGTCCTGGCTCTTGGAAGGCAATGCTGGGGGAACAGGCTTTGTGCTGAGGTTCCCATGGAAGATCGAGACTTTCCCATGGAATCCTAAAGGTTGAAACAAGGTTGAATTGAGGCATCAGCATGCATGGAGCATGCACATGCAGAATTGTCCCTTGCAAGGACGTTTCCTAGGTTCAATACCTGGTTGTTGTTTTTTGTTCTCCCTTACTGTGCTAGTCAGTTGCTGGAGAATACAGAATGTGTCGCATCTAACTGGATCCATATGTCTGGCAGAATGGATTTGGGGTTGTTGGTACATTGCAGAGGGATAAAACATGGAATATGGAGTGGGCTGAATATGGGGTGGGAGGGCAGTTGGAAACGAATCCCTGCTGAGTCAGGAAGTTCCCTACATCAGATCTGGCATGTCACTATCTCTTAGGATTGCCTTTTTAATACACCCAAAGCACTTTTAAAGAACCATCCATTCTCTTTGTATACTCAATTGAGTGTTGTTAATACGGATTCCAAAGCCAAAAAGAGAAATTTAAAATTTTAGAGGAAATGTCATTGATGCATTCCAATTGCAGATGCACAGAATGGACAATAAACTTTTGGTATCTTGGGAGAAAACGCCTTCAGCCTCACTCTTCTTCCAGAATTATGGTTGCCCGAGGGACCTACTTCCATCCCATAATTAGATTCCCCCCATTGGTCAAGGGATACTAGTCTTGCAACACCACTGGAAGAGCAATCCTAACCAATTTGGGTTACTGCAGTTCACCCATCTTCCCTTTTCTGTGGTGGTGCAGGGAGGCCAGCACATGTCCTTGCACTGGCCTAACCTCCCGGAAGTAGCACTACTTTTGTGAGATCCCCAGGCTGGTGCTAGTAACTTGTGCCAGCCTAACTAGGAGTTAGGATTGCACTTTGGGCCTTAAGTATGACATTACTATGCCCCACCTTAGACATCTCAGCTTTTTAGAGGCATCCAATTTGGCAAGCATACAAATAAAAAATATAAGCAGTTAAATACAAGTTTAAAATGTAAACACTGAGCAAAGGCCACAAAACACAAGAGGTATGATTGGTGACATATCTATGCCCACTATACCAGCAATAGCTAACAATAGTATTACCACCATCTTCCAACCTTTACTACTGTATATTAACAGCAATAGTAACAGTGGATGTTGCAGTGATGTAACAACAAGAATTTTAATAGCAGTATTCACAGAAAAGGTCCCATCAAGAAACAGTGGCATTCCTGAGGGGTGTGGGCCACAGCAGGTGATGCATATGGTGGCTAACACTGTTACTGGCCAAAAATTTAAAAATATTGTTATTTTTGAATGATATCATCATGTTATATATCATTTGATGTGTAATTTTTTCAGAATGCAATGAAACAAAGTGCAAAATCCAAAGTAACTACGAGGAGTCCGTGCTCTGGTGTAAGAACAACTTACTCTGGATTCCAACATTAATTTCCCATAGGTTTTCACTAGATGGTAACTATGGGTGCACGTAAAGTCTCTTACCTGCTCCCAGAGTTACTCTGGATTTGGGGGTACATTAAAATATCTCTATTCTATCAAGGCCAAAAAACCGGTGGGGTCATGGCAATGTTGCATCACCCCACCCACTGTCTGCGGTGTTGCCCTATCCACTGCATGGGAGGAGGTCCATCATAGGTGGACCTATGCACTGGATCCAGTAACGCTAGTGAGGTGCAGCTGACAAGAGATAAGATGTGCCGGCTGCACCCTCCTGCATATTTGACTTTTTGTTCTTTCCATTACGAGGCTGAATCACAGTTTCATGTTTATCTGGATCACATTTATCAAGACGCCACATTCCCCACAAAACAATCTGCCATTTGGAAGGAAAAACAAATTGCTGAACAGGTAAGGACTTGCAAAAAGCAAGCAGCACCATTTTGCCGCCCAGCAGATCACAAGCAATCCAAGGAAGGGTTCAAATGAGATCCAAGCCTTATCAGGCCAGAAGGACAGGTGGCCACCCAACTTTCAGCACCAACTCCTGAAAACTGGCCATCAGCGTCCCCCGTACACACAAACTCACTCACCCCCGAGGGGTTCCCCATCCATCAAACGTCTTACACAAGCCCAGCTATTACTTTAATTCCAGCTGTGGATCCAGTTTCACTCCCAGGCTGCCCCATTAGCTGCCAAAACAGAAACTGTCCCCTTGATAAGTGGAGGAAAAATCCCAAACCCAACGGGTTGCTGTGGAAACACATTCCAGGCTGTGGGGCTGTATCTTCGGAGGTCAAAGTTCTGACCTGGTGGATAGCCCTAGGGGGCACATTGCACACTCTCCTCCAGGAATGATGGCAGATGCTCCTCTGGGTAACACTTCTTGTCAATCTGGGGAGATTCGACTTGAGGAATTCTGCCTTGACACCTGTGCTGTGCAGCAAGGAAAGAGGGCTGATGTCTGGTGTTTAATGTCAGAACAGAAGAATCTCTGATTTTCCAAGTGATCTGGTAGAGAATGCTAGAGAGGAGCATCAGAAGCTGCCAAAGGTGCATCTCATACAGTGGTGGTCTTCAGGGGGTTCTCACAGGTTCCATAGAACCCTTTGCTAATGAACGCCTGGTTCTGAGAACCTGTTACTAATGGGACATAGAACCTGAAATCCTACCACAGAAATCCCACCACTATGAATCCCACCACTGATCTCGCACCCATAGTCTGGGTGGATTCTGATAGACTGGGTTCCACTTTTCAATGGTTTTCACTTTTGGACGGTGCTCCAGTCCCAAACCCGTCCAATAAGTGGGGGATTCCTGTACCTTGTTCATTAGCCCCTTCCATCTGGGCCAAGAGACATGCTGGAGTGGGGCAAAATGTTGAGTACTGCAGGCACCTCAGTGCACCATGTAAGTAACTTCTCTCATTTGTCATCACAGCCATTCTGGTTAGTGACGACAATCTGCCAGAGACACATTGGTCCATAGTCTGGAGCAGTGATTTTCAACCACTGTGCCGTCGCACACTGGTGTGCCCCAGATAGTCCTCAGGTGTGCCATAGGAATTTGGGGACTGACATGAATTAATAGGAAAATTGAGGGATTTGAACAGCCTGGTGTGCCTTGTCAATGGTAAAAACAACTGATGATGTGCCTTGACAATTTCAGTGCCTTGTTAGTGTGCCATGAGCTGAAAAATGTTGAACATCATTGGTCTGGAGAGTGTCTGCTCATTACTGTAACAGCCCAGAATGACACCTATGGAGTGCGAGAGGGCATTTATACACTGTGTTGTGGCACTTGAAAAAAGCTCCCCCATTTGCAATGACTCCGAAGGGGAGGGGCCCCGTGCACACTCCCTCCAAGGCTGACACCCCCTCTAGCTACACCACCACGGCAGTCATATCAGGAAACTCTTCTCTGCCTTTCATAGGATCCATATTTCTGAAAATATTTTCCAACTAAACACCTTTCGAAGTGGCCATTCTCGCATAGTTTTGAAAAGGGAAGAGCACCCATGTTTAGTCATTCTAGCAGAGCATCTTTTCTAGAGGCTGTTGGTGCCTTCCCAGTGGTTTCAAATTGGAGAACATCTGGGGCAGGGAACCTGTTTCAACATGCCTTTTGCTATGTAGACCATTTGGTGGTTTTATTTTCTGGAAAGTAGCATATAAATATAACACTGTTCTGTTTTCTGAACATTTAAGGGCAGTGGACAGAACCGAAGAAGGTGACCTATGATTGACACATTCTGCATTTCTGTTTGGGAGACATGGATTTCCTCAAAGGACTCCCGGCCAGGCTTCCTTCTTTGCATCCCGTCTTATTCAAGTGAGTTTTTTCATACCTCTGCTGCAGACGCCTCTAACCTCCAGCGGTCTGTTTACATTTCTTGACACTCCACCAGGCTGCATTGCCTTTTATAGGCTGCTCCAACTACACATATACACACCATTAGTATCAACAAGACCCTGGTCATCTGGGCATAGTAGGAACTGGCACATGCCAGGGCTTCTATGAAACCAGCCACAGAAGCATGGCCCTGTGAGGAAGCACATCGCAAAGGCTTGTGGAGAAGGCTTGAGTCTTCCACAGCTTTGGGGCAGCAAATCCTGAATCAGAACTCAGTTCATCTGATCAGAGGAGGAAAGGGCACATCAGATCAAGGGCACATGCTCTGCTGGAATGCTATAGGCATTGCCTATGCCAGGACAATGGCGGCTCAAAGGACATGTAATGGTGCTAGACCCATTTGTTAATAGATCCATTCTACCTCCATTATGTATTACATAATTCTACCTCCATTCTACTTCCATTATGTATTATTGGATATTATAATGTACATGATATGTAACATGCTATTAATTTTTTCATTTTCTTGTAAACCGCTTTGTGAACTTTTCTGTTGAAAAGCGGTATATAAATACTGTAGATATACTGTAATAATATGTAATGTACATCATAATACACATAATTATAATGTACGCATAAGTATAATGTCTAATACATTATAATGTATTATATTGTACATAATGCACATTATGCATAATGTACATTATACATTATTATGTATACCTTCATTATGCATACAGTGGGATTTGTGAAGTCATGTGGGATTTTGGAAGTGGTACAACTTGAGGAGGGGGCAGGCTTGCATTCACCCACAAGGATAGGACCAATGCATCCTGGACAACTACCGTATATCCTAGCATTGGACATTTGTGTATGTTCTTTTTGTTCTCTGGACATTTGTGTCCCAATATATCTAGATGAGGAGTGCCCAAACCTATTACTTTAGATCCCCTGGATCTTTAACAATTGGGTAGAAGAGGGAATTTCAACAGGTGCAGCTTGTAATCTGTGAGATCCCTTCCTCTACACAAGAGAAAGACAATTGTTCCAGATCCTCCCTCTACACAACTTTTAAAGGTCCAAGACCTCTGAAGTTAAAATTTCAGACACTTGTGTGATGTGTTTTTTTAATTTTTTAAACACAAATGTAGGATTAGGGTTAGGGCTGGAAAATTGGTTTAGAATACTGTATATAAGATGGAATTTGTAGCCCAACTATAGCCCAACTATAGTTTATTGCCAAGTTATAGTGGAATGCAAGTGACTGGGACACACACACCCCAGATTTGAATGTCCAGGGATACCAGTGACTTGGGCACATTTGACTAAGACATAATAATCCAGGATGCAAATACCTTAGTAGCCTCCAGATCCCTATACTTGCAAGAATAATTTCAATTTGAATTTGCATCTCTGTTTCCTCATGAGGGCTAGAAGCATTCTTTAAAAAAATAAAATAATGGATGCTGGCATTCTCAGACATCATGTCAAATGTCTGATTCTGCTGTTCATGTTTATTTTTTTCAGAATTATATATTACTTTTTCTCCAAATGCCTCAGGGCATGTGTATAGAGATGCTCCTTTACCCAAAATTCACAATCTGAATTCAACAGATGAGTTTTGCAGGCGCACCAGAGCAATGGTCTGGTCTGCATAATTGCCAGCAATGCTGGCCCTGAGTTGTCCCAGTGTTCCCCTTCCTTGGATAGCAAATTGAGCACAACCTTATCCAAGTGATTGGCATAGGCCGACTGGCAGAGCAGCAGGTTGGAAAAGAGTCTGTTGTATTTGCACAAATAACAGTACTCTCAACCCTTGCCCTGCTTCATGAACAGACACCATTTCATATAATTGGCATTGGGATTTTGCAATCCCAGATGGGCACTGGGATCTTGCAATCCCAAACTAAGACCCCTACTGTCCCACAATCCTGGAGATGGTTGCATAGGTGCTGAATGCAGAGGGTATGCCACCTAAAATGCATGGGTATGGATTGACAGGGTGGGTATTGGACAGTGCCTGTTCCATCAAGACCCCTTTTACTGCCTGTTCACTTTATTCTTGAGTCTTGTTCACAACACCCTTACAAACAAAGCTCCTTTAACCCCGGTGGGCCCTGTTTGTTTAAAACTTTGGTTTACAAGAGGAATTACTTTGTATTCCACCCCTGTTACTGGCCTCTGTTTCTTTTTAATATTCAAGCTATTTCATATTGCAAGGAAACGTGGAGTTTTATTTTTCTAAGGGAACGTCAGGAGATATTTTCCTTGGCTCTGGCCAAACGCGATGCCTTTGCCATACAGTTTGCATGCCAGAATGAATGTTCTTGGCATTTTTGCTCTAAGGGGGTAGTAGGAGGTATTGTTTTGGCCAAAGGTATGGAAAGGGTTGCTTCAAATTCATATGAAAGAATGTCTTTGAAAGGGCAGCCCAGCTGCTCTGCAGCACACATCTAGAGGCCAGAAAGAAGCACTGTTCCAACCTAGTTTTCCCTTCCATGTGACAGAATTACATTTCACTTGCAACTCTTACTTTAATTTCAGCTTGAACACCAAGTAAATTCATGGAAAGTCAGGGTGGGCACAATATAAGTGCTGGAGTGCAATATAAGTGCTAGGATGCCCCCTTTGTTACTGGCAGGGCTCCTACGCAGTAAATGGCTGCAGCACCAGCACAGATTCAACATTTCATGTTTTGCATAGTACAGAGGCTATAATTGGTGCCGTATCAAGGCTAAGAGCACGAGATGAGAAACAGGACTTTTCCATTTGCCTTTGCCACGACCTACCTCTTGGCCTCAGTCTTTCCTGTCTGTAATATGGGGATAATGAATCATTTATCTTGCAGAGTTGTTGTGCTGCAATGGACTGCTGCACTGGTTGTAGGAACAGATGTGGTGGAGGAGCAGATAGCTCAACAACACACAAGAGCTCCACTATAGAACACTGACATTTTGATAGATAGTTACTGTTGGTTAATATTATCTACTAGCAAAAAGTGTACCCGCGTTGCGGGTGTAACATTTTCCCCTATGCCATCCCCCCATGGCGCAGAAACACCCCATATGCCACTTCCCTCATGCGCATCATCCCCCATGCGCATCATCCCCCGTACGCATCATACCCTCATGTGCAACTTCCACCCATGTGCAACTTCTACCCATGCACAACTTCCCCCATGTGCCTCATCCCCTCATGCACAACTTTCCTCCATGCACAACTTCCTCCCATGTGCAATTTTCCTCCCATATGCAACTTTCCTACATGTGCAACTTTCCTACATGTGCAACTTCCCCCCATGCGCAATTTCCCCTCATGCGCAGCATCCTCGCCGGCGCAACCTTTTCCTCTGAACAACATCTCCCCAGTGCACCAGGCACTGAGCACCAAATTTAGTATAGGACAGAATATTGTAAGTGTAGGACAGAAACACGTTGCCCCCTTTTCAGCCCCTGAAGGGTTAATTTCTCCAGATGGTTCTTGGTGGGAGTTCAGGTGACAGAAGGAACTCCCAGAATTCTATGCTTCAGGCCCAGCAGTTGGGGCAGAATGTTGATGAGTCAGCAATTCTCAATGCAAAGTATAGGGAGGAAAACGCGTTGCGCCCCTTTTCACCCCCTTCCTGTTGGAATTTCCGAAAACCGGTTCTTAGTGCACCCCTCAGTCACGGAAGGAACACCCACCCCAAACTTCACACTTCTAGGCCCAGCAGTTTTGGCAGGGTGGTGATGAGTCAGTGAGTCAGTCAGTGAGTCAGTGAGTGACTTTTCTCTTTTATATATATAGATTATTAGGCCAATAAAAGTTTTGGACTGGTTGGTAGGAGGCGCCTTCATGGTTCCTAACATGACCTCTGTTTCCTTGAAGGTTAAAATCTCTTGCTTTTCAAAATTAATAATGGTGAGATCAAGAATCTATGCTCTGGCAATGAACAGCTGATTCTAGAGCAAAGTGGGTGCATGCAAAATGGTACTCTATTGGGAAAGAAATGCAGGCTGTAAATAACTTCAATCATAGCACAATCCTATGCATGTCTATTCAGAAGTAAGTCCCATTGTATTCAATAGGGCTTACTTCCAGGAAGGTGTGTATAGGATTGCAGCCTCAATCAATATGTATTTGCTCTCTCACACCTACATCCCTATATATGCAATCACATTAAATAAATGTATATTATTATCATGTGAGAAAATGTTCTCAGTTCTTTGCAGAAGCAGAAAACAACGGGAGGGTGACAATACAGAAGGGACAAAGTGCATTGGGCTAGGAGGTAAGAAAAAGTTGCTTCCTCACACACATGCACACAAACACACGCTAAACACCCCTTTGTGCTTTAGAAAAATATGTGTAGAGAGAAAACACAGTTGACAGGTTTTTCCCAAAAGCAGATGATGATGGTGTAAATCAATGATAATGCAGCAGGTGAACATTTATCCTGGGTTTGCCATGTGCATCTCACTGAAAGAGCATCAGGTGTGTTTGACACAAACAATTCTATACATCAGCACCTTTCCAACACAGCACTTGCTTCAAACATATAAATCTACCTTATATTGAGTTGAACCATGAGTCTCTGTAGGTCACCACTGCCCCAACAGGTGAAGTTCTTCAGGTGAAGCCTTACCTGGAGATTCTGCAACAGTTTCAAGCTAGAAATTCAGCATGCTGATCATGTTCTCTACCACTAACAACCCTTTCCCAGCACATTTTTGCTCACTTTCATAGAATCCTAGAGTTGGAAGGTGCCTAGGAGGTCATCTAGTCCAACCCCCTGCCTGCAGCAGGAAATCCTCCTAGAGCATCCCCGATAGATGCTCGTCGAGCCTCTGTTTGAAGATCCCCAGCGAGGGAGAGTCCACCACCTCCCTTGGCAATCTATTCCACTGCCAAACCGCCCTCGCTGTCAGGAACTTTTTCCGGATATCCAACCAGAATCTCCTTTCTTGCAGTTTGTACCCATTGGTTCTAGTTCTGCTTTCAGAAGCAGCTATGAACAAATGAGCCCCTTCCTCCATATGACAGACCTTCAGGTATCTGAAGAGGGCAATCATGTCTCCTCTCAGCCTCCTCTTCTCCAGGCTGAACATCCCAAGTTCCCCCAACCTTTCCTCGTAGGGCTTCCCTTCCATCCCACTGATCATTCTTGTCGCTCTCCTCTGGACTTGCTCCAGTTTGGCTGCATCTTTCTTAAAGTGAGGTGCCCAGAACTGAACACAGTACTCCAGGTGAGGTCTGACCAATGTACTCCAGGTGAGGTCTGAATAAAGAGGAACTAGAACTTCTCGCAACTTGGAAGCTACAGTCCTCTTAATGCAGCCTAAAATGGCATTTGCCTTCTTTGCAGACACATCACACTGCTAACTCGTGTTCAGCTTGTGATCCATGGTGACTCCAAGATCCTGCTCATATGTTGTGCTGCCAAGCCAACTATCTCCATTTTATACCTGTGTTTTTGGTTTTTATTGCCTAAGTGCAGAATCTTGCACTTCTCCCTGTTGAAATTCATTGTTGATACTGCCCAGTATTCTAGTTTATCCAGATCCTCCTGGAGGTTTCTCCTGTCATCTGTTCTGTTTGCTACTCCTTCCAACTTGGTGTCATCTGAAAATTTGATCAGGTTCCCCCGTATCCCTTCATCCAAGTCACTGATGAAGATATTAAAGTGAACTGGGACCAAGACAGAGCTCTGGGGCACCCCACTCGAATCCGATCTCCAGGTTGACACAGAACCATTTACTAAAACCCTCTGAGTGCGACTGTTGAGCCAGTTGCAGATCCACCTAACAATTGCCCTGTCTAGCCCATATTTTTCCAACTTCCCAATTAAAATGTCATGTGGGACCTTGTCAAATGCTTTGCTGAAGTCAAGATAAATGACATCCACAGCATTGCCACTGTCCAGTAAGCTCGTGACCTGATTGAAAAAGATCAGATTTGTCTGATAAGATCTATTCTTGGTAAATCCATGCTGGATTGTTTTGATCACCAACTACTTGTCTAGATGTGCACAAATTGTGTGTTTTATGATTTGTTCTAATATCTTTCCTGGGATTGAAGTCAAATTGACTGGTCTATAATTTCCCGGGTCTTCTTTTTTCCCCTTCTTAAAGATTGGGACTACATTTGCCCTCTTCCAGTCCATGGCACTTCTCCACTCCTCAAGGATTTCTCAAAGATGATTGACAGAGGCTCTGCAAGGACATCTGCCAGTTCCTTAAGAACTCTAGGTTGCAACTTATCCAGTCCAAATGACTTGAATTCATTTAGGTAAGAAAAAGTTGCTTCCTCACTTAAGAAATCACATATCTTAAGTGGTTTCGAACCAGTTCTCTATCAGTCTTAATCTGCTGTTCTGCACCATCCATGTTTCCATTACCTCTTAGGGGATGCAAGCACATCCCCCCAACAGCCAACAATCCCGCAACCCCATTTGCACAGCCCTCCTTCCGAGAATAGACAGACGCAAAGTTGGAGTTGAGCAGTTCCGCCTTCTCCAGGTTTCCAGACATTAGGTTTCCTTCATTTGGGTTTTAAACCCATACCCTAATGTGTCTAGCACAGATTTTTTTTTACATTAAGAAACACATTTGTCTTTTATTAGGATAATCATTCCAATCACCTGAACTGCTTGCAATTACAGCATTGCCCCCACCATCATCCAGAGGATGCAGCACCTGCTGATTCCTGGCTGCAGATGTGTCCCTGAGAACTCCCATTTATATAAGACGCAGCCACATATCTAAATTTGGCAGAAGTGCAATTCATGCCACAGTAGGACCATTCATATGAACAGATCCTCATGATGACATGCAAAAATGTCCCAAGAAACTGATGGGATTTTGGGGTGGTTTAGAGTACAGTTTAGGCTTCAGCTGCTCAACAGAGAGTCAACCAGTTTGATCCATACTTTGATCTGTATTGTTGGATCCAGAGGGCACATCCAAAAAATCCTAACCAATTTACCAGCACTGGTATAAGGGCAATGCAACTCCAATTTAACACTGCCTTACCTTAAAGCGGTAAGAACTGCCCTCTTACGGATGCAACAAGTGCCCCACTGGCACAGCTATGTCAGTGCTGGAAAGTTGGTTAGGACTATGTCCTGACTGGTAGCAGCCCTCCAGAGTTCTACATAGGAATCATTCCTGCAGGGACGATATCGTGACTTGCACTTACAATTATTCCTACATTGACGACACAGGGTTCTTTAGGGTTCTACATAAGAATTGTTCCTACAGGGACAATATAGAGTTCCCAAGCGCATAGGAATCGTTCCTACAGCAATGATACAGGGTTCTCTAGGGTTGTACATAGGAATCATTCCTACAGAGATGATATAGGGTTTTCTAGGATTCTACATAGGATACATTCCTACAGAGACGACATAGGGTTCTGTAGTGTTCTACATAGGAATTGTTCATACAGGGATGAGAAAGGGTTCTCTACAGTTCTACATAAGAATACATAGGGATGCATGGGATTGAATTTGTAGCCTTCTGCGTTCAAAGCAGGTGCTTGCCCACTGAGTGATACCCTTTCCTTTTTACATCTGGACCCCTAGAGAGCTCTACAGCCCCTTGAGGGTGGTTTTATTGATCTTTGATCACCCCACAAAAAAGACCCTGCAGGGAGATTTAGGCTTTTTTTTGCAGACGTGTTCCCCTTTTGTTTTCCCAAAATTGAAGCAATAAGTAACAGCTCGGCAGCCAGCCTGCCGTGCACTTCTCTGAGCAAATATTTTCCGAGAAGCTTCGTTGCTAGCAAGCTTTGCAGAAAAAAGTGGAAAGGAGTGGTTTGGGGGAGGAAGAGAGTGGAAGGGAGAGCAGATCCAGCTCAGGTTGGATACCCACAGAGCGTACCTGAGAAGCCAAGGGGGGAAAAGCCTAGAGGAAACGGCCTTGCTTCATTCAGTGGCCGGCCTGCCCTCTCCAAAGCGGAGACGGTCACTTACCTCCAGCTCCGTCCCCCAAACTCCTGACCACTCCTGAAGCCTTCCCTGTTCAAATCACCGCTCGCAGGCACCAGACACTTTTTCTTAATGTTTCCTTCAAAGCCAAACCTATCCCCCCCATCCCACCGTGGCTCCTCGCCCAGTCCCTGTACAGATGGAGCCAAGAAAACCTCACTTACAGGGGAAAACAAAAATTACAGGGGAATGATGTGAGCGAGAGGGATGGTTCTCGTCTGGAGAGGGGGTGTTAGGCTCCGTACCATCCGGGAATGCAGCAACGGGGGACTCTCCGGGACGGGGGGGGGGAGGAGAGATGCGGGATGGAGGGGGGGGGGAGAGCGCACGAAAATTGACAACACATGGCTGTTTCTTATCCGAGGGCCTAGTAAATAGGGCTTTCATGCTGGGCTTGTAGCCATGGCAACAAACATGCAGGAAATATTCCAGATAACTAGAATAGTGGCAAAAACATGTGTTTTGGATAAAACATTCATTCCCCCTCCTTCTCCCCATGACTTTATTCCTTCTGCCGCTCAAGACAAGCTTGTCTTTCAGGGCAGACACCTTTCTTGTGTCTGGCAAGGGTCAGAGGCCAACTCTGGCTGTAGCTCAAGAAGATGAGCTCTGCTGCTACTACTACCACTATTACTACTACTACTAAAAATATAGTATTGGCATCCATCAGTCTTGAAAGACTATGGTATCAAGCTTGATGCTGCATGCAAAGCACGAAAGCCTGGGTTAGATTGATATGGAGGAGAGGCTGTTACCCAAGCAGCAAATCCCCCTCTTCACAACACTGAATTAGTCCAATGGAACAGCAGAGCCAATACAATTGGTTCCACCTGCGTCACAGAGATGGGCTAAGGACAGGAGCTCACCCTCTCTTGTGGGGACCCAGGTCTCGAACCCTGGCCTGCTGGTTAACAGGCACAGTGTCTTAACCACTTACACCACCCACAGCCCACTTGCGCCTACCAAACCCACTTACTTCTACTACTACTACTACCAATCATCAAGGGTCTTTTTGAAGGGGTACTCAATGGTATTGAGTACCAGCATCTCTGTGGCCACCAAGCAGACATGCCCAGTGGTGGGCTTCAGGGGGTTCTCACAGGTTCTATAGAACCCTTTGCTAATGAGTGCCTGGTTCTGAGAACCGTTACTAATGGGACATGGAACCTGTTGTTAATTTATTTGGATCCCATCACTGGATATGCCCGTGATTACAAATAGCATCTTTATGATGAGTGCTCCCACCTTTATAACATCTTTGTGGTGAGTACCCCCCCTTTATTTCTAGAAAAAAAGTAATAATAATAATAATAATAATAATAATAATAATAATAATAATAATAATAATAATAATAATAAAACAAAAATCATCATCATCATCAGGTTTTGTCCAGCAGCCATGCCTTCTGCTGAACAAATGAACAAAGTTGCAGAGAACTTTCAGAAGTCATCTGCATTGAGAAGATGGAGCCTGTGTTTGGAGTAGGTTGAAATTAAATTTTGGACCCCAATGTGACAAACCACACACACATTCTTGGTTTTTAAAGTGGGCTGTGGGTGGCGCAAGTGGTTAAGACGCTGTGCCTGTTAACCAGCAGGCCAGGGTTCGATTCCCGGGTCGGCCCCACAAGACAGGGTGAGCTCCTGTCCTTAGCCCAGCTCTGCGATGCCAGCTGGATCCAATCGTATTGGCTCTGCCTTTCCATTGGACTAATTCAGTGGTGTGGAGAGGGGGGATTTGCTGCTTGGGTAACAGCCTATCCTCCATAACAATCCAACCTAGGCTTTCATGCTTCGCATGCAGCGTATGCAGCGCCGAGCAGAATACCATAGTCTTTCAAGACTGACGGAAGCCTGCTTTTTTTTCTTGGTTTTTAGGGAGAGAGAGAGAGAGGAGATGCATAGGTGCAACAGACCTCTGCAACAGGCTGGTCATAACTCCAATCCACAACAAGCAGACCACATGGGACAAACCCTGAAGAAGTTGCCTATAGCAGAGATCAATAGTCACCCAATATGGTTGCCTGTGTTCTGGGGTCATTATGCACCAGTTCAGGGACAGAATAATCTCGACTCAGTCCTAAATATGGCATCATCCAGCAGTAAGGTTTCCACATGTTTGGTGCAAAAGGCCTTGGGTGGTAAGAGGTCAACTATCAAAAGAGGGCCAGTAACCATACTAATTTTGAAGATTGTCTTTGCATTTCAGACCATTGATCATTCAGACCATTGATCAGTGATCATGCACTAGTGGTACTCAAACATTTTAGCATTGGTACTCACTTTTTAAAACATAACACTGTATCAGAACTCATCTGTCTTTATTGGAATTTTAAAAAGGAAATCAGGAAAGGATATTCATTCATTCCTTCATTGAGGCTGCTATCCTAACCTCTAATTAGGCTGGCATAAGCCCCAGCACAAGTCCTTTGATGACCTGGAGGTTCTTCTTGAACCCCCCTACTTCTTGTGGGATTAGGCTACAGAACAGACATACTCCTCACACCAGCACAGGAAGATCCCCTGGTGAGTTAAGGCGGCAGTGGTGGGCTTCAGGGGGTTCTCACAGGTTCTATAGAACCCTTTGCAAATGAGCGCCTGGTTCTGAGAACTGGTTATTAATGGGACATAGAACCTGTTGTTAATTTAGGTTATTAGGACATAGAAACTGTTGTTAATTTAGATTATTAGGACATAGAACCTAAATTTATCTGAATCCTACCACTGAGTTAAGCCAACCTAAATTGATTAGAATTGCACATTCATTCATTCATTCATTCATTCATTCATTCATTCATTCATTCATAAGTAATAATGTCCAGAAAAAAGATCATCAAAATTTCTGTCTCAATATTTACACATGGTTGCAAACTGCAGGAGCTCAACTTTTCCGAAGGGAGTTAGTAGCTATCTTGAAAACTGCAGAAGCCGAGCTCTTTGCAGGGTAATCAGCATCAAGAGTCACTGAATTTTTCAACAGCCTCAGGACTTGAGGCTATCTGATCTTTCCATCACTGTTTGGTGACACACCAAAAATCAGGTCATGACCCATCACTGGGTCCCAACCCTTGGTTTAGGAACCACTGTGCTTGTTATCTCTTCATATGTTTTACTGGTCCTGGCTTAGTTTGGTTTTAATCTCAACCTTACTAATTTGTTCTTTGAGAGTTTGGCTCCTTTTCTTTTTCATTTCCTTCTGTTGTTGATGTTCCTCATGATCCTATATGAAACGCAATCTGTATAAAATCTATATAGTCAATCTGTTGTGCATTTGCAGTTGACACAAAACATGAGGACGATAAAAGTCGCACAGAGCTGCGATTTAATAAGCATAAACAAACAGTGCATAACTAGGTATGTAAATAATTCTTGAGAGCTTTTTGTGTACTGGAGAATTCAATTGCATTAAAAAATCCATATTGTTGGCATCGGTCCAGCTGCCTAGAGACAGAAGTATAGATCATGATCTTATATAATGTTTGAATGTTGTTGTTGTTTCTTCTTGTTATTGTTTTTAATGTTAAATATCTTTCCACGCCCCACTGGCAAAATCACAAAAGAAGACATTAAAAAAAAACAGATGCCCCAATCTCAACAAACACTATTAACCCTTTATTAACCCTTTATTAAACCTTAAGAAAGGTTATTTAGGGCAGGGTAAAAAAATTCCAATCAGAGGCCATGCTTCAAAATTCCAGGTGTGAAGAGCTTCTGGATGTCAATCATAAGGAAGTTAGGGGCACCTGGCTATCCCATTTAGCCAATGACTTTTCCTATTGTGTTCCATGATCTCCATAGTGGCCTTAAAAAAATGCACACATATGACCGACATATGCATGAGTGATTTAAGGAAGCGCAGCTGCATCTCCGTGAACCAGAAGAGAAGATCCAAACAAACGTGAACTGTTGTTAGTGATGAGAAGCATCTATGGGTAAAAGGCTAGCCAAAGGAATGTCAAGGCAATCTATCAACTTGGGTCTTGTTCAATCTGGTCCTAGATGAAAGGCAACCTGGAATCATTAGCATCCTGGCTATGTCTGCAGATGCCAGCACCATCAGTGGTCCAAGCCACAGGTGTGCTTGAGAAGCCTCCACCTGCACCTAATGACCATCTGATGGCAATAAAATGACCCTTCTCCCCTTTTTTATCTCTCATTCTCATTGATCTCAAGCCCATTCCCCCATCCTTTGATCCAGCATTAACTAGCAGAGCTCTGGCAGGAACCACTGCTGTTTGTCTCCAGACAAATATGATTTCGGTTTTTGAGAGCCGTTATATCCCATGAAAAATGTTACTGTCAAGGTCTGTCTGGGAAAGCTCCTTATTGCATGTAAAGCCAAGATCTGGTTTGCCTTACGTTGGTGTCAATGGCTAGCATGGGCGCATCAGATGGAACTAGATTTCCATGTTACCTTCGCAGTCAGGGCCAGTACTCCATGTAGTCTATCACCCACGTTCTCTTCCATTAAGAATCATTGTAATGGGATGGAGCTATAGCCTGGTGGTGGCAAATACAGAAACTTCCAGCTTCAGAAAATTGCATATAGAAAGTTCCAGTTTCAATTACTCCAGGTTGGACTGAAAAAAATTCTGGAGCGCCACAGTGCCAAGGATAGATCAAGAGATCTATGAGCCTTTGAAGCCTCATAACAGCTCCCTGTTTTTTACTTGGTGTTTTTATTGCTGACTGCATTTTATACTATTTTAATTTAATTTTATTGTTTTAATTGTATTTTACCATTTTAAATTGTATTTTGCTATGTGTTTTATTGATTGTTAGCTATCTTGGGTACCCCTCATGGAGCGGCAGAATACAAATCAGATAGATCAATCGATCAAATGTCTAACTCTGTTCAGGCAGTTGCTTCTATTAATCCTCTAGACTTGGCTTATATAGACTTCAGTCCTATCTAGGCCCACTTTCCTCTGTGCACCTGATCCATAAGCAGTGGTGGGCTCCAGCGGGTTTGCATCTACTCTATCGAACCAGTTAATGAGAGATAGGACATATAAAGTTTAAAAATAGCTATTTAAAAGTGGCTGCCAGATGGGCAGAGAACCGGTTGTTAATTTCTTTGAACCCCATCACTGTCCAAAAGTCATGATCTCCTCCTGTATCCAACAAAAGTTTATTCTCCTTAAAGTGGTCCTTGACATGGTGTTGAAGTTTGGATGTTAACTTCCTTAGGGCAGAGACTCTCTGCCATGATAATGCTGTAAAGTGCCATTAAATGGCCCTGCAATAAAAAAAAATATTTAAAATCTTATGCTGTAAAGCACTAACTGTATAGATGGGCTCCTATTAGAATCACTGTTGTAAATGCAATTAATAGCATGACATCCAATTACCTGGATGTGCCCAATTAATGACTAATGGTATAACTTGGTTTTTCCGGAGCTCAGACTCATTGTACACAACTGTTTTAGACCTCTGGGCAGCGGATGGTTGAATTTTCCAGTCTGGTTTTGCTAGTTATCCCCTTCTTTTTCCCTGGAGAGAAAAATTCAGTGCAACTGAAATCTTTAGGGCCTGCCCAGCCATGTTGATTTTTTTAAAAATGGTGACTTAACTTTCCATGATGTTTATGTTGAACCTTTTTTTCCAAGTGTCTTAAACTGACACATTTTCTCTCCACTTATTTATGATGCCAATTAAAAGCCTGCCTGTAATTTTACCCCAGGAAAAGCCTCATTCGCTCCAGACAGCTCTGCAGAGAGTTACTCATGGCTTTTAAAATATTATTATTTTTTAAATGACTTTGGTTTCCCCACTCTTTAAACAACACTGTGTGCAGATATCGACATCTGAGTGAGCTGCACGAAGCTGTCTAGCCATATTTGTTCTAATCAGGCACATGTCTTGCTATGATGAAATGCTGCAGTGCTCCTTGTGGGATCAGGGAGAGACCTTAATTTAGTTTCTGATTAAAACAAACCTACCAGGGATGTCTGCACAGGTGAGATGTCAGGATATGTGATATAGGTACCTGTGGCATAGTTAAGGGACGGTATGGGGGGTGTGTTGCCCCACATATTATGACTTTATGTAGTGCCAAACCACACATCTGATGGAAAATCCCGAAAAGGTACTGCAGCAGTAAAGATGCCTACTTCCACACTTCTAGAAAGCTAGAAGAGAAACCCATCACCTTAACATAAGGTTGCCATATATCTTGAAAAAACAGGGACAGTTCTGATTTTTGGGGATTGTGTTGACATACTGGCAAACTGGACAGAGGGTCCTGTCCCAATTTTGTGGAAGAGAATTATGGCAACCCTACCTTCATGTGGTGATGCTATTGAGGCAACTGGTATTTTGGTAGGTTCACAAAAAGTAGACCCACCAAAGTAGGCCCACAAAGAGTACTTTGTCATGGACTCCCTGAAAACTGGAACCCATAATTATTCTGAAAGGGGTTTCAGACCAACACAGAGCACAATCCTATCCATGTCTACTCAGAAGTAAACCCCATTGTGTTCAATGGGCTTTACTCCAAGGAAAGTGTATTGAGGATTGAAGCCATAATGAGTGATAGGTAATGTTACTAGAGAACTATCTTAGAATATGGCACTTTGGATCATAATAGTTGGTTGACTTCATAGGACAATGACGGAGACTCTGGAGAGGTTCTCCACACTGGCCCATAACACAGATGTTATTTTTAATTAGGATTCCTCATGACTAAAACATCTAGGCTCTTCTCTCTGCAAACTTAATTTATTGGCCTGTTTATGAAGGGAAGAAGGACCAGATGTGGGGATCTGTGACTATGAGGTGTCCGAATAGGTGAGGGTGCAGGAAGAATGGAACATCTGCCCCAGCCTTCAGGATTCCAGATGGTGGCTCGAAACGTGTGAGCAAGCGCACATTTAACTAGCAAGGTTTACTGCTTTGCCAGATGTGAAACGTAGACAGGTGAATCATATTTTATAATGTTTGTATGTCTAACCCTTCGTGGGGGAATTATGAGACATACTCAGGGAGGGTTAAGAGGGAGTCTCATATCATACATTAAATGGCATGGAGCAAAGACGGATTGGGAAATGTTCAAAGAGGACAACATGAAGAGGACAACATGCAGAACATGTCCCAGCATCTGAAGCTGAAGTTAGGCAGTGAGATTTTGAACACATGATAACAATGGGGGTAATGGGAAAAAAATGCCCTGGGGCCATGAGGGATTTCTGTGTCTGGAAGGCATTGAAATTCAGAATCTCTGTTTGCAGAACTTAACACCAGCTCACAGCTGGAAATGATGGATACTGCACATGAATAGACGTGCTTGCAGTGTACATGTAGCTTGAATGTGTTCTCAGGGCATGGGGAAAAGAAGGAAGAAAGGGAATTAAATCAGGTCATGTGTATTGCACAAACACTGCACTGTTTTCAGACCAGGTTTTTCAGATGTTAGGGATGCTTATAGATCCAGCTTGGTCACTAGAGGCCCACATGGCTTGAGCAAAAGAGCATTTCCTAGCAAGGGGGGTTGCCATGTCACTTAGTGCAGGACACCAGCATGTCACCCCCTACCCTGCACATGTGCCCACTTTATTGCATGTGCAGGGTATCTACCTCCCTGAGTCAGGGTGGCTGGCTTCAGAGGAGGACTGCACATGTGCAAAACCATATGGGTGTGCAACTCTGAGCACTGCTTGGGAGAGATGGATAGATGCCCCTTCTTCCCCAGCAGCTCTCTGAGTGATCTGAGCCCAATGTGCATGCCCAGACTTCTGAGCTCAGTGCTCAGACTACTCCAGGGAGGAGCAGGATGTCCCTCCTTGGAACAAAGCAATATGAACCCAGTGCACATGCCTGGACTTTCAGGCATGCGCACAGGGCTCAGCACTCCGAGCACTCCACCCTAAGGAGGGGCAGGCTGCAGAGTCTTTTGAGCCCAGCATGTGTACTGGGCTCAGAGCACTATGGCCACCAGTAGAGTGTCAAACTCCTCCGGTGCATCACCCCTCGGGGTGTGTCACCTGGTACAGCCTGTACCAGCCGCACCACCGTAGTGACACCCCGGTTTCCCAGTATTACTGCCCAGTTTTCCAGTATTTCCAGCTTTCTCACTCTGTTGTATAGTAGTCAGGTCTCAAACTACCAACCTGCTATCCTTCAGGTTGATAAGCACAAGTTTGGAACCATATAAAGACAACCTGCCCAAGAAAACCTCTGCATAGTGGAAGTTAGAGTGTTGGACTATGGGGCAGTGGCAGTTTGATTATTATGTATAGAAGAGGGAATTCCAGCAGCTGAAGCCTTTTATCTCACGGACTAGCTTAAAAGCGTGGACTTTTAAGCCAGCTCCCACGGAGGACGTGTCTGCTGATTTGGGCCAGACACAAATTCCAGTGCCGGATGTTCAAGCAGCAGATGAAGGGCAGATTTTCAAACCCAGGATCATCCTGATTCCAGAAAGGTATAATATGTCTACGTAGAGCAAATGTGGCCTGAGTTGAGAGGGGTTTCTGACACACCGATGGACAGACAGACATTTATTTATATAGATGACATGCTGCACCTGCTAAGTCCCCTATCCTACACAATAGGATAGGGGACTTAAAAGTTAAAAGTTCTGGATCCTTTAAGTGGCCCAGTTTGTTCACTTCTGGCTTTTATCTGGCTTTTCCAGATAAAGAGCTGTTGTAAATTAATGGTTAAAGTATGTTGTGCTTGTCAACTTGAAGAACAGCAGGTTGGTGGTTTGAGACCTGAGTCCTATATGATGGAGTGAGCTTCCATTAATTTGTCCAGCTCTTTCCATCCTAGCATATAGATGCAAGTCCAACCTTGTCGAACATGGATTTTTTAAAACATGGATTTGACTCATGAATGGTTTTAACTACAAACCACAGTTAAAAAAACTGCTTTTCTATTGTTGTAAAGAGGTAGTCATGCAAGCAATCGTTCCATTCTTCCGTCCCAGAATCAGACCCCTGCAGATATTAGGACATTCCAGTGGTGGGCTCCAGTAGGTTCTCACTTACTCTATAGAACCGGTTGTTAGAGATAGGACATATAAAGTTTAAAAATATCCGTTTAAAAGTGATTGCCAGATGGGCATAGAACCGGTTGTTAATTTCTTTGAATCCCATCACTGGCACATTACCTTATTCCATTAGGTGCAGTGGAGGAGCAAGACACCTGAAAGTCGGTCTTTAAACCTACTTTTCCATTTTTTTAATCCACTGATTTTTTTAAATCCATGGGAGGTTCTGGAACAGAAGCCTAGTGGATAACAAGGAACACCTGTAGGTTAAATATGAACCATTTTGGTGGGAAGCTAACTATTCTGTGTGCCTTTGGTGTTGGCCACATAGCCACAGATGTATGTTTGGCAAGGCTGGCTGGATGTATGTCTGGCCTAAGTGTTGTTCGGGATAGCAGGGCAACTTGTGGGGGACATCCTTACCTTAATTTTTTTATGGCTTTGCCAGATTGATTGTGGAGAGAGGCAAGTCTAGCTGTTCTATGACTTTTTGATCCGGTTCATTGTTCATCACATCTAATTGGAGGTTCTTGGACTTGCATCTTGAATTCTGGAGAGCTCAGCCTCCCTCTACCTCTTTCATAGACATTTGGCGCATAGCCAGAAAATATGTTCTGGCTTCTTTGCTTGCCAGATGTGATGAGGAAAAAAAATGGGGATAGGAGAGAGGGAGGAAGAAGGGGGATCTGTTGATCTTTAAAAGAAAAATTCTTGGATAAATCAAAGAGAAATGTTTGTAATGGGTAAAGCAAGGCCTGTAGAAGTCAATCCATCTTTATATGGCTAACTCATCCCAGGAGAGAACTAGTAAGATTGAACTCTTTGCTTGTGGTTGCTAGTGGTCTATCAATCTGTAAACAACGTTCTGTTTTTTGGCAGTCATGCTTCCCAATGCCGTTTTCTTCTGGTTTGTCCTGTTTGCAGATATGCACACACAAAGTTGTGAAATCTCTGTATGCTACATTCTCTGCATCATGTTTTCAGTGGCTTTTTGGTAGCAGTGAGATCCAGATCTCCCCACCACCACCACCACCGAAGAAACTGATCAGATTGCAATTCACAAAGCGTGGAAAGTGGGACAAATACTTTGGAGTGAACATTGTGTGCTGGATGTGGGGCTCATCATCATAGCAGCTAATGTATCCTTATATTTTAAAAAGGCCTTGAAAGGTATAGCACATGCAACATTGGAAGATAGTAAAGATAAAGGGCTCTATACGGTCCCCTTCATAGAGAAGATCTTAGAAATGGAACGTATTATATCATCACATTGGGGTAAACCAACAAAACTTTGGGCAAAATCCAGAATAACTACGGGGAGTCCTTGCTGCGGTGTAAGAACAACTTACTCTGGATTCCAATATGAATTTCCCATAAGTTTTCACTATGTGGTGCAGTAATTACGGATGCACGTATAGTCTCTTATGTGCTCCCATAGTTACTCTGGATTTGGGGGTTAGTCTTGTTTATATGAGAGTGGCGATTCATGACCACTTTGTCCAATTGATTTCAGTGATGCTTTGGCATGATTATAACTATGTGTACAGTGTGATCTGAAGCATGTCTATTCAGGAAAAAGCCGCACTGAGTGCAGTGGGTCTTCCAGGGAAGCATGTATAGGATTGCATCCTTATGCATTACAGGTTGAACAGATGAGTGAAAATTTCCAGATCTGTACTCTTTTTTATTCTCCTGTCTGGGTGTCCTCCAAATGGGCTTCATTGTCCTCCATTTTGGCTTCATTTTGGAACTTTGCAATGGTGTGCAGTACCCCATCATGTCATATGTCATTGGATTTGTATTGAAGAGCAGAATGCAATGCAATAATCAGTTTTGAAATATCTCATTCCTATCAAATGTTATGGCCAAAAAAACTAAATATGCATTTGGCTCCACAGGAAAGTGAAAGTGCCCAATATAATGGCTTTACTCGTGAATAGGCAAAAGTGCCATTGTCCACCATAAAGACCAGGCTGAGAGGAAAACAAGACCTTGTCCTCCTTTTGAGGTTCGGGCATCTGATCACCCATGGCCCAGTTACAGAAGGCCTTTCCATTAGGGCGGGCTTCTTCTGGTAGGCTCCCATGAGACAACATTGGCTTGTGATACAAGAGCATCCTGCACTGATGCAGGATTATTTAGGCATAAATGGGACACATGTCTTGCAAGTTTGAGAGTCCAAACTGTTTTGTTTAAGAAAACATATTAACGACAAAGTCTTCTCATTGCTGGCGCTTCTGGGATTTCCTAAACAAGGAATCTGAGCTGGTGATTTGAACAATGGGTCTTTTTTAAAAAAGGAACAGAAAGGAGAACAACATTTTCCTGGTACTGGCTTGGCTATAAGTGGAATTGCCAAACTGTCATAGCTCCAATGTTGAGGAGCCAAACTAAACCTGTCCAAAATCCCACTGAACATGGGTTGTCTGGAGAAGGAAAACTCCCACCTCCAACCTCCACTGCCTTCTGGCTCTACCCATCTATGGGAAAGGCTTCAGGAGTCAACCTCGAGGCGAAATCCAGAGCCGGCGTCCCAGAAGCAGTTCGTGACTGTGTACAATCACGTTCTGGTAACTCCTGTGACGCAGCTGGAAACGTAACTGCTCTGCCGTTCCACTGGACTATTTCAGTGGTGTGGAGAGGGGGGATTTGCTGCCTGGGTAACAGCCTATCCTCCATATTAATCTACCCTGGCCATCATGCTCTGGAGAGGACACTCAGAGCATGATACCATAGACTTTCAAGACTGAAGGATGCTAATGCAATGCAGTGCATAGCCCAAACATGACATGTTATTCCACTGGCAACCCATTTGGATCTGATTCAGGTGCCCTTTTAATTATCTCAAACAACAGCTCAAGAGAAGATCTCATTTGAAAAGTCAGATTTGAAGAAATTAACGTTTGAGAACCTAAGGAAAACTCTGTTGGGGGTTATATCTGGATTACCCAGTCTAATGGGCGAATTTCTTTTGATGGGAACGATGGATTCAGCTCTTTCCTTAATGCTACCATCGTTCCTATGGATTAAAATGCACCTGCAGATCTTCCCTGAACAGTAGGATCCCAGAGGCCAGTTACCTGCAGCCAAGCTGCTATTCATACAGCTCCAGGACCCTTTGAATGGATCCCAAGCAGGAAAGAAAAGGATCATTGTGCAGTTGGCTTTTGCTCTCAAAAGAAAAGGGTGAGAAAAATCCTCAAACTGCCTTTTAACTTCCTGACTCAATTGTGTGCAAAAATCCTATGTGCCTTGCCTGCCTTTTTATTCTTTCACCTGCCAAAAAAAAAAAGAAAGAAAGAAAGAAAAAGAAAGAAAAAGAAAGAGAAAGAAAGCTTAGCAGCAGGAAGGATTGGGTCTCACCAGGGTTGTTTTCTATTGTAATCTCAGCCAAAGTGGAGGCAGGGGAAGGAATCTAATGGAATGCCAAATCAATGAAGACAAACGCATGTTGGAGATGCACCAGATGACATGGGTGCCACTTGAATGCCACCAATTGTTAACATCATGTGTCTGTTGCTCATGGTGCATTCAGCCATTGCATTGTGATGAACCAGAAGTTGGTTCATAAACATCTTTTGCACAAACATCTCTTATTTGCACAATGATGCGGAGGTCTGCGCACTGATCAATGCACATCAGTGGTACAGGTTCAACCTTTACCTGCCATGTCAGGAGCTTCCCATCCAGAAGCAATTGTTTCCCCAAAACTGCCATTTATTTTAGTTCTGATTCAAAGGCAAGACTTGTCAGGCTGGCTCTGCACTTGTCTTTTTCTCCCCTCCCTCCTTCCACTCAGCTAAGAAAACAAACACAGCACTTGGGCCTGTTCGCAAGCTGTTCTGTTGGCAATCTCCACCGTCCAGCCCTCGGTCTAGCAATCCTTCTAACACAAACACAGGCTCTTGCTGCCGAGCTTATGCACACACTAGAGATTCCCTCCTCCCATGTGCCAGTGTGGTGTGCGCAGGATCGCCCAGCGGTAGAGACACTTGCCTCTTTCGGAAAATAAACACAAGCTGGAAGCATTAATGCTAAAATAATAGGGATAGGAGAGCCCGAGGGCTTACTTTCCCTCCATAGTCAGGACAAGGAAGAGATTCACGGAGGAGGAAGCCACAGTCTCAGCTCTAGAATGGAAACCACTCTTTCCATAGACATGAACAAACATCTACCAAGTGAGGACCTAAGTTTAGTTTGGCATCCATTGTTTCTCGTCCTAGTGGGATTAACTCCCCAACTCAGAATGATGGAGTCACTCTGAATCCCTCTCCTGTGGCTTTACAATGGGGCCGCTTCAGAGTGGTGAAAATTTTTACCAGTTTTACTCAGATGTTGAGATGTTGAGATCAGATGTTGAGATGTTGTGGACATCAATGTCCACAATGAGAACATTGTTCTGATTCCAGTAATCAGAATGCTGATCCATGCATCAGTAGTGGCATACCTCAGGTATGGGTAGGGCATGTGCCCTGAGTGCCACTTGAAGGGGGTGCCACTGAGCAATGATGTGCCACTGCCTTCTATTTCAGTGGTGCTGTGATCTCACTGATGCTCCATTGCTGAGCCTCCAATGATTCAGAAGTGGCAGTGAGATGGCATGGCATGGTCATCTTGCTATCACCTTCTTCTCCAGCAAAGAACATGAACAGAGCAATCCTAAGCCTGTCTACTCAGAATTAAGTCCTATTGTATTCAGTGGGACCTTCTCCCAGGAAAGTGTATTAAGGATTGCAGCCTTAATGGGAGAAAAGAGAAGGAACATGGACCTTCTCTTTTGCACTATGACAAAATGATGTCACATGTTATCACAAAGTCACAACATATGCCCAAAGCACTGCTGTCTGTAGCTATGGCCTTGTGTATCAGGGACCTCCTTATTAGATACTTAATATTATGCTGGGTTCGGCCATTTATACAGAGTGGAAGAAGTGGTATAGCGGTTTGGGACCTGGAAGATCCAGGTTCAAATCCCTGCTCTGCCATAAAACTTCCTGGATGACCTGGGGCCAGTAACTCTCATCTGCACCTACCTCACAGGGTTGTTGTGAGGACAAAATGAAGAAAGGAACCATGTACACAACCCTGAGCTCCTTAGAGGAAATATGTGTGTGTGTGTGTGTGTGTGTGTGTTTGATTGATTGATTGATTGATATCCTGCCTTTCTTCCCTAATCAAAGGGAACCCAAGGCGGCTAACAACAATTAAAAACAATAAAACACCATTAAAAGTAGATAATAATAAATACAGATTAAAACACAATTAAAATACAGTTAAAATACAGATTACACAAAAATGTTAAAGCATCCCTCCTAAATATTTACAATAAAACCAGCTAAAAATAATACTAAAAACAGTATCTCTTCCCCAACTTCCAATATGATTAAAAAGCTTTTGTCCACAGAAAAGTTTTTAGGCCCTGCCGAAAACCGTAAAAGAGGGAGCAGTTCTTACAAAGAGGAAAGGTACTATAAAATGGTGATAAATAAAATAATAAATGTATCCAAACCAGTTTCACCATTAGAAGATCTGTCAGTCTTGAAAGCAGCCATGGGTGAGGACCAACCCAAAGAAATTTGGGTCTCAGTTTATTAGTGTATTTTTTTCTCCTTTTGTTTGTGCTTCAACTTGTTTCCTTAATGATCCTGTTAACCACTTGTTAGTCATAAAAATATAGCTTTGGGGCATCTTTTAAACAAACACTGATTGTCCATCTGCTGCGCCTGATTTGTAATTGAGGGCTCTGTGCCATACACCAGCCCTTCATGGAAGCCAGTGGAATTCCAGCAGAGCAGATGCTTTGTGGCGGCCACTGAGGTCATGCATGATGGGCTTGTTTGTGTTTGGCCTCGGTTTGGTTTGAAATGAAAAACATGAATAAAAAGAGAAAATTAATTCCTAAACAAGCTAACTTTCTTCAGCTCTATTAAGATGCTTGATCATAAATATTTTTAATTCCTTTGGCTGAACTCATCTCAAGGAGCTGAAAATAGATTGGAATTTTAGATCTTCACTCCAGCCTCTCAGTTTAGGATCAGGAGTGTCTTGAGCATAGGATCTGTTATGCATCCAGAAGTGTAGCTGGCTGCCCCATTGCCAGTGCCAGGAGCTGGGGAGGGGGAAGGCATGGTGAAGAGGAAGGAGAGAGTTATTTCAGGATGGGGAGAGGGTCACTGCCTGGTGGGACCGTGGGTGGAATCACTTATGCTAGATCTTAAACATTTCCCCAAGCTAGGTTTGCCATAATTCTTTTCTACAAAATCAGGACAGACCCCTCTGTCCCATTTACCAGTATGTGAACACAATTCCCAAAAATTAGGATTGTCCCTGTTCTGGGGGACACATAGCAACCCTACCCCAGCCTAGAACAGCCCAAGGTCAGATATGTGCCTCCAATTGAAATGGTGCAGATTCATGAAGCGCCATTGGGAATGTAGAGACTGTCTCCGGAGTAAGGGAAAGTTCCCCTCTATTTTGGAGTGAGACATTGGCTGCCCCAAACGTGTGCTGGATACAGCACAGGCATACCGGCCTGCTTTTTCCTGTGAAAGTTAGGATTATGCCCTTACTCACATAATTGGATTTGGTTTTGTTTTATTAAATTAATTTGTGTGTGTTACTTTTTGTGTTCTGTGTTAGATTTTGTTCTGTTAAAAATTTTATATGGTGGTTTATATCAGTTTCATTCATGACATCTCTTCCAGGTGAATGACATTTGCTGCTGATGTGTCCTGACATATGTTTATTCAAAAAACTGTGTCCCAGTCCTGAAAGATTTGGGAACAACTGCACTAAAAAATGTTACAGAGCACATTCCTGATCAACTTTCCAGCAATGGCATGGATGTGCCAGTGCGGCATGTGTTGGAGAGAGGGGGAAATCAAGGAAAATTTTTTCAAGTTAAGGTTTGGTCCCTTACTTTGGAGTTGCATTACCTTTACTTTGATGCTGGAAATTAGGATTGTGCGAGTCGGCTAGCTTTCCTCCCCCCGCCCCCCCATTTGTACCTGGGCAAGTGGAATGGCTTGGTAAGTTTTAGCCAGTCAAACAGGTGCCAGTACTCACCTGCTGATATTCACCTGTGTGTACGTTTGTGTCTATGTGTGTGGTACTCACTCACGTAGGTGCCAGTAATCACATGCTGGTTCTGTAAGGATGTGTAGCCCTGAAAAAAGACCCCTGGTTTTAGCAAAGAACCCAGTAGAGATTATTTATGAAGACTCATCCTCAATCTTCTCCATGTTCATACGTGCTCATGCACACACAGAAAGAGAGAGTTTCCACTTGAAATAAAATAAATAAAAAATAAAAATAAAATAAATAAAAATATTAGCGTCATAGACAAATGACATGGTCCTGAGCATTGTGTATAGCTTGGTCATGAATCCCTCAAGTGAAAACGATTGACTGAAAAAGTGAAAACATCTCTTTGGGGGCTGGAAGAATCTCAGTATTGTTGCCGAAAGCTGGGAAGGAGGGGAGGCAAATCAGTCCCCAAACCAAATAATCTTTTCATAGAAGGACTCATTAAAAAGAATCTTCCTATTTCCCCAGCCAAACTGACAAGCGAGAGTGCAGAGAGGAACTGGCTGTCACATAACCAGCAGCTCTCCCATATGTCTGATATTAACATGCCTAGGGGGACAAGCAGATGCAGGACAGGAGGGAAGACAGAACAGGGCAGGAAGGGGAGAGCCACGGATTGAGTCTCCCATTTCTTTGACATTAATCTCTAATGTAAACATACTTCCAGTCTCTAAAGGCCAAAGGGATCCTAAATTCTAGAAGAAGAAAAGAAAGGGGGAGAGAAAAAGAGTCTATACTGCTACCTAAAGAGCCCTATCCTATCCTCCTGTCTGCCCCCCCCCCCCCAATCCATTCAAACTGAGTGTCTGGAAAATTAGAACAAACTAAAATTTTTTTTACTCTGCTCGTGATAAATCTTTGGAATTTACTTAATTAAATGCCCATCACACGCTACAAACCATAATAGGTATGTGCAATCTTCTGGTTTTAGAAGTAGGCAGCTTCTGAATGACAGGTGCAAGGAGGTGGCACCAGGTTGCTGGTATCTTGTATGCTCCCTGGGTTATCTGGTGGGCCAGTGTGAGAGGCAGTGGGTGGATTTGGTGGGATTTGGGCCTGATCTAGGGAGGGGGATTAATGTTTTCTTATGATTAGTTTAATATTGCAAGCGAAAATAATTTCTGATCAGAAAATGATTTCTGAAGTATGTCAGCTTCATCTCCTAACCTGCCACACCATAATGTGTGCAAGTCCATGCAGCACGTGGAGTACTGAAGTGCCTGTTGCAACATGCCCACAAATCTATCGGCATCCTCTGAGAAACATGTGTGGGTCAACGGTTATGGAAAATAGAAGGCTTGGGTTAATAGTTAGAGAGCATTAGAAGATGTCATCTAGGCTGAGGTGTGCTATCGTCAGAATAGGGCTTTAATTCCCAGTTTAAAAAGTCAGTGAGTTCCAGTGGCATTGGTAGGGAGAGGCAGGGGTGCAAGACACACAGGGTGATGCACATGGAGGGTGACGCTCTCATGGCCAAAATTTTTAAATCTGGACATTTTTTAAAAAAAAATTAATGTTTTTTAAATAAATACCACCATGTTATATATCATCAATGCATAATTTCATGCAAAATGCAGTGAAACAAACTGTGTTGAAATATCTAGTGCGATCAAAGGCTATAAAAACAAAACAACAACCAGTGGTTGGGGGTAATGATGCATCATCACATCCACTCGTCAGTGTATTGCCCTACAAACTCCATGGGAAGAGGTCCATGATGTGGGTGACATCCTAGCCTCCTGCAAGGGTGATGCAAACCCTAGTGATGTCACTACGGAGGTCATAAAACATTCCCAGGGCTGAAAATTCAGCCACCCTTTCATTCAACAATAACATCAGTTGCAGCATCAATGCCGTATGTTGCAGACTGCAAATACCATTTCTGTATCCTTTCTACCATATTTGTCATTATAATTATTTCTATTCAGGTTTGAATCATTTGTCCTCTCTCCGTTCAGCCCCATTCCCCCTGCTCCTGCCTACAGCTATAAAATAGTTTCTGCAAGGATCAGAAAAATAAACAGAGCGTAAGCAGGACTGTCTTAATGTGCTAAAAGACCAAAAAAGTCATAACAGATTAGCGACGTAGTTCATGCTGGATGGAGGGTGGCCAACGCGCCCCATCTCTGTGAGTTATTTAGTTAAGGGTCAGTTTTGCTTTCCCTGCCTCTAGGATGGATGTCAGCCTTCATCTAAACCGGTGGGGGGTTCTCTGAGTCAGAGACAGGAGTTTATAATAAAGGCAGGGGGGCAAAGAAACAGACCGGTGCCTCCGCCTCTCCATGTTGGAGCTCTGAATTCTTCTGCAGCTTCGTTCAGGACTGGTGGAAAAAAAGATGTGCTTATCAGCCTTACGCATAAGTCTGTAGCTCAGTGTTACTGCATCTGTTTTATATGCCAAAGTTCCTAGGTTCAATCCCTGGGTTGGAAAAATGTCCCCAGCCCTGCCTGAAACTTTGCAGAGGTCTTGCACAACATCTTGTGCAAAGGCACAAGAACCACACACGATCTCTTGTGATGTTCACACAATCTTCACCCAGTGAATTGGTAAAAAAGAGGCTCCGTGGTGGATCTGCAAGTGTGCCATGGCGCCTTGGAGGTGCCATGGCACATAGTTTGGAAACCACTGCCCAAATGGGGATTGTACAAATTTGTGGTGGAAATGTCTATCACAGGTTACAAGCCTTGATGGGCTTGTGAGACCACTGGTTTTAGATGTAGGCTGCCTTGCAATACCAGGTGCAAGGCACCAAGATGGTCTTTTGTGGTCTTGTGTGCTCCCTGTGGCATCTGGTCGGCCCCCATGAGATACAGGAAGATGGTCTAGGTGCGCATTGGTATGATCCAGCAGGGCTCTTCATATGTTCTTAATTTCTTAATAGTGGCTTCCTGCACATACTTCAAGAAAACCTTCTGACCTACTCTTCCTTTTCAGTGCTCTTCCAGTGCAGGGTGACCAAATTTCATAACCCTAAAAAGAGGACAAGGCCTCCCAAAATGTAGAACATGCAAGAAAAATGTAGGATATGACAAAATAAAAGCTCAAAACACTCATGTATTTTGCTTTTGTGTGGTTAATCTAAACACATCAGCTGCAATCTTAAACACACTTTCCTGGGAGTAGGCTTCTGAGTAGACAGGCTTAGGATTGCATTGTAATCACTTATTATTAAAACTATAACATGTAATTTATTACATTTATAGTGCAATCCTAAGCCTGTCTACTCAGAAGTAACTCCCATTGTGTTCAATAGTACATACTCCAGTGATGGGCCCAGCCTGGCCCAACAACCGGTTCCCCGGAAGTGGGCGGGGCCAGGACAGGGGGCGGGGGTGGGTTTAGGGGCGGGACCGGGAAAAATTAAATTTAATTTTTTTTAAAAAAATTTAAAATTAAAAAAATTAAAATTGACTGTCATGGGACTTACTTCTGAGTAGTCAGGTTGGGCTCTCAGGCTGCAGTGCCAACCACACTTTCCTGGGAGTAAGTCCCATTGACTATCATGGGACTTCCTTCTGAGTAGTCAGGTTGGGCTCTCAGGCTGCAGTGCCAGCCACACTTTCCTGGGAGTAAGTTCCATTGACTATCATGGGACTTACTTCTGAGTAGTCAGGTTGGGCTCTCAGGCTGCAGTGCCAGCCGCTGCAGCTGGCTGCTGGCACGGCAGTAAAAGGAGCCTCCAGCAGCTGGCCTCCGGCTGGGCATTTTTAAATTTGCTGCTCCCAGTGGCAAGGCGCCCCACAAGCCCCAGTGGCCAGGGAAAGGATGCTCTGGCTGGGACTTGTGGGGCGCCTCACCGCTAGAGGCGGCAAATTTAAAAATGCCCGGCCAGAGGCCGGCTACTGGAGGCTCCTTTTACTGCCGCGCCAGCTGAACCAGTCTGCCCGGTTATGCTCTCCCCCTGCTGCTATCGGATCACCAGCGGCGGGGAGATGGCAACAACAGGTCCTCAGGATCCGGACCGAACCAGCCTCAGCCCACCACTGATACTCCCAGGAAAGTGTGGTTAGGATTGCAGCCATGATTTATTATTTACAAGAAGGTTACATGCTGCCTGCTCACAAGAAAATGGAGGACAATGAAGATTTTTTTACAGGAAAACATGTCCTGGAAAAACATGTCCTGACATGTCCTGGAAAAAGAAGTCATGTCCTGTTCCAGTCTCAATCCATTATCACATCTTCCATTAAAGAAAGAAAAAACCAAAAACTGTTGTAGTTGTATTAGATTAAGAAGGTGACGCTGGAGGAAAGGAGGAGATTCAGGCTGCAATCCTTACCTCTATTTAGGCTGGCCTAAGTCCTGGCATAGGACCTGGCCTGGGGGTGTCACAAAAGTGCTATAAAGCACCACTTCCCCACTCCAGGGGGTGTACACCGACCTCCCCGCACCACCATAGGGTTGTAGTCATATTGTCCCTCCAATGCCATTTCCATATTCAGAATTGTTCCCCCAATTGCTTTTTGTTCTAAGACAAAAAAGAAATAGTTGCAGTTCATATTCATGGCCTTTTCTTCCAGGGGGGAGGATTTCAATCATGGAACTGATTCATAAGGAAAAGATTGCATTCCTCTTCCCACCTGTGGCTCTTTTGAAGTTATTAAAACACATGGGGAGATCCGATCCTGGCTCATAAAGTACTATATTTTGGCCCTCCCTTATTGTTGAATCTCAGTGTGGGACTTTACAATAACTTGTGTGACTGGAATGAATCACAAAGCAGAGAGTACTTGGCTCGTCTGTATGATCTGTGTGTAGTGTGTACAGATGAATTGTGCATTCATGTGCTTAGGCAGAGATGCATTCGCACATACACATGCATGGGCTGCATACTCGGGGCAGCTTTGAAAGATAATCATAATAAAAGCAGTTTGTCCAGCTGTGCCCATGGGGTGCATCTTGTTGACATGGAGGCCCCCTCAAAGAAAGAATGTTTATTCCAGAATTATATCAAGTGCAATAAGTGCTCACGGCATGCCATAATGTCATGACACCCTGTGATGCCATTATATCATAATGCACATGAGCCGTTGAGGTGCATGCACACTGTGGCAACTCTCCCTCACTGGCAATCTGTTGCTCCCAGCTGGCTGTGGACACCGCATGCATGTCCCAGCTGGGGCACATGCACTCTCCCCAGTTGGCCAGGCAGCAGAGCCTGACCGACTTCAGAGGCCCTGTGAGCGCTCCTTGGACTTCTCCAGGTGGGGAAGATGCAGGAGTGGTGGGTACACTGGCACTCTTTCTCGCTATGGTGTCCATGACTCCAGTCATGGCGGCCTGCAGGGACCCTTTCCTTGGGACTGAATTTTGGCTGCCATGCGGCTGCATCACTGCTGGAGATGTGGATAGAATTGGGCCGTAAATGAATGTCTTCCACCATACCCATGTGGCCAAGCAGGAGACATTTACTAGACAACATGGGTACTAACCAGTACCCATCTTGATCTTCAAGCAGAGGCTCGACAAGCACCTGTTGGAGATGCTCTAGGAGGATTTCCTGCTACAGGCAGGAGGTTGGACTAGATGACCTATTGGATCCCTTCCAACTCTATGTTTCTATGATTCTAGTAAGTCCCTGTAAATAATGCTGATTTATACCAAATCAGTTTATTGACCCATCAAGCACAGAATAATTTATTCTAATTGAAGTACAATCTGAGATTCACAGCAATGTATTCTAATTGAACAACTTTCCCTCGAGGTCAGGGCTGCAATCCTAAAGACACTTTCCTGGGAGTAAGACCTACTGAAAATAATAGGGATTACTTTTGAGTAGAGATGTTCAGGATTATGCTCCAGATCACAGGCCGCTAGTGAACCTGGGAACTTGTGCAGACAAAGGCTGCAATCCTAAAGACACTTTCCTGGGAGAAAGACCCATGGAACACAATGGGGCTTACTTTTGAGTAGACATGGTTAGGATTGCATCAATAGCTGTGTTTTGACCCAAGATGAGGGTGTACCGGAGATAACGATCATGTCAGCTATACAATATCTTCTCCATATCTCTGCAAACAATCATCTGCGCATTGGCCCATATGTTGACAAAGCCTGTTTGGTAAGAAGTGGGTGCTGCAGTTGGACCTTTGCTGCTCCAATGAGCCACACAGATGGTCTATAATAAATGGCCTAGTCTGCAGTTTCCATCATGGGGTTCCAAATGTTTGCCAAGAACATTCAGTCTTGCCTCCTCCGGACTGAAATCTACCCTCCTCCAGGACTGTCAGTTTACAAATTGACCCAGGTACCTCCTGGTATATGAGATTAACATGCATCTGTTTGCCTGATAACCTTCCCACACTCTGCTAAAGTGCACAGCAATCTGGCGCTCTCAGGAGGAGGAACTGAATGTGTGGGAATTGGCCACCTCCAACGGCCTGAAATGTCAGATAACTTAAAAACATGGAGAGAGGAATGAAATGGACATGCAAGACGCACCCTTGAGAGCTGGAGTTGGACTCCACTGACTTTCCAAGGACAATTTCCAAGGAGAAAAGGAGGATGAAATGGTATTTTGCTGTGTGGGTAGATCCAGAAATATTTTTGAATTGAGCAATGGCATCAAGTGTGAAGATCAATGAGAAATTCAAACCCCCATCAACCTTAATGTCTTCTGAAGAAACACTTCCCTTTTGAAGGCATGGGCAGGTACTTAGAGAAATGTTCATGAGTTCATGCAACAAAGATGGAGAAATCAGAACTTCTCCCACAGGAATAACTTCAAGGAGGGTGTACAGTATGCATTAAAGATCATGTTGTGTACAGGGGCTTATGAAAATAATGTTTGTGGTTGGAATAATTAACTTTCAGCCTCAGTTCCCAATCTATAAAATGCAATATGTCTTACCCTACAATCCAGATTCTGGCTGTGGGTGGCGCAAGTGGTTAAGTCGCTGTGCCTGTTAACCAGCAGGTCAGGGTTCAAGAACCGGGTCGGTCCCACAAGACAGGGTGAGCTCCTGTCCTTAGACCAGCTCTGCGACGCCAACTGGATCCAATTATATTGGCTCTGCCTTTCCATTGGACTAATTCAGTGGCGTGGAGAGGGGGGATTTGCTGCTTGGGTAACAGCCTATCCTCCATAACAATCTAACCCAGGCTTTCGTGCTTCGCATGCAGCGTATGCAGCTAGCACGATACCATAGTCTTTCAAGACTGACCCTCTCTCCACGCCACTGAATTAGTCCAATGGAAAGGCAGAGCCAGTACGATTGGATCCAGCTGGCATCGCAGAGCTGGGCTAAGGACAGGAGCTCACCCTGTCTTGTTGGGCTGACCTGGGTCTCGAACCCTGGCCTGCTGGTTAACAGGCACAGTGTCTTAACCACTTGCGCCACCCACAGCCCTAAGTATATATACTTGTACAGTATATTGGTCACATCAAGGTTGGGCTGCTGCTACTCCGGGGATGCTGCCCTTGAATACTTTTTGGGAACTCCAGTTAGTGCATAAAGGAGTATAATGGAGCTTCACTTATGATAATGTGCTACAGCTGGTCTGGGGTCCTGAGTACTATCCCGTGTAGTCCCGCAGAGTATTAATCCAGAAGAATTCTTTTGAACAAATGATTACCTTCTTATGGATAGTTATTTATATAAAACTGAAAAGTCATTGACTGACTGACTGACTGACTGACTGACTCACTCACTCACTCACTCACTCACTCACTCACTCACTCATCAATACTCCGCCAAAACCGCTGTGCCTAGAAGTGTGAAATTTGGGGAGGGTGTTTCTTCCATGATGGAAGCTCCCACTAAGAACTGGTTTTTCAAAATTCCAACCAGAAGGGAGTGAAAAGGGGCGCAACGCATTTTCCTCCCTATACTTTCCATTGAGGAATCCCTGACTGAGGGATGCTCTGCCCCAACTCCTGGATCTAGAAGTGTGAAATTTGTGGAGGGTGTTCCTTCTGTGACGTCAATACCCACCAAGAACCAATGTTGATAAATTTAACCCTTATGGGGGTAAAAAGGGATAAAATGTGTTTTTGTCCTAAACTTTACATTAAAGACTGACTGATTGACATCCAGCCAATTTGGTGCCTGGTGCCTGATACAGGGGGAGGGAGTGTGCACTTTGGGGTTGGTGTGCATGGGCCAGATGCTGTGCATGGGGGGGGGGGGGTTGATGAGAATGGGAGTTTGATGCGCATGGGGGTTTGATGTGGATGGGGACATTGATGCGCATGGGGTAAGTTGCACATGGGGAGCAGTGGTGGGCCCGCCATGGCCCAACTACCAGATCGCTGGAAGTGGGTGGGGCGGGCCGGGGTCAGGGGCCGGGGAGGGTCAGGGGCGGGGCTGGGGCTGGGGAGAGTCAGGGGTGGGACTGGGGAGGGCACGACACCCACCCCAGTACGCTGCCGGTGCAGGTGGGAGGGGCGAGGTGCGGGCAAGGTTGGCGCATGCACAGCGGTGGGCTTCCCCGGGCATGCCGAACCAGTGCGCCCAGTTTTCTGGCCCCCCTCCCCCACCGGATCGGTGGCGGGGGGGGGTCAGAATTAGGAAGCAGTTCGGGCGATCCGGCTTGAACTGCCTTCAGCCCACCACTGAGAGATGTTGCATATGAGGAGATGTTGTACATGGGGGTTTGATGTGTGTGGGGGTTGATGCACATGGGGTGATGATTTGCATGGGCACATTTGATGTGCATGGGGGATGATGCACATGGGGGTTGATGCGTACGGACAGTTGATGTTCAGTGGATCGTGTACAGGGGGAATTTTACTCCTGCAACACAGGTATGTTTTCGCTAGTAGATACATAAGATCTCACATCATTTGTGTTTAGTTTACTTAGGGTGCAATCATAACTTATTTAGGCTGCAGAGTTAGGCTGCCATAACTCACTTGGCATATCTTGTGGTGCTGTGCCATGTCTCTGTACTTGTGCATTGGCCTAAACCACCAATCCCCAGAAGTGGGGCAGAAGTTCCTTACGGGACTTTTGTGACCTCCCAGGTCAGCACAGGGTTTATGCCAGCCTAAATGGAAGTTAGGATTGCAGCCAAAATCCAGAGTAACTACAGGGAGTCCTTGCTCTGGTGTAAGAACAATTTGCTCTGGATTCCAATATGAATTTCCCATAGGTTTTCACCAGGAGGTGCAGTAACTACGGATGCACATAATGTCTCTTACGTGCTCCAGTAGTTACTCTGGATTTAGAGGTATGACTGCAATCCTAATCTCACTAACCTGGGAGTAAGCACCATTGACTATAATGGGGTTATCACCATATTATACAGGGATAGGATTGTGTTTCTGAAACCCAGCTCTTTGTTTCAGCAAATTCATTGGTCACCAGAAGATAAGTCATTCGTCCATCCCTGAACCAGAGTGAAACCATATTTTTTGTTGGAGAGCAGCTCCATAGAAGGGCTGAACATGAAATGTATTTATTTGCTAAAGGTGGAATAAATCATAGGAAGGAGAAATGCAAGAGCTTAGATAAAAACCTGAGAAGCATAAATCAGCGGGAACAGAAAATGAGATAAAAAGGCCTGAAATGGATGTTAAAAATGCATGGTTCCTGCCAAAATTCCACTGGAGGAGCCTGCCTGGGTGGAAAGGCTTTGGAAACTTGACTTGATTCTGAAGGAACACAGAGCCCTGCCACACACTCACTCAAACAACAACATCCCATACTTAAGTTAGACTTTTAAGGAGATTTTCAAGGACCTTTCATTATCGGGGCATGGTAGACAAAGTTCTCTCTGACCCACAGATCTTTGTGGCCTGGTTTGAAGAGCTATAAACTGGATAGCACATTTCAGTCTGAGCAGTGGCGTAGCTAAAGGGGGTGCACAACACTAAAGCTGCAATGCTCGGCCAGAGAAAGCCCGGGCATACGTCCTGTGCCAACCTGGGCGTCATAAAAGTGCCATAAGACACTTTTGCATCACACCCGGGGGAAAATTAGGCCAATGCCCAGCCACGTGCTTATCTCCCTACATCATAACTGAAATGGGAAGACCAATGAGTTGTGCCAGCCTAGGTTAGGATTGCACCCTAAGTTTTGCAAAACTTTAGAGATAGAGGCGTGGGAAAGTCTTGTTTGTGGAGATAATGGAAAAGATGAACAGATCTGCCTTGTTACTCCTTAATAGTTACTCCTTAAATGTTACTTCTTAATTGTTCCATGTTGTATGTCCTTTGCCACCTGATAACTAGTCTCAGAAGGAGAATTACAAAATCAATACTCAGGTCGAAGCATGCACAGTGTTGTCACTTTCAGTTCCTTTAGTTGCAAAGTTATGCATGCAAGATACACTTTCAGTTCCTTAGGCTATTCCCCTCTCCCAAAAATGTTGATGTAATAGTGTGTAGTGGTTTAGAAATTAGACCTAAAAGAGGCTGGTTCAAATCTTGCTCAGCTATGACGCTTCCTGCAAGACCTTGGGGCAGTCATACACTCACTCTCAGCCTACCTCACATGGTTCTTGTGGGAACAAAAGGAGGGGAGGAATCACTGTGAGCTCCTTGGAGGAAGTGGTATAAAAATGCTGTAGCTAGGTAGGTAGGTAGATAGATACACAAAGGCTGAAATCCTATACACACTTCCCTGGAAATAAGGGCAAAATCCAGAGTAACTACGGGGAGTCTTTGCTCTGGTGTAAGAACAACTTACTCTGGATTGCAATATGAATTTCCCATAGGTTTTCACTAGGTGGTGCAGTAACTATGGGTGCACGTAAAATCTCTTACATGCTCCCGTAGTTACTCTGGATTTGGGGGTATTTCCCATTTAAATCAATGGGCTTACTTTTGTGTAGCCTATGGTTGTTCTAAACATCGACTGGAAAAAAATGTTTGGAAATATCACCATAAAACTGTGAACCTTTATCTGTTTATGGAATAGGAGGTATGCCGTTCTGAACATGCCATTTATTGTGCGACTGGTGGTACCATTTAACCGAGAAAACAGAGCTTGAGCTTTCCTAGATTCTATAGATTCTATACAGATTCCTTTTGTCTTGACTTTGGTTTTTTTCTTGATTACACCTAGAGAGCTTATAATTTTCTCTTTAAAACTTGTCAGTGTCCTTATTATAAATAGGCCCTAATGCATCAGTTAAACTGGAGTCATGAAGATGCTCACTATTGTAGCATTGACATTTTTGGGTCCAGATGAATCATGCATTCTTTTTGAACCTCCACAGTGAAGGAAACCAACTCATCCACCTTGATTCATCCTCTACATAATATGCATCCTGTCATCACATGAGTCATTGATTGATCCGAACTTGGAATTTTAATTCTTCTATTCAGGCAACCTGGTGTTGGTTTTGTTTGGCTGTTTTCTTTAATCAATACTTAAGGCAAATTTTGCTTGCAAATTAGAAAAGGCATCCTATCCAGTTGGGGATTTTTAAAAAAATATATTTTATTTTATTTTATTTCAGCCCATCTGAACCAGCTAAATGTTCACCGGATGAAATACTCCTCTGCAAATATTTCAGTTTGGCAGACAGAGATATTTGGGACTCTTGTGTCATGGGTACAACCCTTTCCAGGCATTTCCATGGAAGTGAAACATCGTGGAGAGGTGGAACACAGAGATGGCACCAGATGTTGGGTGGGTGGGAGGTTGGAAATGGACTCCTTCCACTTGGAAGAGAAGCACTTAAATCTGACTTGGCTTGTAATGAGTTCAGTTCACTGACAGCTACCTCATCCTTCCCTGCTATTCCCACCCCAAACTCCGCATGGTCAGCTGAAGGTCTAATATTATGGAGAGACTATGCACATAAGAAAATTATGTGTAACCCTAAGGTTCTGTCCAGACGCCCAGTGAACCTTAGGGTTGCAGTTCACAGTAAGCATAGTTATAACCCTGAAAGCACTTTCCTCCTGGTTGGTGGGAGTGAGGTCCTAGGTGGCCTGGAGACACTAGAGCCAAGTGAACCAGGCAACTAGAATCTTTGCTCTGGGGGGCAGGGGAAATGGGCAGCACTATTGTGTGCCCATCCATTGGCAGCCATTCCCCAGAGGAGGCATGATCCCAGCATCCATGGCGCAACTGTTGAGGACTGCACAAGGAGATGCACCATTGACCAGCTGGCCCTCCATGCTCACTGCACTCACATCTTCCATGGAAGAAGCACTTCTGTGATCACCAGGTGCAGGTTAGGCCACTGCCTCCTCCACAAGGTGCTTTGCCCTCCTTCAAACGTGGCCACCCATTTAATGCTCTGGACATTGGCTCTGGAAAATGCTCTGGAAAAGGCACATTGCTTCTGGGCACCCCGTTTCTTTCATTTCTTAACCAGACTTCCTTTCTTGTACCTGCGACAAACACATTCATGGTTTCGTTGGCTCTCCTCTGCTTGGCAACTTGCTGATGGCCGTCTTCTCAACAGGACTGTGTTCCCAGCATTTCTCAGACTGCCCACAGATGCGGCCAAGAGATACAGTTACAATGGAATCCCAGCCTAAAGCCGTTAGCAGCAAAGCTGAAATCCGAGGCTGGCCCTGGGTTTAGATTACACAAAAGAAAGATCAAGCAAAATCTGGTGGAAGGAGCACCATCAGCTGCAGGATTGACGAAAACTGTCCCTGCAACAGCTGCGCCTGGCCGGGAGAAGGCAAATGAAATAATCTCTCCAAGTGTCTGATAAAAAGAAAGTGGGATTTCAGGAAATCCGCCTGCTCAGATCTCGGCCCAGCTGTGTTGATTTTTGGAAAGTTACACTTCAATGTTCTAAACCCACATGATCAAAAGAAAAGCATTAAGGGAGGCTAAGGAAGGTAGCCCAAGACAATCTAGCCCAGATGAGGTACACAGTGTTAAGCCTGCCTGGTTTGCTCATGGTCCTGCCAGACAGATCAAGTCTCGTGATCCACTCCTGGGAACTGACATGTTCATGTTGAGAGCGGCGCAGCACATTTCGGTCTGGTTCCACACTGACTGTCGATTTTGGTTCTTCTGGAACACCTGTGCTTACATGTGATGGGGTCTGCCTTTTGGGCTTAGATATCCAACACGTAGAAATGCATGTTTAATCAGTCCATGCATGTCTCTCTTGTGGCCAAGTGATCTGTTCGCCTCTGACGGGAACGATTCCCAAACTTGCTGTGGTTAGGGACCCCTCCTTCATGGCATCCTGTTGCAGTGGCAACACAAGTGAGAGATTGTGTGCGAGCTCAGGTGGTGTTTGGGGAGCTCATAAAAAGAGGCTGCAGAGGACATCCTATGGCACCCCTGTGAGTTTGCTGTGGCACCCTTTTGGGACACATTTTGGGAACTACTGCCTAATGGGAACAGGCACAACATGTGAACAGAATATACCTGTATATATGGCCATTCATCCATGACATAACATGCAAAGGAGATGTGAATCTGAGACTTGCAGCACAATCTTATGTATGTCTACTCAGAAATAATTCATATTCTCTTCAGTGGGGATTACTCCCAAGAAAGTGTGGCTAGGTATAAGAGGACAGGATAAGTGTGGATTGCAGCCTTGGGCTACAATCCTATGCATATTTACTTGGGAGTAAGTCCCAATTGAACACAAGAATTTTTAATTCTGGGTAGACATGAATTAGACCTTACTGTGGCTTCCATATCCCATTCTAGCCAATGTCAGATGCTGGCAAACCAAATATCTACAGTATGGAATGGATGGTTTTTCTTTTTAACATGAACTTCCACACTTCCCACCATCTGTGTCCGCTTTGCCTTGTCCTCTATGATTTCTGATCTCAGCAGGGGAGGAATTCCTTTGCCTGGTCCAGATGGTTTGACTTGCCCTCCATCTTCATTATCAAACCCATTCCTTCAACCTGCCTTGAAAGCAACTCAGGAACGACCGTGAAACCTCAGCCAGAACTACTGAAAAGCAGTTGGCCCAGTTGTCTGGGGAAAGAATTAAGCATCAGACTGATTGAATTTGGTTTGATTTTGTCATAGGGGGAGTTAAAAATGTTCCTGTGGAGGATGTCACCTCCGTCCATGACATCACTTCCAGGTTAATGACATCACTATCTGGTGGGAACTGATGGATTGTCATTCTAAAAAGTGAGTCCTAGCTGAATTTTTAGGAATCTCTGTTCCGATGTGTGCTCCTTCACACCCTTATTTTCTGCCTGAATCTTCTCTGGAATTTGGAACCAAAATATTTGGACCGGAACCATTTAAGACCATGGTTTTGAAAATGGTGCATTTACTGACATGTCATGGTTGCTCTCTCTCTCTCTCTCATCAATCAATCAATCAATCAATCAATCAATCAATCTATCTATCTATCTATCTATCTATCTATCTATCTATCTATCTATCTATCTATCTATCTATCTATCTATCTATCTTTTCTTCCCAGTTGCCTATAAAATAAGTCTCAGCTGCGGCACTAGCTTGCCTGGTATCTCACTCATCTTTGTGGGACCATGTGCGAACAGATCAGGGTGGGGGTGGCTGACTTGGCTCAATTTGCGAGGTTGCACGTTGCTAGCAGACAAATAAAATGAGAAGCCTAACTCTGGTTTTGCAAGACGGCAGATGTGGTGGTGCTTTGTGCCAATATTTATTTTACAAAAATGTTGCTTGCCACAGATGAGACGTACATTGTGTGGCTCGTCCTGACTACATCGAAGTGGGCTGTGCAACAAAGACAAGGCTGGGGGGAGGAAGGCAACATTGATGTTTTAATACTGTTTTGAGGGCCATGTGGCTGATTCTGTCTTTGTAGGTTGCCAGGGATGCCCTCTGATAGCTTGAGGCCTGAAGCAGAGCATCCCATTCATCCCCATCTTCATTACCTGGTTGTTCCCTCCACACTGTCTCTGCTTTCTTATGCAGAGTAGGATAATTCAGACTCACTGGGTGTTTAAACTTTCAACTTTAGGGCAATTGCATTGAGCAATTGCATTGAGGAGGGAATTTCAGTAGGTGCAGCTTCTCATCTCATGGATCACAAGCTAAACCTGCTGAAGATACTGTTGCCTGATGATGATTCAGTGACAGACATGGCTCCCCCCCTTTCATAAGGAGGAGAGAAAAAGGGTGACCCTCAGTAGCAGGCTGTGTGTGTGGGATGTGTCCGAGAGGCCACCCCAAGATTTATGTATTTACCAAGTCAAGAGTTTTCTTGTCATGGAAAGATTTAGCCACTACTGCAGTTTCCAGTTTTGCCCAGGATATGTCCAGCTGCTGGGAATGTGATCTCCACAGTAACCTTTGAGGCTCCTTCCATGTACCCCCTTTTTTAATTCCACAACAACCCTGTGAGGTAGGTAATGGTTCTACAGGGAGCTTGCAAAACTCTTCTCTCCCAGGCGGTCATCATCTGGCATCAGGAACTGCCTTCCTAGTTTCCAGCAAGAGTTTTCAGGTCAGCCAAATTGTAAACAGCAATACCTTCTGGCTCTGATATCTCATGACAGCTTTATCAGCTTGCAGTCTCCCATCCAAGAGCTCTCCAGGTCCTTCCCTATTTAACTATCTTCAGCAGTCCTGCACTCAACCACCAGACCATGCCTGCTGCCACCATGATGGCAGGAGTGTCCCTGGCTGCAGCTGTGATTTGGCTAGCTAGTGGTGGCTGCAACCACAAGGAAAAAATGTTTATTGATATGATAAAAGATATACAAAGTTATTCAAGCATCCCTAACTTATTACATAGGTTTAGGATCACAGTACTGCACAAAAATGACAACTGTTGAAAAGTTGAACCCAGTCTTTTTCAGCTTGCAAATGCAAAATGGACACCAAAAAGACATAAATATCACTTGCAAATGCCTAAATAATACACATTTATTAATGCATAGCCAAAATACATAACAAATTACAGTTAAATGAACAAAGGCATGTGTGGGGAATGAATATCTTATGCATTTGAATGATGGTCATTTACTAAAGAAAGCCATAAGAAAATGCCAAAAACAGTTTGATCACCATATGTATCAATATCAGGGAAACTATTTTAACCTTTGAAACAGCAGAGAGAGAGGTGGAAAGAGTGGAGCAGATGTTAAATAAATGAATCCTGGGTATAACTGAAAGGTGTTGAATGAGGGGAATTGTCAGAAAACAAACTGTCAGAAAGTTTATATAAACATACAATATAACTGTATAAATGTACATATATTTGATATATAGAGTTCAAAAAGAAAAAAAAGTTCACCATCTGCATTCCCACTCTGGCTACTATTATTATTCATTTGAAGGCTATTACTGATAAATTTTGGTGCCAAAAGTGATGGGGCCCAGGTCCCAAGTGACCTTGGGCTGCCACTGGATCTTAGTATACAAAGAAAGGTTGAGCTCATGCTACTTTAAAGCCTTTATGTGTCTTGCTACCACATCCTTGAAAACGCTAGCCTAGCTGGAGATGCAACCCTTTCTTATCCAGAGTTGGCCCCCTCCTGGTGCCAAAAGTTTCCCCTGTTCTCCATGGAGAGTTCTGGAATGAGATGGGGCCTGCTGTTGACAATACTATAAAACTGTCAGTGCGAAGGCAATTTGTCAGATTTGAACCTGCGCTACATCACTCAAGTCCCAGCTATTTTGTTCCAGCAAACCTCCCATCTTTTTCTGCCGCAGGACATGTTTCCTCTGGCTTGTTCAATTAAGGAGTCTATTACGTCCTTCAAAGGCCCGTTCCAACACTCCCATTCTAGTCCCCATCGGAGGATGACATAACATCTGGGGGGAATTTGTCATGGGTAATGCACAGGTGTGTTAACAGAGGTTAGGGAGGTCTAGCTTGCAACATATATTTCAGGTGTCATCTGTTTTAAAATCCGGGTGGGTTTTAAAGAGTGTTACAAAGGAATCACCTTTATACCAAGGCAGATCCTTTTCATTCAATATTGTCTCAACAGACATGCCCCCAAATCTTGAGTAACGACGGGACCATGTAAGAGACTTTACATGCACCTGTAGTTACTGCACCACCTAGTGAAAACCTATGGGAAATTCATATTGGAATCCAGAGTAAGTTGTTCTTACACTGGAGCAAGGACTCCCTGTAGTTACTCTGTATTTTGCCTTAAGAAATGCATTTCAGGAAAGATCTTTCCCATCCCTGTTTGAAGGTACAGTACCAGGAAGCGAATCTACAGTCTTCTCAGTTCAAAGCAACTATTCTGTTATTGAGATGAGGTTACAGGCATAAGAATAATGGACAAGCAAGGCTATGTGGTGTTTTGAAAGTCAGCACCAGGAATACATGCGCCATCAGGTGGAGTGAGTAGTACAGGTCCAACCTTGTTATACACTTATTTTCTATACATAGATTTGACTCAACATGAATGGCCATTGCAAATCACAATTTACAAAAAAACCTGTTTTTTATTGTTGTGGAAGGGTAGTGATACAAGCAATCATTCCATTTTTTCAGTCCCAGAATCAAACCTCTGCAAATATAGAGTCACTACGTTATTCAGTTAGGCATAATAGAGGAGCAAGAAACTTGGAAGTTGGTCATAAAAACCTATTTTTCCATTGTTTTCTTTATATACAGATTTTTTTATCCATGGAAAGTTCTGGAACATAACCCTAGTGGATAACACCTGTAATTTGATGTACTGTCTATTCTATGATTCTATGGGCAAAATTCAGAGTAACTACAGGGAGTCCTTGCGCCGATGTAAGAACAATTTACTCTGGATACCAATATGAATTTCCCATAGGATTTCACTGGGTGGTGCAGTAACTACGGGTGCACGTAATGTCTCTTATGTGCTCCTGTAGTTACTCTGGATTTGGGGCTATGATTCTATGATCTCTTGAACCCTTTCCTATGGAAAAAGTTGCCATGCAACAATGTCATACTTTAGGGTCTAACCCAAGGGTGTCCAACAGGCGGCCCGGGGGCTGCATGCGGCCCAGGATGAGGGTGGATGCGGCCCTCCTGCAAAGCTGGCCAACATCATTGGGAAAACCGATTTGTGGCAGCAGCCATTTTCAAATTTCGTGTGCTTATCTATGTACTGCCCTGGGTGGTCATCACAAAGCTGGTCTGGGCTGCCTGGCACCTCCCCCTACCTGCCTCCTGGCACTCAGAGCACTGCAGGCCCCTGAAGACCTTGTAGCGCTCACCCATCCGCATCCCCAAAAAGCAGCCTCAGCCTCTAACCCAGCCGCTGCCTGCTGCCCTTGAGACCTACTCAGAAGTAAGCCCCGTTAAAGTTAATGAGGCTTACTCCCAAGTTGCAGTCTGAGAGCCCAATGATGCATAGGATGAGCTGTGATCCTCTCCAAGCTTAACCTTGGAGATATGCTGCAACCCTAACCATGTCTACTCAGAAGTAAGGCCCATTGTACCCAGTGGGTCTTATTCCCAGGAAAGTGTGTTCAGGATTGCAGCATATCTCCAAGGTTAAGCTTGGAGAGGATCACAGCCCATCCTATACATCATGCCTCCTCAGAAGTAAGCCCCACTAACGTCAACGAGGCTTACTCCCAAGTTGCAATCTGAGAGCCCAATCCTATGCATGGCTACTCAGCAGAAAACCCTATTATAATCAATGAGTCTTACTCCAAGGTTTAGCTTGGAGAGGATCGCTGCCTGTCCTATGCATCATACCTATTCAGAAGTCAGCCCCATTAAAATAAATGAGACTTACTCCAAGGTTTAAAAATGTAGGACAAAAAGATAGGACATCCTACATTTTGTCCTACATTTAAAAAAAAAGTTGTTAGTGTTTATGTGCGGCCCAAACCAACTCGTCTTCTTCCAATGTGGCCCAGGGAAGCTAAAAGGTTGGACACCCCCATGACCCATACCGTGTATGTCACTCGAAATTCTACTAAGTGGTGCAGTAGCTAAAAACTGGCTTTCCATGATGGCCACATGTTAACCATAAAGAGACTTTGCAGCCTTGCAGAAGACCAACGCCATAAGCGACGCATCACTACTTGGAGCAGGCAGCCACAAAGCTGTTGACGGTGATGAATGAATTTCAAAGTCACACCCTGGGAATGTGACATCATCAGTGGCCTTCTTGCATTGCAAGATATTTTAAAAATTGCCCTCTTGGAATCTAGAAAGCTTTCTGAGTGATCTCCGATGCAATTGCTCTTAGTTGGGGTTGGAGTAGCAATTTTCCTCTACAAATGGACAAAAATAATTCATGATTAAGGCTGCAATCTTTAGTTGGATTCCACTTTATGCTGACACTTGGAAATCCCATTGGACTTGGTGGAACTTACTTCTTTGTAGACATATCTAGGATTGGGCTGTCAGAAGCTTCTTGCCCACAAGGACCCCTCCATCCCGCCTGTTCAAGAATGCTTTTTGCAGAGCCATTAGAAAGAAATCTTTGAAGTGTTTTGCTACAAGCCGGGGGCTCGTGCCAAAACTATGACCTCAGAGACGGTATTTCTGAGGTTTTACAATGTAAAATAGGTATGTGTGTGTGTGTACAACAACCATCTGGGTTTTTCTTTCCCGGTAAGCAAGGAAAATTCTGATTGGCACCCGCAGTGCAATTAAAGTGGTCATCGTTGATTTAGGAAGCGCATGACCCATAAGAAGCACTTACTATCCTGGTTTAGAAAAATTAAAAGAACAACTCCCATTTCAAGGGCATTTTTGCCCTGCTTCACGCAGTGCCCTGTCACGCAGCCAAGTCGGCACAACTTTCCAGCCTCCATAAAAGGAGAAGCGTGGAGCATTTGGAGGGGCCGAAGAACCTGAAAATGGAATGGGCTGCTGTTAATTCTCACTTTCAACAGTTGCTTATTATGTGTGGGCTTCCACTTTGCCTTGGATCTGGACCAAAGAAAGCACAAACTCTCAAAGTGTTGCTTACAGAACCATAGATCATTAAGGATGGTGAACGTTTAGCTGCATACATGTTCCCCAAAGCTGGCTCTTTTATGAGGACTTGTCGGGACCTTCCCAGGCAGCCCTCCTTCTTTTCAGTTCTTGACATGTGCGCACACATGGGCCACTTTACATAGTGACTTTTGATATCACGGCCAGGGAATTGAAAAGGGGTTTACAACAGGCAGTGGGGGAATTGGGGAGATCTGGCAGCTCTCCTTCTCATTACATATCTATGCATACCAGGTCTAGGAGGAAACTCTCCACCAATATCAGGCCACAGAAAGAGCTGTGCTGATTCTGAACCTGATGGGGAAGAAGGCTTAATCTGACTTGGCTTAACCTGTCGGCCAAGAAGGCACCAGGGCTGGGATGCTTGAGTCACGGGAAAGCAGGTCGGCAAAGGAAACATAGAGCAATTGGAATGTAGAAGTCATTGCCAGCTGGAGACAGGATGCTGTTTCCACTGATGGATGTGTCAAGCCACCCTACTGGATGGTCAATTGGGTATGAAGGATTTTACACGACACCCTGAAATGTATTGATTAATTACACTGTTTGAGATCCTGCCCTTCCAAAGAAGTATCTGTCCCCTCTGTCCCAAAATGGCTCACATAGACACTATTAAATATACTGGGGTCCCTTGTTATCCACAAGAGTTCCATTCCAGAGCTTTCCATGGATTAAAAAATCCAATGTATAAAGAAAACAATGGAAAAATAGATTTCAGGACCCACTTTCAGGTTTCTTACTTCTCTGTTGAATCATAGAATCATAGAATCCTAGAGTTGGAAGGGACCTAGTAGGTCATCTAGTCCAACCCCCTTCCTGCAGCAGGAAATCCTCCTAGAGCATCCCCAACAGGTGCTCGTCGAGCATTGTGCTAATTGAATAAGGTAGTGTCTCAATATCTATAGGGATTTGATTCTGGGACTGAAAAATGGAATGATTGCTTGCATGACTGTCTTTCTACAACAGTAGAAAAGCAGTTTTTTAAATTTTGATTTGCAGTGGCCATTCGTGTTCAATCATGCAGATAAATAACTGTTTTGGCTCACATACACACTGTTAAAATATGGAGGAAGTATTTGGGGAAGGTCTTCCAAAGATTTTAATGAGAAGGTAGGATAGCCCGCTAATGGAACCAGGTGAAAGGGAGATTGTGGCAGAGTGATAGAAAGCAACCAATATCCATCAGGTGTAGAGTTGCCGTATGTCCCGAAAAGCAGGGACAATCCCAATTTTTGGGATTGTGTTCACATATTGGAAAATGGGACAGAGGGTCCTGACCTGATTTTGGAATTATGGCAACCCTAATTAAGTGTCTAAGCCCAATTTGCCCATCATTATGCCCTGGTGTCCTCTTCCTGCAACTGAATTATTTGGAGAAAAAAAGCAGGAAGAGTAAAGTGGAAGGATGAGGATGAGGATGTTTTCTGAGTTCCCCGCAGGTGGCAGGTGATTTCCATCCTCTGTCTTCATCACACATGCGAAGGACATCATCAAGGGTGCCTCAATTTCATTTAGATACTCAGAGGGTCTGCAAATGATCATCTGTGAGGATAGCGTGCTTTGCCCCAAATAAACCGAGTGCAGGAAAGGGCAGATCTGCAAATCTCACCAACAGAGACCGAAATAAGAAACACATGAAAAAGGCCAAATTCTCATCAGTTGGAAATCTGGAAAAAGAATTCCACATTGTTCCATGTGCACATGTGAACAACTCCTTTTGATGACAACCAAGGGGAAGGAGAAGGGGCGGAGAAGAGCTGGCTTTGAGTTGTCCCCGTAAAAAGCCTTCCAGACATTGACGTGGCCTGGTTCTGTAGCACCTGGCTAGCTGGAGTCTCACCCAGTAAAAAAGAGTGTTGGGAATGAGTTTTCAAGGAATATAATCAGATTGGATAGTTGTCCCCCTTTTAAAATACTATTCGAAATTGAACAAAGTTAAATGCTTCGGACCTTCAGAAGCAGCATGCAATTGGAATGTATATTCCAGCAGTTGATAGTGTTGATAGATAAGTGGTTGAAGATTGGGGTAAGGGAGGGTCTCTAGTGACGCTCCAGTGGTGGCTCACTCCCCCAGCCACCAACAGCCATTGATCCACTTGACTTTGCTATTTCAGGTGCAACCCTAAGAAATTTAGGCCGGCCTAACTCACATGGTTTATCTTTCTGTGATAGTGTGGGGAGCAGTGATGGGATTCAAAGAAATTAACAACCGGTTCTATGCTTATCTGGCAGCCAGTTTTAAATTGCTATTTTAAAACTTTATATGTCCTATCTCTCATTAACAATCAGTTGTATAGAGTAGGTGCGAACCTGCTGGAGCCCACCACTGGCGGGGAGTTCCACGTACACCTGTACATTGGCCTAATCACACCCCTCACCCTAGAGTGGGGAAGAAGTGCCTTTTGTTACTTTTTTGACACCCTCAAGTCAGCACAGGACTTATGCCGGGGCTTACACTGGCCTAAGTTGAGTTTAGGATTGCAGCCTTCATCTATTTTCAATTACAGTATAACCACATTTCAAATCTTGTCCTCATGTTCTCCTCTTCCATCAGATGTCATCAACCTTCCATGATGTTTGTGATATTCTTATGTTTTATTCCTGATTTCTCATTCACATGTGTTATATAGTTTTTATATAGGTCCTTTTTCTAGTGGTCAAAACAAATTTGCAAGCTATACAAGTCTCTGCTTTGACATTCATCCATTATTAATCCATGCTTTGGTCCGAATCAGATGAAATTGCTGTGCTATACTTCTGACTATGGGCTGTAAAAGCCCTGTTCAGGATCTGGATACTGCAAGGGCCACCTCCTCCCGCATATGCATTCCCATAGGCTGCAATAGGGATTGTTTCAAGTACACTTGGCTTCAGAGATGCAAAGGGCATCCATAAAGTGCAGGATCTTTTTGGTGGTGTCACCAGACTTGTGGCATGTCCTCCCCAGTGGAGGTTCAGTTGCACTAATTCAGAAGATCTGTTACAATCTGGATCTTCTGTTTCACTTTGGGAGGTGGGGATTTGGCTGAGATGATGGTTGATTTTTTCATCGTGAATTTATTTGATGTTCTTTCTGTTTCCTGATGTTTTAATTTTTTATTATTTTTTTGTAAGCCGCCCAAAAGCAAGAAAGTCTTAATGGAAATTTTTATAAAATAATAAATAAAAATACAACAACAATGTACCCTTGGAAGATGGTTGTTCAGGTCTCTAATTCAAGTCTCATATGCTTAATGGTCTGTTTGGCATTGCAGTGAAAATTGTAAAATTCAAATGAATGAATATGGCATTTCTGAATGGGGACTTACTGGAAGGGAGGGCAAAAATAGCAGATATACTTTCCTGACGGCACATCACGCACACATACACACACACACACAAACACACACACACACACACACACACACACAGAGAGAGAGAGAGAGAGATAGAGAGAGAGAGAGAGAGAGAGAGAGAGAGAGAGCTTTAATAATATTATACAGGGTTTGTTTCTTTTCATGGGGACAGAAACTATCAACCCCAAATCAGCGCAATAAGTGAAAACACTCCCAGCGTCATAAAATGCCCTGGGAAAGATGCCACATTAATAACAAGAAAAATGTGAAGGAGTGTACTAAGAAAAAGCCGTTAAAGAAAAACGCAGGCCCTTGTAAAAATCCACTCCAACAAAAATTGTAGGCAAGATTTATTTTTAATGGGGTGGGGATTTTTAGTTTTCCTCCAAGGAGTTTTGATTTGGGGAAATAAAGGAGACATTTATTTGCCATGGAGACAATTGCTCGATAAAAGATAAATCTGGGGAAGCTTGTTAAAGAAGCAACAGCACAAAATCTGTCAATTGGATACATTTTGTGATTGTGTCGAGCCAAGTTGATTTTGTGTCATTGTCAAGTGTGGTTGGACAGTTTCCTTAAAAACAGCAAACCTATTGATTCCTTCTAATCCATGGGCCCAAGCGTTTGGACAGCTATACAGGAAGTGCCCTATTCCATTTTCTCTAACATTAGGCATCCAGCAGGCCTTATAGCCTAGTGGGCAGAGAGCTGACCAGGAGGCTCACACTGGGCTTGCTATGAAAATAAATATCCATGGAAAAGCCATGAACCCATGGATGGGGTCTGGTAGGATGCACCATTGCCGTTGTCCTCAAATCGGTCCCTAAAATCTTTTTTTAAAGTTGAAATTGTTCTACTTGCAGTATTTTCTGCAGTAAAAATCGCAGCATTTTCTTTTTCAGACTGAGAGCACAATCCTACCCATGTCTACTCAAAAGAAAGCCCCACTGTGTTCAATCGGTCTTACTCCCCAGGAAAGTGTCTTTAGGATTGCAGCCTGAGTCAAATACCATATTTACTCAAATCTAACGCTCACCTTTTTCAGCTTAATATTGAGCACAATCCTAACCATGTCACCTCAAAAGTAAGCCCCATTGTGTTTAATTGTTTTACTCCAAGGAAAGTTTCTTTAGGATTGCACCTTACCCTACAATCCAGAGTAACTACGGGAGCATGTAGGAGACATTACGTGTACCTGTCGTTACTGCACCACCTAGTGAAAACCTATGGGAAATTTATATTGCAATCTAGAGCAAATTGTTCTTACCCCAAAGCAAGGACTGTCCGTAGTTACTCTGGATTGTGCCCTTAGTCTCCAAAATTAGATTCAATATTAGATCAAATTAGAGTGCTCATCTAAACATTAGATTAGAGTGCACATTGGATTCAATGGTGCATTATATACAGTTTACTTGTAATAAAAAAGGTAACATAAACCAATTGTTGTATAAAGCAGGGCAATTAGGAAAAAATCATGACATAAACCCATTGTCATATTATTATAATCATATAACTAATTTAATGCAGTAAAATTAAATTTTGCGCCTTCTTTGCAGCTGCACATTACAATCGCCAGTAAATAGTTTTTATTGCAAGCCTTTAAAAATCAGGGTGTGCGTTAGATTCGACAGTGCATTAGATTTGAGTAAATACAGTATTTTTGAAAGCCTTGTGGTATTCAGAATGGCTACTGTTGCCCATTTCATCCACCTAATAATGTTGTGGTGGCACTTAAAACATGAAATTGGAATGGGACGGAGCAGGGAGGTTATTAAGGGGGGTCTCCAAAACAAGCATTTGGAAACCCTACCTTGGACGCAGTGGCATAGCTATGGAGGAGGTTGCCCAGGTTGGCTCAGATGGTGAGTGGCAGGAAGGGTCTTCAACTCTACCACCCCTGGAGCTATACCACTGTTTTGATTAATTGTAAGTTTTGTTTTGATGGTAAGTTGCTCTGATACCCTTCTTAGCATTATTTCAAGTGAGGGGTTTGAGCAGCCGGACAGACACTCAACCAGTTGACTTGTCTCTCATAATGAACATTGCATTCTCCTCCATGCCGCTTCTTCCAAAGGGAAGGCAATATGGTGGAAAAAATGTCTGTGGATTCTCTCCATCTTTCAGGTGCGAGGACTGAAAGTGTCTTGGGACCTCCATAATGGTACAATCCAGAGTAACTATGGGAGCACATAAGAGACATTATATGTACCCATAGTTACTGTACCATCTAATGAAAACCTATGGGAAATTCATACTGCAATCCACAGCAAATTGTTCTTACACCAGAGCAAGGACTCCCCGTAGTTACTCTGGATTGTGCCTTAAGTCAAGAGATCAAGCAATGGTTCCACTCACAGCTGAGCCGTTGCAAGGTTTGTCAAGTCCCTAACATCTGGTCTCCACACGGTCCTGCTCATTGCCGAGCCAGCTTCTGCCTTCCAGATGGGAAAAGGAATGAAATGCTGTGATTTTATTTTCAGACCTCCTTAAAGGTCAAAGTTACATGACTCATGATCACAGGAGTGGGGATGGGGACACATTTTTTCATGGGCCTGTTCTGCTTTTGAAAGGGTTTCCTCACATTCTTCAGCATAATTATGCTGCTGGTTGTGACATCAAGAACAAAAAGGGTGTCAGGAGGGTGTCAGGAGATCCATCCTTTCACCTCTCAGCATAGGATGGGGCTGAAATACTGGTGGTGGGAGCCAGATTGATAATAAGATTCAAAGAGATTTGGGGATGAATTCAAAATTAATTGTAAAAACAAATAATAAATGCAAGCAAAATAGAAGACATGTATTTTTAAGGACTTCTGTTGTGGTTCCTTTTGTTGTTTTGTGGGTTAGCGAAACAAGTCAGTCCAGTGATTCCTGGACTTCACATGCCACAGTGCATTCACAGGAACACTGGGGGATATCCTCCCAGTTGGCCATCCAGATTTGCTGGGATCTCATGCTAATCTTGCAAGATCTCATGCGGTCTGTGGTGTGGTGCCACCATGACATGGAACAAGTGAAGAAGGGTGCCATCATTCCTGGAAACTGTTGAGTGAGCATCATCCTTCTTTCAAAGGAACGAGACCTGTACCATTGGCATGCTTATCTAGTACAGGGGCCTCCAAACCTTTTGGCAGGAGGGCCACATCATCTCTCTGACACTGTGTCTGGCACCAGAAAACTAATTTACATTTCAAATTTGAATAAATTTGAATAAATTTACATATAAAATGTATTGGGATGGATTGCAAGGTTTGCTCAAGGGCCAAATAGAGGGGTTTTGCCAGGGCCATATTGAGGCTTACCAAGGGCCGCATCTGGCCCCTGGATGGGGGTTTAGAGACCCCTGGTCTAGTAGCTAGGCTCTTTGCTGCCTTATTGTATCCAATTTTCAAATATTGATGCAGTGAAGAACTGGTGTAACAATCATTTGCTTACTCGATGAGGCTTCAATGATAGCAGATCTAGCCTCAGTGCTAGAAGGCTGGATAGGATTGAGATGGCAAGAATAGTCATTCAGTTTTTGGCGCAGGTGGTTAGAGAGGGGTGGAACAATCAGTCTTGGGGGGAGCCTCACCCCTTCAGAGTCAGTCCCATGGAGCAAAACAAAATAGGAGCAAAACATGGAGCAGGGAGCAAAACAAAATAGGAATATAGGGATATAGGAACTATATACTGTAGTATCCCTATATTTGTGTGTGTGTGTATATATATATACAGTACATACTAGCAAAATTAACCTGACATTGCAAGAGTAAAATACCCCCAGTACACTATTCCCCCACAAAGCACCATTCCCCTCCTTGCACCATACCCTTCTGTGCATCATCCTCCTATGCACCATCTCCTCCATTCAACATCTCCCCCATGCAACATCTCACCTCATGTAACTCCCCCGTGCAACATTTCCCATGCACCACCACCACCTCCCCGTGCAACATCCCCCCATGCACTCCCCCATGCACCACCACCCTTGTGCACTACCTCTCTCTGTGCAACATCTCTCCCATGTACCACCACCCTCATGCATTATCCCCCACGTGCAAAATGCCCTGTGCACCACCACCACCCCTGTGCAACATCCCTCTGTGCACCACCCCATGCACCACCATCACCACCCCATGCACCCCTCATGCACCTCCACCATGCACCCCCACCCCCACTGTGCACCATGTCCCCTTGCATCATCCTCTTCTGTGCACCATCCCTCCATGTGCACCATCCCTCCACATGCACCACTTCCCCTGTGCAACATCTCCCATTCACCTTCCCTGTGTAGCACCATGCCCTGTGCACCATCCCTCCCATGCACCATCCACCCACAACCATGGGCACCCCTACCAGGTAGGTGCAGGATTTGAGGCTAGGTGTTGATCAGACTTCCATGTTAGGTATAGGCCAAAAATGTATTTCACCCCTTTTCACCCCCTTAAGGGTTAAATTTCTCAAAACCAGTTCTTAGTTGGTGATCACATCATGGAAGGAATACCCTCCCCAAATGTGGTCTACCCACTTAATTTCGAGGGCTACAAATCTATTTCATTGCCAGCCCACAAACCTTCGGGTAAAGGCCGACTGATCGGAGGACTATTCAAACCTTTCTTGTCCCAGATATTTTGTTTATGGCAGACAGCCATTGTATGATACAAGTGGTCAAATTTAACCTACCTTTGGGTATCTTGATCCTTTGCAATGTATATGTACCACCTAAATCTGTTAAGCTTCATAGAATCAGTCAATGGGATTATTTGTTCCAAGTCTTATGGACCCATGTGGACTGGCTCCTCCTTGCTGGGGACTTTAACGCCCGTGTTGGTACAGGAGCAGACATTTTTACTCAGTTGGCCAAAGATATCCCTTTACCGGATTTTGCTTATTTTTGTAGAAGTTCCAAAGACAAAGTAATCAATGATAACGGAGTCTCCTTGGCCAATATGTGTGTGGCCTACGGACTCATATAGCTAAATGGTCTTATAGAGGGTGATAAAGATGGTGAACTTACTTTCATGGTGCCCTGGGGAGCCAGTGTTATGGATTACATCTTGGTATCAAAACCCTTACTATCATGGATCACTAATTTTCAGATTGAACCCCCATTTCTTAGCAACCACCTGCCCCTTAGCTGTTCTCTATCTATTGGGAGCCATAACCCTCTCCCTTCTCCACCTCTCACAACTCAAGAACCGCTTAATTGCCCAGCCTACATCAAATGGGACAAGAAGTCTAGGAGTGCATTTTCTGCCCTGGTCGATAAAGGAACCCTCCTTTACTGCGCCACGTCTGACGATTCACCTGGTTTTGATTCCTATTCAGTCGTATATAATTTGCTCATTAAAGTCCTGTTAAAAGAACTGGGCTAAGTCAACGCTGTCAAGGTGAATGACTCGTTGAAGATACAATACTCCCCCTTCAATAAAACTTGCCAGAAACTTAAGCTCACTCTTCGCCAAATTTACAAAGGAATATAAAGAAAAGGGTAATTTTAGCCTTCCCGCGGAGTATTTTAACATTAAATCCCAACTCACCTTGGCCATAAACTCTAACCAGCAGCAACCCATCATGGACCGATGGGATTCCTTGATTAAGGCATCCAGAGCCCAAAACCAAAAGCTTTTTTGGAAAATTATTAACTCCATTCCAAAGCACGTGAGCGCTTCTTTTTCCTTGACAATTCCTCCATCTTCATGGGAAACACATTTTAGAACTCTGTTTAAGGCTCAGGAATCTCCCCCGATTCATTTAGAGCTAGAGGACCTGCCTTTATGGCTACCAGTCTCCCAGGAGGAAATTTGGTCCCTTATTGCTCATCTCAAGGCTGGCAAGGCTGTGGGCCCTGATTTTATCCCATCTGATTTAATCAAATATGCACTGCAGTGGTGGGCCCCCTTTCTAGTGGACAGATTCGGGCTAGTACTTAGCTATTGGACACAATCTTTTATAGTTCCTATTCATAAAGAGGTGATAAATCAAATCCAACTAATTTTAGACCTATTAGTCTCCTCTCTATCCCAGGGAAACTTTACGCATCACATTTACTCTCTAAGTTATCTACTTGGATTGAGGACAACAACATTCTGGGCTCTGAGCAAGCGGGCTTTAGAAGTGGAAGATCCACTATGGATCATTGCTTAGTATTGTCTCATCTAGCTGAGAAGCAATTATGCCGTCCTCATTCCAAATTATTTACTGCTTTTTTGGATCTTAGAACAGCTTTTGATCTTATTGATAGGAATCTACTCTGGAAAAAACTTAGCAAATTAGGAATTGACGATAGACTGCTTTGTTTGATTCAACGTCAGTACGGGAATACTTCTTGTCAAATTAGGTATGATGCACGTGGCTATCTTACTGACAAGATCGTCACCAGCAGAGGAGTTAAACAGGGTTGTGTGCTCGCGCCTACCCTGTTTAATCTTTTTATAAATGATTTAGCACCTTATTTAGCTAACATTGATTCCCATTGCCCCAAACTAAACAGTTCTCCAATATATCTGCTACTCTACGCAGACGATATGGTTTTGATTTCCAGAACTCAAGTTGGCCTGAGACGACTCATCTTGGCCACTATAGATTATCTTCACACTAATCATTTACAGCTAAACTTCAACAAATCTAAAATCTTGGTGTTCGAGAAAAGGCGGAAATCTCAGTCTTGGTTATTTAATGGCAAGGCTATCCAACAAGTTAAGACCTTTAAATACGTGGGCCTGTCTTTCCATCATACACTAGCCTGGACACAACAACGTATTTCAGTTATCAAAACAGCAAAACTCCTTGCTCAATCTGTACTCCGTTTCTCTTTAGTGCAAGGTAATTCCTACATTCCCGCGGCGCTTACGATATTTAATGCCAAAGTTACCCCACATCTCCTACATGCCATTCAGATGTGGATACCAGCTTTCAATTTTGAGGTGGAACGCATTCAATCAGTATTTTTATATAAACTTTTTGGAGTGGCCCATTGTGTGGCCTATGCCCTGTTATGTTTGGAGGCTGGCCAACTGAGCCTTGAATTTATGGCATGGATCAAATTTTGTACGTTTTGGCTTTCCGTCTTCTTCAAAGTTGACCACTCACCATTTATTAAGGCTTTATTAACCGATACTTTTTTCATCTTCTGGCCTATCTCTTTTTTATCAAAAAATTCAATCTATCGGACTTTCACCTGAATGCTTAGGTAATAACAATTTACCTAGCGCTTGCAAGATACTAATTCAAAGAATGTTCGATATTGAAAGGCAAAACCTAACTGTAGCAGCTTCTAGAACACGTTCCCCTCTCTTTTCAATTACCGTTCACTATTGGTCTGACTCCCAAATATCTGGCTCTTTTGGAAAACCCCCCACTGCATTTACACTAGCTCGATGCAACATCATGCCCACACAGGAGTTAGCTGCCACTTTTAACCATAGTGTTAGTCCGACTTGCTGAGATTGTTCTCGGGGCACACCTGAAATCCCGGCTCACTAATTCTCGATTGCCCCCGCCACTTGAACCTTAGGGTAATCTATATCTCTAATATCTGGACTCGTTGGTGCTAGTTCAAATACCTCCATACACTCACTGCTGTCCGCCTCGGGCAAAGAGAGTGTCAACAAAATTGCCTTATTCCTTAATGCTGTGTTATTGAGGAAAACAGCCCAAACCAGCAGTTTGAGATTTTAAACTGTGTTTGCCGTTACAGGTGCCACCATATTAGTGATTTTATCAATACTGAAGAAATGAATCCCTAAAAATGTTGCTTCAGAGTATTATGTAATTTAATTGTATTGATGTTCACCCTGTAGTTTATATTTTTCATATATGCCTAATAAAGGTATATTGTATTGTATAGAAACGAAAATGTGTTGCACCCTGGGTGCCCCCCTCACAGAACACCCTCCCCAAATTTCACGCTGCAATCCATGAAGCGTTTATACAGTATATATAGTGTATATAGTATACACTGTATAGCATAAGGTAAGTGCAGGTTAATTTTTAAATTTTTCTTTATATTTTGTATTTTTTTACTTATTTTGTATTATTTTAACAGTATTGTTATCATTTATATATGAATATTTTTGAGTTGAAGCACAAATTGAGTTTTCATTATTTCTTATAGAAAAATTTGCTTTGTTATACAATTGTTTAGGATTATGCTTCTGGAATAAATCATGCTTGTAAACCAAGGCACCACTGTATATGTTTTATCCACTTGCGCATGTCTGACTCATCCAACTGATGATTTAGATTGAATTTACAGTGGCACCTCGCTTAACAAGTGCCTCACATAACAAGCAAAAATTTCCAAGAAATCTTGCTTCACATAACAAGTTCCGCTTCACTTAAGAAGCAAGTGCACTATGGGCCCTCGTGGTATGCAGCCCTGACGCTCCGCATGGAGGCTCTTTAAAAGGGCTACTGGCCAGCACTGCTGCCTCCAACCGCCCCCAACATGGGGGCAGTTGCCTGGAGGTACCAGAGGCATCTGCCCCAAACTGCCCCCAAGTGCCCCTACCAACCACCTTGAACCTCCAGCAGCAGCCCAGGTAAGCCTCCCAGGAAAATGTCTTTGATTGCAGTCTCCTAACTATGTCTACTCAGAAGTAAGCCCCATTGTGTTAAAAGGGGCTTACTCCCAGGAAAGTGTCTTTAGGATTGCAGCCTAAGTAGACTTCATAGGATCATGCACATTGAATGCATGTTTTGAATTCAATTACAGTGTTTTTAATATTTTATATGAATATTTTGGGGTTGTGGAACCAATCATCTGAGTTTCCATTATTTCCTATGGGAAAATCTGCTTCACTTAAAGAGTGTTTCACTTAAAGAGCAGGCCTCCAGAACGAATTAAGCTCTTTATGTGAGGCACCATGGTATATGTTCTCGCTGTGTTATGAGTCCCACCACAAAGCCACTTCTCCATGAGTGCTCCTAACCCACACTGCATCAGTAACTCATTGACATTATCATGATGAGAAACAGGATCACTCCCCAACAGTGGTACTTCTCACTCCATTGTTGTTTACCTATATGATCCAAATGGCCATATGATGAGATCTAAGAGCCAGACAAGGTGAATTAGTTTTACAGCAGGAACCACAGCACAATCAATCCTGTCTGTTTCCCATCCTCATCAAGTCTAAGAGTTGGAAAGAGGGTCATTTGTTGGGGGAAAAAAAACCCCGTTATTCTGTCTTCGGATACTGCTCCAGAAAACCATTCCAAGAATGATGAAGGTGATAATCTCACATTCCTCCAGTCTTCCCAGACTAAGTGGAGGTATCACACCAAAGAAAGGCCAATAGTTTGTGATGGCAACCAGGCTGCTGGCTGACTTCATCATAATGCGGATCTTGATGCATGGACTGTATGGAAATGCTTGTGTTCAGCGCTCAAGGGAGTTACATGTTTCATGCTGACGGAGTTTAAATGAGAACCAACTTGCGCAAGACAGAGCGATTTTGAAGGAGTGAGTCTTTATCTCAAATACTCCCATGACACTGGCCAAAAACACATTCCACTGGGCAGGGCACCATGTAGGCTTCCAGGTCCTTTGGTTCAAAGCATTCTTTCGATAATCAATGTCAGGCTGAACTTTTTATTTCCAGTTTGGAGTCTCATTTTCTCCCTTCTCAAGGCTCTTTCCATTTGTTTAATTCTTCCAACTCCCTACTGCTGCCATGCTAGGTCCCCGACCCCTTCTTGATATGGCCTTCTCTTTCCTTTGAGGCAATGATTTTCAACCTTTATCATCTGGTGACACCCTGGCAAGGCACTGAAATTGGCCATCAATTTTTTTTTACAATTTTTTTAATTGGCCATCAATTTTTTTGTGATTGACGAGGCAAATCACACTGCTGGTTGGGGACTCAAATCCCCAATTACCCCAGTAATAATGGCTGTCTCCCAAATTCCCATGGCACATATGACAACCATCCATGGCACACTGGTTGAAAATCACTGTTTTAAGGGGATAAACAAAACTAAATTCTCCATCTTCAACAAAGCTTGCTTGCCTTATCCCAACTGAAAACTGTGGGTAAATCCAGAGTAACTATGGGGAGTCCTTGCTCCAGAGTAGGAACAAGTTACTCTGGATTGCAATTTGAATTTCCCATAGGTTTTCACTAGTGGGTGGAGTAACTATGGGTGCATGTAATGTCTCTTATGTGCTCCCGTAGTTACTCTGGATTGTGCCCACTATGATACAATGGCAGCGCACATTTGTGGCACAGACATGCGAGCACCCAGATGAGTATTTTGTGATGCAGTCAGTTCTGTTATCATCTATGGAGAAACACTTCCGCCCTGGATGCCTCACCACAGCTGATGTGAGGAGAGTCTGTAAACTTGGAGGTTCAATTTTAACCCCAGCTACAGGTTACATTAGCCACATGACCCCATTGCTAGGATCTTCCAACACCATTGGGCTATGGCATGGATCATAAGCCATGGTGCATAGATAGAATTTAACCCTCTACCTCTGTGTCTTGGCCCCTTCTGGTTGCTACAAGCAGCTTGGAAATATGGATCCAATATAGGGTTGCCATATGTCCTGAAAAACAAGGACAATCCCAATTTTGGGGGATTGTATACACATACTGGCAAATGGGACAGAGGGTATTGTCTTGATTTTGTGGAAGAGAATTATGGCACCCCCCATCCTATTGCAAACATGATGTGTAGTTTGAACTTGGGGATTGTGTTGGAAAAGTAGATGCCGTCTCTGACCTACACAGATCCAAGAAAGGGATCCATAGATTGTCAAGTGAAGGAAATGTGGTTTTCAAAGTTATCTTGGGTCTATAGATCTCCTTTTTTCTATTTTGAAAACATACTCTGAAATGAACCAATCTTATGCCCATTTCACAGGTGGAGAAAGCGAGGCTCACAAAACTCCAAGGCCGCATCCTTTTCTGTGGCTTCAGGACTCAAGGAATATTTGCTCACCCTTACAAAGAAAACACAAAAAACCTCATTGGGCATGATTTGACACTTGCTCTGTATTGAAAATCTTTCTTCTCCCTGGGATTCAGCCACTCTGATCTGCCCCACAGGTCTGTTTATACATAAGAACAAGGCCTTTCCCCCCACAGCTGTCCTTACTTAGACGTGGAGGGAGTCTGCTCATTTTCATTCCTCCCCTATGCACCTCTCCTGGGACTGACGCAACTCCCCATTTATTACTATTTTTATCAACAATTTACTCTGCACTGAAATCCCCACCTTTCCACCCCAAGTAGATGAGACCTCTCTTTTTTTCCTTCCAAAGCCTCATTTCCCTGAATTTGGAATTATTGTTTTGCCAGCTTAGTTATGCTACTTGTTAGAAAGTCAGAGGGGAGGATACTGTCCTGCCCCCAAAAGTATTTGGGGGGCTTAGTCCTCAACAACAACTGGTGAAGTGGTAACACTGTGGGTCTGACCATAATACTTCAGATGAGAGGTGCAGGATCATTTAAAATAATAATAAAAAATTAAACTATGTATGTTCCCTATTTGTGAAAAACAAGATGCCAAAGAAAAGGATTCCAGTCTAAATTTTGCTGCCAAACTAATTTTTCTGTGCATCATGGATGCTGATTAGTGGTTCAAAATTCTGCGCTTCCTGAAGGCACTTGGCTGACCACCATTCCTTCCTTCCTTCCTTCCTTCCTCCAGGGAGCACAGGGCAGATTGCATAGTTCATTCCTCACAGTTTGTCCACAACAACCCTGTAAGAAAGGTGAGGCTGAGAGTCTGTGAGTGATCAAAGATCAGCCAGGAAGCTTCGTGGCTAAGGGAGGATTTGAACCTGGATCTTTCAGGTCTGAATCCTGAATCACAAAACAAAAAACGGGGCCATTGTAAGTACAGGAAGTACAGGAAGTACAGGAAGAATTAAGTATTGAAAAGTACAGGAAAAGTACAGGAAGAATTGAGTGTTGAAAAGTACAGGAAGAATTAAGTGGTCCATCTTTCAGGTAACCCCTGTCTAAATAACCATGTCAAGGCACCATATACTTAGCCAGCATATATAAACCTGAAAGTCTCCAAGACTGTCTGCATGCCTGTTCTTTAGGTGAACACTGAAACCCAAGAAAGAGACCCTTCATAGGGGGTATGAAGATTGACGGAAGAAATAGCCTTTCCCAAAATATTTCAAATGGACCTATCCATTAAACGTTAAACATTTTTTGCCCTATGGTGGGGCAAAAAAATAGCTTTGATGGGAGGAAAACATCACGGAGGTAAAGGGTTTGTTTAACTGGCCTTCCTTTCCCATGGTCTGTGTCCCAGTTCAGTTTGGGGCCCCACCACAGTTCCTTTTAACTAAAATTAATATATCCAGAGATCAGACTCCGGATCTCTCACAGTTTGTCTGTTTTGGAATTCACATCGGGTTGGACAGATCTCCTTGTTTCCATTCCATCAGAGTTTTGTCCATTGTCCTCTAGATTTCCATTCCCGTTTTCCCCTACAAATATTTTTATGCCAGAAATGAAAAGAAAGAAAAATCCATATTCCCCACCCCCCCAAAAAAGTATTGTGATTTGGGAAATAAAAAAAGTCCTCACTATCATCACTTTCAGGGCTTCTATCCTAAAATTGATTGATTGATCCTCAGCTCTGGAGGTGCAGAAGCAAATTAGCCAAACCCAGAAGCAAATTATATTTCAAGACAGTTGCTACAGAAATACAGTGGTGCCTCACATAAAGAGCTTAATTCGTTCCGGAGGCCTGCTCTTTAAGTGAAATGCTCTTTAAGTGAAGCAGATTTTCCCATAGGAAATAATGGTAACTTAGACGATTGGTTCCACAACCCCCAAAAAATATTCATATAAAAATATTAACTGGATGTAAAAATGATGACAAAACACTGGAATTGAATTCAAAACATGCATTCAATATGCATGATCCTATGAAGTCCACTTAGGCTGCAATCCTAAAGACACTTTCCTGGGAGTAATTATACGTGTATTACATGGTACATATTATGTATAATCGGACATTCACCTACTTTCCACATGCATATCATAAAAGGCATTTACCTCATAATTAAACATAACACATAAATAGAAAATGGAATAAGGACTGTGGGTGGCGCAAGCGGTTAAGACGCGGTGCCTGTTAACCAGCAGGCCAGGGTTCGATTCCCGGGTCGGCCCCACAAGACAGGGTGAGCTCCTGTCCTTAGCCCAGCTCTGCAACGCCAGCTGGATCCAATCGTATTGGCTCTGCCTTTCCATTGGACTAATTCAGTGGCGTGGAGAGGGGGGATTTGCTGCTTGGGTAACAGCCTATCCTCCATAACAATCCAACCCAGGCTTTCATGCTTCGCATGCAGCGTATGCAGTGCCGAGCACGATACCATAGTCTTTCAAGACTGACGGAGGCCTGCTTTATTCCCTTACATGCAACATGCATATCATTAAAACGTTAAAATCAACCAATTTAACAAAATGGGGCTTACTTCTGGGTAGACATGGTTAGGAGGCTGCAATCAAAGACACTTTCCTGGGAGTAAACCCCATTGAACACAATGGGGCTTACTTCTGAGTAGCCATGGTTAGGAGGCTGCAATCAAAGACATTTTCCTGGGAGCCTTACCTGGGCTGCTGCTGGAGGTTCAAGATGGTCAGTGGTGGCACTTGGGGCATTTAGGGGCAGCTGCCTCTGGCACCTCCAGGCAACTGCCCCCAAGTTGGGTGCAGTTAGAGGCAGCAGCGCTAGCTGACAGCCCTTTTAAAGAGCCTCCATGTGGAGTGTCAGGACTGCATAGCACACATGCCCATAGTGCGCTTGCTTGTGAGGTGAAGCGGAACTTGTTATGTGAAGCAAGATTTCTTGGAAATTTTTGCTTGTTATGTGAAACGCTTGTTAAGTGAGGTACACTGTTCTTTGTGAGTAATTTGTTTCTCAACCAGGCATGTTAACTTCCTGCCATGATCAGTTGGCCAAAGAATAATTCAGTTTGCAGTGTCAGGTGGTTTGCGATTCGTACTCAGTGTCCATGGATATTCTGAGCTCTGTTTTTGGGTGTTTTTCCTCTCTTGAACGGAAGTGACACTCTGCTCCCCTTGGGGAGCCACAGGAATTAGACACTTCCCCTTCCGAAAAGCTTCCATTTTCTTAAGGGATGATATAGCAGCTGAACCCCTATATAAGACCCTAGAGAGAGAAGGGAGGGCCAGTGCATTTTTAAATCTTTGTCTTGTGAAATCTATGTTCTTGGAATGTGTCTCCTTTTTAAATAAAGGGGTTTTTTTTTTGCAATAAAATACTACAAAAGTGGAGAGCCGGTGCTCAAAAATCAGAGCTATTTTTGAATTAACACCATCCCAGCTGCCTCCATGAATGTCCATAGCAATTTATTATGAAACATCTGGTGTGTTGTGAGCGAGTCGGCTATTCTGTGACTAAATGGGCTTAACAGGCATCCCCTACAATCCAGAGTAACTACGGGAGCACGTAAGAGACATTACGTGTACCCGTAGTTACTGCACCACCTTGTGAAAACCTATGGGAAACTTATATTGCAATCCAGAGCAAATTGTTCTTACACTGGTGCAAGGACTCCCCGCAGTTACTCTGGATTGCGCCCTGAACCCATTTCAACAAAGAATAACAGCAGGGTTGTGTATGAGCCAAGGAGATCCCGACCATCTTTCGTACCATTCATGAACCAACAGAGCAAGTTGCAGGTGGGCACAGAGGCCCTTGGCAGTGATTCCACTATTATTTGGTGCCTCACCACTGGCGCTCCTCCTGGTGAGAACCATAGGGGTGGTGGAGGCCCGTGCAAAAATGTTTTGCATTGGGCCTCACAGCTTCTAACCTTCGAATGCTAGCCCCGATGGAAATACAGGTCCAACCTCGTTATCCACTGATTTTTTTATCCATGGATTTGACTCAACACAAATGGCCATTGCAGATAACAGCTTAATAAACTGCTTTTCAACTGTTGTAGAGAAACAGTTATGCAAGCAATCATTCCTTTCTTCAGCAAAACCAGGAAAAGAAGAGATCCTTTTCATTTCTAATTGCAACTGCTTCTCTACAACAGTAATAAAAGCTGTTTCTAAACTATTGTAAAGGTTTTTTATTTTTATAATAATTTTTAAAATTTTTATTTAAAACATTTAACATTTTTTATTTTTTTTCTTTAACACATTTTTGTATCAGCAGGGAGTTCCAGAATCAAACCCTTGCAGTTATTGAGGCATAACCTTGTTACACTGGGACCAATGGAGTAAAATTGTATCTGGAAATGGGTCTTTAAATACATTTTTCCTCTTTTTAAGGAACAGAACCATAGTGGACAACAAATAAACCTGTAATCTATGCTGATCTTCTCTTCTTCAGTCCTTAGCTGGTGATTGGGGAGGGGGTCATCCTCTCAACCCATACGCTGCTATAGGTGCCACTGGATTCCATGCATCACTCACAATACGCTTCCATTCTTTGCAGTTGATGGAGGTGTTTTTAGCCCAGTTGGTGGTCAATCACTGGTTCTTTAGATCATCCTCAACCAGTTTGAGCCTGTCTTTCTTTGGTGCTGCTTGCTGAACTCTTCAGTGGACAGATGCTCTCGCCAGACGAGCTTATGTGGCAGCTGATTGGTGTTCATTCTACAGACATGGCCAAACCATCCTAACCATGTCTACTCAAAAGTAAGCCCCATTGTGTTCAATGTGTCTTACTCCCAGGAAAATGTCTTTAGGATTGCAGCCTCAGTCTGCATTTTTGAATTAGTTCTTCTACTGAAGGTTGATGGTCTCACCTTTTCCGCATTGTCTGCTTCTGGTGGCAGTTTTAATTAGGAGTGTGGAAAAGAGATGTGAGGGGTAGCCCTACCCTCTGCTGTTATCTGATCTTCATTGGGCTCCTACATATCAGCAATACAAGCATGTTGAGTCTAACAGTGAGATTAAAGTCATCTAGTTTGGCCCTAAAGTACTTCTGAGCACTTGGGATCTGCCTCACCAACTAACAGTGCAATCATTATCTGCTTCCCCTTCCAAAAAGTTTCCAGGTGCCCTGGATCTCTGCAAGGGATCTGCCTTTTCTTATTAGTGACCTGGCAGAAAGGCATGTGTTTTGTCTCAGACTTGTCTCAAATCAGAGTCCGGGTTGAGCTGTTAGTGTATAGTTCATGCATTTGGGGCTTATAGGAAAGTGTTTGGTATGATGGGGGGTGCGGAGGGAACTGGAGGTCAACACTGGAATTGTTTTAACCCTGAGCTAAGAGGGAGGCAAATTCCACCATCCATTAGTAAAATCCCATTGCAGCCCCAGACTCTATTAACGAATCTCTCCCAAGCTTCTTGGATCTGAAAAGTCAATCCATCCTGGCCCCTAACTGTAATCTGCCCTCCATAGATGCCGAGGAAGTGATGATGGGTGAAGCCCAGATGTTTGGGGTGACAGCGCAAGCTCTGAAAGAGCTGTGTGCCTTATCTAGAATTACACTAAAACCTCCAGCGATAGGAACTTCTGATAATGTGGGCAGACAAGTCCATGTGAAGCCCCCTTCCTTAGAATTGCTTTGCAGCTGTCCCAGGCCATATCTTATGTCACATTTTCAAGATATTATAGCGGCAAAACAGGAAGTGGAGCAGGAAGCATCTCCAAAAAGAGGTACTCACAAGCTCTGGACAGCAAGCTTTGCTGTGTCTTTGCAACAACTCTGTTGGTATGAGTTGATATTGTGGCTCCAATGAATGAATGAATGAATGAATGACAGAGCAATCCTAAACTCTGGTTAAGCTGGCACAAGTCCTGGCACAATTCCATGCTGGCCTGAGGGTGTCACAAAAGTGCCTTAAGGCACTTCTGCCCCACTCTTGGGGAGTTACCTTACAATCCAGAGTAACTGCGGGAACATGTAAGAGACATTTACATCAATGTGGTTATGGCACCACCAACTGAAAACCTATGGGAAATTCATATTGCAATCCAGAGTAAATTGTTAGGTCAGAGCAAGGACTCCATAGTTACTCTGGATTGCGCCCAAAGGCTAGTGCATAGGCATGGGAAATGGGAAGATAGATGAGTTGTGGTTTTCTAAATCGGTTAGGATTGCACCCTGAATTATCATCATCCATCAACCAACCAACCAACCAACCAACCAACCAACCAACCAACCAACCAACCAACCAACCAACCAACAGAATTTATATGCTGCTTTTCAACAAAAAGTTCACCAAGCAGTTTACAGAGAAAATGAAATACAGTAACTATCATTATTATCAATCAATCAACAGTATTTATATACCATTTTCAACTAAAGGTTCACAAAGCAGAGAAAATTAAATGCAGCAACGATCATCATCATTATTCTTGTTATTGATGCTGTTGATGATGTTGTAAACTAAAATTACTATTTACCGGTAAATTATTATTATATTATCTGGTTAATTGCAGTCCACTTAGTAGTGGCTGGTATTTAGTAAATATCCAGGACTTTCCAAAGACCTAGACATATTTCCTTCAGAATATATGCACTTGCAATTAGAGTTACCTCTTGCCACACAAATTTATTAGTAATTTAATTTATGTCTCAAGCGTACAGGTGTTTTTTCAAGCTTTTCCAAATAGTACCTAAACATGCACTACTATTAGTTTAATGTTTGTCTTTGTATCCAAAGCTTCAATAGTTGGTCTCAAAGTACTCAAAATGGTCATATTACATGTAGGTTGCAATCCTAAAGACACTTTCCTAGGAGAAAGACCCATTAAACACAATGGGGCTTACTTCTGAGTAGATATGGTTACGTTTGTGCTCTAACCCTGCAATCCAGAGTAACTACGGGAGCACGTAAAAGACATTACGTGCATCCGTAGTTACTGCACCACCTAGTGAAAACCTATGGGAAATTTATATTGCAATCCAGAGTAAATTGTTCTTACACCGGAGCAAGGACTCCCCGTAGTTACTCTGGATTATGCCCTAAATGTCTTTCCAGTGAAGGATAATACCTGAAAACCTTAGGACTTACTATGGAGCCCCTAGGGAGGAGATAGAGGTTGTGAGGACTGGTTGATAGACAAGAGCTCTGTGGCTCTGCCTCCAACCAGATAAACAATGTCAACCTGAACTTACACAGCACCAAATCAGTGGTGGTTCAGGGTCTTCTTCATTTCCATCCCCTCTCCCTGAACAGGAGGTCATCAAGCCACAGCAGATCCTTTTCACTTTTCATCCACAGACAAGTTCCACTTCTGCAAGGACATCTCCCTCCACTGACAGAATCCAGAAAGGATGGGCCAGCCACGACCAGAGAGATCAGCACATCTCAATGCTCTGATCTTGTTCCCTCATTCAAGTTAATGTGAGATTCCCAAGTTGGCAGCTCTTTGTGTGTGTGTTTGTGTATGTGTGTGGACACATGGAGAGGGGCAAAGGGCTAAAGCACCTTCCCCACACTATGGTCCTGATCAGAACTGGGGCCCCTTCTGGTTTCTATTTAGTAAACTCATAATGTGTTGATTAATCTTTTATAAACCTTTCTTTCTTTCTTTCTTTCTTTCTTTCTTTCTTTCTTTCTTTCTTTCTTTCTTTCTTTCTTTCTTTCTTTCTTTCTTTCTTTCTTTCTTTCTGTTTGTTTAGGTCATTTGTTCGTTGATTGGTTGGTCAGTCCATCGGTCAGTTGGTTTCTTTCTTTCATTTCTGTCTGTCTGTCCATCTATCTCCCTCTCTTTCACACATACACAGAGACTCCCCCTACATGCAAACAAATGCCAAGATTTGAACAGGTGCAACCTGCCAATATTTCCCATTTTCACGTGACCCGATCCTGTCAAAACAACACCCACTAAAGACCAATGACTGCTGTGGGTTTTTCTTGCTTCCCCCCAGTCTTGTTCTGAGCAAGGGGACTTGGGAGAATTCCAAACTAAACCCAGCGTTCTTTCCTTAATTGTGATCTGCCTTGTATGGTGCAAACGGCTGTTGATGGGGAGGGGAGAGTGGAAGGATCAGGAAGGCCAAATGAAATGCAACAGAAAATCTTGTTTGCCAAAAATACAAAGTGGGGGGGGGGGGGAACCTGTTCCTGTGCGGAGTTGGGTGCAACAAACCAGCTTTCCTTGCCTTGTACTTTGATTTAATAAACTCTGAAAGGATGGTGTTTTTGTATTAAAAAAGAGCGACTTGATCTCCCACACCAGGCTTCCCATTCTTTTTTTCAGAGCCAGGGGACTGGAAAGGAGCTGGGGGGGTGGAAAGGGGGGGGCTGGGGGGACTGGAAAGGAGCTGGTTCACCCTCCTCAGTGAACAACAAGAGCAGAGAAAGAAGCGCTGGAGGCTTTTACTATGAATTTTTGATGAACAGAAGGACAAACTGCCGCTGCGGAGTGGAGCTGGGTGCAATGTCAATAGTGTTGGTTTAAGTAATTTAGCATGGTTCAGTGGCTCTCTGAGAGCGTCTTGTATTCAGTCTGGGCCTCTCTAACAAGACTCTTTTGCTCTGAGCTCCCTCACACCCAAACCTTTAACAATAGTTGCTTTCAGGGGGTTGCCGTCTATGGAGTGCTTGTCTTGCATCCGAACCCCTCCAATTCCGCCAAAGCCAGCATTCGGCTTGAAGCAGGCCCTTTCGGGCACTCTCCGCTCGGCGGTGGCAAAAACTAATGGGCCTTTTAAGAAAGGACAGGTCAAGTTGACTCCCAGACAGGGTGCCCTAAGTCTCCCCCCACCTCCTCCCTGTTCCTCTCACTGCTTATACACACACATTCACTTGCGGCTTTGTGATTCACTGGAAATGAACTTGCCGTCAAGCAACACCAGGGTGGCCTGTGCTGGGAGTAGAAAGGGATGCATTGGCTGCTGCCAAGAGTGCTGCCTTTCCAATATTCTGCTTCATAGTGTGAGGCTCAGGAAAAATCAGGATGTGGATATGGACATACACACACATACAAACAAACACACATGCAAACATGAACACAGATGCACACGCAATTTAAGGGATCAGATATTCAGACAATACTGAAAACCACTCACATCCAGACCCACATCTGGGAATAGTGGAAGGATACACTTTATTGGGGCTCAGGGAACCAAGAGGGGCATCACAGTCAGCAATCCTGTTTCCATATGGGAAATTAATTTAGGTTCACTTATAGATCCTAAATAGTTTTTCAGACATCTGCGGCACCTTGTGTCTTCTGTCAAGATCTTGTGAAATTTGCTGGCACCAGTAGAAAAAAGCAGTAGAACTGAACTTCTCTTTTGTGATGTAGGAGATGGTTCATATGGGATGGGATTGTGGTATGTGTGTAGGAAATGGGTTTGTGTTTGACCAGTAGGCATGTTCTGGTGTAGTGAAACAAGGCAAATGCACTGGGGCATTGGAAAGGGGAAGAAATAATCAAACCTTTCTGGTATCCATACTAAAAGCCAACATATATAATTTACATGAACTTCTGTTTCCACCGTATTTCTATGAGCTGTACATTTTATGACAAAGAGCTGTAAATTTAAGTACAAAGAGCTGCATCTGGTTCATGAGCCACGGGTTAGACACCCCTAGCATATAAGTTAGAGTACATGGATTAAACCCATGTACAAGATGATGCAAAGACCTTAAAAATACAAGAGGAAGCAACAAGGATAAATACAAGGACAAAGCTGGCATATTGCGGTGGGTAGAAGATTTCTGCAAGTGGGCAGGAGAGGAGGCAAAACCAAGGGCAGAAAAAATTGAGAAGCTTTGGCATAGTAGAAGCTACCGAAGTCTCTTGCTTCTTCCAACGGGGTTTACTACCAAGTAAAAAAGCTGTGTATTCCAGCCTAATATGGTCAGATCATTTGGCAGGACTGGACGCATGTTACAGACCATGTTACATATACATTTTCTTGAAAAAGATAAAATTCAGTGACATGTGGAAGAAGAGGTGGATGGAGAGGAATTAGCATAAGCTGGGATAGATTCTAGCTAATTGTTGACAGGTGCTCCTTACCAGAGCTGAGACATTCCCCTAATGATTTCAAGTCGGGCTGGTTGGAATGCTCTGGGGAAGATCATTGTGGAGTCTTCAGGACTTCATCGGGTCAAAGGGTGACCTGCAAAGATCCCATCCCATCTGCCAAGAGGGCAGGGAAAGGGTCTCATTAGCTTGAAATCTGGGTTCCCCCCCCAGCCCCCCCCCCCCCGGCCAATAATTTAGTCTCAAAATGTGCATGTCTTTTCTTGGCGGCGTGATTGTGCCTTTGCATGAGTTTCATCATGGTTAAACACTAGGGAGAAAAAGAGATCCAAGGAGCCACAATGATGTCTGAACTGGGGTTTGCAGGACAGGGGTTCAAATAATGGGATTTGACTTCTCAGGCAATTTATATATAACATTTCTAGACTTTTTTGTGTTTTTTTCATCAAACTCATTGTCCTGTAGATGTTTTTAGAAAACTAGGTTTAGAAAGTCAAAACTTCAGAAACGCCAACTAAAACTGACCAGATCATATATCAAGTCTACTGTTTTCCAGGTATATAGGTATCACAGTTATCACAAATGGTTGCCAACTTCCTGCTAGGTTTTGCTCTTGTGTCTTTAATGGCAGTGTGAACTGCAGCTGTTGATAGTTAGCTGGTTTTTTCTGCAGGTCAAGCTACTTTTAAAGGCATGAGGTTAATGGATATAACACGAGCAAGGTGATATTTCAGTGAGCAGCATTAGAAAGAGGATGGTGCTCCATACCCAGAGGCAGGTAAGACAGAGGGCAAAGGTGTGGACTTTTGGGGTGAGGAAGGCATTTTAGGGTAGGGGAGAATGGAATGGGAGATGGGCCAGGATGGAGGTGAGAGACCAGATGCTATCCTTCATATTGGACTGAAAAGCCTGACACACAGGTTTGCACTGGCAAAATAGCCAGCACAGATGTGTGAAGATCCAATACCTGGAGCTTTCCCCAAAGAGATCTCTGGTGGCTTCCCAGTACTCACAGGATACAACAGTCACCATTTTTGAGCCATTAGTCATCTAGGTGGTGGAAACTAAGGATTGTGCTGTGTGTCCCTAGATTAATTTTAAAAAATGCTGCTAGACTGTCAACCACAGAATTATGCACTTTAATGGCATACTAATTCACTCTCAGTGACTGTGTCCTACAAATTTATATTAGCTTTATACTAGCTAACAATCATGGCTTTCAAGGAATCCTTGAATTATAGTTTGGTGAGATATACAGATTCTTTGTTAGCAATTTTCTAACCTCGGTCTATTCATAAATTGATATTTCCTTGGGATCTCTGGGGAGTTTCCTTATGCCAACCAGGCATAGACTGAAGCAAACACAAGGGTCTACCAATAATGATTTCCACTTGCAGAAATCTGGAGTTTCTTGCTTTGGAATGTGGTTTTTCTTCTTCGTTCAGAAGATTCTGGATCTTCTGAACTCTCCATTTTGGAACCCATAATGCTCTTTTTGTTATATTTATCCAGAACATTTATTTTGTGGGTAGTCTTTGAACCAAGTCCTACATGCACTTGGGGAAAGGAAAGAATGGTATGCCAAGCTAGTATTACACATGTAGGATATTACCATAGCTAACCATTCCCTCATTAGTGAAAATAAAATAAACAGAGCAATCTGAAGAATGGGGGAAGAAAAGGGAAGAAAAGAAGGGGGAAAACGAACCATCCCAAAGATAACAATATAAATAGTTCCACTTAACGCTAATCTGCAAATCCATCTTACAGATGTCTGGCATTTGGGCGGATGATTTTTAAGAAGCCTGTGAGAATTTACAATTGGGGAAAAATATATCTGAAAGACTTTGGAGAGGAGAACAGCTGGGAAACAGGTGAGCATAGGGTTTGCCAGCATTTTGGGAAGCCATAAAAGATCCAGCCGGGAAAATCTGCTGAGCTATGCACTTGTTTTCAATGATTTCTCATGCCATTAGAATACATGTGGATGCTGGAAACAGCCTGTTTCAAATCTCTTCCCATCTCCGTTTTGGCTGGACTTAGGCATTTTGGCAGACTGTTGGAAAATATTACATTGACCCCTCAAACAGCTGAGCCTGGTGGATATTTGTTGCAGCCCAGGGGGAAATGGTAAGCAGGTCCACCCCGTCATTCTCAGGGATCTTGCTTCCTTGTCATTCTTTGAGCTCCATCGCAGAAGTTCTCACATCGAGGACAGGTCTGCGAATGGTCATGACGGTTCATCTCAGTGTCTCTCCAGAGGTGAAGCACCATGAGTGATCCTGGCAATTTTTATTGGTTCTTCTCATGGGGTTTTTGCAAAAACCAGTTGACAATTAAAAGCAGCTGGTGATAATCCTTTCATCACTCCATACTGGTTAAAGCATCATTAGCTAGATTTCTGTATGTGGGGTCAGCTTACAGTTGCCATAATTTTCTTCCACAAAATTGGGACAGGACCCTCTATCCCATATGCTGGTATGTGAACACAATCCCCCCAAATCAGAATTGTCCTTGTTTTTCAGGAAATATGGCAACCCTAGGTCAGCTGTTAAAGGCAAAAGGGTAAAAATAATGGCAGCAATACTGGTAAACCCACGTGGGGTCAAGGTGGGAGTAGCTGCAGAAACCACACCAATCCTTTACTGCAATCCTTTACACCAATCCTTTACTGCAATGGTACATTTTCCTTAGAGCAGGGGTTCCCAAATGTGGATAGTCATTATACACTCACAGGGGTGTTGCAGGATGTCCCCTGTGGTCTTTATTAACTGTTCCCGTACCTATTCTACCATTTCTCCAACCTGTTCTGCCATTCTGGTTCTTGTGAATTTTGGGCACTGCCATCTTGATTTTCCTGAAATCTTATTTGGGTGCTGCCATCTTGTAGGCCATCAAAGTTGCCGGCACCCAACTAATCCGGGAAGAAGAGTCTGTGGTGCAAGGAAATTTGAGAACCACTGCTTAAAGTTGTATCTTTAGCTTTTGAATATTAGCCACATACAAAAAGGAAAGTTTCCTATCTAAACTTCCTTGATTAATGCACTTTTTGAATTTTATCTCTGCCAACATATATATCTATTGGGTCCAGCAGCCAATATCTCACAAGGCCTCCAGTAAACCTAAAAACACAGCACAACTTCTCCTGCCATTGCTCTTTTGCAACTGGAGACAGCATACACCATTGGTAGAGGATATATGCATCCTGGGCAATTGTGTCTTGGTCGAATGTGTCCAGTAATTAGCATACCTGGACATTCGTATCTGTGATTTTTTTTGCATCCCAGATATTTGTATCCCACTACTAGGGAAATGTACCCATGTTGTGGGAGTAAAATACCGTCCATGCGCCCTCCTTCCTGTGTGCCCTCCCCCATTGCACAACATCCCCTATTGTGCAATGTCCCCCCATACGCACAGTCCCCCTGGCACAATACCCCCCACAATATCCCAGAATGTGCAACGGCCCTCCTGTGCAACACTCCCCATTCACATTGTCCCCACTAGTGCAATACCCCCCTGCAATATCTCATCCATGCAACACCCCCCTTCCCCGACAAGCATTGGCAACCCTCTGGCTAGGCAAGTGCAGGATTTAGGGCTGGGTGTTGATCAGTCTTCAATGCTAAGTATAGGTTAAATTCTAAAACTGGTTCTTGGTGGGAGCGCCTGTCAGGAATATGCTTCCCAAATTTCATGCTTCTAGGTTCGGGGTTGAGGCAGAGCGTTTATCAGCTAGTAATTCTTCAATGTAAACTATAGGGAGGAAAACACATTGCGTCTCTTTTCACCCCCTTCTAATTGCAACTTCACAAAACTGGTTCTTAGTAGATGCCTCCATCACAGAAAGAATACCTATATAGTAGCAGAATTTATCTATTGTTTAAATCCATTTTTGAACTATATTTGTGGGGTGCCTGGGCAGGATAAGGCACTACAGGGCATTACTCAACACTGGCCACTGGGTGCCAGTGGGCCCCAGTGGACAGCAGTAGGTACCAGGATCCTGACCAGGCACCACCAGTAAGTAGCAGGCACTGTCAGATAGTGGGTACTGGGCGTCTCTACTTGGCACCACAAGGCCACAAAGTACCATCAGGTACCACAGACCAGTGGGCAGTTGGTGAAACATGCACCAGGCACCATGTATTATACCAGGCAGCCACAGAGATGGGCAGTGCAGAAATTCTTCCTCCACCAGGTGTTTCATGGCGGCCTTTGAGATCAGAGTGAGTTCCTTGGAGAGGCACCAATGAACCTACTATGAAGAAAAGGCCTTGAAACATCACATCCCCTCATCCGTTTTTCATTTCTTTTCTCAGTTCCTTCGTTCCTTTGCAGAAGAGAACGGCTTTATAGCCAGTATGCAAATGAGTAGAGGGCATTCTGAGTAAGAACAGCTGGTTCCACCTGCAAGCTGAGACAGGAGCCCCGTGCAAAAGAACGCAGGAAGTCAGTCCTGGAAACATTGCAGCCTTGCAAATACATACAACCTTGCCTTTCACCCATTCCCCCCAAAGTCATGGGTACCCCTACCGGCCAGGTGTGGGTTTGGGGTCTGGGTTTGATCAGTCTTCAATGTTAAGTATAGGGATAAAAACAAGCTGCTCCCTTTTTCACTCCCCTAGAGGTGAAATTTCTGAAAATCGGGTCTTATGTGGTGTTCCCATCACAGAAGGAATATCTGCCTCCCCAAATTTCATGCTTCTAGGTCCAGGGGTTGGGGCAGGGCATTAATATTTGATTCTTCAATGGAAAGTATAGGGAGGGAAACACATTGTGCTCCTTTTCACCCTCTTCCAGCTGGAATTTCTGAAAACTGGTTCTTAGTGGATGCCTCCATCACAGAAGGAACACCCTCCCTAAATTTCACACTGCTAGGCTCAGCGGTTTTGGCTTTGCGTTGGTGAGTGAGTGAGTGAGTCAGTCAGTGACTTTTCAGTTATATATATATTGATATCTGAGCAAAAACCACTAATCAGTCAATTTCCCACCCTAAACCCTAACTTTCTCTTTGTGTTTAGAAAATAAAAAGCACATCTAATATAAATATACATGTATTGGGATACAAATACCTGGAGTGCAGAAGAAAAAAAGAGATACTTTTATCACAGGACACTTGTCTAGAATGCAATGGTCCAATAACTCTTTCCAAGATCAGTGGTACTCTAAGTGGGGGTAAGGGATGCCAGACAGATTTTTAAGTTTGAAAGGGGGTTGAAATGCTCTACTACACTAGAGTGACCAGATGTTCTCTTTTTCCACATGTCCTCTTTTTTTGCTTTGTATCCTAGAAAATAATTTAACTGTCTGCATTTTCCCTGTAAACATGCCCCTGCAGGCAGTGCACAGCCTTCTTGAAATTAATAAATTACGCCAAATCCAGAGTAATTACGTGAGCACGTAAGAGACATTATGTGCACCTGTAGTTACAGCATCACCTAGTGAAAACCTATGGGAAATTTGTATTGCAATCCAGAGTAAATTGTTTTTACACCAGAGCAAGGACTCCCCGTAGTTACTCTGGATTTCATCCTTCATGTAATCGTTTTAAATTCAATAATTTCTATCAATGTAAGAGACTTGACCATTGTAGCTGCATCTTCCATATCAATCAATCAATCAATCAATCAATCAATCAATCAATCAATCAATCAAGCAATCAAAGGCTGAGGGTTCTGTTCCCATGGTCCTCTGGGACAAAAAAAGCTGATGGGCTGCATCTTCCATGTCAATCAAGCATGCTGAGGGTTCTATTCCCATGGTACTCTGGGGAAGAGCGGCCTTATTTTGCCATGGCCTACATTTTTCTTAGATGTCCTCTATTTTGGGGTGCCTTGTCCCCTTTTGCAAAAGGAAATCTGGCCACCATCATGAAGAATAAAATAATGTAATAATAATATATTTTATTTATATCCCATCTTTTTCCTAACGGGACTCAAGAATGACTGTCTTCTGCACCTTTCCCAATTCTACCATATCCTTTTTAGACCTGGTGTCAGAACCGTACCCAGTAAATGCCTACAGAACTCCAGAGGCTTGAATTTTTGACAGGTGCCCTGAACCCTGCTAATAAATCACATCCTAATGAGTAGAGGGTGGGGAAAAACATTTCTTGATTGGAATGGATTTACATGATTGAACGTGATTCTCCGGATTTGATCAGACCCTCCCACACCGCCATGGACAATACAGAGGAGGGCCTTGCAAAAACTCTTGACTTTGTAGTTCTCAAGAGAGAGGCTTTTTCTCCCCCCCCCCCTCCTTTGGATGGATTTATAAGGAGCTCCCCATGGTTGGCAGCTTCCTTAATTGAAACCAAACTTACGCGTCCTTTTTGTGAACAAACATGGCACAGAAGAAAAAGAAATGTTTTCCGTCGGCTGCCAAGGATTTAAGTGCCTACAGGTGTCTGAGGAATGCTAATGGATGGGGGGATGTAGCAGGGGGCATTGCTCTGCAGGCTGCATTTGGTTCCCATTAAAGCCCCTTTCCCTGCTCTCTGTGCACCCCCAGCCCCTTCCTGAACCCTGAAGCAAAATGCAGCTTTCATGAGCCAATTACCGTACCCTCTCCCCATGTCCCCAAATGAAGCTGTTGCTTCATTAACAAAGAGCAGATGTGAAGGAACATTGTCCTGCTCACCCCTGCAGTCCGGCGTAACAGTCGCCAGGGAAAAGCTGCTCCCAGATTGATTCTCCCCTTCAACCCCAAACCGGGTAAGAGAAAGTGAAACGGATCCCAGCTGTTCCCCACTGGTGTTGTGGAACCACATGCGGCTTGCTTCACCCTGCTGGAGCCCAGATGGTCAGTTGTGGGTCGGTTTTGCTTCTCTGTCGACTGAGCATGGTTGCAGGATCGGCGATGCAGTGGCCAAGTTTTAAATCCTATACACAATACAAACACGCAGAGAGAGGGGGAGAGATATCAATCAGAAAACCTATCTGCAAGGAGGTGACACCATGAACCAGGCATGGGCACTGAAGGCTGCAATCATAACCACCCTTTCCTGAGTATTTACTACTGAACACAATAGGACTTCTTAGGACTGCACCCTTTATCCCACAACTCATCACCCAGCCATTTTCAGGTAAGGTGTCTACATGTACAGGTATCCCCCACTTTCTGACATTTCATTTTCTGACAGTCCACTCTTTCAACACCTTTCAATTAAACCCCGACTTTCAATTATACCTATCAATTATACCTTTCAATTATAACCCAGCCATCCAACGCATGTTCCACTCTTTCAATTACTGTCTGCAGTTCTAAAGGCCAAGATTGCCCTCCCAGGTGTTGTAGCTCCTGGTCCAATCCCATCACCATGAAAATCCATTTGCAGAAATCTTTGTGTGGCAGAAGGAAATAGCAAGATAAAAGAGGCTAGCTAAATGCATTGGAAGCAACATTTATATAAAAAAGATTAGGTTCCACCTTTCAATGGTTTTCATTTTCAGACAGTGCTCCGGTCCCTAACCTGTCCAATAAGTGGGGAATGCCTATATAGGGTATTCTTGCATGGTTTTCTTACCCCCAAATCCAGAGTAACTACAGGAGCATGTAAGAGACTTTACATGCACCCGTAGTTACTGCACCACCTACTGAAAACCTATGGGAAATTCATATTGGAATTCAGAGTTAGTTGTTCTTACAACGGAGGAAAGGACTCTCAGTAGTTACTCTGGATTTTGCTTTTAGTCACTGAGAGTGGTGAAGATCCTTTGCCCAGGATGCATTTGTTGCTAATCTGAGGCGATCAAAGAATTTGGATCAATTCAGTTTTATTACTATGGTCACTGATCATCATAAACAATTTCCAGAGGCTGGTACAAACCACAGATAAAACTTTAAAAGGAACAGTTTAAAAGATAACATCTTAGCAGGAACACAAAATAATTAGGATCAGAGACTTGAGATTCTTGAGTCTTAGGCTCAGGACTTGACTTAAGAATTTCTGCAAGGACTTATGACCCAACTTGAGATTTGAAGGTATTTTCTCAAGATTTGACTCATGGCTGGTGGTTTGGGACTTGAGTACATCCCTGCCATGAGCCTACTGAAAGGAAAGGCTTCTTTGGCTCTCATGATGCCTTGCTTCAAAGGGATTGTGGGACTCTTGTACTGGTGTGAGAATTTTGGAGAAAACCAAAAAGCTTCTGAAAGAACAGTTTTCTTTGACTGCAATCCAAACCTCCAGTTAGGCCAGCCTAAGCACCAACATAAATCCTGTGCTCACCTGGGGGTGTCAAAAAAGAGTTTTGCGCCACTCCTGGAGGAGAGTTAATCCAGTGCGCAGACGTGGGCTTGCTTCCCTACATCACCATGGGAAGACCAAACAGTTGTGCTGGCCAAGGTTTGGATTGCACCCTTAGTCGCTTAAGGGCATTGCTACAAATCTCTGGTATCTGAGTATTGATGTCAGGGAGTATTGATTTTTCATGTGTGGCTTTCAAACATTTGTCCCCTTGCCCAAAGGAAGGTCCCATTCAGTGCTAAATATCTGGCACAAGTCTGAGTGGATCTGTGTTGTCAGATCAGGAAGGGGAATAAAAATACAGAGTGCATGGGTGCTGCTAATCTTGCCCTCTTCTGGACCCTCCAAGATTGTGCCAAAAGCTACTCTCCTATGAGCCCAGGTTTGGACAAAAATATAGAACAATTTGAAAGGTATCTAATTATGATGTATTTCCAAATAATGGGCAAAATCCAAAGCAGTTACGGGTCCACACAGTTATGTCATCCTCTAGTGATATCTTCTGGAAAGTCATCTTAACTGCTCTGGAGCAAGGGGCTTAATTTCACATTAGGATATAGGCCAATGACTGCACTTCTCCAGTGGCCATTGGATGAGCCTAGGTGTGTATGTGTGTGTGTGTATGGGGGGTGGGGGGGAAAGGTTCTACACCATAGGAAAAAAAACTCTGGACTGGATTCAGTATGAATTCCTCCTTTGAATGCTTTATGAGAACCGTGCAAGAATCGGTAGTGATGTAGAGCAAGCAGTCTCCTTTAAAAGGTTATGATGACAAATTTATGCAACCCTGTTATTCACACTCAATATTGGTGTATCAATTTTAAAAATAACAGAGCGTGTTTGTTCACCTTTCCATTGTGCATATATAAAAGCCTTGGCAATATGGCATGCTTGGAGTAGTCCTGCTTGTCCTATTGACATAGAGATAGGACCCTGCATGAAAAAGGTCCCCAAGGCTGCAGCCCTAAACAGACTTTCCTGGGAGTAAGACCCATTGAACACAATGGGGCTTACTTTTTTATTTTAAAAATTTGTATCCCGCCTTTCTCAGGCTGTCTAGCCCGACTCAAGGTGGCAGAAACATAAAACACAATTAAAAATATAAATAATTAAATACAGTAAAACAATTAAAACATATAGGCTAAAAGATACCGTAAAAACAATATAAAACCAAAGCCCCCCAACCTCTGCCCTGTTAAAAAGCCCCTTTGAAATAAAAGGTTTTTAGGCTCCGCCTAAAGCTCTGCAATGAGGGAGCTTTCCTTAATTCTATGGGGAGGGAGTTCCAAAGCCGGGGTGCCACCACTGAGAAGGCCCTATCTCTGGCCGCCACACCTCTCACGTCTCTTAGTGGCAGCACAGTCAGTAGGGCCTCCTCAGATGGCCTTAGGTGACGGGTCGGATTGTACAGAAGGAGGCGGTCCCTCAGATACCCTGGACCAGACCTGTTTAGGGCTTTAAAGGTCAGGACCAGCACTTTGAATTCAGCCCGGAAACAAGTGGGCAGCCAGTGTAGTCGCTGAAGCAGTGGCCCGACAGAGTCGAGTTTTGAGTAGATGTGGTTAGGATTGCACTGTTAGTGTATCAGAGCTAGTTTGGGGTGGGGTATGAATGTGCAAAATGGGGAAAATATTCGCTTGTTCAAGGCAATGTATGTATGTATCTATCATTGTAATGCCACACAAGTTACAGGATCCTTGATTGCAAGGTGACCATATAGAATATAAAATGGATAACCATACAGAATTTAGAATGGAAAACAGTATGCCTTTAAGCATACTTATATAGAAGAGGGGATTTGGGCAGGTGCTGCTTTTTAAACCCTACTGTGTTAAGTTAAACCTGCCTAAATTCCCTCCTCTATGCAATAGTTAAAGGTATAGGCACTCCTTTAGGTATAGGCACTCCATTCTATATGGTCACCCTGCCTGATTAGCTACATATGTAAAATTATATAGTTCATACCATCAATCGTTGGCTATGTATGTATCACTGTGAAATCACACTGGTTCTGGGACCCCTCATTGGTTGGTTCATGTCATCAGCCGTAAGTGGCACCCTCTTAAAATGATGACACAAAAGTAGTTGTCAGGAGGGGGCAGTGGAAAGATGCAACCAAATGCAAACAATGTGCCGTGAAGGGATCTTCTGGAGAACATTAGGAACGCCTTTTTATGCCTCTGAAATGTTTTCCATTCAGTTTAGTCTGGATGTTTTCATTGAGGTGTTACCAAATTCCTCTGTTTCTGAAATTTGCAACCAAATGCTAGTTCTGGACCCCTCCTGTTATCCAGCAGATCAGATTTTAGAAAATATGGACATAACTGTACATCAACAGATGCCAGACATTCCATACGTTTGTGGAAAAGTATTTAATTGTATACCTTGCACTATATTATCACACCAGCTGCTGGGGTAGGAAATGCATGGCACATCTTGGGGAAAAAAGTATTTTAAACACATATTTTAATATGGATTTTTTTCCACTAATGGAAAAAGAAGATTTTTAGTGGAAGGCAGCAAAAGAGAAATCAAAGGAAGTTCAGATGACTTGGAAACAGAGAGGTCTCTTGGCCCTTTGGTTTCACTGTGGTCCACTTTCCATTTGATCAGCTGAAACTATATCGGATCATTCTGATTCATTTTCAATAATGAATCATGAATAATGACATCTGTCATTAGCAGAGGCTCGACGAGCACCTGTCGGGGATGCTCTAGGGGGATTTCCAGCTGCAGGCAGGGGGTTGGACTAGATGATCTACTAGGTTCCTTCCAACTCTATGATACTATGTATTGCAAATGACTGTTTCTGTTGGTTTCTTTCTTTTTGTTCTTTGATTTTCTTCTGCTTAATTCTAACACTTTCATTTTGATTCTTTAATTTAAATACTTTCATTTTGATACTTTTAACATTTTTGTGTGTTCCTTGAGAGAGTAGTAGTAGGAACATCCCATGGGGTATTGGTGTAGCTGGTGCTTCTTCAAGCAATATCCTCACCCCCCAAACAAAAATCCCACACATATACGGTATGATCCTTGGCCTCATATAAGCACAAAATTAGAACAAGACAATGGATCAATAACAAAAGTAACCAAAATGCTTTCAAACCACAAAGTGTAGAAATTAATACAAGCCTAGTTGATGTGCTGTAAGTGGTGGGCTTCAGGGGGTTCTCACAGGTTCTATAAAACCCTTTGCTAATGAGCGCCTGATTCTGAGAACTGGTTACTAATGGGACATAGAACCTGTTGTTAATTTATTTGAATCCCACCACCGGCTGTAGCCATCACAAGTAGCACTTGTCAGGCTATCTCGTTTATGTCCCTGGGACTGTAAAGAAGTTTAGGAAGAAGGAGGAGTGCCATATTTAGAAGAGGGGCAGAGAGGGAATGTAACTGAGATGGAGGAGAACATGACAAGGCGATTCGAGGTTCAGTTCTATCCAACTTTCCAGTCCCAATGCAGCCACAATGGAGTCCCAAGTTCAAGGAACAAAGATCTATTTACCTTGAGGAGGTCTCCATAACCGCCTCCCCCCTTAGATGCACACCTCATTGGCATTAGATTGGATCATACACCCATTGGAGCAGTGCTGGAAGTGTGGGTAAAACTGGGCCATCAATCTGAAGGTATTATGTGGAAATGTTTGGGGGGGGGGTCTCCTCATACAGTAGGGTGAGGAACATACTTCAGGTCAATCCTGCAAGTTTGTGAAGGTTGACAATTGACAATCTTGCAAGAAAGTGGTCCGTCCCCTAATATTTTTGATGATTACATTACATTCTATGTCAGTGGTTCTCAAACTGTGAAATATGGCTTCCCAGGGAGCCCTAGAAATCAGCCAGGGGAGCAGAGGATTGCTCATGAAAACCTACTGTCCTATACAATGTATAGGACTGTAATCCTAATAGCTCTAACAGGGATCCATGGCCAATGGCCCAGTAGATCAACAGAATTATCAGTCCAAAAAAATTGGTCACCCACCTCCAATCTATGCCCAATCAGACAAAAAAAAACTTGGTCACCTCCAATCTATGCCCAGTCTATGCCACACAAAATATTGGAGAGCACCATCTTGTGGCATCTTAATTCCTGTAATGCTCGTATCTTGGCACAAGCTTCCGTTACCCAGAGGTCGTTGTATCAGGCACATCTGTTAAATTGTCGACCTAATGTCACAATATAATTGTTAGTCTTTCAGGTGCCATGAGACCCTTTGTGGCTTCAAATGTCAAGAAGCCCTGTGGCTTTTCATTTCAGGAACCTTTACTAGCTTCTCCAGGTGTGCAGGTGTGAGTAAACTGGCCCAAAAGGAGCGTTGTTTCATTTACGGTGGGCATCGATCCAAACATTGCAACTTCCCTACCTTTGGTTGTAGGATAAATGGAAATAAAATACATCACAACCATACAGAACTCACATCCAATTTTTAATTGCGTAGCTTATGCAGTGTCGGAAATTACTCGGGTGTTACAGTGGTCAGAGGGGAGGAGGGAGGCCAGAGGAACTTTAATCTGCACTTTAATTTTAGTTTTAAATTTAAATTTAAATTTATTGTAATTTCACAAGGCTTTAGTTTACCTGGTTCAACACATTTGGCGTCCACGGAGCCTGCAAACCAGTCCGGGGAGTATACAAGTATTTTAATGAGAGGAGCAAGTCAATCTGTAAAACAATGAGTATAAAACAGCCAGAGTTTGCCCTCTGACCTCAGTAATGACTTGTTTATTGTTGGATCAGCAGTATGTAATACATGAAAATTTCAGTGTGGCACTAACTGGGAAAACACCAGTAAATAGCACCATATAAATGTTAAGCCCCTTCAACCAGGCCTTGATATGATCCTAAAAAGAAATCCCACAACCCTTTCCACCTGCATGAAAGACGATGGAAACACCTGTGCAGTATATCTCAATTGTGGAAAAGCGGTATATAAATATGATTGATTGCTTCATTTCTGTCTGATGGGAAAAGATGCTGGAGCAAAAAATGGGAATGCTTGGAGTGAAAGAATAGAAGGAGGGAAGGACTATAAACCTAGCTGACTTTATTAGAAAACTGCTTCCTACTGGGCCGGACCATTGGCCCTTCCAGTTCAATACTGTCAATACTGACTGATAGGGTTATATAATAGGGTCTTTCCTAGGCTTAATGCTGAAAATGGGGCACATCAGAGGCTCTTCCTCTTAGGCAAGTGGCGGGATGGATGGGAGACTCAGAAGCTGAAGCAGCATCATTGGTTGCTCAAGACAGATGCTGGACCAACAGAAAATCCATGGCTTTGCCCTCATTCATGAAAATCCATGGCCGGTGCATCACGTGGTTGAAAACGTGGCTCATAGCAGAGTCTGGAGCACTTTCCTGCAACCACATTGCATGCTGTCAACTAGCACAATCCTAACCATGTCTACTCAAAGGTAAGCCCCACTGTGTTCAATGGGTCTTAGTGGTGGGCACAGCCTGGCCCAAGAACTGGTTCTCCGGAAGTGGGCGTGGCCAGGGGGCGGGGCCAGGATGGTTTTTAATTTAAGAATTTAAAAAATTTTTAAAATTACTTACTTCAGAGTAGACCTGCATAGGATGGTGCTCTGAGGCTGCAATCCTCTCACACTTTCCTGGGAGTAAGCCCCATTTACTATACTGGGACTTACTTCTGAGTAGACCTGCATAGGATGGGGCTCTGAGGCTGCAGTCCTCTCAACACTGACCTGGGAGTAAGTCCCATTGACCATACTGGGACTTACTTCTGAGTAGACCTGCATAGGATGGGGCTCTGAGGCTGCAGTCCTCTCAACACTGACCTGGGAGTAAGTCCCATTGACTATACTGGAACTTACTTCTGAGTAGACCTGCATAGGATGGGGCTCTGAGGCTGCTCTGAGGCGCTCTTCACACTGGCCTGGGAGTAAGTCCCATTGACTATACTGGGACTTACTTCTGAGTAGACCTGCATAGGATGAGGCTCTGAGACTGCAGTCCTCCCCACACCTGCCTGGGAGTAAGTCCCATTTACTACACTGGGACTGCCTTTCCATTGGACTAATTCAGTGGCGTGGAGAGCGGGGATCTGCTGCTTGGGTAACAGCCTATCCTCCATAACAATCCAACCCAGGCTTTCATGCTTCGCATGCAGTGTATGCAGCGCCGAACACGATACCATAGTCTTTCAAGACTGACGGAGGCCTGCTTTTTTATTATTATATACAGTAAAATTAAAATTTGTATCTGTTTTGCTATTGCACATCACCATCGCCAGTAAACATTTTTAAAATTTCAATTCTTTTAAAATAGGGGTGTGCATTCGATTCAGTGGTGCATTAGATTTGAGTAAATAAAATATGGTAAATACAAATTATTAGATTTGAGTAAACAAAATACGGTAAATACTGTTGATTGATACATTGATTGATCTACCATAAGGATCAAGACCCAGCTTAGGCTTTGTGCTCTAACATCAGGGCAGGTAAATTGATCAGCCTAGTTAGTCTAATGCAGTGTTCATCTCACAGCACGCAAGGCACTGAAATTGTCAAGGCACAACATCAGTTGTTTTTACCATTGACAAGGCGCACCAGACTGGTGAAATGCCACAATTTTTCTATTAATGAATTTCAATCTCCAGATTCTTGCAGCACACCTGAGGACTATTTGCCACTGCACACTAGTTGAAAATCACTGGTCTAATGGATAATATGGCAAAGGGCATAAGTAGCATCTCCCATACCCCATCAAAGATGGTGAACAGGAAGGGATGCTCACCCAATTTTATTGCAGTGCCTGCAATATTTACCGCAGCCCCCTATAGCTATGTGTGTAAGGTTGCAATCCTAAAGACACTTTCCTGGGAGTAAGATCTATGCAACACTATGGGCTTACTTCTGAGTAGACATGGTCTGGAGTGTATTATATGTTATGTGCATGTATGCAAGTGTCAGCAACAGCAATCATATTGTGTGTTGCTAGTTCTGTGCCACCCCGATCTTTAAAAAAAAGAAACACATACACACTGTCCCCCAAAAATCACTGTAAAATTACACCACCATTTTCCTCCCAAAATAATAACCAGATCATTAGTTCCTTACTACATGTTGTCTTTGAGAGGAGTTGATCTGACTCAGGCAGACACCAAGTTGGGGGGTGGGGGTGGTAAAAGGAGAAGGGAGTAAAGGAGAGGGGAATCTGTCAAAGTGTTTTAAAATGTCATGGTAAGTGGGCCTTTATTTTTTCCTTCCCCCAACACTGTCAAAACAGGAGGCCTGAACTTTCCATACAATGGTCTTCTATGAAGGCAGTTTCATAACCAAGAGCCACTTTTCAGTCAAGTAAGAAGTGGAATGATTGCTCTAACTAGTTCGGCCCTATAATGAGGGGGAGAAGCAGCTGCCGGGAGCCCGGCTTGGTCCTAAGTCCACATTAATGAGACTTCACATGGAGATGTCGTCTCTTTCAGGAAGCTGGGATCTGAAGAACAGCTGGAGCCCTGCAGTCATCAGGGCTGTTTATTAGGAGGTAAAGAAAAGGACTTTGGTCCGAGTGTTTAAGGTCAGCCCCGAGGTATCCCCAGGAGACATCAGGAGAATTTATGACAGGGTGGACAATAGTTCAGCCAAAGTTCTCTCTCTCCAACTGGGCAAGGTAATCAAACCTACTGTCCGGCTCCTTCCACACCGTCCAGCCAGCCTAAATTAAAAATCACTTTACCTGGGTTTATCCTTATTAAAGGGCAGCACTTTGAAGCCGGGATCTGAGCAGGAATCTCCTGGCAGCCTTTTCTAATCAGTTGCAAGCCAAACCTCATTAGCAGAGCCCCGGGTCCTGCGGCATATAATTCTCTGGCCTCATTAGCCACTGTAAATCTCGTCTCTAAGTATTTATGGGCATATTTACGGGCACCTTATCCCCCCGGCTTGCTTCGGTCAGGATTTGATTATTCAGGCAGGTACAAAAGGTGCAGGAAGTGCAGACTCATTTTTGAGAGTTTGGTTCATGTGTTTAACCCAAATTCTTCCTAAGAACATAAGACGAGCCTCCACTGGATCAGGCCAAAAGACCTTCAAGTCCAGCTTCCTGTATCACACAAAAGCCCACTAAGGGTGCAGTCCAGAGTAACTATGGGGAGTCCTTGCTCCAGTGTAAGAACAGTTTGCTCTGGATCGCAATATGAATTTCTCATGGGTTTTCAGTAGGTGGTCCAGTAACTATGAGTACATGTAATGTCTCTTAAGTGCTCCCGTAGTTACTCTGGATTGTAGGGAAAATCAAGCACAGGGTGTGCATCAGTGGTGGGCTCCAGCAGGTTCGCACCTACTCTATAGAACCAGTTGTTAACAAGAGATAGGACATATAAAGTTTAAAAATAGCCATTTAAAAGTGGCTGCCAGACGGGCAGAGAACCGGTTCTTAATTTCTTTGAAGCCCATCACTGATGTGCATGTGTGAAGCCACCATTGGTCACAACTACCATGCCATCATGTGCATCTTCCAATTTGTACAGATTTTCCTCTGGATAATTTGAAAGTTAGGGGGAGACTAGGAGAAGTGGGAAATTTTGGTGTCTGTAGCAGAGCATCAAATACTGCCCACCCATTTCTTTCTTTCTTTCTTTCTTTCTTTCTTTCTTTCTTTCTTTCTTTCTTTCTTTCTTTCTTTCTTTCTTTCTTTCTTTCTGTCTGTCTGTCTGTCTGTCTGTCTGTCTGTCTGTCTATCTATCTATCTATCTATCTATCTACAGTATTTATATACCGCTTTTCAACTGAAAAGTTCACAAAGCGGTTTACAAAGAAAATGGAATAATAATAGTAGCTAATTAAAAGCTAATGGATCCCTGTCCCAAAAGGGCTCACAACCTAAAATGCAAAAAAGAACACCAGCATAAGCCACTAGAACAGACATTGCTGGGGTGTGTAGGGCCAGTTACTTTCCCCCTGCTAAATAAAAGAGGAGCACCCACTTGAAAGAGTGCCTCTTGCTCAGTTAGCAGAGGTTTTATTTGCTACATATATGCACCGAACACTTAATGTATTGTTGTTCCACTGCCCTACAATCTGGCTGTTTGACAAGGAGAGTGAATGGGGCAGAAGCAGTAGCAGTTTCAAAGCATGATTTCTCTCCTCTTTGCCACAAGTGGCACAGATGAGAACACTGATGCACCAAGTTGCAACTGCTTAAGGGAGCATGACAGCTATGACAGCAACTCAATTGCTGTGCCAAGTCAATGGGAGGTTGGCCCACTGCTGCATTGGCCTCCTCATCCGCAGAGGCTTCATTTGGAATAGAGTGGAGGAAGACAGAGATGAAAGGGAGGTACAAAAAGGAAGGGGTGCAGTCCTAAGACCTGGCTTGACAGACATCTGGGCAGCTGCAAGTCATGGGAGGCACAAGAGGCTAAGAGAAGGTGCAATGCCAAAAATTCAAAGCAATCGGATAACCACCTCAAGCTGTGTGGCTATTCAGAAATTGGACACGATGGCTGCAATCCTAACCACAGATTCCTGGGAGTAAGAACTATTGAACACAATGGGACTTAATTCTAAGTAAACATGTTTAGAATTGCAGAATGTGGCTGCTAATTACCCTGAAAAGAGTTCAGCTCCTGCAGTTTGCAAGATGGCTACTACGTAAGTGCCCGGCTAGGAGCTGAACCCTTGCACATTGGAAGCATGTGTAAATATAGCAAGATAAATACAGGTAGGAACTTTTTCTGGTTATTATTAAGTAAATATTAATTATTAATTAATTAATCTGTCTATATATATATATAAAAGAGAAAAATCACTCACTGACTGATGCACTGACTCACTGACTGACTCATCACCGCCCTGCCAAAACCGCTGGGCCTAGACGTGTGAAATTTGGGGTGGTGTTCCTTCCGTGGCGGAGGGATGCACTAAGAACCGGTTTTCGGAAATTCCAACCGGAAGGGAGAGAAAAGGGGCACAACACTTTTACCTCCCTATACTTTGCATTGGAGAATTGATGACTCATCAACATTCCGCCCCAACTGCTGGGCCTGAAGCATGGAATTCTGGGAGTTCCTTCTGTCACCTGAACACCCACCAAGAACCATCTGGAGGAATTTAACCCTTCAGGGGCTGAAAAGGGGGCAACGTGTTTTTGTCCTATACTTAACATTGCAGACTGACCAGTCTACAGCCTATTTGGTGCTTGGTGCCTGGTGCACTGGGGGAATGTTGTTCGGAGGAAGAGGTTGCAATGGCGAGGATGCTGCGCATGTTGCGCATGGGGCCATGTTGCGCATGGGGCCATGTTGCGCATGGGGGCATGTTGTGCATGGGGTGTTTATGCGCATGGGATGTTTAAGCGCTGTGAGGGGATGGTGTATGGGGAAATTTTACTCCCGCAACGCGGGTATGCTTTTCGCTAGTTTTATATAAACGTATTAATAAATATTAATATCTGGTCATAATAAAATCTGCTAAGAAATACTAATTCATTAAATCTGGTAAATCTAGGTGGGTCCTGATAAAGTGTTGTTCTGCAAAGTGGGTCTTGATGTGCAGCATTTTCACAATAACAGGTGAGGCTGGAGCTGTTACCATTGAGTATGACAGAGCTTCCTGACCCAGAGCCTATTTTAATTGTACATATGATTGCCCATCTTGGCAGTTCATTGGTTTGGACCATCCCTCCCTCCCACCCACCCATCCACCCATCTGTCCATCCATCTAATCTTTTAAAATCCAGAAATGCAAGCCATCACCAATATCCAAGGAAAGGAATTTTTATACATTGCAGTGTGTGGGGAAGAAAAAAAATCATTATTATTATATTTCCTTATTGTATTGCAGGCATTGCCATAGAGGTGCTAATGCTCTCTCTGTCTCTCTCTCTCTCTCTCTCTCTCTCTCTCTCTCATCATCATCATTATTTCTGCTTATATGGCTGTTGCAGGACTCTGGGTCTTGCCAGATGGTGGACTTTGATATGGAAAGTTGCCACATCTTGTTCCAATCAAGAGAAAGGCAGTGCCTTGCCACAGCAGAACAAGGTTGGGGAAAAAATGAAATAAATCAGGGTGTCTTGAATTGGTTAGTGGAATTGTTGCTCCAAAGGATGAGAAGGTGGGAATAGACTAGCATTGGTTTCATTGCTTTGAAGCAAATAAAATAAAATAAAATAAAGTGCTTGGTATTAGAAAATAACTTAGTCCAGCTGCATGTCAATCATCATTCCCCTTCAAAAAGCAGCAACCATGGAGCTGAACACAGGAAAAGCTGCCTCTGATTCTGTTCATGTTTGATGGTTGGGGAAGGCGGGCAGTTAATCTGCAGTATTGTTGAAGACATGAATGACAGTTTCTGGTTGTTGTTTTTTAAAAGTAGAAAATGACATTTTGAAAAACTGAAGAATGATCTTGATATACTAGCAATGCCTGCATCTGGTTGCCAGGAGTACTACCAACTCTAGTTATGCCATTGCATTTAAATTATGCATATGATCTTGTAATTGATTCAGTATGGTTAGGTATGAGTAGGGTTTCCATAATTCTCTTCCACAAAACTAGAAAAGGACCCCCTGTCAAACTTACCAGTATGTGAACGCAATCCCCGAAAACTGAGACAGTCCTGGTTTTCCAGGACATATGACATCCCTCGCATGTGAAAGGAGATCCATCATGCGTGTGATGCGCTGACATCTTTTCATGGGTGATGCAAACCCAAGTGAAGCCATTGTGAGGGTGCCTTGATTAAGAACAAACGCAATATCATCCTGCAAATTTGAATTGTAGATCTCGACTAATCGGAATAGCTTTTGAAGGGGGAGCAATTTGGGCTGGTCCCTCTGGGATAAATTAAAAAATAATATATTCAAAAGAACGGTCACCTCTGGACCTGCAACAGGAACGTCAGCAGTCAGGGCCATCACTCTATAACTCTGCTTTCAGGCAACAGAGTTCAAGCCCTACTCCTTGAGAAGATCCTTTAAATGTAGATAACAGGAATTAACCTCGTGACCTTTTCTAATGCAAAGCACATGCCCTGCCAGTGAGCTAAACCATGTCTGCATTAATGTTTCTTGCAGCGTGGTGCCACCTTACCTGCCCTGTGTTATCTCTAACATGTCATGGTGGGGTGGGGGAAGGGACATGCTTCTTACCCCTTGATTTTTGCAAGCTTCAACACTTCCAATATTTTCTATATATCATTGAAGTTGCCACTTGATTTCTCTGTGCTATATGATTCATTCCTTTTTGCTGTGGTTGCAGTCAGTGATTGACAGTTGGTAGTGGAAAAGACCAGCAAGACTGATTGATTGATTGATTGATTGATTGATTGATTCATTCATTCATTCATTCATTCATTCATTCATTCATTCATTCATTCATTCATAATGTTGTGCAGTAAAACCTTGGATTGAGTTTCTTGACAAGAGAGTGCAAGACAAGCAAACATTTCTAATAAATGTTTGACTTGAAAATGCAAGCAAATAAAGTTTGACTTGATATACAAGCAAAGTCTTGATAAACAAGCAAAAAAATAGTCCCCGCCGGAATATGGCCAGTTTCAACACTCCACCAATACATGCTCAGCCTTTTCTAAGTATGTCTACTCTGAAGTTAGCCTATTACAGTCAATGGGGCTCTTGCCTATGTAAGGGGGGCAACAGAAAGGAGCCTGAAGGACGGGGCCTTGCATGTCTCCTCTAAAGTAAGACCTATTATAAACAGTGGGGCTCACACCTGTGTAAGGGGGGGGGGGGCGCAGATTGCAACCTGAGAGACCTGAGAGGCTAAGTGAAGGTTAATTTGTTTTATTTTTCTTTATATTTTGGATTTTCTTTATTATTTTCTATTATATTAGATTATTGTAACTATTTTATATGTATATTTTGGGGTTGTGGGATGAATCATCTGAGTTTCAATTATTTCTTATAGGAAAATTTGCTTTGTTTTTCAGGCATTTTTAATTACAAGCATGTTTCCAGAATGAATTATGCTTGTCAACCAAGGTACCACTATACTGCCCTCCCTCCAAGGACCTGAGGTTGACACACATGGTTCCTTTCCTCCTTTTGTCCTCACAAAAACCCTGTGAGGTTGGTGAGACAGAGAGACTGGTCCAATGTCACCCCGGAAGCTTAAAGGCTGAGGGGGCATTTAACCTGGATCTTCTACTACCATGCCAAGGAGGTAGAAAAAGGAAACGTATGTGAAAATAGGGATTGTATTATGCGGGGCTTGTATCGGACCGATATATGGAGGCATATGTAAGTATCGGTTGATCCTGGACATCCGTCGACAAGTGGGCTACTGGATCAGGGAACACCATCAAATGGACAACCACAAAAGCAGCAGAAGTACTCAATGTTAGAGAATCGGATCATCATGAAGTGCTACTACAACTCAGAACCTGAAAAGCGTGGCTACCAGAAGAGGATGTACCAACTCTGGAACAAAGAATTCCCACATCATCATCATCATCATCATCATCATCATCATCATCATCATCCATCATCATTATTATTGCCATCCCTGTATACCTCTTTCAATCTCCAGGCTAAAATATCTATCACAGTCAGTATCTGTGATATCTTCAAGCATTAACGCCTGACCTGCTGACATTACTGGGGGAATTGCTGCCTGCATCACTTGCTGTTTTGTTCGGAGAATCTGTGGATTTCCAACGGTTATACTGCATTTATTCAGGTAGTGATGGGAAAGAGCCGCTACTGTTGCCATCACTGAAATGCAAGCCATCTGCAGCACATCAGCAAGTCATTATGGACTTGCAGCTCCTACACAAACAGTGTCTGGGAACCGAAGGCAATGAGTCTGCAATAAATAAAACCAAAATGGATTGTGCCTCACCCAATAAACACCACGGCCATGGCTCCAGGCATACAACCTGGTCAGCTGTGTGGCCATCAGTGATGACCAAAGGGATGAGAAGGTAGCAGAAGAGTCTTGGGGAGGAATTCAGCTCCTCAAAGTTTCAGTTCAAGCTTGGATCATCATGATGTATCATATACAATGTAAATATAATAGCAAGGATATAGCAGAGGTGGCCAAACTTGCTTAAGAACCACATGGAATAAACTTCAGATGTTTGAGAGCCACAATATTTAAAGAGCATTAAATTCTGAAATAGATTTACTCACAATGAACATGAAGCTTTCATTTTAATCCAGTAGGCTCTCAGCGTATCCTTGGCAAATAATTATAAAGTTTGAAAATTACCATATTTACTCAAATCTAATATTCACCTTTTCAGCTGACTTTAGACTGCAAACTCAGGGTGTGCATTAGATTCAGTGGCACATTTAATTCAAGTAAATGTGGTATTTTGATTATAAGTACTGTACAGGTCAACGTTTGGTTTAACAATTTACATTATTGTAATAAAAATGTAACATAAACCCATTGTTGTATAAAGCAGTGACTGGCATCCATCAGTCTTGAAAGACTGTGGTATCATGCTCAATGATGCATGTGAAGCACGAAGGCCTGGGTTAGATTGATATGGAGGATAGGCTGTTACCCAAGCAGCAAATCCTCCCTCTCCACGCCACTGAAATAGACCAATGGAAAGGCAGAGCCGATACGATTGGTTCCAGTTGCATCACAGAGCTGAGCTAAGGACAGGAGCTCACCCTGTCTTGTGGGAACTGACCCAGGTCTCAAACCCTGGGCTGCTGGTTAACAGGCACAGTGTCTTAACCACTTGCGCCACCCACAGCCCACATTAAGTAAAAACAATAACAAACCCATCATCATCTAACTCATTTCTGTATGCAGTAAAATTAAATCTTTCACCTGCTTTGCAGCTGCATATTACATCAGTAAATTTTTTAAAAAATCTCAAGCCTTTTAAAATAGGGTGCGCATTAGATTTGATTAAATACAGATATTTATTATCTACATATTTAAGGGATTTATAACCCACCTTTCCCATGCAAAGGCAAATACACAAAGTGGCTTACAGAGTTTTTATAATCAAGTACAAAGTAATACAACAATAAAAACACCAACAAGCATGATGACTATCCAGAGTAACTACAAGAGCACGTAAGAGACATTTATGTCGACGTAGTTATGGCACCACCTAGTGAAAACCTATGGGAAATTCATATTGCGATCCAGAGTAAATTGTTCTTACACCGGAACATGGACTCCTCGTAGTCCTTGGATTACTCTGGATTGCAACCTATATTTCCTCTAAGCAGTGCATTCCTGCTTAGAAGACTTCTGGCAGCCCTTCGCTCACCCACCAAACCACACCTGCTGCCTGGCTGTTGCCAATGAATTTCTCAAAAAAGTGTATATTTCTGGCTATAACCTGCTTAATGAAGTTACTTTCTGCTCAAGGAAGTTAGTGCCAGTCCCAGCTAACTTCTGTATGGAATGAGTTTAACATCCCTTTGTTAAGTCTTACTGAACATAATGGGCTTACTTCTGGGTAAAATAAATCAAACAGTTCTCAATCACCTGTTGCCATGGCCTGGAATCAAGGCTATGAAAAAAGGCTCGGTATTTGTGGCTGGTCAACACGTACTGCTGCCAAAATCCCCTTATTGTATCTGATTCATCAAGAAGGCCAAGAAAAGGACAGAGGTTTTGCAAACAGTTAGCTTGGACACAGATATGGTACTTTGTAAGATCAGGTCCCGAGAGAGCTGGAGAAGCAAGAGGGATGCAGGCAGCATTCAGGAACGTTCGACCACATTTGGTCGTAAGTGAAGGAAGCTCCTTCAGCCAGGACAGAGTTCCAGTGGTGAAAATTTCAAATGCAATTCGGGACTCATCAGACCACCCAGATTGTTCGAAGTAGGCCAGGTCACCTTACACTGTGCATGAACTCTGGTTCTTAAAACAGAATTGAAAGGCGAATGAAATCTGATGGGGAAAAAGGGAACACATTTTTAAATCAGCCTCTGTTAGCAAAGTCTCTGAGCACACCCCCAAAGGTCCAGCTGCTGCTGCTGGATTGCCGCTGGCCGGCACACAGCTGAAGGTCGGAGGCCATGCTTTGTAAACTGCTTGTTTGGCTAGGAGAGGTCAGGATCGCAAGGCTTAATTCAGGAGGCTGAGATGCAAATACAGGTCCGTATTGAATGTTGGGAACCTAGAGCTTCTTCCTAGGGTGCAATATGGGCTTCCAAAACCAGCCTAACCCTATGCTTTCAGGTTTGGGAAATGTTCTTAAAGTGGAAGTGCAGTGGTGGGCTTCAGGGGGTTCTCATGGGTTCTATTGAACCCTTTGCTAATGAGCTCCTGGTTCTGAGAACCAGTTACTAATGGGACATAGAACCTGTTGTTAATTTAGGTTATTAGGACATAGAACCTGTCATTAATTTATTTGAATCCCACCACTGGTGGAAGGGCAACCCTAAAGGAAACTGCAGGATCCGTTTCCACATTGATTCAACTGCTGCGGAACTCCTTGTCATGATCCCAGCATCAAACAACAACTACAACTTAGATGCAGAGGATCTAAGAGCAAGTATCTGTTGCTGAATTGCAGGATCCTGTCTGCAGTGCTGAGCCCCAGGAACCAGATCCGACACCCTCCCATAGATGGTCCTACCTGATCCAGACACCCCAAATAAAAACTACTCAAATAAGTACTCACCCTGAAGGGGGAGAATGGCTGCAATCCTAAAGACAATCCTTTCCTGGGAGTAAGACCCATTGAACACAATGGGGCTTACTTTTGAGTAGACATGGTTAGCATTGTGCTCTTAGTCAAGGTTACACAATGAAGGGAAATGTTCGGTAAACATGGTTAGCGCTGTGTCTGTTTAGTTGCTCAGTATTTAAAGCAGGATGGCTCACCTTGATGACTCCCTGGTGGGGTTTGGGCTACTAGCTATTACCGTGAATAAATGAAAGCACCATAGTGAACCACAGTGATGTTATTTACAGCATGTCAGTGTCGGAGACACTTCCATTCCGTGGAAACCGCTCTGGCTTTTTCTTAGCCGGTGCCCTCCAGATGCTTGTCTCCGTAATGTCAGTAGAGAGCCTGGTTTTGTGTGTGTGTGTATGTGTGGTTGTATGTCAGTAGAGAGCCAGGTTGTATGTGTCACTAGAGAGCCAGGTTGTATGTATGCATTAACATTTCAGGAAACAGGCGCAGCAACAGCACCAACAAAAATGTACCAATGGTGTATTTTTGATCCAGAAGGAGGGAGGAAAAAGGAACCCAGTGCAGGTATAAATGTTACCTCGCAGAGTGTTCATCATGACACTCCAATGATTTCATGATCTCATTCAGTGTAATTGGAGTAATTATTCATTGGGCTCCAGACGTTTGGGAAATGCTTAAGCTTACTTCTGTTCAGAGCATAAATACACTGAAATGCGTACGGTGGAGTAAATCAAGCAAGATGGGAGGTTGGGGTGACTGTATGATAAACATTTTATGGTAGAAAAATGTCATGTTATTTTCAGGATTGCTGTGTCACAGGCATGAGCAAAGTGTTCTTCTATGTTACTGGTTCCCAAACTTTGGGTTGGGAGGGACCCACCAGGGGAATAACGACCTGATTTTTGGTGAGTCGTGAAACTGACAAGCTTTGACAAGGAAAATGTATTGAGACCTATGGAAAATGAAACTGAGCTGCGCATGCTTGTTTATTTACAAGTATGACTGTGCCCCAATATCACACTGCCAAGGGGAATACAAGGACACTAGAATGGTCCCAAGCCAATAAATGTGGAACGGATCCATTGTCAGTGAGATGGTGAACCTTTTAGGATGGGGGCTTTAACTCAGGATAAGGCATCTGCAGAAGTTCCTCAGTTCAGTCTCCAGCAGGTAAGGGTGGGACGAAAGACCCATGTCTGAAATTCTGGAGAGTCAGTCCAGGCAAGGTAGGGTGACCAGCTATCAAAACCACAAAAAATGTACGATCTCCCAAAAATGGGGGTTCATAAACAAGACAAGGTCCCCCTAAAACGTAGAACACAAAAGGAAAAATGGGACACCAATGTGAATTAAGCTCGTCGGTACAATTTCAAAATTTTCTTCCATGCAAGGGTAAGGAATAGTTTTTTCAGCAAGATTCAAAAGCTCAGGCCAAGATATATTTAAATCATAAAAGAGTGTATTTTTAGAGCTTTTGTTGTGGTTACTTTGAAATCTCTTGCAATAACTGTAGCAACGTTATCAACATAGTATAAATTGGTGTCTCTTCAAGGAAAAGAAATGCGTGCCTTCTACCTCCACCTAATACAGGGACTTGATTGACTGTTACAAGAATCATCATTCCCTGCAGAGTGGCAATGGGATAGACCAGAAACATTGGTGTCCCTGGGGAATGGGCTCATATACTATAAAACAGGGGTTCTCAAAGTGGGGTCTCTCCCTAGGGAGGGGGTCACAACTGTATTTCAAGGGGTCATGAAAAGTAGACACCACCATCTTGGAATCTAAGATTACTTTGCAAATACCTAGGGCTGGTGTATACATATGACTATGTAATTTGGGTTGCCATATGTCCCAGAAAACTAGGATTGTCCCCTTTTTCAGGGATTGCATTCATATACTGGCAAGTTTGACAGGGGGTCCTTTCCCAGTCTGGTGGAAGAGAATTACGGCAACCCTATATATAATGGAGAAGATTCTTGTCTCCAGCTGTCCCACAACACACAGCCTAACTTCATCAGTCATACTAGTGCACCTTCATATAGAAATCAACATAGTTTATATATATCAACTGCAGACGAAGAGCAATACATGATTTTGTGTTCCCATTCTCTCAAACAACATTTGAGGTCAAAATTATATTTTTAATGGCCTGTGAGAGCAAACCAACAGGAGCAGATCATTTTTGGATATTGGTATCACCAAGTCTGTTTTTCAGATGTGCTATAACCAAGGGAATATTGCTCAATTTGAAGTATTCTTTGGAAACAAGCAAGTAAAATGTAACCAAGCTGATGAATGAAATAAGTTATTATCTTAGGGAGAGAAGAATGTCTCATCTTTTCTTCCATCAGACATTACTTAGGAAGTGTCTCATTACCCTTGAGGTTCAGTTTGATCAAATAGCTAAGTGACACTGCAATGGGATTTTTGCCCAACGTTGCAGTCAGTGAGTTTTGGAACTTGGAGATCATCATAGCAAGTTCTTTGAGAATTTGTCTTGGACTGTGCCTAGGTCTCAGATGTCCTTCATTCCCCACATTTTGGCTGCCTCCATCCATGACCCTGAGAGAGATCCATGATTCAGAGAGAATTATTAAGACCAGGAAAAGCAGAAGACCTCCCTGATTTCCCCAGAAGTCTTAGGAGATTTGAGAATCTCAGCTGAATTGCTTTCAAATGGGCCTTTTGCTATATAGTCACTATTTATTATCCATTATTCATAGAAAAATGTACCCATTCCAGGGCAATGGACTATGGGTGGGGTGGGTGGGGAGAAGGAAGCAGGGCTCAGACCCAGCAGTTATGTTGGATCCAAGCCCCATTCCCCAGACTTCTGGGATTGGAGGCTGCTCTCATCTGTGATGCAGATCCGAGTAGACCCACTGAGGCTGATCCGGCCCTACCCAAAAAAGAAAAATCCTTCCTTGGGTAGCACAGAAGCTGCAGCCACAAAATTTCCACTGAATTTTGCTGACCCTGCCTGTTTGTTCCAGCATAAGTGCTGTCACAGTCCTGTGAATCATTGAATATTATAAATGATTATATAAAATTATGAAACATACCCTACAATCCAGAGTAACTACATGAGCATGTAAGATACATTATGTGCACCCATAGTTACTGCACCACCTAGTGAAAACCTATGGGAAATTCATTTTGCAAGCCAGAGTAAATTGTTCTTACACCGGAGCAAGGACTCCCCCTAGTTACTCTGGATTTCACCCATAGTCTTCAATAACTTCCCAGCAATTGAATTTTTTTCTTAACAGAAATGCAAAAGTTGTGATGGCTCTAAAATAATGGGAAGGACGGGAGGTCTGTTGTTAGCAAAGCCGACTAATTCTGCTGAGATGTTTTACTATTCATGTGTGTGTGCTCATGTGCACAGATATGTGTTTGTGTGGAGTGAGAAAGAAAGAGAATCTTAGACCATGCATATGGTTCAAATAATAATGCACAAGCCTATATACCCCAATTACTACCTAGTGAGAGGCAAGGACTTAAAACATGAGGTCTTCAGGCTAATCCAGCTAAGCTTTATCTAGAGATATGAAAATCCTCCAGAAAACTCAATTGTCTGAAGGAAAACGTTGCAAGTGGTGCTGTGGCACTAGCCTCCTGCCAAACTTATCCACTATATGAAATGGGAAAGTTGGAGGGTGTTGGAGAAATGGAGGGCAGAAGGAATCACAGGGAGGGAGTCAGACAGCAAACCGAATTCAGACTAATTATCCCTCGAGCTGCCATCTATGAGCCTCGGAACAACAGAAACTGCTTAATCCAGAATGAAAAGCAAACAAGACCCGGGCCATTGTCTTCATGCTTCCCCTAATCAAGGCTACGGGTCCCACTCCTGTTTACAATACAAATATTCAATTAAAAATTCCAAAAGATTCCAGTAATTGGTTCTCAGGGGTGGGGGAATCTTGGCCCCCACCCACCATTCCGACAGAAAGCATGAAAAGAGCTTTGTTTCTTGCGCTTGGCAAGTCCGTTGCAGCCAAGTATCCTAGTATTTCAAGGCTGGGAATCTGCCCAACCAGAGCGATGGTGGAGACACTCCAGTCGGCCGCAGCTGGGTCAGCAACCTGCTCGCTGCGCATGGAACGCACGTAAGCCTGACTTTAGTGAGCAGAAGGAATTTCATCCACCAGAATGAACATTGCTCTGCGTTTCATCTTGATTCAGATTTCCCTTTATTAAAACACCCCTTAATTGGGATGAATTGAGGCCAGGAAGGATGGAATTGCTGGTGACCGAATGCCCTGGGGAGCTGTGAGCAGGCAGCTGACATTGCCATTGCTCTACAGTTTTCATGGAATAAACTACTTGCGCTACAGTTTTTTTATGGAATAAAGTGCCACAACTACAGTTTTTATGGAATATTCTTCTTCTTCTTCTTCTTCTTCTTCTTCTTCTTCTTCTTCTTCTTCTACTACTACTACTACTACTACTACTACTACTACTACTACTACTACTACATTTTGTTTGTGGTACTAGTAATATTAAAATGCAGTGGCGCCTCACATAAAGAACACCTCATGTAAAGTACGTTTCATGTAACAAACAAAAATTTCTCTAGGATTCTGCTTCACATAACAAACTGTGCTTCACGTAAAGAACACATTCGTTGGCAGTTGGGCAGACGCGCTGGCCGGCAGCCTATTTAAAAAGCGTCAGGGCTGCCTAGCGCACCTGCCCATAGTGAAAGCAACACTTCCATGCTGTTCCTCCTGTGGCCGGAGGGAGAGAACAGCAGTGGAGAAGAGGGAAGCAGCTCAGGGCCAGCCAGAAGGGAGCAGGGGAGAGAGAGGCTCAGGATGGAGAGAAGGAGAAAGTGGGGAGACACTTTGAAGGTGTCTTGGCTTGCAGCCTCCTAACCATGTCTACCCAGAAGTAAGCCCCATTGTGTTAAATGGGTCTTACTCCCAGGAAAGTGTCTTTAGGACTGCAGCCTAAGTAGATTTCATAGGATCATGCATATTGAATGCATGTTTAGAATTCAATCCCAGTCTTCTGTCATCATTTTTACATCCAGTTAATATTTTTATATGAATATTTTAGGGATTGTGGAATCAATTGTCTGAGTTTCCATTATTTCCTATGGGAAAATCCGCTTCGTGTAAAGAATGTTTCACGTAACAAACATGCCTCCAGAATGAATTAAATTTGTTATGTGAGGCATCACTGTAGTAGTATAATTGTTATACGACTGTTAATAACTACTTATAGTGTTATATACTGCATTTCCTCAAATCTAATGTGCTGTTGAATCTAATGTGCACCCTGATTTTGGAGATGAAATTCAGCCATGGAACCCTACATCCGACTCCGGAACAGTTCAAACTGAACTTCCAGTTTTGCTGAAAACCAGAAGTTTCCTTTATTCGGCTTTAAGGTGTGTGGGCTCTGAAGAACACCTTTCAGGTACTTTTTTATGCATGGCTTCCACAGGCCTTAGAAGGGCTCCTGGACACCCCTAGAGAGATCTCCAGTGATATCCAAGAACTCAGGTCCAGCTTCCGAAAATTATAATGCCATTGTAGAAATCAATGGTGAGGCCACCTCTGGAGTATTGTTTCCAGTATTGTGTCCACCACATCTCAAAAAGGATGTACAGGAAATGGAGAAGGTTCAGAGGAGAGCGACCAAAATGATTGATGGTTTGGGACACATTCCATATGATGAAAGGCTGCAGCATTTAGGACTCTTGAGTCTGGAAAAGAGGCACTTGAAGGGACATACAAAATTGAGACATACAAAATTAGAGACATACAGAAATGAGACATACAATTGAGACATATGAAATTATGCAAGGGATGGATAGAAAGGATAGAGAGATTCTCTTTTCCCTTTCACATAACACCAGAACCACAGGACATTCATTGAAATTGAATGTTGGGAGTGTTAGGATGGACAAGAGAAAATAATTTTTTACCCAGTATGTAGCTGGTCTGTGGAATTCCCTGCCACGGGATATGCTGATGGAATCTAGCCTCAATGCCTTTAAGAAGAGTTTGGACAGATTCCTGGAGGAGGGAACCATCACAAGCCATGAAGGGTGTGTGTAGATGTGGACAACCTCAAAATGCCAGATGAAGGTGGGGAACCTGGATGCAAGTGTCATGTGTGCTCCCTGATGCATTTGGTGGGCCACTGGATTACATGAAGCTGGATTAGATGGGCCCTTGGCCTGATCCAGTGGAGGTTCTTCCTATGATCTTGGGTTTGGAGTCCATGATTAGGTAAAACCTATGGTTTTAACTGACTTGACTTCGGCTCAACACAATTAAGACATTTCCAAGAGAAAGATAAAAGTATTCAGGAAGAGGATTCCATCATCATGGAAGAAGCTGGTGTTATCACTCAGTAGCAGAAGACATTCTTCACTTCTGGTATCTCTGCCAAGAGTTGGGAAGGACCTGTTCTTTCCTGGGACACTTCCTGTTCCTTCCAGCTTCATATTTCTGCTATGCACAAAAAATAACTACCATCTATAATTTGCTGGTTGCAAAACTATCATGTTGGTGCTGTGTTTGTTACAAAACTGGTATCTGTGCTATGCACAAAGAATAACAACCATCTATAATTTGCTGGTTGCAAAAGTATCAGTGGATCTGGCTCTTTTGAAAAAAATAACAATAGTATGTACAGTATCATCTTAATACATACAAGTCCTTCTCTGTTCCAACAAGTTGGAATAGCAGCAAGGCGGTGAAGTGCACGAGGAACCAGCAGGTCCTTCAAATGGGTAATCAAAAGCGTTCTTGACAAATCAGCCGTTCATTTTTAGGACCTCCTCTCGGTTCAGTGCTAACACCTCCTGGCAGCTACTAGCTCATTACTCTCTCTCTCAAAAAACTAAAGATGAAGCAGGCTGGAATGAACCCAGAATGCGAGCGCTAATGCGGGCACTGACCTGATTCCAAGGGCTGACCTCCACACGAGAGCCAGGGCTGTGCCACAGAGAGGCGGGTAAGGGTTGCCTCCAGGAATGTGAAGTTGTACTCCTGTGTAGAAGAGGAGTGTAGAAGAGAACAGCACAAAAAAATAATACATTGGGAGAAACCAGTCCTCTGTTTCACATACAAGCATCCCCCACTTAGGGACTGGAGCACCATCCAAAAGTGAAAACCGTTGAAAAGTGGAACCCAGTGTTTTTCAGCTTGCAAATGCCAAATGGCCACCAAAAAAGACATAAATATCACTTGCAAAAGCCTAACTAACCCTACAATCCAGAGTAACTACAGGAGCACGTAAGAGACATTACGTGCACCCGTAGTTACTGCACTCCTAGTGAAAACCTATGGGAAATTCATATTGAAATCCAGAGCAAATTGTTCTTACACTGGAGCAAGGACTCCCCTAACACATATTTATTAACACCTAGCCAAAATGCATAACAAATTAGAGTAAATGAACAAAGGCATGTGTGGGCAATGAAAATCTTATGGACTTGAATGACTGTTATTTACTGAAGAAAGTCATAAGGAAATGCCAAAAACAATTTGATCACCATGTTTGATCACATGCAGATCAACATTAGGGAAGACAATTTTAGCCTTTACACCAGCAGAGAGCGGTTGAAAGAGTGGAGCATGTGTTGCATGAATGAGTTCTGGGTATTATTGAAAATTGTTGAAAGAGCAGAACTGTTACAAAAGAAGTAATCAAGTGGCAGATACTTGTACATTAATATTAGATTTCTTATTAAGACTACAATGATTCTTCTGCACTTTTCATTTGGGAAGAAAACTAGAGCTTTTGATGGAGCATAAATGTCTACAAAACCTACTTAGGACCAGTTGTGTCATTGAGGGACCACATCAGGTGATGCACTCCTCTCTCTCTCTCCTCTCTCTCTCTCTCTCTCTCTCTCTCTCTGTGTGTGTGTGTGTGTGTGTGTGTGTGTGTGTGTGTGAGAGAGAGAGAGAGAGAGAGAGAGAGATTTTAACCAAGTTAGAATTACAATTCTATCTTATTGGTCCCACCACAGAGAAGGCCCTGCTCCTTGTTTCCACCTATCAAGCCTCAATGGTCACACCATCCAGAGAAGATACTCTCCAATGTAGAAGAGCCAATCCATATGGGAGATTTTAGCAATATAATCAGTGATGGGCCCAGCCTGCGCTAACAATCAGTTTTCCGGAAGTGGGCCAGGTCAGGTCAGGTCAGGTCAGGTTAGGCCAGGTCAGGGGGCGGGGCCAGGGAGAATTTTTTTATTAAAAAATTCAAAAAAATTTAAGCATGTGGCTTACCTCTGAGTAGACCTGCATAGGATGGTGCTCTGAGGCTGCTGTCCTTTCCACACTTTCCTGGAAGAAAGTCCCATTGATTGTCATGGGACTTACTTCTGAGTAGTCAGGTTGGGATCTCAGGCTGCAATCAGTCACACTTTCCTGGGAGTAAGTTCCATTGACAGTCATGGGACTTACTTCTGAGTAGTCAGGATTGGGCTCTCAGGCTGCAGTGTCAGCCATACTTTCCTGGGAGTAAGTCCCATTGACTGTCATGGGACTTACTTCTGAGTAGCCAGGGAAGCTGTGGATGGGGTGCTGCAGCCGCGCGGCCCCCATCTGAGCCCCCTGGCTGGCCAGGGAAGCTGTGGGTGGGGCGCTGCAGCCACGCAGCCCCCCATCCGAGCCCCCTGGCCGGCCAGGGAAGCTGTGGATGGGGCGCTGCAGCATTGTGGCCCCCCATCCGAGCCCCCTGGCCAGCCAGGGAAGCTTGGAGCCACAAGGGCAGCCAGCTAGGTGGTTCCATTTTCAAATTTGCTGCTCCTAGTGGCAGTGCAGTGAAGCGCCCCAGAAGCCTCAGCGGCCAGGGAAAGAACAGTGCTGAGGCTTCTGGGGCGCTTCTCTGGACTGCCGCTAGGGGTGGCAAATTTGAAAATTAAAAGATGCCTGGCCGGCTGCTGCTGCGCGCTGCACCGGCGAACTGGTTCAGCAGTTTTGGGGGGCCCCATTGCTACCAGTTCGGTAGCGGTCGGGAAATGGAAACTACCGGTTCCCAAGAACCGGACTGAACCGGTTTGGGCCCATATGTGAATATAATCCATGTTATTACAGCTTAGTCTTAAGTAGTTCTGGAGCCTGCCATGCCTGGAACGGCAGTATGTTGTATGGCAATTCACAGCAAAACCCCAAATGAAAGGACAAATACTCCTTCCTCCTCTTCCTCTTCACCGTCCTTGTCCTCTCTCTCTCTCTCTCTCTCTCTCTCTGTCTGTCTCTTCTCTTCTCTTCTCTTCGCTCTCTCTCTCTCTCTCTCTCTCACACACACACACACAACACAACATTCTGCAAACCCAAATCTATCATTTGTGGAAAACTCTTGGCTGGACCCCTGCATTTTCTGACAATGGATTGTTCGACTTATTTACAATGGCCTGTCTTCAGCCCACCCACAGAGCTTCATACATTGCACACAGCAGAGCCAGAGATAGAGCAGAATTCCTCCCTTCCAGCCATTGAGGAATTCCTTATAATCAAGCCCATTGGCTTTGGCTGCTTCCCTTTCTCCTGGGCAGGCATCCTTCCTCCAAGGTGATCCAAAAGCCTTCCATGTGCTACACGCTTGACTATTCTGCTTCTCAACACTAAATGTCTGCAAAGTAGCTTCAGAAGAAGGAGATAGTCCCCTGTTTGATCAGGCTGCCCTCCTTGGTGGCCAAGGGAAATATCCCTCAGAGGACCCACTTCAGGGGGTTCTCACAGGTGCTAATGAGTGCCTGGTTCTGAGAAACAGTAACTAATGGGACATAGAACCTGTTGTTAATTTAGGTTATTAGGACATAGAACCTGTTGTTAGTTTATTTGAACCCCACCACTGCCCACTGCCATTACTGGATGGGGGGGCAAAGTTTTTTGGGGTGCTGACATGCCTATATAAAACTTGCCACCCTTGGGAAAGATGCTTTATTAGAGTGAATCAGGCTTTTGCTCTTCCTTTGCCAGTGGCATTGCTAGAGGGGATGCAAAGAAGTAAGTTTTGCAGGGAGCCTCCCTGCAGCGTGCAAGTGGCAAACCTCCCTCTTTGGAACTTTTTGAGTGGAAGAGCAAACCAGATGCAAATACCTTCTGTAGGATTGGAACATTACATACAACCTCTCTGGCCATCCAGAGGCATCAGGATAGGAGGCAACATGTATGTTCAGTGGGAGGTGGTTGCCCTACCCGTCAGGGGAACAATTTGCAGTGGTGGCCCTGGGCAGCATGGGATCACCACTGTTTCTGTTATCATGTTCAGGAAACCAACATATCCAGGTTGGTTAAGAGGGAAAATGTGCATTAGGGCACAATCCAGAGCAAGTTCAGCCTGCTCTGCCCCAACTGCACTCTCCTAACTATTCTGTATCCAGAGCAGAATGTTATGCTGCATCCAGAGAGACAGGAAGCCTGGGCTGCCCTAACTGCTCCATAGCGTGCTAAGTAATTGACACATGGAGAGTACTTGCTCTTGAGGAGACACCACTCAGATCACACTGAACAAGGAATAGCTGTGGTGCCTACAGTGGTGACACGACTCTGCGCATCACCCGGTGCGGAAGTCTGTGCGTCACCGCTGGGATGCGCGCACACCCCCACCTGGACTGCACAGTCACCAAAGTTGGTGCCTGCACAGTTGTTTCTGAAGCCAACTGGCTTCAGAAAGAGAACTGCGCAGCCACCATCTCTGATGCCTGTGCAGTACTCTTTCTGAAGCCATTCGGCTGCCGCTCTGCCTCCTGAGTGAGGCCGAATGGCCATGCAGAAGCGCAGACTTCCTCCACTTTAAGGAAGTCTCCTCTAAAGCTGTTCGGCATGCTCAGTGTGTTTCTGTGCTGTGCACCTCAGCTGGCTGTTCGGGCCAGCTCCGAGAACAAGTGGCAGCTTCTGGCTGCTGCTCCGCCTTGGAGCAGGCCTGAATGAGCGTGCTGATGCCTGGGCCTGCCAAAGGACTGTCAAACTCCGGCGCATCACCCCATATGAAGTGCATCACACAATGCAGCCCACACCAGTCTGGTGACACCACTGGGTGCCTGCCTTACAGGGAATCCCTGATGAGATGCCAGTACATTCTACAGTGAATACAAGGGGCTTCTTGGAGTGGCCTGCTGTATCCTGAGGTTTGTGGGCAGCCATAGTTGTTCCATATCCTGAGGTTGAGAGGAAGGGGTTGCAGCTAGGCTGGCCAAGAACTCAGATTTTTGGTCAACACTGCCATTCTTACTCGGGCCATATCATGGACCCCTATGGGTCTACTCATTACTATCCCTGCTCCTGAGGTGGTATATCTCTGAGGAGCTGGAAGAGGGCTTTTCTGCCTTGGAAACAGGCTCTGGATACAGAGTAACTGCTCTGCCCTAGGCAATGCTAAACATGCCCTCAACTTGCCTCTCCTGAGCTGCTTAGGCTGCCCCAGTTAGGGCAGAGCAGGTCCTCCTCTCTTAGGGCACCCTATCTTGCCTTGCTCTGCCCTAAGCCTCCTTCAGAGTAACTGGGCTGGAGCATCTTGCAGTTGCTCCACCCTAGTGATAGATAGGGCAACCCAAGGGCTCTTATGTAGACAGATTAGTTGCTCTGGATTGTGCAGCCAGTTAAAAAATGAGAGGTCACTTACCAAATTGCAATCCGACATGGTTAGTCTGCACATCTACATCTGAACAAGAATGATGCATGCATACATTTCCATGCACACAAATGTGTCTGTGCACACATTTCTCAGTCCTACTAGGCATCACAATTCATCCTTCTAAAGGAAAAGTGGATATCAGTGACTGCACATCACAAGTCTCTCCAGTGGCCCACTGCTCTCCTCCTTTGGAACGACGGGAAAAGAAAATGGCAACACAAGGATGGAAACTAGAGACAGAAGAACAAAACACAGCTCAATGCCAAATTTCAAAATTTATTTTTTTGGGGGTGTTTCTTAATTGGTTCCAGATGCAAACAATCAGGACTCGGTTAACATTAGCCAGTTTAATTGTGGTGACTGTAACACACTTGGAAAAGTGTCGGTCCAATTAAGAGACAGGCCACACAAATGTTTCGAGCAAGATCCCCACAGGGCAGTTGAAGCAACATCTTCCAGCAACTGCTGTATAAGCCAATGAAGAGGCTATCATGAGTTTTGTTTCTGTTGTCACAGAACTGTCCATAAGAAATGGGGATGAGTAGGATGCAGAAATGGATTGAGGAGAGAGCATTCATTAATAGATGAAGCTGTGCGGTGTCGATCCCTTCACTTTCCCTCACTGTCCTATAGATAGGAAACACTGAAAGGACTTGTTTAGTTACTGCAGAACTGTGCAGCCAGAGCCAAATTTCTGATTTCAGTTAAACCGGTTGCAAATCCACTGAGATCATAATTTGGATTTAAGTGCTTGGGCAACGCTCATCTAAATGGATTCCAGTGGGCTGAGCTGAGAAGCCAAACGACCCCTTGAACAAGCTGTAAAACTTCCAGATTCAGAGATTGCTGGGACTCAGGTTTGTTCTTCCAGGCAGCTGTCAACTTGAGAGGTTCTTGGGTTCTCCAAAAAATGATGGCCTTTAACCTGGATGCCTCATTTCAAATACATAGTGCCTGCTTGGCAAGGCTAACCAAATCCTTCAGCTTGCAGTTTTATTGTTTGATGGATTCTGCATATGTTTACCAGTATATTGCCCTTCCTCCAAAGAGCTCATATTTCCACCCAGTGGTGGGATTCAAATAAATTAACATGTTCTATGTCCTAATAACCTAAATTAACAACAGGTTCTATGTCCAGAGACCATCAGGTTCTATGTTCTGTTAGTAACCGGTTCTCAGAACCAGGTGTTCATTAGCAAAGGGTTCTATAAAACCTGTGAGAACCCCCTGAAGCCCACCACTGGTTCCACCCCTACTTTTGTCCCCATAACAGTCCTGTGAGGTAGATAAGATGGGCAACACAGTTCAAAATTTCCCTCCTTGTGCTGGCCTGGGAGTGTGGAAGTGCCATAAGACACTCCTGCACCACTCATGGGAACTCCTATACCACTAGCTGATGTGCTAGCCAGGAACACAAGGGTGTGTGTTTACAAACCAAGTCCCAAACAACCAAAACCTCCTCACAATTATTAGTAACTAATTTACTTCTCTAATTTTTATATCTAAATACCTAGCTTTCATTTCAAATCCAAACGCATTTTCATTTTATTTTCAAATGCAAAACACTAATTTTCATTTCAAATGAAAGTGAGTGCATTTCCTCTTCTTAGGGTTTACTTCTAAAGTGGAAATGCACTCACTTTCATTTGAAATGAAAATTAGTGATTTGCATTTGAAAATAAAATAGAAATGCACTTGGAGTTTTGTGGTCTTAGGGGGACTATATGTAATAAATGAAAAAGAGGACAAGACCCTCCAAAAATGTTGGACACCCAAGAAAAATGTAGGACATGACAAAATAAAAGCTAAAAACACATTGCTTTCAAGTGGTTAATTTAAACACTATGGCTGCATTAAGGCTGTGGGTGGCGCAAGTGGTAAAGACACTGTGCCTGCTAACCAGATGGCCAGGGTTCGAGACCCAGGCTGGCTCCGCAAGACAGGGTGAGCTCCTGTCCTTAGCCCAGCTCTGCGACGCCAGCTAGATCCAATTGTATTGGCTCTGCCTTTCCATTGGACTAATTCAGTGGCGTGGAGAGGGGGGATTTACTGCTTGGGTAACAGCCTATCCTCCATAACAATCCAACCCAGGCTTTCATGCTTCGCATGCAGCGTATACAGCGCCAGGCACGATACCATAGTCTTTCAAGACTGACGGAGGCCTGCTTTATGGCTGCATTCCTCAAGATGCTTTCCTGGGAGTAAGACCTATTGAACACAGTGGGACTTACTTTTGAGTGGACATGGTTAGGATTGTGCTCTATATTACTTATTAATTTTAAAACTATTATATATACAGTGCAGTCTTAAGAATGTCTACTCAAAAGTAAGTTCCATTTAATTCAATAGTACGCACTCCCAGGAAAGTGTGGTTCGGATTGCTGCCATAGTTTATTACATTGAATTTATTGATTACAAGAATTCTACATACTTCCTTCTTACAAGGAAAAGGAATACTATGAAGATTTTTTCCAGGATTTCAGGCTAAAAACGTGGACATGTCCTGGAAAAAGAGGACATAAATGTGGATAAGACTACAATATTAAAAATGTGGTTCATTTCATCCCAAACTTTTGGAGAGTTTGCAGGTAGACCTGGCTCGAGAGCACTCTTAATGCGCAATCCAGAGTAACTACAGGGAGTCCTTGCTCCAATGTAAGAACAATTTACTCTGGATTGCAATATGAATTTCCCATAGCTTTTCACTAGGTGGTGCTGTAATTATGTCAACGTAAATGTCTCTTACGTGTTCGCATAGATACTCGGGATTGTAGGGTAAGTGCCACACAGCAGCATATGTAGGATTCTAGACAAACACTTATTCAAGGACCAACCAGCCCAAGACTTCATGACACCTAATTTCAGCAAGGTGGTTGGATCACATGCCCTGGAAACTTCAGATTGCTTCCTAACACGGATCTGTGCTCTTAGCATTGCCAGGAGTGAAATATCCCAATTTAGGAAAGCATCTACCCTCCAGGATCCATTAAGGCTAAGAGTCTGAATAAATCAAGCTGATCCCAGCGTCAGCTAGTCTGTATTAAGGAGCAAGCTCTTGGGAAGATTATTCATCTCATACAGCTTTGATGACTTTATAATCTGGCGGGGCCTCTGATGAAAGCGGATTATTTAAAGTATAAACCAACCCAACCTTGAGATGCTTTTCGACACTGAAATCTGACAGCAAGGAGACAGGCTGGTGAGCTGCCCTCCGAGCCTTGGCTCCTGCCTCTCTCCACAGCTCTTCTTTGGAAGTATCTGTCAGAAAGCAAATGCCATTATAGCAAGGGGGAGACTCAACAGCACCAGCCATGCCAAGTCATGCCTGGCAGAAACTTGGAGTATTTACTGTGCCTCCCTCCCAGCAGGAATCTGAAAATGATCCATGCTTACTGACATCACTGTGCCCCTATTAAAAACTGCCCCAAGACACTTACTGATTTAAATGAATGTGGATATTCAATCCTTATGGCTGCATTTCAACAGCTTTCCTCAGTGATTAATGTCTCAGGAGGCAAAAAGGATGAGGAACAGCCGAGGGTGAATTTATATTCAGCCTCTATTAAGTTTCTCCAGATTCTTGCTAACTAGAATTGCTACTTTTTTTAGGTTTCTCAGCAGAAAGGTCCTCTATCTCTCATTTCAGGTGAGATGTGATGGTTCCCTATGGAAACAAGATATAAGATATACCACTATCGATTCTCATCAGTGGTATCAGACATGATGGGCAGGTGATGGGCACTCTTGTTACCTGTCTAATCTCAAACCCGAGTCCCTCATTTCATTGGGTTATCAGCAAGCCCTATCCTGGGGGTCAGGTCACTCCAATCAACAGAGAAGAAGAATTTCAACTTGAAGAAGTTTGGTCCTGATCTCGATTTTGGGCTTAAGGCTGTGACTTGTGTGCATGCAGCTGAGTGTGTGCCCCATTTGGGAATTACTGGGCAGAACTGATAATAAACAAAAAAACAAACGATAGATAGACAGACAGACAGACAGACAGACAGACTAAATAATTAAATAAATAAACAATTTTGATTGTTTGCGCTGTGGGTGGTGAAAGTGGTTATGACACTGTGCCTGTTAACCAGCAGGCCAGGGTTCAAGACCCAGGTCCCCACAAGGCAGCGTGAGCATCTGTCCTTAGCCCAGCTCTGCGATGCAGCTGGAACCAATTGTATTGGCTCTGCCTTTCCATTGGACTAATTCAGTGGCATGGAGAGGGGGGATTTGCTGCTTGGGTAACAGCCTATCCTCCATATTAACCTACCCAGGCCTTCATGCTTCTCATACAGTGTCGAGCACAATACCATAGACTTTCAAGACTGATGCATGCCAATACTATATACTATATAGTATTGATTTATATTGATTGATTTATATCCTGCCTTTCCAAAGGCCACCAAGGCGGCTCCAACATATGCATTACGTATTATATCAAAACCATAAATTATAAAATGCATCCAAAGCTAGCCAGTGATACAAAATCTCTCAACCTTAAGAAACATTGAAAAATATTACTAAAAAGCAGCATGCACCAATCTACAGTCAGCCTAATGATCCTAAAGGATACTAATGGCTTTTTTTTGAACTAAAAACATCTTCAGGCCTTGCCAGAAGACTAGGGCACAATCCAGAGTAACTACGGGAGCACGTAAGAGACATTATGTGCACCCATAGTTACTGCACCATCTAGTGAAAACCTATGGGAAATTCATATTGCAATCCAGAGTAACTTGTTCTTACTCCAGAGCAAGGACTCCCCGTAGTTACTCTGGATTTCACCCTTAGAACAAGAGAGCTGTTATCAGCCCAAAGGGATGGGAATTCCATAAGAAGTGCCACCACTAAAAAGGCCCTGTCCTTGTCTTCCCATCATCTTAACCTCTCTCAATGACTGCACAACCAAAAGGGCTCTTTCAGATGACCAGAGAGAAGGGGCCACACTATACAGAACTGATTTTGATGAATTGATACTAAATTTATAATATTTATTCATTCTAACAAGGAATGATTGCTTTTTTCAGCACCTAAGTTAAAAGGCAAAGGCAGTTAAAAAAGAAGAATCTTTGCATTATGGAATCTGCATTAATTTATTTAATGGTAGTGACATCTATGTCTATATATCTACATGCACTTATCTCTTTAAACACACATCCACACTAATATTGTGATTAAAATAAAAGTCATAAATTGAATGCTTTATAGACACATTCCAAGGCAGTGTCATCATTTGGGATTCATAGTTTTTTTTTGTGACTCTCCCCAAGGCTTTTTCAGAGTAGATAAACCCACATGAACTTGATGATAATAGCCAAGAATGGTTTTCTTTGAAATTTCGCCTCAAAGGCAATCGTAAACTTTTATTCATCCTCTTAACCATGCTCCTTGATGAGTTACAGAATTACTTATAAATCAGTTGCTGACAAACCCCAACTATCTAACCTTCCCTACTGAGAGACGCTCTGCCTAGTCCTCATCTGTCAAGGGATGTTTAGAGTCTTGAAAGGCAAAGGATGGGAAAATTGTTATGTGACAAGGAAACATATATGGGCAAAATCCAGAATAACTACGGGGAGTTCTTGCTCCGATGTAAGAACAATTTACTCTGGATACCAATATGAATTTCCCATAGGTTTTCACTGGGTGGTGCAGTAACTACAGTATGTGTGCACGTAATGTCTCTTACTGCTCCCATAGTTACTCTGGATTTGGGGGATAGAATATTATATTGGGTGGTACATATTTTTTTAAACTTCACTCAGAGCACAATCCTAACCATGTCTACCCAAAAGTAAGCCCCATTGTGTTCAGTGGGTCCCACTCCCAGGAAAGTGTCTTTAGGATTGTAATCTCACTCCAGCCTTCCAAATCCCTATTCATTTTGGCAAAGTAATGCTTTAGCATTAACAGAAAACACAAGCATCTCTTCCAATCATAATATTTTTTTAAAAAACTTGGTTCTCCAAGTTGTTGTTCTGTTCCATTCATTTTGTCTTACTCTCCTGGGGTGATGGAATAAGAGGCACATTGCATATTAGTATAAATAAGCTGGGAACTTCATGAGCAGAAGATCAGGTCAGAGCTGAAAATAATAACTCAGAGCAACAAAAATTATGTACACATTATGTAACCATAAACTATAAAACACATAAGAAGCCAGCCAGTGACACAAAAAAACTTCAATCTTAAAAAAAATATTTTAAAAATGTATTTATTTTATTTATTTATTTTAAAAATTTGTATCCTGCCTTTCTCGGGCAAATTAGCCCAACTCAAGGCGCCTGCCACAAAACATTAAAAAAAAATAAAAAGAACAATTAATTGTTGGCCTTATTAATTAATTAATTAGTTGGTTGGTTGGTTGGCCTTAACTGGAGAACCAGAAAGTTTATTTCACCACTTAGTGTTATCCCATTAAATGTTTATTGCATTTAGTAAGTGCAAATACAAACTCATAGAACATTAATTCTTGACAAAAATAGCCTTTGAGCCCACCTTTCCAATTAGCCAGTGGCATTGCTAGGGGGTGTGGGGTGTGCAGGCGACACACAGAGGGGGGATATATATTGGCCAAAATTTTTAAAATCTTGGAATTTTCAAACAATACTACCATGTTATACAGCATTTGATGTGTATTTTCATGGAGAATACAATGAAAAATACTTCTTCCTAGTCTTGTTCCCATTCTCTGGCAAAGACTGCTATTTTTATTTTATTGATGTGACATTGAGGAAACCTGTCAGCCCAACACAGGTGCCAGTCACCACCTTACAACAATCCTGTGAGGTTGGTAATTGTTCTAAGGGTAGTTCGCAGAACTAATACCTCAATGCTCATTCGCTATTCTTTCAAAAGTTATAACCAAAAACAAATAGGTTGGAGCAATTGTGCATCACCACGTCCACCACTCGGGGTGTTTGTCCACGCACTCCATAGGATGAGATCCATTATGGGGGTATTGCAGCACAACCCTCTCACACCAGGTGATGCAAACCCAAGTGATGCCACTGAATGCCGGAATCTTCAGGTTGGACTAAGACAGACTCGCTGTCTGAAACCGTGGAGAACCATTCCCAGTCTGTGTTAAAAATACAGTAAAACCTTGGATTGAGAGTAACTTGGATGGAGAGTGTTTAGAGACAAGCAAACATTTCTAATAGTTTTTGACTTGATATACAAGCGATGTCTTGATAAAAAAAATTAGTCCCAGATGGGATACACCTGGTTTCGGTACTCCACCAGCACCTGCTTAGCCTTTCTAGAGAGACCAGTCTATGCATGTCTAATCTGACGTAAGTCTATTACAGTCAATGGGGCTCACTACTATTTAAAGGGGGCAATGGAGAGGAACCTGGAGACCTAGCCTTGCATGTCTATTCTAAAGTAAGCCCTATTATAATCAGTGGGGCTCACTGCTGTAAGTGGGCAGATTGCATCCTGCCGGATCTAAGAGATTTAGGCTACAATCCAGAGTAACTACTGGAGCATGTAAGAGGCATTTATGCCAATGTAGTTACAGCATCACCTAGTGAAAGCTTGTGGGAAATTCATATTGCAATCCAGAGTAAATTGTTCTTACGTTGGAGCAAGGACTCCCCGTAGTTATTCTGAATTGCGCCCTAAGTTCAGGTTAATTTGATTTCATCTTTATATTTTGTATTTTCTTTATTATTTTGTATAATATTACAGTATCTAATCATTTTAATATGAATACTGGCAAAATGTACCTGCATTGTGGGAATAAAATACCACCTCTGTGCCATCCACTCTGTGTATCATCCCCCCATTGTGCAATGTCCCCCACTCTGCGCATTGTTCCCCCAGCACAATCCCCCTCCCCTGCAACATCCCTCATGCTCAATGCCCCCGTGCTACACCACCCCCATGTGCATCGTCCCCACTGGGGCAATACTCCCCTGCAATATCCCCTCCATGCAATACCCCACCACAAGTATGGACACCCTTCCTGCTGGGCAAGAGCAGGAATTGGAGCTGGGTGTTGATCAGTCTTCAATGTTAAGTAGAAGTTAAATTCTAGAAATTGGTTCTTGGTGGGTGCTCCCGTCATGGCAGGAATATGCTCCCCAAATTTCATGCTTCTAGGTCCGGGGGTTGAGGCACAGCGTCCATCACTCAGTGATTCTTAATGTAAAGTAGAGGGAGGAAAATGCGTTGCGCCCCTTTTCATCCCCTTCTGGTTAAATTTCCGAAAACCTGTTCTTAGTGGATGGCTGTGTCATGGAAGGAACACCCCACCCCCCAAAATTCACCCTTTTAGGTCTCTAAATTCACCCTTTAGAGTGAGTCTGGAGGTTTTGGCTGGGTATTGATGAGTCAGTGAGTCAGAGACTTTTCAGTTTTTTAATGTATGGAATAGTAATATATCAAACTAAATACTGAGTTATAGTTAAAATCAATATATCACATTTACTCAAATCTATTGTGCCATTGAATCTAATGCACATTAGATTTTCGAGATTAATTTGGCTGAAAAAGTTGAGTATCAGATTCAATCAAGTAAGTAAATATCGTGTGTGTGTGTGTGTGTGTGTGTGTACAGGGTGATTGAAAAGTCACTCCCTATTTTAAAATACTTATAAATTACAATATAGGTAATGACTTTTCTATCACCCTGTATGCATGTATGTATGTAGCAGAATTTACCCATTGTGAGAGTCTAATTTTTGAACCATATTAGTGGGGTGCCTGGGCAGGATGAGGCACCAGAGGGCATAACTCAACACTGGCCACTAGGTGCCAATGGGACCCAGCAGGCAGCAGCAGGTACCAGAATCCTGACTAGGCACCACCAGTAAGTAGCAGGCACTGGCAGATACTGGGCACTGGGAATCTCTACTTGGCACCGGGCATCTCTACTTGGCACCATAAGGCCACAAGGTACCATCAGGTACCACAGACCAGTGGGCAGTAGGCGAAACATGCACCAGGCACCATGTATCATACCAGGCAGCCACAGAGATGGTCAGTGCAGAAATTCTTCCTCCACCAGGTGTTTCATGGCAGGCTTTGAGGTCAGAGTGAGTTCTTTGGAGAGGCACCAATGAACCTACTCTGAAGAAAAGGCCTCGAAACATCCCATCCCATCATCCGCAGAATGCAGGAAGAGGGTCCTGGAAACACTGCAGCCTTGCAAATACAACATTGCCTTTCAACCATCCCCCCCCCCACAGCCATGGGTACCCCTACCTGACAATTGCAGGTTTGGAGGCTGGGTTTGATCAATGTTAAGTATAGGGACGAAAATATGTTGCTCCCCTTTCACCACCCTTGGGGTTAAATTTCTGAAAATCAGGTCTTATTGGGTGCTCCCTTCACAGAAGCAATATCTGCCTCCCCAAATTACATGGGTCCAGGGGCTGAGGCAGGGCATTGATCAGTCAGGGATTCTTCAATGGAAAGTATAGGGAGGAAAACGTGTTGCGCCCATTTTCACCCCCTTCTGGTTGGAGTTTCTGAAAACTGGTTCTTAGTGGGTGCCTTCATCCCAGAAGGTATGCCCTCCCCAAATTTCATGCCTCTAGGTTCAGCAGTTTTGGCTGGGCATTGATGTGAGTGAGTGAGTGAGTGAGTGAGTTTTATGTATAGAGATTTTTGGGTTGTGGAACAAATCATTTCCATTATTTCTTATGGGAAAGTGCGCTTTGATATACGAGCGTTTTGAATTACAAACATGCCCTGGAACGAATTATGCTCATAAACTAAGGTACCACAGTACTGGCTTAAATGGATTAATGTTTGGTTAGAACAGCATTAGGTAGTTCTCTATGTGTAGTATTGTTTGTGACCAACCCATTCATTTATTTTGTTGTAGCCTATTCTTGTCTGTAGCAGTTTTGGGATTTTATCCCAAACTTCTTTTGGAACATCCCAATTTTGGGGGGATTTTATCACAAACTTTAATGCCTGCAGGACCAGATGTGACCACAAGATATATGAATGTGCACATTGCACCAGGAGTGGCCATGCCTCAGTTATAACTATGTTGACCACTTTAAAGAAGAAGGAGGAGGAAGAGGATGAGGAAGGAGATAAAAAACCTGTCTCCTTTCTGAATATTTTTTGGCGCTAAAGATCTTCCAAGTAATCTGGCAAACTTCGAAGCTTCATAATAAAGACAGGCTTGACTCCTAAGAAGCCAAAACCTCAATCAGGGCCATTTAAATTGGCCAGCAACGAATGGAAAAGCAAGCACAGGAAGTGATGTATATAGGCATTTGTGCCTGCCAAGAGGTAATGGCAGTAAACTCCAGTTGGCTCACCTCCTTCTTGGATCCTCTTCGGTGTCAGACAGGGAGATGAGCCAGTAGAGCACACTCAGCCCCCTCTTTCCCATCCCAGTGCCTAGGCTGTCTGGCTTTGCTGTAGGCTGATTCCAACAGCTCCATCCCACACAGAGAAAAGGACAGCAGGAACCCAGTGATTCTGCCAATGACGGCTGTATCAAAGAAGGACAGGACCTTCCTTCAAAGAAGGACAGGACCTACCAAAGAAGGACAGGCATGTGGCCATGGCTTGAGTGTAACCCTCTTACATCTGAGGATGTAACTGGTCTCGGAGAAATTTGTTGGGCTTCCATTGAAACTTCTCAGATGTTTATCCTTGGGACAAAACTGACATTTGCTTGGAATTTCAGTTGTTTTGGGCCAGATATTTAGAATACACTTTGGGAAGGTGCCATGTGAAATAGGTTCAATCAGACTCTTTAAGGAAGAAGGGCATTTGTTTGGCATGCAGAACATTCTAGCAAGGACATGACGAGGGTTTGTGACAGAGTGATGGACCTCCTCCCATACCAAGCTATATAGAAAAAAAATCACAGTATAATACACACAGCCTAAATACAGTATCACTAAAGTTGGTGTCACTCCCCTTGAATTTTATTTATATAAATATGTAACAGATCACCCTATATACCAGTCACCAACAAAAAACCAGTGGGCAACTTGATGACACACAATTGAATAAGAGTTCTAATATCAGTTCCAATACATGGACATTAATGCTGACACATATAACACCTTATTATACTTTACTGGTTCCCTGTTGTGTCAGATTAACACCTTATTGGCCTCCGAAGCGGTTTGCAGAAAACCCAGAAGTGCCTTCCAATCATGTCGGGAAAGTTTTCTGAGGTCTTCTCATGTCCCAATAGGCCTCATGGATGCCACTGGTACATACTTTCAGGTTGTTCCCTCCCTCCGCGCCCCCCCCCCCCAAAAGAAATTTGTTACCATGAAACCTGTAAATGTAGCATTGCCATCTCGGAGCTGATCATATGACCAAAAATTCCTGGACTTGTTCTCTTTTTTTAGCCTTTTGTCCAGTGTCCTCTAAAAGGTCACCAGTGTCCTCCACTTTGCAAAATCTTGCATGTAGATGGTGCCCTGCAAGAACTGGATTTTTAAAAGGGAGACTTGAATGTGCATTTGTGCAAAGTTTTATATGTATTACTATATACCATTTTACATTTAATTATAGTGTTTAAACATATGAAATCAGTACAAGTATTTTTTAGCTTTTATTTTGTCATAACATGTCCTACATGTTCCTTGAATGTCCAAGATTTTGGGGTGTCTTGTCCTCTTTTTCGGCATTAAGCTTATGGTCAGAGAAAGATACCATGGAAAACTGTTGGCAGTGATGACTTTTGATTTCAAATGAAATATCAATATGGAACTCAAAATAACAGCATTTAAGAACCTCTCGTCTCTAGTAAAGATCTCACAATGTAATCCTAACCCCCTCGGCACAAAACCCAGCACAATTCCTGTGCTGGCCTGGGGGTGTCACAAAAGTGCCTTAGGGAAAAATCCAGAGCAGTTATGGGTCCATGCAGTTACGTCACCCTCTAGTGTTATCTTATGGAAAGTCACCTTAACTGCTCCGGAGCAAAGGGCTTAATTTGACTTTGAGATATGGGCCTTAATGCACTTCTGCACCACCCCTGAGGGTTAGGCCAGTGCATTGGCCTCCCCATGCCACTGCATGGAGATTTTTGAGTTGTGCTGGTCTAAATTGGTTAGGATTCAGCCCAGACTAGCTTAACTGGTCTCTGAGCTTCCAACATTCCTATATCTCCACTTCTGAGTATCTGGAAGAGGTATGAAATGCCCATTTCTATTATTTCCTGCTCAACTGGACTGTCACAACATGCCCAACAGGAGCAGAGATGGGAAAGCAGTCCAAGCAACCCCATTGAAAAGTACTTATTCTCTCCAATCACAAACGTTCCAAGAACAAACACTGACATTTTTTTAATGTGGCTTCACTTATCAGAATTTTATGACTGTTCTTCCCTCCTCTCTCCTTTTCTCTCCCCAAATAAGTTTTCTCTCGGTAGATTAAAAGCTCATTCTGTCTCCGGAAATGAAGCGTCGCTGCCAAGACCTCCGGCTGAGAAAATATGAACAAGATGCCTTATGCTTGCAAGATCTTGCTGGTGAACTCCCTGCTCATATCTGAAGATGAGAGGATACTGCAAGCACCAGCCACATAGCAGGCAGCTATTTAAGTCATTGTGAGAACACGTGGGGAAGGAGTGACTGAGACCCATTGGTTGGAGCTAACCAATGGCTTTGCACCTGAGATAAGGGATACATTAAGCAGAAAGCAAGCTATCAAGACAGAAGAAGTATATCAGAAACAGAGAATCCCAGCTTCCCATATGAAATCCCATGAGTGTGTTTTGTGTTGAGACACTTTTAAACTAGCTTATCTAACAAAGTTCAGAGATGGGCAGACTTTAGGCTTTTGAGAGGTTCCTTTATCCTTAGTGTCTTGGGAGCCACCAACATGTAATGATGACTTGGAGAGGTGACAAATAAAAGAATCATAGGGTTGGAAGCAATGGTGGGCCCAGGCCGGTTCACACTGGTTCTATAGCACCGGTAATTAATTTTGGCCCCCCGAGGTGCCCACCACTGTGCCTTCATCAATATTGACCAAGCGCAATTGCATCCTGTTGAGGACGCGACTCCGCCTCTGCCAAAGTCGGCACAGGCGAAGTCGTGTCCTCAACAGGACGCGACTGCCCTTGCAGTCTCATCCTATTCAGGACACAGCTGCGCTTGCGTCAAGCTTGGCACACACACAGTGTGCCAGGGTTGGGGCCGCCCCTCGCCCCACCCCGCCCCCGGACCCCGGCCCTGCCCCTGGACCCAGCCTGGCCCCTCCCACTTCCGGCGAACTGGTTGTTGGGAGAGGGTCAGCCCACCCCTGGTTGGAAGGGACCGAATAGGTCATCTAGTCCATCCCCCTGCCTATAGCAGGCAATCCTTCTAAAGCATGTCTGACATGAGCTTGTACAGCCTCTGTTTGAAGAGTCTACCACCTCTCTTCGCAACATATTTCACTGCCCAACTGCCTTCATTGTGACTAAGCAGTGGCTAGACAAGACAGTCTCAAAATGGTATGTGATAACACCACTTTATGGGTATTATTTAGGTGGGAATTTGACATTCATGGGTGTTCCATTCCCTAATCCCATGCAGATTCTGAACTTGCAGATAACAAGATTCTTAGAAGACTTCTGACCATTACCAAAAGGAACTTCTGGTATTTCTGGAGTAGTTTTGAGGCATGAGGAGGTCACATGCAGCCTCCATACACCCCAGAAAGCATCCTATAAGCTCCTGAGTTGCATTCAGTGGCATCACTAGGGTGTGGGCCACATTAGATGATCCACACAATGGGTGTGTGGCACCACTGCATGCCCAAATTTTTAAAATCTTGGCACTTTTGGATAATTCCATCATGTTACATATCATTCACTGAGTAATTTCATGCAGAATGCAATGAAACAAACCACATCAAAAATTTATTTATTCTATCAAAAAAAAAAAAAAGCCAGTGGGGTGGAGCAATGATGCATCACCATGTCCACCACCTGGGGCATTGCCCTGTCCACTGTATGGGAAGAGGTCCATCACTGGGTGATGCACTGGTCTCCCATGCTGGGTATCATAAATCCTACTGACACCACTAGATGCATGTGCAGTTTTTTAAAAAATATCTGATTTTTCATGACTCCAAATACCTTCCAGAAGCTTCTGAGATACTTTTTCCATTAAAAAAAAACAGGAAATGCATCTTGGAAATCTCTGGGACATGTTTGGTGCCACAAGTTCAGAACCCAGGGTAAGTTTAATCCACAGGTTCCAAAACTATGTTTAAGGAGGACCTACTGTAATAGATGTTACCATGTGGAAAACAGAAGGAGCTGCTGAGATTATGTACCTGGTTGCCGCCAAACATGGTCTATCAAGTCTAGTTTTAAGTCACTATCAAATTTCCTCTAAAGAAAAACAATGGGCTGAGAAATTTGATAGAGAACATTTTGGCAGAAATAAAGGAATTCTGATTAGATCAATTAAATTTCCTAACCGTTTGGGTCCTGCTCTCCTGGAGCTTGTTGCTGTTTTGAAAATCCAGCTTGGAGTTGCTGTTTCTTATGAACAAAGCACCATGAAACTGTGGTGTATAAAAGGAACTGCAAACAGACATGTTTCTGAACCAGAACGATCACTACTAGTGGCTCAGTAATAAATACAGATGTGCTATAAATGCAAAACCACTGTCGCTCCATGAAATTTGAATCCAGAAAATCTGCTAAATCTATCTGAACGCATCTAGCATAGTCCCTTGTAATCTGTGGGTTTCCAATTTCAAGGCTGAGAATACTGTACAAGGACCAATTTCATTGTAAGATGCCTAAAATGGGACTCCTGTGGCTCTAGCTGTTTGCCATCCTTGGCTGGAACTGGTCTCAATTATGCCTCTGATCTGGTAATGGGGGAGGCGAGGCACGGAGAGGTGATTGGAAGTAGATTTAGACAGTTTGGAAATAGATCAACCAGCCAAACATTGCCTAGCGATAGATTTTCCATGTTTCATCTGGCTCAAAGTTTCGTCTGGTTGTCACATGCAGTTGAGGTCAATAGGCATCTGCACAGAACAGCCATGCCATTCCGGTTGGATAGGTGTAACCAAAGAACTTGACACTACTCCAAGCCACAAACTGGCCTCTTTATTTAGAAGAAGATACAATCCTTACATCCACCCAACGATTTTTTTGGTAGAGATATCGGTAGAGGTGAGAAAGATCCTTGTCTGAAAACCCTTGAGAGCTTCACCTGGTCAATGTCAACAGTACTGAGTTCCACTGATCGATGGGCCAATCCACCGATCAAAAGATGATGGTACAGGTACATTAGATATAATGGTACAGGTGAGAAAGATCTCTGTCTGAAAGTCCTGGAGAGCTTCCCCTGGTCAGCGTTGACAGTACTAAGCTGGAAAGATCAATGGGATGAATTAATAGAAAGTAACCTTCTGTACATTTATAGTTCATGATAGAAGACATTATGGACAGAGAATGTTCCAGATTCAAGTTCTGACATCTCCAGGTGTAAAGGTGGGGAAAAATCATTGGTGGAGAACATGCTTTGCACGCAAAAGATCCCGATTTCAACCTACAGATATGGCAGAAGAAAACAATTCTGTCTATAATTCTGGAAGGCCCATCTCAAATGGTTTGATGGTACTGAGCTAGAGGGATCAATGGTCTGGTTCAGTAGAAGGCAGGATATTAGAATCCCTATCTGAGCGTCTGGAGATCCATGATTTCTCAGTGTAGATAGTACAGATGTGGATGGGCCAATGGTCAGGGTGACCAGATGCCACACCTCAAAATGTAGGACAAGGGTCCCCAAAAGTCCGGATTTTCAGTTTAAAATCCGGACTTTTGGAGGATCTTGTCCTACATTTCTAAATTTTCAAAAAAATTCAAAATGTAGGACAAAATGTAGATCATCCTACATTTTGTCCTACATTTTCTTAAAGATTACTCCTGGGGGGCTTACCTTGTCTGAGGATGGGGGGTAGTGTAGTGCTTTGCGCCAACTAAAAGAGCTGCAGGGACTGGCGCGCGCCGATAGCGGCCGACCCTGCAGCCATCTAGGGAGAGAGAAGCTGTGCGCATACGCACAGCCTCTCTATCCCTGCCCACAGTGCTTTTTTCAAGCAAAGGCTGCGCGCATGCGCACAGCCTCCGCTTCTCCGAGACTGTCTGGTCTCCTTTCAGTTGGAGCGGGTCTGCGGCGGCGAAGGATCTCTCCGCAGACCGCTCGCCACAAGCGAGCAACAGTGGAGCCAGCCGCGCTTGTGGCGAGCGGTCTGCGGAGAGATCCTTCGCCGCCGCAGACCCGCTCCATCTGAAAGGAGACCGGACAGTCTTGGAGAAGCGGAGGCTGTGCACATGCGCGCAGCCTTTGCTTGAAAAAAGCACTGTGGGCAGGGATAGAGAGGCTGTGCGCATGCGCACAGCTTCTCTCTCCCTAGATGGCTGCAGGGACGGCCGCTATCGGTGCGCGCCAGTCCCTGCAGCTCTTTTAGTTGGTGCAAAGCACTACACTATCCCCCATATCCGAACAAGCCCCCCCCCCATGCCCGGACAGGCCGGACAAGTCCTTCAATTCCAGACCTATCCGGGCAATTCTGGGCGTCTGGACGCCCTGGCCAATGGTCAGATTCAGGGTACTAGGACCATGAATTCAGGGCATCTTGGACAACTCTATTCTGGTCACATGCATCTCATTGGTATCTCTCAAAATGTGTATCTGTTTTTTTATCTCATTATATGTATATTTATATTATTAGATGTGTGTTTTTAATTTTTAAAATGCCAAGGTAGGGTTAGGATTAATGTTGGAAGATGAGGCTTAGGATATATAACATGGGGTTTTTCCCTCATTAAAGTTTGTTGCTCAGTTTAGTGGGACACAGATGACAAGGGTATAAAAAAAATCATACATAACTGTCCAGGGATGCCAATGACCAGGTCAAATTTCAGTAGCACATAATAATCAATCTCATATATATATAAATTGAAAAGTCACTGACTCACTGACTCACTCACTCATCAACACCCTGCTAAAATTGCTGGGTGTAGAAATGTGAAATTTGGGGTGGGTGTTCCTTCCATGATAAAGGCACCCACTAATAACCGGTTTTTGGAAATTCCAAATGGAAAGGGGTGAAATGGGGAGCAACACATCTTTCTCACACATTGAAGAATCCCTGACTGAGGGATGCTCTGCCCAAACCCCACTACACAGTGAGACCTGGTGCTGCCTGCTGCCCCATGGTGCTTTATGCCTGTAGGGATGCCCAGTATCTACTGCCTGGTGATGCCTGGTGGTGCCCACTGCCTGACAGTGCCTGGTGCCCAGTGTCGCTGCCTCCTGATGCCCTCTGGTGCTCAATACCTGTTGGTGCCCAGTTGCTGCTGGTGCCTGTGGCCGATGCCAGTGCCTGTTGCTCACCACTGCTCAGCAGTGTCTGCTGGTGCCCAGGGCTGAAAAATGTTCTAGAAATTTTACTTCTGCAATAGTGGGTTCATATCAATATTCATATCAATATTGGTACAAAAGAGGGATGTTTCTAAGAAATGGAGGAAAAATTGTCCATATCTGCTAATAATAGAATTTTGCTCCCAGATATTTACATTCAAGGGTTGTAACTTGACTGTTCCAGCACACTTTTCTGCAGAGAGCCATGGGCTGAGACCTTCTCTCTTTGAAACAAGGCTCTATTGTACTTCCTGCTCCATTCACGTCTCTGTTTTTAAACATCTGCTGCTTTCATATTTTACTAGAAAATGGAAGAAATGCTTGTAAAAAGTCCTGGTTGGAGGCTCACAGCTGTCTCATAACCCATGGGTCATTGTAGCACGTTTCTAGCCGAGGGCCGCGGTTCTAAGCGTTGGTCACAGAAATAAACCCTGTGCAAGTCCATGGCACTTTTTTTGGATTAAAACGAGTTATCATTTCCGGTGGTTTCTGCCCTCCTCTCTGCTGTCTCATTGCCATCCCTGATGAATCAGGTTTCGAAGGCTGCAGCTCAACAACAAAAACTTCAAATTTATTTGGCAAATAATGACCAAGAAGAAAATGAGTGTGCAAATCCCAAGCGAAGATGGCCCCTTTGTACCACCTACAACTTTCTGGACTGGATCCAGGCTTTGGTTTGGCTATGAAGATGTGGTTAGGCACACCCATGGAATCTTTGACTGCCTTCTTTTGAGTGATAGATCCGTGCCGTGACAGAGCACATGCTGCTCTTCAAACTTTGAAGACCTGTCTTTCCATAGGAAGACGTTAAAGATTTCTTGAGGACCTGACATTCCATAGGAAGACGTTAAAGATTTTACTGGGTGTGCCTGAGCACATACCTGGATCCAAGTCTATAAAAAAATAAATAATAATAATAATGTGTCTCCTACTAACAAAGTCATATGTAAGCCAAGGTGAGAAGAAGTTAGCTGTGGTGTTGCTGGCACCTTTGACAGTGATTTACAGTCCAGTCCTATCTGGGCAGCCAGCACCACATTATAATGGTGTGGAAATGGTCATCACTGTACACTACAGGGCCCAGGAGGTAGCCAGAGGTCTCCTTGATATAAGGGAATATTGTTAAGGGACTCAACTGTTGCAATCCTATCCACACTTTCCTTGTAATAAGCCCTACTGGATTCAGTGGGACTTACTTCTTAGTAGACATGCTTAGGACTGCACTCAATATTCCCTATCCCAGGTAGGGATAAGGAAGTAGCACCCTTAGAACACAATCCTAACCATGTCTGCTCAAAAGTAAGCCCCATTGTATTCAGTGGGTCTTTACTACCAGGAAAGTGTCGTTTGCATTGTAGCCTAGTAGTTTAATTGTTTTATCTTCATTTCTTGGGAATTCAGGTTCAAATCCCAGCTCAGCCTGGTTTGGTGCACATGTCATATTCTGCAGGCTGAGTTTTGCGCATGTGCAGAAAAAGTCTTGAATTATTGAATTATTGTCTTGTGGAATTATTATACTGTGGAATAATTCAAAGTCTTGAATTATTTCACAATTATTGTCTACGTATTGATTGGAAGCAACTTACTATAGTTTTGAGATAGCTATTTTTTCCAGCCCTACCTGGAGATACAAGAGATTTAACCAGGACCATCTTAAAAGCATTATGCGCCCCTGGGCAAACCATTCATCTACAACAAAAACTCACAGGGATAAAATGTAAATGGTCAATAATATTAAACATATATTTAGTATATATTAGTATATTATATATTAGTAAATATATATTTAGCATTAGCATTGGGCCCCTATACTCATGGGCCCCCCAGCAAGCGCCCATCAGGCCCATGCATTAAAATGGCCAGGGATTGAACTAGAGACCTTCAGGATGCAAAGCACATGCTTTACTACTGAACGATGGGTCCATCCTTCTCATGCACAGTGAACACTTAAATCATGTTTAGTTACAGAGCATGAACAAAATGCAGAACAGCTTGAGATTGGATTGGAACCATGATTAGCACAAGAGCTATGACCGGAGCCTCTCTGTTCCTTGGGAATGTAATAAGATTATTTCAGCTTCCATAAATCAAGTCTTTTAAAAAGTGGAAAACAACAAGGCACACAGAGCCCAAGCTTATGTTATTTCATCCTTAAAAATTCCAGGCCTGGCTATATCTCACAGTCAATGCCAGACAGCTGACCTCTTTACCCAAAGGTAGCCAGCCAGGAAGATCTCTCACTGTCCTCCCCAAAGAGAGCAGGAGAACCTTTCAGAGGAAAGATTGATGCTAGTGATGTCAACCGGTGGTGATGGATGCACCATCCCGCATAATTGCAGTAAAGCAGGAATCAGGCATACGCACTACAGTCAGATTATTGCTCAAGACCAAGCATCAGAGATAAACCAGGCACGGGCAGGCTGAACTCCTGTGTTATCATAACTGTTGCTGAGTCAAGCACCACAGCCAGGGAATAAGGATTAACTCCTGCTTTTATGACTTCCATGAAGTCTCCACTTTCTGGAAGGAACATTCTCCTTTTATGTTTCTGCACTGATGATGTTGTAGCACTGTGGACACCAAGGACGTCATGCCGCTTCGTCAATGATGTTGGTGCCTAACACCAGCCTTATCCCCAAATGATATCTTCATCCATTCTCATGACCAGTGACATACTAGGTTTGAGAGGCCAACATCTCACCCCTATATGATGGACTCAATGGGCAGGGCAACACCCCAGGCTGTGGATGTGGTGATGCACCAATGCCCATACGAAGACTATGTGCACGGTGATGTTCTTGGGGACCAAAAGCAAACTGCTCTGAATACATCGGGGGTGGGGCCAGCACCAGCCCATAACCATTTGCTACCACAAGCAGAGCAGGAAATGGGATCCTCTCCTTCTCCTTCCCTTTATTTTCCTCTAGTAAAATCACACCTTTGCTTCCTTTCTGCTTTCAGATGTTTCTCTTCCTTCCTTTTCCAATAGGATGAGAAGGGAAAGCATGGGGGTGTCATTGGAATGGCAAATGTTTTTCTTTTTTTAACAGGATTTAAGTAGATAGATAGATAGATAGATAGATAGATAGATAGATAGATAGATAGATAGATAGATAGATAGATAGATAGATAGATAGATAGATAGATTGATTGATTGATTGATTGATTGATTGATTGTTTTCACCCCATTTCCTTTGCAGTGCTTGCATTGCATGCTACTGAGACACCTCTGAAATGCGCACAAACTAATATTGCTTTCTGAGATATTCAGCTTCACCCTGCTTCATGGCAGGGCCAGCCCTGTTGCCTTCTTCCAATGATGTTGGTTTCTGACACCAGCCTCCCTCCCTCCTTCCTTCCTTCCTTCCTTCCTTTCTCTTTAAAGGATGCCTATCAACTCTAGCAGATGCCTCTATCTGCTGGTTTCTGGCTCTCAGCGTCAATGATCAAAGATCCAGGACAATCACAAAGCCGTTGCTCAGTACAGTAGTAGAAGCCTGCATGAACTTCCCTTGTCGGCATACAAGCCATCTGCCCCGTTACTGCTGAGGACAGCCATCTTATTCCAATTATTCTTTGGAGGCTCTTTGCAAGCAAGAAGGTTTATTTACTGTGAAATCCTTCAAAGTGTCTTTCCAAAAACACTGCCAAGAAGAGGTGGGGGGAACCAAAACTTAACAAGCTTTGTAAGGCAAGAGAGAATGGGAGAGAGCACACAACCAATCAAATGCCCATTACATTCCTGCCTGTACAGAGCTTGCAAGCTGTCCCCGGCTCTGTTTATTTTACATTGACTCCACAATGTGGCAAGGGTTAGCCGCAGCTTACTCAGTGCAGGCAGCGTGACCGTGCAGCTTCCTCTTCCCCAGGTGGCCCACGATCCTCCTCCCCATCAACCCCTGCCTTCCTAGAACTATTCTCATGTCTTCTGCGCCACAGTCACCAAAATAGCGTTCATGCAAAATAAAGGATTGCACAGTAGCCGAAAGGGCTGCCGCCTGAGCACCGCTGCTAACATCAACACAAAGGTGTCACAAGCATTGCTCTGAAATAAAATCATTCACTTAGAGCACAATCCTAACCACGTCTACTTAAAAGTCAGCCATATTGTGTTCAATGGGTCTTACTCCCAGGAAAGTGACTTTAGGATTGCAGCCTTTTTGAAAGTGAAATTCCTGGCTTGATGATTCCCCGCTGGAGATGTTCCTCCAGTTTATAGACATTGAGTTTCTCAGTGATTACTAGCCAGGATAACTAAATATTATATTTACTTGAATTTAACATGCATCTTTTTTCAACCAAATTTAGTTTCCAAAATCGGGGTGTGCATTAAATTCAATGGCGCATTAGAGTCGAGTAAATATGTTATTTTGATTAAAAGTATAGGTCAAAATTTAAACAGTTTACTATACTGTAACAAAAATGTAACATAAATGTAACATTACTATACTGTAATAAAAATGTTGTATAAAGTAGTCCAGTTAGGTAAAAATCATAATAAAAACATATTGTCATGTTGTTATTATTATTAGTAATAGTAGTAGTAATATTAGTATTATCATATAACTCATTGTTGTATTAGTAAAATTAAATTTTACACTTGATTGGCAGCTGCACATTACAATTGCCAGTAAACATTTTTTTAAAATCTCAAGCCTTTTAAAATCAGGGTGCGCATTAGATTCGATGACCCATTAGGTAGTTCCTCCAACAATCAAGATGATAGATGAGAGCATGCAGTGTGGAAAGGATGATGCCTTCATGACCTGTTTGTGGATCTATCTATCTATCTATCTATCTATCCATCCATCCATCCATCCATCCATCCAGTGGTGGGCCTGGCCTGGCCCAAGAACCGGTTCTCCAGAAGTGGGTGGGGCCAGGCCAGGTCAGGGGGCAGGGCTGGGAAGGTTTTTAATTTAAAAATTGAAAAAATTGAAAAAAAATACTTACTTCTGAGTAGTCAGGTTGGGCTCTCAGGCTGCAGTGCCAGCCATACTTTCCTGGAAGTAAGTACCATTGACTGTCATGGGACTTACTTCTGAGTAGTCATGCATAGGACTGGGCTTCCCCTGGCTAGTCAGGGAAGGCTGTAGGCGCGCCGGGGACTGCGCGCGGGTGCCTCTGAGCCCCCCAGCCAGCTGGCCCGCTGGCCCACCAGCTTCGCACTGCGCAAGCGCCAACGTTGGCGCTTGAGCAGTGCGCACTAAAAAAAGATGGTGGCCGGCATGAACCGGTCCACCCTCTTTTTGACTTTCCCTGCTGCTGGCGATTCACCAGCGGCAAGGAAATGGGAAGATCTGGTTCGGGCAAATATCTATCTATCTATCTATCTATCTATCTATTTATGTGTGTGTGTGTGTATATATATATATATATATATACAGCCCTATATATATATAGGGCTGTGGGTGGCGCAAGTGGCTAAGCACTGTGCCTGTTAACCAGCAGGCCAGGGTTCAATTCCCAGGTCAGCTCCCACAAGACAGGATGAGCTCCTGTCCTCAGCCCAGTTCTGCGACGTCAGCTGGATCCAATCGTATTGGCTCTGCCTTTCCATTGGACTAATTCAGTGGCGTGGAGAGGGGGGATTTGCTGCTTGGGTAACAGCAAATCCTCCATAACAATCCAACCCAGGCTTTCGTGCTTTGCATGCAGTGTATGCAGCACTGAGCACTATACCATAGTCTTTCAAGACTGATGGAGGCCTGCTTATATATATAAACTGCTTATATAAAACTGAAAAATCCGTCACTGACTCATTCACTGACTCACTCATTCATCAATGCCCTGTCAAAACCGCGGGGCCTAGAAGCATGAAATTTGGGAAGTGTGTTCCTTCCATGATGGAAGCACCCACTATAAGAACCGGTTTTCAGAAATTCCAACTGGAAGGGAGTGAAAAGGGGCAACACATTTTCCTCCCTATACTTTCCATTGAGAATACCTGACTGATCACTGCCCTGCACCAATTCCTGGACTGAGAAGCATGAAATTTGAGGAGGGTGTTCCTTCTGAGAAATTTAACCCTTATGGAGCTGAAAAGGGGTGCAATGTGTTTTTGTCCTATACTTAACATTAACTGATCTACAGGGAGGGTGCACAGGGGGTGCGCATGGGAGGATGGTGTGCATGGGGGAATTATGCACATGGGGAGATATTTTATGGGAGTGTTGCACATGGAGGGATGTTGCACATGGGGTGTGAATGGGGAGATTGTGCATGGGGGGATGGTATGCATTGGGGGGATGGTGCACATTAGGGATGGTGCACATAGGGGTATGTTGTATGGGGTATTGTGCATGGGGGTGTTGCATATTGGGGGATGATACGCTTGGGTGATGATGCACATGGGGGATGTTGTATATACTAAATACTAAAACTGTTGCATATGGTGCACATTGGGGGTTTGATGCTCATGGAGGGACAGTGTGCATGGGGGCATGGTGCACTTGTTGTTTGTGGGTGTTGTGCATGGGGGGACGGGGTGCATGGGGGAATGGTGCGCAGTGGGGGGATGATGCGTAATGGGGGATAGCATATGGGGGGGAATTTTACTCCTGCAATGTGGGTACATTCTCACTAGTGTTCTTATGAGATTGCAAGCACTTGCCAAACCACTTTCGCATGGCAAGTGGGAAGAGGAAGGGAGAAAGAAAAGAAGTCCTTATTCTTTTTCAGCACATATAGGTGCCTCTTTATCCACAGATCCAGTACCTGCAGATTAGCCTCACTAAAGATGCAGAACTGCCCCACCTTCCTCCCCCCCCCACAATCACCCCACTGAAGACCTCCCAAAGAAACTTGTTCCAGTCATGTCTAGAAGGTATTCTGAAACTCAGAGAGTCAGCTCAGAATGGCTCCAGATGTGATTGAAGGAAGTCTCTGGTCATGTTTGGATCTCCAATTGGCCTCTAAAACTGCAGATTTCATTACGATTTTCAGTGTCGTGGGGGTTCCAGGAATGGAAACTCTGCAGATAAGGAGGCACCATCTGTAGTGTATTGACGGGAAGCACGTCAGACCACAGACAGCCCCTGGGAAATGCAGTTTTCCCAAGGGCCACTGTCATTGCTATATATGAGAAGGTGAGATTTCCAGCAATAAATTATCTATCGGTCTACAGAAGGAATACTTGAAGCCTAACTCCTTGCACAATGAAATTGGAACAAGCGGAAACAGAATAGAAAGTCTTTATGAGGGGCTGTAGAACTTAAAGCTGAAACTTCAGGACAAGGATATTATGAAATCAATCTTGCTGACAAAAAGTTTGGAAAGGCAGGTTTCAGATGGGCCCTGAATTGACTTGAGATTTGATTTGGCTAACCTATCATATACTGTAACTGCTTCAAATGATTTAACAGACTTTGGGCACAATCCTGAGAAATTTAGGCCAGCCTAACTCACCTGGCCTATCTTTCTGTGATGGTGTAGGGAGGTTGGTGTATGCCTGTGCATCAGCCTAACCCCCCTCCCCTAGTGTCCTGCTGCACTTTTATGACACCCCCAGGTCAGCAAAGGACTTATGCCAGGGGTAAGGCTGGCCTAAGTGGTAGTTAGGATTGCAGCCTTTATCCACCCGTCCTGCCCCAGCAAAAACTAAACTATCTCAGAGATGATTGCGTTTATTCTGAGTGTTGGGGGAGCAGCCTGAAATTTACTGCAATGGATTTGATGAGAGGAGCCACATATATTTTGGACCTTGTGCTTATGGATGGCATCGGAGGATTCCCAGATGGAATTTTCCCAAGGAACTCACATTACTCCCTTGGCCTGAGAACTTTCAAGGGTAGGTTACAAAAAAACACCTCACAGGAGGAGGTGATCATTGACCCTTTACTGAAACCCGAGATCAGTCTGACTGTACCTTCAGGAAGAATGCTCTCAGTTGTTGGAAAGCTGAGGAAAGTGACAGGGGAGGGAGGGATGGGGAAGATGTGACAATTTGAATTGGTTAGGGTTGCCATAATTCTCTTCCATAAAATTGGGACAGCTCTCTGTCCCATTTGCCAGCATGTGAACACAATCCCCCCCAAATCAAGATTGTCCCTGTTTTTCAGAATATATGGCAATCCTAGTTTTGGACAGAGTGGATTATAAGCTTTTGTGGGTTCTCAAGCATTCTAACGGTGAATGTTCTCCATTCCATGTTATCTTTAATAAGGTAAGGGTATCCCCCCCACAGGATGCCCAGAAAGTCTTGACCAAACCTAGGGATAGCATTCATTACAAGATCAAAGAGCCGGAGTTGTTCAAAGAAGTCGGTGTGGTCGTGTGGCCACTGAATGCTGTTATCTTTTCACATATTCATATTTATCTATTTCAATATACATGCTTTCAAACTGGAGCTGGGCAAGAGACAGAGGTTCACTCCATTGTACAGCACTCGGACCTAGAACTGCCAACCTGCTGACCTTCAAGTCAACAACCACAGTGTCTTAAACCACTGAGCCACCACTGCCTCTATAGCCAGTACAAGAAGAAAAGGTCATGGCAGCTTGGAATAGAGGGGAGATAGTATCTGGCATGTGCCATTGCTGCTAGATCTACATCCTGCTATCTAGACTGCTATCTATCTAGATTGCTGCTAGAACCCTCCTGCTATCCCCACACCTGTTCCTTACCTGTCTTTGCCAGCTTTGCCCTCCTCATTCATTCCCCTTCATTTCCATATTACCTGCTCTGAGGCTGCAATCCTATCTCCAGTTAAGCTGTCCTAAGCCCTGTGCATAAGTTCTGTGCTGACCTGGGGGTGTCACAAATGTGCCATAAGAAGCTTCTGCGCCACTCCTGAGGGAGGGTTAGGCCAATGCAAAGAAGTGCTTGCCTCCCTACATCACCACGGGAATGGAAAGACCAATGAGTTGTGCCAGCCTAGGTTAGGATTGCACCCTAGGAGGTGCAATGGATATTGGTGATAGTATTGTGGCATTGCTGCAGAGTGCATAAAACGGCCACCAATAAAGTGCGCCATGGAGTGTTGGCAGCCATTTTGTCTTCTGGCGGCCTTCCACTGTTGCTCCGTGCTCCAGCCGGCAACCCCATCCTTGATAGGATTGGGCTTTATTGTAGGAACCTTGGAATAGTGAGAACTGTCAGAACTTCCAATTTATTTAGATGACAATCCTGAGAATAAATACCATTTGAGTTTTTTAAGTGAACGGTTGGGCTGCAAAAATGTCTGATTGGCTCAACTTGCAGGCCTAGGGTTGGCTGAGCCCTGGAAGAGCCAAATTTCCCATCCCGCTATGAAAACTGCTTTTGTTTGCTCCAAAAGTAGCTGCTCTTTCCCTGCCACTGCAGTGCACATCAGGCAGATGTCAGAGGTCTCCGATTCATCTATTCTTCATCGCCAGCATCTCCACGGACTGCATAATAGCAGACTTCCAGGCTCCTTTCATCCCAGCGAGGTCGCCATCGGACCCCGCTTGGCATTGCAAAATAGCCTGAAGAGCTAAAACGGACAAAAAAGAAAAGCAAAGCAAAATGTGGCTGAATTAAACAGTCCTTAAGAGACAGGCTGTGTTAACCCAGGAACAAATGCTGCTGAGTCTTCACTGGGATTTGCTAAACACCAGGCCAGCTGCGCTGCTCTGCCGAAAGGAAATATATTTGCTTTGGGTTCCTGTTGGCAACATGAATGTGGTCTACGTAGGGTGGGTGTCACACCAAGCAGACTGCAAGAATGGCCAAGCTCAAAGATCAGTGGCATACCTGGAGTGGGGGTCCACAGGTGGACCCCCCACAATACCCCTGACCTGTTCCACCCAGCTGAAATAAAAAGGGACTTTTTGACCCTCTGAACACCTTACAAAGCTTTCTGAGGACTGGGGGTGGCCACATGCTAATTCTTTAGTACTCTAACCCCCAAATCCAGAGTAACTACAGGAGCACATAAGAGACTTCACATGCACCTGTAGTTAATGCACCGCCTAGTGAAAACCTATGGGAAATTCATATTGGAATCCAGAGAAAGTTGTTCTTACACCGGAGCAAGGACTCCCCGTAGTTACTCTGGATTTTGCCCTAAGTGTCTTTGGGTGGGAGGCAGCAGGTACGACGGAATGAGCAGGGCCGGTGGGTGGGATACAGTGTGACCATATATCATAATTATATCATATATCAATATGTCATAATTGCAAAAAGAAGACATGGACCCCCCAAATGTAGGACATCCAAGAAAAATGTAGGACATGACAAAATAAAAGCTAAAAACATATATATAGTAGGGGGCAGAGGGGTGGTCCACCTGGGTTATAAACTAGGGAGTGAACAACTTCACAAAATTGTGAAAGTTTGGAGTAACCAAATCATGTTATATACCATTGGATTTGTATTTTCCAACAGAATCCAATTAAAAAACACCTTTGAAATATCTACTTCCTATCAAAATTTATGGTCAAAAAAAAAAATGCATGGAGCCCTGTGGAAAGTGAAAGTGAGTTGTATCACGCCTTTACTCATGAGTAGGTGAACATGCTCAGTGATATAGGGTCACCTTGAAGGGGTAGGAGTTTTTGGCTATGGCTCTGGACGGTTGTGTTTCTTCTCTCCCCTGTGTAACTCATAAAGGTTCTGGGTAACCATATGCCCTCTTTTCTAGGACATGTCCTCTTTTTTGGCCTTGTGTCCGGGGAAATAATCTTCACTGTCCTCATTTTTCTTGTGTGCAGACAGGATGTAGCCTCCTTGTACTCTTACACCCTGAGTAAGACTCCCAGGAGCTATACCGTATATTAAGAGTGGTGGGCTCCAGCAGGTTCACACCTACTCTATAGAACCGGTTGTTAACAAGAGATAGGACATATAAAGTTTAAAAATAGCCATTTAAAAGTGGCTGCCAGATGGGCAGAGAACCGGTTCTTAATTTCTTTGAATCCCATCACTGGTGCTGGCCACTATTTTGTCTTGGTGCTTTCCAAATGTTTGCAAGACCTGTCCATTCCTGTGCAAGCATCAAAGCTGCCCAAAGCCAAGCAGCGGAGATGATGCTTGTCTTTGATTTGTATCTCTTGCTGAAGGCCGGAGATAGAGGTGGGGGGATCTCGACAAACAGCCTCTGGCACCCAAGTAGTTAACTCCCTTCACGCACTTGTGGACAGCCTTCACTCAAGCCAAGAGGCCATGCTGTGTTTGTTCCCACAATGGCAAAAAACCGGAGCCCCTGACGCTTCTCTGCTCTCAGAATGAGCAATGATTGAAGCTTCTCACAGCAGGGGTGGCATGCAGGAAATAATTCTCAGGCTTCCACCAGCCATCACATTCTGGGAAAGCCCTTCCTTTCCCACCCCCCATCTCTGACCTGCATCATCCATGCTGCAAGAGCTATACGCAGTCCCATAGAAGTGTGCAAGACTTGGCCAATGCAGAACATAGATGAAACTAGAAAAATGTGGCTGCATTGGATGGTGAGGTCAACCATCGGGTACAGAGCATTTTGGAGGATACAGATTGTCACTGCATGGGTGGCAGCTGTCTGGGAAGGAAGTACAGTTCCCACCTCCATATATGTGGATTCGGGATACATGCCTTTAACTAACTTGGGGTTCTGAACCCGTGGCAGAGACTCGACATGAGTTCATGGATACAACTAGAGACGTTCTGGGAGCCTTTCTGAGAACAGAGAGTATCAGACCATGATGCAAGGGGCAGGTGGGGTTTTAACCGACCCAAATCACTCCTGGCACAAATCTTGGTCTGGTCTGTGGGTGACACAAAAGTGCCATAAAGCACTTCTGTGCCATTCCTGGGTAAGGTTGCCATAATTCTCTTCCACAAAACCGGGACAGGACCCCCCCCCCCCCCCCCACGGTCAAACTCACCAGTATGTGGATGCAATTCCAAAAACTGGGACTGGAAAAACTGGAAAACCAGGACAATCCTACTTCTGTGGGAGGTGCTTAGGCCAGTGCACAGACATGTGCCGCCTTCCATACACCATCACGGAAACAGGGAGATGGATGAGTTGTGCTGGCCTAAATTGGTTAGCACTGAAGGAAGGAAGGAAGGAAGGAAGGAAGGAAGGAAGGAAGAAAGAAAGAAAGAAAGAAAGAAAGAAAGAAAGAAAGAAAGAAAGAAAGAAAGAAAGAAAGAAAGAAAGAAAGAAAGAAAGAAAGAGATGGATAGATGGGTTGATGGGTTGATTGACTTCACAGCTACTGGTTTGTCAAATGGCCAAGTTCAAAGTCAAAACACCGGAGAAGGGTTCAGGGGTCCTCCCACCAGATTCTCCCCCTCTTTCCTTCCTGGGATGTCTGCCTCTGTTCCCTACCGTCTTCCCCCAAGAGCTGTTGTCAATTTTTAATCTGCTCCAAGGCTGCGGTGGGTCTTTCTCTTGGAGAGGCTTATGCAGCTCATAAAACTCCCGGATAAAAGCTGAGATGGACAGCGGGGGTCAGAGGTCGCCCAATGTCCCCCGCCCTCTGTTGCATGTACAACTGGAAGTCACCTCATTAAACACAACACTGCGCAGGGCATACTTGCCTTCATCCCCACCCTTCTGCTTGGACTCCATTGCCCTATTCCCTGATCAGTAGTCACAGTCATGGAAGGGCAACCAAAATGTCAGAGATGTATCACTTGGCTATCTTTCTTTAGTTGTTTTCTGTGCAATAGCCAGGTCTTATTTATTTATAAAAACCTTGATCTTTATAGGGAAATGTTCACATGGTAGCAGATATATAGGAAAAAATTTTAAAACATAAATTATTTTCATTTTTTCCAGTGAATTTTTCAAATGACCACACTGTAGATGTCACATATATTCTTTGGAAATAACATCAGGAATATAAAATAACAAGAGCCTCACTGGATCAGGTTAAAGGCCCACCTTGTCCAGCTTCCTGGGTCTCACATTGGCCCAACGGATGCTTCAGGGAGCACCCAAGACAAAAAGAGACTTGCAACCTGTTGTATCTGCCATTAAAAGGTAGCCCACTTCTAAAACCAGGAGGTTCCATTGATGGCTTGTACCTGTAAAGGGACTCTCCTCCATCAATCTGTCCAATACCCTTTTAAAGGCATCAAGGCCAGATATCATCACATCTGGTGGCAAGGAGTTCCACAGATTAATTACACACTGGGTGAAGAAATGTTTTCTTCTAATTCTGAAATGTTTTCTTCTAATTCTGATTGCTCAGTTTTGGCTGCAATCCTAAAGGCACTTTCCTGGGAGTAAGATACAATGTGGCTTACTTCTGAGTAAACATGGTTAGGATTGTGCTCTTTGTGAATGTCCTCTAGTTCTGGTGATGTACAAGAGGGACACATATAACAACAATGTACAATTAGCCTGGAGCTAATTCTGGGATCCAGAAGAGATCAAGGTTGAGTCACAGGAACCGAAAGCCAGCATCTTCAGCCCTACTCCTCTGAATGAATGACTAGGGCAGCAACTCATCCCTGGACGAGTATATTAAATTTGCAAGATCCCAGATGGAGTCCTTTGCTGCCTGGGGAGAACTGTCCCCCTGTGGCTTAGTGCAAGGAATCCTGCTTCCTTCCTGCACCTGTTTTTATTGGCACCGCCAGCCACTGTCTTTTTCTCTTCTTCACACAGTCCATTACTACTCTAAACAAAGGATGGACACTTCAGCCAAACATGCGGGATGGTAATGAGATACTCAGACAATTAATGAAGGTCTTCTTTTGAGTAATAAGCTGCCACCTGCAGGGCATTGTAAGATTTGCACCTGCATTTCCTGTGCATTGGAAACCAGTGTCATGACACATACCAAGGTATTTCATGCGTGATGTTCACCTGTGCTAAAACAAACTTAGTGTGGGGGAAAAGTTGCTTTGTTGGTTGCTATTTCTTATGCTAGGCAGGCTAGAATGACAACCCATAGGAAGGTAAAATGCACAGAGGTGGTCACAGTAATGCAGGCCTCCGTCAGTCTTGAAAGACTATGGTATCGTGCTCTGCACTGCATACGCTGCATGCGAAGCACGAAAGCCTGGGTTGGATTGTTATGGAGGATAGGCTGTTACCCAAGCAGCAAATCCCCCCTCTCCATGCCACTGAATTAGTCCAATGGAAAGGCAGAGCCAATACGATTGGATCCAGCTGGCGTCGCAGAGCTGGGCTAAGGACAGGCGCTCACCCTGTCTTGTGGGGCCGACCCGGGTCTTGAACCCTGGCCTGCTGGTGAACAGGCACAGTGTCTTATCCACTTGCGCCACCCACAGCCCATTAATGTCTGTACAGGTATTCTCCCATTTTCTGACTATTCTTTTACTGACAATCCACTCTTTCAACACCATTCAATTATAGCCAGAACTTATTCATTAAAACACATTTTTCGCTCTTCTAACCTCTCTCTGCTGTCCTAAAGGGTAGAAATGCCCAGTGTTGTAGCTCCTGGTCTAATCCCATTTCTGATGAGTTAATGAGAATCTGTTTGCAGAAATAGCAGCAATTTGTGTAGCAGCAGGAATTTGCAAGATAAAAGTGGCATTTGCAATTTGCCAGCTTGAAAAGCATCAGAAGGAACACTTATAGACTAAAAAAGACTGGGTTCCACTTTTCAACAGTTTTCACCTTTGGACAGTGCTCTGGTCCCTAGCTCATCCAATAAGTGGGGGATGCCTTTTTTGGACCTATGCAGAAGATGCGTTTACACAGTGGTGGGCTCCAGCAGGTTCGCACCTACTCCATAGAACCAGTTGTTAATGAGCGATAGGACATATAAAGTTTAAAAATAGCCATTTAAAAGTGGCTGCCAGATGCGCATAGACACGGCTGTTAATTTCTTTGAATCCCATCACTGCCTTTTAGCACCCAAAGCATTTATCCAATTCCACTTCCTTCCTCAACCATCAATGCACTAGTCACCATTCTGTACTTATTCCTGAGGAATGGAAAATCTGACACTGAGGAATGGGTGGTAGCAAGGAAGCAAAGCCTCCTAGATGTCCACAACATCACACACACACAATCCAAGCCTGACTATCAGTTTTGGCAGCAGGTCAGACTGAAGTACAGCACAGGTATGCAACACTCAAGACCAGAACGTTGCAATGGCATAGCTAGGGCAACTTGCACCCAGAGCCAGTTTAAATACCCCTCCCCACTGCATGCAACAACAACAAAAAAATCAATTCTCATGTTTAGCAAAAACTGGAAGTGACTTTCTGAGTGCTTCTGCGGCTTGGGGAGGCCACATGCAATTTCAGCCGAGATATCTATAGACACTTCCCAAGCACAGGACCTAGGATAATGTGTTGTCAATGCTGTGCCACTGGAGGGTTATCTCTTTAAAGGAAGAAATACAGGGCATGGAAAGCGTAGACCTTGAAGACCTTCTTTCTTTTTCCTCGGACTTGTATTGGTGCAAGGTGCCAGTAGGAGCAATGTACAATCCTGCCTCACTACCTGCTGTCCTTATGGACTTCTGTTTTATGGGTTAGAAATCCTGGTTTGGTACTCCAGTGCTTACAACAGGAGTGACAATATCTTAGGCTGCAATCCTAACCTCCGGTTAAGACATCCTAAGCCCTAGCATAAGTCTGATGCTGACCTGGGGGTGTCGCAAAAGTGCCATAAGACACTTCTGCACCACTACTGCATAGTTAGGCCAGAGCACAGGAATACACTGACCACCTCACACCATCATGAGAAGATAAGTCATGTGAGTAATGCTGGCCTAAATTGATTAGGATTGCACCCTTAAAGAAAACAGATGGAGCAGTACCACCTGAAAATTCCCCTCTTTGCACAACCAAGCCATTTTGCACAACGAAGTAGTCACAGTGTGCAGTTTTGACACAATTCCAAGCTGTTTCTTCTGCACATAAGGAGTGAAAATCATATCCTGAAATGTGGGAATTGGCATGGTAGGTTCAGAGTGGAATCACTCCCTCCCCTAGAACTTGAAGTTGGTTTGAAACTGTCCAGACACATTCCTGGAAGCCATCCTCTCTTGGGAGCAGAAGATTATATTGTTCTCACTTAGGCAGCCAAACAGAATATATTAAGGTTCAAGAGGGAGAAGAGAGGAAAGGCTCTTGCATCGCTCAAGTCCCCTCGGGGATTGTCAGGGCTGTGTCTAATCCCAAAAGGATGAAGTAGGCTGGACAATGGCTGGCAAAATTGCCCGGCTGCGCGGTACCAACTCCATAAGGAGCCCACAAAAGAAGCCACCTTCAGGGGTCGCCCCCGTGAAAAGCCGAGGTTGTGGCCAAGAATTTCTTTTTTCATGCAAATGTGCTGCTCGCTTGTTGTGCGCTTGGCCTTTCACTATTCGGAGTGATCCTGTCTTCCCTGCCTGGGGATGGTCTTCGATTATACCCCACACTTGCTCCAAACCCCAAGAGAAAGCAAATCTTTCTCTCTCTTCCCCCCCTTCCAATACATCTTCGCAACCCCCCCCCCCCCCACACACACACACACCAAACCACTCCAGACAAAAAAAACACAAGGGGATTATTCATGCAAAAAAGCCGCAAGGCTTGTGATGATCTCAAGGAAACATGTTTCCCTCTGTTGAGAAGGCCCCAGGCTGTATGATAGTCAGCAAATGCTACAGAAAGGCACACACAGTAATTAAGAGCTCTTAGTCTATTAATGAGAATTAACGACAGCGGGGATGGAAGGTGACGAGTGAGGATGACGGGTGAGGGCAGATGATGAGTGCGAGGGGAGGAGGGCAGCCCCTTTTTCCAAACAGCGTTTCTTTGCCTGCAAGCAAAACACTCCCAATATTTTACGATGAAAATAGGAATGTTCTCGTGTTGCGGTGATGCAACATTAGGGTTCAAAAACTAGAGATCAAAATGCCAGCCGGCATTCTCTGTCACAAGTTAGGATTGTGCTGCCTGGCAAACAACTTTCAGGGTTGGACATTTAAACAGTGCTCAGGTAAATGCATTAGATTGTTAAAACAGGAAATCCCAAATCCAACTGTTTTAAACCAGATCTAAGATCTTGCTTTGTGGACACTAATGAACCAACTTTTTAAAAAATGCACCTTTTCCCAAAAATTACTTCTTGGCCAACACAAACAAACAAAAATCATGTCCAATATTGCAAGCCAAATTTAGGACTCTTCCTTAAAAAAAAAAACCAACTTATTTTTTTTCCCCTTCAGGCATTCTACACTTATGCTAATACTCGCCAAGCTGTCTCCAGTTTGAACTGAGGGGAGTCACCCTTCTTTATTGAGTATTTGTAACATCTCTGTTCTCCTGCCAAAGATCACTGTGGCGCACACTCACTCATCTATGCAATGAAGAGGAAGGAAAGAACGACCAAGAAGAGGAACATCTCACTGCGGTCTACAGTCACATACATTCTAATCCAGTCATTGCAATGTTTACAGGTGGTGTCCTTGTATCCATGGATTCCATATCCATGGGGTCCCCAACACTGCTCCCGTCACCTCTAGAGGGTCCTCTGATCATCCAAGATCAAGTTAGAGGGTCCTGTGAGCCTCCCAGCAGTTTTTGTCGAAAACCCACCCAGTTTTGTCAAAGAGAATTATGGCAACCCAAAAGATCATTAAAAAACCATCACATTCAATTTGCATCACTCAGTGTAGAAGACCCACATTGGACCTCCACGATGGATATGGGAATGTCCTAGACATTGGGCATGGTGATATGCCTTTACCTTGCCTCTATTGATTTTCTGGCTATTGGTGGAATAGAAGTATTTCAAGGCAGTTTCATCAGATTCTGCATAAAATTACACATCAAATGATATATAACATGGTGGTGTTATTTGAAAATACCAAGATTTTAAAAATTTGGGCCATCCCTTGGCGCACGTCGTCCAGTGCCGCCCACACCCCCTCCACCTCCCCCCACCTTGCGATACAACTGGGTCCATCTGACAATCTGATCAAGGAATAATGCTTTGTGGCTTCATGTACACTTGATCTGTCTTTCCCCCCTCTTCGTCTTCCACCAGCCAAGGAGCTCAATATTGCCATCAAATGTCAAGAATGCCAAAGAGGAATTGGATTTCTTCATACCACTACCCAAATGCAGGTTACGCTTTCTAGGGGGAAATAATGAGGCAATTAGAGACAGCCAAAGAAACTGTTCCAGATGTTCCATTTTACTGCTGAGATAATGCCCATATAATTCTAATAAATAAGAACTTCAGTGGGAAAGTGGGAAGCCGGTGGCTGCAGCTGTCTGGGGTTTTCAATGAAGCAGTGTCAGGCTTCTGCTGTTACTCCCATTATAGTTTCAAAGGTTTGATTCCAGCCCCAGATGCCGCAGGTTCCATGCTGTTCTCCCAGCAGAAGGTGGTAAGCGCTTGGTCATCGTCGAAATGGTGGCCCATGGGATTTGGGGCTTGTTCTGCCCCTTATTTTGGAGGTCAAGCTTGTGCTCCTGGTTTGGACTTGGAATAATAAAAAAACTTTGTAAGATCATATAATAGGGGATGAAAACATGATTGTATTGCTATCCAGATTCAAAAAGCAGGGAAACTTCATCAAGCTTTCATGGGGAAAAAAAACAGACCATTGGCTCCCAAACTGTGGTTCATGACCCACTTGTAGGTTTCAGCCTGGTTTTTGGTGGGTCACCATATAAATAATTATACTGAGGCTGAAATCCTAATCTACAATTAGGCCAACACAAGTCCAAGCTCTAGTCGTGTTGGCCTGGGGGTGTGACAAAACTGCCGTAAGGCAATTCTGCACCACTTTGAGGGGGTTAGGTAAGTGCACAGACTTGCACCCACTTCCCCACACCACCACGGGAATGGGGACTGGGTGATTTGCTTTGGCCTAAATTGATTAGGACTGTTCCTGAGTGAGATAACTGATCAATCTCAAATACACTCAAATACACTCATATACACTCAAATACACTCATATACACTCATAATGAGGCTCAATAGGAACATTTGCCTCTTTTCCTTTAAAACGTAAAAGTTATTTCTGTGCTTGCTGAGATACTGCTAGTTCATAATTATAGATCTGATTTATAGATCTGTGCTTTAAAGATTAAACCCTAGAACTGGAGGCTTGCCTGTTTGTTGCATAGGGGACAATGGTGAACAACCGTGAACAAATGGTGCAATGGTGAACAAAGGGCCTGGCAGAAGACTGAAGTATGTTGTGTTGCTCCACAACTTTTATAGACATAGAGCACAATCCTAACCATGTCTACTCAGAAGTAAGCCCCATTACGTTCAGTAGGTCTTGCTCTCAAGAATGTGTCTTTAGGACTGCAGCCATAGGATATTTTGGTTGCAGTCTGACACCCCAGTGAGCAAGATCGTCCTACACTACCGCACCGTGAAAAAATATTTTATTGTTTGTTGCTCCACCAGTAAAATGAGGCCAATAACAACTCCTCCAGAGCCAGTGGTGTTAGTTTCTATCACGACCTTTCGTATCTCCTCCTGATCTTTCTTGGCAGTCATCTATGAAGAAACAGCCAAAGCTCTGTTTTGAAATGCTGAAGGATGCAAAGGAAAATGAAGAAGCCCTTTTGGCCAGAAGTTCTAAAGCCCCAGAGACTGGTGTTGATGGTTACGAGAGCAATTGCTGGGAACCTCTGAACCAAATTAAATTGTTGGGAGCCCCTGAGACAAAACAAGCCACACTAGAAGAGCATTGTTTTGCCCGTACACAAAATGTTTTCATTTAGATTAAGAGCAAAGCATGCAAGAAAAAAGGGAAAAATATTTCTCTTAGATGATTTCTCTCTTTTCAACCGTGATGCCAAAGTAACTCTCCAAAGTGTATCTCATAGTACTTGTGTACTGCATGGTTGTCACAATGGTTAAGAGAACTTTCCATTTGGAGGGTCAATCATCACATTGGCCAAGGGCATGAAATCTGGTTGGGGCTGAAAATGTCCCATCTGTTAAAGTTTAAAGTATATGTAAGGATTCCTCTATAGCAGGGGTGTCCAAACCCTGGCCCACAAGCCAGATACAGCCCTTGGCAAGCCTCCATGCAGCTCATGGCAAGACCTCTCTATCCAGCCTGGAGGGTATTTTGATGGCTGGGGAGGCTGCACACACTTCCTGGCTCAGTGAATGAAAGTGTTTATGGACTGGTTTGAAGATCACCCTCCATCTGTGTGTTAGAAAATATTTATCAACTGGTTGAATTCATTCATATAAATTCTGTCTCTAATATATTCACTTATGTAAATTTATATAAATTCTTTTTTCTGTCCTTGACATAGATTTGGGGAGATGATGCACTCTTCCCCCCCCCCCAAAAAAAATCTCTGTTTTATCTGCAAGAATATTTGAGAATTCTTAGGGCTGTGGGTGGTGCATGTGGTTAAGACACTGTGCCTGTTAACCAGAAGGGCAGGGTTCGAGACACGGGTCCTCACAAGGCAGGGTGAGCTCCTGTCCTTAGTCCAGCTCTGCGACGTAGCTGGAACAAATCGTATTGGCTCTACTGTTCCATTGGACTATTTCAGTGGTGTGGAGAGGGGGGATTTGCTGCTTGGGTAACAGCCTATTCTCCATATTAATCTACCCAAGCCTTTGTGCTTTGCATACAGCATCAAGCATGATACCATAGTCTTTCGAGACTGGTGGATGCCAATACTTAAGAGAATGAGATAAATTTGTATTAATGTAAAAAAAAATTCTACACATCCTCTGGTGATGGGTGTGGGTTTTTATTAAAGGGCATAACATTGTCAATTATTTAGATTATATTTTGAATGCTGTTTCCAATTTCAGTCACAGACATCAAAACTTTTTGGGCACCTCTTCCTGACTTATGTGCCACATGACAAACAGAAACTTTCAGATGGACCAATGTGTGCCAACAAGGGCAAGAGGAGGAATGAGAGGAGCTCTGGTCTTAAGTGGGATTGATTCCCAAGGGGCTTACCCCCAAATCCAGAGTAACTATGAGAGCACTTAACAGACATACGTGCACCCATAGTTACTGCAACACCCAGTGTAAACCAATGGGAAATTCATATTGGTATCCAGTGTAAATTGTTCTTACACTGGAGCAAGGACTCCCCGTAATTGCTCTGGATTTTGCTCTTAGCCTCTGGCTCTGGAGCTTTGAGCCTCCAAATATTGGATAACAAATGCAAAGAACCTCCTTGAGAACCTTCCAGTCCAGCCATTTTCTCTCCCCATTAAGCACACATCCTTCTCTAGCAACCACATCTCCACCCCGTGTTTGACACCAAACTGATCATGGCAACAACCACCAGTTTACTTGTGGTGCTTATGTGGGTGGCGCAAGTGGCTAAGACACTGTGCCTGTTAACCAGCAGGCCAGGGTTCGAGACCCGGGTCGGCCCCACAAGACAGGGTGAGCTCCTGTCCTTAGCCCATGTCTGCGACACCAGCTGGATCCAATCGTATTGGCTCTGCCTTTCCATTGGACTAATTCAGTGGCGTGGAGAGGGGGGATTTGCTGCTTGTTAACAGCCTATCCTCCATAACAATCCAACCCAGGCTTTCGTGCTTCGCATGCAGCATGTGCAGCGCCAAGCACGATACCATACTCTTCCAAGACTGATGAAGGCCTGCTTTATGTGTGTGTGATGTAAATTTAAAAAAAAAAAACATTGCTTTTAGTCATCAAGTGAGCAATAAAGTTATTTGGCTTCCTCAAAAAAAGCAGCTGCTGCATTGTTAAAATGCCATAGAGTTTTCCAAGGGTTCGAGAAATCTAACCATGGCAAAAGTTTTCAATACAGGCCTGTGAAGAATGAATCCCAGTAACTGGCCTACAAGAGCCTGACATAATTATACGACAAGGAGTGTAAGACCTAGTTTGGTGGTGTGAACCTCTTTGCTCCTCAGACAACGCAAATTATTTGGCTCCACTACTCCAAATCCCTTGGGAAGCTTTGTTCCCAAGGGTACGAGACCGAGGAGGGGGGTGAAGAGGGTCTCCCAGGAGGCCCCCTTCCAGGCAGACTCCTTGGCATCATCTCTGTCATTCTTATTTGAAGATAGTTCTGTGCTGACAGCTCTTGTCAGAGCAGAAGAATCGGTGTGGCCTCATTAAAATTCAAGCTGGGATCAGGGCCAACAGGACAATTCCATACGAGTCGGGATTCCTCAGTGGAGACAACAAATGCAGGCAAAGCTTAGATGTTCTGGGGTCGCATGTGACAGTCGGTCATCTTTGCTTGTTGATAACACAGATGGAGGATTACTCAAATCTGTCACCCCTAACTTCTTTCTTTCCTCCATATTTGGATGGCTGGATCCCTACTGCAAGCAAAACAAAGGATTCAGTGTGTCTTCCTGATCATGCCCTTGCCCTCCTCCTTCGAAGCCCGGTCTCTCTGCCTCCCTCTTTGACAGACTTCACATGACGTGATGGCAGTGAAATTGCACAGGGATGAGTGATGCGATGCTAGGAAGAAGCGGCCTTCAGAAGTGTTGACACACAAATGCAGGGACAGTCTGGACCCTCCTTTGCTGAGTGCGCAGTCCCGATCGTCACATCTCAAGGAAGCTATTGTAGAGCTGGGGAAAGGGCACAAAAGAGTAACCACAAGGATCAAAAAGCTGGAGCATCTTCCTTGTAAGGAAAACTTACAAAGCTTTAATCCTAGGCACATGAGAACAGGGGGCAGTGGTAAATTTTATCCTGGGGAAGGAGCTCCAAAAGTGGACCGAGGAGCCAAAGGAGGGTGCCCCAAAATTATGTTTTCCAATTTCTCCATGACCCATGATCCAGGGTGCAAGGGGTACATCATATCTGGGCCTTGGATATAAATGGGGCCAAAGAGAGGGTCTTAATATGATTTGGTATCTTCCTTTTTCCAATTTCATCAGAGTTTTTGAGATTCAGGGGTACAAGGGGTACATCTTTCCTGGGCACAAGTTCAAAAGAGGGGCTGTAAGATAAAAGCAAGAAGCTGAAAAATTCAGGGATCTCAGAAAATATTTGCAAATATTTTGTTACAAGTAACAAACTCTCGTTCTAGGATGCAGAAATGTTCTTAAATGTTTTAACTGTTTATAACTGTAATATATGCTGTTAGTAAGACACTGTGCTTGTTAACCAGCAGGCCAGGGTTCGAGACCCGGGTCGGCCCCACAAGACAGGGTGAGCTCCTGTCCTTAGCCCAGCTCTGCGACGCCAGCTGAATCCAATTGTATTGGCTCTGCCTTTCCATTGGACTAATTCAGTGGCGTGGAGAGGGGGGATTTGCTGCTTGGGTAACAGCCTATCCTCCATAATAATCCAACCCAGGCTTTTGTGCTTCGCATGCAGCGTATGCAGCGCCGAGCACAATACCATCGTCTTTCAAGACTGAAGGAGGCCTCCTTTTATGCTGTTAGTTTTATTATATTAATATTGCTGTTAGCCGCCTTGAATCCCCTTGTGTGAGAGAAAGGCAGAGTATAAATCAGGTAGGTAGGTAGACAGACAGACAGACAGACAGACAGACAGACAGACAGATAGATAGATAGATAGATAGATAGATAGATAGATAGATAGATAGATAGATAGATAGATAGATAGATAGATAGATAGATCGATCGATCGATCGATCGATCGATCGATTCTCTGGTGCATCTTGGTTGCTTCCTCCTACCTTGAAAGAAAGAAAGAAAGAAAGAAAGAAAGAAAGAAAGAAAGAAAGAAAGAAAGAAAGAAAGAAAGAAAGAGTGTAGCATCTACACCTTGTGTGAGCCAGCAAAGTTTTATATATCATAATTCATTAAAATATGATCCAATGATCATATGAAATTAATATCTAATGGAGAAGAAGAAACTTTGTACACTTGAAATTCCTCTCAGAGGCCCTGAGACCTCTGCTGGATCAAGCCCATCTAGTTGGGCATTCAGTTTCCTCCAGTGGTCCATCAGCTGCCTTTGGGAAGCCCACAGGAAGCAGAGGAAGGCTCTTGCCTCCCCCACCATTGCTGCCCTAATGTTCCTGCAGCTTAGTCTTGATTGAAATGCTGACAAAAGTTGGGGATAAGTGTATTCGCAAAAGAGAGGCAAAATAAAACAAGGTAACTCAAGAATCAAAGAGAGCAATTTTCGAATGGGAGGCTGCAAAGGAACAACAGGGGTTTCTTGAATTCTCAGCGGGAAGCACTCCGCAAGCACTTCTCCCTCCTCTTGTCATCACTTGAACAATGGCTCACTTCTGAGAGCACCACTTTGCTGGCTCCTCCTGCACTTGCTTTTGGGATTATCTGTGGTTCTTAGTTCCTCTTTCGTTCATCTGGCTTTATTCAGTTTCATTGTCGCATAGAATGTTTTCCAAATCCGGCACGACACCATCAGGGCTTGTTCTTGAACGATGATCCAGCAGGATAACTGATGGTGTTATCCTCTCTGCCTCTCTCTGCCTCCTTGTACTCTTATACTCCTTATACTTATCCTTATCCTTATACTCCTTATACTCTCTGCCTCCTTGCACCTCGTCACTAGTATGGAAGGCAATGATAATGCAGATTTTGGTGAGGGTTAGTGCACTGGTGACTTCATCAGGCACTATCTCAGAATCCCAGATGCATCTGATGTTGCTATGCTATCTTTGATTATTACGTTATCTATCTATCTATCTATCTATCTATCTATCTATCTATCTATCTATCTATCTATCTATCTATCTATCTATCTATCTATCTATCTATCAACTTGCAACAAAATTTTGTTGGGAGGCCAACAAAATGTTTTCTGTCGCTCCCAAACCACTACATCAGTGGTTCTCAAAGTTGGGATTGGGACCAGCTTGGGGGGTGGGGGGGAGGTCACGATTTTATTTCAGGGGTTCACAAAAAGCTGGACATCACCATCTTGGAATCTGGCACAGTGACTTCTTAGAATGGGGTGCATAGGTTGCAATACATTCTTTCCTATGAGTAACCCTACAATCTAGAGTAACTATGGGAGCACATAAGAGACATTTATGTTGACATAGTTACGGCACCACCTAGTGAAAACCAATGGGAAATTCATATTGCAATTCAGAGTAAATTGTTCTTACATCGGAGCAAGGACTCCCTGTAGTTACTCTGGATTGCGCCCTAAATCTGTTCAACATAATGGAACTTATTTCCAAATAGACATGGGGGAGCTCTAGCATTGCAGTGATGGCATTGCCTGTTTTATGTCACTGCTGGCCATGACATCATTTCCAGGTTGATAACATCCATCCCAGACAGATTTTAAACTCAGATTGTCATTCTCAGAAAGAGGTCCTGGGTTGAAAGTCTCAAGACAGGACTGATGCACTTCTGCAAGCGTCTTTGCAGCCTGTACATGCATCATTGTCAAATGGCCATGTGTCGTAGACTAGGTGACTTGTCTGTCGCAGCCCAGATGGGTGGCCTGATCTTGTTGTTTTCCCCATATCATTTCTGGGAAGTCTGTTGCATGACAGTACACCTGCAGGCTTCAGCAATGCCCTTGGAATGCAACCTCTCTGCCCTCTCCTCCATCTTGTAAAGGATCAGGCTTCATTCCACCCCATATAGCCCATGGCAGGAATCTAAGAGGTGAAAAGGGTGGCTGCAGGAGGGGGGCTGATTTAAAACAAGGCAAGCTAAAAGTCACATTCTGCAGCTGAGTTCCCCCCTCCCCAAAGGAATGAGGCCTATTAACAGCTGTGGACAGACACCTGGTCCATCCCTTCGTACCTTCAAATAATGCTTCTCGCATTGTGGGAAGCCAACAAAATGCCTTTTTATCACTGTAAAAATGAAGCCAATTTCAAGAATGTCTTATCTTATTGCAAGCAGGTCTGATGTAGGCATATCCTGCCGTTAGGGTTGCCATAATACTATTCCCCAAAATTGGGACAGGATCCTCTGTCCCATTTGCCAGTATGTGAACACAATCCCCCAAAATCGGGCTTGTCCCTGTTTTTCAGGACGCATGGCAACCCTACTGACTGTGCTCATCATTGAGGTCTGCAAGCCTACCCACTTCTATGTGGGAGAGAGGAGGACCCTGCTGTATTGGAGGTTTTTAGGGTGTATATGGGTATATGGTCACTATGCCAGGGTGACCATAAAGAATGGAGGACAGAGAGCCTTTAACTTTAACCATTGCATAGTAGAGGGAACTGCAGCAGGTTTAGCTCAGCATAGAAGGACCTTATCAAGCAGCACATGCCTAAGTTCCCTCTTCTATGCAATGGTTAAAGGTAGAGGCACTCTGTCCTCCATTCTATATAGTCACCCTGCACTATGAAAAGTTACAGGCTCACAACACCGCCATAGGCATGTCTACTTGGGAGTGAAGCCCACTTAATTCAATAGGACTTACTATCATGTAATTGAATTCTCGGATTGCAGCCTGAGGTTACATGGGAGTTAACAGTGGCAGTTACTTCCAAGTAGATATAGCTAGATTGCTCTGTTAATTTCTGAAATGTTCACTTCATCCGAAAAAGTCACCATGTGTTCAGTTAATAATGAAATGCAGATGTGGGCGAGCGGGGCCACTTTAGAGATCCTGGACTAAATTGTATAGGAGAATTTCAGCAGGTACTGCTTCTCATATCACAGATATGAGACTGAACTGACAAGGAAGATGTGCACTTAGGGACTTTCATATCAGACAACATGTCTGAAACTGGGTTCACACATGATCCAGGCATTCCAATTACTAGAAAAAAATGGAATGGATTGATGACATTTTAATTTGGGGGATATGGAGATTACCTCATACCATAGTTTTGCATACATAGCATTACGCATTACACAGTTTGGCATAGCATAGTTTAGAACATATGGATTGTCCACTGCTGCAATTTTCTTCTGCAATCTGGGCAAAGTTAAAAAAAAAATTTTAGAAACTTCTCACAACCAACCAAAATCAGCTTGCAGCCCAATGATGGGTCTTCTCCTATAGTTTGGGAAGCCCTTCTATAGGATTTCAAACAAGGATCTTTCATCTAGAGCAGGGGTCTCCAAACTTTCATCTTCAGGGCTCCACAAACTTTAACAGTTGTGTAAAGGAGGGCATTTCAGCAGGTGTAGCTTGTGATCTTTGAGATGATAAGGTGACTCCTGAAATTTCCTCCTCTGCACTATTGTTAAAGGTCCTGGAGCCTTGAAGATGAAAGTTTGGAGACCCCTGATCTAGTGCTTCATCTTGTAATTAGTGATTCAGTTTGCCCAAAGCATCTCTGATCTGCATGCTTGCTCTTATGTAGACAAGCAAAAGATCGGACTTGAAATGCAATTCTGACTTGCCATCAATCCAACAAAGTGAGTTTAGAGAGGCTTTCAAGTCCTTTAAGTGGGGAGGCAGAACAGTCTAGTCAAGGCAGGGTGACCATGTGACCAGAATTTTCCAGATTTGTCCTCGTTTTTAAGCCTTCTGTCCAGGTATCCTCCAAAAGGTCTTCATTGTCCTCCATTCTGGCTTCATTCTGGGACTTTGCAATGGTGTGCAGTACCCCAATGTGTCATACTGAAGAGCAGAATCCAATGCAAAAATCGGTTTTGAATATCTCCTTCCTATCAAAAGTTATGGCCAAAAAACTAAAAATCAAAAATATGCATTGAGCTTTATTGGAAAATGAAAGTGTCCACTATTGCAGCTTTACTCATGAGTAGGCAAGTGTACCATTGTTGGCCAGAAAGGCCAGACTGAGAGGGATCCAATATCTTGTCCTCCTTTTTAGGTTCAGACATCTGGTCACCCTGAGTCTGGCTAAATAAAAAAGAAGTCAAGGGGATTGATTGATTGATTGATTGATTGATTGATTGATTGATTGATTTAGCTCAGGTCTACATGGTTCCACCACTACTTTGGTCTTCACAACAACCCTGAGAGGTGGGTAAGGCTGGGGGAGAGTAACTGGCCCCAGGTTACCCAGAAAGCCTCATGGCTGACTAGGAATTTGAACTTGGATCTTCCAGGTTTAAGTCCAATTTACACCTGGGTAACAACATTGCTCTTGTTGGACAGCATCCCATCCTTTGTTCCACATTTTTGGATCTGTGGAACAACACGTAGTGTGTAGCCCTGGTGCTGACAGCTCTGTCAACCCCCCTTTTTTCCTCGGAATGAATATAGCACTTTAAAAACCTGGTTGGCCTCAGAACTGATGAGTCTGGAATACTGCCATGATGGAAGCTTTAGAACAGATGAGGAACTCTGGGAACCCACCTCCTTGATCTCTCTTCGTGTCTTTGTGGAAGGCTCCAATCACATCTGGGCAATGAACAGAAAGAAAGAAAGAAAGAAAGAAAGAAAGAAAGAAAGAAAGAAAGAAAGAAAGAAAGAAAGAAAGAAAGAAAGAAAGAAAGAAAGAAAGAAAAGTCTCAGAGTGGGAATTGGAAGAATTGGAGGAGTTGATTTGGCAGTTGCTCAGTTTGGATTGAGCTTGTGTTTCCGAGAACCTATTACACTTTTCTTTGGAGACCAAATGTTGTTTATCATTAACAACACTCACCGGTCCCTGCTGTCCATTTAAAGACAAGAGTAAGAAAAATAGGAAAACAGCCAGATTTTTCAAGCACGTTCATCTGAGATGTGAAACAGTCCACAACAAGGTTCATAACCTGTGTTTGACATGGGCCCAAATGGATTCCGGCTGTGCTGATGTTCCCTGTTGCATTACAAGGGTGAGAGCCCCTCATTTGTACTATTTATTCCTTTGCATAGTGGAGTCAAATCCACCAGCTTAACCCTTCCTGCCTTTCTTTCACTGCATCTTAACAACCCTTGGTAAAGGCAGGTTCCCGTCCTTTAAGGGCGGAATCTGTCTGAAAAAACTTCCGTTTGGTTTGGGCATTTCCAAAAGGGCTTTTGGGGTCTGGCTCAATGCACGTTCTTTGTACCCGGCTGAGGCTGGACTCTGATGAAATGTGGTTTTAATTCCCTCCCAATCTGGAATGAGCTATAAGGCAGCAATAACCAATTTTTCCTCTGTCAAAACCAGTCTGTTCCTCAGGCGATGAATCATATTTTCTGGCACGCACCCGTCAGGTTTTGTCTCAAAACATATTCCTCCCTTTTTCAGTGATAGGTTGTGGTTTTCTTCTTCTTTTTATTCTATGGAATGAAGCTGGAATTGATCTCATGCCAGAAGGGAAGGACAGTCTGTGTGATTTGGATGCTAGGAATGGCCTGGCAAGATCTGGCCCACCATTTTCTGCCCACCTGAGGTTGCCAGCCAAGCCCTGATCTATGGAGCCTCTGAACAGCCCCGTCCAGCTTTACCTATTTCCATTCTAACACCACCCTTCCACCAAGGAGCTCAGGAAGATGGAAAGGGTTTCTCCCTTGCTTTGCTCCTCATGACCTCCTTGCAAGGAAGGCAGGACTAAGGGAGAGTGTCTGGCCCTGGTGACCCCAAAACCAGAAGTAACTTTTTGTGCCCTATGAAGGCCTAAGAAGGTGTTTGGGAGAAGGGGAGAGTGGGGGTCCATTGGAGTAGATGCTTTATTTCTGTGGTGTATATTTAAGAAATTCTGGAAATTTGAGCCCATTCCTTCATTTATTCAGTGAATTCCATCTCTAATGTATTTATTTGAATTTTATATTTAACTAGCAAAATGTACCCACGTTGTGGGAGTAAAATACCCCCCATTCACCATCCACCCTGTGTGTCATTCCCCCATTGCTGAATACCCCCATTGCACAACACCCCTATGCACATCACCCCCCCCCCCGGGCACAATACCCTCCCCCTGCAATAACTCCCCCTGCACAACATCCACCATGCAATGCTCCCCTTGTGCATCTTCCCCACTGGTGCAATTCCCCCCTGCAATTTCCCTTCCATGCCACACCCGCCCCCCAGAAGTGTGGACACCTCTCCTGCTGGGCAAGTGCAGGATTTGGGGGCTGGGTGCTGATCAGTCTTTAAAGTTAAGCATAGGGATGAAAACACATTGCACACCTTCCCCAGGAGTGAAATTTCTGAAAATCAAGTCTTAGTTGGTGCTCCTGTCACAGAAGTTATATCCGCCTCCCCAAATCCCAAATTTCATGCTTCTAGGGCCAGGGATTTGGGCAGGGCATTGATCAGTCAGTGATTCTTCAATTGAAAGTATAGGGAGGATAACACATTGAGCCCCTTTTCACCCCCTTCTGGTTGGAATGTCCAAAAACTGGTTCTCAGTGGGTGCCTCCATCATGGAAGGAACACCCTCCCCCAATTTCACACTTCTAGGTCCAGTGGTTTTGGCTGGGTGTTGATGTGCGAGTGAGTGAGTGAGTGAGTCAGTCAGTCAGTCAGTCAGTGACTCTTCGGATGGATGGATGGATGGATGGATGGATGGATGGATGGATGGATGGATGGATGGATGGATTTTTTTCTCTGACCCTCAACATCATTCCATCTATTTGATATGGCTGTCTTGCTGAAAAGTTTGGAGACCCCTGCCCCATAGATGGAATGGTTTAGAAGCTTACAGAACAATCAGAAGTAAATCACAACAGGTTGAATGCAGCTTAATCCTATAAAGCTATATATAGGATTGCAGCCTTAACTCTGTCTGTGGGGCAGATCTATCTTGTTTCTAGAATTGACACATTGGTACCCAAATCATCATATTCCCTTTGAAAGCTTTCCAGTCTATCCTGGGTGGGCTGAAGACTTCAAAGGCATCCAGCTTTATATTTCCACAACACTGCTGCCAGTGAGCTATCTTTGAATGATGTTATGTAAAGGTTACCATGTTCTGTTCCACCTGGAGCTGTGGACATGCTCTACGGATGTCTTTTAAACATATTTGTTGGAGACCCATCTCAGCTACCATGGTCACAAAGATAATGTTTATGAATTGCTATGGCTTTGATAATTCTCAAGGTTCTTCATCCTGGTAATAACTAGAATTTGATCTGAAATGGGAGAGTTGCTGGACACAATTGTTATTTTTGGTGTTTGTTAAATTGTGAGTTTAACCATATCCTCCATTGTACAGGATCTGGTGACATCTTCTTGGCAGAAACATTCAGCTTCTTAGACAGCCTATATGATTTGAGATCTCAATCCTGAGAGCTCACTATGGGGGCACGACGGCAACGGGGTGTCACAAATGTGCCATATGGCATGACTGAGAACCCCACCACCAGGCCAGTGTGGGAGCTAGTCCTGCATTGACATTCTCTGTGCTAGTGCCAGGAGAGCACCCATTTTCTGCAACTGGGTGGTCCAAGTAGACCACTGAGTGACAAAGACCTGAGGGGGACAGAGGGAGAGGTTGTGCAGGAGGTGGAACTGGTGGAGCTTGGCTCCACCGGATCCAGATGCTCCAGGAAGGACTTTTTGCCCTTTCCTGAAGGCTCTTGTTCTTCTCAAGAGCTGATGCAAAAACAAGTAGCCCCATTGCAGGGCCAGTCTGCTTATGCATGGGAAGGAGGACAAACATACTGTGGCTCAAGGGATCTTGGGTTTAAGACTAGCCTGAATATTGTCAGCTGATCATATGAGAAAGGCTCAACATACAAGGCCCTCTAAAGACATGGCAGAAGGCACAGAAACCAGAGCAGAAAGTTTTGGGAGGATGGATCGAGAACCTCCAGAGACTATGGCACTACTTTCTTCCAGAGCGTATGGCAGTACTTTTTATCATGGTGATGCTTGATCACAGTCATACATCAGAAAAGCAGGGAAGGGGCAAGCAAGCAATGGCTTATGGCAGTATCACTGCAAGACCACCAATAGAGTAGAAGGGGTGGTGATGTGCACCACTGTATGGAGAAGGCTCCATATCATGGACTGAACAGAATGCAAGAAAGGTGACACTACTGTCTATGGCTACAATTTCGTTGGAGTAAGACCCATTGAACACTATGGGGCTTACCTTAGAGTAAAAATGGTTAGGATTACACACTATATCACTTTGGGGAAATATAGATTGCAAACATGCCTGACGCCTCTGCAGAAACCCATTTTGAGTCTCGGAGGCAGTAGACTTCTCAGAAGCACCACCTCAGTCCAGTTGTAAATCTAGTTCTCAGGCCAGATGTCATGGATGTTACAGAGGTGTTTCCGACAGCACAAGGTCTCTGACTTCACTATATGGAATTTGTCCAGTTGGGTGTGGCAGAGGAAACCGCAACCTCGCTGGATCTGTGTAATGCGCCCTCCTAAGAAAGAAGAGAGGGGTCAGAGCTTGGCTAAATCAAACTCTTCTTTACCATTATGAAGATTGAGCTGCACCCAGTGGTCTCTTTTAAAATTCCTCATAATCAGGGTGTTTAGCTCAACATAAAACGTTTTAAGAAGCAGTACCTGCCTAAATTTCCCCTTCTATTTACTGGTTAAAGACACAGGTACTCTATCCTCCATTCTGTGTGGTCACCTTGTCCATAATCAGCCCTGTACCAGTCCTAGAGACAGTACCGTGTTGGACAGTGTCATGTTGGATATTCCATTGTATATGTCTACTGATCTGCCAGTCCTGGTCACCAGAAACTCATTCAATGTGGTTGCCCACCAGGTCGATGACTGTAGTCTCCTAACTCACCTTCTAGACTCACCTACACTATATCTTCGAGTGTAGCAGCGTTCTACCACACCTGGTTTGCAGGTGTTCACCTCGTGGGCACAGCTGTTGTCTGGCATAACTTGGCGACAGACCAAGCACAGGTGAGAACTGCCTGTGCAAAGTCAAGAGACACAAAGTCATAGATCAGAAATGGTAAAGTCATAGATAAGCCATATGCAAAGTCATAGATAGGAAATGCCAGACAAATTGAATACTTGGGATCAAAGGGAAAGAGATTACATCTCTGAGCCAGTGGGAAGTAATAGAAAGCTCTCAGCAGGATGGGACCTGACTTAGATTGTAAGGATCTAATCAGGGATTTCCTTTAAGAACAAGTTTAAATCTCATTTAGTTCTAGTGTTCAGAGACTGTGGTAGCTCAGTGGTTAAAGATACTGCACTTGTTGACTCAAAGTCAGCAGTTCCAACTCAACAAAGTCAGCAGTTCCAACTCAAAGTTGGAGGTTCGAGTACTGATGATGGAGTGACCTCCCATCACTCACTCCAGCTCCTTCCATCCTAGTGGTATAAAAACTTGCAAAGTACATAAATAGCACTTTGGTGAGAAGGTAACAACTCGGCAACAGGCCCCTAATACAGGCTGGCTGGTTTTCTTAACATCACATCAAAACATCAAAATATGGATTGGATGACTCCAATCCAGAATAGTAGACTCCATATGGGACAAATGCTGAAAAAATTGCCTTTCGGTTAGTGTTTATGTATGTCCAAAAACAAGTTGAGAGTTTGGGTGTTGCCAAAACAAATTCTTCTCTTCCAATTTCTTTCTGCATTCTTTTCATTCTCTCCCCCCCGCCCCCACAGGTCCTCATTTTCCAGGACATGTCCTCTTTTTTAGCATTGCATCCTGAAAGAAATTTCGGTGCCCCAATTTTCCTTGTGAGCAGACAGCATATAGCTTTCTTGTCATTAATAAATCATATGTAATAGTTTTAAATTCAATAATAAATCACACAGCGTTTAAATTAACAACATGAAAGTAACATTCATGCGTGTTTTTAGCTTTTATTTTGTCATGTCCTACATTGTTCTTGGGTATCCTATATTTTGAGAGGACCATTTAGCCATCATGACATGTGGTCACAATAATCTTTAACGATTGTGGCAACACATACCATTTTATCCATGCAGCCTCAAGGTGGGAGATGCTACAAATCTAGAGAGAGTGCTTTGGATGGAGGGTTGCCATAATTTTCTTCCACAAAATTGACACAGGACCTTCTGTCCCATTTGCCAGCACATGAACACAATTCCCCAAAATTGTGATTGTCCCTGTTTTGAGGGGCATATGGTAACCCTATTTGGATGAGATCTATTGAGAGTTCCATTAAGTCTATTGGGTCTGCCTTGGTCTCCTAAGAAGTCATTCCTGACTTCACCACATGGGAAACTTTCCATGTCTGCAAACCCTAAAGAAGAGCTCCTAATTAGTGCCATCAGTACTGAGCGCAAAGGAGTAAGAGCTTGATTTTCTTTGGCTGCTTTAGTAATATTTAAGTATTATGCCATTATTCTGTTGTACTTAATCATTTGATTGGCCCAATCATACTGTATTATTAAGCCTTTCTTTCCTAGGTTTTTTCAATCCTCCTGCACAAATAATGATGTCCTGATTGGGAAACAAAGCCTGTCCTCCCTCCATTTCCATTTGGCAACTTACCTAAAGTGAAGCAGAGAAGCAGTGAGGCCCCAAGAGCCATCAAATTGTTTTCTTTTATGATCATCCTTGAAGATGGGGAAGGGAAGCAAAAATCCAGAAGCAGTAAGATAGAGGCTCCAAACAAAGCACTAACAGTGCAATCCTAACCCCTGGGGAGGACAGCAGAAGTCCCAGCACAAATCCCACTCTGGGGGATTTGGACAATGCAGTGATATGTACCAGCCTCCCAAACCCACCGTGGGAACTGGAAAATGGGTAAGTTTTTCTATCCTAAATTGGTTAGGATCACACCCTGAATGCCTACACTGTATGACGGCAATGGCGAGTGGGCTGGATTAATCCCACAGGGGATGGTTAAATATGGACTGAAATCTGATTGTCAATGAGATGTCAGGACAGACAGGACTCATTGTGGATTTGGGAGGGCGATCACGTACTGTACCTTGCATGCATTTCTCAGTCAGTGGGTAGTGCCACGGACAGCTGGTGTTTGGTCCAGGGAACGGCAATGGCTCAAAACGATGCCCAGAAGTGAGGTCATAAGCAAAAGTGACATCACATCTGGGGTTTTCACATCTGGTAAAAATTTTATGCAGGTTATTAGAAATTACCTATTTGCATGTGCAACTTTATGCATGGAGATGATGGTTGGACCATTCATCTGAACAGAATTTTGCATGATATATTGTGTATGCATCCAGAAAGAAAATCATTATAGACAACTGTTTGTACTCCGGCCCTAGATATTCAAAGAAAATTTAATATTGGTTCAAGGGCCCCACCTTGTGGTCAGCAAACCCACAATCCCATGCTGCCTCAGTTGCACATCAGACAGCTGTGTCTTTGCTATGTCCGGAAAGTGGATAAATTTTTTTCCTTCTGGAAAAAAGAAGTGCTTTGGAACACCAAAGGTCCAATCCTAACCAATGTACGCTTGGCAAAAGTCACCTGTCTCCCTGCAGCACATGTATGTGCACTGCGCCTAAGGCAACCATCATCCCATGTACCATCTACCCGGTGATGGGATTCAAAGAAATTAACAACCGGTTCTATGCCCATCTAGCAGCCACCTTTAAATGGCTATTTTTAAACTTTATATGCCCTGTCTCTCGTTAACAACCAGTTCTACAGAGTAGGTGCGAACCTGCTGGAGCCCACCACTGCATCTACTCCCATGCACCAGTGCCCTCACCCCCATGCACCATCCCCCCTATACACCTGGCAATGGGCACCACAGGGCACGAAATCAGTTTTCAGTGGGTCCTTACATTACAAAAGGAATACATTCCCCAAATTTCATGCTTCTAGGTCCAGGGGTTGGGGCTGAATGTTGATCTATCAGTCTCCAATGTAAAGCATAGGGACAAAATACTTTTCATCCCTTTAGGGGTCAAATTTCTGAAAATCAGTTCTTAGTGGGTGGTCACATCATGGAAGGAATATCCACCCCATGGAATATCCACCCAAATTTGGGGATTTGGAAATGGGTGTTGATCAGTTAGCAATTCTTCAATGGGAAGTATCAGGACAAAAACACTTTTTGCCCCTTTTCACCCCTTTCTGATTTGAATTTCCAAAATCCAGTTCTTAGTGGGTGCCTCCATCATGGAAGGAACATCCTCCCCAATTTCACCTTCCCCAAATTTCACACTTCTAGGTTTTGGCTGGGCATTGATGAGTGAGTGAGTGAGTGAGAAAAATTAGAAGTGGGCCAGTATAACGGGGGGGGGGGGGGGGGACTGAACAGAAAAAACAGTGGAATAAATTGACCTGTTTAAGTATTTGAAAATGAACAAGTTCTGCTTGTTATAATGGATAACTATTTAAACCTCTGTAATAAGCACATCCACCTTCACCTGTCGCTTATGCATGGGAGTTTAAAAGAAGTTCCACTTATGCCATTTCTCAACTTTTGGGTTCTCAGATCCTCTGTTGTACTTTGGTTGCTTCCTCTTACCTTTGTGAAAGAAAGAAAGAAAGAAAGAAAGAAAGAAAGAAAGAAAGAAAGAAAGAAAGAAAGAAAGAAAGAAAGAAAGAAAGAAAGAAAGAAAGAAAGAAAGAAAGAAAGATGCACAAGAGTTTGATGGTGACCGTTTTTGCTTGCTGCTTGGCCATCAGTGGTAAGTCACATAAGGGAAGAGTGTTGATTTACATGGTTACGAAGCCAATCTTTCTAGACCAGGTGACAAGCTCCATGCATTATGGGCACAGGGGGGCACATGGAAACTATTTAGCACAACTGGGCAAATGTGTGATTTGCACTGGGTACCAATGTGTCAGTTCTAAAACCAAGAAGTATCTGCCCCACAGAGTTAACGCTAGAGTTAATAAACCCTATATAGAGATATATAGCCGCATTGTGATTTAAAACCCTGAGTAGCTGACTTGAACACACTTTTTAAGCACACGTTTTGATTGCTTTCCATTCTCCTGTCAAGCCTTTATAGCCATTCAGGAGTGTCACTAGAGAGTGTGAGGGTTGCAGTCCACACCAGGTGAAGTGCCCAGGGGAATGACGCACACTGGGGGTCCCCAAAAATGCAAGTTTGTGATGTTACAGAAAACCCGTCATGTCATATACTGTTGGATTTGTTTTGAAGGGCAGAATGCAATGCAAAAATCTGTTTTGAAATAGACCTTCCTATCAAAAGCTATGGCCAAAAAACTAAAAAAAAATGCATTGAACTCTTTGGAAAGTGAAAGTGATCCATATCATGGCTTTACTCATATGTAGGAAAACTTGCCATAGTGCATTGGACAGGGCAGGCTGATAGAACTCCAAGGACAACAGAGTTGTCCTGATCCAATGAACATGGCCCCCACAAATCACCCCAGTAAGAGGTCCCTGATGATTGCATTGAAATTCATTGAAAATGAAAGTGAATTGCACAGTCGTGTTTACTAGCGAGTAAGCAAGCATGCCTTGGATGGTGTGGAAGGTCAGTCCAGGGAAGTACAAGGCTTCCAAAATGGTCCTGATCAGGGACATCACTAGGTCATTAGAAAAGTGTTAGTGACCAAAATGGCTAAAACCATGATTTCTAGAAATAATCCCATCATGTTATATACTGTTGGATGCATAATTTAATGCCGGATGCAGTGAAACAAACCACTTTGAAATATCTTTATTCTATTAAAATGTGTGGCTGAAAAAAGAGGAGGTGAGGCAATGGCACATAACCATGCTCACCATTCAGGTTGTTTCCCCACCCACTGCATGGGGTTAACACGCTGGTCTCCCACACCGGGTGACACAAACCGTAGTGATACTGCTGTACCTATTTTGTTTATATCTCTAAGATATGATAGCCCTTTGGCTGTGAACCTTCGATTCTGCCAAAAATGTTTCCAATTGGGCTCTATGGAAGCTCTCTTTTTCTACAGCACAACATAGACTTCTTAGGGTCTACTGCATGGTCTGTGGAAACGTGAACCCAGCCAACAAATGCATCGGAAATGCAAGCATCTGTTATGCCCCCGAGGAGCACTTTTGTTACACCAGGCTAGTCAGTAAAGGTGAGTCCACTGGAGGAGAGGGGTGTGATGCTTGTTCGCCTCCTCGTGGTGCACCCTGGTTAGCTTTAAAGTGTGAACTAAACAACAATTGGCAGCCAGACTACATTGAAGAATTGGCAGTTGGCAGCCAGACATCAGTGTGGAATTCCTGGCTCTCAAAATATATGGAAATGAAACATTAACATTACCATAAATCCATGGATTTGCTAAACGCGAAATAAATAACTGGGAAAGAGATGCAGAGAAACTTGTTCAGTTTCAGTGCTCAGAGGGGTAGCTATGTGACCCCTGTTTCAGTGGCACAAATGTCAAAATCTCCCATTGGAAAGACACATTTTATTCTAGCATGTTTCGATGACCCATGGTTCACTAATTCCCCCATGTGGTGGCATCTGCTCAATTTTGCTCCCCCCCCCCCACTAGGAATAGCTCCAAAGGGGTGAGAATCCCTCCAAAACTGACTGCTCTCCCCGCCACTAGCGACGCCACTGCCCCATCAATCTGCTTCACTTAAGAGTTTCACTTAAAGAGCATGCCTCCGGAACGAATTAAGCTCATTATGTGAGGCACCACTGTAATTGTAGCGTAGTTCTCATTTTTTCTCTCTTCCCTTTATTTCTCCACAGATGCGGTGATTCTATTCGTGGACCGGGGCTGTATTTCAGAATGTATTTTAGAGAAAATTGATGCACACTACAAAAATTTCACCTACTGCTGTGAAGATTACCACTTCTGCAATGTTGTGAACATATGGCCTGAGTGAGCTTCCATTGGAAAAAATTTCAGGGTGGGATTTGGGGATCGGTACTGCTGCTGGACTCACTCATCCTTACCTGTAACATTTCATGCTGAAACATAAACCTAAGTACGTTCATTCTGATTCTCTGATTCCTAGCATTTATTGATATTATGTATGCATTTGTCACCTTTGATGTTTCATATACTACATACATCCCCTTTTCAAGGTGGTTCTCAAATATGCTCAAATATAAAGTCTATTAATCTGATGAAGGTGTCCTATGTAGTCCAGTCCTAACACACCAGCTCAGATCTCTTTTGTTGCCTTCTGCGCATTGCAAACATGCCATCAAGCAGTGGTTCTCAAAGTGGGGATTGAGACCCCCTTGGGAATCATGATTTCATTTCAGGGGGATCACTAAAAGCTGGCTGCTGCCATCTTCATACAGTGGTGCCTCACATAATGAGCTTAATTCATTCCGGAGGCATGCTCTTTAAGTGAAACACTCTTTAAGTGAAGCAGATTTTTCCATAGAAAATCATGGAAACTCAGACAACTGGTTCCACAACCCCCAAAATATTCATATAAAAATATTCACTGGATGTAAAAATGATGACAAAACACTGGAATTGAATTCAAAACATGCATTCAATGTGCATGATCCTATGAAGTCTACTTAGGCTGCAATCCTAAAGACACTTTCCTGGGAGTAAGCCCTATTGAAGCCCTGCTCTACTTCTGAGTAGACATAGTGAGGAGACTGCAATCAAAGAAACTTTCCTCGGAGGCTTACCTGCACTGCTGGTGGAGGTTCAAGTTGGTCAGTGGGGACACTTGGGGGGCAGTTAGGGGCAGCTGCCTCTGGCACCTCCAGGCAACTGCCCATAAGTTGGGGGCAGTTAGAGGCAGCAGCGCTGGCTAGCAGCCCTTTTTAAGAGCCTCCATGCAGAGCATCAGGACTGCATAGTACATGTGCCCATAGTGCACTTGCTTGTTAAGTGAAGTGGAACTTGTTATGTGAAGCAAGATTTCTTGGAAATTTTTGCTTGTTATGTGAAATGCTTGTTAAGCAAGGCGCTTGTTAAGCGAGGTACCACTGTATTTGGAATCTTGGCACATCTTGGTGTGTGTCTACTCACTTGCATCTTGGAATGGGGCACTCAGGCTGCAGTCCATACTTTCCTGGAAGTTAGGCTTCAATCCTAAAGACACATTCCTAGGAGTAAGACCCATTGAACACACTGAGGCTTACCTTTGAGTAGACATGATTAGGATTGTGCTCTAGAGCAAAATCCAGAGCAGTTATGGGTCCACGCAGTTATGTCACTCTCTAGTGTTATCTTATGGAAAGTCACCTTAACTGCTCTGGAGCAAAGGGCTTAATTTGACTTTAGGATATGGGCCTAAGGGCGCAATCCAGAGTAACTATGGGGAGTCCTTGCTCCGGTGTAAGAACAATATGCTCTGGATTGTAAAATAAATTTCCCATAGGTTTTCATTAGGTGGTGCAGTAACTACGGGTACATGTAATGTCTCTTATGTGCTCCCGTAGTTACTCTGGATTGTATGGTAAGTCTCACTGAACACAATGCAACATACTTCCAAGTAGACATGGAGACTACACCATGGCACTCTAGCATGTCAAATTGTCATTCTCAGAAGAGGTTCCCAGCTGAAATGCTTAAGAACCACTGGGATAAAGCATGTTCATGCCATCACAGGAATCAGCTAAGCTAGTGTAGTGGCTACTACCAGCCAAAAAATTTTTAATCTTGGTATTTTTGAATAATATCATCATGCTATATATCGCCTGATATGTAATTCCATGCAGAATTCAATAAAACAAGCCAATTGAAATGTCTCTATATTCTATCAAAAGTTATTGTCAAAAACACAGTAGGGTGGGCAATGGTGCCAGGGTATTGCCTACCACACCACATGGGAGGAGGTTCTTCATACGGGTCTCCCACACCGGGGCCCCAAACCCTAAGCACTCTAGCAAACTCTAAGTAACCATCAGTATAGAATCCATAAAAATGGAAGGAGTTCAGCTGTATCCTTATTTTTTATCCTCCCCATCAAAACTCCTGCCTCCCACTTCCATTAGACTGGTAAATGTGGGGTTGGGAACATAACTTTCCTGAGATAACATCAAGTTCCATGCTCATGTAGTACAAAATTATCACAGTTTGCTGGCTCTGTACAACCTCCTTCATAAACATAGTGAAACTATTCAATGGACATCGCTTTTTTCCATAATAGCAACTGTTTTACAGATGTGTTATGTGATAAGGTTCTGGATGTTCAGAGTCAATGAGAACCTACCATTGAGAGTCAATGAGTCAAGAAGAACCTATGGTTTTTGGGAGTCAAGCACATGAAAGACAAGAGCTGGAGGAGAGATGAGAGAGATTTTTTTGATTGCCCCATAGCAAATCTATCAATTAAGATGATGACCAGAAGAAGCAAGTTTTTAAGAACGGTTCAATCACATCTCAGTCATGTTCCCCCCTCAAGCACCTTTCTTCTAGACTGATGAGCCCCAAACACTGCAACCTTTCCTCATACGGAAGGTGTCCCAAATCATCAATCTTCTCCATTCCCTATATACCTTTTTGGAGATGTGGCGACCAGAACTGGACACAATACTCCAAATGTGGCCTCACTATCAATGTGAACAATGGCATTATAATTTAATTAATTTATAAAGGAGTCCTTTGGAGAGTTGATCCTATAGGAAGTCAACCCTGACTGTTCTTTGGAAGATACTGAAGCTCAAATATTTTGGCCACATCATGAGAAGGGACTCTTTAGAAAAGAACTTGATGGTGGGAAAAAGGCAAAAGGAGAAGAGGACGGCAGAGAATGAGGTGGTTCGATAGTGTCACCGAAGCAATGAACGTGAATTTGGATAAACTTTGGAAGTTAGTGTAAGATAGTGTGGCCTGGTGTGCTGGTGGCCTGGTGTGCTGTGGTCCATGGGATCAGAAAGAGTCAGGCATGACTTAACAACTGAACAACAAACACAACGCACACCCACACCATTCTTCCAAAAGGACATAACAGGCCTGCTGAATGCACGCAACAAAGGCGAGGTGTTGTACCTGCCCACTGGGCCAGGGAAATAAAAGACTCTCTGAGCCTCTGGATGCAAAATTAAAACCATCCAGTCTCTTCTTCCTGCCTTACAATTTAAAAGTTTGCCATTTTCTCCAGGCTGCTTCTGTTAGAGGACCTCCAATTTCTTCCTTTTGGGTTTTGAGAGGGCAGACAAAATGATCCGGATTCAGGCAGTTGTTTTCTGTGTGATGCTCTCCTTTGATGCAACAGGTACGTCCCCAAAAATGCAAGGATCTATATAAGAAGGACCTAATGGGACACTGGCCACTGAGGAGAACATAAATAATTTTTAGTACTGGAGTTCCCCTCCCATTTTCTTCAACATACAATGCAATCTTAAGCATGTCTACTCAGAAGTAAGTCCCATTAAGTTCAATAGTACTTACTCCCAGGAAAGTGTGGTTAGGATTGCAGCATATTCTCACAGAGCCAAAATGCCCCCTTTTTTCTCGATATTCTCCATCTGCAAAAACTCTGGGAAATTATTGTGATGCTTTTTCAGGCTATCCTGAGATGTTTCTACACCTACTAGTAGGGTTGCCATATGTCTCAAAAAACAGGGAAAATCCCGATTTGGGGGGACTGTGTTCATATTCTGGCAAATAGGACATTCTGGCAAATAGAGGATCCTGTCCCGATTTTATGGAAGAGAACGATGGCAACCCTACTAGGGCTATTTTTCCCCCCGAATCATACTGTATCCTGCTAGTCTAGTTTTGCATAACCAGCACTGCTAGTTTTGATCAACCAGTCCTTAGAACTACAAAAGGGTGGGCCAAATAGGAAAGAAATGGAAGTTAGGAAATTAGATCTACCTTGGGCAACCTTCCAGACCTCAAATGGTGATGTAAGGAGATGGTGGACAGCCAGGATGATGTAGTGCTTAAGGAATTGGAATTAGACTTGGAAGATCCAAGTTCAAATCCCACTGAGCCATAGCATGATCTTGGGTATTTCGGCTTCACCTACCTCGCAGGGCTGTTGTGAGTAGGAAACAAAAGGACGAATCTTTGTACACAAGTCTGAGCTCCTTGAAGGAAGAAAATTATAAAGATAAGTAGAATAAATAAATTATAGTGAGCCAATATGGACTCCCTTCCCATTCATTCTTATTTCTATAATCTAGTGTATGTTGCCTAAATTTCCAGAATATTTTAGAGCTGTTCACACATGACATTATACCAAGGTACACCTGTGTACCTGGGTTTATTCACTCTTGAGCTAAAACTATTTATGGCTTCCTTTTTTGCATAGATGTGTATAGTGTGTATAGTCCATATATGTGTATAGTCCAGCTACACAGACTTTGAATCTGCAAGAAATGGCACTCAGATTCAGTGTTGTAGCTAGAGGGGGGCACCAAACAGAATTCTACAGCTTTGCTTGGCTCCCCACACCTGGGATGGCCAAAGGTGAGGGGTCCCTTGTATGCCTCCTTCCAAGACTGACTGCTCCACCCCCTTCTAGCTATGCCACTGCTCAGGTTTGCTCAGAAATTTGAACCTAGGTGTAGCAGAATTAGTATTGGCATCCTTCAGTCTCGAAAGACTCTGGTATCGTGCTCTGATTGGAGGTCCTGAAACAACATCTAGTGTGGCTAAAAAGGCCAATTCGAGAGTGGCAATCCCTTCCACACTGAGGACAAATAAATTCTGTCCCCTGCCCAGGCCCAGGTTTCGCTGCTTTCGGGTCTGTCTCTTTGCTTCAGCCTGCCGAACAAGTGTCTCTTCCAGTTGGAGAAGGCCATGCTGTGTCTTTTGCCTCCACGCTGAATGGTCAGAGGTCAAGGTTTCCCAGCTGTTGATGTCCATTCCCAAGGCCTTTAGATCCCTCTTGCAGATGTCCTTGTATCGCAGCTGTGGTCTCCTTCTTGGGCGCTTTCCCTGCACTAATTCTCCATATAAGAGATCTTTTGAAATCCGACCATCAGCCATTCTCACGACATGCCCAAGCCAGCGTAGACGCCACTGTTTCAGAAGTGTGAACATGCTAGAGATTCCAGCACGTTCCAATACTGCGTCATTTGAGACTTAATTTGAGACATAATTAGCGCTCAGTGTTCCAGCTCACAGCTCGCAGCACCTTTACATTGCTTCACATTGATCCAGGTTTCTAAGGCTGCAATCCTAAACTCCAGTTAGGCTGGCCTAAGCCCCAGCATAAATCCTGTGCTGACATACAAAAGTGCCAAAAACATTTCTTCACCACACCTGGTGGAAAGTTAGGCCAGTGCACAGACATGTGCTTGCCTCTCTACATCACCATGGGAAGGAGAAGACCGATGAGTTAGGCAAGCCTCGGTTAAGCTTACCCTTAAGCATATTATCTCTTAAGCATAGTGGCCTTTTTATTCTGTTCAACTCTCTCATCAGTATCTATAGCATGCCTCCAATGTCGCGATGTTCAACGTGACAACAACTGTAAGGAAGTTGAAACTGTTTGCAGAGGAGGCCCATGGGTCTTCTGCTACACTCGCATCATTATAAAAGGTAAGTCTACCAGAAATCAACTCTTTAGCCACACAAGCAGAAAATATTTGGTATCTGTGGCTGTCGTATTTTATATGCTCTTGCGAGGATAAAAAAGTATTAAATTGAGACTGGGGCACAATCTTGTCAAATTTAGGCCAGCACAACCTACCCTCTTGCCCCTTTCCCACATTAGCATGGGAAGGCTGGCACATGTCTTTGCATTGGCCTAACCCCTCCAGAAGTGATGTAGAAGTGCCTTAAAGCACTTTTGTGACATCCACAGGCCAACATGAGACTTGTGCCAGGACTTGGGCCAGCCTAACTAGGAGTTAGGATTGCATTATTAGGGTAACCATCAAAAGCCAGCAAAATTCACCCATTTCTCTGTTTCCATGGTGGTGTGAGGAGGCTGGTACATTTCTGTACATGGGCTTAACCCCTTCCCAAGAGTGGTACGGACATGCCTTATGGCACTTTTGCAACATTCCGAGGCCAGCACGGGACTTATGCTGGGATTTGTGCTAGTCTAAATGGGGTTTAGGATTGCAACCTTACATCCCAATCTGATCCAGCTTTCCCATATTGATCCCATATGCCAATGGCTGTCACAGTGTGAAGGGGGACCAGTCTCAAAGCACTCCTCAAGATAAGGGAATATTTTGTTTTCTTTGTTTGGGGATGCCTTATGGCTGCATCAGTGCTGGAAAGTTGGATAGGATTGGGTTTCGTCTAATGGGCTGTGGATACCACAGTGAATAACTCTGAATTAAGGATCAGGAGTAGTTTTAAAGTCTGTCTCCTTATTGGGAGGAGATATTTGAAAGGCCCAATATATGTTTCTAAACTAAAGCCCTATACTGTCTCCCACCAAACACAAACCAAAAGGTCAGTGCATTGCATCCAGTAGTGAGAGGGCAGAACTAGAGATGGAGGTATGCAGCACGTATGGTTCTCATTAGACATATATCCCACCATGTTTTGGGGGTATATCCTTACAATCCAGAGTACCTATGGGAGCTCATAAGAGACATTTATGTCAATGTAGTTACAGCACCACTTAGTGAAAACCTATGGGAAATTCATATTGCAATCCAGAGCAAATTGTTCTTACACCGGAGCAAGGACTCCCCATAGTTACTCTGGATTGCGCCCAAAGTCTGGGGACACCAAAGAAATGCAGAGTTTTGAAAAGAAGGAGGTTGGAACTAGTGTGTGCCGTTGCCACCAGGTCCACCGTTTCCTTCTACTCTGCCCAGTTTGACCTCACCACTGACGCACCATGTATGGTAAGTCAAATTGGTTGTGGTAGTAGAGCTGCTTCTTGCTAACTCTTGCAACAAGGCTTTAAGAATTATTACCAAGAGAAGTTGGTGGCCATATGCTGATCACAATTGGTGCCCATTTCTTGATAACAGAAGTCACTAACTAAAATTTGCTGACATCTCTAAATACTTTGGAGGGGTTTCTCCCGGTGAGGGGAGGGTTATATTGTTTAAAAAAAAAGTTTCATGAATTTCTTGAATCCGTTGAAAGCATGATGAACCCTGTGGCATATTAGAGGCTATCTAATTTTTTTTCAATGGGCTATAGTGGTTCACTAGTTAAGACACCATGCCTGTCGAATGGCCACCCGGGGTTCGAGACCCAGGTGCTACAAAACGTGAGCAAGCTTCTGTCCCTTGCCCAGCTCCTGCCAACCTAGCAGTTCAAAAGCTTATAAATGCAAGTAGATACATAGGTACCACTTTGGTGGGAAGGTAACAGCATTCTATGCGCTTTGGCATTTAATCATGTGTGCCACATGACCACAGAGGTGTCTTCAGACAACACTGGCTCTTCGGACAACGCTGGCTCCCTGTTTAAGAAACAGGGATGGATGAACACGGCTCCCTAGAGACGGTCACGACTATCAGGTTAACCTGTGGGGGACACTGTTACCTTTAATGTTTTTCAGCATAAGCTTCCATAGACCTCATTGTGCTCCCTGCATCTCTCTTTCTTGACTCTTTCCAGAAAATGCAAGGACAGTCGTCGATCGGGGCTGCACTAAAGCATGCCACAGCGTGAGGAAGAAAAAGAAATTTAGATTTGAAAAAATTATGCAGTGTTGTGAGAAGGACCTCTGCAATAATTTCAACATCTGGATTGCTAGAAACTGAGGAGATCCACTGGATTCCTACAGCCTCTGGATTTTGACTTGTTCTGTTAATGATTCACTACTTCTGAAAAGTTGATTTGTGATTTCCATCCTTGGACTGCAAATGAAGATGGTGGGGTGAAATGCAATGATGTTAGTGGGATTAGTGTGGTGGGGTTACAAGCTATCCTTGTTTGCATAAGGCCATAAGGAAAAGAGGAGAAGTGTCTAGAGTTCTTGCTCCAAGGATGCCACCTGGGTTGAAGTATCAGCCCCGTCACCTGACCCTAGTGGCCAAACCTTGTCCACAAGACCTTATAGAGTCCTAGCTTCAGATCTTATCCCCAAATCTGAGCAACCTATCTCAGCATAAGAGACCTTGCCTGGCTAAGAGCTGTCTCTCTTTTCTTGTATGATGTGTTTTGAAACAGATTGTTGTCTTAACTCTCTCAAATGTTTTTCCTGTCCCTCCATCCCTTTTGACAAATGATTTGTCAAAATGAGGGGGGCACCAGCAGACCCTGAAATCTGCACCTTTTAATTTATCCTGAAGATCTATGTAATTTGGGTGCAATCCTAACAAATTTAGGCCAGCCTAAGTCAGCTGGCATATCTTCCCATGGTGGTATACGGAGGTCAGTGTATGCTTGTACACTGGCCTAACAACCCCCCCCCCCAGGAGTGGGGCAGAAGTGCTTTATGTCACTTTTCTGACACCCCCAGTTCAGCACAGGACGTATGTCTGGGCTTATGCTGTCCTAACTGTAGTTTAGAATTGCAGCCTTTGACTCCTATTTCCCTGCTATGTTCAATTCAAATCTGCCTACTAGTACTTTATTGTTTGGTAATTTTTCTCTCCTTGACTTTCTGACTCTTGACTTAATAAACTTTAAAATGCTCACAGGAAACGGAGAGTTGTTTTTTTTCCCTTATAGAAAGCAGTGAGGCTAACTATATTTATAGAACTAGTTATAAAGTTAATCAGCTGACAGCCCTACAGGAATGGGCACCACTTTCTTACACGACAGCAGTAGACTGCCAAGGTGCTAAAATTATCAAGGCACACCATCACTTTTTTATTTTTTTATCCACTGAAAAGGGACACCATGCGTTTGGGCAGAAGGTCTGGTCTAGAGGGTTAAGCCAGATATATATAATTGTTTTCTCACCTTCCATGGGTGGTGTATGTATGTTATCCTCAATCTCGGGTCCTCTACAGAGGCCTGGGAGTTTGAGGGTTCTGCGCAGTATCTTAGTTGTTCCTAGCAATGCACTTTTCTGGATCAAGAGTTCTGATGTACTTCCTGGGATCTGTTGGAGCCATTCTTCAAGCTTGGATGTCACAGCCCCTAGTGCTCCAAAGACAAGAAAAGAGAACCTGGAATATAGATATACAACCTGGAAATATATATATATAAAGAGAGAGAGAGAGAGAGAGAGAGAGAGAGAGAGAGAGACCCTGGAATATAGATAGATAGATAGATAGATAGATAGATAGATAGATAGATAGATAGATAGATAGATAGATAGATAGATAGATATACACATCTATCTATGTGTGTATATCTATCTATCTATCTATCTATCTATCTATCTATCTATCTATCTATCTATCTATCTATAATCTCTGAAGGTTGTCAGTTTGAAAACACTGGAAGTTGTGCAGTGAGACCTTGAAGATGAGTGACCCTTGAAGATGAGCATGCTTGTAATCCAAAAGGCTCATCGATCAAAGCAAATTTTCCCATAAGAAATAATGGAATTGCACAGGATTTGTTCCACAACCCAAAAATATTCATATAAAAATGTTTACGATACTGTAATATAATGCTAAATAATAAAGAAAATACAAAGTGAAAATAAAAATAAAACACATCAGACGGCACGTAGGCTGCAATCCTAACCACACTTTCCTGACAGTAAGTCCCATGGAACACAATAGGATTTACTTCTGAACAGACATGTTCAGGATTGCACTGTTACTTTCTCAGGTCTCTCAGGCTCTACCCCTTACACAAGTGTGAGCCCCACTGATTATAATAGGGCTTAGTTTAGTACAGACATGCAGGGTTAGGTCTCTCAGGCTTCTTATTTCCCTCCCCCCTTACATAGGAGTGAGCCCCATAGACTTATTTCATAGTAGGCTTACTTCAGAGGCTTACTTCACATACCCTACAATCCAGAGTAACTATGGGAGTACGTAAGAGATATTTACATTGACGTAGTTATGGCACCATCTAGTGAAAACCTATGGGAAATTCATATTGCAATTCAGAGTAACTTGTTCTTACTCTGGAACAAGGACTCCCTGTAGTAACTCCCTGTAGCCCTGTAGTAACTCCCTGTAGTAACTTACTTACTCCCTGTAGTAAGTAAAGCTTGTACCCATAGGCTTACATCAGAGTGGACATACACAGGCTGATCTCTAGGAGAGGCTGAGTAGGCATTGGAGGAGCGCTGAAACCAGCCATATATCTGCCAAGACAGGGTTTTTTGCTTGTTTTACAAGTCATCACTTGTATTGCAAGTCAAAATTTATTAGAAATGTTTGCTTGTCTTGCAAAACACTCTCAATCCAAGTTACTCTCAATTCAAGGTTTTCCTCTACTTAGGTTTGCATCACCCAGCATCGGAGGCCAGTGCATAACCTATGATGGACATTTTCCCATGCATTGGGTGGGGCAATGAACCATCCATAGGATGATACACCATCACCCTACTCCTGCTGAGGTATTTTAGGCTATTACTTTAGATAGAACAGAGATAAAATTACACTTTGAATGATATATAATGTGATGGTCCTACTAAAATAACAAACCAAGATTTTAAAAATTTTGGCCAATGGTGGTGTCACCCCATGCGCATTATGCGGTGTGGCCCACAAACCCGACACTCAGGAATGCTACTGGATGAGTACCCTAAGGAAGAGTTAAGGATGGGAATGGAACAAGCCCTCCCAAGCATAACACTCACCCACACCATTCTTCATAAGGGACATAGCAGACCTGACCAATGTGCCTGAGATGTCCCAGGTGCCCACTGCAAATTCAAATCACTGAAGCCCAAAATTAAATCCACCCAATTTTTTTCCCCATCATCAGGTGTAGGAAGCTTGCAATGTTTCATTGACTACTTTTAGTGGACTTGGAGGACCTCTGCTTCTCTTTCTCTGGAGCTTGGACGATAAACGATCAGAATGAGAAAGGTTCTGGCAATAGCTTTCTTAATCACATTCTCCTTTGAGGCAGGTAAGTTCTCAAGGCTAGAAAAACTAAACAATATATAGAGGACTTTGCAAGGCAGAGGCCGTTGAACAAAAATTGAGTAAATATTTACGGAATTTATACCGCACCTTTCCCATGCCGAAGCATATGCCTAAGGTGGTTTACAAAGATTTTATTTTCTTTTTGTCCTCACTACAACCCTGTGAGGTAGGTGAGGCTGAGAGTAAGCGTCTGGGTCAAGGACGCTCCGGAAACTTCATGGCCAGATCAGGCAACGTTAAAAGGGCTGCAGTTAAAAGGAACAGAAGGACAGGGAAATCATTGTCTGAGAAGGTTAAGAAAACTACCTGTTTCAAAATAAATCAGAAGGCCATACCATTAACCATTGGCTTAATATTTTCTCTTTCTGTTCATTTTTTAACAGTCGGAGCTGCCATATGCCGTAAGTGTAAACGTGTTGGACTCAACAATATTTGTACCGAAACAGAAGATACTTGTGAAACCCATTTTGGAGCTTCTGCTACACTCGGATGATTAAGAAAGGTGGGGTAGGACTAATATTTGGAAAGGAAACTTCTCCAGCACTAATTTTTTTGGGGGGGAGGGTTGGTTGGGGGGAGGTGGTGTATGATGCATTTTTTTCCTCTCTCTTCTGATTGTTCCTTTCCAGGTGGCTCCATTGAAAAAGTTGACTGGGGCTGTACCTTTCTATGCCATAGTCGGATAGGGAGAGAGAAAAATTTTGAAGAAAAAATGCTGTGCTGCGTGAGAGACTTCTGCAGTGATCACAAATTCTGGACCAATGACTAAACATTGCTCTCTACTCAGGATTCTTCTTCATCCATCATAGTGTCTATCCCAGTGGCTGTTTCTCCCCAGAGTCTCTTTTTAAGATTGTGAGTCTGTTTCAGACAGTGGTGACACCAGGCAAGTGCCCTGTGCCAATCCAGTCTCCCTTGAACATGTGCATGCATGTTGTATCTCCACACTATGTTTTCAGATGGCTGATCTTTCTTAGACCTGTTTTAGGTATATGTATATGTTCTACACTTTGGAGTGAGCACTATAGATAGAAGGATGTATATCTGGGAAGTCTGAGGCATTCAGGCACTCACTTTTTAGTCACTCTAATTTGCATTTATGTATGATTTGCATTTATGTATATATATATAAATAGCAAAAAGGTACCTGTGTTGCAGGAGTATAATTCTTCACGTACGCCATCCCCCACAGCACAACAACCCTACATGCAACATCCCCTATATGCATCGTCCCCCACTCTGGATCATCCTCTCACTGCACATCAACTCCCCACTGTGCATCAACCCTGAATGTGCAACATCCCCATGTGCATCAACCCCAAATGCGCAACCGCCCCCCATGCACATCGACCCTCCATGTGCATCAACCCCCCCATGCACATCAACCCCCCATGCGCATCAACACTCCATGCGCATCAACACTCCATGCGCATCATTCCCCCATGCAAAACATCCCTGAATGCATAACATCCCCCATGTGCATCAACCCCAAATGTGCATCAACCCCATGTGCATCAATCCCTATGCACATCAAACCCCCATACGCATCAAACTCCCATGTGTTTGATCAAACACCATGTGATCAATCAAACCACCACCCCCACACATCAACCCCCATGCACAGCTTCTCCCCATGCACATCATCCCCCATTAGCAACAACCTTCCATGCACAACATCACCCCATGCACATTCCTCCACAAACATGGGCACCCTTTCCGGGCAGGTGAATTTGGGGCTAGGTGTTTATCAGTTTTCATTGTTAAGTATAGGCCAAAAATGTGTTGCATCCCTTTTCAGCCCCTTAAGGGTTAAGTTTCTCAACATTGGTTCTTCTCACAGAAGGAACACCCTCCCTGAAATTCATGCTTCGAGGTCTGGGGGTTGGGGCAGAGCATCCCACAGTCAGGGATTCTTCAACGGAAAGTATAGGAAGGAAAATGTGTTGTGCCCCTTTTCACCCCCTTCCAGTTGGAATTTCCAAAAATTGGTTCTTAGTGGGGTGCCTCCATCACGGAAGGAACACCCTCCCCAAATTTCACACTTCTAGGCCTGGCAGTTTTGACCAGGCATTGATGAGTCAGTGAGTGAGTCAGTGACTGTTCAGTTATAAATAGATAGACAGGTAACATGATGGTAATACAAGATTTCCAGCACTATCCTAACCAGGTCTACTCAGAAGTAAGCCCATCTTTGTTCAATGGAAAGTGTGCTTGTTCCCAGGAAAGTGTGTTTAAGATTGCTGTAGTGGTGTCTCTCCTCCCCACTGCATTACCCTGTGATCAAATTTGTGATCAAATTTGGAATATACCATATATATAGATGGGAAACATATTCAATCACTAGCAAAAAAAGACATAGGTGGTTTGGGTGAGCAAACTCCAAAAAAGCCATTAGTTCATTTTTTTGAATGACAGCATGTTTGGGTATGTTTATTTATATATATTTTGAGCATTACAATTAAAATATATTAGAGGAATTATGTTGAGTACTCCATACTTTTTAAACATCATTATATGGCTCGTTGCAGTAGTTCGTATCACAGCATCTAAACTTGACGGTTAAATCGTACTCTCCAGGGAACTTTCCTTTAATCACTTCAGTATGTCCACATTCTGGATCCCCTTTCTGAGTGCACCCAAGTCGAACGCGGTAGCCAATAGCTGTAGAAACAGAGAAAAAATAAATGCAGGCTTCAAATCCTTCACCATATTATCATTAATATCTACCCTGGGAATGAACCAGCAGCATTGATGGGGCTTGCCCCACTCAGGGTTACACCTCTCGATGCTCTCCATCTACCTGGCTGCTCTGGAAGTAATTGGAGCTGTGATTGCAGTGATCATGGAGTTGGAAGGGACCCGGTGGATCATCTAGTCCAACCCACTGCCTGTAGCAGGAAATCCTCATATTGTGGGGACCCGGGTCTCAAACCCTTGCCTGCTGGTTAACAGGCACAGTGTCTTAACTACTTGCGCCACCAGAGGACTTGATATATCACTATCACTTCCAGAATGCTCGGGATGAGGCCAATGATTACTTCAAAAGCGGTTTATTTTGTTCCAGGAATGACTGCAGGACCAGCAGGCAAGAGGACCTGCGTTCCACCACCTCAGCCAATCCATGCTCCATGCACACTTGAAGAAAAGATGGCCCTTTCACAAGAAGTGGCCACCGCGCTTCCAACAACTGCAACTCAAAGCAATGCCACTTACTTTTTCTGATAAGTGACATACCTCCAAGGGGACCATGCTAAGACTGGCTGAGGCAAAGGAGGGGACTACAAGAAGTCCTGGGCTATTGCACATCTTGAAACTATGACACCCACTTTGTCAGAACAACGTGGCAAAGCTCAGAGCAACTGACTATGGCGTAGGCAACAGGAACATCTTACTCCCTGCTGCTCACACAGTCAAAGGTTCTATGGGCAAATCACTGGGACAGTGGGTAGGAGGACCTGCCCTTCAATCCCAGGGGAGACCTGGTACCATATGGTACTGCGAAGCTCTATGGAACTACACAACTCGAACAAAAAGAGGTCAGGGAATTGATAATCTCTTAGAGCCTGACTTCTGGTCTATAAGCATTTAGGCAAAGCCACTAAAAACAGTTAACATAAGAGAGCGTACCTATAGGAACAGACATATGCATAGATGTTATCAGAGGTGGCCAGCTGCCGGTTTGCAAGAACCGGTTATTAGTTTGGGCCAAATCCTAGCAAACCAGTAGTTAGGATTGTGCCTAAACTGTCGGCTAAAAAAAACTGGCACCATGGGCGCCACCATCATGGAATGGCGCGCGCACCTCTGTGTGCACACAATTACTGCCCTCCAACCCCCCTCCAGCCATTTTTCAATTGCGTATGCATGCACACACCTCTAAGTAAAGGCCTCCGTGCGGCCTCAAAGAGGTCCCCGCTGCCCTTCCCTGCCGCCGCTGTGGTGTTTCTGGCACTTCTACCAGCCAGCGCCAGCCAAGAGAGGTGCCCTCAGCCCTTCCCCGCTGCCTCTGCAGTGTTTCTGGTATGTCTCCTGGCCAGCGCCAGCTGAGGGAGTTCCCCCCAGCCTTTCCCTGCTGCCTCTGCAGGCTTTCTGGAGGGGAAGCCACCCCCAAAAGCCCGCAGAGGCGGTGTTGGGGCCAGCAGGGCACTCTTGTAGCCGGCACTTGGCTGCAAACGTCCCCTTTGCCGCTTCTATGGGCTTTCTGGAGGGCTTTTCTGGCTCGGCTTCAGGAGACTCAGTGCGCCTGCGTCCAGCTGGGCGCAGGCGCACTGAGTCTCCTGAAGCCGTGCTACAGCGCGGCTTCAGGAGACGCACTGCGCATGCACCAAGCCTGGCACATTCGCAGTGCGGAGCGGTTGGGGCCCACCCCCGCCCCCAGCCCCGCCCCCTGACCCCAGCCCTGCCTCCAACTTCCAGCGAGTCGGATCTTGGGGCAGGCTGGGCCCATCCCTGTATCCTTCCCTCCCTACCCCCCTCTATTTCTCCCTCCCCCACTCTCTCTTCTCTCCTCTTCCTCTCTCTCTCTCTATTTTTCCCTTCTTCTCTCTCTCCCTCCACCCTTTCTCTCTATTTCTCCCTTCATCTATTCCCCCTTCCTCCCTTCATTCCTATCTATCTATCTATCTATCTATCTATCTATCTATCTATCTATCTATCTATCTATCTATCTATCTATCTATCTATCTACTTACACACCTACCTACCTATCTACCTACCTACCTGCTTCCCTATCTATCTCACCCCCTTAGCTATACCACCCAGCTACTTACATTCCCCCCCCAGGTCCCCACCTATCCCCTCACCCACCCAGGTCACCACCTGCAAACTGCCTTGGTAGCATATTGCGTGCTTGGATTGGAATCAGGTATGTTAAAGGCACTTGCATGGGTTCTTAGCTGCAAACTGCCTTGGTAGTGTCTTGCATGCTTGGTAGCGTCTTGCATGATTACACTAAACTCAGGGGCTTACTACAGATTGATGCGGTCACACGTGATACAAAAAACTGGTAAACTAAGGGTTAAAATGGTCATGAGGACATAGAGAAACGGCTGTTAAAAAACTGGAAACCTACCGCTTTCTTTTGTTTCTTTGAAGCACCTTTGTCCTTTTTCCCATGTTCTACAGTATCCGCTGCCTTTCCAGCAACCACCTCCATAATCATAACTGATGCATGTACGGCAGGTAGCAGCTTCACCTGTCAGAGAGGAGGGGGAAAAAACCAATATTAGGACACATGAGCAGAATAACCTAACGGGAATATAATCATATGAAAACGGCTTGTCCCCTTTTTGCACCCATGTCCCGGTTTCGTTTCACAGGTCTTCCCATTACTGATTCAACCAACACCCATTATGTAGGTTCTGCAATGTTTGAGGACGAGAGCTTCTGAAAGATCATCAATGTGACTCTTAAGTTCTAACAAATTTTCTACCAAATAATTAAAATAAAAGGAACAGATAGCGAACCCTGTACCATTCTATACCCAAAATCAGTCAAATGTTTGACTGATGATTGTATTCAGATAGGTATAGGGGGAAAAACAACGTCGAAGTTTATCAGATTTAATTTGGATTAATAATAATATTAATAAATAATAAACTTTATTTCTAATCCACCTTTCTTCCAGAGGGACCCAAGATAAATACAGTGGTGCCTCACATAAAGAGCTTAATTCATTCCAGAGGCATGCTCTTTAAGTGAAACACTTTTTAAGTGAAGCAGATTTTTTCCACAGGAAATAATGGAAACTCAGACGATTGGTTCCACAACCCCCAAAATATTCCTATAAAAATATTAACTGGATGTAAAAATGATGACAGAACACTGGAATTGAATTCAAAACATGCATTCAATGTGCATAGAATCATAGAATCATAGAATCATAGAGTTGGAAGGGACCTAGTAGGTCATCTAGTCCAACCCCCTGCCTGCAGCAGGAATTCCCCCTAGAGCATCTCCAACAGGTGCTCATCGAGCCTCTGCTTGAAGATCCCCAGTGAGGAAGAGTCCACCACCTCCCTTGGCAATCTGTTCCACTGCCGAACCGCCCTATGAATGATCCTATGAAGTCTACTTAGGCTGCAATCCTAAAGACACTTTCCTGGGAGTAAGCCCCATTGAACACAATGGGGCTTACTTCTGAGTAGACATAGGAGACTGCAATCAAAGACACTTTCCTGGGAGGCTTACCTGGGCTGCTGCTGGAGGCTCAAGGTGTGGGCACTTGGGGGTAGTTAGGGGCAGCTGCCTCTGGCACCTCCAGAAACTGCCCCCAAGTTAGGAGCAGTTAGCGGTAGCAACACTGGCCAGCAGCCCTTTTAAAGAGCCTTCATGCGGATTTCGAAGCAAGATTTCTTGGAAATTTTGGCTTGTTATGTGAAACGCTTGTTAAGCGAGGTACCACTATATAGGTAAAAAATATCAACAAAACCGAAAACTTGCGCAGAATAGTTTCAATAAATTGGATTTTTCAGATGTAATTCAGCATTCAAGTCCTTTAAAAGCATACATAAGTTTCAAAATGTATTTCTCTGAGAATGGTTTGATGACACTCATCATCCACTTTCTCTTCCATGTTCCCAGCCCCCTGCCATAGGTGGTGTAGCCTAAGCAAGATGAGATTTCTGAACTTCAAAGACTTGCAGGAATTCAAAACAAATTCTAAACTACCAAACAAGTCAATGGGGGGTGGAAATAGACATCTAAAAGCTATTTGCCTCCTGGAAAGTCTAAAGAGCTATAAAGATTAAGGAGAGAGCCTGGATTCACAAAGCGTTTTGGCTACCCAGTGAGACACAGATTCCTGTCCAGAATCCTATATGCATGGAGGAAAGGATATTTAATTCCAATGAGAAAACTAAAATGCATCAGTAATATAATGGAAAGCTGAGGGGTGCAGGGGAGAGGGGGAGTGAGAGAAAACAGCACACACACATCCAGAATAGCATTAGCTATTTAATTAGTTACTACCATTAGCTATTTAATTAGCTATTAATTTTTTCATTTTCTTTGTAAACCACTTTGTGAACTTTTTAATTGAAAAGCGGTAGGTAGGTAGGTAGGTAGGTGGGTAAGTAGACAGACAGACGGACAGACAGACAGACAGATAGACAGACAGACAGACAGACAGACAGACAGTCCTTGCCCTTGTTTGCTATATTTTCTGCTACACACCCAGGACCAAACAGAGCAGGATGCAGATGCAGCGAATCAGGTTCTTATTCATCTTTCTTTCCACCTAGTAATGGATAATTTCAGAGAAGAACCAGAGAAGAACGTTTGCCACCAAACGTTGCGATACTTAGGAAGAGATGGATTGCCTGGTTGTTTTGGACTGCACACAAGTGTCTCTTGGCATGTAGTGGAGCTGTTGGTTCATGAAGTGCAAAGAGCCCATGTGATCCTTCCATGTGAAAACAGCAAATCATTTAAATTTTATCAGCAAGGGACAATCACGGAAGGGGACATTTGGTGTTCATGTCCCAACTGGACATTGGCACACTTTGGCGCACTTGGGCTGGTGCAGGTCCCTTTTACTGGCTCATGAGTGTCACTAACACATTTGAAGAAGTGTGGGTGGCAGGGAGGACTGTGAGTGGGTGGAGAGCAGGAGGCGAGGCTGTGATGGTCCAGAGTTGTGCCACTGAAATTGGTGGCACAGCTCTTATGGAGCATGTGCATTTGTGCCAAGGGACAGGCTGGTGGCTTTGGAGCATGTGCGTTTGTGCAAAGAGAAAACGTGCATTTTTGCACAGAATCCTGTGTGTTTTGTCAAATGTTACAAAAACTGGTGTGTCTTGACAGTTCTATTGCCTGTTTGCCTTGACATGAAAAAGACTGAAATTCACCGACCCACTTGTGAACGGCACTCTTTATAAGTAATATAGTGTTGACATTAAGAATAGGAAAGTAATATGAGTGTTTTTAGCTTTTATTTTAACATGGCCTCCATTTGTCCTCCATTTTGCTTGGATGTCTTCCATTTCGGGGACCTTGTCCTCTTTTGAGGGTTCTGACTTATAGTCACCCTGGAACCCATTGGGGCTAGTAGACCGAATGTAGCACTACCCATTTCCCCGTGGTACTGAGATTCACTAAGGCTGAAGTCCTAAACACACTTTCCTGGGAGTAAGACCCATTGAACACAATGGGGCTTACTTTTGAGTCAACATGGTTAGGATTGTGCTGTATGTCAGGGATAACCCTTTCGATCCAGGTGATCAAAAAGAGAGTCTTACGTATAGAATTCCAGGAGTTGCCAAGTGATGCCAAAAAGGCTTGTTCCGCACTGTATTTACACATTCCAATTAATATAGGACAAATGGCTGCCTCTTTTGCCATTCTTAACAACAACTCAGGGCATACCCCTTAACAAGGTTTAATGCCCTGCCATCTGCCTCACTGTCTTGGAGGCTTAAGGGGCCACCATCCCGCATCCAATATGGATGGTTTATGAAAACAATAACACATATTTCTAGACGTTTTGCTGTATGAGGAGCTGCATATGAAGATTTTAGGCTCAGTCTGGCAAACATTGGGGAGTCAGCCAGATCAGGAAAAGGTTTGATTTGTTCTTTCCACAGAAGCAATTGATCTCACAGGGAGAACAGCGGCCTTTTTATGGGAGATCGTCAAGAGCTGGGTTAATGAGCCACAATGATGCTATAATGGGGTTCCTGTAGATTATGCTGATTTTATTGTAGTAATGACATTATAATGCCAATAAAAGTTCCTTATTTCTTTTATCTCTTGCTAGAAAGGGCATATTTTGATAGTGTTGCCAGGCCAGGTAGTTCCTCTCTTGCCAAAAATCAAGGTTGAATGGTTAGTTCTGGACCTTTCTCGCTCTTTCACAGATCAGATCTTGCAAGATGGAGAGATAATTATGAATTCCAATTTGTGAAAGAATATATATTTTGGTATGTACTTTCAATGTGTACTCCCTCTCTCTTTCCCCCTCCATTTTGTTCCCCCTGTCTGGAATGGCTCCAAAGGAGTGAGGCTCCCTCCAAGACTGACTGTTCTGCCCTCTCTAGCTATGCCATTGACAAGCAGAAAGGAAACATGGCAGTTTTTCTTGAATTCAAACTTTAATCTGATTTACAGAATAATTCAGGAGCTAGTAAAATTGATAATATACCCCAAACCAGTGGTGGGCGTCAGGGGGTTCTCACAGGTTCTATAGAACCCTTTCCTAATGAGCACCTGGTTTTGAGAACCAGTTACTAATGGGACAGAGAATCTGTTGTTAATTTAGATTATTAGGACATAGAACCTGTTGTTAGTTGATTTGAATCCCACAACTGCCCACAACATGCTGTGTAAGTGAACCCTCCCTCGTGCCATCATTCGGGATAGCTGCAGCAATGTGCAAGAGATGCCAGATGGTTTGCTGAGAACCTGAGCATTACTGCCTCCAACAGCAAGCATTGCAGCAAGTCTTGGATCTCCAAACGTGGGCACTTTTCACCTTTACTTTTATTTGTTCAGTTCAGAAGTCAATCTAGCCATGGCTATGGGGACTTGGTCAGTGCTCCATTGAGCTGACCCTGAAGCTAACTGTGCTTTTACTACCTTCCAGTGAGGGATGCCATAATTCTCCTCCACTAAATCAGGACAGGGCCTTTTATCACACTTGCCAGTATGTGAACACAATCACCCCAAAATCATGACTGTCCATGTTTTGGAGAACATATGGCAATCCTACCTCCAACTCTTGTATTACATCACACTTTCTGGCACAGAAAGAGGGGGGAAACGATAGGTGACTATTTGGTAGCTAAGTGCTACTGAGTGGCCACCTTCAAAGAGATGGAGACGCTCAAACCCTCTCCTGTGTTCCCCTACTATCAATGAAATCCACTACTCACCCAGATAACAGAGCGACCTAAGGATGCAATCCTAAGCTCCAGTTTGGCTAGCCTAAGCCCCAGCATATGTCCTGTGCTGAACTGGGGGTATCTCAAAAGTGCTGTAAGACACTTCTGGACCACTCCTGGGGGTGAGTTAGGCCAGTGCACAGACATGCGCTTGCCTTCCTACATCACCACGGGAATAGGAAGACCAATGAGTTGTCCCCACCTAGGTTAGGATTGCACCTAAGAAGCAGACTCTATCCACATTTTCGTTTTTCTCCCAACAAGTGATGAGCTGATATTGGAAAATGGGGCCTTATCAGCAGAATGAGGGTCTACACTGTTTATGCTTCAGCAACCACCATATGCAAGTCAACTGCTTTTTTGACTCACTGAAATGGGAAAGGGACACTGTTAACCTTGTTCAACGGAAATGGCAAACCACTTACATAAATGTTATCAATGTGCAACAGCCTAGAACAGTCTACGACTTTCATAGCTTTGCTTTTCCAGCTGTTTTCAATTATAACCAAATTTCACATTCTTCTTCCTCTTTTGTCAAATTTTACCAAAGTTCCATTATGTCTGTCAACATTCTTATGTCTATTTTTATTTATTTATGCTCATTTAGGTTTTGCACATGCTGCATGTGTTATGCAGTTATTTTCTGCCATCCAAAATAAATTTGCAAGCTAAATGAGGCTCTGCTTTGACATTTGTCCATTTTTGACTCTCACCCATGCTCTTATACCTAACTAGCGAAAAGAGTACCCGCGTTGCGGGAGTAACATTTCCCCATACGCCATCCCCCCACAGCGCATCATCCCCCATGCGCGACTTCACCCCATGCACATCAACCCCCAATGCGCATCATCCACCCATGCGCAACTTCCCCCATGCACATCAACCCCCAATGTGCAACTTTCCCCATGCACATCATCCCCCCATGCATATCACCCCCCATGCGCATCCCCCCATGCGCATCATCCCCCAAGCGCATCATTCCCCCATGCGCAAATTCCCCCATGCACATCATCCCCCGTGCGCATTGTCCCCTGTGCGCAACTCCCCCCGTGCGCAACTTCCCCCATGCGCATCATCCCCCCGTGCGTATCATACCCCATGTGCATCATCCCCAGTTCACATCATCCCCATGCGCAACTTCCCCGTGCGCATCATCCCCCATGCGCAACTTTCCCCCATGCGCAGCATCCTCGCCAGTGCAACCTCTTCCTCTGAACAACATCCCCCCACTGCACCAGGCACCAGGCACCAAGCACCAAATTGACTGGATGTTGTTCAGTCTTCCATGTTAAGTATAGGACAAAAACACTCTGTTTTCAGCCCACATGGGTCCTTGGTGGGTGTTCATGTGACAGAAGGAACTCCCTCCCCAAATTTCATGCTTCTAGGTCTGGGGGTTGGGGCAGAACATCCCTCAGTCACCAATTCTCCAATGCAAAGTATAGGGAAGAAAATGTGTTGCACCCCTTTTCATCCCCTTTTGGTTGGAATTTCTGAAAACCAGTTCTTAGTGCACCCCTCAGTCACAGACGGAACACCCTTCCCAAATTTCACGCTTCTAGGCCAAGCGGTTTTAGCAGGGCATTGATAGTCAGTGACTTTTCTCTTTTATATATAGACTAGCGAAAGGCGTACCCGCGTTGCGAGAGTAAAATTCCCCCATATGCATCAACTCCCCATGCACAACTTTCCCCCATGTGCATCAACCCCCATGTGCAACTTCCCCCATGCACATCAACCCCCCATGTGCAACTTCACACATGCGCAACTTCCCCATGCGCAACTTCCTCCCATACACAACTTTCCCCATGAGCAACTTCCCTCCATGCGCTACTTCCCTCCATGTGCAACTTCCCCCATGCACAACTTCCCATATGCGCAACTTTCCCCCCAACGCAATTTCCCCGATGCGCAACTTCCCCCATGTGCAACTTTCCCCCATGTGCAACTTCCCCACAAGAGCAACTTTCCCCCATGCGCAGCATCCTCGCCAGTGCAACCTCTTCCTCCAAAAAACATCCCCCAGTGCACCAAGGTCTGAGCACCAAATTGGCTGGATGTTGGTCAGTCTCCCATGTTAAGTATAGGACAGAAACACGTTGCCCCCTTTTCAGCCCCTGAAGGGTTAAATTTCTCCAGATGGGTTCTTGGTGGGTGTTAAGGTGATAGAAGGATCCCTCCCAGAATTCCATGCTTCAGGCCCAGCAGTTGGGGCGGAATGTTGATGAGTCAGCAATTCTCAATGTAAAGTATAGGGAGGAAAATGCGTTGCGCTCCTTTTCACCCGCTTCCTGTTGGAAATTCTGAAAACCGGTTCTTAGTGCACCCCTCCGTCACGGAAGGAACACCCACCCCAAATTTCACACTTCTAGGCCCAGCGTTTTCGGCAGGACGGTGATGAGTCAGTCAGTCAGTGAGTCAGTCTGTCAGTGAGTGAATCAGTCAGTGAGTCAGTCAGTCAGTGACTTTTCTCTTTTTATATATATAGATGAATGTGCAAGTTATTGCTATACTTGATTATCAAATCAAAGTGCCTTCATGAACAGTGATCCTAACTTGTGTTAGAACAGGTAGGCTGAACTGCCTGCAGTGAATCGAGCACAAGCTTTGGGCTGCTTGTGCATCAGCCTGAGGCAAGAGAAAACTTTCCCCTTACCCTGAAGATCGCCATTGCAGTCCCAATGGGGTTACTCAGATCTCCTCCACCTCGAACAGAAGCCCAAATATGGGATGGAGGAGGTCCTTGCCAGAATCTGGGGAGCCTGATCTTCATAGGATCATGCACATTGAACACAGTCATGTTCCACTCAGTCCGACACTGGCGAACCGGTAGCAACAGTGGCTGGCCAAAACTGGCCGAACCGGTTCGGGGGGGCTGAGTAGACCTCGCGTGGCGCGTCCGTGCTCCTCAGCCTCTCCCTGGCTGGCCGGGGGGGGCTGGAAACACCTCGTGCGGCGCGTCCGCGCTCCTCAGCCTCTCCCTGGCTGGCCAGGGGACTGGAAACACCTCGCGCGTCCGCACTCTTCAGCCTGTCCCTGGCTGGCCGGGGGGGGGGGGGGGGCTGGAAAGACCTAGCATGGCACGTCCTAGGCAGGTCTACTCAGAAATCCCATGAAAGTCAATGGGACTTACTCTCAGGCCATTGTGGAGAGGACTGCAGCCTCAGAGACCCATCCTAAGCAGGTCTACTCAGAAGTAAGTCCCATGAAAGTCAATGGGACTTACTCACAGGCCATTGTGGAGAGGACTGCAGCCTCAGAGACCCATCCTAAGCAGGTCTACTCAGAAGTAAGTCCCAAGAAAGTCAATGGGACTTACTCTCAGGCCATTGTGGAGAGGACTGCAGCCTCAGAGACCCATCCTAAGCAGATCTACTCAGAAGTAAGTCCCATGAAAGTCAATGGGACTTACTCCCAGGCCAGTGTGTAGAGGACTTCAGCTTCAGAGCCCCATCCTAAGCAGGCCTACTCAGAAGTAAGTCCGATTAAAGTCAATGGGACTTACTTCCAGGCCAGTGTGTAGAGGACTTCAGCCTCAGAGCACCATCCTATGCAGGTCTACTCAGAGGTAAGCCACATGCTTAAACTTTTTTGAATTTTTTTTAATTTAAAAAAATTATCCCTGGCCCTGCCCCCTGACCTTGGCCCCGCCTCCTGACCTTGCCTGGCCCCGCCCACTTCCAGAGAACCGGTTGTTGGGGCCAGGCCTGCCCACCACTGCTCCAGTGCACTCTCCTCACAGGGCTGCAGTTGCAGCCGACCACTGCCTTCACCGCAGCCGCCCTTCCCATGAGTCTGCTGCCTGAGTACTTCTGTCTCCATGCTCCATCGCTGGCCTCCCAGCGTTGCCTGCCTGCTGCTCCTTGATAGCCTGTCTACTGCTGCTTCACTCTGTTGCTGCAGCTTCAGCCTCCCAGCTGCCCCATTGACCTCCAAGTGAGGTGGAGAAATTGGAAAGTGTGTGAGCCCCATGCTAGTTGTGTTGTGTCTACCCAGAAGTAAACTCCATTATACAGTGGGACTTCCTTCCAGGAGCGTGTGCCAGTATAATGGAGTTTGTGTCTCTCTCACAGTCACAGTGAGTAGAGAGTTCCATCATTTTTTAATTTTAAAAGAGGTAATATAGTACTGAAATTAAATACAGGGGAGAAACATGAGTGTTTTTAGCTTATTTTAACATGTCCTACATTTCGTCCTACATTTTGGGGTGTTCTACAATTTTTTTAAATTGCAAAAATTTTGGCTTGGGGGTAGAAATTTTGGCCTTGCCGTTCAGGGAATTTGCATTTGGCATCTGGTCTCCCTGCCACCCGTATATGAACAGGATGGGAGGGTTGGGAGGGAACTTTAGAGACCAAGGAAGGGTTCTTCTACATTAAAACTGAGATGAGAAGCAAAATTCAAAAGATAATAAACCAGTTGTCTAATTAAAACTTTTCAGTTTCTAGGATAACAGATATTTCAGAACCCTCTCTTGGAATCAGAGATCAAAGAAAGAGATTGGCGCTAACCCTGTCCTTGGTGGCACTTCCCTCATTTGGAGGGCATACGACAAACTGAATCCAGCCTATTTCTTTTTTTAAGTTTTTTTGGGCGGGGGCACAGCTTCCTAAATGCTTTGAAAATCAAGTTTAAATTTAATAAATGCCAAAGTTTTCCTCTTCCAAGGTGAATGTGAACTAAATAAAAATTCCGGCAGCTGGGATCTTGTGTTGCTGCAAGGAAAAGTTGTTATTTGGTACTAATTAGAATTGCTGACATATCTGTGACAGGGTACTCACAGTATGTCTGACCTATATCTCTTTATGAAATATACAGGTCCAACCTTGTTCTACACAGATTTTTTTATACATGGATTTGACTCAACACTAATGACCATTGCAAACCACAGTATTAAAAACCTGCTTTTATGCAACTGTAGAGAGAGTCATGCAAGCATTTGTTCCATTTTTAAACTGAGCCAAACAAAGGCAGCAGGCCCTTTGCAGTTCTAACTGCTTTGCATGCCTATCTGCTGCAATAGGCAAAGCTGTTGTTAAAGGGATACAGTTTTTATAACACATTTTTAATTTATATCAGCAGGGAATTCTTGAGCAAATCCCTGCAGATACTGAGGCACAACTTTACTTCATTAGGTGCAAAAGAAGCAAGAAAGTGGAAAATGGGGTCTTTATTTTTCCACTGTTTTATTATCCACTATTTTTTAAATCCATGATAGGTTCCAGAACAAAATCCTGGTAGTTAATGAGACACCCGTATATGGAGAAAGCATGATTTGTAAGTTCTCATCAGTGATCTGTTTATGATGCTTCTTCATTACAAATTGCCAACCTATTCAATGTTATGGACTTTTATACTGTTCCAGCCAGTGGTGGGCTCCAGCAGGTTCACACCTACTCTATAGAACCGGATGTTAATGAGAGATAGTACATACAGTATAAAGTTTTAAAATAGCCATTTAAAAGTGGCTTCCAAATGGGCATAGAACCTGTTGTTAATTTCTTTGAATCCCATCACTGGTTCCAGCTCACTGTAGGTGAATTTATTTTTGGCCTGGAACCTGCCCATAGCAGAAAAGGAGTACTATTTATTCTAGACCAGGAGCACTCCATGAACATATCTGGCCATTACCAGAAGTACTTTTCTGCCTGACTGCCCCTCACCACTTTCCTATGTCACACAACCTAAACGGCTTTTGTATGCAGTGGCCACTCATACTGAATGACCGTCATGCATCGTAGTCAGAATGTCCTCTTTGTTCTCATCCTGGCAAACTGTTTTAAATTTTTGAGGGTTTCTGTTCAGGGTTTCTAGATTTTCAAAAGTCTTGAGACTCTAACCAGATACTGTAATTGTTTATTAGTGAAAAACGTACCCACACTGCAGGAGTAAAATTCCCCCATATGCCATCCCCCCACTGTGCATCAATATCTCACGAACATCAAACCCCCATGTGCATCCACCCCATGTTCATCCACCCTATGCACATCATCCGCCAATGCACATCAACCACCCATGCTCATCAACCCCATGCACAAATCCCCCATGCACAACAACCCCCATGCACAACATTCCCCATGTTCATCCCCTATGTGCAACATTCCCCATGCGCATCAAGCCCCCCATGCACACCAAGCCCCGATGCGCATCAGTCCCCCATACGCAACATCCCCCCATGCACATCAACCCCCATGTGCAATATCACCCATGCATATCAAACTCCCATGTGCATCATCCCCCATGTGCATCATCCACCTATGCGCATCATCCCCCCATGCGCAACATTGGCCACGTGCAACATCCCCCATGCACATCAACCCACACATACATCAACCCCCATGTGCAACTTCCCCCATATGCATCAATCTCCCATGCGCATCAACCCCACATGTGCATTAACCCTCCATGTGCAACACCCCCCCCATGCAACACTTCCCCCATGTGGCACTTCCCCCCATGTGCAAAATCGCCCATGTGCATCAATCCCCCATGCGTAACATCCCCCATGCGCATCAACCCCCAATGCACAACATCCCCCCGTGCGCATCAACCTCCATGTGCATCAGTCCCCCATGCGCATCAACCCCCATGCTCAATATCCCCCATGCGCATCAACCCCCCATACTCAACATGAGCCACGTGCATCAGTCCCCTGTGCACATAATCCCCCCATGAGCAACATTTCCACATGCGCATCAACCCTCCATGCGCATCAACTCCCATGCGCATCAACCCCCGTGCACATCAACCTGCCATGTGCAACATCGCCCATGCACAGCACCCCCACCAGTGCAACCTCTTCCTCCACACAACATCCCCTCAGTGCACCAGGCACCGAGCACCAAATTGACTGGAGGTTGGTCAGTCTTCCATGTTAAGTATAGGACAAAAACATGTTGCATCACTTTTCAGCCCCTTAAGGGTTAAATTTCTCCACATCGGTTCTTGGTGGGTGTTCATGTGACAGAAGGAATTTCCCCAAATTTCAGACTTCTTGGTCCAGGGGTTGGGGTGGAATGTTGATGAGTCATCAATTTTTCAATGTAAAGTATAGGGAGGAAAATGCGTTGCGCCCCTTTTCACCCCCTTCCGGTTGGAATTTCTGAAAACCGGTTCTTAGTGCACCCCTCCATCACAGAAGGAACACCCTCCCCAAATTTCACACTTCTAGGCCCAACGGTTTTGGCAGGGTGTTGATGAGTGAGTGAATGAGTCTGTCAGTTAGTCAGTGACTTTTCTCCAGTAGTGAAATACTCCACACATTGCATCATTCCTGTGCCTGTCAGTTTTCCATATTCTTTCCTTAGCCCATGTATCAAGAACTACCTCTTTGCAACTCAAAAGGTAAGAATTGATGGTGAGGGAACCTGTTGTGAAACTGGGCAGGAGATATAGAAGGCTACATGTTAACTGGATTCCAAGGGATGTTTCAAATGACAGGATTTCCCAAGCATGCATTTTTCAATTTTACACCATCAAAATCACAGAGGTCTTACCAAATTTGACAAGGATGGTATGGTGAAGTTATTGTAAGGGAATGGCAGAAAAAAGGTTGTCACAAAAATAACTCTTTGTTGTCTCTGATTTTGTCCCTTTGCCCATATAGCCTTTGGATCCCAATCTGGAGATTCCACTGTAGCACATTTGGAGAAGATCTTCGCACACATTGGAATCACAAAAACAATGCCCACTTTTTTTCCATTTCTGTGTCTCTCTTTTTTAGATTGTACTCCTCAAAAATGCCAGTACCCTCCTGACTTTGGAACCTGCAGGGGTGCCTTGTTAAAGTATTACTACAATGTCAAGGAGTGTCAATGTGAGATATTCCTTTTTAAAGGCTGTGGTGGCAATCCAAATAGTTTTGAGAGTCTCAATGAATGCAAAAGGTCATTCTACCATTAATGAGTTGAGTTCCAAAACATAAAAAGACCTTGCACTTTTCTTCTACCATAATTCATCCTCTAGTGCAGGGGTCTCCAAACCCCAGCCCAGGGGCCAGATGTAGCCTTCAGCAAGCCTCAGTGTGGCCCTCGGCAAGACCCCTCTATCTGGACCTTGTAATCCACTCCAATACATTCTTATTTGTAAATTTATGTAAATGAATTCAAATTTCAAATGTAAATTAGTTTTCCGGCCCCCAACACAGTGTCAGAGAGATGATGTGGTCCTCCTGCCAAAATCCTTGGAGACCCCTGCTCTAGTGAATGAGTCCTCTAGCATAATCCATTCTCTTTCAATTCTGGCAGGCTCCCACAAACATCCCAGAATCTGAATCCTCTCACCAAATTGTATCTTCCTTACCCACACATGACAGGCATGCTGCCCCTTCTCTTCCATCAACCTGAGTAGGAAAAGAAAGAGGGGAAGAGTATTGAAGAGAATGCAAAGCAAACATCTTCTGATTTTCTGGCCAAGAAAGTTTCTATCTGCTGCACTTCCTTTCCTACTTCATTCCTCTCTTTTCCTTTTCCACTTCCTTTCCCACTACATTCTTCTCAAGGTTGGTCTAACTTCAAAAAAGGCGTTTCCTAAAGTTTAGGTGTACACTGAGGTATGCTGCTCTAAATTTTTCATTAATTAATTAAATTCATTCATTCATTCATACATACATTCATTCATTCATTCATTCATTCATATGATTCCCCCCAGTCTCTTATGCTGGAGGAAATCTGAGAGGTGGCTTACATTTCAGAATAAAATATAACATATGTAAAATATGTAGCATACGTATTTTGATATGATGAGCATGCATTGGACAGTGTGCTTTTGTGCCTTGTCTGTTGCATTTAGAACTTGCCAAAGGAAAATGAGAGATAAGAAAACAGCACTAATATTTTAGTGTTTGCTCAAATCCCCTTCCTCAAAAGACTCCAATAGTTTTTGTTGTTAGTGTGCTGGATCTGTTGTATGCCACATCTCGTAATGTCATTGACTCATGGGTATGCTTTCTGTCCTCAGGATAACTTTGAGCCTTTGTGTGCAAACTTGCATGTTCACACTTTCAAGCCCATTCACATGTCACTGGAACCCGTGGAATAGAGGCACCAGCTGAATCCAGGACAATGTTCACCCTGTATCATGATGCTGAATTGCCTTAAGTGCTCTGAATTAAACTGATCTGTTATTCTGCATGCTGTGAATTCTGATAATTGCTATTCTTCCCAAAGGTTCTATGATTCCCTAAAATTAATACACCATTGGCTCAGTAACTTAAACTTGGCATCCATCAGAGCTTCCATACGACATATGACAGAATGTCCCTTTCCCTATGAAAGCACTTGCTTTGGGAAAATTTGTTGGAATAATTTCATGGGTGTATTTGACTTGCTTAGAGGTTAAGCCATAGAAGGGCAATCTCCCTCGGGTAGTGATAGCTAACCTATTTGGCACCAAGTGCCAACTAACATGCCAGTGTCCAGTATGTGTGCCTAAAACTCCGAACATGCCCATTGGCCCAGGAGCACCCTGAGCCTATTGCACATGCTCAGAGTTCTGGACATGTTCACTGTACACTGGTGCACTCTGCTCCAAAGAGGTCTAATGTGCTCCTGGTCCAATGGTACAATTGGTCCAATGTGCATGCCCTGAACTCTGGGCACAGAGTGACCAGATGCCCAAACCTCAAAAGGAGGACAAGATCTTGGATTCCTCTCAGCCTGGCCATTCTGGAGGACAATAGCACATTTGCTATAAAAGAGGACAAATCTGGAAATTTTCGGTCATATCTTCACCCTGTCTGGGTATGCATGCTGGGCTTGGAGTTTTCGCCTGGGGCTCTATAGCTGTATACAAGCAGAGAGGGCTCTGAATGCTCATTCTGGCAAGCGTGCCAAGGTTCACCACCACTGGAAACAGTAAAACCATAAAAAAGTACACAGTAAAATCATAAATCTGAAAAAGAGATAGAAATTGAAGCAACTGCCTACACAATAGATTGGCCTACTCAATACAGGTATAGACCTCCAGATGCAGTCTGAGACATAGCCATTTTGGGTAAAATATTTGGATTTAATATGCATAGGGCATGCAAATATATTCTTGGGGCACTGAATAAGTCCTGGTTGAAGGTCGGGGTGAGTACAGCCCTTATAGTTCATTCTGTGCAATTGCCAACAGCTGGTGGTCTAGCAACATCTAATCAAGATGCCTTCTGGGACTTTTCGAGATCACGGATCTTATAGCAAAATTGTTGGGAAGAGGCTTGGTTTGAGTTGAGCCTGGAGTCCCAGCCTCTGTGACCCAAGTCAAAAATAAGTTTTGTGTCTTTAAGTTACTCCTTCTTGACTTTATATGACTCCAGTGGAATCACTCTGCATGGAACAAAAATAAAGCTGCTCTCAGGTTCTGTTTCTTGAAGCTCTCTTTTAAATACTCCCCAATGGTGGGATTCAAACAAATTAACAACAGGTTCTATGGGCCATTAATAATGGTTCTCAGAACCAGGCGCTCATTAGCAAAGGGTTCTGTAGAACCTGTGAGAACCCACCACTGATACTTCCCCATTGTCTACACCAATCTGTGAACATGGCAGTTGATATGGGATTAAAAGAAACCAAGGCAGGATGCGGCAAGAGGGAAGAGGGTCATACGTAGCTGTTGCAATACCTTCCATAGAAGGCCCATAGAACCTGTTGTTAATTTGTTTGAATCCCACCATTGGGGAGTATTTAAAAGAGAGCTTCAAGAAACAGAACCTGAGAGCAGCTTTATTTTTGTTCCATGCAGAGTGATTCCACTGGAGTCATATAAAGTCAAGAAGGAGTAACTTAAAGACACAAAACTTATTTTTGACTTGGGTCACAGAGGCTGGGACTCCAGACTCAACTCCGCCCCCTGCTCCTGCATATCTGACAAAATTACCTCAGAAGAAGAAGATCTAAAGAAGATTTTACCTCAGAAATTTTTACCTCAGAAAAGTTGCCCCCCCCCCCCCCGACGCAAGGCTAGGCCTTGCCACTCACTATGCACCAGACAGGCAAGATGGCTGCTGCTGTAGCTGCGCGGACTCAAAATGGTGGCCCCGCATCAATCCTCCTCATCACGGGCCTCAAGATGGCGGCTGCGATGTTTCCCGCTCCTGAACTGGTCCTTGAGGAGGCGCGTGGAGGCAGCAGCTTGTGTTAGACCCGGCTCACCTCTAGCACTCAGCGGAGGTCGGCTGGCCAGCGTGCGCTCTGATGCTCTGAAGGAGAGGCGAGGTGGGCGGAGGGAGAACCGGGATCTTCGGGGCCTCCGTCCGGCCGATCAGAGTGAGCGCGGCGCAGGCAAAGAGAGAGGGCTAAGCCGCAGCGGCCCCGTCCGATGCCTGGTCATCCCCAGCGGGGAAAAGGCAGAGAGAAGGGGCTAAGCCGATGGGCGGCCCCAACCAGTGCCTGGCTTCCTCCAGTGAAGCCCAAAGCAGGTGGGGGGAGCACTCCGCGAGGGGGACCCCGCACCTGCTGACAGCCCCAACCTGGGGCAGAGCCTGTCCTGAAGCCCTGGTTCCAGCATCAGTATAGCAAAGAGAAAGAGAACAGGGCAGGGGGGTTGAGAGGCTGAAGAGAGAGAGAACAAATGAGGAAAAATAGGAAGAAGACTAGCTGTGCTCTAAGGAGCACAGCAAGACGTGGCCCAACTCGAAAGGAGTCAGAGCTGGACTGGGGAAGACGGGTTGCCCCGCAGGAAGGAGACAAAGACTTTTCCGGCTCTGACTCATCGGGGCGGGGCATAACCCAGATCTTATCTGAATGGCCCCTTTTCCGAAGCCTCCAGAGAATGAGGGAAGGTGAAAAAAGAACTGGGAGAGATCAAGTATATTTACCAATTCTTGTAGCATGGTCCTGGGGAGAAGACAAGACGAAACAAGCCAAACCACCAGATTTGCTGTAAAGCAGGCACCCGTCAGTCTTGAAAGACTATGGTATTGTGCTCGGCGCTGCATACGCTGCATGCGAAGCACGAAAGCCTGGGTTGGATTGTTATGGAGGATAGGCTGTTACCCAAGCAGCAAATCCCCCCTCTCCACGCCACTGAATTAGTCCAATGGAAAGGCAGAGCCGATATGATTGGATCCAGCTGGCGTCGCAGAGCTGGGATAAGGACAGGAGTTCACCCTGTCTTGTGGGGCTGACCTGGGTCTCGAACCCTGGCCTGCTGGTTAACAGGCACAGTGTCTTAACCGCTTGCGCCACCCACAGCCCAGTAAGACCTCTGTTTTAAAGGATTTGGGGTGGGGAGTTGATGTTTAGTGCCCTAACACCATGGCTTGATTAATCAGTGCTGGATGTGTACTGAGCGCTAGACAGAATAGGTGAATCTGTAGATTATTTTATCAGCTCCAGATTAATTGGGTTTACTGGAGAGTAAGGTAAGATATAGGTTGATTATTACTAAAAGATCACAAGAGTTCGGTGTGCCTGGGCCAGTAGAATTCTGTAATTCTGGGCTTTACCTGTAGACTTCTGGAAGAACAGTTCACTTGATTGTACCTATATGAAATCATAACCAAGCAAAAGAATTAATTTCCTGGTAACATTTATGGCTCCAATATGTCCCTAGCTGTGATGGAACAACAATTAAACACAAACAGGTAACTTCCTTTAACTCAGTGGGGTAGTTCCGAAGTATCCCTATCTTTTCATGCATCTTTTGACAAATGATTTTTGCTGCCAAATTAGCCTTATCCATTTCCCTATTGGAAGCAATATAATGCGTATACCATGAGCACTCACACTGAAAAGCCACTATGCAGGGCAGCCACGTTTTCCTCCTTGTCACTGCACTGGGACTCATGGCAAACTGGTCAGATTTTCTGTATGTTGGTAAGAATCCCTTTCCATCCTCCTGCCACCATAACAGTACATCTCTTTTTGTTTTGTCAGGTTGGGCATCAGATTGGATGCGCGAGGAAGAATTGGAATTTGGTCCATCTCATGCTGGCTGCCAGCTCAGGGCTAAAGTGAAGTCTAGGTGACTTTATATATAAGCAATGTCTTGATAAACAAGTGGAAAAATAGTCCCAGCTGGAATATGACCAGCACATCCTCAGCCACTCCTGAGAGACCAGCACATGCATGTCTACTCAAGTTAGCCTATTACAGTCAATGAGGCTAACACCTATGTAAAGGGCAGAAAAGGAAAGGCACCTGAGAGACCTAGCTTGCATGTCTACTCTAAAGTAAGCACTATTTAATCAGTGGGGCTCTCTCCTGTTTAAGAGGACAGAGACAGGCAGCCCAATCCAGAGTAGCACTTGGGTTGCCCTATCCATCACCACAGTGGAGCAACTGCAAGATGCTCCACCCTAGTTACTCTGGAAAAGGCTTGAGACAGAGCAAGGCAACACAGAGTGGCCCAAGAGAGATGGACCTGCTCTGCCCTAAGTGGGGCAGTCTAGACAGCTCAGGAGAGGTATGTTGAGGGCATGTTTAGTAGTTACTCTGTATCCAGAGCCTGTTTCCAAGGCAGAAATTCCCTCTTCCAACTCCTCAAGAGTTATACCATTGCAGGAGCAGGTATAGTAATGAGTAAACCCATAGGGGTCCATAATAAGGCCTGAGTAAGAATGGCAGGGTTGACCAAAGATCTGAGTTCTTGGCCAGTCTAGCTGCAACCCCTGCCTCTCAACCTCAGGATATGGAACAACTATGGCAGCTCACTAATCTCAGGATACAGCAGGCCACTCCAAGCATCCACCCTCCACTAGAGGTACTGCAGCTGTAACTGGTTGTCAGGAACTGCTGGGCTTCCTTATAATGCAGGCATCACAGCTGTTCCTTGTTCAGTGAGATCTGAGGGGGGTCTCCTCAGGAGCAAGCCCTCTACAACTGTCACTGACTTAGCATGCTCTGAAGCAGTTAGGGCAGCCCAGGCTTCCTGACTCTCTGGCTGCAGTATAACTTTCTGCTGTGGATACAGAATAGTTGGGGCAGCCCAGCTAGGGCTCTCCTCACTGCTCTTGCTCTGGATTGTGTCCTAAGTACAGGTAAATTTGTTTTATTTTCTTTATATTTTCTATTTTCTTTATTATTTTGTATTATGGTACAGTATTGAAATCATTTTTATTTGATTATTTTTGTGTGGAACAAATAGTTTGAGTTTCCATTATTTCTTATGGGAAAATTCACTTTGATATACAAGCTTTTTTTTTGTACAAGCATGCTTCTGGAATGAATTATGCTCATAAACCAAGTATGCTAATTTATTGCTGTGGGATGGTTCTTCAATCACTGCAACACAGAGAGCCACATCTATGCACTTTGATGGGTAATTTTAGCCATTGGTCAATATGACACTGGATCCAACAATCAAAGTTACACACCAAAGTCCACTGAAGAGCACTCAAGCGTTAGTTTCCTGATGCCTTAAAACACTACTCTCTTCTGTTTCATTCTATGAGTTTTGTACTATGAAACTGTTTCATACTATGAGTATCATAGCTTAATATCGTAAGTTTCATCCTGGAGATTCATATTATCTGTAAATGATCTTAATAGTTGTTCTTCCTTCTCTTTGCAGAGGCTGTGCCTGAAAAATGCAAACTCCCATTGGATGTTTCAAAAGGCAGGGTTTTCTCTAAACGCTATCACTACAATGTTGCTTCCAGTAAGTGTGAGGAATTTACTTTTGGTGGTGGGCGTGGAAATGAAAATAACTTCATGACACTTGAGGACTGCCAAAAGGAATGCCAATGATAGGGTAAGCATTAGTTTCATCTTTTTTGGATTATGACAGGGGTTCCCACACTCAGTGGCGTAGCTAGGGGGTGTAGAGGGTGGGCTACAAGCTTTAGCGGGGCTACAAGCTGTGCTTTACACTAGTGACTAAAATTATGAAAAATGGAGTACGTATGAATGGTAATACCATCATGTTATATATCGTTGGAAAGGTAATATTATGCAGAATACATTTTTTACTTAATTAAATTTGATTTTGTTGTTGCAGGGTGGGTTGGGGGGGGGGCAACAAAATTTTATTTGACTCCAGACAGCAAACAGTTGGTTTAGCTATGCCACTAGCAGAGCAAATAGTGGTGAACTCCTGAGAAGGAGGAGGCAGGTTTTTCCCCCGATTTTCTTCTTAAAAATACCTGGGGGTGACATCACTTCCGGTTGTGACATCACTTCCGAGGCTACATTTTGAGCTTTGCACTGAGCTACTTGATCATTAGGTACGCCACTGCCCACACTTATCATGATCAGTTTTCTTTATGGCTGTCTCTGATGCCACCACTTCAAATATTGCACTTATGTGATTCATGATGGTGGTGTTAGGGAGTGTCAAACCTAGATAAGCATTGGGTTAATCTTTTGGGATTATGGCAGTGGATTCCAAGCACCTTCCACAATGGCCTCTTCCTCTCTTGGAAAAAGACCTTGCATGGTCCGACACCAAGAGAGCCAGGAAGAAGAGGCCAACAGGGACAGTGGTACTCAAATGAGTTCACCATACTGAAGTATTTTACTACACAATCCTAAGAAACCCTGAAGTTGGCCTGCAGTGTGTGTGGTTGTGCTGCCATGCTACCACAAGGCAAGGGGAAACTTTTCCCCTTACCATGGGTAATTTGGCAGCAGTCCCAATGTTATCTACTCAGTTCAGTGCTACCTCTGGAGGCTGTGCAAAGCCAAACAGATGTGAGATGTCAGAGGTTGTGCCCAGTGGTGGGATTCATATACATTAACAACAGGTTCTATATCCCATTAGTAACCAGTTCTCAGAACCAGGCGCTCATTAGCAAAGGGTTCTACAGAACCTGTGAGAACCCCCTAAAGCCCACCACTGGTTGCACCACACTATCCCAATCAAGTTGGGACCCAGCATATCTGCCAGGTCCCAGCTTATCCTCCCACTCCTTCCCCGACAGCCCCTGGGACAATCCTCTCCATCCCCCATGGCCCTTCCTGCCTCCTCCCTTGCCCTTCTCACCTCAGACCTTCATGTTGGCCAAGCTTGACTGGCACATAGGTTGTTCAACATGCTGTTAGAGGCTGCATGCAGCCTCTGTGGGCTGTAAAACTTCCATGGGCCAGTGTGGCTTACTCAGGGGAAAGTGGCGTAAACATGCTTTACATTATATTTGCCATCAGTCTTGTTGTCTTCAAATCACATTCTTCTGTTCATCAAAAGAGTCAATTATTAAACAAAGAAACATGCAATTGCAACAAGCTTCACCAAGACAAGGAATCTTCTTTGTAAATTGTGTTCCCCATATCTGCAGTTTCTGAATCCACTGGGAAATGGAAGCCCTGTAGATACTAAGGAATGTATATATGTTGAAATGCAGAAGTTTGAGCTTTCAATCCTTCATAGAACTTCTAAAGTTCTCAGTGGCCCCTTTGCAAGGGGAAGCGTGGAGCACTTGTTTGTATGTGGTGCCCTCCCCAAGGGGAGCTCCTCCAGGCTGTGCAGGCTCCCACCGCACCAGGAGATGCTCTCCCAGCAGCAGTACCCCTTTGCTAGCCCAGCACAGAGAAAGCAGCACCTCAGCATTCCCCAGCTTAGCAAGGATGTCTCCCCCTGAATATAGGGTTGCTATACATCCCAGAAAATCAAGATTGTCCCAGACTAGAATGGAGAAAAAAGTCCTGTCCAGTTGAGTAAAAATCCCAAATTAGTTAAAGTAGCTCCTTGGCTGAGGAGGGAGTGGCAAAGGCTGAGGCAGGTGGGAGCAGCTGCAGCATCTCTGTTCTCTGTCTCTTGCAGCAAACTCTGCCCTCCTGTGAGGTCCTCTGCCTGCCAAGCCAAACCCAGACTCTGTCCAGCCCTTCCTCAGGACTACCACCACATGTGGATGCCTCTTTCATCCTTCCTCTGCAACTGCAGTCTGGCCCCTCCTGGCTGCCCACTGCGGGAGTCATCCTTGGCCCACTTAGCACTGTCCAGACTAGAGCTGACTAGAGCTGTGCAGTTTTTGCTTCTCGCCCTCCTTTGCAGCATTCGCTCTCTCCTCCCCTCCCTCCCTGCACAGTGAAGCCATTGGGCTGCGCAGCCCACCTGTGTGGTTGCCGGTACCCATGTTCTGGTTTTGTAGAAGAGAATTATGCAACCCTACCTGCAGGTAAAGGGGCGCTCCATTGTTCTGCTGACAAGAGTCAGAGTTTGGGAAGCACTGCCTGAACGGACACTGGAATTTGGTCTAGGAATGATCTCTGCCGGTACTTCTAACCTCATTGCTTCAGTGTGACAGACTCTGTTTTTTCCTTAGGTGCACGTTGAGTCTGGCTGCATAGTCGGGACCAGCAACTCCATCGAAGGCATTCAACAGCTCCTGAAATACAAGGGAAAAGCTGAATTGGCAGGTGTTTAATCTGGTAAACATCATTCAATAAAAGGTTCTACTCTTCAGCTTGACATTAATTTGAGTTTCTTCATAACCAATTAATGGATTAAATTGGATTAAGGGAGGGGTGGGCAAACATTTTGGCAGGACAGCCACATCACTCTAACACCATATTTGAGGCTACCTGGGCAAGGAAAGAAAGAATACATTTACATCTTACATTTAAATAAATTTATGCAAATTTACATGAGAGAACACAAGTGTATGAATGAATTTTACTGAATTTATTTCATACCTATGAGCATCTCTCATACACATGAAAACAACAATACAGACGTGTCAAACCACATGAGGAATATAAACTGTTCACCACACACCAATTGGCCGGTAAAAACATATAGACCAAGCCAGACCAAGCCTGAAACACATGGAAATGTGAGTTGTACAGAGTCAATGGGAGGAGGCAGAAATATGCCTGCAGGCTAGCACAGACTCCAAAGACTCTCATGGGGCAGAGATTCACTGGATACCAAAGGCTCCATATGGCCAAATTAGGGCACTGCAAATGGCCTCTGGGTCACAGTTTGCCCATCCCTTAGGATCTTGATGGGGCTATGGTTAAAAATACTCAAATACATCAAGAGGATGACAAGCGATCCACACCCCATAATTATTAATTTACTAGTGAAATGTACGCATGTTGCGGGAGTAAAATGCCACTCGGTGCAACATCCCCCCATGCAACACCTGACTCATGCAACATCCCTCCCATGCAACACCCCAACCCCCTGCAACATCCCTTGTTCACCATCCCCCTGTGCACCATCCCCCCAGTGCAACACCAACCTCCCATACACCATCTCCCTGGTGAACCATCTGCCCAACACGCCCCCAGGCACATCCCCCAACTGCATACCATCCGCAATGCACCTTTCCTCCATGGATCTTCCCCTCATGCAACACCATCCCTTGTGCGCCATCCCCCCATGTACAATCCCCTCCATGCAACTTGCCACCCATTCAGCATCCTCCCCATGCACATTCCCCCAACCATATACCTAACTGGGCAGGTGCAGAATTTGGGGTTGGATGTTGATCGGTCTTCAATGTTACTTATTGGATGAAAATGTGTTGCACCCCTTTTCAGCCCCTTACAGTTGGAATTTTCAAAAATTTATTCTTAATGGGTGCCTCCATCACACAAGGAACACCCTCCCCAAATTTCATGCTTCTAGGTCCAGTGGTTTTGGCTGGGCATGATGAGTCAGTGGGCTAGTCAGTCACTCAGTGCGTGACTTAAAGCACTGGTGTAGATTGTCATGGATTTCAATTTATGATTTACAGTGGGCATGGATGCAATAAGCCAGTATGTTTTTGCTCCAGACAGCATTATCCTTTGTGTTCTGGCCACAATCTCTATTTCATTCATTCATTCATTCAATTTTCAGCAGAATTGTAAGATTGTGCGAGGCTGGTGCTGGCCCCTCCTTTCTTTCCCCCTCCCCCTCACAAATGTGCCATAAAGCATGTGGGTGAGCATGTGGGCTGGACCTGGCAATATGCCTAACCCCTGGGCATTAGCAACCCTGGTTCCCAAGCAAAGCTGAGCAATTGGTAAAAACAAACAAACAAAAAAACCCCAAAAGCATGGTAGGTAGAAATTGAGGCAAACTGAGGCAAGTTATAAGTACCTTCCCATAAATTTGTTCATTCATTCGTTCAAATTGTTTTTCTCCAGCATTTCCTATGCCAGAAATGCTTTTTACACTTCAGGTTTTTTACACACCAGAAGGCTTGTTACACTTCAGGTTACAATATGCAAAATATAAAACAATAAATAAAATTATAATAGGGAACACAACCAATGGGTAAAATATAATGGAATAATTTCATGGTTCTGTTCATTTTACACTGTCATGGCTTGGTGAAGACATAGAAGGGCAATCTGCATAATGTCCAGGAAGGAATAAAACCAACAATCAAAAACCAGAGAATGTAGAAATTGAGGAAACTGGCTTTTGGTCAATACCATAAACCTCCAGGTACAGTCTGAGAAGGAACCATTTTGGGTAAAATCCCTCCATTTAATCCACAGGACATGCATATACTTGAAGGGGTAATGAAAACGTACAGGTTGGAGGTCAGGGTGAGGATGTTCTTAATTCTGTGGAACTAACTATAGCAGGAGGTCTCCTACAGATCAGGATGCCTTCTGAGCCTTTTTAGGTCCCAGATATGATAGCATCCACCACAGCTCTCACCATCACCCAAGCAGATTGGGATCATGCCTCACTGGGTTTAACCCTAAATGGGTCCACCACGACTACAGTTATAATGATGGCCCTTACCGATTTAGACACAGTAGTGTGAACTGTGGATGGTGCCCTAGTTCTTCTTGCCAATGGGACTAACTGCTGTAGTGCTTCTTGTCAATGGAACTGATCCATCAGGACTAGTGAACAAAGACATATTTCTAATCCCTAAATTCCCATAGAAAATCCTAAAGATGGTCTTCCAGGAACTTCCTTTTGCAGTTTGATGATCCTTGAGCCCTGGCTAAAGATATGTGCCCTGCTAACGTGACAATAACTTGTTCTGGGATCCAGGACCTCAATTAACTCACAATTTCCTGTGAGTATGCCCTATAATTGAACACAATGGTACTTACGTGTAGACATTCCTAAGACTGGGCTATTAATTAGATTTGACCAAGGAGTCGGTGAAGGAAAAGGATATCGCATTTATTTTCAGATTCAAATTTGTTGTTGGAGTAAGGTGCAGACATTAAGTTTCCAAAAGAAATGGAATTGTGTATGGAACTGCCTCATGGAGTGGAGAGAAGACACACAAATGGGATCATTTATTGGATAAACACACTTTTGTCCTTCCTTGAGGCTTGTGGGATCTGAGGCTTCTTGATGGCCAAATGCAAATGCCTCAACACTGGCCTGAGTCATGCTCCCCCAGCATGCATCCAATGCTATGTACATGTGTATACCAGTGACATGCATCAAACCAAACGAAAAATTAGGAGCCAGCAGACTACACATCTATGATATAACAGAGAGATATAACAGCCCTATAGAGAGATATAACAGTCCTCTCCCATTCCCAAAAGCAGTGTGATCTTGAGGGTTGTGTTGCTGCCTTCTCCTTTCCTCTGCAATAACTTGCAGTGTTCCCTACTCCCTTGTCAGAGTTTGGGAAGCACTGCCCAAGTGGACACTGGAATTCGGAAGAGGAATGATCTGTGCCGGACTTTCTAACTTCACTGTTTCTGTATGACAGTCTCTGTTCTTTCCTTATGTGCCCATTGAGTCTGCCTGTGTAGTCAGAACCAGCAATTCAGGGGTCAGGGGCATTCGCCTGATGCTCTGACCCAAGGAATAAAGATGCTGGAGAGTAAGGGTGGAAACCTGGCTAAACATCATTTAATAAAAGGTCTTACACTTAAGAGTCAGCTTGATGTTAGTTTGAGTTTTTTCATAACCAATGTACTGGGGGGTAAACATCTAGGAAGGAGGGTGAAGACTGTGGTGGGGCCAGGAGAAAAAAAAGAATTACAGTGGTACCTTGGTTTACGAGCATAATTCATTCCAGAATTATGTTTGTAGCATGTTTGTAATCCAAAATGCTTTTACACCAAAGTGAATTTTCTGATAAGAAATAATGGAAATTCAGACAATTTGTTCCACAACCCAAAAATATTAATATAAAAATGATTACAATACTGTAATATAATACAAAATAATAAAGGAAATGGAAAACATAAGAAAAAACAAATTAACCTGCATCAAGAGCACAATCCTAACCATGTCTACTCAAAAGTAAGCCCCATTGTGTTCAATGAGTCTTACTCCCAGGAAAGTGTCTTTCAGATTCAGGAAGCTCTTACTTCATTTAGCATTATTTGTGATGCTCTGGCCACAAGATCTGTTCATTCATTCATTCATTCATAGTCCAATCCGAAGATTTTGCTGGGCCAGTGCAAGTCCCTTCTGCAGGCCCACAATGGTCAGAAACATGCCATAAAGCACATTTGCACCTTCTTAAGAAAATACAATGCTGGCACATGGAGGAGCACCAGCCCTCAGAGGCTGCATCCAAACTCTGCATTGGCACAAAGAAGGACATCTGCACCTGCAGAGCTTGGCTGACATGGAGTTCTGAGGGGAGCAGGGGGAGACTGCAAAGAAGGCAGGAGAGGTCATTTGAAGTTGGGGTTAGGTTAGATGTAGGGCAGACCCAGCGGCAGGCAGGTGGGTCGTTGGACGCAGGCCAGGACACACTGAGATGCCAGATCACTACCCTTGTCTCTGAGTGATGGAAAGCAGCCTTTGGCTACTTGCATCTGCTTGGCTCTGCAGTGTCACAGAAGGATCACCCTCCCAAATTTCATGCTTCTAGGTCCAGGGATTGGAGCATGGCATTGATCAGTCAGTGATTCTTCAATGTAGACTGAAAAATCACTGACTGACGGATGGACTGACTGACTCACTCACTCATCATCACCCAGCCAAAACCGCCAAACCTAGAAGGGTAAAATTTGGGGTGGGTGTTCCTTTTGTGATGGAAGCACCAAGAACCAATTTTGGGAAAGGGGTGAAAAGGGGCTCAATGCTTTTTCTTCTCTATACATTGAAGAATCCCTGACTAATCAACAGCTAGCCCCAAGCCCTAAACCTAGAAACATGAAATATGAGGAGCTTATTGCTTATGTGATGTGAGTACCCACTAAGAACTAATTTTCAGAAAGTTAACTCCTAAGGGTGTGAAAAGCAGTGCAACACATTTTCAGCCTAAATGTAACGCTAAAGACTGATCAAAACTCAGCCCCAAATCCTGTACCTGCTCAGTAGGGGTGCCTGTGGTTGTGAGGGGATGGTGCATGGTTTGGGGGGATGGTGTATGGGTGGAGGGAATGATGCCTGGAGAGGAATGGTGCACAAGGGGATGGTGCATAGGGGGATGGTGCATGGATGGGGTGGTGCATGGGGGATTGATGCATGAAGGGATATTGCATGGGGATGTGATGCACATGGATGTGGGGATGGGGTGTGGTGCATGAGGGGAAGGTGCATGGAGGGGATGTTGCACTTGGGACAATGTTGCATGTGGGACATTTTGCAAGGGGCATGGTACATGAGGGCAAGGTGCGTGGGGTGGTGGATGGGGGATGGTGCACGAGTCGGGGTGGTCCATGGGAAGATGATGCACAGGGCAAAAGGTGCACCGGGGGAAGTTGCACAGGGGATGTTGCACAGAGGGGGATGTTGCACGGGGGGAGATGTTGCATGGGGGGATGGTGCATGGAAGGGGATGGTGCACTGGGGGCATCTATCAGATGGTGCATGGGGTGTGTTTTACTCCCACAATGACAGGTAAATTTCACTAGTAAACAATAAAGCAGATTTTCAATACCACTTTATAGGAACATTTCCTGAACTTTTGCTGAGCCTTCTATGGCTATGCCAAGTGTACATTAATTTATTTTATGGTTCCAATATGTCCCTGCATGGAAAAATATAGTTTTAATTTTAAAAAAAGAACATTTCCTTGAACTCAATGGGGCAGTTCCAAAATGTTTCTATTGAAGCAGTGAAAATGTTTCCTTGTTAGATGCTTCGTTCCATATCCCTGTTCACTGCTCTTTGGGATACTATACTGAGTGGTTTTTTTCTCAAAATTGGTTTTGACAAAATAAATTAAAACTTGGTTTTCTGAATCTTTCTGTAAACACTATCAGAGTAAGTACATTGTAAACAATGTACAAGGAAAACCATTAATCAAATGGTTCTTTAAGATGCCTAGTGTGTTACGCTAGTGCAGGGGTTTTCAACCAGTGTGCCCTAGCACACTGGCATGCTGTGAGGTTATCCGTGTGCCATGGGGGAGAGAGGAGGAGAGAGGTAGCAGCTCCACATGAGGGAGAAGTGGCCAGCTTGAGCACTTGGTCAACAGTGGTTCATTGTGGCCACTTAACTAGCCTGCATGGCTGCTGCGCCCCCCCCCCCTCCCAAGGCAGCCAGAGAAGCCTGGAGCATGTCTGGGCAAGTGGGAACCAAGGGATGCAACTACAATCCTCTCCATGTTTTCCTGGGAGTAAGCCCCACTGACTATAATGGACTTGCTTCAGAGGAGACAGACAGGTACATGCCCCTCTCTGCAAGGGTGGAGGGCTTAGCATCAGGCAACTCATCCTCCCCTCAAGGGAGGCAAGCTTGAGCTGTAAGTGTAGATCTGAGTGTTGAGATGGATTGTTTTCCAAGGAGAACGCACAAGGGATACATACATGATCCTGAATACTTCTGCAAAATTTGCAGCCCTCTGTAATCATTTGCAAAATTGAATGAGGGAACAGAAGGGTTGGGTGTGACCTTGTCAAAGAAAAAGGGGCTTGCTTGATTCCATTGGAAGTGTTGAGACCTAGACTGCATTTTGTTCCATGGAAGCCAATAACCCTATACTATAGTACCTTGGTTTACAGTACCTTGGATTGTCAGTGTTTTGCAAGATGAGTAAAGATTTTTTAGAAATTTTTGCTTGGGGTGCAAGCTTCGTTCAGTTTGCGAGCACCAGCCCACCCTCTTCCCAACCAGGGCACTGATGCAGTCAGCATTGGGGGCTGATGCAACCAGCAGTCTGGGGATTCCTTTGATCCTGACTGGATCAGCTGGCATGCAAGGGATCTCCAGAAAGTCCCCCTCCATCAACACCCTGGTGCTGTTGGAGTCCGCATCTCTGGGGACACCTTAGATACTGTCTGTATCCCCTGTGTGGGCAGGGGAGGGAATCCTCTGTGCACACAGGTGATTCTCAGTGCCTGAGTTGGGGGAAGTTGGGGATGAATCATCTGATTTTCTATTATTTCTAATGGTAAATTTGTTTTGATATATGCACGTTTAGGATTACAAGCATGGTTCAGGAACAGATTATCCTCAGTGGTAAACCAAGGTACCACTGTAATGATCTTTGCATTGTCCTTTTACTGTCTGAACAACCCTGACCCCTGAGAGGGGCGAAGATTAACTTTGGCTGTAGTTTGCAAGGGAGAGGTTGCTGTGGAGAGCCCTATAATTATCTCGGCATTATCCATGCTGCCTGAACAGTCCTGACCCTTGTGTGACCCAGAGGTGACCCAGAGGTGATTTAGGTGATTTTGCAAGGAGGTGATTTAGAGGTGATTTAGCAAGGAGGATTTAGACTTGATTTATTGGCTGAAAGTTCTGTTAAGTGAGTATCTAGGGCAGAGATTTTGAACTTTTTCATCTCATGGCACTGATAAGATGCTAAAATTGTCAAAGTACACCATCAGTTTTTGCACATTGACATCATTCTACTAGGAGACCAGTGGTATTCAAAGTGGGGGTCGGGACCTCGGGTTACAAAGGTCACAAGAGGATGGGATCCACATCTTGGAATCTGGCACTGTTTCCTGGGAGTAAGTCTCATTTAACTCAATGGGACTTACTTTGGAGAAGATATGAAGGGGCTCTGGCATCACAGTGATATCACATCTAAGTAAGTTTGAAAGGGTGTCCCAGGCTGAAATGCCTAAGTACCACTGCTCATATTCCCCATTGCCTTAGAATAAATGGCCCTCCCCAAAGTCTCATGGTATATCATCTGTGGTTCACCAATGTGCCACCCCAGAGTGGTTGAAAATCATTGATCAGGGGTATCTAGCTTTCCTGAATGCTCCCTGAGGCATGGGGAGGGCACTGTGAGATATAAAAAGCTTGACAAGGACAACATTTGATGTGCCACCTCATATTTTCAGAGTTCTTGTGCCTGTCTCGAGTGACAGTTTTTTCAAGCAGGACTGCAATTCTCTATCAGAAAGGGGCAGAGATAATATGGCATGCTATCGGTTATATGTCATAATGTATCAGTTATATGTCAAACATAGAAGAGCATATTCTGAAGGGTAACAGAGAAAGAACTGCTGCAAATAAATCCTTGCAGAGTAGGTGTGTGCCATATTTTTGGTGACGCCTGCATGTTTTCCTGCCAGTCATGGTGATACTTTCTCAACCAACCAACCAACCAACCAACCAACCATCTATCTATCTATCTATCTATCTATCTATCTATCTATCTATCTATCTATCTATCTATCTATCTATCTATCTATCTATCTATCTATCTATCTATCTATCAAGCAGAGGCTTGACGAGCATCTCTCTCAGAGATGCTCTAGGAGGATTTTCTGCTACAGGCAGGGGGCTTGGACTAGATGACCAACTAGGTCCCTTCCAACTCTAGGATTCTATGGGCAAAATCCAGAATAACTACAGGGAGTCCTTGCTTTGGTGTAAGAACAATTTACTCTGGATTGCAATATGACTTTCTCATAGGTTTTCACTATGTGGTCCTAGTGAAATGTTTCTTACATTCTCACGTAGTTACTCTAGATTTGGCAGTATGATTCTGTGATCTTCCAGCAGCTGTTTCCAGGTCAGCCTGGAAACGGCAACACCTCTGGCTGTTTGGTTTCATGACAGCTTTGTCAGCTTTCAGTCTCCCATTCAAAAGTTATCCTGATCTTGCCCTGCTTAGCTTTCTTCAGCAGCCCTTCACTTAATCACTTCACTGCTGCCTTATATCAAGAATACTTTATCTGCGGAACCACTCAGTAGAAAGGAGATGTCTTCAGGGCAGAGATTTGGATTATGGGCCATACACCTACTGTATGGAAAAAACTGTATGGTGGAAAAAATTGCATTGCCCTTTCTGACCACTGTATGACAGTGTTGCTCCATAAGCAAAATACAACTATATTTCTTTTCTAGTTAGCCAAGGTATAATAATTTTTTTCTCAACATTTCCTCCTTTTGTTACAACATCAACATACTTCTGCACTCTGGAATAGCTAAATGGGACACAGAGTTATACAGATAAGAGGGCAGACACCTTCCCATTGAGTTCCGCATGAAACACTACCCCGGTTTAAGGATGGGAAATGGTTGAGAGAGAGAAGAGAGCTGTTTAGCACACCAGCAACAGAGAACATTGAGGAAAGATGCAGGGACAAATATGAAAATGCAGATCTGGTTCTTGTTTCTTCCTAACACTTGCCTCAGTAATGTATGTAAGGAGATAGAAATGGATGGAACAAGTCTGGATGAAAGAAACTCAAAGACAGATGTGTAGGCAAAGTGCCCTATCCTGCTTCTTCGCAAGTGGTAAGTAGATATGGCTTTTGCTGAAAGCCAGAGGAAAGTTTGCTTTATTGATAAACCAAAATGGAGTCTCAGCTTGCTGTTCAAGGTAGTACCACTTTGGCCAAATGGGGCTTTAGCTAAGAGACTACTGAATGGCTTACCTGGCCAGACCACACCCTGAACCTTCAGTACCATTAGCCTTAGTAATAACCCATGTATCATCCACGAATGGGTGGACGCACCATGGGGGGATTAAGTGCATGGCTTTCCTCCAGGGCCCGAACTGACTTATAATTAGCATTCATGTCAAATGATAAGCAGAACTAGTAGATTTCTTACATGGTCACAAAGCCATATTTTGAATCATTGGCAATGAACGTACAAGCTTTAAGGACACCTACTGCTGTCCCTGGATGAGTGGCTGTTTATTAACTAGAAACTGCAGTTCCACAATTTTCCAGAACAGTGGTACAGGGTTTAAATTTTTTTGGCCAGCAGAAACTGCTGCCTGTGAAATATTTATTTATAGATATACAAGCAATGCATGTTGAAAGCACTCTAGACAACAACTTTTTAAAATCTTACTTCTGTTTCCCTAAACCTCTAGAAGTTTCGTCTTCGGCTTGCTCATGACCAGGAGAATATCTTCTCATCATCAGCCTATAAATTTATGTAATTCTCCAATAAATCTCATTTAAATCTCACCCCAAAGCTTTTTTGACTTTGCCAAAATGGGCTTGATTTAAAGTAGGGGTCCAATCTGGGTGACCATATACCCTTTTGTTCCAGGACATGTCCTCTTTTCTAACCTTCTGTCCTGGAAAAATACTTCACCTTGGGTCCTCTTTTACCTTGTAAGCAGGAAGTATGCAGCCTTCTTGTTATTATTAAACTACATGCATTAAATTATATGTAAAAGATGTAAATTTAAATATTTAAATATAACCATATAGTGTTTAAATTAAGCACATGGAAGAAATATATTAGTGTTTTTAGCTTTTATTTTGTCATGTCCTACATTTTTCTTGTGTGTCCTACATTTTGGGAAGATCTTATCCACTTTTTTTGGTTATGGCATACGGTCACCCTGAGTCCAATAGGTTACTAATTTACATGGAATGTTCCTCCTTCAAGAACAGAGTGCCTCCTCAAAATAGACATTGCGCCCACTCCATTCCCTTTTAGTACACTGTATGTACAAATTGGTTATTTTCTTTCTCATTTTGGACATTTGTCTCAAGGAACACCATGCAGCCTAAGGTTTTCATTCTCATCTTTCTGAAGAGTCTCTTTTCTTCTTGGCTGGAGTTGGTTTCTCCCACCTCTTGGTGGGAGACTACAGGTGAGCGTTCTACTGCAGCACATCTCTGAGCACTATTTAAATGGTTGCAGCCATGTTTATATGCAGCCTGTGGTCACAAAGTACGTATAAGTAACGTACAGACCAGATGATTTGTAAATTCAGAGTGAGTTGTTTGCTGTGTCTGTTCGTGCATGCTAAGTGTCATCATATAGCTGTAAAGAGAGATGAATTGGCAGATAAGTTTCATCTTTGGTTTAACCAGAAAGTTTGACACTTTTGTTAATAAGTGTGCATATTGTATATAATGTCCTAATGTTTACATGTTGTATATAATTTTTTTGGTCCTGAAAGATGTGTAGAAAGAACATGTATGTAGGTATGTAGGTATGCGGGCAACAGTATGATCCGACCCGCTCCCCCCAGTTGGGAGGGAGGGGTATGTGGGGCTGAACCCATTTAACTGGGTATGGCCAATTTATAGGTACATGCCAACCCTGGTACCCAGGTTTCACCTGGGGGCCCGATAAGGACCCGCAAGCTCGCTAACCCTAGACACAGGGCAGACGCTGGGGGTCTTAAAGGAATTTAGCCCCCAGGTCAAGTTCAAGTTCCAGGTCTGCCCTGCCTTTTGATTCTGATTGGATTATTTGGATTTATTGATTATTGATTATTTGATAATCATGCAATAATGTGGCCCATCTCCTCCACTTGTTTGTCTGTGTGTTTAATGACCATGCGTAGACCAAAGTTTGACATTTTTGTTAATAAGTGTGCATATTGTATATAATGTCCTAATGTTTACATGTTGTATATAATGTTTTTTAGTCCTGAAAGATGTGTAGAAAGAACATGTATGTATGTATGTGTGTGTGTGTGTGTGTGTGAGTGTGTGTGTGATCATACTAGTAAGCATTCCCCCTACCCATATATACTTAATTAAATAATCTAGAGATTTAATTTGGTTCCAGGAACCTCCATGGATGCTCATTTGCATGTTATATAAAAGCAATAGTTTACCATTGTAACAAGGTATGCAGTGAATCAATATGCCACTATATTTATTACAAGTTGGGGCCCACAATATAATGTTGTAGTATTATCTTCATAGGACTAACTTAAGAAAAACCTTATCTGCAATCAAAATACTTTTTTTCTTTTTGCAAGATTGTAACCTCTGCATACAAAACTATGATCATCCTTGCATGTGGTGATGTTTTGAGCTACAATTCTAATGTTTCAGGGCTGGAGACTTTAGAAACAGAAGGACTGTATCACTATTTTGTGTGTCACTATTTTTTTAATCAAGGAACATAAGTCCACAGTGGGGTAAAGAAAAAGGGTGAGCCACTCAGACTAGAAATGCTATTAACATAACAAAGAGAGAACAAAATGTGAAGAATTCTCTTCTACAGTACTCGTAGTTTAGGCAATGTAAATGGATAGTACACCAAGGATGAATACAAACCATTAACACACAAATGATTAACATGTAGTAAGAATTAACTTTTCAGTCTTAATGTACTGGCTGAATAAACTCTGTATAGTGCTAGACATCTGTTAGGATAGTAACAGAGGCTGCAATCCTAACCTCCGTTTAGGCCAGCATAAGTCCCAACATAAATCCTGCTCTGACCTGGTGGAGTCACAAACGTGCCATAATGCACTTCTGCTCCACTCCTAGGGAGGGGGGTTAAACCAGTACACATGTATGCACCAATATCCAACACCACCATGGGAAGATATGCCAGGTGAGCAGGACCAGATTTAGGTTTGATGAGGCCCAAAGCTTTTGATATTAATGGGGTCCTTTTTATGTCCAGCTGTCCTTTGTCAACAACAAATTGTTGCTGCCTTTTGTGTTGAATATATGCTATACGGTAATTTATGGACCTAATAGGTATCTAAAGCCATTTGCACATAACAAAATATGTATGTAGGTTTTATTTTATTTGTTTTTTATCTTATGTTTTGGTAATGTACATCCAGTTTTACTTTCCTTTAATTTTTTTTGTGGGGGGGGGGGCCTAAGGAGTGGGGCCCTAAGATAAAGCTTGTTCCGCTTATACGTAAATCCAGTACTGCAGGTGAGTTATGCCAACCTAAATTAGACAGGATTATGCCTTCTCCTAAATTATACAGTTTGTCTTTCTGCCCTTCTGTTATTCAGTAAAAAATGTGCCAACAATATGCAGACTCCCTAAAGATCATGGGACATGCAAACAAATCAACATTAACTTTTACTATGACTTTGACAATGGGAGATGTGATGTCTTCATTTATGGTGGCTGTGAAGGTAATGAAAATAAATTTCACACCTTGGAAGACTGCAAGAAAACCTGTGAAGGCACACCAGCTGCCCCAACCATACCAACGTTACCAGTAGGTAAGGATTGATACATATCAGTGGCCTATCCCATAGACTGTGTTTGTATTTGATTTCTGATAAGGCAGAGATGAAATAGTACTTGCTGTCTAGCACTGTAGCAAGGGGGTTCAGTTGTCAAATACACAGGGAAAAAACCCAATATGTGTTTCCAGATGATAAGGCTCATTAGTACCCAAGATAGTACCCAAGGCTCATTAGATGATAGCTCATTAGTACCCAAACTAACGTCACTCCATCAAATTTTATGGACCTTTATCTAGTGAAAGATTATAATGTGAATGTCTTTATATGGTCTTCAGGGAACAGGGTCATTGTAGTGTCCAAAGCTGCCACAAGATGACATTAAGATTTTGATCAGATATACGCACAGGGTAAAGTTTATAAGGTATAAGATATACACATAGGGTAAAGTTTATTTGTGCTTACCCTTTCGGCCTATGATGTGAATTACTGATATCTGAAAGGACAGCAGCCTAAGAGGCTGAATAAAACCTCCTAATTTGATGTGCTCTGATTATAGATGTCCCCTGCTTTTTTTAACAGTTCTGCTCTGTCAACACATTTCAATTATATGCTGAAGTCATTCAAGCAATATATGCTCCACTGTTGCAAACTCACTCTGCTGGTCTAAAGGCTAAAATTTCCCTCCCAGCTTAATTTTCATATGTCATCGTGATTCATTCTGTTTTGGGGTATGTGCATGAGAGAGAGTGCACACACACACTACTTTATCTCTGGGTCAGAGGTATATCTAGGGAAAGTGGCACCCTTGGGAAGCACTGAAATTGCATCAACATGGCCCCAGGGTGACCAGATGCCCAAACCTCAAAAGGCGGACAAGGTCTTGGATTCCTCTCAGCCTGGCCTTTCGAGTGGACAATGGCAAGTTTGCCTACTAACAAGTATAGCTGCGATATTGGACACTTTCACTTTCCCATAGAGCTCAATGCATATTTTTATTTTTTGTTTTTTTGGCCATAACTTTTGATAGGAAGGAGATATTTCAAAACTGATTTTTGCATTGGATTCTGCTCTTCAATATAAATCCAACAACATATGGCATGATCAGGTACTGCACACTATTGCAGAGTTCCAAAATGAAGCCAAAATGAAGGACAATGAAGCCCTTTTGGAGGACACCCGGAGACTAAAAAAGAGGACAAATCTGGAAAAATCCGGTTATATGGTCACCCTGAGTCATGGCCCCTCCCAAGAGTACTGTACTTGACAAAGGAATTCTATCGCAATACACCAAGAAGTGGCCTGTATCTGCATCTTGAACTTTTTGCTAACAGAAAAACTGTTAACATCCTTCACTAGGTGTGAATTAAGATACCACCTTAACTGAATAAAGTACAGAGGAGACAAAGATCTGACTTCCTATCCACTGTATGCAATAATTATAAAACAGTGACTCCTTACTAAATGATTGTCTGACTTTGTTTCTTTGTCTTTTAAAAAAAAAATTGTTTACATACTTCTAGCTGCAAGAGCGGGGCCTCGCAAAACCATATATAACCACAAGAAGAGGGCGGACACAGGTAAGACCAAACTTCCCCTTCTTTGTTGGTTCATCCATGATAGTGTCAGTCCTGTCAGTCCCCCAAGCTGTGAATCCCAAGGTTGCATGGTAGCAGTGTGCATGGTAGCACTCTGGAAAGTGACTTCACCAGAGGCAAGCAAATCAATTTTATAATCTATATATGTAATATATCTTCTATATATATAAAAGAGAAAAGTCACTGACTCACTGACTGACTCATCACCGCCCTGCCAAAACTGCCCGCCCTAGAAGCGTGAAATTTGGGGTGGGTGTTCCTTCCGTGATGGAGGGGTGCACTAAGAACCGGTTTTCCGAAATTCCAACGGGAAGGGGGTGAAAAGGGGCGCAATGCGTTTTCCTCCCTATACTTTGCATTGAGAATTGCTGACTCAGCAACATTCCGCCCCAACTGCTGGGCCTGAAGCATGGAATTCTGGGAGTTCCTTCTGTCACCTGAACACCCACCAAGAACCATCTGGAGACATTTAACCCTTCAGGGGCTGAAAAGGGGGCAATGTGTTTCTGCCCTATACTTAACATGGGAGACTGACCCACATCCAGCCAATTTGGTGCTCAGACCCTGGTGCACTGGGGGATGTTTTCTGGAGGAAGAGGTTGCACTGGCAAGGATGCTGCGCATGGGGGGAAGTTGCGCATGGAGAAAAGTTGCGCATGGGGGAAAGTTGCACATGAAGTTGCGCATGGGGGAAAGTTGCGCATCGGCGGATGATGCGCATGGGGAAAGTTGCGCTTGAGGGGATGATGCACATGGGGGAAGTTGCGCATGGGTGGAAGTTGCACATGGGTGGAAGTTGCGCATGGGGGATGATGCGCATGGGGGAAAGTTGAGCATGGAGGAAAGTTGCGCATGGGGGATGATGCGCATGGGGGAAAGTTGCGCATGGGGGAAAGTTGCGCATGGGGAAAGTTGCGCATGAGGGGATGATGCACATGGGGGAAGTTGCGCATGGGTGGAAGTTGCGCATGGGGGAAAGTTGTGCATGGGGGAAAGTTGCGCATTGGCAGATGATGTGCATGGGGGAAAGTTGCGCATGGGGGAAAGTTGCGCATGGGGAGAAGTTGCGCATCGGCGGATGATGCTCATGGGGGAAAGTTGCGCATGAGGGGATGATGTGCATGGGTGGAAGTTGCGCATGGGGGATGATGCATATGGGGATGATGTGCACAGGGGTAATGCACACAGGGGGAAGTTGCACATGGGGAAATTTGCACATGGGGACATGATGCGCATGGGGACATGATGCACATGGGGTCATGATGCGCGTGGGGGGAAAGTTGCGCATGGGGGAAAGTTGCACATTGGGGTTGATGCATATGGGGGAAAGTTGCACATGGGGGAAAGTTGCGGATGGGGGGAAAGTTGCGCTTTGGGGTTGATGCACATGGGAGAAAGTTGCACAGGCGGAAAAGTTGCGCATGGGGGAAGTTGTGCATTGGGGGAAGTTGCGCATTGGGGAAAGTTGCGCATGAGGGGATGATGCGCATGGAGGGACAATGTGCATGGGGATGATGCACATGGGGGAAGTGGCACATGGGATGTTTCTGCGTCATGGGGGGATGGCATAGGGAGAAATGTTACACCCGCAACACGGGTACGCTTTTCGCTAGTAATATATAAAACTGAAAAGTCACTGACTGAATGACTGACTCATCAATGCCCAGTGAAAACTGTCAGGCCGGAAGCATGAAATTTAGGGAGGGAGATCCTTCTGTGGTGGAGGCACCCACTAAGAACCGGTTTAGAAATTCCACATGGAAGGGGGTGAAAAGGAGTGCAATGTGTTTTCTACCCTATACTTTCCATTGGGAATCCTTGACTGATCACTGTCCTGTCCCAACCCTTGAACCTAGAAGCATGAAATTCAGGGAGGGTGTTCAATATGTAGTGGCGTATAATGTGTGCAGAGCCCAGCAAGGTTCCTTTTGCAACTGACAGATGGAAATTTTGTCAATACCAATTGTTTTCAAATGCCTACTGGAATTGGCTCTATTGTGATTCGGTTCCTATCCAAGGACTAGGAATCACAAAGGTATCATCTCATTAAGTGTGACGTTCCCAGGAGTTCTGCTTTTTGTAACTGGGTAGTTATGATCTTCTGGAGGCCCATTAAGTTTATATAATCCTACAGATTGATGAAATTACTCCATCAGCACCTGGAATATCAGTGGCCTTCTTTTTCCAGACTATCTGAATTGTAAGTCCTTATACCACATGATCTTCTCATGTTCTTTCTCTTGAAGCCCACAAACTCTGGGCATTGCAGTGTCAATGATTTAGACCTGTTTTTCCTCAACCATGATGATGTCTTGTGTATTATGCTTGAAGTGGTTGTTGGTTTGAATTAAAGAAGTCCCACAGGATTTTGGTCTGTTCATTCTGGACTATTTTTCTTGTTTGTGGTCCCTCAAGTTCTTGGTTGTGAGTATGTTGTACTTTTTGCATAGATTCCAATTCATCATGGTGGCCTCTTTATTATGTCTTTTCAGATAGTCCATTTGGATAATTTTTCTGCAGCCACAGATTATGTGGCTGATTAACACAGATTAACACAATTATGTATTCCATTGTTTCTTCGGCCTCCTTGCACAGCCGGCACTTGCTGTCTTTCTGGCTCTTGTTTATTTTGGCCTTTATCACATTTGTTTGCAGTGCTTGTTCTTGGACTGCTAATAGAAGGCCTTCTGTTTCTTTAATGTTCCTTTCCTTAGCCATTGCCATATTACTTTGTTATCAGTGTTAATATTCTCTTGAATGTTGTGCAGCTCTTGTCCATGCAGTGCCTTTTTTGCCACCTGTCTCTTCTATTCTTAACCATCTGCACCTTGTAATCCATGTCATCACACTTTATGATGCCTTCTTTGTGAACCTCTTTTAAGTAGGTGTTCTTCTTGACTTCCCCAATACTCTGCCAGGATTTGTTTTTCCTCTTCCTCTCACTGTTTTTCTAGAACAGTGGTCGGGGAACAAGGGTAAAATACCCCACATGGGGTAAAAATGAAATCCCTGGGGGTAATGGATGGTCGACATTGTAATGCACAGTAATGCGCAACCTGTCCATTACCCCCAGGCACTGGCAGAAGGAATGTGCAGAAAGAGGGGAGGACAGAGTCCTGGCTGGAAGATACCAAGCGGTCCCTGGAAGGAGCTCCCCCCCCTCCTCGCAGCCAGGCAAGGAGAGCAGCCCCAGGAGAAGCAGCAGAGTGAGCTCTGTCGCTGTGCCCATCTCAGCCTCCAGCATGGCAGGCAGCGCAGCCTCTGCTCTTCCAGGAGCCCTTGCCTGCCTGTCCTGCCTTCCTCCTATTGCCCCCTGCCACCCTGGAGATGCCCAAGAGAGAGCAGGGCAGCCACAATCCTCCCCAGCAGCTGCTCCAGCGATGTGTCTGCCACCAGGTTAATCCTAATGTTAATGCCACCAGGTTAATCCTAATATGTCTACTCAGAAGTAAGCCCCATTGTGTTCTGTGGGACTTACTCCCAGAAAAGTGCAGGCAGAGACATGATCTGTCTCCAACCACACAACCTCCCCCTTTTCCAGCATCCAGTCTTTCCAAAATGTAATACACAGCCCAAGCCTAACCATGTCTACTCAGAAGTGAGCCCCACTGAGTTCAATGGGGTTTACTCCCAGGAAGGTGTCTTACTCCTAGGAAAGCGTCAGGCCCTTGTGTATAACAGCTTCCCTGCATGATGCCCTGGGCCCTGCCTCCAAGTCCTTTCAAATCAAGGGGATAACGTCGGCATATTTAAGTATATTTTTGGGTAAAGGGAAAAAAGGTCCCCAGCCCCTGTTCTAGAATCATGCCCCGTCCTCCTTCCTTGCATGGTAAATATAATCTATCTACGTCACTTTGTGAGTATAGTGCATGGTTGATGGTCATTATTTTTCAGGTTCTTCTATCCGGCACGCCGGGTTTTGTGGCCCCCCGCTGCTACCGGATCGCTAGTGGCAGAGGGTGGGGAACAGCTGGTTTGGGCGATCCAGCCCGAACCAGCTTGGGCCCACCAGTGGTCTTGTCAGCTCTTTTTCAACATCTTGTATCCAGTCTGCTTTTTTGCTGTAATCCTTTGGGTTCTCCCACAGTTCTTTCCAATATTTTAGGATTTCCTCTTTATTCATTTCTTGGAGAGTTCTTTCTGATTTACCATTTGATATTTTGTAAAAACATTGTTGGTTTGTTTGGAACAGTACATTTTGCTTGTATTGATCAATCTCATATTTTCTTTGCAACTGCTTAAAGAGCCTCTTTCACTGTCATATTCTCCAGGTTATACTTCTTGACCAGGTATCTCCAATTTTTGCATTGTTCAATTTTTTTTTCTTTTTTGTTTAATCTGTTAGCATCTCCTCTCAATTTCTTTATCTTGTTTTCTAGTCTAACTTTCTACTTTCTAAGTTTCTTTTCTAACTTTTTACTATTTCCGCGCTATATATGAGCTGGTTTTTTTTCTTCCAGTGTTGTTGTTTCTGTTGTTTCTACCACTCTGTTTAGTTCTTTTATTCTTTGTGTAAGTTCTTTCTTTGACACAGGCTTCAATTTGGGCAGTCTATGGCATCCCCTTGTTTCCTTCATGTGACTAAGAATCTTTGTTTATAAGACTTGTTCATTTGTCAGTTCATCTCTATTAAGTTCACCTCTATTAAGTGCAGGCGATTGAGCCAACTGTGCAGTTTTCTTCTCTTTGAATACTTTTCAACTACTTTGTTTTCATTTTTGTAATGTCTTCTTGAAATGCCTGTGTGATCTGTGGCAAAACAATGTCTGTGTGTTCGGTGGAAATAATAGCTTCTTGGATTGTTCTTTGAAGTTCTTCTAATTCAACTCCTATAAATATTTTCTTTTCTGTTATAAATCCATGTTGATCAGCTAATCTTTTTCAGAAATATCAGAATCAGGGAATTTCTCTTTCCAAAGTTGGAACATCCTTCTTTGGTAACCTCATTTTGTTGGAATTGACTTTAAGTAGAAGTACATTATTGCTCAATTTTCTTCACACATATATTTTCAACATTGTGGTTGTGAACCATATATTTTCAACACTGTGGTTGTCTTCCAGTAAACCTGCAGTCCCCAGTCCTGGTTGCTCAACTGGAGTTGCTCAACTCCAGTTGCTCAACTGCAGATCCTGAGTACTGTAGCCCATTTTTATCAGGTGCCAGGAAATTCAGCACCTGGCGCAGTCTTTTTTTGACCCAGGTGACAACTGAGCTGGTATAGACTTCGTATTTTTCTTTCTCACCTTATTATGAATGGTTGGGACACTTTTAGTCTGACTTGTCAGCAGAGTCCTGTCTGGTATGCGTGGCTTGGTCCAGCTTAGCCCCCTGCCTCACTGAAGCACACAAGCCCCACCATCACTGCAAGGTAGTGTCCCTTTGGGGCCAGGGGTTGTGATGATGATGATGATGATGATGATGATGATGATGATGATGATCTAAAGAATAATACAAAGTGGATTCTAGTGTCTGTCACAAGCACTGGGATTTATCCTACTGCCTTTATTATGAGGAAATTAGGAGATAATTTCCATCATAGCCTGGAGGGATCAACCCTGAGAAACTATTTCTCAAAACCACGCATCAGAGAACCTAGAGAATGACTAGTGCACAAACTCAAGGTGACCGACCCCACCAGCACTGCATTTTTGATTAGCATGGCCTCAGTTTGTTCTGTTCTTGTCCTGTTTGGAGGACTAACTGAAAGACGGAAAGCTGCAGGACTTTAGTGTGAGTTGATGCAATCTAAATTTACTCAATTCAGAATTTTGATTGTCCTTAGAAGCAAAAATATCAACTTTGGCTGCAAAATGACTGATGCTAAGGTTAATGTTTCCTCTACAAATAGTAGATTATATATTACAGCACTTCAAGCCTAGATAGGGATGCTGCATGAACATCCCAGTGCCTAAGTGTTGAGCATGGCAACTAGGAAGGGAATACAGCTGTAGCCTAAATATATGCAATTTATTTTTATGTGATTTTGTCTCAAAGTGACTGAGGTTGGTGCTTTAAATTGAAAGAGCAGTTAAATTTAAAGAAGTGTTAATGACTTAAAGGCCTACATACATGGCAACGTGGTATGCTATTTAGCTTGTCTTAAAGTTCATGAAGAGCCAACACCAGCCAGCATTTTTGCACAGTAACATGTAGCTTTGGACATAGATGCTAGTAGCCCAGCCCTGAGCAGAAAAGCAGCATTTTCGGACATTCAGGTATCACTTCAACTCTCCTAATGCATGGGTCTCTTGGAACCCTTTCACCCTCAGAAGGAGTGATGTGAAGGAATCGTAAAACATTCACCACCACCTCTATCCAAAATTTTTTTGCGGTGAAGAGTAAAGTTTACCAATCAATTCTGGTGTGTGCTTCTTGCTTCTGTCTCAATGATATACTGATTTGCATCAGAGAAGGGAACTTCGACTGTCTTGCAAGTGCCCCGAGGAGACAAAAAACTCCGACCCCTGGCTCTGTTAGCATGGTGGATGAAGTATTAGGAGGCTAAAGGTATCATAAGGAAGGAAAGCCATTAGTACAAAACAGCCATGCAGGAATGCCTCTGCCTTGATGTATTCAAAGCCAGACTCAGCCAGTACCAAATGAATTGGGCTGGTATATATACAGGTTGTTCCATAAGTTACCATACATAGGAAAAATAAACGTTTTTTGGGAAAATCATTTTTATTCATATAATATGCTCTACATGGCTACCATTGTTTTGAAAACACATTTTGATCAGTGATGGGCCCAGCCTACCGTAACAACTGGTTCTCCGGAAGTCGGCTGGGCCAGGCTAGGCCAGGTCAGGGGGCGGGGCCGAGGTCAGGGGGTGGGGCCAGGGAGAATTTTTTTAAATTAAAAAATTAAAAAAATTTAAGCATGTGGCTTACCCCTGAGTAGACCTGCATAGGATGTGCTCTGAGGCTGCTGCCCTTTCCACTCTGCCCTGGGAGTAAGCCCCATTGACTGGCATGAGGCTTACTTCTGAGTAGACCTGCATAGGATGTGCTCTGAGGCTGCTGTCCTTTCCACTCCACCCTGGAAGTAAGCCCCATTGACTATCATGGGACTTACTTCTGAGTAGTCAGGTTGGGCTCTCAGGCTGCAGTTCCAGCCTCTTTCCTAGGAATAAGTCCCATTGACTATCATGGGTTTCAGTATCTTCAGAGACCAGACCTGTGCAGGTCTACTCAGAAATAAGCCCCATTATAGCCAATGGGGCTTACTCCAAGGAAAGTGTGGATAGGATTTCATCAGCCCAGAGCCCAGACCTGTGCAGGTCTACTCAGAAGAAGCCCTATTATAGTCAATGGGGCTTACTCCAAGGAAAGTGTGGATAGGATTTCATCAGCCCAGAGCCCAGACCTGTGCAGGTCTACTCAGAAGAAGCCCTATTATAGCCAATGGGGCTTACTCCAGGGAAGGTGTGGACAGGGTTTGCAGCATCCTGAGCCCAGAACTGTGCAGGTCTACTCAGAAATAAGCCCTATTATAGCCAATATGCTTACCCCCAGGAAAGTGTAAATAGGTTTGCAGCAGCCACATTTCCTTTCCCTGGCTGTTGGGGCTAGAGCAAACTTAAAAGTGCCCGACCAGCCTCTTTAACTCTTGAACTGCCTCTAGCTGCTGAAGGAGCATCTCTGTCCCCATCTAAGGAGCCCTTTGTAAAGCTCTCCATGCATATGAGAAACCCATCATGCTTTGCAAGCTGCACAAGGAAATAACTTCTGAAAATATTGCTAGAGAACAACTGAAAACTTGCTGGAAATAAGATTTATAATCAAAATAAGATGTTTAGCAAAGACAGGATTCCTGAATAGCTTCAGATAAAGGTTCGGGGCATGAAGAATTTCTTCACTCTGACTTGAAAATATTACAGATAAAGAGACATATATAGTGCTGCAGACCCCTCCCAACTTAGCTGTGAGTGTTTGATATGCTCTGGAATGACTGCAATGCTTTGTCTGAATGAGGTTAATGGGAACAGACTGTATTTTAAAATTAAAAGATAACCTAGGGAGGGTGGAGAGAGCCCTACTCAGAAGGGGAGGGAGTGGAGCTGAACCTCTGGGAAGACAGACCCAGAGGCCCTTTAAGAGAAATTCAAACACACTGGCATGCAATTCAAAGATGATGGCCCCCAATTAACAACCGGTTCGCTAACGTCACCTCCTAATTAACAACCCGATCTACAGATCCGGTGCGAACTGGCCTCAGCCCACCTGTGATTTTGATGCACATCGTCCACTGCTGAAGAAAATGTATAAGCATAGCTGGAGTATCGCTTGTAATAAATAAAACGGTGTTCATTAAAAAAATGAATTGTTTATTTTTCCTATGTAAGGAAACTTATGGGACACCCTATATATTTAGGGTATATGCACTGGTGCCTCACATAAAGAGCTTAATTTGTTCCGGAGGCATGCTCTTTACAGGAAATGCTCTTTAAGTGTAGCGGATTTTCCCATAGGAAACAATGAAAACTCAGATGATTGGTTCCACAACCCAAAAATATTCATATAAAAATATTAACTGTATATAAAAATGATGACAAACTGACTCTTTCCAAAATGATGCAGCCTGACTCTTTCCAAGTTTGCATGAAGTGCAACAGTAGAAGGGCACAGAAGGGTCTACTCAGAATCAAATCCAATCGAATCTACTGGGGCTTACTCACAGGAAAGGAAAAATGCAGGCAGGGAAGGTGGTGGGGGGAAGAGGGTAGTTGTAGCGGGGTCCAGGCAGGGGGACTTCCTTGGGGAGAAGGGGTCTGTTTGAGGTGGGCTGCAGAGAGGGTGTAGGAGGAGTTTTCCCTCCTACCTGATGGAGGTTTGCAGAGGCTGGGCTGAGCACATTTGCTGGCTGCAGGAGGCAGCCATTTTTGTTCCCCCAACTGAAGAGGCTCTTCTGCTCTCACTGCTGGCCTCTTCCCAGATACTGCAGTTGGGGGAGAAAGTCCCGCCTCACTCCCTCAGCCCAGACAATGCAAGGAGGAGGTGAGGGAGCCCAACCAATGGGCACTCGTTATGCAAATCATGCTTGTTAAGAGGGGCAGAATCCCCCCACAAATTTTTCCTCGTTATGTGGAACACTTGCTATTCGAGGCACTCATTATGCAAGGTACCACTGTATATAGCATTGCCTTTTTACCTTTATCAATGATTAAATTGAGTATATGGATGTACATATCCAGGTTATGTTAAACTAACTGGCAAGGAACAACAGCACCGCAATCACAAGGCTAATAAGGCAAAGAATTATAACCCAATCCTACAATGCCAGAATGGCTGCCAGTGGATCAAGTGGGGCAACACTGGACTTTTCACTGGGGATTCTCTTATTAAGCAGATTGGGTAAAGAGAGTAAATGGTTCTTTGGAGACAGCACTTTCCCACCACTGTAGCATTTGGTGTTTGGTTTCTCACAATCTAAAATCTCTTCTGTCTCTCCATTGGTTTTCTGTAGGAGAGATGCCTAAAGTATGCATGATCCCTAAAAGTTCGGGGTCTTGTTCAGGAAAACAATATCGCTATTACTATGACTTTAAAAATCGAAAATGCAAAAGATTCGTTTATAGTGGTTGCGGAGGCAGTGCCAATAATTTCCGTAGCATCTGGGAGTGCAGAAAGGTATGTCAGGTCAAAAAAGGCATGAAAACTACAACTGCCACAATGACAGAACCACCAGGAGGTAAGAAACCCATTTCCTATCCAATGGTATATTTTACTTGGAATACCCAACAGACTGTCTCCTATCAACCCATGCCTATCATATTTTCCACAGAAAATACAGAAGTTGTGATACTCAAAAATTTCATGGAATCTCAGCTGGCCTTGTAAGATACAAAAAATAGACACTGGTATGGTTATGACAGTGGTGGCAAATCTATGACCCATGTGCCGGGGAGGAACTGAGGCCCTGCCTGCTGGCCTGCAGCCATAGTACTGCCAGACATCCCCACCCCAGTGAGTGCAGTGTTCATGCCTAGAGCTCTGGGCATGCACAATGAGCTCCTGGCCCACTGCACATGCCCAGACTTCCGGACATGCGCTTTGGATGCTGGCACACTCAGTTCAGTTCTGCTTAAAAACAGAACCAAACTAAGGGCTTTGTAATGGGCATGAGCACCTCACCATATCATTGATCCCAAGTAGCAGGGCAACCTATGAAGGAAACCTTTACCTTGATTGATAATCCAAAATGGAGTCACAGATTGCTGCCATGGTAGTGCCATTTTGGCCATATGGGGCTTTAGCTGAGAGTACTGAATGGCTTACCTGGCCAGACCACACCCTGTGTAGAAGGAAGCTGTAAAGAAAGATGAATTGGCAGATACTTTTCGTCTTTGTTTTAACCAGAAAGTTTGACATTTTTGTTAATAAGTGTGCATATTGTATCTAATGTCCTAATGTTTCCATGTTGTATATAATGTTTTTGGTCCTGAAATATGTGTAGAAGGAACATGTATGTATGTGTGTGATCATAGTAGTAAGTGTTCCCCCCAGCCATGTACTCGTATACTTAAATAATCTAAACTGAGATTTAGTTTGGTTCCCAGAACCTCCATGGATGTTCATTTGCATGCTATATAAAAGCAGTTGTTTATCATGGTAATGAGGTAGGCAGTAAATCAATATGAATCAAGTTCTCTTTTCAATCGGGGCTTAAATTAGCTTTATTTCAGCTCAGAGGCAGAGGATTCCCCTTGCAAAGCAATTCAGAAGTGATTGTCACCTTCTCTATGATACTGGGGAAGGGGAGGGTCTGTCAAAGTTGAAACAGACCAAAGTTGGAGCTTTTCTGAAGTCTTTCTCAGGAAAGATTAATTGCCTGCCACATTAACATGGTAACCAGGCTGATTTTAAGCCATTAAATGCTTCTTAAACAATCAGCACAATCCTAACCATGAAAGTAAGCCCCACTGCGTTCAATGGTTCTTATTCCCAGGAAAGTGTCGTTAGGATTGCAGCCAATGTTTATCTTTTAATTTAAAGAGTCAGCCTCATTCTCAGTGAGATTTAATTACTGGTAAACAAAACTGCTGATAATTGCTTTATACATGTATTTTCATATATGTCCGTATATTGAGGTTGAGTCCTCACTCTTCCCAAGTAAAAGATTCATTGTGCTTTTGTGACAACCAATGATTTTTAAACTAAAAAAAATTGAGCTGAACATTCGTTCTACACAAATGAGTGCCTGAGAAGAACTTATGTTTTAGAAATTTATTATTTATTATATCAGGGCTGTGGGTGGCGCAAGTGGCTAAGACACTGTGCTTGTTAACCAGCAGGCCAGGGTTCGAGACCCAGGTCAGCCCCACAAGACAGGGTGAGCTCCTGTCCTTAGCCCAGCTCTGTGACGCCAGCTGGATCCAATCGTATTGGCTCTGCCTCTCCATTGGACTAATTCAGTGGCGTGGAGATGGGGGATTTGCTGCTTGCAATCCAACCCAGGTTTTCATGCTTCGCATGCAGCATATGCAGCGCCAAGCACGATACCATAGTCTTCCAAGACTGACGGAGGCCTGCTTATTTGTTATATTTATTACAAGTGGGTACCTCAATATAATGTAGTATATCTGCAATCAAACTACCTTTTATTCTTTTTGTAAGACTGTAAACTCTGCAAACAAAGTTATGATCATCCTTGCAGATTGTGGTGTTTGAGCTACTATCCTAATGTCTCAGAACTGGAGACTTTAGAAACAGAAGGACTGCATCACTATTTTTGTGTGTCAATATTTTTTAATCAAGAAACATAAGTCCACAGTGCGGTCACTCCTTAAAGAAAAGGGGTGAGCCACTCAGACTAGAAATGCTATTGTCATAACAAATAGAAAACAAAATGTGAAGAATTTTCTCCTACAGTACTGGCAATTTAGGCAATGTATGGTAAATGGATAGTACACCAAGGATGAATGCAAACTATTAACACACAAATTAACACACAAATTAAAACACAAAGTAATAAGAATTAATGTCTTAATGTACTGGTTGAATAAACTCTGTATAGTGCTAGATATCTCATTAGGATAGTAACAGAGGCTGCAATCTTAACCTCTTCTTGGGGCAGCATAAGCCCCAAAATAAATTCTGTGCTGACCTGGCAGAGTCACAAAAGTGCCATAAGGCACTTCTGCTCCACTCCCAGGTTTAAACCAGTGCTCATATATGCACCAATATCCGACACCACCACGGGAAGATATGCCAGGTGAATTATGCCAGCCTAAATTAGTTAGGATTATGCCTTCCGCTAAATTATCCAATTTGTCTTTCTGCCCTTCTGTTATCCAGTACAAAATGTGCCAACAAAATGCAGAATCCCTAAAAGTCATGGGCCATGCAAAGAAATCAACGTTAACTTTTACTACGACTTTGAGAATGAGAGATGTGAAACCTTCATTTATGGTGGCTGTGGAGGTAATGAAAATAAATTTCACACTTTGGAAGACTGCAAGAAAACCTGTGAAGGCACACCAGCTGCCCCAGCCAAATCAATGTTACCAGTAGGTAAGGACTGATGCTTTCTTACTATCAGTGGACTGATCCCATAGACCGTGTTTGTAACTGATTTCTGATAAGGCAGAGAGGAAATAGTACGTACTGGCTTGCATTGTAGCAAGGGGTTCAGTTGTCAAATACACGGGAAAAAATCTAATATGTAAAATGCTATTTGATAATCCTGGAGATAGCTCATTAGTACCCAAACTAATGTCACTCCCTTCATCAAATTATATGGGCCTTTTACTAGTTTATATATATAACTGAAATGTCACTCACTGATTCACTCACTCATCAATGCCCAGCCAAAATCGCTGGGCTTTGAAGTGTGAAATTCAGGGAGGGTGTTCCTTCTGTGACATCAACAGAAGAACCAATGTTGAGAAATTTAACCTTTATTGTGCTGAAAAGGGGTGCAAAGTGTTTTTGTCCTATACTTAACATAGAAGACTGACCAACATCCAGCCAATTTGGTGCTCGGTGCCTGTTGCACCGGGAGAGGGATGTTGTTCAGAGGGAGGGGTTGCACTGGGGAGGATGCTGCGCATGGGGGTTTTGTGCATAGGGAATTGATGAGCATGGGGGTTTGATGTGCATGGGGGTTGATGCGCATGGGGAGATGATGTGCATTGGGGATATTGCACATGGGGGTTGATGCACATGGGGGATTGATGTGCATGGGGGTTGATGTCCATGGGGTGATGATGTGCATGGGGGAATGGTGCACATGGGGGGATGATGCACATGGGGAGATGATGCGCATGGGGGTTTGATGAGCATGGGGGTTGTTGCTCATGGGGATGTTGCTTGTAAGGAGATGATGTGCATGGGGTGGATGTGCATGGGGATTGATGTGCATGGGAGGGGTTCATACGCAGAGGGGGGATGGTGTACTACGCAGACAGGGGAATTTTACTCCTGCAGCACGGATAAGTTTTCACTAGTCTATATATATAAAACTGAAAAGTCACTGACTGACTGACTCATCAACAGCCAGTCAAAACCGCTGGACACAGAAGTGTGAAATTTGGGCAGGGTGTTCTTTCCATGATGGAGGCACCCACTAAGAACTGGTTTTTGGAAATTCCAACCAGAAGGTGATGAAAAGGGGTGCAACAGTTTTTCCTCCATCTACACTGAAGAATCCCTGACTGAGGGATGCTCTGCCCCAACCTCCTGGACCTAGAAGCATTAAATTCGGGGAGAGTGTTCCTTCTGTGATATCAACATCAACCAAGAACTGATGTTGAGAAATTTCACCCTTAAGGGGTTGAAAAGGGTCCAGTGTGTTTTTGTCCTATGCTTAACATTGAAGACTGACTGATCAACATCCAGCCAATTTTGTACCCGGTGACTGATGCACTGGGAGGGATTGTGCGCATGGGGGGATGGTCTAGGACTGGACTTCCAAGGTGAAATAACATGTCTTCAAACACCTGAGGCAGAAGCTTATGCTCCACTTTAAGCTGAGCCCAATATTCTAGGATCTAAAAGGAATACAATGGACAATTGCATCACATCTAAGAAGCTGCCTTCAGGGACTAATTTTAAAAGAACTTTTAGACATTGCCCTTGAAATGGTGCTGCTTGACAGGACTGCATATTTATGAGAATCCTAAGGGGTTCCAGGATCTAGGCAGGGACAAGAAAACTCTTTGAAGACATTCCAGAGGGTTTTTTTCTTAAAGACACTGTTCCCTGGATGGTGCCCTGAATAGATGTCATCCAGGCATGGGTCAACAATGATTTCCTGTTGACACCGATGAGCCACAATATCCACCAAAGGCTTGGTAGAGACCTTGGGAATGATGCCAATCTGAATGTGAGTGCTCCAAATTAAAACTGTTGTCCAATAAACAATTAAGATAGCAATTGTGCCTTCCTACCCCTGATTAGAATAGGGGAGCCAGAACTGATTTGATATGCTTCATGTGGACTGTGTGATATGATGGTAGACTATGAAACAGTTGACACGAGTCCCAGATAAGCTATATTGGCCCTTATTATTATCGTTATTATATATGATTTTATTCATAATGCATAAAACACACTCACTTGTAAATTAACAATCACAAAAGTTAAAACATTGACTGGCACCAAGGGTTGATACGGGATGCTTCCAGTATCCTAGGAATCAACCAGGTATCTTTTTAAAATGTATGTTGTTCCAAGTAGCACAGTTGTTTGCTGTTCTGCTGGTGTTATTGTAGGAAGCTACAGTTTCTTGATATGTTTTGTGAAGTTTTTGGACATTGTGCCAAGTGCCCTGATGACAATGAGTACCACTGTGATATGTTTCATCCACAATGGTGTGATTTCAATGGCCAGGTCTCAATATTTTGTAAGTTTTTCCAATTCTTTATCTTCAACTCTAGCATCTCCTGGTATGCGATATAGATAAATTGCATGGTTCAATTTTCTACAGCTATTATATCTGGTATATTGTATTCCAGATGTTGGTCCGTCTATATTCGAAAGTCCCTCAAGCTCTTGACCTTCTTGTTTTTGTCAACTTTCTCCACTTCATGTTCCCATGATTTTTCTGATACAGCCTGGGTCTGACTGGGGAGGAGGCATATTGATGCTAGGCCAGTCAGGGAGACTCCAAAGAGCCCCTCACCTCAGGAGGATCCCAGTTCACAGGACTGACACCCTCATGGCTGAACCACCCAAGGAGATCCCATTTTACATCACGTTTGGTCCTGATGGAGACAAAGTAATGTTCAGTAATACTCTGTATAGCAATGGTACTCAAGCTGGGAAGTCACAACCCCCCATTTGTATAAAGCAGGGGTGTCCAAATATTTTGGCAGGAGGCATCATCTTACACTTTGTCAGAGGCTAGAAAACTTATTTACCAAGGGTGGGCAGATGCTGGTTCGGGCCTACTCGCTCGAACTGGATCTTCCCTTTTCCCTGCTGCTGGTGAACCACCAGCAGCAGGGAAAGGAAAAAGAGGGCGGACCAGTTCGCGCCAGCTGCCATCTTTTTTCCACCACCCTGTGTCTCCTCCTCCTAGAGAAGATGCACAGGGCGCGCGCCTGAGTCGGCGCACGCGATGTGCGCCTCCTCCAGCAGGAGGAGACGACTGTGTCTCCTGGGGTCAGCGTGTGTGTAGTGTGTCTCCTCCAGTTGGAGGTCGGCGCGTGTGTATTGTGTCTCCTCCAACTGGAGGAGACGCACTGCGCATGCGCTGGAGGTTGGTGCATGCGCAGTGCGCCGGAGTTGGGATCCGCCACTAGCCCCGCCCCCGGCCCGCCCCCTGACCCCGGCCCCACCACTGACCCCGCTTCCCCAACTTCCGGCGAACCGGATCTTGGGGGAGGCGAACCGGATCTTGGGGGAGGAACTGTTTACATTTCAAATTTGAATAAATACACACAAATTTACATATAATGTATTAGAGAGCATAATAAGGCATGCTCAAGTGCCAGATAGAGGGGTCTTGCTGAAAACACATCTGACGCCTGGGTCGGGATTTGGATACCCCTGGTGTAAAGGCAAGGTGACCATGCCTATACCTTTAACCATTGCATAAAAGTGGGAATTTAGGTAGGTTTAGCTCAACATGGAAGGATCTAAAATGCAGCACCTGCCAAAATTACCTCTTCTATGAAATGCTTAAAGGTAGGGTCACACTGTCATCCATTGTACATGGTCCCCCTTGTTAAGGTTCTCTGGTTCCTTTAAGGGGCAGAGGAAAGGGCAAGGGCAATCCCTTTCTCCCGCCTCCCCCTTAGTGATGCTATCCTGGGGATTGTTTCACTGGCCTCTTCCCTCCCCCTGCAAATACTTTCTTAGGGAGTACGTTTCCCTAAAATGTTGAATTACACTGCTGTACAGCACTGGGAGAGCATCAGCAGGCCACCATTGAATTTAGTCAAAATTCCAGCTGATCTCAGTTAAACAGAAAGCAGCAATATTAGGCAATTAGAAAGCAACAAAACATAAAGATTATATATATGGAGAGAGATATAAATCCACTTTATCCATAGGCACTAGAAGCCCACCAAAACAAAAAAATGCTGAAACCTCAGGAGTCTTTAGAATAGGTGATCAAACAACACCAAGGAGTTTAAAACTTTATGTAAAACTAGCTGAACTTACTTGTCACTGCAGGAGTAAAATGTAAAAAATATCACCGGGCACGTCTAGGCACAGGCATGTCTAGGCACAGACACTGATTGGCACTTGGCATCAGTGGACACTAGAGGGCACCGACAGCCACCAGAGGGTATTGGCAGCCACCATTGGGCTGCAGTCACCTGGTGCCAGGCACCAGTGTGCACCAGCATTGGGCACTGGTGGGCACCAACCACCACCAGCAGGCATCGTGAACCAGTGGATAGTGGCACCCACACTGAGCACCAGAGCACACCACAGCCACCAGTGGGTTGCAGGCAGTGGGCACCAGTAGGCACACGTGGGTACTAGCGGCAGGCACCAGCAGGCACTGTGCAATGCTGGGCACTATGTACTAGCAGGCACCAGCAGCCACTGGACATCAGGCACTGTTGTGCACCAGCAGCCAACAATGGGCAAAGACTGGCAGACACTAGCAGGTACTGGGCACCAGGCACCGCGAGCACTGTATATTGGGCACCAGGCATTAAACACTGGGTTTCCCAGGCACCAATCACCCTGGGTTCCAGGCAACAAGCAGCGGACACTGGGCACCCAGACATGGGGACAAAGCATCAGACACTGGGCACTGGGCTTAGGGGCATCAAGCACTGTGGGCACCAGAAGTTGGAAACCTGGCATTGGATGCCAGGTACCAGACACTGGGCACTGGCTGGTGGGTAACAGATATCAGGCACAGGGCATTATGCCCCTTGCCATGAGACCCTGCATCACAGAAAGAATATGTTCCCCAAATTTCATGTTTGTAGATCCAAGGGTTTGAGCTGGGTGGTGATGAGTCAAATGCTAAGTGTGGGATGAAAATGCATTGCACCCTTTTTCACTCCCTCAGTGTTTAAATTTCTAAAAATTGGTTTTTAATGGGTGCCTAAATCATGCTTCTAGGTCTGGTGATTTTGGCTGGGCATTGATGAGTCAGTCAGTGAGTGATTCTTCAGTTTATTTATACAGTGGTACCTTGTAAGACAAATAACTTGTAAGAAGAACACTTTGTAAGACAAACTAAAATTTCTAAGGAATTCTACTTTGTAAGACAAACAGTGCCTTGTAGTTTTGGCAGAGTTTCGCAAACAGTTTTACAAGGAAAATTTGTTGTAAAACAAATTGATGGATCTGCATTGTGAGCTACAGCAAGAGGTTATGGAGGAGATCTCATCTGCAGAGGTGGAGGAGGAGAATAAAGAGCAGGAATCCCTCACATCAAGGACCTTTGTAAACATTGGGAAATTGTGCAAAATTTTGTAGAAATGCACCATCCAAATAAAGCTGTAGCCGTGTGTGAGCTATGAATCAGTTTAATGACAATGTAATATCACATTTCCATGAAATCCTCAAAAGGAGACAAAAGCAAATATCATTAGATAGGTTCTTTGTTAAGGTTGCTCAAAAAGACACCAGTGACGCTTTTAGTGAAAATTAGTCATCCTTGGCCATAAAGATTTTTCTTTTCTGTTTTACTGTATAGTATATTACAGTGTTTTATTAATATTACAGTAATTGTGTTCTGGGCTGTGGGTGGCGCAAGTGGCTAAGACACTGTGCTTGTTAACCAGCAGGCCAGGGTTCGAGACCTGGGTTGGCCCCACAAGACAGGGTGAGCTCCTTTCCTTAGCCCAGCTCTGCGACGCCAGCTGGATCCAATCGTATTGGCTCTGCCTTCCCATTGGACTAATTTAGTGGTGTGGAGAAGGGGGATTTGCTGCTTGGGTAACAGCCTATCCTCCATAACAATCTAACCCAGGCTTTCGTGCTTCGCATGCACCGTATGCAGCACCGAGCACGATACCATAGTCTTCCAAGACTGACGGAGGCCTGCTTTTGTGTTCTGTATTATATTACAGTGTTTTGAATTCGATTACAGTGTTTTCTCATCATTTTTACATACAGTTAATATTTTTATATGAATATTTTTGAGTTGTGGAACCAATCATCTGAGTTTCCATTCTTTCCTATGGGAAAACCTGCTTTGTAAGAAGAATGCTTTGTAAGACAAACATGCTTCTGGAACAAATTATGTTCTTCTTACAAGGCACCACTGTATATATAAAACCGCAGGCCTAGAAGTGTGAAATTTGGGGAGGATGTTCATTCTATGATGGATGCACCCACTAAGAACTGGTTTTCAGAAATTCCCACCGGAAGGGGGTGATAAAGGCCAAAACGCATTTTCCTCACTATACTTTACATTGAAGAATCCCTGACTGATGGACGCTCTGCCCCAAGCCCCGGACCTAGAAGCATGAAATTTGGGGAGGATGTTCCTTCTGTGACACCAACACCCACCATGACCTGATTTTTAGAAATGTAACCCCTAATGGTCTGAAAAAGGGTGCAACACATTTTCGGCCTTATACATAACATTGAAGACTGCTCAACATCCAGCTAATGCACTGGAATGGAGGGTGCACAGATGATGATGGTGTGCATGGAGGGTGGTGTGCAAGGGATAGTGGTGTACCTTGAGGGAGGTGCGCGTTGGTGGTAGTGCAAATGGGGGGTTATTGTGCTGGTTCTTAGTGGTTCCCTCCATCACGGAAAGAACACCCTCCCCAAATTTCATGCTTCTAGGCCTGGCGGTTTTGGCTGAGCGTTGATGAGTCAGTGACTTTTCAATTTTATACCTTTGTCAGTGATTAAACTGAGTACATGGACGTACATATCCAGGTTATGTTAAACTAACAGACAAGTGGCAAGGCACAATAGCATTGCATTCAGAAGGCTAATTAGGCAAAGAATTACAGCACAATTCTACAATGCCAGAATGGCTGCCAGGGGATCATGAGGGGCAACACTGGACTTTTCACTGGGGATTATCTTATTAAGTAGACCGGGTAATGAGTGTAATTGGCTTTTTGGAGACAGCACTTAACAAATCTCCCACCACTGTAGTATCTGTTGTTTGGTTTCTCACAGTCTAAAAGGAGACTCTCTTCTGTCTCTCCATTGATTTTCTCTAGGAGAGATGCCTTACGTATGCATGATCCCTAAAAGTTCTGGATCTTGTTCAGAAAAACAACACCGCTATTACTATGACCTTAAGAATCGAGACTGCAAAAGATTTGTTTACAGTGGTTGCGGAGGCAGTGCCAATAATTTCCGTAGCATCCAGGAATGCTGGAAGGTATGTCAGCTCAGAATAGACATGAAAGCTACAACTGCCACAATAACAGAACCGCCAAGAGGTAAGAAACCCATTTCCTATCCAACAGGAAGGAATATTTTACTTGGAATACCCAACTTACTACTATTTTGCATAGTGGTTCTCTAATTTGGTCGGGTGGATAGGGAGAATGACTGTCTCTAATCAACCCATGCCTATCATATTTTCCAGCATCTGCTTCTCAAGTGTGTTTCACAGTCTTAAAACAGCCTTTTCGGTTTTCACTTGGTTTTCTCTAGAAAATGTGCGTGAAATATGCAAGATTCCAAAAGACCAAGGGACATGCAAGGGAATCCATGTTCACTTTTACTATAACTATGAAAGAGGTCAATGTGAAATATTCTTGTATAGTGGCTGTGGAGGCAATGCAAATAATTTTCCTAACTATGAGGATTGTATGAAGACATGTAAAGTAGGCACAGGAATAAAATCTCCATCTACCATGACAGGAATAAAAGCACCACCGATACCACCAAATGGTAAGAAACACATTTCACATCCAAGAGGAAACAAACTTTTAATGTAAACTCTGGGCTCCTTGGGTTTTACATAATGAGGGAACAATCCTAACCAATGAAGCCAGCACCACCCACCTATCTTCCCATTCCTGCAATGGGATGGAATGGTGCATGTCTGTGCACAGGACTAAACCCTCAGACATGGCGCAGAAATGACATATGACACTTTGCAATACCCTGAGGCCAACACGGGACTTGTGCCAGAAGATGTGCCAGAGTAACAAGAGGTTAGGATTGCGCTGTGTTACTGTTACTTATTGTGGTTGAAGAGCAACTAATTCTGTTGAGAACGTATATAGCATCTCTTCCACATATGTAAAATCTTTCCCACCAGCTGTTTCTGGAGTGCATCTGATTTCTTAAAGATTCTAAAAGAATCTCTTCCATCTTCCTTGGATTTCGCTAGCAAATGTACCTTACCGATGCCGAATCCTTAAAGATGATGGACCTTGCTCAGGAAACTACCTTCGCTATTTCTATGACACTGAAGATTCAGAATGCAAAACATTCCTTTATGGCGGTTGTGGAGGAAATAGCAATAATTTCCCAACTGTCGAGGAGTGCACAGAGACATGTACTGTCGAAACAGGAACAAAAGGTCCAGCAACTGCCAAGACCACAACAATATCAAGAATACCATTGAATTGTAAGAAACACACTTCACAGAAGAGGAAAAAACATTTTAGTGTGAATTCTGGGCTCCTTGGGCTTTTACATGGGTGTAATCCTAACCAGTTTACATCAACACCACTCACCTATTGTACATTCCTGCAGTGGCATGTGGATGCTGGTGAATGTCTGTGCATAGGCACAGCCCCTCCCCAACATCACGCAGAAGTGTCTTACGGAACTTTTGTGACACCCCAAGGCTAGCATGTGTTTTGTGTTGAGTGTTGTGCCAGACTAATGAGTTAGGATTGCAGTGGTCCTACATTTTTTAAATAGTAATAGTATTAAGACCTTTATTGGCATACAAGGAATAATACATTATTTCAGCTTCTTTAATAAAATAAAGTTTACACATTTTTAAGGATAGTTTATCTCTCTTGATTTATCTTAAAAATAGAATTTAAAAAGATAGCGACCTTATTAATTAAAATAGGATCAGACGATGTCAACAAATTTCTCAATTTCGTTAAATCCGTAGCTTCAGAAAAAGTACACTTAATTGAATCCAAGAATTTATTCCTGGCTTCCAAGTGATGAGGATATTGGAAGAAAGAATGTTCTAATGTCTCTATTAAATTCCTATTACAGTCACATACTCTGTTCATCAACGGGGTGCCATTGAATCTGCCCCTTATTATCGCAGAAGGAATTCCATTACAATGGGCCAAAGTAAAAGCCCTTCTAAGTTGAGGATTTTCAATTATCTCAAAGTATGCTGGGATTTATTCAATAGTAAGAGGTATTTGGAAGTACAAGGGCGAGCAGAGTTTATTTGCTGCATTCATCAGTTCTTGCTGTTCGATATCGAGCAATCTGTTTTTCATGAGCTGAGAGGCCTCATTTTGAGAAGTTGCAATGTGTTTCTCTTACAGAACAATCCAGAGTTAGTGCAGTCAGAAGGGCCCTGGCTGGGCTGCCCCAAGAAGGCTGTATCCACAGCAGAAAGTTATGATGAATCCTGAGAATGAAGAAGACTGGGATGCCATAGCTGCTCCAGAGCATGCTCAGTTGGCACCAAGTTAGTGGCACCTGGGGATGCAAGGGGCATGTTGGAGTGCCCTCCTATATTAGGTTAGTGGGCTGCCTTGGTTGTGCCATATCCTGAGGTTGTGAGGCAGGGGTTGCAGATAGGCTGACCAAGATTTTTTGTCAACACTGCCATTCTTTCTCTGCCTTATTATGGACCCTGATGAGTCTACTCAGATTTATAACTGCTCCTAAGACGGTATAACTCTGAGGAACTGGAAGAGGGGATTTTTGCCCTTGAATCAGGCTGTGGATACAGCCTGACTGCTGTTCTATGCAATGCTGAACGTGCCCTCGACATACCTCATAGCAGTTGCATATGGCAGCCCAGGTACATCTGTTCTGGAGCAGCCTATGTTGGCATAAATGGGCTGCCCCATCTTGGAATTTGGCCACCCCAGTGATAGATAAGTAAGCCCAAGTGCACTTCTGGATTGCAGCCTTTGTTACCAATGTGGATGAAGATCATAAGCAATTTTGTTGAGATTGTACATAGCACCTCTTCCACCTATTTAACATCTTTCCCAGCAGCTGTTACTGGGGTACATCTGATTTCTTAAAGATTCTAAAAGAATATCTTCCATCTCCCTTTTGTTTTCTCTAGAAAATGTACCTTACTCATGCCAAATCCCTAAAGATCATGGGCCTTGTTCAGAAAACCACCTTCGCTATTTCTATGACATTGAAGATTCAGAATGCAAAACATTCCTTTATGGCGGTTGTGGAGGCAATGGCAATAATTTCCCAACTATCAAGGAGTGCACGGAGATATGTATGGTTGAACCAGGAACTAAAGCTCCAGCTACTATCAAGACCACAAGTCTACTACCTAGTGGTAAGAAATACATTTCATGCAATATTTCATGCAAATGCAATTCTAGGCTGCATTAAGAGGACTGTAACTTCCATGTCACAAAACGTTATAGTTCCTTTTTATTCTGCATTGGTTAGATCTCCCCTTGATTACTGTGTTCAATTCTGGATATCTCACTTTAAGAAAAATGCAGCCAAACTGGAGCAAATCCAGAGGAGAGCGACAAGAATGATCAGTGGGATGGAAGGGAAGCCCTACGAGGAAAGGTTGGGGGAACTTTGGATGTTCAGCCTGGAGAAGAGAAGGCTGAGAGGAGACCTGATCGCCCTCTTCAGATACGTAAAGTAGGCCTCCGTCAGTATTGAAAGACTATGGTATCGTGCTCGGTGCTGCATATGCTGCATGCAAAGCACGAAAGCCTGGGTTAGATTGTTATGGAGGATAGGCTGTTACCCAAGCAGCAAATCCCCCTCTTGTGATTTGGAAGCTAATGCTCTTAATGCAGTCCTGTTAATGCAGCATAAAATGGCATTTGCTTTCTTTGCAGACACATCACACTGCTGACTCATGTTCAGCTTGTGATCCACGGCGACTCCAAGATCCCGCTTACCTGTTGTGCTGCCCAGTCAAGTATCCCCCATTTTATACCTTTATTTTTGGTTTTTATTTCCTAAGTGCAGAACCTTGCACTTCTCCCTGTTGAAATTCACTCTATTTGTTACAGCCCAGTATTCCAGTTTGTCCAGATCCTGCTGGAGATTTCTCCTGTCTTCTGTTGTGTTTGCTGCTCCTCCCAGCTTGTTGTCATCCGCAAATTTGATCAGGCTCCCCCGTATCCCTTCCTCCAAGTCATTAATGAAAATGTTAAAGAGAACTGGGCCCAAGACAGAGCCTTGGGGTACCCCACTTAAAACCGACCTCCAGGTTGACACAGAACCATTTACTAAAACCCTTTGTGTGAGGTTGTTGAGCCAGTTGCAGATCCACCTAACAATTGCCTAGTATAGCCCATATTTTTCCAACTTCACAATTAAGATGTCATGTGGGACCTTGTCAAATGCTTTGCTGAAGTCAAGATAAATGACATCCACAGCATTGCCACTGTCCAGTAAGCTTGTAACCCGATCAAAAAAGGAGATCCGATTTGTCTGGCAAGATTTATTCTTGGTAAATCCATGCTGGGTTGTTTTGATCACCGAGTACTTGTCTAGATGTGCACAAATTGTGTGTTTTATGATTTGTTCTAATATCTTGCCCGGGATTGAAGTTAAACTGACTGGTCTATAATTTCCCAGGTCTTCTTTTTTCCCCTTCTTAAAGATTGGGACTACATTTGCCCTCTTCCAGTCCATGGCACTTTTCCACTCCTCAAGGATTTCTCAAAGATGATTGACAGAGGCTCTGCAAGGACATCTGCCAGTTCCTTAAGAACTCGAGGATGCAGCTCATCTGGTCCAAATGGCTTGAATTCATTTAGGCCAGTTAAGTGGTTTCGAACCAGTTCTCTGTCAATCATAATCTGCTGTTCTGCACCATCCATGTTTTCATTACCTCTTTGGGGATGCAAGAACATCCCCACATTAGCCAATGATCCCGCACCCCCATTTGCACAGCCCTCCTTCCGAGAATAGACAGACACAAAGTAGGAGTTGAGCAGCTCTGCCTTCTCCTGGTTTCCAGACACCTGCTGTCCATCTTTGTCCAGGAGCCGCCCCACCCCCTCGTCTCTCCTCCTGTTCCTTTGGGCATATCTAAAGAAGCTCTTTTTGTTATATTTATATGAATTATATGAAAATGTCATTTTTATATGAATATTTTTTGGGTTGTGGAACCAATTGTCTGAGTTTCCATTATTTCCTATGGGAAAATCCGCTTCACTTAAAGAGTGTTTCAATTAAAGAGCATGCCTCCGGAATGAATTAAGCTCTTTATGTGAGGCACCACTGTATTAGGTTAGTGGACTGCCTTCGTTGTGCCATATCCTGAGGTTGTGAGGCAGGGGTTGCAGATAGGCTGACCAAGATTTTTTGTAAAAATTCTTACTCTGCCTTGTTATGGACCCCCAGAGATCTATTCAGATTTATAACTGCTCCTGAGATGGTATAATTCTGAGGAGCTGGAAGAGAGAATTTCTGTCCTTGAATCAGCTAATGGTCTGTTCTAGGCAATGCTGAACATGCCCTCAACATGCCTCTCCTGAACTGCCTATGCTGGGACACAAAGGGCAGCCCAGGTCCATCTGTTTTGAGGCATCCTATGTTGACATAGAGCACAATCCTAACCAGGTCTACTCAAACGTAAGCCCCATTGTGTTCAAAAGATCTTACTCCCAGGAAAGTGTCTTTAGGATTGAAGCCAAAGGCTCCCTCAAGCCTTTTCTGGTTTGATGCAGCCCGATCTTGGATTTTGGCCAGTTATAGATAAGATAGCCCAAGTGCATTTCAGGATTGCAGCCTTAGTTAGCAATGTGGATGAAGAGCATAATGTACATAGCATCTCTTCCACCTATTTAACATCTTTCCCCACAGTGGTTACTAGGGTGCATCTGATTTCTTAAAAGTTTCTAAAAGAATATCTTCCATCTCCCTTGGTTTTCTCTAGAAAATCTACCATTCCCATGCGGAAACCCTAAACAACATGGACCTTGTTCACAAAACCACCTTCGTTATTTCTATGACACTGAAGATTCAGAATGCAAAACATTCCTTTATGGAGGTTGTGGAGGCAATGACAATAATTTCCCAACTATCAAGGAGTGCAAGGCGAAATGTGCGGTCAAACCACGAACAAAAGCTCCAGCAACTATCAAGACCACAAGAACATTACCAGATGGTAAGAAACTCATTTCATGCAATAGATAGAAACATTTTAGTGTTAATTTTGGGCTCTATGAGCTTTTACATAGTGAGGGTGCAATCCTAACCAATTTAGCTCATCACCACTCACCTATCTCTACATTCCTGCAATGACATGGGGAGGCCTATGCATGTCTGTGCATAGGCATTACTCCCCATCCTCGATATGGTGCAGAAGTTTCTTACCTTTCATGGGCTGCCCCAAGGAGGCCGTATCCACAGCAAAAAGGTAATGCTGAATCATGAGAATGAGGAAGCCTGGGATGCCATAGCTGCTCCAGAGCAAGCTCAGTAGGCACCAAGTTAGTGACACCTGGAGAGGGCTTCCTCCCAGGGAGCCCCTTTCTGATCACACTGAGCAAGCAACAGCTGTGGTGCCTGCTTTATAAGGAGTCACTGACAACCAGTCATAGCTGCAGCATGAGACTGCGGTACACTTTACAGTGGATGCAAGGGGCTTATTGGAGGGGCCTGCTATATTACGTTAGTGGGCTGCCTTGGTTGTGCCGTATCCTGAGGTTGTGAGGCAGGGGTTTCAGATAGGCTGACCAAGATTTTTTGGAAACACTGCAATTCTTACTGTGCCTTATTATGGACCCATAGAGGTCTATTCAGATTTATAACTGCTCCTGAGGTGGTATAACTCTGAGAAGGCATCCAATTTCTTAAAAATTCTAATAGAATATCTTGCATCTCCCTTGGTTTTCTCTAGAAAATCTACCGTTGCAATGCAGACTCCCTAAAGCTCATGGGCCTTGTTCACAAAGCCACCTTCGTTATTTCTATGACACTGAAGATTCAGAATGCAAAACATTCCTTTATGGCGGTTGTGGAGGCAATGACAATAATTTCCCAACTATCAAGGAGTGCAAGGCAACATGTACAACTGAACCAGGAACAAAAGCTCCAGCAACTATCAAGACCACAAGACCACCACTAAATGGTAAGAAACACATTTCATGCAATAGGTAGAAACATTTAAGTCTGAGGAGTAAAACATTTCAGGATTGCAGCCGTAGTTAGTCATGTGGATGAAGAGCATAAGTAATTCTGTTGACAATGTACACAGCATCTCTACCACATATTTAACATCTCCCTTGGTTTCCTATAGAAAATCTACCATTCCCATGCGGAATCCCTAAACAACATAGATAGAAACATTTTAGTGTTAATTTTGGGCTCAATGTGCTTTTACATAGTGAGGGTGCAATCCTAACCAATTTAGCTCATCACCACTCACCTATCTCTACATTCCTGCAATGACATGGGGAGGCCTATGCATGTCTGTGCATAGGCATTACTCCCCATCCTCGATATGGTGCAGAAGTTTCTTACTGTACTTTTGCAACACCCAGAGACCAGCATTTGTCTTGTGCTGGGAGTTGAGCCAGCCTAACAAGGTGTTAGGATTGCGCTGCGTTTCTCTTAGTTAGCAATGTGTTGAAGAGCATAAGTAATTCTGCTGAGAAAATACATAGCATCTCTTCCACCTTTTTAACATCTTTCCCAGCAGCAGTTACTGAGGTGCATTTGATTTATCTTTCATCTCCTTTGATTTTCTCTAGAAAATCTACCTTTCCAATGCAGATTCCCTAAAGATCAAGGACCTTGTTCAGAAAACCACCTACGCTATTTTTATGACATTGAAGATTCAGAATGCAAAACATTCCTTTATGGCGGTTGTGGAGGCAATGGCAATAATTTTCCAACTGTCAAGGTGTGCACGGAGACGTGTACGGTTAAGCCCGGAACTAAAGGGCCACCAATCGTCAGGACCACAAGACTACCACCAAATGGTAAGAAGCACATTTCACGCAAGAGGAAAAAACATTTTAGTGTGAATTCTGGGCTCTGTGGGCTTTTACATAATGAGGTTGCAATCCTAACCAATTTAGTCCAGCACCAGTCACCTATCTTTACGTTCCTGCAAAGGCTTGGGGTGCTGGTGCATGTCTGTCCACCGGCATTGCTCCCCCAGACATGATGCGGAAGTGTCTTACAGCATTTTTTTGACACTCTAAGGCCAGCACAGGAGTGCTGTGCCAGAAGTTGTGCCAGAAGTTGTGCCAGCATAACTCTGGGTTATGATTGCGCTATGTTTCTCTTACTTAGCACAAGCAATTCTGTTGAGAAGGTATATAGCATCTCTTCCACATTTCATGTGCAAGAGGAAAAATACAGGTTGGGGACTGCATTCCATGGAGAATGATGGTTCTGGACAGTTTCCTGAGAACTCTGGGGGACTTTCTTGTTGTAAGAACTGGCGACGTACCTGGCTCCCTGGTTGATCTCTGGAATACAGAGATGACCAGGGCCCTAAATGCAGTGGTGTCACAAGGGGGTGTGGCCTGCACCATGTGACGCACCCAAGGGAATGACACATACTATGGGGGCTGTGGGATCATCAGAAAGCAACTACGCGATGTGCACAGTACCCTCTCAAGATAAATGTCATTGAATTCATCTTGGAGAGATGAGGCCAGCACCACTCATCTATCTTCACGTTCCTGCATTGATATGATCAGGTTGGTCAGTGGTGGGCCCGGCCTGGCCCAAGAACCGGTTCCCCGGAAGTGGGTGGGGCCAATACAGGTCAGGGGCGGGGCCACAGTCAGGGGCGGGGCTGGGGAGGTTTTTAATTTAAAAGATTTTTTAAAAAATTTTAAAAATTAAAATTGGTCAGGATTGGGCTCTCAGGCTGCAGTGCCAACCACACTTTCCTGTCATGGGACTTACCTCTGAGTAGTCATGCATAGGATTGGGCTCTCAGGCTGCACCCTGTCCACACTTTCCTGGGAGTAAGACCCAGTGACTGTAATGGGATCTACTTTTGAGTAGACCTACCCAGCCTTGCTCCCTGAGGATGCACCCTGTCCACACTTTCCTGGGAGAAAGACCCAGTGACTGTAATGGGATCTACTTCTGAATAGACCTACCTAGCATTGCTCCCTGAGGATGCACCCTGTCCACACTTTCCTGGGAGTAAGACCCATTGAGCACAGTAGGGCTTACTTTTGAGTAGACATGGTTAGGATTGTAGTCACCAGGCTAAGACAAGAGATCTATCTGGAAAGGAAGCAGGAATCATAAAAACACTTTCCTGGGAGTAAGTCCCATTGAGTCTCATGGGACTTACTTCTGAGTAGTCATCATAGGATTGGGCTCTCAGGCTGCAGTCCCAGCCGCATTTTCTTGGGAGTAAGCCTTTCCTTTAGGCGCCCTGAGGAGCGCACACGGGAGCCTCTGAGCCCTCCCAGCCGGCAGGGGAAGGCTTCAGGGCACTCTGAGGAGCGCACACAGGCGCCTCTGAGCCCCCCAAGCCAGCAGGGGAAGGCTTCAGGCGCGCCGAACCGGTCCGCATGGTTTGCCAGCGGCGGGGGGATTGGAAGATCCGGTCCCCCAGAACCGGACAGAACTGGCCTGGGCCCACCTGTGAGGTTGGTGCAAATCTATGCACCGGCATTGCCGCCCCTGACATGGTGCAGAAGTGTCTTACAGAACTTTTGCAAAACCCCTAGGCCAGCATGGGATTGCACTTGTAGTTGTGCCAGCCTAACAAGAGGTTCGGATTGTGCTGTATTTCTTTTACAGAACAATCCAGCGTTATGGTAGTCAGAAGATCCCTAGCAAGTAGGCTGTATCCACAGCAAAGGTAATGCTGAATCATGAGAATGAGGAAGTCTGGGATGCCACAGCTGCTCTAGAGCATGCTCAGTAGGCACCATGTTAGTGGCACCTGTGGAGGACTTGCTCCCAGGGAGCCCCCTTCTGATCACATTGAGCAAGGTACAACTGTGGTGCTTGCCTTATAAGGAGTCACTGAAAACCAGTCACAGCTGCAGCATGAGACTGCACTACAATTCACAGTGGATGCAAGGGGCTTGTTGGAGGGGCCTGCTATATTAGGTTAGTGGGCTGCCTTGGTTGTGCCATATCCTGAGGTTGTGAGGCAGGGGTTGCAGATAGGCTGACCAAGATTTTTTGGAAACACTGCCATTCTTTCTCTGCCTTATTATGGACCCATAGAGGTCTATTCAGATTTATAACTGCTCCTGAGGTGGTATAACTCTGAGAAGGCATCCAGTTTCTTAAAAATTCTAATAGAATATCTTGCATCTCTCTTGGTTTTCTCTAGAAAATCTACCGTTGCAATGCAGACTCCCTAAAGCTCATGGGCCTTGTTCAGAAAACCACCTTCGCTATTTCTATGACACTGAAGATTCAGAATGCAAAACATTCCTTTATGGCGGATGTGGAGGCAATGGCAATAATTTCCCAACTGTCAAGGAGTGCAAGGCGACATGTACGGTCAAACCAGGAACAAAAGCCCCAGCAACTATCAAGACCACAACAATATCATTTAATGGTAAGAAACACATTTCACGCAAGAGGAAAAAATATTTTAGTGTGAATTCTGGGCTCTTTGGTCTTGTACATAATGGCGGTGCAATCCTAAGGCTAGCGCCACGCACCTATCTTCACGTTCCTTCAGTGACACAGTGAGGTTGGAGCATGCGAGGTCAGAGTACAGGTATTGCCGCCACCGAAATGGCGCAGAAGTGTCTTAAAGAACTTTTGCAAAACACCCAGGCCAGCATGGGATTGCATTTGTAGTTGTGGCAGCCTAACAAGAGGTTAGGATTGCGCTGTATTTCTCTTACAGTACAATCCAGAGTTAGGCTAGTCAGAAGGGTCCTAGCTGAAATGCCCTAAGTAGACTGTATCCACAGCAAAACGTTATGCGGAATCCTGAGAATGAGGAAGCCTGGGATGCCATAGCTGCTCCAGAGCATGCTCAGTAGGACCATGTTAGTGGCACTTGGGAAGGGCTTGCTCTCAGGGAGACCCCCCCCCTCTGATCACACGGAGCAGGGAACAGCTGTGGTGCCTGCCTTATAAAGAGTCACTGACAACCAGTCACAGCTGCAACAAGAGACTGCGGTACACTTTACAGTGGATGCAAGGGGCTTGTTGGAGGGGCCTGCTATATTACGTTAGTGGACTGCCTTGGTTGTGCCATATCCTGAGGGTGTGAGGCAGGCTGACCAAATTTTTTGTAAACACTGCAATTCTTACTGTGCCTTATTATGGACCCATAGAGGTCTATTCAGATTTATAACTGCTCCTGAGGTTGTATAACTCTAAGGAGCTGGAAGAGAGGATTTCCGCCCTTGAATCAGGCTGTGGGTACAGCCTAACTGCTCTGTTCTAGGCAATGCTGAACATGTCCTCAACATGCCTCTCCTGAACAGCCTAGGTTGGCACAGCTAGGGCAGCCAAGGTCCATCTGTTTTGGGACAGCCTATCTTGACTTACAGCCCAATCCAGAGCAACTAATCTGTCCACATAAGAGCCCTTGGGTTGCCCTATCTATCACTAGGTTGGCGTAACCAGTGGTGGGCACCAGCAGGTTCGCACCTACTCTATAGAACCGGTTCTTAACAAGAGATAGTACATATAAAGTTTAAAAATAGCCATTTAAAAGTGGCTGCCAGATGGACAGAGAACCGGTTCTTAATTTCTTTGAAGCGCTTCACTGGGCATAACTGCAAGATGCTCCACCCCAGTTACTCTGGAAAAGGCTTAGGGCAGAGCAAGGCAACATAGGGTGCCCTAAGAGAGGTGGACCTGCTCTGCCCTAACTGGGGCAGCCTAGGCAGCTCAGGAGATGCATGTTGAGGGCATGTTTAGCATTGCCTAGGGCAGAGCAGTTACTCTGTATCCAGAGCCTGTTTGCAAGGCAGAAATGTCCTCTTCCAGCTCCTCAGAGATATACCACTGTATAATAATGTATAATATAGCAGGTATAGGAGCAGGTATAGTAATGAGTAAATCCATAGGGGTCCATGATAAGGCCTGAGTAAGAATGGCAGTGTTGACCAAAAATCTGAGTTCTTGGCCAGCGTGGCTGCAACCCCTGCCTTTCAACCTCAGGATATGGAACAACTATGGCTGCCCACAAACCTCAGGATACAGCAGGCCACTCCAAGAAGCCCCTTGTATTCACTGAAGAATGTACTGGCATCTCATCAGGGACTCCTTATAGGGCAGACACCCAGTGGCATCACCAGACTGGTGCAGCTGGTGTGGGCCGCATTGGGTGACACTCTCCGTATGGAGTGATGCGCTGGAGGAGTTTGACTATCCTTTGGCAGGCACCAGGCGTCAGTGCGCACATTCAGGCCTGCTCCAAAGCAGAGCAGAGGCCAGAAACTGCCACTCATCCTCAGAGCTGGCCCGAATGGCCAGCTGAGGTGCACTGCGCAGAAACACACTGAGCATGCCAAACAGCTTCAGAGGAGACTTCCTTAGAGCGGAGGCAGTCCGCGCCTCTGCACGGCCATTCGGCCTCACTCAGGAGGTGGAGCGGCAGCCGAATGGCTTCAGAAAGAGTACTGCACAGGCACCAACTCTGATACCTGCACAGTCTCCTCTGAAGCTGAAAGGCTTCAGAAAAGTACTGCGCAAGTGTCAGAGATGGTGCCTGCGCAGTACTCTTTCTGAAGCCAGTTGGCTTCAGAAACAACAGCACAGGCACCAACTTTGGCGACTGCACAGTCCAGGTAGGGGGTGCACGCATCCCAGGAGTGATGCACAGACTTCCGCACTGGGTGATGTGCAGAATTGTGTCACCACTGTAGGCACAACAGCTGTTCCTTGTTCAGTGTGATCTGAGGGGAGCAAGTCCTCCCCATGTGTCAATTACTTAGCATGCTCTGGAGCAGTTAGGTAGCCCAGGCTTCCTGACTCTCTGGATGCAGCATAATTTTCTGCTCTGGATACAGAATACTTAGGAGAGAGCAGTTAGGGCAGAGCAGGCTGAACTTGCTCTGGATTGTGCCCTTAGACTCCCCAAGCCTTTTTTTTGGCATAATTGGGCTGCCCCATCTTGGAATTTGGCCACCCCAGTGATAGATAAGGTAGCCCAAGTGCACTTCAGGATTGAAGCCAGACCCTACAATCCAGAATAACTATGGGAGCAGGTAAGAGACATTACGTGTACCCGTAATTACTATACCATCTAGTGAAAACCTATGGGAAATTCATATTGCAATCCAGAGCAAATTGTTCTTACACTGGAGCAAGGACTCCCCGTTGTTACTCTGGATTGCGCCGTTAGTTAGCAATGTGGATGAAGAACATAAGTAATTCTGTTGAGAATGTACACAGCATCTCTACCACATATTTAACATCTTTCACAGAAGCTGTTTCTGGAGTGCGTCCAATTTCTTAAAGATTCTAAAAGAATGTCATACATCTCCCTTGGTTTCCTGTAGAAAATCTACCGTTCCCTTGCGGAATCCCTAAAGAACATGGGCCTTGTTCAGAAAAGCACCTTCGCTATTTCTATGACATTGAAGATTCACAATGCAAAACATTCCTTTATGGCGGTTGTGGAGGCAATGCCAATAATTTCCCAACTATCAATGAGTGTAATGCAACATGTACAGTCGAACCTGCAACTATCAAGACCACAAGACCACCACCAAATGGTAAGAAACACATTTCATGCAATAGGTACAAACATTTTAGTGTGAGTTCTTGGTTCCGTGAGCTTTTACATAGTGAGGGTGCAATCCTAGCCAATTTAGGTCAACACCACTCACCTATCTCTACATTCCTGCAATGACATTGGGAAGCCAATGCATGTCTGTGCACAGGCATAACTCCCCGCCTTAGATATTGTGCAGAAGTTTCTTACTGTGCTTTTGCATCACCCCAAGACCAGCATGTGTCTTATGCTGGGAGCTGAGCCAGCCTAACAAGGTGTTAGGATTGCGCTGCGTATCTCTTAGTTAGCAATGTGTTGAAGAGCATAAGTAATTCTGTTGAGAAAGTACATAGCATCTCTTCCACCTTTTTAACATCTTTCCCAGAAGCAGTTATTGGGGTGCATTTGATTTCTTATAGATTCTAAAAGAATATCTTCCATCTCCCTTGATTTTCTCTAGAAAATCTACCTTTCCTATGCATATTCCCTAAAGATCAAGGACCATGTTCAGAAAACCACCTACGCTATTTCTATGACATTGAAGATTCAGAATGCAAAACATTCCTTTATGGCGGTTGTGGAGGCAATGGCAATAATTTCCCAACTATCAAGATGTGCATGGAGACATGTACGGTTAAGCCCGGAACTAAAGCACCACCAATCGTCAAGACCACAAGACTACCACCAAATGGTAAGAAGCACATTTCACACAAGAGGAAAAAAAATTTTAGTGTAAATTCTGGGCTCTGTGGGCTTTTACATAGAGAGGGTTCAATCCTAACCAATTTAGTCCAGCACCTGTCACCTATCTTCACTGGGGAGGCCAGTTCATGTCTGTTCACCGGCATATCTGCCCCAGACATGACGCAGATGTGTCTTACAGCACTTTTTGACACTTTTTGACACAAGCCAGCACAGGACTTGTGCCAGAAGTTGTGCCAGCATAACTCTGGGTTATGATTGCGCTATGTTTCTCTTACTTAGCACAAGCAATTCTGTTGAGAAGGTACATAGCATCTTTTCCACATTTCATGTGCAAGAGGAAAAAAAAACAGGTGGAGGACTGTATTCCAGGGTCCACCCCGAGAGAATGATGGATCTGGACAGTTTCCCGAGGGATCTGGGGGACTTTCCTGTTGTAAGAACTGGTACCCAGCTCCCTGGTTGATGTCTGGAATACAGAGATGACCGGGGCCCTGGATGCAGTGGTGTCACCAGGGGTTGCAGGGGTTTGGCCTGCACCAGGTGACACACCCAGTGGGGTGATGCGCACTGGGGGGCTGTGGGATCCCCAAAGCAACTTCACAATGATGCATACTATCTCCTTGAGTCATATGTCGTTGAATTCATCTAGGAGAGCAGAGTCCAATGTAACAATCCATTTTGAGATAGCTCTTTCCTAGCCAAAGATATGGCCAAAAAAGTAACAAAGCCCCAACAACCCCAAAATTTGTATATCGTGTGAGTAGGCTTATGTGCATGTAGGTGAACGGGCCTTAGTCTGCTAGAAATGGGAGGATGAGAGGACGCCAAGGACATCCAAGAACTACAGCCCCCACAAATCACCTAGGGAGAAAATTTTCTCCTAAAAAGTTTCCCTTTGCATTTTACTTGTGAGCAACCAGACTTGCTTTGGTTGGTTTGAAAGGTGCAAGAGGGTGCAGTGCAGTGCAGGGGTGCAGGACTTCAGAATGGTCTTGATCTCAGGCACTTGGAGCCTGAAAGGCTCCAGAAGGCAGATTCCTCAACACTGAAACTGGCTCTGCATGGAATTTAAAAAAAATTATTTGTAAAGCTTTTGTAAAGTCCAAACTTCTCCCTCTACTCAAGCCTCATCTGAATCTCCAGCCTTCTTCCCTCTGGTGTTTAATGACTTTTTTGCAGGGGAGGTGTGGTGGTGTTAAGGCAGTTTCAACTTTTAAAATATTTTTTACCAGATGTCCTCTTTTTCCAGGACACATCCTCTTTTTTAGCCTTGTGTCCTGGAAAAGCCTTCCTTGTCTTCCATTTCCTTGTGAGCACGCTGCATGTAGTGTGCTTGTAATTCATCAATTATATGTAATAAATTATATTTAATAATTTTAAAATAATTAATAAAAATCAATAAACTGTGCAATCCTAACTATTTCTCCTCAAGTGTAAATCCCATTGTGTTCAGTGGTCTTACTTCCAGGAAAAGACACTTTTCTGGGAGAAAGACCCTTTGAACACAATGGGGCTTACTTTTGATTAGACATGATTATGCTGTATTAAATCATATGTAATAATTTAAATGTAATATTCAGAAATATAGTGAACTTAAAAATTGAACTGGGTGTTGAAAATCTTACTGAATTTTTTTCAGTGGTGGGTTTGAGGTTATTTACTTGATTAACTTTAAACTATTTAGAATTATTTGTTTGTTTTAATTTGCTTGATGATGTCAGTTCCGCCCATGACATCACTTTTAGTGGATCCTGGACAGGTTGTCCCTCTAGTCTATAAAGTGGGTTCCAAGCTAGACGGTTTGAGAACCTCTGCAATAAGTTGCTAGAAAGGTGGCGCCCTTGAGGGGGTGACACAACTAGTGAACAAAATCATTAAAAATCATGTTTTTTAGGAATAATCCCATCATGTTATATACTATTGGATGCATAATTTGCAGCAGAATGCAGTGAAACAAACCACTTTGAAATAGCTTTATTCTATCAAAAATGTGTGGCCATAAACAGAGGCGAGGCAATGGCACATAACTGTGCCCACCATCCAGGTTGTTGCCCCGCCCACTGCATGGGGGTGACGCGCTGGCCTCCTGCACCGGGTGACGTGAATCCTAATGACCTGGATGAGATTGGTCCTGAGCAGCCTCGGCCCAACTGTACATTGAACACCGGTCCTTGGTTTTCTGAGGAGCTGTGGGCTTTGAAATAGCAGGGTTGATGCTTAGAGCAATGACGGCAAAAAACTCATGCTGTTTCTGACTGGACACATTCCAGGGCTCACTGGCAAGCTTTCCCCATGGCAATGGTGGCAGCAAAGAAGGCATACTTCTCTGCCATTAGCACATCCACAGAGACCTGTCCAACTGAGCTTTTCCATGTGCACTGATGTGGTGGAGCACACGGAGGCTCACTGTGACATGTTTGCCAAACATTCTGAGGACAAGATCAATCAGATCCAGCGTGACTTGGACGCCACTTTAACAATATCCAGTGATGTCCCTGAGGCACCTGTCAAATCCATCTGTTAAGATTCTTTTCAGCTTGTAGAACTTGAGGATATGGACAGGATTCTCTGTAGCGTGAGACCATCTTCTTGCCTGCTCGATCCTTGCCCAGCTTGCACTGGCCGAATGGACAGGGAAATTCCTCCCTGAAGGAGGGAGTGCTGCCTCCTGTTTTGAAACAGGCAGTGGTTCACCACCTCCTGAAGAAATCCTCCATGGATTGTAAAAATTTAAACAATTATAGTCTCACACATCCCGTTCCTAGGCAAAGTGTTTGAGTGTGTAGTGGTGTCCCAGCTTCAGAGGGTCCTGGATGAAACTGATTATCTGGATACTTTTTAATCTGGTTTCAGGCCAGGGTTTGGAACGGAGACTGCCTTGGTGGATGACCTATGCCAGGGAATGAATAGGGGGAGTGTGTCCCTGTTAATCATGTTGGACTTCTCAGTCGCCTTCAGTATCATCGACCATGGTGTCCTCCTGGGTTGGTTGGCCGAGCTGAGGATTGGAGGCACAGGTCTGCAGTGTTTCCACTCTTTCTTGGCTGACAGATCCCAGAAGGTAGTGCTGGGGGATGCTTGCTCAGCTCTCTGGCCTCTTTGGTGTAGGGTACCACAAAGTTCCATTCTATCCACCATGCTGTTTAACATCTACATGAAGCCGCTGGAAAGTCATCCAGAGGTTTGGAGTGAGGTGGCCTCAGTATGCTGATGACACCCAGCTCTATTTCTCCCTTCCTCTTGAGTCCAAGGAGGCAGTTGAGGTCTTAAATCATTGTCTGGAGGCAGTGGGGGGGGGGGGCTAGATGAGAGCAAACAAGCTGAGATAAAATCCTGATAAAACAAAGGTTCTCCTGGTCCAGAAGTTATCAACTCGTGTAGTGGAACACTGTCCTGCTCTGGATCTCACTCCCTCTGAAAGAGCAGGTTTGCAGCTTGGGGGTTCTCCTGCATCTGCAGTTGCTCCTGGAGTCCCAGGTGTCAGCTGTGCCAGGAGAGCCTTTGCTCCACTTCAGCTGATCCACCAGCTGCAACCATACCTAGGTCGGTCAGATCTGGCCATGGTGACCCATGACCTAGTGACATCCAGACTGGACTATTGTAACATGCTCCATGTGGGCTGCCTCTTAAGATGGTCTGGAAATCCAGACCATCTTCCAGAATGTGGCGGCTCATGTGATTGCTGGGGCTCACTGGTTTGACTCTGTCAGGGCACTGCTTCATTGGCTACACTGGTTGCCCATTCGCTTCTAGGCTCAATTCAAAGTGCTGATCTTGACCAGTGCCAGCTCTGGAACTAACTTCCCTTGGACTTAAGAACTGTTCCCTCCTTCTACAGTTTTTGGTGGAGCCTAAAAACATTCTTCTGGGCAAAAGCTCCCAGGATTAACTGGGAGGCCAGGTGTGTTGTTTATTTTGGCAATGTTTTTAGCTATTTTTTAATGATAATTTTTAGGGTGGAGGGTTGTTTTAAATGTGTTAAATTTTTTTAATATATTGATATTAGTTTGTTAGCCGCCTTGAGTCAGCCTCCCAGAGAAAGGCAAATCTCGTAAATAAAAAAACAAATTGTGAATTCTGAGCTCCTTGGACTTTTACATATTGTTTCTCTTACTTAGCAATGTGGTTTCTTAGCACAAGTAATTCTGTTGAGAAAGTGCATAGCATCTCTTCCACATATTTAATATCTTTTCCAGCAGCAGTTTCTCAGGTGCATTTGATTTCTTAAAGGTTCTAAAAGCATATCTTCCATCTCCCTTGATTTTCTCTAGAAAATCTACCTTTCCTATGCATATTCCCTAAAGATCAAGGACCTTGTTCAGAAAACCAGCTTAGATATTTCTATGACACTGAAGATTCAGAATGCAAAACATTCCTTTATGGCGGTTGTGGAGGCAATGACAATAAATTCATGGATGTTGAGGCGTGCACAGAGACGTGTATGGGCGAACCAGTAACAGAAGCACCAGCAACTACCAAGACCAAAAGAATACCACCAAATGGTAAGAAACACATTTCATGTGCAAGAGGAAAAAGATTTTTGTGTGAATTCTGGGCTCCTTGCCCTTTAACATTGTGAGAGCGCTATCCTAACCCATTTAGGCCAGCACCACTCACCTATCTCCACATTCCTGCAATGGCATGGGGAGGCCAGTGGTGTATTATAGCACTTTTGCGATACCCAAAGGTCAGCATAGGATTTGTGCCAGCCTAACGAGGGATTAGGATTGCATTGTGTTTCTCCTTCGTAACAGAGTGGTTGAAGAGCATAAGAGCACAATCCTAACCATGTCTACTCAAAAGTAAGCCCCATTGCGTTCAATGGATCTTACTCCTTGCAAAATGTCCAAACATGTAAAATCTTTCCCAGCAGCTGTTTCTGGAATATGACTGATTTTTAACTACCTAAAAGAATCTCTTCCATCTCCCTTTTTTTTCTAGAAAATCTACCTTTCCTATGCAGAATGCCTAAAGATCATGGACCTTGTACAGAAAACAACCTTCACTATTTCTATGACACTGAAGATTCAGAATGCAAAACATTCCTTTATGGCGGTTGTGGAGGGAATGGCAATAATTTTGCAAGTATTGAGGAGTGCACAATGACATGTAAGGTTGAAACAGCAATAATAGCTCCAACAGCTGCAACGATCACAACTATACTACCAAACGGTAAGAAACATATTTCACATTCCAAAGGAAAAAACATTTTGATGTGAATTCTGGGCTCCTTGGGCTTTTACATAGTGATTCTCTTACTTAATAATGTGATTGAAGAAAGTAAGTACCATATTTACCTGAATATGAGCACAATCCTAACCATGTCTACTCAAAAGTAAGCCCCATTGTGTTCAGTGGGTCTTACTCCCAGGAAAGTGTCTTTAGGATTGCAACCTATGTCTACCTTTTTCAGCCAAATCAATGTGATCATATAGAATGGAGGAGAGAGTGCCTCTACTCTTAAGCATTGGAAAGAAGTGGGAAGTTAGGCTGGTGCTACTTAAAAAACCCTTCTATTATTTATATATTTATTTATTAGATTTGTATCTGCATTTCTTTCTAAAAAAGGAAATCCAGGGTGGCTAAAAACATTTAAAACAACAATAAAATACCATTAAATCTAGATAATAAATACAATTAAAATTCAATTAAACCATACAAATACAGTAATAGATAATAAAGCCCAGGTTAAAAAAACAAGCAGGCAACAATGCAATAACAACAATGTGCAAAACCTGCTTAGTTCTGCTTCTACACAATGCTTAAAGAAATGCTTAAAGATAGAGGCACTCTGTCTTCACTTCTATATGGATATTCTGAGCCAATTTTAGCCTCTAAAATTAGGTTGCGCATTAGATTCAAATTCAGTGGTGGGCTTCACGGGGTTCTCACAGGTTCTATAGAACCCTTTGCTAATGAGTGCCTGGTTCTGAGAACAGTTACTAATGGGACATAGAACCGGTTGTTAATTTAGGTTATTCGGACAGAGAACCAGTTGTTAATTTATTTGAATCCCACCACTGGATTCAATGGCATATTATATTTGAGTAAATACGTACAGTATGCAGAAGTACCGTACATAGGTAGTTCTAATTCTTCTAAGGGGTGCACACACAGCAGCAGGAGGCAAAAGAGATGGCAGAAATGGGGAAGGAGAGCAAGCTGGGAGCAATGAGTAGATCAGGGAGGACACCTCCTCCCTTCCCCAGACCAGAGTGTGCATGGGTGGCTTTGCCGGATGTCCTGCAATCCTGACCCAAACAAAGCCTGAGCTTCCCAGTTCCAGCTGCACTCTAGATAGCGTTTTTTGTCAGTTTTTATCAAACTTCTTTCTCCCTTTGTTTCTCCCCTTGGATTTAGTCCCTAAGATTTAGGCCCCAAGCGAGTGATTTTCATCCTTTTTCATTTCATGGCACATTTAACAAGGCATTGGAATTGTCAAGGCACACCTTCTGTTGTTTTTACCATTGACAAGGCACACCAGGCTGTGTACACTGGTTGAAAAGCACTGCCCTAAGCAATTGAAGGTAACAGGGCCCTTTATATGTCCAGCTGTCCTTTGTCAACAACAAACTGTCGCTGTTTTTTGTGTTGAATAAATTCTATATGGAAATTTATGGACCTAATAGGTTTCTAAAGCTATTTGCACATAACAAAATATGTATTTTATTAAAGTAATTGTTGAACTGAAATACAATTTATATTTTGGGGGGCACCCAAGAGAGTGGGGCCCTAAGCCATAGCTGGCTTAGCTTGTATGTAAATCCGGCACTAGAAGGGATAACTCTGTCCCGCTAGGGTTCTCTTGCAAGCCCTTGGAGCCTCCAAGGCAGCAAAAAAGGACCACTTCCTGGGGCTTGTGGAGAAGCAAGAGACTCTTGAGAAGAGAAAATACAGCACATCAGGTTTTGGGGGTGTTTTGTCCCACCACTTCTCATCTCCCCAGCTCTCGTTTGCTTTCTCTCCCGTTCCAATTTCTGCTACCTCCTTTGTGCGCTGCTGCTGCTGTGTGTACCCTATCTTCTTCTAATTAGCATATTTACTGGATTATAATGCACCATCAAGCTGGACATCACAATCACCAGCAAACTATTTTTTTTAAACTCAAGCCTTTAAACATCAGGGTGCACATTAGATTCAGTGGCATAGTACATTTGGGTAAAAATGGTAATTCCGTCAAGAAAATATAGCGCATCTCTTCCACATATATAACATCTTTCCTAGCAGCTGTTTCTGGAGTGTGTCTGATTTCTAACTACCTAAAAGAATCTCTTATATTGTTCTGGGTTTTCTCTAGAAAATCTACCTCTCCTATGCAGAACACCTAAAGATCCTGGGCCTTGTTCAGAAAACAACCTTCGCTTTTTCTATGACATTGAAGATTCACAATGCAAAACATTCCTTTACGGTGGTTGTGGAGGGAATGTCAATAATTTCCCTAGCATGAGTGAATGCATGAAGATATGTAAACCTGGAACAGGAATAAAAGCTACAACCGCTGCCATGACCACCACTATACCAACAAATGGTAAGAAACACATTTCACATCGTTCAGGAAACATTTTAGTGAGAAATCTGGGCTCATTGGGCTTTTACATAGTCATTCTCTTACTTAGCAATGTGGTTGAAGAGAGTTCCTGTAATTTAGCATGACTTTAGGGTGCTTATGTAGCACCCTTCCCAGCAGCTGTTTCTGGAGTATGCCTGATTTCTAATTATCTAAAAGTAGAATCTCTTCCATCTTCCTTTTTTCACCTGTAGAACATCATCTCCCTTTCATATGTAAGGTCCCTAAAGAACCTGGGCCTTGTTCAGAAAGAAATCTTCGCTATTTCTATGACCCTCAGGATTCACAATGCAAAAAATTCCTTTATGGTGGTTGTGGAGGCAATGGCAATAATTTCCCTAGTATCAAGGAATGCATGGAGATATGTAAGGTCAAAAAAGGCACAGAAAGTCCCCCAAAAGGTAAGAATCCCATTTCCTATCAAAGAAAAAAAATTTTTTTTACTCTAAATGTTTGCACACTGGACTTTTCAGTTTGGATCATCTTGTTAGGGTATGTACAGACAGCCAGTCTATTGAGATATTATGTAGCATGCAGTGTGATTAATGTTTCACAGTCCAAAACTTGTTTCTCTTCCATCTCTGTTGGTTTTCTCTAGAAATGCCTTTAATATGTAAGATCCCTAAAAGTCATGGTCCTTGCTCAGGAAACCATCTACGTTTTTACTATGACCTTCTGAATGGAGAATGCAAAACATTTCTTTATGGTGGCTGTGGTGGCAGTGTCAATAATTTCCATAGCTTTGAGGAATGTATGTCAGTATGTCATGTTACAACCACAACTACAACAACTGATCCAACAAGTAAGAAATGCATTTCTAGAATTGCCAAAACTATCTAGCTCAATGGGCTTATAGCCCAATCCTGAGGGCCTCCAGCTGGTCTGTAGCAGTGGTGGGCTGTTCCAGGGTTGTCCCAATGTGCCCAAGGACACATCTGCGAGCTCTACTGCTGTGCAGAGAGCAGGGTTGCCATATGTCCTGGAAAACAGGGACAATCCTGATTTTTGGTCCACATACTGGCAAGTGTGACAGAGGGTCCTGTCCTGATTTTGTGAAAGAGAATTATGGCGAATCTAGCCAAGAAGCTCTGGGCTAGAGCTAGGATGCACCTGTTTTCCACTGCTCTGTGGACCATGTGGACTGTGGAACAGTGGAGAGCTGAAGGGAGGCATGGTGGGAGGAGGGAAGGAGATATTCTGGGACAGGAATAGGGTGGGATGGAGGGAGGCGGCTCAGAAGACTTCTGCTCTCCAGAACCAAAGCCTCCGCTTTGCCATTACACAGAAGCTTCTTTTTGGCACCAGCAAAGTAACCCCATTGCAGGGGAAGAGGATTAAGTCCTCGTCTCCTGAGTAAATAGGCAGCCACTGTGGCAGCCTGCTCACTCACAGGATCCCACCATGGTAGCGCTTCCTGCATTTTGGGAGATCTGTCATCATTGGTAATTAAGTGTTGGGCTGTCTGTAAGCCAGGTTAGTATAATCTTATTTACTGGCATGGGTGATGAGAGCAATTGACTCTATCCAGTTAGTTTATTTATAGCATCTTTTTTTCCAGCTGCTGTTTGAACATTTCTGGTATTGCATAGTCTTAAAAGAGTCTCTCTTCCTTCTCACTTGGTTCTCTTTAGAAAATATTCCTTACATATGCAGACTCCCTAAAATAGAAGGGTCATGCTCAGAAAGCCACCTTCGCTATTACTACAACCTTGAGAGTGGTTCATGTAAACCATTTTTTTATACTGGCTGTGGAGGAAGCGGCAATAATTTCCGTAGATACGATGAATGTTTAGAGACATGTGAGGAAAGAATAGGCATGAAAGCTACAACTACAATTGAACCACCAAGAGGTAAAAAATGCATTTCATATCCAAGAGGAAACATTTTACAATCAGTATTGGGCACACTGGGCTTTTATGTAGTGGATATATGGGTGGAGCAAGTGGTTAAGACACTGTGCCTGTTAACCAGCAGGCCAGGGTTCGAGACTCAGGTCGGCCCCACAAGACAGAGTGAGCTCCTGTCCTTAGCCCAGCTCTGCGACACCAGCTGGATCCAATTGTATCGGCTCTGCTTTTCCATTGGACTAATTCAGTGGCGTGAAGAGGGGGGATTTGCTGCTTGGGTAACAGCTTATCCTCCATAGCAATCTAACCCAGGCTTTCGTGCTTCACATGCAGTGTATGCAGCGCCAAGCATGATACCATAATCTTTCAAGACTGACGGAGGCCTGCTTTTTTTCTCTTATTTACAGTTGTGGTTGGGAAGACTAAGGGCACAATCCAAAACTGAACTTTGGGTGATGCAAACCCCTTGTTCCAGCTCAGTGTCACAGCAAAAATACCATAAAGCATTTTTGCATTTACTTTATGCAGTTGTGCATGGATATGCGTCAACCTCCATGCGCTAGTGTAGGCACTGGGCCTGATAAGTTTGTGTTGGCCCTTTCCTGGCTGGTGTAGGGAGCAGGAGGTTGTGAGGAAGGTAGGGAGGAGGTCTGTAGTAGGATGCAGAGGAGACAGAGTGATGGGCAGTTCTGCAGGCAGGTGGGTGAGTAGTAGTTGGTGGGGCCAGGAATTGACACTTTTGTTAGATCCTAGTTCCATTCTCAGGCAGCCTGGGGCAGCTCTGGGTTATTTGGATTTGAACTACCTCTTGAGTTTTTACAGGTCTCAGTAGCCTCACAAGGATAGCTGCAGTGTCATCTGGGTAAAGGGGATTATTTCCCTTTGCCTAGGTCTGTCCCACAGTCAGCCGAAACTTGCTCTACATACAGTGCAGGCCTGCCTGGTGTCCCACAATCTAAAAGGAGAATATCTTCCATCTCCCTTTGTTTTCTCTGGAATTGTGTTTCTCAAAACATTTTAGGATTCAGGCTCACTTTTTAGAATGATGATTGTTGGAACCCACCTGAACTGATATCATTAACCTGGAAGAGAAGTTATTGCTGGAAGTGACATAAAGGAGAAACATTTTTAACATTCCATACAAAAAAAATTGAATCATCAGATCTATATACATTGGCGCCACACTTAACAAATTTAATTTGTTCTGGAGGCATGTTTGTTACGTGAAACGTTCTTTACGTGAAGCATATTTTCCCATAGGAAATAATGGAAACTCAGACAACTGATTCCAGAATCCCCAAAATATTCATATAAAAATATTAACTGGATGTAAAAATGATGACAAAACACTGGAATTGAATTCAAAACATGCATTCAATGTGCATGTTCCTATTAAGTCTACTTAGGCTGCAATCCTAAAAACACTTTTCTGGGAGAGAGCCCCATTTAAAACAGGCTTACTTCTGGATAGACATGCTTAAGAGGCTGCAATCAAAGACACTTTCCTGGGAGTACGACCCATTGAACACAATGGGGCTTACTTCTGGATAGACATGGTTAGGAGGCTGCAATCCAAGGCACTTTCCAAGTGTCTCCCCACTTTTTCCTTCTCTTCATCCTGAGCCTCTCTCTCCCCTCCTCCCTTCTGGCTAGCCCTGAGCTGCTTCCCTCTTCTCCATTGCTGTTCTCTCCCTCTGCTCAGCGGACACCCCGCCACAGGAGGAACAGCACGGAAGTATTGCTTTTGCTATGGGCAGGCGTGCTAGACAGCCCTGACGCTGTTTAAAGAGCTGCCGGCCAGCATTGTTTGTTACATGAAGCAGAATCCTAGAGAAACAAGGCGCTTGTTACATGAGCAGGCCTCCGTCAGTCTTGAAGACACTTGAAGACACAATGTATGCTGCATTGAAAAATCCTTGCTCTGAGTAGACATCCATTGAGACATTGGGTTCTCACCTGCAAGCCTATCCACAGTAACCTAGTAATAACTCTTTTTATTATAATGGGATTTACAGCTGGAGGCAGCTGTGCTGTGCTCTAGAAAGCCCCCCCCCCCCCTTTTAGGTCACCAGAGGCAGAACTCTCCCTGCATCTCTGGGCTGGTCCCTGGAAATTTTTTTTCATATAACTGGTCCCTGGAGCCAAAAAGGTTTAGGACAACTGATGTATATAACAGCATATTAAAAGTACTGATCCAACCTTTTTATTCATTAATGTTTTATCCATGGATTATACTCAATATAGCAGGGCTACTGCAGATAAGTGGGATCTTGCTAATTCCTGGAAAAGGGAATCCCTTTACACTCTGTACTAAAAACAAACTTTCTAGGGGGACAGACTATTGCAATTTAGATCTGCTAGAACTACCTAGCTTATCTGGTAGTTCTCTTATTTAGTGGCAATAGGAAGAGGAATTGATTCTATCCAGTTTATATCATCTTTTCCATCTGTGGTTGCTTGAATGTTTCTGGTTTTTCACAGTCTGAAAAGAGTCTTTCTTCCTTCTCTGTTTTCTGCAGGAATTCTTCCTTACATATGCAGACTCCGTAAAGAAATGGGGTCATGCTCAGAAACCCATATTCGCTATTACTACAACCTTCGGAAACGTTCATGTGAAAAATTCTATTATAGTGGCTGTGGAGGCAGTGCCAATCATTTTCTTAGCCTTGAGCAGTGTGAAATAACATGTTATGTCAGAAGAGGCATGAAACACCATTCATCCCAGGAGAACCAAAATATGGTAAGAATACTGCTTTCTGTCCAAGAAGAACAAACATTTTACTCAGAATATCCAGCTTGCTAATCTTTTAAGTGGGGATTCTCTTTAGCAATGTGGATATAGAGGGCAACGGACTATGTATACTTTCAAAATAAAAAAAATGAGTAACTCCCCACTTGCGGTATTTGGTTCTAAGAAGCTCTGGGATTAACTATTTTTGTGTTATACAAAGGCAGTTACTTACCATGGTAACAAGGCAGGCAGTGAATCAAGTTTCCTTTCAAATGCCTTAAAATTTCAGCTCAGATGCAATTCAGATGTGATTATCACTTGGGTTGGAGGCAGGGTGACCAGATGCAAAACCCAAAATTCCTGAACCCCAAGGCCAAATTTCCTAATCCCAGGCCAAAATTCCTACACGCTGAAAAAAATTGCCAAAAAAATATTTTTTTGTTTTTGTTTTTCAGTTTTTTGACCATAACTTTGGGTAGGAAGGAGATATCTCCAAACTGATTTTTGCATCGGATTCTGCTCTTCAGTACGAATCCAATGACATATGGCATGATGGGGTACTGTGCACTGTCATGAAGTTTCAAAATGAAGCCAAAATGTAGGACAATGATGCCAAAACGTAGGACACCCAGACAGGAGGCTAAAAATTCAGACAAATCCAGGTTTTTCCAGTCATCTGGTCACCCTGGTTGGAGGGGCTCTGCCTTGCAGCTGAAACAGAAACGAAACAGAAACAAATCTCTGTGAACTAGACAAGCTTAGGGCACAATCCAGAAGTGCTCTTGGGTTACCCTATCTATCACTGGGCTGGAGCAACTGCAAGATTGCAAGATGCAACTGCAAGATGCTCCACCCTAGTTATTCTGGAAAAGGCTTGGGGAAGAGTAAGGCTGCAATCCTAAAGACACTTTCCTGGGAGTAAGACCCACTGAATACAATGGGGCTTACTTTTGAGTAGACATGGTTAGGATTTTGCCCTAAGGCAACAAAGGGTACCCCTGGAGAGGTGGACCTGGGCTGCCCTAATTGGGTTAGCATAGCGCTACGCAGTTCAGGAGAGGCATGTTGAGGGCATGTTTAGCATGCAGTTACTCTGTATCCAGAGCCTGATTCCAGGGCAGAAATTCCCTCTTGCAGCTCCTCAGAGTTATACCACTTCAGGAGCAGGTATAGTAATGAGTAGACCCATAGGGGTCCATGATACGGCCTGAGTAAGAATGGCAGTGCTGACCAAAAATCTGAGTTCTTGGCCAGCCTAGCTGCAACCCCTGCCTTTCAACCTCAGGATATGGAACAAGTAAGGCTGCGCACTCACCTGGGGATACAGCAGGCCACTCCAAACAATCCCCTTGCATCCCCCCTCCAGTAGAGGTATCGCTGTTCTGGAGACTTATGCTGCAGATGTTACTGGTTGTAAGGAACTTCCCTAAAAGGCAGGCACCACAGCTGATCCGTGTTCAGCTGATCCATGTTAAGTGTGATCTGAGACAGGTCTGCTCGGGAGCAAGCGCTCCTCAGGTGTCACTGACATGGTATCTACTTGGCATGCTCTTCCTGACTCTCTGGATGCAGCATAACTCCATGCTCTGGATACAGTACAGTTGGGGCAGCCCAGCTAGGGCTATCCTCACTACCCTTACTCTGGATTGTGCCCTTAATTGCCTGGCATGTTGCCCATGGTAAGCAGGCTGCCTATAAGCCATTAACTGCACCCTAAGGGATGTTTATCTTTTTTTTTTTTACAGGAACTTTCTAATTTCTTTGTTTGCCCCCATCTTATTGACTTTCTGTTCTTCCTCAGATACATTTTAACGATCAGCATTGACTGAATTAAATATTCAGACCCATGAATACATCACTGGTACAAAGGCTCCAAGATGTGATTTTGTGCTTCCGACGCTTCTGGACCTTCTGCCATGTACTACAGTAAACGCCATCAGTTCCTAGACATCCTATAGAGTTTGTGTCTTAAGAACATAAGCCCTGCTGCATCAGGCCACAGGCATACCTAGTCAAGCTTCATGTATCTCATAGTGTTTCACCAGATACCTCAGAGAGCACACGAGACAAGATGCCTGTACTCTCTTCCCACTGTGGCTTTTAGAGATAGCCTACTTCTTATAGCTATTGGACTTTTCATCAATAAATTTGTGCAGTCCTCTTTTAAAAGCATCTAAGTCAGATGCTGTCACCATCTCCTGTGAAGTGGAGTGTCCTAGATTAATTATACTCTGGGAAAAGAAAAGAAATATTTTATTTTGTGGGTTCTATCTCTCCTGACACTGTTAGAGGGAAAAGAACATATCTCTCTATGTACTCTATCCATCCCATGCATAATTTTATATATCTCAATAATGTTTATATATCTCAATAACGTTGAATTGAAATACACATCCAATGGTATATGATGTCAAAAATATCCTAGATTTTAGCTATTTTTGTGATTTTGGTCACCCCCAGTGTGTCACCCCTGAGGATGGCACTTGGGAACCAGAGCCCCCATGGCTCCCCCTAGGAATGCCACTGCTCAAATACACACCAGGGAAACATTTCAAGACAGAAAATGAATCTGATTGCACACAAACAATAAGAATGTGGGGCGTAAATTGCTACCAATGCATGTGCAAGTAAAAGGTGTGGCTTACTCCAGTGTTTGTATACTACATCCTGTTTTGTTTTTTCCCCAAACCAAATTTTTTCTGCTGTTTAGATGAGTACAATTAGTGGCACCACTTGAATTGTCCCTGTTACTTTTTCTGTTCATTATTGGTGCAGGGTTGTGTGATGTCTTTGTTTCCCAAGGAACAAGACATTTGGTTTGCTTGGGTTGAGACACAGCATCAGATGCTCATGTCATTTTTCCTACCATTTGTTTACTAGCATACAAGCACAAGCCAGCAGATCCAAATTCTCGCATCATAACCCCAAGGAGGTTTTAGTATACACAAGGACCTGTTTCTCTGTGCCCCTCTACATTTGTTCCAAACTGCAAAACTGACATATCAACATACAGTCACAAACACATATGCATATTTTCCTTTGATGGTTTTGTGTTACATCGCAAGAGTACTACATAAATTCAGATGGCAGTACACAACAATCATTTTTTTCACATATCAAGATACCATCCCCCAACAAACTGTCCATATAACTAAAGTAATTACTATAGCAATCATGTTCTCTAAATATTGAATTGGAACATATGCATCTATCCATCTAACTTTGGTTCATACATATCTATCTATCTATCTATCTATCTATCTATCTATCTATCTATCTAAAAGAGAAAAGTCACTGACTGACTCACTGACTCACTCACTGACTGACTCATCAATGCCCTGCCAAAACCGGTGGCCCTAGAAGCATGAAATTTGGGGTGGGTGTTCCTTCTGTGACGGAGGGGTGCACTAAGAACCGGTTTTCCGAAATTCCTACCAGAAGAGGGTGAAAAGGGGCGCAACGCGTTTTCATCCCTATACTTTGCATTGAGAATTGCTGACTCATCAACATTCCGCCCCAACTGCTGGGCCTGAAGCATGGAATTCTGGGAGGGATCCTTCTGTCACCTGAACTCCCACCAAGAACCCATCTGGAGAAATTTAACTCTTCAGGGGCTGAAAAGGGGGCAGCGTGTTTGTGTCCTATACTTAACATGGGAGAGTGACCAACCTCCAGCCAATTTGGTGCTCGGTGCCTGGTGCACTGGGGGGATGTTCTTCGGAGGAAGAGGTTGCACTGGTGAAGATGCTGCGCATGGGGGGAAATTGCGGTTGGGGGGAAGTTGCGGTTGGGGGAATTTGCACATGAGGGGAAGTTGTGCATGGGGGAAAGTTGCGCATGGAGGGAAGTTGCGCATGGGGGATTGATGCACATAGGGGAAGTTGTGCATGGGGGTTGATGTGCATAGGGGATTGATGCACATGGGGGAAGTTGCACATGGGGATTGATGCAAATGGGGTGTTGATACGCATAGGGGGTTGATGCACATGGGGTTGCGCATGGGGGGTTGATGCGCATGGGGGGTTGATGCGCACGCGGGAGTTGAGCATGGGGGGGTTGATGCATATGGGGGGAATGGCATACCGGGGAATTTTACTCCCGCAACATGGGTACGCTTTTTGCATCTATCCATCTAACTTTGGTTCATATATATATATAAGAGAAAAGTGACTGACTGACTAACTGACTGACTGACTCACTCATCAACACCTTGCCAAAACCACCAGGCCTAGAAGCGTGAAATTTGTGGTGGGTGTTCCTTCTGTGACAGAGGGAGTCACTAAGAAGCAGTTTTCAGAAATTCCAACTGGAAGGGGATGAAATGGGGCACAACGCATTTTCCTCCCTATACTTTGCATTGAGGAATTGGTGACTGAGGGATGATCTGCCCCAACCCCTGGACCTAGAAACATGAAATTCAGGGAGGGTGTTCCTTCTGTGACATCAACACCCACCAAGAACCAACATGGAGAAATTTAACCCTTAAGGAGCTGAAAGAGGGTGCAATGTGTTTTTGTCCTATACTTAACATGGAAGACTGACTAACGTCCAGCCAATTTGGTGCTCGGTGCCTGGTGCACTGGGGGGGATGTTGTTCAGAGGGAGGGGTTGCATTTGGGAGGATGCTGCACCTGCGGGGCCATTGCGCATGTGGGGTGTTGTGCATGGGGAGATGATGTGCATGGGGAGGCAACGCGCATGGGAAGGTGATGCACATGGGGGGTTGATGTGCATGAGGCGTTGCTGCGCATTGGGGATGTTGCACATGGGGGTTTGATGTGCATGGGGGAACTGATGTGCATGGGGGAACTGATGCGCATAGGGGGATGAATCTTCAGGTTTTATGGCTTGGAGTGGTGAAACAAATTAGTGAATTTAGGGACATCTGTAATGTTGTTAGGTGATTCTAATGGAGCACTATTAGTATGCATAGATTAATACAAATACAAAGAATTTAGCTTTCTTTCAAGTTTATGTACCGTATTTCCCGGTTTATAAGATGCACTTTTTTTCCTCCCCAAAGGGGGGGGGAAATGTCTGTGCGTCTGATAGAGTGATAGGGCCAATCCTGGAGCACCTTACCCCATTCATGTCATATGTCGTTGGATTCGTATTGAAGAGCAGAATCCAATGCAACAATCAGTTTTGAGATATCTCCTTCCTATCAAAGGTTATGGCCAAAAAAGTAAAAATCAAAAATATAAAAACAAAAAAATACATTTTTTGGCAATTTTTTTAAGCGGGTAGAAATTTTGGCTTGGGAGGGTAGGAATTTTAGCCTTGAGGTTAGCCTTGAGGGTTTGGCATCTGGTCACCCTGGCACAGTTGCAATCCTAAGCTTTCCCTGGCTTGGAGACTTGCTCCAAAGTAGACATGCACAAGACCTGGTCCCTTCTGCTCCATGCCTGTGCCTCCCTCACTCTTCCCTATCTATCTAGATCCCCTCACCTTTCCCTACCTACCCCCCAAAAGAAACCCCCCCCCCCGCACTTACCTGCCTTCCTGGACTATTTACAGTGAGATTGTGCAAAATGTTGTCTGATCATTTGCAATGAGATTTGTGCAAAACTTGCAAATCACTGATACTAGAGTTGAAGCTTAAAGTCTTTCCTCATTTGTTAGTGACAGTGATGATGGTTCTTAATACCACTGTTGACTTTACATGGTTGAAAAATTATTCTGCTATATTTTATTAAATATATTGGTACACCATTTGGTTCAGAATATTTTTTTCTTGTTTTGCTCCTCTAAACTTTGGTGCGTCTCATGGTCCGGTGCGTGTAATAAGCCGGGAAATACGGTATGTCTTTTGGGTGGTACTGGCAATCCTATATACACTCATACAGTGGCAAGTTTCATGGAACAGAGTAGAATTACTTCAGCTGAGCAGGCCTATATAAAATTGCACTATATATTAATAATTATCTTTTCCTACTTACTTACAAGAAAGTTGGTTAAAGAGAAGATTTTTTTATCACCCTTTTCTAAATGCATGTTTATGTCAGAGCTTGTGTGTCAGATCTTAGATTAAAAAAGAAACAGTCTTATGGAACTTAAACAGCACTCCTACACACACTTTTCTGGGTGTAAGACTCAATGACACTGTAGAACCTACATCTGAATAAATGTGTTCAGAACTGTGCACTAAGCCCAACAACCTTACAACACTCTGCATGTTTACTCAGAATTAAGGGTCCAATCCTATTTTCTGCCATGTAGAAATGCGACTGACGGAGTGCTACAAGCTAAACTAGGGCAGGACAAGGGACACAAGAATAAACAGTCCAGGAGAGATAAAAATCATTTTAACCATCTGGAAGCTAAAATGTGAGCCACAATGTAAACCACCTGGCTGTATGTATGCTACAGTATGTCAGCTTGTTAGCTGGTGTGAGTCATTTGGCTGCAATCCAGAGTTAGGGCAGTGAGGAGTGTGCTAAGTTGGGCTGCCCCAACTATTCTGAATCCAGAGCAGAAAGTTATGCTGGATCCAGAGAATCAGAAAGCCTGGGCTGCCCTAACTGCTCCAGAGATGCTCAGTAGGCAACATATCAGTGGCAACATTGATTATAATGGCACTTACTTCTGAGCAGATATAATTAGGATTGGGCTCCAAAGCTCCAATCATAATCACACTTTCCTGCAAGTAAGCCCCACTGACTATAATGGGACTTGCTTCTGAATAGATATGCTTGGGCTCAGATCCACCTCTCGGAGTCTCAGGCTGCAGTCGACGTGCACTTGGGCTGCCCTATATATCACTGGGGTGGCCCAAGTCCAAGATGGGGCAGCCCAGTTATGCTAGAGAAGGCAACACAGAGCGCAATCCTAACCATGTCTACTCAAAAGCAAGCCCCATTGTGTTCAATGGGACTTACTCCCAGGAAAGTGTCTTTAGGATTGCAGTCATAGGCTCCTCCAAGACAGATGGACCTGGGCTGCCCTAGCTAGGACAGCCTAGGCAACTTACGAAAGGCATGTTGAGGGTATGTTCAGCATCGCCTAGGGCAGACCAGTTATGCTAGTTCCGGAGCCTGTTCCCCAGGCAGAAATGCCTGCTTGCAGCTCCTCAGGGTTATACCACCTCTCAGGAGCAGGTATAAATCTGAGTGGCCACATATGGGGCCAAGATATCGCAGAGTAAGAACGGCAGTGTTGACTAAATATCTGAGTTCTCGGCCTGCCTATCTGCAGCCCCTGCCTCTCAACCTCACAACTATGGCAGCCCACTAACTGGTGGATAAAGCAGGCCACTTCAACAAGCCCCTTGTATGCACTGTTGACTGTACTGCCAGGGTGAGCATGTGCACTGTGCTTCCAGAACATGTCCTGGATTTTAGCCTTGTGTCCTGGAATTTTTTTCTTGTCCTCCATGTCTTTGTGAGCAGACAGCATGTAGAGCTCATACAATAAATAAATTGTATACAATAAATTATATGTAAAAGTTTTAAATTTAATAGTTTTAGATAATAGTTAATAGTTTTAAATTTAATAATAATACAGTGCTTAAATTAACCACATGAAAGCAATATATATGTGTGTTTTTAGCTTTTATTTTGTCATGTCCTACATTTTTTTGGTGTCCTACATTTTGGGGTGCCTTGTCCTTTTTTTGGTTGACACATATGGTCACTCTGTGTACTGCGGTCTCATGCTGCAGCTGTTACTGGTTGTCAGGCAGACACCACAGCTCAAGGTGACCAAATGCCCAAACCTCAAAAGGAGGAAAAGGTCTTGGATTCCTCTCCGCCTCGCCTTTCCAGTGGACAATGACACATTTGCCTGCTCATGAGTAAAGCTGTGATATTGGACACTTTCCCTTAGAGCTCAGTAATTTTTTATTTTTTTGTTTTGTGGCCATTAACATTTGACAGGAAGGAGATATTTCAAAACTGATTGTTTCATTGGATTCTGTTCTTCAATACAAATTCAACGACATACAACATGATGGGGTAATGCACACCATTGCACAGTTCCAAAATGAAATGAAAACATAGAACAATGAAGCCCTTTTGGAGGACGCCCAGACAGGAGGCTAAAAAAGAGGACAAATCTGGGATTTTACAGTCACATGGTCACCCTTCCACACCTATTGCTTGTTCACTGTGAGCTGAGGCAGGTCTCCTTGGGAGCAAGCCCCCCTCAGGTGCCACTTACTTGGTGCCTACTGAGCTTCTAGGGCAGCCCAGGCTTCCTGATCCTCTGAATTCACCATAACTTCCTGCTCTGGATTCAGAATAGTTGAGGCAGCCCAGTTAGGGCACTCCTCACTGCCCTAACTCTGGATTGCACTGTTAGGATGCCCCAAGCGTTTTCTGGCATAACTGGGCTGCCCCAGCTTGAACGTAGGCCACCCCAGTGATAGATAAGGCAGCTCAAGTGGACTTCAAGTGGATCCCCCAAAGGGGGATCTAAGCCTAAGCATACATATTCAAAGCAAGTCCCATTATAGTCAGTGGGGCTTAATTGCAGGAAAGTGTAAATACGATTGGAGCCTTGGAGCCCAATCCTAATCATATCTACTCAGAAGTAAGTCCCACTTTAATCAGTGGGTCTTATTTGCAGTAAAGTGTGGCTTGGATTGGAGCCTTGAAGCCTTGGATTGGAACATCTCTACTCAGAAGTAAGACCAACTATAGTCAGTGGATTTTACTTGCAGAAAGGTGTGGATAGTATTGAAGCGCAATCCTAATCATATCTACTCAAAAGTAAGTCCCATTACAGTCAATGGGTCTTACTTACAGGAACGTGTCAATAGAATTGGAACCCAATCCTAATCATATCTACCTAGAATTCCCATTATAATCAATGGGTCTTATTTGCAGGAAAGTGTGGATAGGGTTGAAGGGCAATCTTAATCATATGTACTCAAAAGTAAGTCCCATTACAATCAATGGGTTTTACTAGCAGGAACATTGTAGCCCAATCCTAAGCATCTCTACCCAGAAGTAAGTCCCGTTATAGTCAGTAAGTCCCATTACAGTCAGTAATGGGACTTGCAGCCTTGAAGTCCAGTTCTAATAACTACTTAGAAATAAATTCCATTATAATCAGTGGGTCGTACTTGCAGGAAAGTGTGGATAGGATTGGAACCCAAGCCTAAGCATTTCTAGAGAGGTCCTCTGGTGGCGCAAGCAGTTAAGACACTGTGCCTGTTAATTAGTAAGCCAGGGTTCAAGACCAGGGTCTCCACAAGATGAGGATCTCCTGCTACAGATTAGATGATGGACAAGATGACTGCTTGGACTAGATGATCCACTGGGTCCCTTCCAATTCTATGATTATACTCAGAACTAAGTCCCGTTATAGTTAGTCAGTCTTGCAGGAAAGTGTGGATAGTACTGGAGCCCAATCCTAATCATATCTACTCAGAAGTAAGTCCCATTATAGTCAATGACATTTACTTGCAGCAGTGTGGCTAGGATTGGAGCCCAATCCTAATCATATCTACTCAGAAATAAATCCCATCCTAATCAATGGGTTTTTCTTGCAGGAAAGTGTGGATAGGATTGGAGCCCAGTTCTAATCATATCTACTTAGAAATAAATCCCATTATAATCAAAGGGTCTTACTTGCAGGAAAGTGTGAACAGGATTGGAGACCAAACCTAAGCATATCTACTCATTATAGTCAGTAGGGCTTATTTGCAGCAAAGTGTGGATAGGATTGGAGCCAAACCTAAGCATATCTACTCAGAAGTAAGTCCCATTATAGTCAGTGGGGTTTACTTGCAGCAAAGTGTGGCTAGGATTGGAGCCCATCACAGTTGCTCCTCTGTAAATCTAGCACTGCAGTTACCAGCACACAAAACATGAATCAGTGCAAAGGGAAAGAGCATGTGTGAGCTCATGTTGCATACGTGGTGTAATACACGTAAATCCCTTCCTCATTGGTTCCTGAGAAAGACTCCTTAGAACTACAGTTCCCAGATGGCATTCGAGTGTTATGCAAAGCGAAGGAAGGTTCAATACTACACTTCCCAGTGGGCACTTGCTGGGAGAGAAGATGCCCCAGGCCTTGGACACTGGAATTGTTTGTACCTGATAGAATTGAGGAGGGAAGGAGCCTCTGGTGGTGTTGAACGCACAAGATTGACAGCTATTGAGAAACGTGGATGAGGACTTGCTCTAGAAGGTCAGTTTCAACCTGGAGAAAGAGGGGTTGTAAATAAGGAGTCAGTTTGCTCAGAGTCTGGTTCTGGGTGGAGACAAACAATATCCTCTTTAATAAAGGCAGCAAAATCCAGTTGTATCCCCGACACAATAAATTCTATTGGGTTTTTGTATGCATTGCTTTGGTATACAGATCCAAACTTGTTATACACTGATTTTTTAATGCAACATGAATGGCCACTGCAAATTAGTTTTAAAAACTGCTTTTCTACTGTTGTAGAGAGACAGTCATGCAAGCAATCATTCCATTTTTCAGTACCAGAATCAAACCCCTGCAGATATTGAGGCACCACCTTTTTCAGTTAGGAGCAAGAAACCTGGAAGTGGGTCTTTAAACCTATTTTTCCATCGTTTTCTTTATACATGGATTTTTTTATCTACAGGAGGTTCTGGAACAGAACCAGTGATGGGCTTCAAAGAAATTAAGAACCGGTTCTCTGTCCATCTGGCAGCCACTTTTAAATGGCTATTTTTAAACTTTATATGTACTATCTCTTGTTAAGAACCGGTTCTATAGAGTAGGTGCGAACCTGCTGGTGCCCACCACTGAACAGAACCCTATTGGATAATATGGGATACCTGTATTTAGAACACTACTCACTGGTGTTTCTTTTGTGTCTGTTTTAGATACCGAGTCCTTGTGGGGACAGTCGTATTCCTTTTGGTACTGGGAACGTTTGCTATTAAGAATTTTTTTTATTTTTTTGGTCATAACTATTCTTGATCATAAAAATGAGAGATTGATGGTGCTTTTATTTTGGATCAAGTTCGATACAGTCACTCTGCTTCAGCTACAGTTCCAAATTAAGGTTCACAGTATGGACAACTAAGGCTGCAATCCTATCCATATGTACCTGGGAGTATGCACTGTTCTACTGATTATAATGGGGTTTACTTCTGAGTAGTCATATATAGGATTGGGCACTAAGACTGCACTTCTAAACCACATCTTCAATGGGAGTAAATCCCATTGACTATAACAGGACTTGCTTTAGCTGTGTAGATATGCATAGGATTCAGTAGTGATACTCAAAGTGGGGGTAGGGACTGCTTTGGGGGGACATGACTTGTGACCTCAGAGAAGGGGGTTGTGACAGGATGGGAATCTGGCATTGGGCTTTTCTGAGAGTTAGTATTATTGAACACAGTGGGATTTGCCTCTGAGTAGACATGGAGGAGCTCTGGCATCACAGTGGTGTCACATCCCAGTAAGTTTGACAAAAGGCCTCAGACAGATTTTTAAGGAGGTCTCAAGCTGAAATGCTGGAGTACCACTGCTCTAAGAACTGCCATGCTGGAGTAGACAAAAAACCCATCTAATCCAACTTCTTACATCTCATAATATGGAGCATAAGATACCTCTGTGAGCACTCTTGTCAACATTTTACACTTTCTGGCTGTGATTCCATTGTAGTTGAAAATGTTCAAGTCTAGTATGTGGATGTGGATGTTAGGATGAGAATACAGTGGTACCTCGCTTAACAAGTGCCTCGCTTAACAAGTGTTTCACATAACAAGCAAAAATCTCCAAGAAATCTTGCTTCACATAACAAGTTCTGCTTCACTTAACAAGCAAGCACGCTATGGGCACGCGTGCTATGCAGCCCTGACGCTCTGCACGGAGGCTCTTTAAAAGGGCTGCCGGCCAGTGCTACTGCCTCTAACTGCCCCCAACTTGGGGGCAGTTGCCTGGGGGTGCCAGAGGCAGCTGCCCCTAACTGTTGGTGTTCCTCTTTTATTTAGAAGTGGAAAAGTAACTGGCCCACCTCACCCCAGCTATGTCTGTCATAGTGGCGTCTGCTGTGGTCTTTTGCATTCTTTTGCATTTTAGATTGTAAGCACTTTGGGACAGGGACCCATTAGCCATTAATTTTTTTCATTTTTTCAAACTGCTTTGTGAACTTTTTTAGTTGAAAAGTGGTCTATAAATACTGTAGAGATTTATTTATTTGTTTGTTTGTTTATTTATTCAATTTGTACTCCGCCTTTCTCCCTGAAGGGCACTTAGACCTGATGGATATATGGGTAGGTAGGCTGGCTGGCTGGCTGGTTGGCTGGCTGCATCCGTGCTTGAAGGTTAGAACTTGTCCCTCAAGTTCTTCTGTACACTGATGCACCTCTTGTAATATAATTAGATTGGGATCTCAATAATCTTCCTGTTTACAGGATACCCATTAACATCATCTTCATTGAGAGTATGAACAGCTGGTTAATTCAGTGAATGAACCTAATAATTCAAGGGATTGTATTGTGTAACTAGGTTGTGTTGACATTCTGGGATGTTTACAATCTGCTGTGGCATTGTGTTCCAGTAAAAATCTGATTCCCAAGAACCACTTCGTGGCAAATAGAAGGGGAAGCAATGGAAGTTGTGAAAGTTTATTTTGGGGGGCTCTAAGGTCACTACACAGACAGCCATGTGATTGCAGCCACAAAATTAAGACACTTGCTAACTGGGAGGAAAACTGTGGGAAACCTGCGCAACTTAGAGCACAATTAAGGCTGTAATCCTAAAGAAACCTTTCTGGGAGTATGACCCACTGAACACAATGGGGCTAACTTTTAAGTAGACAAACATGTTTACTCAAAAGTAAACCCCATTATGTTCAATGGGTCTTATTCTCAGGAAAGTGTCTTTAGTATTGCAGTCTTAATTAAAAAGCAATACATCACCTTGCCAACAAAGCTTTATTTAGTTAAAGCTATTGTTTTCCCAGTAGTTATTTATGGCTGTGAGGTCTGGACCATGAAGAAGGCGGGTGTTGAAGAATACAGTACTGTACTTGCTTTTGGGTTCGAGAGTCCTTTGGACTGCAAGATCAAATCCATCAATCCTATGGAAAATCAGGAAATCAACCCTAACTGTTCTTTGAAAGGACAGATACTGAAGCTCAACTACTTTGGCCATCTCATTAAAAGGGAAGGCTCTTTAGAAAAGACCCTGATGATGGTAAATTTGAAGGCAAAGGAGAAAGGGATAGCAGAGGATGAAGAGGTTAGTGTCACCCAAAGCAATAATCATGTATTTGGACAAACTTTGTAAGTTAATGTAAAATTGTTGAGCCTGGTGCTGTGGTCATTGGCGTCACAAGGAGTCAGATGTGACTTAACAACTGAACATCAAAAACAACTGAGATGTCTAAGAGCTGCTGTTCTTTGTGAGATACCCATTACTTTAAATAAGTGGTTTTCAAACGAAGAGCACAATCCTAACCATGTCTACTCAAAAGTAAGCTCCATTATGTTCAATGTGCCTGACTCCCTGGAAAGTGTCTTTAGGATTGCAGCCTTAGGGTAAAAGACTAACCCTACAATCCAGAGTAACTACGGGAGCACGTAAGAGACATTACGTGCACACGTAGTTACTGCACCACCTAGTGAAAACCTATGGGAAATTCATATTGAATCCAGAGCAAATTGTTCTTACACCGGAGCAAGGACTCCCCATAGTTACTCTGGATTGTGCCCTTAGAGTACAATCCTAACCATGTCTACTCAGAAGTAAGCCCCATTATGCTCAATGGGTCTTACAGAAAAGTGTTTTTAGGATTGCAACCTAAGATGCTTAGGGTGATTTGAGAATCACCTTCAGATTTGAGAATCTGAAGTTTTTACATTCTTGTTTTCTACTTAGTTATTATGCATATTGCAGAAAAATACAAAACAGGGAACTGTTTTCTTCTTTTGCATAACTTCTGAATGTATATAGTAAGGAACATGGAGGTCTTTCTACAATTATAATTGTTTCACAATCAAAAGATAGTGGTGAATATGCGTGGAGCCCCCTGCCAACTAGACAAATAGGTTTCATTTAGTGATGACCTCATTTATTTTGAAAGGGGAATATAACTGTCCCTTTTCATGCAGCTTAAGGTCAGATTAAGCTGGTGTGACTCATATAGCATCAAGGGGCCCTAATTTTTTTTTAATACATAAATATTAAAACATAATTTACTTCATTTTCATTTTTCACTTGATATACAGGTTGATAATTCAACACACGGCCTAACCACCTTCTACCCTCCCATTATATCCTTTTTTGACCCTCCACTGGCATGTGCATAACTAACCTGCTCCAGTTCATGCTGGTCTTCCATGGGTGCTGACCGGCCAGTGCAGGCCTTCCTGCTGCTGCCTTGAACTTTTTCCTCAGGTGCAATGTGTTTACTGGCATTTCCACCAGCTTATCAAACTCTTCCATGGTCCCAGCATGCTTTCTGGCTTTCCCACTGGTGCTTCAAACCCTTCCATGGGCATAATATGCTCTTTGCCACTGCTGGTGCCAGAGAAGGCATGCTCTGCTGGAACTGAGATACAATAGGATTGTGCTCTCAGTGAAGTTGCATTTTAATACAACTACATTTGTAATTTTTAAGTGTATAGCAAATACATGGAGTTGTGATAAATCAGATGTTAATGTCCAGTCAATCCAACCAATCCAGGACAGAGTGGTCTATATTGAAAAAATCAGACGTTGGGCGGTGTTAGCTCTCGATGGACACTCTGACACAATGTGATGAATATTTTGTTGAGGAGTACCACAGTCACACTGGGGGAAGATACAAGACCCCACATAAACAGAGCATCCTGGCAGACACCATGCTGGATACGGATCCTTTTCAGAGTTGACCAACGTTGGCTGCAATCCTAAGGACACTTTCCTGGGAGTAAGACCCATTGAACACAATGGGGCTTACTTCTGAGTAGACATGCTTAGGATTGTGCTTGCTGGAGAGGTAGGTCAAAACCTGGCACCTTCTGTGTAGGGTCCTCTATGTAGCTGCCTGTATCTGGGTGTTCATCAGCCCATTTAGCTTTCCATTGTGCGTTAATGTTAAAGTTGTTAGCTGTTGTGCAAGTGCCAGAGAGGGCTTTCTGGATTTAAGCCTGCCAATTGATAGATGGAAAAGATCAGCATGCCCAGGATGAAGTGGGTTTCTCATAATTTTGTTGGTCTCCTTCATTAAGGAATCCTGCCTTCATTGAGCTGGTGGTGCTATGTGGCTCAAAACAGAGAGTCAGCAAGTAGAGGAGTAGATTTTATACAACCGCCTATGATCCTCATGGTTTGTTTAGTCTGGCATCAATCTTACTAGTGTGGCAGCTATTAAGCCATACAGGGGCACCGTATTCTGCTTTGGAGTAGGTAATATCAGCAACCCTAGTGCTGATATTCTGAGAGTATTCTGAGGCTCCCCATCTTGATCCTCTTAGTTTCTGGAGTATGTTGTTCCTGGTATTAATTTTTGCGGACATATTCTTGATGTGTTTCTTATAACAGAGAGTCCGATCCAAAGTTACTCCAAAGTATTTGGGTGAGGGTCATAAGGGAGTAAGTTGTTATCAGGGAGATCTTTGGGTTTGCATTGGCAAGTTTGTTGTTAAGATGGAAACAAGTAGTCCCCATTTTGCTGTCACTAGGTGTGAGTCTCCTGTCAACAAAGAATTTTCCCAAGATCTTCAAGGTCCTCCTCTTTGGGGAGGCAGGCCAATACCTTGTGCTGCAAGAGCCAGGTCATCAGTACAGTGGTGCCTCACATAACAAGTTTAATTCATTCCGGAAGCATGCTTGTTATGTGAAACACTCTTTATGAGAAGCAGATTTTCCCATTGTAAATAATGGGAAAGACGATTGGTTCCAGAACCCAAAAAATATTCATATAAAAATATTAACTGGATGTAAAAATGATGACAAAACATTGGAATAGAATTCAAAACATGCATTCAGTGTGCATGATCCTATGAAGTCTGCTTAGGCTGCAATCCTAAGGACACTTACCTGGGTGTAAGCCCCATTTAACACAATGGGGCTTAAAGATTGAATAGTGCATTTGTAATGATTACGGTACATACTATGCAACATGTAGCTCCCCTAACATGTAAACAGTGAGACTGCTTGCATGGAGTCCTTGAAACTTTTGGAGTCTGCATCTTAAACTACTTTTGCTACTCCATTAATCCAACATCATGTAACTTCGGTATCATGACGGTGAATTTTCTTGACCAATTTGGAATAAAAGATTTTTGTGTACTTGGTTTAACTGTGTCGTTTACCAAAGCCTCATAGAAGCATTATGGATAAATATATTAATTTTTTAAGTGCTGCCAAGGTTAGATGTCTAAAGCTTGATTTATTTAGCAAACTTTGTTCCAGAACCCCCATGGATAAAAAAAATCAGTGGATACAGAATGAGAGGAAAAATAGCTTTAAAAGACTCAGTTCCAGGTTTCTTGCTCCTTTGTTGTCCCCCAGAACCATTTGTACACACTATCCAGCCACTAGATGGGATGAATAATTGATTTTAATGGAATGAAATTATAACTAATAGCACGATGGTGGGAAAATGGATTTGGATGCTTTTTTGTTTGTCACAAGCATTTAAAGGTGAACCTCAGGCTAAAACAGTAGATACTGAGGTCCCACCTGTTATTTTTCCTCACAAAAATAACACAAAAATTTTCCTCATAAAAATTTTCCTCACTTGTAATATTTCCCTCAGCTTTTCAAGTGCCTGAATAATTCAGCTTTAAAACCAGTATAATTTTCCCTACACAAAATGGTTGATGTTTCCCTCATCTCTTCAAGTATTCGCTGAAAAAATTATTTTCCTCACAAAACTTGTGATGTTTCCCTCAGCTTTTCAAGTGCCTGAATAAAAAAAACCATAATTTTTATCTCGCTAAATATACAGTATGTTTGTTTCCCTCAGGTTGTCAAGTATCTGAATATCTTAGCTTTAAAAACAAGGGGTGAGTGTGTGTGTGTATGTATGTATGTGTATATATATATATATATATACACACACACACACACACACCCCTTGTTTTTAAATATGTTTAAAAACATATTAAAAACATGTTTATATATATATGTGTGTGTGTGTGTATACACACACACACACACATATATATAAAAATTACAAAATATGTGGTGTTTCCCTCACCTTTTTAAGTGTCTGAATACCTCAGCTTTGAAAACAATAGTTTTATACAGATACGTATATATAGTGTGTATATATCATCATTTTGTCATCATTTTTACATCCAGTTAATATTTTTATATGAATATTTTGGGGGTTGTGGAACCAATCGTCTGAGTTTCCATTATTTCCTATGGGAAAATCCGCTTCATGTAAAGAACGTTTCACGTAACAAACATGCCTCTGAAACGAATTAAATTTATTACGTGAGGCGCCACTGTATAGTTTCAGTAGTTAAGAAAAGTTATTATAAACTGTTTGATTTTTAATATCAGTTGATACAGATTTAAATTCATTTAATTAAAATCATTTATTAAAGTTTTGGGTGTTTTTTAACCTTTGTTAATAAACCTTTTAATTTAAAGGTTAATAAACCTTTGTTTTTAATTTTATTTAAAGATATTTAATATCTTGATGTGGTTTGTATTTTTTATTTGTTTGTGTATTTTATTTATGTATTAGTGTATTTTTATTTATTTATTTGTTTAAAACTGCAAAATCTTATTTTGACCAGTCTTGGGAAAATGGAGCCAAAAGATACAGTGTTGGGGGTGTTGATGATGCTGGACCAAATACAGGCGTTTCTATAGCAACCACTCTTGCACGCATCCTTCCTCATCAAAAGGATGCTTAAACCATCTCTTCCCCTCCTTTACTGCGCATGCGTGGTCTGTAGGGCGCCTCGAGGAGCACTGCGCATGCGCTTCCTCAGAGCGGGGAGGGGAGGGGGGAGAAGAGAGTGAGAGATTATGCTGGTTCCTTGCAACCCTGGAGAAGCGTCTTGCGCCTGCGCAGTAGTTGCTTCCCTGGCCAGTGCTGCCTAAGGAGGCAGTCAGCTGTCCTGGGGGGAGGCCTGCAACTGGTTTGCCAGCTCCACTGCCTCCTCCACCACCAGAGATTCCAAGGGCCTGGGGTTGGCAAGTACCTTTAACCCAGGGGTAGGGGTGGGGGGAAACCCCTGCTTTGCAAGCCCCCCCCCCCAATTGCTTCTCTCCCCACTTGGCTTCCTAGGCATCTTTGCACCCTCCCTTCTGCAATCATATATCTTTGCTCTGCATGGAACCACTCCCTCCTTATATTATATGAAGTATCTATATATTGCATGCTAACAATATATTGCATGAAGTAGCTATAGTGCATTTATTTTATATATTGCATGAAGTCTGTATATCTTTACATATTGTATGAATCTATATATTGCATTCATTTTATATATTGCATGAAGTATCTATTGCATGCAAGCTATTGCATGAAGTATCTATATATTGCATGCAATCTATATATTGACCCATACCTGCAGTATACTTCCAGTTATCTAGATCTTTCTCCCCTCCTCCTCTTCCTCCCAACTGCAAATTTTATTCTCCCCCTCCACTTCCTCCCCCTCCTCCCAGCTCCAAATTGTCTTCTCCTCCCCCTCTTTGTCAGCTTTCCCAACCATGCCCTTTGTTTCAATTGCACTGTCCTCCCTTGCTCTTACAAAGCCTTTATGGGGAGGGGGAGGGGACCTGCAACAGAAGAATATTGTATCACCTTGCATGTATTTCAGCAGATGCTTTGAGGACTAGGTTGGAGGCAGGTGAATTCATCTTGAATGCTGACAATTATTATTGCACCCCATGTTTTACTTAAACACCTGCATTGTTGCATTAATCCTCTTTTCTTTCATTTTGCAGTTTTCCCCCTATTTCAGAGTATCCCAAACTTTTTGGGCTATGTCTTCCTTGACCATTGACTGCATCTCCCCATTACAATCTATATATTAGTATAGGGCTGCAGAGTTTTTACAAGGACTCAGAGGCTCCCCTAGCTTGCTTTCTTTGGCTCCCCAAGGAGCCAATACACACAGTTCAGCAACTACTTCCTTATTTCCACCCATTAAGGTTCCACAGGTAATCTTTCTTATGAGATGTTTGCAGCTTACCTCTGCTTGAAATGTCATGGACCGCTCCTTTTGGTCTGGACTCTATAGCAGTGTCTCCAGCTATGACCCAGCTCTAGCTCTGAGACTCTAGCTGTGACTTGTCATAGGAGCCAAAAGCCATGAAAGCTTGTGATAAAATGGTGGATCCATGGAGCTGTTTTCTGTATAATCTGTAGTGCTAGATCAGGAGTCTCCAAACATGTTGGCAGGAGGGCCCCATCATCTCTGTGACATAGTGTTGGGGGCCAGATAATTAATTTACATTTCAAATTTGAATAAATTTACAAAAATTTACATATAAGACTGCATTTGAGTAGATTACAAGGCTTGGCCGAGGGGAGCCACTGGGGGCCACATTAAGGCTCGCTGAGGGCCATGTGAGTCCCTTGAGATAGATGAAACTTTGGTCTATCTAGCTAAGTATTGTATTGTTAACCAGAATTGGTGACATCTCTCCAGGATTTTAGGCAGGGGATCTTTTCCAAACCCGAACTTTATGATGCCAGAGATTGAATCTGGGATTTCCTGCATGTGTTTACCCTGTAGCTGCAGTCCTATTTATTGCATTCAAACGTACTTGTAGGTATGAATTATTCTTTCCATTACGTTGTAGTTAGTGCTTCAGAGATTAAGCTGTGAACACTCCCAATTTGAATTTCACGTACACTGCAATCCTAAAGACTCTTTCCTGGGAGTAAGACCCATTGAACACAGTGGGACTTACTTTTGAGTAGACATGGTTGAGATTGTGCTCTCAGTCTCAGATCATCTGCCCAGCGCTGACTGGATGAGCTTTGTCAAGCTGCAAATCTCTCTGCTTCAGACCCATCATTTCCAGTATTCTAGTCCCATCATTTCCAGTAATAATAATGCTGACCTACATGTCAGAACTGTTATTGGGATTTCTGAATTGATGTATATGAATTGCTTTGTACACTCTTAAAGTTCTGTACAAGTGCTGCATATCATCCATCAATTGATGTGTGGTTTTGGTGATATATGTTTTTCTGTAGGCACAGCACTTCTTTTGCATCATAACACTTGGGAACCTGTTGGACACAACAGGAATTCTTTTTGGTAAGAGGTTGAAAGAGTGAGATCAGCATAATAATTTGCTTTCAAGTGGAGGAAAAGATTATTCTGTGAGCTCTGCGTGTACAAGGTTGTCTCTAGGGTGCTTTTTGGATCAGTATATTTTATATGCTCAGCAAGCATTGTTCTAGTCTGAAGTGGTTTTGACAGGAATGGTTAATGTCTGCAAGTAAGGACTTTGGGGACCCCATAATTCATATAGCATACTTCTCATTTTCTTTCTGAAGTTCCTTAGTGGTAAGCAAGGCCCTCCATCTTCCCTTGTAATATGAACTCTTTGAGGAAGAATTTGAGACAGTGCAGTTAATAACTGTGCATTTAGACTTGTGAGTAAACTAGAAAACCTATAACAGTACTTTTTTTCTTTCTTTCTCTCTTTTTCATCCTTTCTGTGCAGACTCCACCAATTTACTATCTCTCCACAATGAGAGAATTTTGGGTTCACGTCTTTCCTTCACCCTGTAGTTGATAGTTTTGGATTTGGACGCAATGTGGGAGTAGAGATGGCAGATAGTGTCAAGATCTTCCTTAATGATCTTGCCAGGGTAAGTCTTTTTTTATTTCAAATCTGTGAAAGTGTATAGATAGGATAAAATTAGATTTCCAAGACTTTCAGTGTGATATTTAAGATATTTTTAAGATATTAAAATTAAGATATGTTAAGATAGTTCTAATCATAACTCTTTCTAAAGTAGCATGTGAGTCTCTCTGTCACTGCACGAGCAAGGAAAATTGGAGTGTTCTTATACCCTACCCAATATAAACATCTCTCAACCCCCATTCTGAAAAATAAGCATATACAGAGGTGCTTCCCACCATCATGTCAAACTGTTGTTTGCTGCTACAGAAATTCCTCCCGCATTTATGAACTCTATTCAATTTGCTGCTTCCTGGATTTTGATTGCATTCAAACCAGAAAACTATGCTTTGTATTTATCCAGGCTGTTAAAACCTGAATTTAAATCTGACTTGCAATTCTGGCTTGGTGGGCCGCTGCAAACCGTAATTTAATGGTTTGAATGTAATGGCAAAGTCAGGAAGAATTCATAAAAAGCTCTTCCTTTTCCCATTGTAGCATACCTTTCATACCTAGTTTCTCATTTAGCTCCATCTGATATCTTCTGCTCTTTGTTCTGTTTCTTACCCTTGCATCACTCTTTGAGAAGATAATATCCTCAATAAAATTTAATAACATTTTTTTTAAAGCCATACAGTAGTTTAAAAAAACACCTGGATTTTTAGGCTTATTAGAATGTTATTGATGAGTTTGCGAACTACGGTCATTCCTTTTCCTTTCAGTTTCCTTCCCTGCCCTTTAATGTCCTCTTTTTTTAGCCTAGTCTTCATTGTCCTCCTTTTCCTTGAGAGCAGGCAGCATGTAGCCTTCTTGTAATTAATAAATTATATGCAGTAGTTTTCAATTTAATAATATAGTGTTTAAATTAACCACATGAAAGGAATACATTTTATGTAATGAAAAGCAATATAAATACAGTGTTTTCAGCTTTTATTTTGTTGTGTTCTACATTTTTTGTCTTCTTTTGTGGTTATGACATTTGTTCATCCTGCCTGCTTCCCAGATATGTTGAACATAGTCCTAATGCTTGTGTGTGTGTGTGTGCCCATAGGGAATTAAAGATTCCATATGGGGGATCTGTACCATATCCAAGTTGGATGCTCGGATCCAGCAGAAAAGGGAAGAGCAACGGAAAAGAAGAGCAAGCAGTGTTCTTGCTCAGCGGAGAGCACAGAGTGAGGAGAGGAAACAGGAGAAGTGAGTAAGGGAGCTTTCAGGATGGGAGGCTTGGGAGTTTGCTTGTCTTCCCACCTGGTCCAGTTTATTTCTTTACTAAGCGGTGCATGTTTGCAGTATAGCGGGATGGCTCACCACCCACTGTGGCTCCTTGATATATAATGTGTGGCTCTCAGAAATTTGTGGCTGTGTTTTATTTTTGCATCACAATTAATATAAAAGGTATTTAAGAAATTTTCAAGCTCTATAATTTTTCTACTGGGTATAATCTGATAACTCTACTGATTAAAACATGTTTAATGTTAATGCTTCTCAGACATCTCTCTTGCATCACTCAAACATTTGAGTGTACAAACATTTGAGTAAACAAAGTTTATCACATGTGGCTATTATGTTAAGCAAGTTTGGATATCCCTGCGATATAGCGTCCTACCTACTCCTACATGGGGCTCATACAGATCTTCCATGTGAACCAGCAACACCCACACATTCATAGCTTCAAGAGTGCTGCAGCATCAGGAGATCCCAGACTATTCACTGGACTTACAGATCTGACATGAGCCCATTCAATGATTTTGTGTTTCTTGTCCTGCTTGAGAGACTGAAGCTTTTCACAAATTTAGAATATAACTTCTGAGTGAACCTTCCATTTTATCACCCTCTAGTGAACCCCGGATAGTCAGCCGAATATTTCAGTGTTGTGCCTGGAATGGAGGTGTATTCTGGGTGAGCAGATTTTTTTTATATTAAACATCAGAGTGTATCTTGTGAAACAATTGTATTCCTTCAGTAGGTGAATTAAAACTTGCTTCTGCTGTTGAAGATAATGTTGCAAACAAAAAGAGAAATTATTAAAACATATAATTCAATGGTGAGCATTGTCCAGTAAACTGCAAATTTATTACTATTCCAAATTAGGCATCTTGTGTTTTAAATTTGAAGACCCGCAGTTTGGTCCTAAACTCTGGACCTAAATTTTGGCCATAAAGCTTACTTAAGCCTTTTGGGCTACTATCCCTCAACAGTGGCCTACTGATCCACATCAAAAGCTGGTGTACAATTACTGTGACATGTCAAGTCTTCTGCTTTTCAACTTATTTTTTTAAACTAACTACTTTTCTATGTCCATGTGTATAAGAAGTCTTGAGCAAAGCCCTATTGAACAGGATTGTTCTCAGGAAGCATGATGGGTACGCTAAGGCAGTAATCCTAATCTCTAGTTAGGTCAGTCTAAACCCTGGCATAAGTCCTGTTCCACCCTGGGGATGTCAAAAAAGTGCTGTAAGGCACTTCTACCCCACTCTTGGGGGGGGGGGGGGTTAGGCCAGTGCACAGGCATTTGCTGACCTCCCTTCACCATCATGGGAAGATATGCCAGGTGAGTTAGGCTAGTTTCACATCCTTGATTATATTTATTGTGGATTTGCATTTTCCATTTAAATTCAATCCCAGCTGCTGAGTAAATTTGTGTGGAGGTGCTAGAAGGAAACTGTTCATTTATACTTTCTGTTTTATAGGATGATAGGACACCCTAGTGCTCTGATTTAATATTTAGATACTTTATATACAATCCATATCTTTATATTTAATTGTATAAAAATGTGCCCCACTTGATGACAATTCTCCAGTCCCGATTGTTATGTGAATAGGTTATTAAGTAAACATTAATAACCATTCTAGGGGTTTTTGTTGCACAAATAAGATTCTCTGCCAGAAACTAGCTGATTACTACTGGGATAAATTGCCTTTTTTGTATCAAGAGCTTCTTTGTTATGTAAACAGACACAAGGCTGCAGGCTATGGGTGCCCAGACTGCCTCATTATTGGAGTCCAGAGAATCTTTGTTGTGCTTTGATCACTGTTGTATATGCAGTCTGTTGTTAATGGACCTTTATTTACAATTTCTTTGTCTCTGAAATGTACTTGGGAGAAATGGTGGACTTGAGTGTGTAAATATTAAAATCCATCCCTAGACTTCAAGATTATAGATAACTAACGAAAGGCGTACCCACGTTGCGGGAGTAAAATTCCCCCGTATCCATCCTCCCATATGCATCAACCCCCCATGGATAACTTTCCCCAGGCGTAACAACCCCCCATGCGCAACTTCCCCCATACACATCAACCCCCCCAAGAGCAACTTCACCCATGTGCATCAACCCAGCATGCACAAGTTACCCCATGCGCAACTTCCCCCCATGGACATCAACCCCCCCTGCACAACTTCCCCCATGCGTATCAACCCCCCATGCGCAACTTCCCCCATATGCATCAAACCCCAGGCGCAACTTCCCCCAGGCGCAACTTCCCCCAGGCGCAACTTCCCCCAGGCGCAACTTCCCCCAGGCGCAACTTCCCCCAGGCGCAACTTCCTCCCAGGCGCAACTTCCTCCCAGGCGCAACTTCCTCCCAGGCGCAACTTTCCTCCCAGGCGCAACTTTCCTCCATGTGCATCATCCCCGTGCGCAACTTTCCCCCGTGCGCAACTTTCCCCCGTGCGCAACTTTCCCCCGTGCGCAACTTTCCCCCGTGCGCAACTTTCCCCCGTGCGCAACTTTCCCCCGTGCGCAACTTTTCCCCGTGCGCAACTTTTCCCCGTGCGCAACTTTTCCCCGTGCGCAACTTTTCCCCGTGCGCAACTTTTCCCCGTGCGCAACTTTTCCCCGTGCGCAACTTCCCCCCGTGCGCAACTTCCCCCATGCGCAACTTCCCATATGCGCATCTTTCCTCCCATACGCAACTTCCCCCATGTGCAACTTCCCCCATTCGCAACTTCCTCCGTGCGCATCATCCCCCCGTGCGCATCATCCCCCCGTGCGCATCATCCCTCCGTGAGCATCATCCCTCCGTGCGCATCATCCCCGTGCGCATCATCCCCCGTGTGCAACTTCCTCCGTGCGCAACTTTCCTCCATGCGTATCATCCCCCCGTGCGCAACTTCCTCCCATGTGCAATTTCCCCTAATGCGCAATTTCCCCTCATGCGCAGCATCCTCGCCAGCGCAACCTCTTCCTCCCAACAACATCCCCCAGTGCACCAGGATCTGAGCACCAAATTGGCTGGATGTGGTTCAGTCTCCCATGTAAAGTATAGGACAGAAACACGTTGCCCCTTTTCAGCCCCTGAAGGGTTAATTTCTCCAGATGGTTCTTGGTGGGTGTTCAGGTGACAGAAGGAACTCCCAGAATTCCATGCTTCAGGCCCAGCAGTTGGGGCGGAATGTTGATGAGTCAGCAATTCTCAATGCAAAGTATAGGGAGGAAAACGCGTTGCGCCCCTTTTCACCCCCTTCCCGTTGGAATTTCCGAAAACCGGTTCTTAGTGCACCCCTCCGTCATGGAAGGAACACCCACCTCAAATTTCACGCTTCTAGGCTCAGCGGTTTTGGCAGGGCGGTGATGAGTGAGTCAGTCAGTCAGTGAGTCAGTCAGTCAGTGAATGACTTTTCTCTTTTATATATATAGATGATCCAAAGGATTGTAGCTACTTGAACACATTAACATGTAATTACTTCTTCCCCCAGCTTAGCCTCCTTTTATTTTACCGGGTATTTATACCTGTACTTCAATCAGCAACAGCTCATGTAATTGGTAAGTACAAACATGCTACTTTCGAAGTTACTGTCTTTGTGTAGTATACAATACTTTGCATGTTGGTTAATCAGTCATCCACCCACACAAATGTGGACCAATGACTAGTTGCACAACTAATTCTAAATTTCCAGTGGTGATTTGGATTGTTCTTAATTCAACAACAGTCCCCCATTCTACATGACAAACCTCTGAAGGATAACTTGAACCTGGCATGGGCTCAAAATTCAAGGGAAAATTCAAGGGAAAAATCAATGTATTAAATTCAATGTATAAAATTCAAGGGAAAATTCAAGGGAAAAATCTCAATGTATTAAGCAGGCAAACATGCTCAGGCTCCTTAAGTGTCCTTAAGGAGCAGGTCCTTGAAGTGCCCTTCAAGCAGGTCCTTGAAGACCAACCTTTAAAATGCTTGATATTTCCATCAGCTGTTAAAATTCTTGGTATTTCCATCACAGGAGTTGTGTGGCTGCTTCTTTTGTATGATAGATGCTTTTTGCTAGAATGTGTCTCGGCTTGCAAGTTGTTGAAAGGCTTAAGTAGATTTCTCTCTCATGGGAGGAAGAACTTTACAACTGAAGCATGGATGATGACTAATCTCTGTACTGTTCTGCTGCCAAAGGAATCTGTATTATAATCTATGGAAGTTCTTTTCTTCCTTGTTGTTGCTTTATTCCACATTTTTTTAAAACTGTTGCCTCCAACCTTGCCACCAAAAAACCCTTTCAAACGACAATCTCATCCTTTTTCTGGGATTCTCTGAATTCATAGGAATCTTCAGAATACAGGTTGAATCCTCAGTTATACAGGTTGAACCTCCCCATTTGTGATATGTGGTTCCAAGGACCTGTGATTAACTATTTTCCGCATTATACAAAGGCAATTAGTAATCATGGTAACAAGGCAAGCAATGAGTCAAGATGAATCAAATTCCTTTACAAGTGGCTGGTAACTGCCCTTGCAAAGAGCTGAGCTCCTTCATTTTGCAAGCAATTTCAGCTCAGAGCAATTCACAAGTGGTTATCACTTGAGGGAAGGGAGAGGCTCTTTGTTTAACAGGAACAAAACTAGAAGTTCATGAACTTTTCTAAGACAGGCTTAATTGCCTTCGGATGCAATCCTAATCAATTTTCCACCTCCAAGGTAAGAACAATGCAACTTCAAGGTAAGGGAACAAACATTGCCTTATCTTGAGGAGGTCTCCATGACTGCCCTCTTAACTGCAGGATCCAGCACATGTCACATTGGCTCAGCTATGCTAGTGCTGCAAAGTTGGTTAGGATTGCACCCTTCCGCAACTTAAACTGCCAACCTCATTTGCATTGAGATAAAATCACATGTAAATAAATTGCATATGATAAGACTACCCTTGCACTTCTCTTCATCCTCCATCAAACATGGGTATCAAAATGGTTAATATTCCTAACTTGCAGTTTTTGGAAAAGGAACCCCCAAATACTAGCAGCCCTGTCTTCTTAGGTTGTTTACATGGAAAGTACATGAAAAGTTTACATTTCCTTCCTTATCAGGATTTAAGTGTTGGAGACTTGCTTCACAATCCTGTGGGCTCCAGCCAGCAGAAGGATATGTGTTCCACTGCTAGCCATAGCTGAAAAAGTACTGGAAATAACTTTCCAGTGGTATATGCCAGAAGGCCAGAGTTCCAGCCATGGGCAGAAGAAGTTAGGCCAGTGAAGGAGGCAGGAAGGAGCCAAAACTGGGCAAATAGTGGGTGTGAAACAGACAGGGAGGCTATAGAAGGGAGTGGTGACAGCTGCAATGGCTTGCACCTATTTCTACCTTCCATTTTTACTGCCTCTGCCCCATTTCTTTTTTTGAACTTGCAGTAGTGAAATTGCAAGTGCAGGTCCAAGGAGACTCATTGTGGTTGGCGAGACTTACATACAGGGAAAGGGGGTTTACATCCCATTTCTCTGCAGAAGCTTCCTTTTTTGGCACTACTGCACCACTGTGGAAAGGATAGGATGGGGCATTTAGGAATGGGAAACAACTTCTGTGGCCATATCTCAAAAAAGTACTGCCTGTGCTTTTGAGTTGAGACCTGAGTACTGCAAGACAGGGTGACCTTTCGATCCTTAGTCTGGCTCCTGCCAACCTTGCAGTTCAAAAATACTGTATGCAAATGCAAGTAGATAAATAGGTACCACCTCAGTAGGAAGGTAACCGTGTTCCCAAGCCTGCCCTTTGATTCAGTTGCACCGTCCTTCTCCCTTGCTCTTCCAAAGTCTTTATGAGGGGGAGGAGACCTGCACTTCCATTTGCATGTGGACCACATGTCCACGGAGGCATCTTCAGACAATGCTGCCTCTATGGCACCAGAAGCAGGGATGAGCAGTGCTCCATAGAATTGATCACGACTAGCAGGGCAATCTGCAGGGGACGCCTTTACCTACGTGGAGTGCTTGTTCTTGTAAAATTAGCAAAAAAGAAGATGTTTCTGCTAGGATACTTTTGTAAGTAAATAATTTGGGTGAGGCTTGGCCCCTTAATGAAGGAAAGGTGTATATATATCCCCAGTCTGCCTTGCCTGATCTCCAGAGATGAGATATTTCTACTAACAGAAGAGGTTTGTAGGGAGGAGTTGAACTCCCAATAGCAGGCCTTCTTCAGTCTTGAAAGACTATGGTATCGTGCTCGACGTTGCATACGCTGCATGCGAAGCACGGAAGCCTGGGTTGGATTGTTATGGAGGATAGGCTGTTACCCAAGCAGCAAATCCCCCCTCTCCATGCCACTGAATTAGTCCAATGGAAAGGCAGAGCCAATACGATTGGATCCAGTTGGCGTCACAGAGCTGGGCTAAGGACAGGAGCTCACCCTGTCTTGTGGGGCCGACCCGGGTCTCGAACCCTGGCCTGCTGGTTAACAGGCACAGCGTCTTAACCGCTGAACTCCCACTTCTCTTTTTTCATGGGAGAAAAAGTGAGCTGTCTAAACTGTGCTGCCTGTATTGCTGATGGAAACTTTGTCTTTATTTGGAAGGTGACCCCTCATTACATGGTGATGTCTGGTCTTGGTTGGAATTTATCCTCACCTCCATTTTCAGCGCTCTTTGGATCCTCCCGTTGTTTGTGCTTAGTAAAGTTGTCAATGCCATCTGGTTTCAGGTAGGTAATCTTGCCAAGGGAGGCTTGCATAGGAGCCTGTCCTGCTGAGTTTGATGGTCCTCTATTTTAGTGGTTCTCAAAATAGGGGTTGCAAAAAGCTGGGTGCCGCCATCTTCGAATGAGCCACTTATGATGTTTTCCTGGAATTAAGTTTCATTGAACACAATGGGACTTACTTCCGAGTAGACATGGAGGACCTCTGGTACCACAAATGATGTTACTTCCTGTTTGATGTCACTACAAGCCATGACATCACTTCTGGGCGTCCTGGTTTGAACCACTGATCTAAGAACCAAGAAGAACCACTGATCTAACTCAAGTATCACCAACACTGACTGGCCATACATAATAAAGGTTTACGTTGTTGTAGTAGGGAATTGGTTCTCCTGAATGTTTATGTTTTATTTATGATGTTGTTTTATTTATGCTGTTTACATTTTATTTCAGGACATTGCAGATTTGGCATTTGAGGTGTCAGGAAGGAAGCCCCAGCCGTTCCCCAGTGTCAGTAAAATAATTGCTGATATTTTGTTCAACCTTTTACTACAAGCTCTCTTTCTTATCCAGGTAAGAGCAGGCAAGGACTGAAAATGGCTTCCATGTATACCTTATGGTGCTTGTTGGGCTCAAGCAAATATTGAGACAATCAGCCGGGAACTATGTAAGAATACATCCACAAGCAGCACAATCCAGAGTAACTACGGGACTCTTACATCGATGTATATACTGCGCTATGGGAAACCTATGGGAAATGCATAGAGCAATCCAGAGTAAATTTTTCTTGCATTGACATAAGAGCTCCCGTAGTTACTCTGGATTGTGCTGTAGGTCTTCCTATGGAAAGGTTATTAGGTGCCTGCCACTCGGGATAAAATCAGTGAATTGGCATTGCTGAGACGAAAGATGCCTGTCCTCAGAAGAGTCCTCTAAAGCTTTGGGCAAGAATGATGACTAGGGATCTTTTGCCTTGCAGTGTTCTTTATCAAATTTCAGCAGCCCCATAATAACAGTGGGTGGGAGATGACAATAGGGTTGATAATAGGGAACAGATGGAAGAAATGAAAAGCAAATGCCCCTGCAGCTCTATGGCTTGAAATGACAGCTAAGGGGGTGTGCATCCATGTTGATTCAAGGGGTTTTGCTTTTGCTTAGAAGCAACTGAATCCTTAAGTTTATTCTTTCTGGTCCTTGGCAGGGGATGATTGTGAGTCTGTTTCCCATTGATGTCATCGGCCAATTGGTCAGCCTGCTCCATATGTCGCTGCTGTACTCCCTGTACTGTTTTGAATACCGTTGGTTTAACAAAGGTGAGTTCTTGTCCTATTTATGTATGTGTTCGGTGTTGCATGGGGTGAACAATGCTATATACAGTCTGTGAATCAGGTATTTACAGTCTTCATGATGTCATCTCCGCAAGCATGCTTTACAGGGGCCTTTTGGCGGGGCACACACCTGTTGTGTATTACTGACTGTTGCGTAATACTGTGGTCTGGATTGCTTTGGTCATCCGAAATGTTTGAGGAACTTCTACCTCTCTGCACTTTGGGTGTGGGAAAGAATTCACTCTGTGCATTCCTATACATGTCTACTTCTGAGTAATATAGCATAAGAACGCAAGTCCTATTGTGTGAAATGAGGCTACTCCCAGGAAATGTGTATTGGATTGCAGCCTAAGAATGTAAGATGAAATGCCTTTTTCATCCTTCATTCTGAACACTTTGTGTTATCATTTTGTCTTGTCAGGAATTGAAATGCATCAACGGTTATCCAACATTGAAAGGAACTGGCCCTATTATTTTGGATTTGGTTTGCCACTGGCCTTTCTCACTGCAATGCAGTCGTCTTACATTATCAGGTGAGATCAGATAATTTTGAGGTTAGCATAATATAAAATAATAAATTGGAATGTACAGCTAAGAACAGGAGGAAGAAGGGGTAGGAAAGGTGTGGCCTTAGTGTGGCACAGCAGAATGGGAAAAAGTCAAGTCTTTCCTGAGAAAAAAGGCTAGAGATAATATTCATACAGATAATGTCCCAGCAGCAGGAAGAAGGATACTCACTCCAGAAAACTACATCCTGTTCTAGATAGATTCTACCTCTCTATTCGTAAGCTGCAAAAGAAAAATAGTGCAATCCTTTGTGTTGTTACTTGGAGGTTAATCCACTGAGTTGAATAGAATTTGTTCCTGGTATATTCCCTGCCCTAAGAGGTCTTCTGAAATTAAATTCAGGATGAACCCTTTGGGAAATTGAATGTCCTGTTCTTGAAAAATAAAAAATTAAATTCAGTAAGCTTACTTCTTCAGGAGTTCATTGTTCTCAAATTTGTATTCACAATAGGCTTGCCCCTGTTGTCCAACATCATAGTATGGAAATGTACTTATGTTCAAGTAGTTGTAAAGCTACTACTTCATAGACATGTTTCCTTAGGCCCACAGAGAGAATTTTCAGCTGTTATTGGTAATTTTGCTGCTATATTATGTGAAAAGAGTTGCTATAAAAGAAATAATCTTGTAATAAAATCTCCTTAAATGATTGTATCTTTCTTTTTCAGTGGCTGCTTGTTTTCTATTCTTTTTCCTCTGTTTATCATCAGCGCCAATGAAGCAAAAACACCAGGAAGAGCATAGTATGTATTCCTGTGTCCACCTTGTAATTATATTTCTAAATGGAGGGGTCTTGTCCTGCTTCTTGTTGGTTTAGGTTAGAAAACAGTAAAATGAGCTGAGCAGAGCTCATTCTGAGAGGTCTGTCTTAACTGAGTTACCAAATCCTGAACATTTCTGATGGATCTGAGGTCTCAGGATGTGCTTAGTGTTTCACCTGAACAAACTGAACTGATGTGGAGGTTGAGAGATTTGTCTTCTCTTATACTAAGGGTATTGAGCATAAGGCCTGTGGGGCCAGTAACAACCCATGGAAATTCTTCATCCTACCCATGTAAAAATTAGGCTAACCCAGTACTGCCCTTTCAGCAGCTTCTCTTCTTAAATGGCATCACTTTGCAAGCACTGTACAGTTGCTGGAGGTGGAGGACTTGTTTGAGACGTTAGGCAGAAAATGGCATTTTTGTTTAATTTAGACCACTGATTTTAACTCTCTTTATGGTAAAAGACACACATAGACACATCTATAAAGTTTATAGACTTTGAAGTTGCACAGAAAGAAGGAATTTCAGTAGTAGTGCCCCCTAGACATACACAAAAAATGTTTTTCCTCTGCCTGTGTAGGTGTAAAGCAGTAGTTATACAGAAAAAGGTCAAAAACTCAAAAGAATGACTCTAAAGATACCCCCGTCTGCAGGGTTCAGTTCCCCCCCCCCCAGCGGATATGGGAAAATTCCCTATATAAAATACTGCAAACACGTCTTGCTTCCTGTTTATATTTGTTTAGTCTCCTTCTATTGTGCAGGCTCCCTAACAATGTTGTCATATGCAAAATGTTGTCATATGCAAAATGGATTTGATGGTCATGATAGGGGTGTGTGTATAAAGGTAGATGTAGGCAACCTCAAAATACCAGCTGCAGGTGAGGGCACCTGGATGTAGGTGTCATATGTGCTCCCTGAGGCATCTGGTGAGCTGCTTTGAGATACAGGAAGCTGAACTAGATGGGCCTTTGGCCTGATCCAGTAGAGCAGCATTTCTCAAAGTAGGGGTCGGGACTCCTTTAGGGGTCGCCTAGAGATTTCCTGGGGGTCGCCTAAGGACCCCTGGTGCAGGGGGCCGGGTCAGGCTTGCCAGACCTTGGCTGTAGCTGCGAGCGCACTGGGGCTGACTGAAAGCCTCAGGGTCCAATCCTATGCATGCCTACTCTGAAATAAATCCCATTATAGTCAGGGGGGCCTTTACTCCCATGTAAATGTGGATAGGATTGCAGCCTCAGGGCCCAATCCTATGCATGCCTACTCTGAAATAAATCCCATTGTGTTCAATATGTGCATAGAACACACATTTTATTTGTAACAATGAAAATACATCCTGCATATCGAATATTTACATTACAATTCATAACGGTAGCAAAATTACAGTTATAAAGTAGCAACGAAAATAATTTTATGGTTGGGGTCCTCACAACATGAGGAACTTATAAAGGGGTCACGGCATTAGGAAGATTGAGAACCACTGCAGCAGGGGCTCTTATGTTCTGAACTTATATTAAGCCAGAACCTCTTTCCTGTATTGAGCAAGGTAATAAAGAAAATAAAAATGAAGGTATGGGCACCAAGGGGTTATGGGAAGTTGGTGGAGAACTGTGGATGGATTTGTGGATACAGAGTGATGCCTGTGTATCAAAAGCCATTTGTCTTTTGTTTTCAGCCACTTCCAGTTGCGCCTCTTTTCCTTGGTGGTCTTCATTAGCAACAGACTCTTTCACAAGACCGTTTACCTGCAGTCCACTCTGAGCAGCTCTTCTTCAGCTGATAGATTACCCTCGCCACACCCATCACCTGCCAGACAAAGGGTTACTTTGGCTCACTGAACTGTAACTGAAGTGGTAGAGCGAGTGTACATGTTCCTGTGATCCAGGGAAGGGCAATAACTGTTCTGCCAAGGGCACTGCACATCCTCCCCCTGCCCTTCTGATCATTGAAAGTCCCATTTGGACACTGGTTCTTGTTTCGCACTACACGTGTGGTAAAAAAAAAACAAAATGGAGGGGTTGGAGTGGGAAAGAAGCAGAAGAAGGGTCTGTGGTTTTTAACACCTTTATGAGTTTTTTAAAAGCCAGGTTCTCTGCTTGTTTTATAGTGTGTCACAGACCTGTGCCTGTCTTTTGTATACAGCCCCCACCCCATCCTGTGCCATTTCCCCCCTTCCCCAGGGTGAATGGTTTTGTAATGCATATTTCGTTGTAGCTTTGTGACACTGATGGGTCTTTATGATGGGTTGCCCACGCAAGTGTTTGGGTTTCTCAGTGATCATAGTTCTTTGTAACTTGTATAACTTGGGTCAGGGTTTTGTAATTCCTCTTGTGCTGAAACGTGGATCATGTTGCATTTGATGCAAGATCAATATTTAGTGTGGGAAGACTCCCTCTCTCTGGGTGATATCAGAACAGTTCTTGCTGTCAACTGACAACTTTAGGGGTGTCTTCCCTGAAAGACGTGGACAGATGCCAGGTTAACATCTGTTTGCACCCTGAAAAGGATCCACTTTTGATGGATGAAACAAAATTCCTCACCTAAGCAGCAGAATGTATGGATTTTTTAACAAAAAAAATGTACATCTTTAGAACTTCAACAAAATTCACCTTGAATTCTTAAAGGAATGTCTGAAAGGTGAATGGGTAAAGTCAGGAACAGAAATGGAAGCATGTTAAATGTGTGGTGGAGGTTTAAAAATTTGCAATGTAAAATAGATGCCTCTAAAACCTGGTGTCTTTGTAGAGCCTGGTGGTATTTTAAGAGAGGAAACAGTGGATGTTCATATTATAATTGGGGTGGGGGATAAAAAAGAACTGATAACTCAATCCAGACCCCTGGTTAGGCCAGCACAAGTCACAGTGCAAGTCTTGTGCTGGCCTGGAGGTGTCTCAAAAGTGCCATAAGGCATTTCTGTGCCTCCTGTGAGTATTAGGCCAGTTCACAGATGTGCATCTGTCTCCCCACGCCACTGTGGGAACAGGGAAATGAGTGAATTGTGATGGCCTAAATTAGTAAGGATTGCACACTGATTTGATTTGTGGTCTTGAAATGGGGCCATTACCTTGCTGCATCTGGGTATGCCACATGTGTCTTTAATCAAGAAATGTTTTTTCTTGGTGAAAGGTCTCCACCCTGTCTATTGGTATGCAGACTGTCCTGCGATCATCCTCCCAGTCAAAGCGGAATGATGTCAGCTGAAGTTCTATGTGGTTGTAGATGCAGCTGAAACTAACTGCTAGTCAGCTCAGGATACGTGATTTTTGTGTGTGTATGTATCTGTCTGGGTGTACATGTGTATCTGTATGCACAAAGAGAGCACAACGGATCTTGATTTTGGACAATGTTCTTCATGCATGTTAAACTTCTGTAGGGCGGAAAACTATGGAATTAAAAAGCCCCCCTTTTTATGGCAGAACAGGTCAGTCTTCAGATAAATATTTTATTTAGTATTTTCCACTGAAATATTAAACCGGGGTGGGGGAAAAATCCCACAAATCTGAATTAATTGCGAAGTTGGTTTCTTTGCAGGATATTGGAGAGAACCTTGAGAACTAATTTGTGAGTGTGTTAATATTTATTTTAAAGGAGACCTTCTATAGTGGGTGCGTCTTTCTACATAGAAAAATATTGGCTCCGGTAGGCTTTGTCCTAGGTTTCTGGGCTTGGAACTTAACCTTGTTGATTTCCTTGGGACTTGCATCTGAAATAAATGTGATTAGTACTTGGTGGTAACTGGTTTATCTTAAAGTGGTGGGTCACTCTGCTTTAAGATAAACCAGTTCTTAGTTGGAGTAATTTCCAAAAAAGAGGAAGTAAGCAGTGGAAGTCTTTCCCTCTGATTAGAACCTTTGCCCCTGAGTCACAGGAAACATCTGTGTGAAACAAAGGTACCTTTTCTTTTATCTCTGTATATAAAACTAAATATTCACTGACTCATCAACATTCAGCCAAAACAGCTGGCCCTAAAAGTGTGAAATTTGGGAAAGTTTTCCTTCTGTGATAGAGACACCCACTAAGAAGCAGTTTTTGGAAATTCAAACCAGAAAGGGGTAAAAAGCGGTTTCCTCCCTATACTTTTCATTGAAGAATCCCTAACTGATGGACGCTCTGCCCTGTCCCCTAGACCTAGAAGCAGGAAATTTGGGGAGTGTATTCCTTCTGTGACGGGAGTCCCACCAAAAACTGATTTCTAGAAATTTAACCCCCAAGGGGGTGAAAATGGGTGCAATGCATTTTCGTCCTAAACACTGAAGACTGATAAAACCCAGCCCCAAACCCTACACCTGCCCAGTAGGGGTGCCCATAGTTGAGGGGTGTGTTGCACAGGGGGTGCTTGTGTTGCACAGGGGTGAGGTACTGTTGCTGCTGTGTGGAAGGGATAAGAGTGTGCCCAGACACACAAATGTTCTTGAAATTTTACTCCCCCAACTTTACTAGTGACATATAATAGAAATTCCCTGTTTTGTGATCTGTTATCCTGTATGGAGCAGGGGCAAGAAAACCTGGGCAGCCATGCCATACGAAAGTACTGTTGAACATTATAGAGGGGGTAGATCAGGGCCATTATGGAGAAAGCAAGGGATTTCCAGAAATACATCCACTTCTGCTTCATTGACTATGCCAAAGCCTCTGTATGGATCACAACAAATTGTGGCATATTCTTAAAGACATGGAAATGCCCAATCATCTTATTGGTCTCCTGAGAAACTTGTATGTGGGCCAAGAAGCAACAGTCAGAACCAAGTATGGAACAACAGAGTGGTTTTAAATTGGGAAAGGAGTATGACAAGGCTGCATATTGTCACCTTGTTTAATTTATACGGAGAGTACATCATGAGAAAAGTTGGGCAGGATGAATCACACATTGGAATTAAGATCACTGGGAGAAATATCAGTAACCTCAGACATGCTGACGATACCACTCTGATGATGGCAGAAAGTGAGGAGGAACTAAGGAACCTCTTGATGAGGGTGCAAGAAGAAAGTGTAAAATGTGGCTTAAAATTAAACATTAAAAAAGCCAATGTCATGGCTTCTGTTCCCATTACTTCATGGCAAATAGAAGGGGAAGAAATGATAGTTTATTTTCCTGGGCTCTAAGATCCCTGCAGATGGTGACTGCAGCCAAGAAATGAAGATGCCTGTTTCTGGGGAGGAAAGCTATGACAGGGCTGGACAATTCAATCAAAAATTGAGACATCACCTTGCAGACAAAACTAAAGCTATAGTTTTTCCTGTTGTAATGTTTGGCTCTGAGAGCTGGACCATAAAGAAGGATGACCTATGAAGAATGGATGTTTTTGAATGATGTTGCTGGAGAAGACTCTTGAAAGCATCCTGCGGGAAATCAACCTTGACTGTTCACTGGAAGGAGAAATACTGAAGCTAAAGCTCAAATATTTTGGGCGCATCATGAGAAGGGAGGGAAAGAACCTGATGCCTGGAAAAACTGAAGGCAAAAGGAGAAGGGGACAGCAGAGTTTGAGGTGGTTAGACAGTCACTAAGGCAATGAACATGAATTTGGATGGACTTTGGAAGCTGGTGGAGGATGGGGGACATGGCATACTGCAGTTCATGGGGTCACGAAGAGTCGGGCACACTGAACATAACGGAGCCAGGTTCTCTGGCAGCCACAAATTTAGCATAATACTTTGGATTGACACCCCCAGCTCTAGACTGCATTACAGGGCACAATCCTAACCAACTTAGGCCAGTGCAACTTGCTTATCCTCCCATTCCTGTGTTGGGTTTCCGTAATTCTTTTCCAAAACCTGGGACAGGACCCCCTGTCAAATTTGCTACTATGTGAATGCAATCCACAAAAACTGGACAGTCTGTTTTCCAGGACATGGTGTCCCTATGTGGGAGGCTGGCGCATGTCTGAACTGGCCTAATCCCTTCAGGAATGCTGCAGAAGTGCCATGTGGCAGTTTTGTAACATCCCCTCCCCTTCCCACTTTTTAGAGGTGGTCCCTAAAGACCTTCACTATGCTGTCATTTGCAAGTGAACCAAGACTGCTATAGCCATGGAGATCACACCATGTTGAGCAGGTTTCTTGCTCCTTTATTGAGATAAATTATTAGTAAGTTAATAATAATAATAAGTCCGTAATATAATAATATTGTCTGATTTTGCTGGAGAAAGGGGATATAAATTTAATAATAAATCAATATAATATGATAATTTTTTTAAAACTTAGAGCACAATCTTCCTAACCATGTCTACTCAAAAGTAAGTCCGATTGTGGTCAATGGGTCTAACTCCCATGAAAGTCTTTAGGATTATTATTATTATAGACTAATTATTATAGACTATTATTACTATAGACTATTATTATAAACTATTATTATTATAGACTAACATAATTATTAAACTTATGTTCTTAATACCAAATCAATGTAATAGGTCACATTATAATATTAATAAAAATCAGTTTAAAAAATCATCTTATTAATAAGTCATTGGTAAGCTAATAATACCTAAATGACAATATTAACATATTACAATGATATATTTCTGTTATTAATGTGTATATATAGTCACTAGTCATTCTGCAATAGTTTTTCTTTATTATAGTGATATATTTCTACATTTCTATTATTATTAGTCACTAGTCAGTCTATAATAATGTTTCTAAGAGTGATATATTTCTATACATTTTTACTATTTAATTGAATAAGGTAGTGCCTGAGTATCTGCAGGGTTTTGAAAAATTGAATTATTTCTTGCATGACTGTCTCTGCAACAGTAGAAAAGCAGTTTTTTAAACTCATGAGTCAAATCATTCTGTGTATAAAAAATAAGTCTTGGCACACTTGAGTAAGTTCCACAACAATCAATGGGATGCATGTCACAAAAAGTGCATCATTGAAGGAGTAGTGTTCATTTGCACTGCACATCCTTGCACTTGGCAGTGTGCACAGCAAACAAATCCTTGCTGCACATTTGCTACAAGGAAGCCTGAGCACATTTACTCTTGAGTAAACCTATAGGCAATAGGGAAGATGCAAAAGTGCAGCTTTGAAGGAGGGAGGGTGCATGTGCACAGTGAAGTCTACAAACAATCCCATCCACACTTTCCTGGGAGTAACCCCATTGACTACAATGGGGCTTACTTCTGAGTAGTCCCTGCATGGGACTGGGTAAGGTCCTCAGACAGCAAGCCTATTTTTCTACAAAGGGAACTGGGGCGTTTACTCTTGAGTAAGCCCATAGCAATGAACGGGGCACATTTGCATTGGGTAAAATTGCTGCACTCTGCAAGCACCACCATCCTTTAGCAATGCCTGTGCCGTCACGTGATTTCCCCAAAGCCGCTCCTCCTCTGCATCCCAGAGCCACGCAGACACGTCACTGCTCGCCTCTCAACCAAGCATGCTGCTTTCCGCAGACACTCAACCCTAACGGTGCGCGTCTCTACCAATCAGAGACGCCGTGGCCAATTCCTCCTAGTTCCCTGTGCTGAAGGGCAGCACTCTCGTCCAATGGGCTTTCCGGAGAGGCGGGCGTTTGGTTGTGATAGACGCGCTCCTCTACCAATAGCGTCCCAAAGGCTGGGTCCGGGTGAGGCGGCAGTAGGGAGATAGGGAGAGGGTGTGCGTGGAACGGATGGCTGAGAGCGCGGGGAGGAGAGCGGCTCCGGCGTCCCAGGTGAGGGGACTGGATAGGTATTGGGGGGGGGGCTGAGGGGACGCTGTTCCTTGGACTGGACGCCTCCTCTTCTCCATCCTCCCCCCCGCGTGCAGTTGGTCTCACCCACGCAGGAGATGGGATGGGTATGGTAGGGAGGGGTGAGCTGTACCACTTTATTCCAGGGGGGAGAGTGGGCTGTACCACCTCATTCCAGGGGGGGATGGTAGGCTATACAACTTTACTCCAGAAAGGGGGAGGTGTAGGATGGGCTGTACCACTTCATTCTGGAGGGGATGGGTGAGCTGTACCACTTCATTTCGGGGGGGGGGTGCCATCTTGGCAGGCTGCACTCAGGTTCCCTGCAGGTAGAAAGCTAGCAGGGCAGAGGCTGAGAGAGAGAGACACACACCCATCCACACACTTCTTGCCTTTCAACACCATGCAGGCCATGACTCCCTGCAAGGAGAAAGCCAGCACTGCAGGGACAAAAGTCTGTAGTCTTCTACCCCTTTTTGGCAGGGAGAGTGTGTGAGTGAGTGTGTGTGACACACACACCACACACACACACTTTTTGCCTTTCAAGACCATGTAGCCCATGACTCCCTGCAAGGAGAAAGCCAGCACCGAAGAAACACAAGTTTGTAGTCTACTGCCTCTTTTTTGCAGGGTATGTGTGTTTTTGTGTGTGTGAGACACACACACACACACACACACACACACACACACACTTTGCCTTTCAAAAACATATAGGCCATGACTTCCTGCAAGGAGATACTTAGCACTGAAGGAACAAAAGTCTGTAGTCTGCTGCCCCTTTTTTGCAGTTGTGTGTGACACACACACACACACACACACACTTTGCCTTTCAAAACCACATAGGCAAGGAGAAAGCTGGCACTGAAGGAACAAAAGTCTGTCTGTAGTCTGCTGCTCCTATTTTCGAGTGTGTGTGTTTGTGTGTGAGACACACACACACACACACACTTTTTGCCTTTTAAAACCATACAGGCCATGACTCCCTGCAAGGAGAAAGCTAGCACTGCAGGGACAAAAGTTTGTAGTCCACTGTCCCTTTTTTTTGCAGGGTATGTGTGTATTTGTGTGTGAGACACACACATACTTTGTCTTTCAAAACCATATAGGCAAGGAGAAAGCTAGCACTGAAGGAACAAAAGTCTGTCTGTAGTCTGCTGCCCCTATTTTCGAGTGTGTGTGTGTGTGTGTGTGTGTGTGTGTGTGTGTGTGAGACACACACACACACTTTTTGCCTTTCAAAACCATATAAGTCATGACTTCCTGCAAGGAGGAAGCTAGCACTGCAGGGATAAAAGTCTGTCTAGTCTTCTGCCTCTTTTTTGTGGGGGGCATGTTTGTGTGTTTGTGAGAAAGGTAGCACATCAGTGAAAGAGGCTATATCTGAGCCACTGCTCTGTTTTTGCTTGCTTTCTGCTTCTAAGGTGTGTTTTTCCTTTCTTTAAAGGTGGAGAAACATTGTTGCCTGGCACATCTACGCATCCGCTAGAAAATCATCAGGCCTGTCACATGTGCAGTACCTCTCCTTCCTGCCGAGGTAGGGGTCCTTATAGCATGACATTATGGATGGATGGACAAAAGGTTGCGTAATAGCAAGTGTGGGGCCTGTGGGGTTTTCTCTTGGCAGGTCAATATCTGAAGTAGGGTTTCTCAACCAGTGGTACTTGTACAGTACTTGCTTTCAGGTAGTACACGTGGGAACCCCAGATCCCTATTTTCTGGTGCCAACACCAGTAATGCACTGCGATAAGCAGGGATAGGACAGAGCTCCAGGGCACAATCCAGAGTAACTATGGGGAGTCCTTGCTCCGGCATAAGAACACTTTATTCTGGATTGCAGTATGAATTTCCCATGGTTTTCACTAGGTGGTGCAGTAACTACAGGGGCAGTAATGTCTCCTATGTGCTCCCATAGTTATTTGGGATTGTAGGGCCAGTGTGCAATTTTTGCAAGCTTAGAAAAGTCCTCCCATCTTCCCTGAGCCTCTTACCAGTGTTTGTTGCATTGCATCTGGCCATGCTATTAAGAAATAACTGGTGATGACATTATCACCAGTTGCTTCCAGAGGTACTTCCAATAGATGACTGGGAGAAGCGATATGGCAGGAGCAAATGTTGAAAAACACTGGTCTGAAGGGTAATAATAATGATAATTTTTGGACAGTAGAAATAACTGTAATGCAGCTACAGGTGTCCCTTGTTATCTGCAAGGGTTCTGTTCTGGAACCTCTGGGGAATGAAAAAAATCAGTGTATAAAGAAAACAATGGAAAAATTGGAATGGAAAAACAAAAACTCCTATATTGCACCTAGTGGAATAAGGTAGTGCCTAAATTTATGCAGGGGTTTGATTCTGGGACAGAAAAATGGAATGACTGCTTGCATGACTGGATCTCTACAACAGTAGAAAAACAGTTTACAAAACTGATTTGCAGTGGCCATTTGTATTGAGTCAAATCCATGGATAAAAAAATCAGTGTATAACAAGTTTGGACCTGTATGTCTATTTTGATGGGATAGTTAGCACAGGGCACTTAAAAAAATTCTGTTACAGTGCAGGGCATGTTTAATTTAAATTTGTAAATAGGTAGAATGTGGATTAGCATTATTCCAAAATAATAGTTTCTCCTGGGTGGTTTTCTAGCCTTAGTAGTTTATGTGATGCCTGTGGCCAAGTAGAGCTCAAAGGTTGTTGCTTGTTTGTAAAGCGCATTGCAGGGCAGGTTGACCTGGTTTGCAGCATTGCAATGTTTTGTAGGTAGACACTCAATTCTGCAATGGGTGCAATCCTAAGAAATTTAGGCTGGCCTAACTAACCGGACCTATCTTTCCATTATGGTATTGGGAGGTCGATATACGCCTATGCATTGGCCTAACCCAACCCCACCCAAGTACTGTCCTGCTGCACTTTTGTGACACTCCCAAGTCAGCACAGGACTTAGGACAGCCTAAATGGAGGTTAGGATTGCAGCCAGTGGTGGGCTCCAGCAGGTTCGCACCTACTCTATAGAACCGGTTCTTAACAAGAGATAGGACATATAAAGTTTAAAAATAGCCATTTAAAAGTGGAAAGATGGGCAGAGAACCGGTTCTTAAATTTTTTGAAGCCCATCACTGATTGCAGCTGATACATTTTAGTCAGTAATTCCTAACTGCTGCCTCTCTGACTTCTGCATTTGCACGTTGCAAAAAATCCCAATAAGATTTTGTTAGTAGTACCTAACAAATATAGTAGTAAATTGGGTATTTACCTGAACTGAGATTTCCTTTGCCCATTTCCGCTTTCTTTTTTTCTTGCAGGTGTTTGAACATCACTGGTTCTTCTCTGCCAAAATGACCAAGTTAGGGTTTCTCCGCTTGTCCTATGAAAAACAAGACACCCTCCTGAAGCTTCTCATCCTGTCGATGGCTGCTGTGTTGTGTATGTTGAGCTTTAAGCACACCAGAGTTTAAGGGGTGGGCAACAGAGACTGTACAGGTTTTATGCATAATCCTCTGGCACAAGCTGCCTGTTGTTTCTTATCTTAGAACTGGGTATTTTATCTGATGGCTGACATTTAATGGCCATTATGCTTTTTGTATGTTTAAGTGTTATGTATTCAGAATGCTTTCTTTTCTGTTCCAGCTTTCTCGACCAGACTCTTTTCTGTGCTAAGATTTGAGAGTGTCATTCATGAGTTTGATCCGTAAGTATCATACAGTGAAACCTTAGATTCGAGTGTAACTTGGATTGAGAGAGTTTTGCAAGACAAGCAAACTGATATACAAGCGATGTCTTGATAAATAAGCAAAAAATATAGCTACAGCTGGAAAGCTTCATCAGCACCTGCTCACCCTCTCCTAAGATTCCAGCCTATGCATTTTCATTCTGAAGTAAGCCTATTACAGTCAGTGGGGCTCACTCCTATGTAAGGGGGCAATGGAAAGGACCCCGAGACACCTAGAGCACAATCCTAACCATTTCTACTCAGAAGTAAGCTCCATTGTGTTCAATGGGCCTTGATCCCAGGAAAGTGTCTTTAGGATTGCAGCCCTAGTCTACCATCCTAAAGACACTTTCCTGGTAGTAAGACCCATTGAACACAATGGAACTTACTTTTGAGAAGACATGGTTAGGATTGTGCTTCTACCCTTGCATGTCTACTCTAAAGTCAATCCTATTGTAATCAGTGGGGCTCACACAGGAGTGCAATAGAAAGGAATCTGAGAGACCTAGTTTTGCATGTCTATTCTAAAGTAAGCCCTGTTATAATCTGTGGGCTCACTCCTTTGTAAGGGGACAGATTACAACCTGAGAGACTAACAGTGCAATCCTAAGCACATCTACTCAGAAGTAAGTCCTATTGTATTCAGTGGGGCCTACTCCCAGGAAAGTTTGTTTCAGACAGCAGCCTATTTTCAGGTTAAATTTGTTTTATTTTTCTTTATATTGTGCATTTTCTTTATTATTTTGTTTTACAGCCTTATAATCATTTTTATTTGAATATTTTGGGTTGTGGAACGAATCATCTCAGTTTCCATTATTTCTTATGGAAAAATTGGCTTTTATTTTATACAAGTGTTTGAGATTACAAGGATGCTTCCAGTATGAATTGTGCTTATAAACTTACTTAGTCCTCTCTAATTTGAGAGAGTGATTATCCTGCTATGTTCTGGCAAATCTTATTGGGTAAGAGGCACATTTTCTATCATATGATAATGGAATACGTACTGCAGCGTACTAAATGGTGCATAATCCATCAGAAGTGGAAAGCAAGGCTGGGCGCTTGTGGTTCTTTGCTGTGAAGACTGAATTGTTGGTCAAGTGTTTGGAGTGTTTGTGCTCAAATATGGGCTGCAGTCCTAAAGACACTTTCCTGGGAGTAAGACCCATTGAGCACAATGGGGATTACTTTTGAGTAGACATGGTTAGGATTGTGCTCATCGTAATGATTTTATTTCCATCTGGAACAGTACTAAGCAACCAAATTGGCACTGATTTTGTGTATTAGATTTGGCAAGTTTCCACAAAAGGCACTATATCTGGTGGCTGAAAGGTGAACAGCAGCAAATGGTGTTTTTAGCGCCCATCTGAAAAGAGGCTCAGTTTTCCATTTGTTGCAGATATTTTAACTACCGCACAACTCGCTTCCTGGCAGAAGAGGGTTTCTACAAATTCCACAACTGGTTTGATGACAGAGCGTGGTACCCTTTGGGGAGGATCATTGGTGGAACTATTTACCCAGGTAAGATTGGCTGCATTTGGAGCATAGCTGTTGTGTTTAGTTCAACTCATTTGTAGCAAAAATTTGAGCAATACCATGGAGACTGGCAATTTGGAGGCTAGAACCTCCCCTTAGAATAAATCTAGTTTTAACTCAGCTTCACAAGTCGTATACCTGCTGTAATTTTTGTACGGCAAAATCCGGAGTAACTACAAGAAGTCCTTGCTGCAGTGTAAGAACAACTTACCCTGGATTCCAATATGAATTTCCCATAGGCTTTCACCAGGTGGTGCAGTAACAACAGGTGCACGTAAAGTCTCTTATGTGCTCCCATAGTTACTCTGGATTTGGGGGGGGGGGGGGTAAATTGCTTTTTAGCAAATCTGTGTCTTCCTGCTATGAGTGCCTCTTCTCTCCTCATCTAGGTTTAATGATCACATCAGCAGCCATTTACCATGTACTGCACTTCTTCCACATTACTATTGACATTCGAAACGTATGCGTTTTCCTGGCCCCACTTTTCTCCTCCTTTACCACCATAGTAACATATCATCTTACCAAAGAACTCAAGGTAAGTTTATTTATATCCTGCCTTTTTCCTTGGGGGACTTAATGCGGCTTGCCAAATCAACAAATCCATAAAAACAATTAAAATACATCAATATCAATTTAAAATGTTCATCTTTAAAAAAAACAACAATAAAAACATCCACATTTAAAACTACTGTTAAAAGCCACAATAAAAATATGTTATTAAAAAATTGTCTCAGTAGAAGTAGCAAGGGCAGCAACATCTTTAAAAGGCTGAAATCTTATTTAGAAGAAATATTTTTAGGCCTTGCCAAAAGGATTCAAAGGATAAGGGTAGAGTATAGCTGCCCACTTCTAACCTTGCTGCCTAGTGTGTGATTTATTTGTGTGTCACTGGAAAAGTGCCGAAGTTGGATTTGTTAGAGCACAATCCTAATCATGTCTACTCAAAAGTAAGTCCCATTGTGTTCAATGGGTCTTACTCCCAGGAAAGTGTCTTTAGGATTGCAGCCTTAGTGTTTGATGTTTGTTGTTGCATCACCCATTGATTATTTGCTGCTTAAGCAAGGTTTAACCAGTTACCGTACTTGGGACACAAGGTCTTGTATCCAGGTGCTGTAAAGCTACAATAATTTTGCACACCAACAAGTCTCTCTCCATTGTCAGCGATGACCAAACCTCTCTTGTTTTTAAACATATATAGCACAACCCTATGCACATTTACTCAGAATATTTTGTTAACAATATTTATATTACTATTTTTTCTGGCTAGGATGCAGGGGCAGGTCTCTTGGCAGCTGCAATGATCGCTGTCGTGCCCGGTTATATCTCTCGATCCGTTGCTGGATCTTATGACAATGAAGGTGAGGACACTGTTCTGGTCAGCGACTCTCCCCCACCACTATATCTTAAGAGGAACACCATTTGAAAAGTGCTTTAATGGATTATAAAATCCTATTGCAGTTGCTTTAGTTGAAAAGCGATATATAAATAATGTAGATGGGTAGATTTTTTTTCTTAAAAGAATGTGAATTATACAATTTTTTATTTTTGTTGACTCACACTTCTGTAGCATTTGGCAAACTGAGCAGTTTCACCATGTCCTTTACTAACCTCGGAATGTTGGTGGATTTGCTGTGCAGGAGTTATGTAGTCATAAAAAGTGATAAGCAACTGTAAATAGCAAGGGTGACTAACTTGTTTCAGACAGAAGACCAAAGTTAGCGTTCCTGGTGCCTTCAGAGAGCCAACTGCATCATTAAGCAGTTGATGGCCAGAAATAAAACACTTTGTTCTTGCATAGAAATTTTTAAGTTGCTAGTAACAAAAATACAGTGCGCCTTGGTTATCCTTTTTAGGAAGAAAAGCAGGCGATATAGCTAGATAGAGATAGATGTATCAATAGATAGAATCTTGTTCTTATTTCAAGATAAAGATGTGAGCAAGTGCAGTGATCATGCTAAGAGAGCCTAATTATAATGGAGTCCAAATTTCTAGGGGCCATATTTAGTTCACGGGCCTTATGTTTGACACCCTGGTGTATGGTTTGCTGGGTTTTATCACTTAGAATATTTGGAGCAAGTTAGTGAGTAGTCTTGTGAATTGGGCATAACCTAATCTTCCAGGTTTAACTCCTGTACTTCTTATCATCCTAGGAATTGCTATATTCTGTATGCTTCTAACCTACTATATGTGGATCAAAGCTGTGAAGACAGGCTCCATCTATTGGGCAGCAATGTGTGCACTTGCCTATTTTTACATGGTAAGCAAAAGCTTTCAGCAATGCTTTTAATTTCTTGTACAGCATGTCCACCATGCCAGAAATTGGACTTGCTCTGGGGTTATCGGCGTTAGTTAGAGCACTTAAATTGCACATATGGGTATCCCCTGCTTTCGAACAGTTCATTTTCTGATAATTTGCTCTTTCAACACCTTTCAATTATACCCAGAAGTCATTCATTCAACGCATATTCCATTCTTTCAACCTCTTTCTGCTGTTCTAAAGGCTTGATTTTTTTCAGAGTATTGTAATTTTGTGAAAAAGTAAAATATTAGTAATAAAAAAGCCTTAGTCCTGCCATGGAACTATAGTTTTTTGCTCCTTACTGGTGCCATGATACTGATTAAACCAGAACATTTCCCAACCCTTTCATCAAAACTTATCTCTATCATTTACTTATGGGGTGGCCTCAGGCAAGACTGTGGCTCTAAGCCTTAAACACGGGTTGAGGACATTTTCATTTATGTGCATTAAACTATTCAGCTGTTTCATTAGTTACGCTGATTTGTTCCATAAAATTATTGTTATATGGGAGGGAGGGGCAATTTTAGACTTCTGAGTTGTTTTTTTAATGAAAGTACTTATGATTTGTAAGGCAAGCCAACTTTTCTTAGTTGAAACCGCCATTTCTGTAACTGAGACCTTTGGCATATACTGAAGATGTAATTATAGGGTCCTTTTTTTCTTCTCAGGTCTCTTCATGGGGTGGCTATGTGTTTTTGATTAACCTTATACCACTCCATGTCCTTGTGCTGATGCTTACCGGACGGTTCTCCCACCGGATATATGTGGCTTACTGCACAGTGTATTGCTTAGGAACCATCTTATCCATGCAAATTTCCTTTGTTGGCTTCCAGGTAAGAAATCTGAGCAATCAGTAATTGTGACATTACACAAGCTCATCTTTAGCTGGACATCCTGTTTATGTGGTAGTGAAAGAGAACCAGTGGAATTAGTTAATTAGTGGGATAGACATGTATTGCCCAATTACCTTTTCATAATTCATTTACAGGTAGATCATATTCTCTATTATGCTAGCTGCAGAGCAGTTCCATGCCCTTTTTAAAACCTTTTGACTGTGTCTAAGGGCAAAATCCATTGCAGTTATGGGTCCACGCAGTTACATCACCCTCTAGTGTTATTTTACGGAAAGTCACCTTAACTGCTCCAGAGCAAGGGGCTTAATTTCACTTTAGAATATAGGCCTTAATCACTTTGGCAGCAATCCTTGGGCCGGTCTAAGCTCTGGCATAAGTCCTGTGTTGACCTGGAGTTGTCACAAAAGAGCAATAAGACATTTCTGCCCCACTCCTGGGGAGGTTAAACTAATGCAGAGGCATATACCAACACAACCCCCCCCCCACAAACTATCATAGAAAGATAGGCCAGGTGAATTAAGCCAGCCTAAATTTCTTAGGATTGTGCCCTTTGTATTAAATTCTGTTGGGTCAGATTGGAAGCTTATAAGAAAAAAAATACATCACAGATGAGAAAAATTGGAATTGATTTAGGTTGCAATCCTAACCATGTCTCCTCAGAAGTAAGCCCCATTGTGTTCAATGGGTCTTACTCCCAGGAAAGTGTGTTCAGGATTGCAGCCTTAGTGAGTAAACTTTGCGGCTGTAAGATTTAATTGTCTATATTCAGTGAGGCTTTACAGTAGGATGCAGAAGGGGTTGGCTCATTATCTCTGGGGGAATGTTGGCAGGGACAAAACATATTTAATTGTTGTTCTATGGCTATAGTTTAACTATGTCTGTCCTTGCAGCCTGTCCTGTCATCCGAACACATGGCTGCATTGGGTGTATTTGGCCTATGCCAGATCCACGCCTTTGTGGACTATCTGCGCAGCAAATTGAACCCTCAGCAGTTTGAGATTCTCTTCAGGAGTGTCATCTCCCTGGTTGGGTTTGCCCTCCTAACAATCGGAGCTGTTTTGATGCTAACAGGTATGAAAATATTGGGATACTTAGCTGGTACTGTTTCTTAAAACCACCAGTTTGATGGACTAGGCAAGTGCTGGTTTCAGCTTAATGGGTTAATAAGTTCTGGTGCCAGCTTACTGGGGTTCCTGGACAATGCCCTACGTATCTTTCATCATTCATCTGCTGTTGACATGTCATCTGATGTGCTACTACTGCCCACGTGGTCTGTGTAACCATGTGGAATTTCTGATGTACATGGTTCCTCAGCCATTTCCCAAGCTGACTGAGCTCTTTAACCTCAGCCTTTTAAAATGATTTTTTGCAGAATTAAACCTGCGTTTAGAAATTGTTTTAGTGGGGCCCTTTAGGTGTGCAATCTCTGTACTGTCACGTACAGCAAAGTAACTTCCTTATAAATATTGTAATACTTCATTTCTGGCGATGATATCCATATCCAAACATTGATCTCTTTTCTTCTGCCAGGAAAAATCTCCCCATGGACTGGCCGCTTCTACTCACTGTTGGATCCCTCCTATGCAAAGAATAATATTCCTATCATTGCTTCTGTATCTGAGCATCAGCCCACTACATGGTCCTCTTACTATTTTGACCTGCAACTTCTTGTTTTCATGTTTCCTGGTGAGTATAGAGTAACTCGATGGACGCATTAATATTCTGTTGCATAAGTGAATTTTTTTAGAAATCTCATGTGTTCTTCAGGAAAGGAGTGGTGGTCTTAAAAACCAATAGCCTTGCAATAACTAACCAATAAATACCAATAACTAGATTTTAAAAAGCTAGTTGATAATTTTGAGTTTTGCTAAAGAAAATTTCAGGCAAAATTTATTTTTAAAAAAAATATTTAAATTTCAGACATATATTTTTTTAAAACACCCAGAGTTGGTTTGAAGATGTCTCTGTGGTCTTCTGAATTTATAAACTGAATTAATCTTAATATCTGTCTTTTACATACAGTTTTTTCATAGCATAGCAATGCATAGCTCTGCTTGCATATAAATTAGTAGGCCAGAAGCTGACCCATTTCTCCCTCTCTTACAGTTGGTCTGTATTACTGTTTCAGTAACCTGTCAGATGCCCGCATTTTTATCATCATGTATGGTGTGACCAGCATGTACTTCTCTGCAGTGATGGTGAGTACTGAAAATAGGATGTTACAGATTTTGATCAACTTGAGAATAAATGGATAAAGACTTGCCAGAATTGTAGCTTTTCCTATTTTATTTCAGCAATCCTCAGTGCCCAGTCTGAAAGCTGGTATAATATAGTGCAGTAATTTTCAACCAGTGTGCCATGGATAGTCCTCAGATGTGCCACGGGAATTTGGAGATTGACATTCATTAATAGGAAAAATGGGGGATTTGGTGTGCCCTGTCAATGGTAAAAACTACCGATAGTGTGCCTTGACAATTTCAGTGCCTTGTTGAGTGTGCCGTGAGATGAAAAAGGTTGAAATTCACTGGTATAGTGGAACTGCCAATCTTTTTGCTTCATTGTTTTCAATGTGCAGTATCGGGATGAAAATACTTGCCTACCTTAAAGGCTTGTTGTAAGGGCAACATCTACTATACGGAATGCACTTTACCTGATCAGAAAGCGCTGTAAATGAATAGGAACAAATTTTGGAATAGTATAAAATTTAAGTACCCAAACCTCTGTTTTGTCCCAGTTAAATGAAATAAAAGAGAAGTATTGGGGAAGAAGTGCTGTTATTTCTTAGGAAGGAACTTGCCAAAGTAAGCCCCATATTTAATCATGCTTTAAATTTAACATGCTACTGAATGGGTTTTGGCTCTTTAATCACTCATTACTGTTCCCTCAAGTTTTGTGTCACCAGTATCAGTCGCCATACATTAGTGTGTTTTCTGTCTTAACAGGTCCGTCTTATGTTGGTACTGGCTCCAGTTATGTGTATTTTGTCTGGCATTGGGGTATCCCAAGTGTTGTCAACCTACATGAAAAACCTGGATATCAGCCGACCGGACAAGAAGACAAAAAAGCAACAGGATTCTACTTATCCCATCAAAAATGAAGTGAGTGACTGTGTAGATTTGGACAACCTCAAAATGGGGGACATCTAGATGCAGGTGCCATATGTGCTCCCAGAGGCATCTGGTGGACTGCTGTGCAATACAGGAAGCTGGACAAGATAGGCCTTTGGCCCGAGCCAGTGAAGGCTCTTTTTATGTTCTTATGATTGTGTGAAAAAGAGGCAGATAGAGGAGTTGCATGGTGAACTGGAAGATGTTGTAGGGATTAGATTGGGATAGGCTCTGCTGAGTTACTTAAAAGAGCACTTGTTTCTGTTGAAACTTGGGTAGCACTTCTTGAATGTGTTCCAGCTCATAATGTTTGCATTTGCGTGTTCTGATGATTACTCTTGCTTCCCTAGGTTGCCAGTGGCATGATCCTAGTCATGGCTTTCTTCTTGATCACCTACACTTTCCATTCAACATGGGTCACTAGCGAAGCCTATTCCTCTCCCTCCATTGTTCTGTCTGCTCGTGGCGGTGACGGCAGCAGAATAATCTTTGATGACTTCAGGGAGGCCTACTACTGGCTCCGTCACAATACACCAGAGGCAAGTCTGTTGGAATTTACTCTGAAGACTTCTAGGTGTATTTTAGGTTTACTATAATATAAGAATTTGCATGGATTTTCAGCTTCTGTCCATCTCTGAGTTAATTCATAATGCCACTGTATAATGGGTTCATTACACATTCTGGGGTTTGGGCTAATGTACTTGGCATTACCTGGAATGCAGCACTGTCTGAATGTGTTTTGCCTCTAATTGTCTTGGACGAAAAACAGTGGTCTTGTTTGCAGAACAATTTGCTAAATATTTAATGAAACACACACCAATCTAGCTTTCAATACTCTGGAGTGTAAAAAATCAGCTAGCACACGAGGAGGTTCTGGTGAAAAATATCCCAGTGCTAGGTAAATATTCTGTTTGGACTAGTAATTTTCAAATAATCTAAAATAATGTGTTAAAACTTAAAATCTCAAGTAGAAAGTTCCTTAATGCAAACATTTTTAGTCTCCTGGTTTTTTAGTCTGGCTACTTCTACTGCACAGCTCTTTTATTATGGTTTTAATCAGTTTTTCATGTAGATGTCTTTATGTATAGTTTTAAGATGCTTGTTTTAACTGTTTTAATATATTGGATTTTTATTGTTGGTGTTCTTATGTTTTGCTTGTAAGCCGCCTTGAGTCCCTCTGGGAGAAAGGAGAGATAGAATTAAAGTTTATTATTATTTATTATTTTTGTTTTAAAAAATGTGTTGGTGTTTGCAATGGCAATCTTCAAACTGTTTATGTATCCACCTATTTCAGATTAGCTCAGATACTTGTAGTACCTTTATAGATGCTGGTTCATAGGAAGTATGTTGAATGATGCCTTTTCTGTTTGAGCACAGGATGCGAAGGTGATGTCTTGGTGGGATTATGGGTATCAGATTACAGCCATGGCAAATCGAACGATACTTGTGGATAATAACACTTGGAATAACACTCACATTTCCCGAGTTGGACAGGTGGGTGACATTGTTTTGTGAATTCCCAGGTTTCCTTCCTAGGAATCCAGATAAAATTATCATGATATTTTCTTGAGTCCTGTAACAATCTTTTCTAGTTGCTATTAAGGAGTTAGACCCTTAATGATTAATAGTTCATAGCAAATATTGCAATTTGAGCACTGAATCTATAAGCTGTTCTCTGTTCCCTTTTCAGGCCATGGCATCTACAGAAGAGCGAGCGTACGAGATTATGAGGGAGCTGGATGTCAGTTATGTCCTGGTAATATTTGGAGGCCTAACTGGATATTCCTCAGATGGTAATCTTCCACTTCAATTATGCATAGTGTTTTATGTCCTACAAAAGGAACTTTTGTACAGAATAAAGCCCTTTTATACGTACGTTTTGTACGTGCTAGAGCACTGCGTGTCAGGAAAATCCTTGTTATGCTTTTCCACAATAGCTGGTTGGTTTAGCAACTAAAGGTACAGTCCTAGACAATTTTCCAGTTGGTTGTGGATTGTATCCTTTGGTGAAGGTGCAGTCACTGGGGCCTTCTCAAGGTATGGGAATGTGTGAGCATTGCGGCTATAACAAAGCTGGAAAATTGGATAGGTGGGCCCCGAGTGTCCGTCTTGCTCAGACCCCCATTACACAGAGATAACAAGTGTACTGTGATTTTTGGAGGAGACTCACTAAGCACCACATCCTTTTCTTGTAGATATCAACAAATTTCTGTGGATGGTACGAATTGGTGGTAGCACAGACACCGGCAAACACATAAAGGAGCATGATTATTACACACCAGCAGGAGAATTCCGTGTGGATAGAGAAGGCTCCCCGGTCCTGCTGAACTGCCTCATGTATAAGATGTGCTACTATCGCTTTGGACAGGTTTACACAGAAGCCAGTGAGTGACTTATATCTAAATACTTTGGAATGGGAATCAGAAACATTTCCTGGGTTTTTGGAGGAGTCCCTTGTTCTCTCAGTGATTTTCAATCTTTTTCATCTCATGACATAGGTGCCAAAACTGTTAAGGCACACAATCAATTTTTTTATATAGATGGCACACCATAGGGGCTCAAATCCCTGCATACAGCACACTTGCAGACCATCCACAGCAGCACACCGTAGACTTATAGAGTTGGAAGGGACCTAATAGGTCATCTAGTCCAAACCCCTGACTGTAGCAGGAAATTCTCCTAGAGCATCTCTGACAGGTGCTCGTCGAGCCTCTGCTTGAAGAGCCCAGTGAGGGAGAGTCCACCACCTCCCTTGGCAATCTCTTCCACTGCCGAACCACCCGCACTGTCAGGAATATTTTCCAGATATCGAATCGGATAGTGTGCCCTGGCACATTGGTTGAAAATCACTGTCTCAGTGCCTGGTCTTCTAGGAGGACAAGATATAGGCAGGTGTAGGACTGTATAGCACAATTGGGTTGTGGTCAGGGGGAATGTTGCTTTTTTACTGTAACCCTTTTGCTTTTCTTCCTTTACTTAAAGCCTGATACTGAGTAAGGCTTCTATGGAATATTGCCCCCCAAAAGTATACATCAGAGATACTCTGACTTGACCCAGTGTGTTGCTAACTCAAATGGGGTGTGTTGTTAATGGCGTGGAGAGGAGGTGTCAAGGAACTGGCTGAAATTACTTTGGGTCATCATTTGCTCTTCCATTATTTCTAGAGCGTCCTCCGGGTTACGACAGAGTGAGGAACACTGAGATTGGCAACAAGGACTTTGAGCTTGATGTCCTGGAAGAGGCATACACCACAGAGCACTGGCTTGTTCGAATATACAAAGTAAGCAAGATCAGCTTCCTGACTGAGATCAGGGAGAGGTGAACATCTGGGTCCTGTACGTGGTACTGGGCATGTGGCAGAATCCTAAATTTCCTGGATCCAGCAAGGACAAATAGTTGGGTTGTGATTTGGCACATGCAGACTCCTGATAGTACAGAAAGGGCTGAATTTTGTAATAGACCTGAGAAATTATTTGAATTCAATCACCCTCAGAGAAAAGTGTACAACTCATTGGTAAACAGGAATAGGTGCTTAATAAGATTAATTAATTGGTAAATAGGAAGAAGTTGCTGCAGCAACTTGCCTGGGTTGTAGTCTGCAGCCAAGCAATTGTTGCAAGGTCTATCAGTTGAAATTGGTAGCCTTCAGGGACCCTAATTTTGCATAGGATCCTGCTGAGAAATAATGTTAAAGCAGTAAGATGGGTTACTAGAGGACATGATAAAGTAAAGTGGTTGAGTTCTGGATTCAAAGGATTTGCCTATCCCAGTGGTGGAAAACCTATGGCACGTGTATCAGGAAAGGCAGTCAGAGCTGTCCCTGTTGGCACATGGCCATAGCACTGCCACATGCCTCCAGCCTGGAATGTGCTCCTGCTCAGAGCCCAGCGCTCATACCCAAAGTTCTGGGCATGTGCACTGGGCACCAGCGCAGCTTCTCCTCTTCAGAACAAAGCCAAAGAGGGCTCAAGTGCCCAGCAGAAATGCCCAGAGCTCTGGGCATGCGGAGTGAGCTCAGGATGCTCCTGGCCCACTGCACATGACCAGAATTCCAGGCACGCACACTTGGCACTGGCACTGTCAGTTGGCACTCAGTGCCCAAAAGGTTCACCACCACTGGCCTAGCCCATACTAGCTAGCTCTTTTATATTGTTAGGTAAAACACTTGCTGAGTACTTTTTTGTTTCAAAAAAGGTGCTAATTTAATCATGTTGCGTTGTTTTATTTCTTACAACTTTCTGACAGTTTGTTTTCTGATGATCCACTCTTTCTTTCAACACCTTTCAAGTATCCAGGACTCAATAATTCAGTGCAAGTCCCGCTCTTTCAACCTCTCCACTGTTCTAAAGGCCAAAATTGGCCTCCCCCCATGTTGTAGCTCCTGATCTAATCCCATTCCTGAAAGAGTTAATGAGAATCCATTTGTAGAAATCTTTGTGTGGCATCAGGAATTTGCAAGATCAAAGGGGCACTTGCAGTGTTGCTAGCTAAAAAAAACATTGCAAGCAACATTTATACACTAAAAAAGCTTGGGTTCCACTTTTCAACAGAGTTCATTTTTGGAAAGTGATCCAGTCTCTAAACTTGTTCAATAAGTAGGGGATGTCTGTATAAGCTTCCAGCTACTTTTCCATACTCACAATGTGTGAGAAGTGTTGCAGGGTTCCCATTGCTCCTTCTCAAGGTGTGTGCACACTGATCCAGAACTTTTATTTCCCCTTTTAGCTTATCTTGTCCTGCTGTTTAAATTCTGATATTCAAAGTGAGTTCACTGTCCTTTATCATAGATTGTTAGTGCAGCTTGTATAATAAAAACAAAGTGATATGAGTTGGGCATTGTAGCACTTCATTTGGACATATCAAGAAAGCCATCACCCAAGCGGTGCTGGTGGGAATCCAGTGTTTTGCATGTACAAGGCCTCAGGTTTGATCCTTGGCATCTCCAGGTATGCCAGAGAGAAACCTTAGAGCAGGAGTGTCCAAACTTTTTGGCAGGAGGGCCACATTATCTCTCTGACACTGTTGGCCAGAATAATGATTTACATTTCAAATTTAAATAATTTTACATAAATTTACATATAAGATTGAATTAGAGATATTTCAAGGCTTGCCCATGGCCCAATATAGGGGAGTTGCCGAGAGCCACATTCAGCCCCAAGGTTGGGGTTTGGATACCCCTTCCCTGGAAAGTTGCTGCAAGTCAATGTCAACAGTCCTGAGTTAGATGGACCAATGGCCCATCCCAATGTAAGGCAGTTTCCTATGAGTCTGTTGCAGTGTGCTGAATGATTAGGTTTTCCAGAGCATCTCTCTTGCCCACTGATAAATATAACAAAACTTCGCTAACTACTATTGTTATCTAGTGCAGAGATACTAAAAGTGGGGTTGGGACACCCTTTGGGAGTTGCAACGTCAAGTCAAGGGGGTTGCAAGAGGATAGGATCCACCATTTTGGAATCTGGCTCGGGGCTTTCCTGGTGCTTTCCTGTCTCATTATGCACAATGGAACTTGCTTTCTCATTATGCACAATGGAACTTGCTTCTGAGTAGATATGGAGGAGCTGACAAGGGATCCTGTACAGATTTTTAAGTTTGAAAGGGTGTCCTGGGCTGAAATGCCAGAATACAATGGTCTGGTGGGTGTCTGGTTTTCTTTTGATAAGATGGGAATTGCAAAAAGCTGAACAGATTAATTTTGTCTTAACAGGTAAAGGACTTGGATAACCGTGGATTGTCAAGAACTTAAGTTGCCTTCAGCTGTATCGCAACGCGCACTGACCGAGCCTTTGCCTGTGAAACAGAAGGGTTTTTTTATACTGTTTGGCAGTAAGGGGGTTGGGATTTAATTGCCCAAGAAATGCCGTCCTCATGCATTGAGGTCCGTATTAGATGGAATGATTTTTTTATAAATATGAACCGGCTACCAAATCAAAAATCGTAGCTTTATGATGGGGTAATTAAAAAAGAGGATGTGGAAAAGGATGTGGGTGTGTGCACTCATTTTTTTACACCATGTGCAGAAATGTTTGGAGTCTTGTATTTCACGCTGCACACAACTTAAAATACTTACGCCAAGAAGAAATTTACCTCCATTGCCTGCGCAAAGATACTCTTCATCTAAAATATATATCTTAATTTTTAATGCACAGTAGGCCTTACTTCTCATAAGTCCTTAAGGATGCCGCTTGTATAGGTTTGAGAACTATCTTTACCACTGAAGAAGATGCTGTACCGTGAAGGAAGTAATGAAGCATCTTTGAATGAAAGAAATAGATGAATGAAGGAAATATATACATTTCCTTCTGGCATATTTTTCTTGATCTTAATTTTCAAAGCTGTTAACATTCCCAAAGTGATTTGTCCTGGACATCTGTAAATGACAACTATATGATTAATTCACTTCACCTTATGAAAATGTGTGAAGATTGAATATAAATGTAGCTTTAGACTAGATCATATCTATATAGCTGTCATATGAATTCCTGCGCCCCAGATCCTTGATCCTTGTCCCATCCTAGGCTGCCACAACTCATCAGTGTTCCCTTTCCCATGGTGATGTAGGCAGGGAAGTGCATGTGTGTGCACTGGCCTTACCCTGCCCCAAAAGTGGTGCAGAAGTGTCTCGCGGCTCTTTTGTGACACTCCCAAGTCAGCACAAATTATGCTGGGACTTAGGTCAGCATAACTGGAGACTAGGATTGCAGCCTAAGTAAGTCAACACTGCTGTTCTCTCAATTTGGAATGGAGTATGGATTTTTTTGTAAACTTTTTTTTAAAATGGACTCTTCTCGTGCTTGTAAACTATTGCTCTAGAGTAGTCACAGTAATTCCTCTACACTTGCTGTTGGTTTGCTGGGTGTGGGGGATGACTGCAAAGAAAAATGGGAAAATCAAACAAAAGGAATAATTCTCAAAGCTTGTAATTGTATGTCAATGTGTAAAATTACAGTCTCCAAACAAACAGAATTGTAACGTGATAACAGCGCACTTCAAAATGCAAAGCAGTGGTCTGGTAAATATCAGGAGTGATGTGGGCTGTGGGTGGCGTAAGCGGTTAAGACACTGTGCCTATTAACTAGCAGGCCAGGGTTCGAGACCCGGACCGGCCCCACAAGACAGGGCGAGCTCCTGTCCTTAGCCCAGCTCTGTGACGCCAGCTGGATCCAATCGTATTGGCTCTGCCTTTCCATTGGACTAATTCAGTGGCGTGGAGAGGGGGGATCTGCTGCTTGGGTAACAGCCTATCCTCCATAACAATCCAACCCAGGCTTTCGTGCTTTGCATGCAGCGTATGCAGCGCTGAGCATGATACCATAGTCTTTCAAGACTGACGGAGGCCTGCTGTGGGGTAGCAATGGCAAGATGTGGCAAAAGAGAAAATTGGTCATTGGTTTGAGATGCTGCTAAAGAAAACATGATTGTGAGCAGAAAGCTGAGTTCTACTGTGTTAGACATTAGTCTGTCCAACTCAGTCCTTTCCCACTGTCTAGTATGGGACTGATATACTCATTCCAATATCAAGAAAAAAAACCCAGTTTAAAAAAATTAGCCCAAAAGAACATGCAAAGCAAGAAGCATATAAAAGAAGCACATCAAATATAATACAAAATGTAGTGATGGACTAGTCCACAACTCTTTCCTGTTACAATAAATCTGACACATCATCCCAGTTTTGTATGCTCTGATTGAGTCCTAGACAAGTTGGGAGGTGGAGGGGGAACATGAGCATGATGGAAACTTGTAACATGGAGATGGAGAATGCAGGACATTTTATGTAGATTGAGAGCCCAATCCTATGCTTACTACTCAGAAATAAGTCCCATTATTGTCAATGGAGCTTATCTCTAGGCAGGGGCATCGCTAGGGTTTGCGTCACCCGGTGCGGGAGGCCAGCATGTCACCCCCGTGCAGTAGGCGGGGCAACAATGTGGGTGGTGGGCATGGTTATGTGCTATTGCCCCACCTCCCTTTGTTTTTGGCCACACATTTTAATAGAATAAATGTATTTCAAAGTGGTTTGTTCCATTACATTCTCTGTAAATTACACATCCAATCATATGTAACGTGATGGGATTATTTGTAAAAACCATGATTTTTAGCCATGTTGACACTAGTGGTGTCACCCCCTCAAGGGTGCCACCTTTCTAACAACTCAAACCATCTAGCGTGGGACCCACTTTGTAGAGGGACAACCTGTCCAGGATGCACCAGAAGTGATGGCATGGCTGGAAGTGACATCATCAAGCAAATTAAAAGAAATAAATGTAAATACATTAAAGTAAATCAAGTGAATAACTTCAACTCCCACCCACGAAAAAAATTCAGTACGATTTTGACCATATGTCATAACTGGAGAGAGGAGATGCCCCCATGTAGGAAATCCAAGAAAAGTGTAGAAAATAACAAAATAAAAGCTCAAAACCCTCATGAATATTGCTACCATGTACTCAAAGAGTAAACTATAGAATATTACATTTAAAAATATTTCATATTTAATACATGTAATTTATGAATTCCAAGCAAGCTATAATCAGACTGACCATATGTCATAACCAAAAAAGAGGACATGTCACCCCCCAAATACCGGTGGTGTTACAAGGATTCACGTGTGGGTTAAAAACATGCATACATACATACATACAGCTGTCAACAGATTGGTATAAACGCTACATTGATTACTGTTAAATTTAAAAATACTAATTTATTACATATAATTAATAATTTATGAATTACAGCCAACTGCATGGTACCTGCTCATAAGGAAAAGGAGAAAAATGAAGATTTTTTTTCCAGGAGACAAGGCTTAAAAAGAATAAATGTCCTGGAAAAAGAGGATATTGATTAAAAAAATAAAAACAGACTTAAAACTTGGGAGGGAGGAGGACAAGATAAGAGGACTTGGCTAGAGGGGAAGAGAAGTTAGGACCATCACCCAGCTTTACAAATAATTATTTTTAAATTCCCATTCCCTGCTGATCCAGTGTTGGGTCTGCCTTCGGGAGCACTTTTTAGGTACAGGTTCCTGGGATCAGGGCCATGCTGGAAGCCATGCACCCCATGGAGTGACCTTCCACACCAGCCAAAGCGGTTGCTTACTCGTGAGTAAATGTGGCTGTGCATTTTCATTTTCAATGGGCTTCAATGCAGAGGGTAAGGTGGGGATGGAACTTCCTTCTGGGGTGTTTTGTGGGGACTGTAGTTCTTGGATCAGGACCCTTCTTGTGTCTTTCGATTACTCTTAGCCTCCCCTTTTGGGGCTTTTTCATTTTTTGGCCATAACTTTTGCTAGGAAGGTGCTATCTCAAAACAGATTGTTGCATTGGACTCTGCTCTCCAAGACGAATCCAATGACATTTGACTCACGCATTGTGAAGTTGCTTTTTGGGGGTCCCACAGGCCCCCCAGTGCGTGGCACCCCCTGGGCGTGTCACACAGTATGGGCCGCACCCCCCTCCCTGCACCCGCCTGGTGACGCCAGTGCCCTGCCTTGATATTGCAAACCACTGGTCTAAAGCAGGGGTCAATGATCCCATCAATCATAGCCAGGTGTGACTATGCAGATGAAAATGTAGAAAGGGGGTGTGGCTATGCAGATAGAATAGTGTGGCTGTGCAGATGAGGGTGTGGCTATGCAAATGAGGAGGAGGGGCTGTACCAAGAATAGGATTACTTGTTGGATCGGGATTTTGGGTTGGGATCCTGCAGGGAATCATCCCTGTTGGAGAATGTGGGGATAGTGGTGGGGACAGTGGAGGGAGTGGGGCAGATGAGGGCTGACGTGTGTAAAGAAAACAAAAACCAAGGTGGAGAAGGGGGCCAGATGTTGGTTCTGTTCACCACTGCCTGGAGAGACATTCTCTGGGTACCAGTCCATTGGTTTGCCATCTATTAGTCTAATGAACTGGCTTTCATTGGAAAAATGACTTGTGGAATTTTTCTGTTCAGCTTATATGGAAAGCTGCTGACTGATTGTTGATCTTCTTAAGATAGTCTAACAGCACAATCCAGAGCAACTAATCTGTCCACATAAGAGCCCTTGGGCTGCCCTGTCTATCACTAGGGTGGGACAACTGCAAGATGCTCCAGCCCAGTTACTCTGGAAGAGGCTTAGGGCAGAGCAAGGCAAGATAGGGTGCCCTAAGAGAGGTGGACCTGCTCTGCCCTAACTGGGGCAGCCTAAGCAGCTCAGGAGAGGCAAGTTGAGGGCAAGTTTAGCATTGTCTCGGGCAGAGCAGTTACTCTGTGTCCAAAGCCTGTTTCCAAAGCAGAAATGCCCTCTTCCAGCTCCTCAGAGATACCACCTCAGGAGCAGGTATAGTAATGAGTAGACCCATAGGGGTCCATGATAAGGCCCGAGTAAGAATGGCAGTGTTGACCAAAAATCTGAGTTCTTGGCCAGACTAGCTGCAACCCCTGCCTGTCAACCTCAGGATATGGAACAAACTACGGCTGCCCACAAACCTCAGGGCCTGTGGGCAGGCCCCTCCAAGAAGCCCCTTGTATTCACTGTAGAATGTACTACCATCTCATCAGGGACTCCTTATAAGCACCCAGTGGAGTCACCAGACTGGTGCAGCTGGTGCAGGCCGCCTTGGGTGACGTGCTCTGCATGGGGTGATGCGCCGGAGTAGTTTGACTGTCCTTTGGCAGGCCCAGGCATCAGCATGCCCATTCAGGCCTGCTCCAAGGCAGAGCAGCAGACAGAAGCTGCCACTTGTCCTCGGAGCTGGCCCAAACGGCCATCTGAGGTGCACTGCGCAGAAACACACTGAGCATGCCGAACAGCTTCAGAGGAGACTTCCTTAGAGCGGAGGAAGTCTGCGCCTCTGCATGGCCATTCTGCCCCACTCAGGACGCAGAGTGGCAGCCAAACGGCTTCAGAAAGAGTACTGCTCAGGCACCAACTCTGATGCCTGCACAGTCTCCTCTGAAGCTGAAAGACTTCAGAAAAGTACTGCACAGGCGTCAGAGATGGTGCCTGCACAGTACTCTTTCTGAAGCCAGTTGACTTCAGAAACAACCGTGCAGGCGCCAACTTTGACAACTGCGCAGTCCAGGTGGGGGGTGCTCGCATCCCACGGGTGATGCGCAGAGTCGTGTCACCACTGTAGGCATCACAGCTGTTCCTTGTTCAGTGTGATCTGAGGGGTATCTCCTCAGGAGCAAGTCCTCCCCATGTGTCAATTACTTAGCATGCTCTGGAGCAGTTAGGGCAGCCCTGTTAGGAGCAGTTAGGGCAGTTCCTGACTCTCTGGATGCAGCATAACTTTCTGCTCTGGATACAGAATAGTTAGAATAGATAGTCAGAATAGATACAGAGCAGTTAGGGCAGAGCAGGCTGAACTTGCTCTGGATTGTGCCCTAAGAGCACAATCCTAACCATGTCTACTCAAAAGTAAGCCCCATTGTGTTCAGTGCATCTTACTCCCAGGAAAGTGTCTTTAGGATTGCAGCCTAAGGCTATTGTCAAGTTTTGATTAATTCAGAATATCCCTGATCAGAGGGGATGCCTGCTGAAAAGTGTTGAGCCTCCCCCTGTTCTCAGGCAGGTACCCAGGAAATGTCACTCAAGTAGGGCTGGACAGAACCAGGCCCTGCCCTCCTTCCAGCCATTGGCTTTGCTTCTTCTGCAGGCATCATCCCACATCTTCCCTTTTCCTCCACTGACCTCACTTCTATCCTCACGTTTTCCACCAGGGATGATTCCTTGTAGGATCCAAATCCTAAAATCCCAATCCACTGAATAAACCTGCTCCTTGTAGTGCAGCCCACCCCCTCATCTGCATGGCCACTCCCACTTCCCTACCTCTTTATTCCTCTGCAACTGAGCTTGCCACCCTATGCCTTCCTGGGCAGTGATGGGCTTCAAAAAATTTAAGAACCGGTTCTCTGCCCACCTGGCAGCCACTTTTAAATGGCTATTTAAACTTTATATGTCCTATCTCTTGTTAAGAACCGGTTCTATAGAGTAGGTGCGAACCTGCTGGAGCCCACCACTGTTCCTGGGAGTAAACCCCAGTGGGACTTACTTCTGAGTAGACATGCCTACTGCACACGTGCCAAGGTTGGTGCAGGGGAGCAATGTGCATCCCAGGGGGTGATGCATTCACCTGCATGCTGGTGATGGAGTAGAAAGAATATTCTCCTCCTGTTCCACTTTTAAGTCCCAGTTTTAGACACTTGGCCCAAAGACCCTTGTTGAGAGTACTGGTAAAACAGGATAACAATGCAAACCTATTAATATATGTTGAGAAGTAAAATATGCTGAATTCACTTAGGTTTATGGCCCATTAAATGTGCATAAGATTAAGAGCACAATCCTAACTGTGTCTACTCAAAAGTAAGCCCCATTGTGATCAATAGGTCTTACTCCAAGGAAAGTGTCCTTAGGATTGCAGCATAAGTTAAAACTTTTATATATAATTAATGAATTAAAAGAAGGCTACATACTGCTTGCTCCCAATGAACAGGAGGATAATGAAGATTTTTTTACAGTACACAAGGATAAAAAAAGAGGACCTGGCCTGGAAAAAGGTTACTCTGGACCAAATGGCATAACCAGAAAGAGGCCAAGGGTATTCCCAAAATGAAGGACGCCAGAGAACAAGGTAGGTTAAAATAAAATAATAAGAAATGTTCAAATAAAAGCTAAAAACACTCAAATACATTTCTTTTATCTGGTTAATTTAAACAGTATTATTACATTTAAAACTACTGCATACAATTTAACGGTTACAAAGACGGCTCACAGGGAAAAGAAGGGCAATGAAGATACTTTTTTTCAAGACACAAAGCAGAAAAAGAGAACATGGTGCTGACATGGACCAGAAAAGAGGACAAGGGAATCCCAAAAGTGTAGGACACTCAAGAATAATGTAGGATAAAATATTAATGAAATAAAAGCTTTTGAGCACAATCCTAACCATGTCTACTTAAAAGTAAGCTCCATTGTGTTCACTCCCAGGAAAGTGTCCTTAGAATTGCCGCAAAAAAACACTCAAATAGTCTGCTTTCACATGGTTAATTTACACAGCATTATTAAATGTGAAACTATTGCATATAATTTATTGCACGTTCATTTACACCGCAATCCTATTTGTGTCTACTCAGAAGTTAATGCCATTGTGTTCAATAGTACTTACTCCGAGGAAAGTGGTTAGGATTGCAGCCTTAGAAATATAAACAGTGCAATCCTATCCATGTCTACTCAGAAGTAAGTCCCTTTGTGTTCAATAGTACTTACTCCCAGGAAAGTGGTTAGGATTGCAGCCTTAGAAATATAAACAGTGCAATCCTATCCATGTCTACTCAGAAGTAAGTCCCATTGTGTTCAATACACAATGTACTTACTCCCAGGAAAGTGGTTAGGATTGCAGCCTTAGAAATATAAACAGTGCAATCCTATCCATGTCTACTCAGAAGTAAGTCCCTTTGTGTTCAATAGTACTTACTCCCAGGAAAGTGGTTAGGATTGCAGCCTTAGAAATATAAACAGTGCAATCCTATCCATGTCTACTCAGAAGTAAGTCCCATTGTGTTCAATACACAATGTACTTACTCCCAGGAAAGTGGTTAGGATTGCAGCCTTAGAAATATAAACAGTGCAATCCTATTCATGTGTACTCAGAAGTAAGCCCCATTGTGTTCAATAGTACTTACTCCCAGGAAAGTGGTTAGGATTACAGCCTTAGAAATATAAACAGTGCAATCCTATCCATGTCTACTCAGAAGTCCCATTGTGTTCAGTAGTACTTACTCCAAGGAATTATAATTTATTTGATGCAATTATTAAAATATAATTTTATGCATATATCGAAATAAAAAAAAATTTAATGCATAATTGCAATAAAATTATGGTTGCAATGCTAAAGGCACTTTCCTGGGAGTAGGACCCATTGAACACAATGGAGCTTACTTTTGAGTAGACATGGATAGAATTGTGCTCTAAATGTATTAATTACAAGGAGGCTCTCAAAGGAAAGGAGGGCAATAATTTGTTTTTCCAGGACATAAGGCTAAAAAAAGAGGATGTGTCCTGGAAAGAGAGGGAGCCTGGACCCCCCCACCCCTTGCAGCCTGTCCCTCCCCTGGGTGGAGCTGCCCCTCCCCTTCCTTCCCTGCCTCCTCCCACTCCCTCCCCTGCAGCTCCAGCGCGGGAAATCTGCAGAGCCCCAGGTGAGTCTTCAGGACCAGCTGCAGGGAGTCCCCTCCCTCCCTCTCTCTTCCCCCCCTGCACCTCTCTCTTCCCCTGAGGGGCTCTCCTTCTCCCCTCCCCTGTGCTCGTCTGAATGGCTCAACCCAGGTTTGTGTAAGGGAGACACCCCTTTCCCAGCATGGCAGCCTGGAAGAGCCTCCCTTGCACCCCCACCCACTGACTCCCCTTGGTTATGCATGCACAGCCCAAGCCTATGCATGCCTACTCAGATGTAAATACTATTGCAATCAATGGGGATAGTTTTGGGGCTTATTGCTGTAGCCTATGCATGCCTACTCAGATGTAAATACTCTCACAATCAATGGGGATAGTATTGGGGCTTATTGCTGTAGCCTATGCATGCCTACTCAGATGTAAATACTCTCACAATCAATGGGGATAGTATTGGGGCTTATTGCTGTAGCCTATGCATGCCTACTCAGATGTAAATACTCTCGCAATCAATGGGGATAGCATTGGAGCTTATTGCTCTAACCTGTGTGTGCCTACTCAGTAGTAAACCCCTTTGCAGTCAATGGATAGCATTACTATCCATAGAATGGATTACTACCCGGATAGCATTGCAGCCTTACCGCATAAGCCTATGCATGCCTAGTCAGAAGTAAACCCCTTTGCAGTCAATGGAGTTTACTCCCAGAATAGCATTGCAGCCTTAGAACCCAAGCCTATGCTTGCCTACTCAGAAGTAAACACCATTGCAATCAATGGGGCTTACTCCCAGAATAGCATTGCAGCCTTATAGCTCAAGTCTGTGCATGCCTACTCAGAAGTAAACACCATTGCCATCAGTGAGGCTTACTACCAGGATAGCATTGCAGCCTTAGAGCCCAAGCCTGTGCATGCCTACTCAGATGTAAGAACCATTATAGTCAATGTTGCTTACTCCTAGGTAAGTGTGGGTAGGATTGCAGCCTTTAGAGCCCAAAATTATGCGTGCCTACTCAGAAGTGAGCACCTTTATAGTTAATGGGGATTACTCCCAGGAAAGAGTGGGTAAGTTTGCAGCCTTAGAACTCAGGTTTTTGCATGCCTACTCAGAAGTAAGGCACATTATAGTCAATGTTGCTTACTCCTAGGTAAGTTTGGTAGGATTGTACTGCACTCTTGGAGAGGAGACCCCTGGCTTGTAGTGTCTGGGGCTGAGGTTTCCTCAAACTGCAGGTGGATGGGGTGGGAAGTCTGTCAGCCCATGTACCTTGTTCTTGAGAATATTATTATTTTTATATAATAATAATTTACATGTCAATTTATATATAAGTTATATTTGTGTTGCTTTTTCACAAAAAGTTCCCAAAGCAATTTTTATAGTCAGTGGAAATGAATAAAATGAATGTTCTTCCTTTAAACAGCCAAGAAAATACAGGTTAGGGATTGGAGCACCGTCCAAAAGTGAACACCGTTGAAAAGTGGGACACAATCTTTTTTAGTTTATAAATGTTGCTTCCAGTGCTTTTTTAGCTAACAAATTGCAAATACCCTTTGGATCTTGCAAATTCCTGCTGCTACACAAAGATTTCTCATTATCAGGATCAGACCAGGACCTATAACATGGGGTGGACAATTTTGGCCTTTAGAACAGCAGAGAGAGGTTGAAAGAGCCGAACGTGCATTGAATGAATGAGTTGTGGGTAGAATGGAAAGGTGTTGAAAGAACAGAACCGTCAGAAAGCGGGGGAAACCTGTACCTAATTTATTTTTCCTTTTCTGTGTTGTGTGTGTTCTGCTTGTCAGGATGGCGGTGCCTTTTGTGGAGGGCTGGGATCTAGTGCAGACCCTTGGAGAAGGCGCTTATGGAGAGTGAGTATGGCAAGATGCAACGTACTGTTTGTAGAGGTGGAAAAAATGGTTTCATGTATAGATTATAGAGCAAGGAACAAATTGGTTAGTTTTCAAGCTGGCATTATAATCTTGAAAATCTTTAACTCCAGTTATGGAATGGATTTTCTATGGGAAAGATGGTGTACCGTGGCTGGTGCAGCATAAAGTTTAGATATGGGATGGAGAAACAGAAGCTTTATTGTCACAATACTAGAATTAGGGATCAGCCACGGAAACTGTTAGGCAGGAAATTAAAGATGGTCAAGAAGTTAGTAATTGTGAAATGCATTTCCATAAGATAATGTATTGGCTGCTCACTTAAAATAATAACTGGTATTATACAACCACCTTCTATTTGTATTGCTCACACAGGCAGGCTTTCTTTCAACCCTTCCACCAAAGCAGAATGTAGTGCACAACCCATTGGCATCAATATTGGAAAGGTGGTTAGGACTGGGCCCTTAATTGCCTTAATTCTCAGTGTTGGGACAATTGCAAGCTGCAGGCTTGGGGTCACTTCGTGGCGTGCCAGCTTTCCTCCCCAACCCCAGCACCACCTTATGCTTTGCTTCAAACTTCCATCTCAATATATTTTAGTATTGTTTTGGCATTTATTTGGTTTGTTCTATTAAATATAACAGATCATGGCTTTTAAGATCTACTAAAGTACCAACATGTCTACCCATAAATATTTTTATTTTAAAAGGTGATGGAGATAAAGCTTAGATTAATGCAGTTTCCTAGCAATAATTTCCAGGTACAAATCCTATTTGTAATCTTGGCTTGCCTCTTCTTTAGAGTTCAATTGGCTGTTAACAAGAGGACTGAAGAAGCCGTCGCAGTAAAGATTGTTGATATGAAGCGTGCGATGGAGTGTCCAGATCAGATTAAGAAAGAGATCTGCGTTAACAAGATGTTGAATCACGAGAACATTGTGAAGTTTTATGGACATCGGAGAGAAGGCAGCGTTCAGTATCTATTCCTAGAGTACTGCAGTGGGGGAGAGCTTTTTGATCGAATAGGTACATGAGTTCTTATAGGATAGGGGGATAAAATCTGGGATTATATAGGATTCAGTACCTACTCCTAGTATACTGCAGTGGAGGAGAGATTTTAGATCGAATACATACATGAGATTTTATAGGATGGGGGATATAATCTGGGATTATATAGGATTCAGATCTAGTGTACTGCAGTGGGGGAGAGGTTTTAGATCAAATAGGTACATGTGATCTTATAGGAAAGGGATAAAATCTGGGATTATATAGGATTCAGTATCTGTTCCTAGAGTACTGCAATGGGGAGGAGGTTTTTGATTGAATAGGTATAGATCAGTACATGGGGTGTATAATCTGGGATTATATAGGATTCTGGTATAATCTATCGCTGAAGTGATGTATCTTATAAATATGTCAACTTATATTCAATTTCCTGCCATTCATAGAGACCTTTGCTCTTGTGAACATCCCCACAAAGTATAATTTTCCTATTATTCGCAGTTCTATTTTAAACAACTAGAATGGTTTTTTCCAGAAAAGTTTTTTAAATCTCTTATTATGCTAAATTAAAAAATACATAGATGCATTATTCAATGGCTAAAAAGAAAGAGAAAAAAAAGACATAGTACATACATGAACAATATTATGCACGTTCACACATGTGGCGTATGCTATTGTATTCAGAAAAGGCCTCCAGATATTCTCAGATATGTCCATTTGCAGCTGATGTTGATACGCCATTCACTCAAATACTGATAAGTTTAAAATATCATCCATTGAGATAGATGATATCTCAATGGATAGATGATATTTATGATATTCCCCCCTAAATAACACACAAAATGTGTTTTTCAATAGAGCCTGATATAGGAATGCCTGAAGCCGATGCCCAGAAGTTTTTCCATCAGCTTATAGCCGGTGTGGTAAGTTTCTTTTCTGTTTTATCAAACTGGTTTTATTATCTTAGAAGAACTTGGAATTAACAGATCTTATCATTTTTAAAGGTCTACCTCCATAGCCAGGGAGTTACACACAGGGACATTAAGCCAGAGAATCTGCTGCTGGATGAAAGAGGTAAGAGTAAATCATTCAAAGGGTCTGGAGGACAGTGGCTGTTGGAAAATGAAGGTGGAAAAACTTATCTGTTTGGGTGTGTGTACATGTGAGTCTTAAGAAAAAAGCAACAGTGGATGAGGGCACAATCCTAACCAACTTTCCAGCGCTGGCATAGCTGTGCCGGGGTGGGGGGCGCGGCGGGTGGGTGGAAGTGCTGCATCCTAAAGTTGTAAACTTCTTGTTGAAAAGCAGTATATAAATAGATTTAAATACATAAATATATGTATATAAATATAGTTGATTGATTGATTGATTGGTGGTAGTCATAAATATTGGTGTATAAATATACGGTAGTTGACTGATTGGTGGTAGTCAAAGACTACAATCCTAAAGACACCTTCCTGGGAGTAAGACCCATTGAACACAATGGGGCTTACTTTTGGGTAGACATGGTTAGGATTGTGTCCATAAAGTCTAATCAGTAGGACCAAAAAAAAAAAAAAGGGTGCATTGCTGAGCCTACTTGGTTAAAGAGACCAACTTACTTTCTTCTTCTTTGTTTAGATAACCTCAAGCTATCTGACTTTGGACTAGCAACCATATATAAGTACAATGGCCGTGAACGGTTGCTGAACAAGTTGTGCGGCACGCTCCCGTACGTTGCGCCGGAGGTGCTGAAAAGGAAAGAATTTCACGCTGAGCCAGCTGACATCTGGTCGTGTGGAATAGTTCTCACTGCTATGTTGGCAGGAGGTAGGAGATACCCAAGTTATTGTGATACCCAACTTATCTCTTACCCAGTTTAAGAGATACCCAAGTTCCATTCTGCCAACACGGTTTGGTCTCTTGGCACAGCTGTTAACATGCCTTTATGTAATGGTGGTAGCGCTTAACTGTCACAAATGTGGTATCTGCTGGGAATTTAGGAAATTCATTTATTTAAGTCATACAGAGGTTGCAATCCTAAGGACATCTTCCTGAGAGTAAGTCCCATTGAACATAATGGAACTTACTTTTGAGTAGATATGGTTAGGATTGTGCTGTGATTTGCTAAGGTTTAAAAACTGAATATTTCTGTTTTTGAGATACAGGCATCTGACTGTTCTAATCTTTCAACTATACCCAGAAATCATTCAACACATGCTTCACTCTTTCAACCTGGTCTAAAGGCAAAAATTGTCTTCCCTGATGTTGGTTTGCATGTGACATGGTGATCACTGTTTTGCCATTCTTTGACTTTCTTCAGTTAATAACCATCATTCAAATGCATAAGATATTCATTGCCCATACATGCCTTTGTTAATTTTACTGTAATTTTTATATATTTTGACTGTTGATAAATGTGTTACTTAGGCTTTTGCAAGTGATATTTATGTCTTTTTTTGTGGGCATTTTGCAATCTGGGTTCCACTTTTCCACTGTTTTCCCTTTTGGAGGTTGCTCCAGTCCCTAACCCATGTAATAAGCGGTAAACTGTATCCTGGTAAACTGGTGGTTGATATTAATTCCATCTTTGGGTATCTTCCTTTTAATAAAGTGAAAATTTTCTTGAACATTAGATCCTTGCTGGATCAGATCTCATAAAAGGCCCATCTAGTCCAGATTCCTATATTTTATATTGGTTCACCAGATGTCTTGGGGAGCCTATAAGATAACTGGTATATAACCATTTGCCACTCCTTTGCATCTGGTATTCATACAAAGGCTACTTCTAAAACCAAGGGGTTGCATATACCCATCATGTGAAGTTCCTCCAGAAATTTATTTAATTCCTTTTTCAAAGCATCTGGCTAGATGCCATCATGACATCCTATGACAAGGAATTCCACAGTTTAATTACGTGCTGGATAAAGAAATATTTCTTTGGTTTGTTCTGACTCTTCTGCCACGCGATTTTAATGTATATCTCCTTGTTCTGGTTGTTAAAAAAATCCTTCTATCCACTGTACCCATTCCTTGTATATGGTAAATATATACCCGTACATCTCAGTCGCATTTCCTCCTCGGGCATCTTTTTTCTAGAAGAGATGCTATAGCCTTTTCTCAAAAGGGAGATGCTGCAGCCCAGTAATAATTTTGGTGATTTTCCTCTGCCATATTGTTGTATTGAAAAGCATTGCTTTTAATGTCTCTTGTGCTTTATGTCTTCCACATACTCGCACCCCATTGCAGCTCACACCCCATTGCAGATTTGTTTTCCTGAAATGTGGCTTCCTTGCAGAATTGCCGTGGGACCAGCCCAGTGACACTTGTCAGGAGTACTGTGACTGGAAAGAAAGGAAGATTTACCTTCCACCTTGGAAGAAGATTGATTCATTGCCTTTGGGTACCTCAATTGACCAAAAGTTCTTATTGCATCTGTATTTGACTTTGCAAAGAAACGGGAATGGCATTTTAGGAATTCAGAGAAATACCTAAAATCAGTACTTTTTTAAGAAATAAAGTTGGGGGGTACTCGCCATAAGATATTATAAAGGTGATATTATAAATAGCATCTCACAATCAAGATGCTATTTCTCTATTTGATGTCACAGAGGTACCAATACTCATCCAGAGTACCGGTACTTAGTACCAGTGAATACCCCCTCAAAAAGACCCCTCCCTAAAATCCAAAAAAACTTGATTCTTGTAAATCATTTTAAGATTTATTTGAAACTGGAAGTTGGACCGTAGTATCTGCGGATCTGGCATCATTACTTCTGACTAATCAGTACTGTGACTTACGTGGATGACAGTGTTAGAAAAGGAGTATTGTAAAGAAAAGGAGAAAAGGAGTACTGTAGTGTAAGGTGTATTCTTTAAAGACTAAAGAATTTTGGTTTGGGTGCATTTTTGGTTTGTTTTTAAACACATTTGAACTGGGACCCCAGTATCCTTGGATTTTGGTATCAGCAGGATTTTTTGTAGTAACCCTGTTGATAATCAAGTTCCCACTGTATATTTTTAATCAAATTTTGATTGTGGGAATATATACTGTGGGAATATTTTTATGTACAGTGGGAAATCGGTTATCAACAGGGTTACTACTCCAAAAATCCTGCTGATACCAAAATCCATGGATACTGGGATCCCAGTTTAAATGTGTTTCAGGGGCTTCCCAATTTAGTTTAAAAACAGCACTTTTAGCATCTAAAGCATCACAAAGCATCTAAAGTTCTAGGTCTTCTGTAACCTATGTTTTTAATTTTTTGCAGCGTTACTCCTCAAAATATTAACAGAGGATCCCACATCAAGGCTTACTATAGCAGACATTAAAAAAGATAGATGGTATACAAAGCCTTTAAAGAAAGGTAAATAATTCACTGTGGTACATTTAGTTGCATCTTTTAAGTCTTATGATGTTTACAGGGTTCAGTGGCTTCTTCACTCTGTAGGGTACTGTGATACTGTAGTGTAAGGTGTATTTTTTCCGTTTTGAAATTCATTTTTTACTCATTTTAAGTGCCGTTGAGAATTTCGTTTTCCGCATTATCACATATTGTTGTGTTTCCAGATTTGGGATAAGAGTCTTTTATTTTTCAAATTTTGATAATTAATGTAGCCTTACAAATTATCAAGCTTTGATTTTTTGGGGAGTTTGTGAAAATTACATACTTGCCTCTTAAGAGTAAATGAGTAAAACTTGTTCTTCTGAACCCTAATTGATTGCAATGGTTCTTTTCTCTCTAGGTATTAAGCGTCCTTGGGTCTCGTCAGGGGGACTTTCTGACTCTCCAGGCGGTTTTTCAAAACACATAAGGTCTGATATGGACTTCTCCCCAGTGAAAAGTGCACGCAGGTGAAAAAATATGTACTCATTGTCTTCATCTTACATTTGGCCTTCAGTCTGATAGAAATTTTCCATCTAATTGACCTGAAATCTGCTAGATTTTCTAAGGCAGGGGTGTTCAACTCACACAATGTATTGGGCTGAATGGTGTTCATGTTACCTGCGGCAGGAGGAAGTGATATCCTTAAGAAGGAAGCAGTATCATTCAGCAGATGATGTCCAGAAATAAACACTTTCTAAAGACTTAGAAACTCATTACCTGCTAACGACAAAAGAGAAAATGTGCAAATCTTGTTCATAATAAAAGATCAGAGAGTCCAAATAACATACTGGAAGAGCCCAATTATAAAAGGCCAGATAAATTGCTTTTGGAGCCTGCATCTGGCTCACAGATCTTATATTTGGCACACCATTGTAGGGCCCCTATAAGAGATTTCTCCTGTATCATTGCCACGTTCAAGGCAGAACCAGAGGAACCTTATAGACCCAAAGGAACATATTGTTAATCTATTCATAAACTTGATAGTGGAAGGTATTTATTATAGTTAAAATTTTTGTACTGCCCTTCCATCTGGGAGCTCAGTGTAGTGTCCCTAGTCCCTCTCCTCCTTTTGTCAACCAACCGTAGGAGGTGGGTGAGGCCAAGAGAGAATGACTGGCCCAGGGTCAACTGGTAAGCTTCATGGTTGGAAAGGATTTGAACCTGGATCTTCCAGGTCTAAGTCCAACTCCCTGGCTGTCTAATAAAAAAGGAGGAGCATAAATGAAATTTTATTTATTTACTGCATGGCATACAATAAATGGTAAATTAGATGTTAAATGTCCAATCCATCCAGCCATTCAAGAACATTGACCTACAATGAAAAAATGAGAGATTGGGTCAGCATATGCTCCTGATTTACAGTTGGACACAATGTGATGAATTGTACCATAATCACAATAAAACAAGTGGCCTAGGAAAGGGGAATTTCCTGTAATTGCTCATCTAGAATAGTGATGCACATATTTATTTTATGGGCCGGTACATGTTGCAGTACCTTCTCAGAGTAAGGCTACAATCCAGAGTAACTACGGGAGCTTTTACACCGACGTAATTATGGTGCCACCTATGGGAAATGCATAGCGTAATCCAGAGTAAGTGCCTCTTACGTCCTCCCGTAGTTACTCTGGATTGTCGGGAAAGTAGCACTAGAAAATGTAACACTTAATTGGCCCTGACAATATGTATTATTATTGTGTGTGTTGTTGCAGCGAGGAAAAGATCACCTCCCATTCCCAACCGGAACCACGCACAGGCCTTTCTATGTGGGACAGCAGTCCAGACAGCATTGACAAACTAGTCCAAGGGTTCAGCTTCTCACAGCCGGCCTGTCCCGAACACATGTTGTTGAGTAGCCAATTAATTGGCACACCAAGTTCATCACAGGTAAAAAAAATCGCATACAGCGCAATCCTAACTTAGGTTGAAACAGGCAGGCCGGCAGGCCTGTGCTGTATCCGTGCAAGTTTTGGGCAGCCTGTGGCTTGTCCCGAGGCACGAAGAAACTTTTCCCCTTACTATGGCAAAATCCATGACAGTCCAAATGGAGGCTTGTTGGGGGTACAATCCAAGCAGCAGGGTTGTCCCGGGCTGCCCATGAGTAGGACTAGGATCTAACATAACTAGCCCCACCTTCTGTTCCTTACCTCCCCACCCCTGGGAATGATTTCCTTCCTGTGTTCACACCTGGATGTCCATTCTGGCCATGCTTAGCTTGTGCAAACCTACCTGCCTAAGGCCTTGCTTTGGTGCAAGGAGTCTTTGATGTATCCTTGCACCAGCCTCCCCGGCTTGATCAGTGGCATAAACATGGTTTACAGCATGTGCAACAGCCCTTGACTGGTGTAAGGGACTTGTGGAAGCCCAGGGTGCAGTTAGCATGGTTAGCATAATTACCTTTCTCTCTCCTATAGAGCCCTTGGCAACGCCTAGTGAAGAGAATGACCCGTTTCTTTCTGAAGCTGGATGCCAACCAGTCTTACGATGTCTTGAAAGAGGTTTGCGATAAGATGGGCTACATCTGGAAAAGAGGATGCATTAACCAGGTATAGATAATGTTTTTGCAATGCATAATTTTCGGTTTGATAAATATAACAGATCATTTCAGAAACATTGATTTTATTTTATTGCAAAGCATTCTTGAAGAGCCCTTCGCCATACGTTCTCTCATTTAGGGCACAATCCAGAGTAACTACGGGGAGTCCTTGCTCCGGTGTAAGAACAATTTGCTCTGGATTGCAATATGAATTTCCCATAGATTTTCATTAGGTGGTGCAGTAACTACAGGTGCACATAATGTCTCTTACGTGCTCCCGTAGTTACTCTGGATTGTAGGGAAAGTTACCAGTGTGTTCTAAGACTAAACAAACTATTTGTAAGCTTTTTTCCCACCCACTAAAATCATTCACTGTCTCCTTTCCAGGTCACCATATCAACTACAGACAGAAGGAACAACAAATTGATTTTTAAGGCAAACCTGGTGGAAATGGAAGAGAAAATTCTTGTGGATTTCCGTCTGTCTAAGGTATGTCTGGCCATGCAACAGTTGACTTTTAATTCCAAGGGGAACAGCAGACTTTTGGCAGTTTTATATTATTTAACAAACCAGACTTGGGGGTACAGTCCTAACCTAGGCTGGCACAACTCGAACAGTCTTCCCTTTCCTGTGGTGATGTAGGAAGGCAAGCACATTTCTGTACACTGGCTTAAACCTCCTGCCGGAGTGGCACAGAAATGTCTTACAGCACTTTTGTGACACCCCAGGTCAGCACAGGACTTATGCTGGACTAACTGGAGATTAGGATTGCAGCTTTAATGTTTTTATTAGGGGACATTATGTAGTGAACTTGATTTGACAAGACTCAGCCTTTCTGTGATTTTGATCTGTAACATTTTGCAAAATATTTTTTTGCAAAGGAGAGAAAGATGTTTTTACTTGGTAAATCATGTATTATAATGAGAATATGAGTATAGTAATATGTGTGTATATATGTATAAAAATGAGTATAGTGTATGTGTGTATATATGTATGAATATATGTGTATGTGTATGTATACACACACACACTAATATCTGAGTATAGTAATGAAATATAATTATAGTAGTTCTCTGTATAGACCCTTTCTTTCTGCTTTTAATGTTTAATGTTCTGCTTTTAATTCTCTGTATAGACCCTTTCTTTCTGCTTTTAACAGAATCAGATCTGCTCCCCAAATTCTGAATCAAAGACTGATACAAAGAGTTCCAGATTACTTAGAATGCTTTTCAAACTTTAAACTTTTTGTAAAGCCCTTTAAATTTTCAAGGGTCTTTCTATAGATTAAAAAAAGGTTCCAGCCATTCATTAAGGAATAAATTTGGAATTTTTTTGCGGGGACATGCAAATAAATCCTGTACTCTTCTACTGAGCTTACAATATTGGGCAAGGAGGAGCCAAGTACCAACTAAGCAAGGATGATGGAATGGTTAATTTTACACCATTGCAAAAAAGCATAATTCTGCAGATTTATAGAGCAAGGGTTATTGTTGCAACATATATATAAAATTATTATATGTAACAATATATATATTGTTGCAATATATATAAAATTTTTGCTGGAATAAGGTGCTGTATTCTCTCCCTCCCCACATGGAAGAATGGCTTCTAATCAAGAGGGTCCAACAATGTTTCTATAGATAGTGCATCTAATGTATATGTTTCTAGCTACCTAGACTGATCTGTGTTTTCTGTGTAGGGTGATGGCTTGGAGTTCAAGAGGCATTTCTTGAAGATCAAAGGGAAACTGAGCAGTGTTGTTGGTGCACAAAATTTGTGGCTTCCAGTCACATGATCTGACTCCACCAGGAGCTCATCAATACCAGATGTTGCTGTTTTTGCCTCGTCATTTTCTGCAAAGGGACAGTTCATCTACTATATGGTTTGAGCTTCAGACGAGCAGTGGGACTCTTTTTTATTGTGCTCAGATAACAGGTGTGCATGGAATCTGTACATAATACCAGGCAACGATAACAGCGAATGTACACATTTACAAAGGATCTTCTCGAAGATCTCACACCAAATTTTAGTTGCGGCAGCATTGCCAGTATGGTTTAGGTTTTTTTTTTCAGTGAGTGTGTTCATGTGTAAGTCATTCAAGACCCTCATCTGGATGAACTGCAGCACAGGCATCCAGGTCTAGAATGATTCACACAAACACATGCAAACTGTATGGTGTGCTTTAATACAAAGTTAGCTTGGTGTGGGGGAAGAAGCTACTTCTCTGTAAAATGCAACACCACCATTTTTTGGTGCTGCATTTACAATTTTTGGTGCACTTTTGGTCCAGCATTTACAATTTAGCCCAAGCAGCCATAATCTTTAAATATATGGGACTGAGAGCATCTCAGCCCCTTTAAGTTTATTTCCTTGGGGTAGGATTTCCACTAGAAACTGTGCAGTTCTAGTATTTTGCTTCAATTTTTATTTACCTTTCCCTAAGGAAACTTTAAAGAGAACTGAACACTCTGTTCCCCTTATTTTCAGTCTGTAGCTCTTCTTTGTTTGCTCCCAAGCCATAAATGTAGCTTGTAACAGGACATATCAAGATTCTAGAATGGAAAAATGTAAAAGAAGCACAAGTTGGTACACAACAACAGACCTTTTGTGGGTTTTTTTTTTGTTCTTAGCCAGTTACAAGAGCCTGGTACCTTGTGGTTTGTTTTAATGGTGCCTTGCCTTTTCTAGAAGGGTCAAACAACCATGTTTCTGAGCAAACCTTGATCATAATTAAATGTACAATAATGTGATTTTAAAAAAAAGCAATGTGAAAAAGCCAAAGGAGCCTTTAACAAAATAAAGTATGTTCCCAACTTCAACAAAAATGATGGTCAGAGTGTGTTGAATATAATTTATTTCCTTTTTGCTTTATATTTAATTCAATAAAAAATAATTTTAAAAAATAATATCCCTTAAGAAGACCTCCATTCTACTCAGTTCCAACAGGGGGTGGGATTAGCCCTACAATCCAGAGTAACTACAGAGTAGCATACCCTACAGTCCAGAGTACGGGAGCATGTAAGAGACATTTACGTCGATGTAGTTACTACATCATCTAGTGAAAACTTATGGGAAATTCATATTGCAATCCAGAGTAAATTGTTCTTACATTGGAGCAAGGACTCCCTGTACTTACTCTGGATTGTGCCCTAAGAGACATTACATGCACCCGTAGTTACTGCATTACCTAGTGAAAACCTATGGGAAATGCAGATTGCAATCCAGAGTAAATTGTTCTTATGTCGGAGCAAAGACTCCCCGTAGTTACTCTGGATTGCGCCCTAGGATTGGGTTGCAGCGGTAGGGATTGGGCTGCCCATTTCTTGAGGATCACAGAAAAAAATTAACCTCTGGGATATAGAGATCCCAATCCCTTCCTTGTCTACTCAAAAGTAAGCCCCATTACAGTCAACTTCCAGGAAAGTGTGGATAGGAATGCAGCTGAAATCCAGGAATGCTTAGCCCCTACAAAAAGCAGCAAATTGAACAACGGCCATAGTTTTAGCAAAGCATGTTCCTCTGGTAATGGGTCATAACTGCTCTGCTTATTAGTTGCAGTTCTAGTGTTTAATTGTGATCTACAGTAATATTGCTTTCAACTTTCCAGCAGGTGCTAGTAGGATATTTACAAGTGTTTGCTCACAATCAGTGAACACAAGATGCCGACTGCCTTGTGTTCACCCCCAGATTAGATGCTGGTTTTCGTTTTCTGGTGTTCCACTGCCTCTAGTGCAGAGGTTTAATATAACTATCGTGTTTAATGTCTGTTGATATCTTAGCAGGTGCCTACCTGAAAACCTCACATACTTGTGCTTGTCAGTACATCTTGTACATTTCAGGAAAGGCCCAGTGCAGGCTTCAGATCTAGAACTTCTGATATTATCAGGCTATCACACCCACATAAGCAATATTTATGCTTATGAGAAGTGAGAAGTGGTTTTGATCAAGGACCAAATCTCCATTATGTGGGGAACACGAGCAGCATTTAGGGGCATCCTGTTCAGAAGACCCACATATTGTACAGCCTTTCTGGCTTGGACATGATGAAACAGCAAGGAGAACATTAGCTGCTACTGTTCAACCCTTGTACGGAACTGTTTAACAAAGTTTCCTCCTTTTTTAATGCTGCTTGTTCCATAGATCGGGCTCTCGATGCACTATGCAAAAAAAATCCATAAATTTAAAAAACAAGTTCTATAAATCAAATTCAAACCATATAAACGGCACACACCACATAATGGCAACAACTAGTTTTAAAATACTGAAAACAGCAGCTGTAAGCTGTTTTCTGTATGTTGTGAACTTGTGGATAGTTGCATTTGGGGGGTGGACATTGATAATGTGTTATGCAACTCTGGGACATTGCAGAAGATTCTGGTACATGTTTTAAGTGAGTGGTTCCCCAATGTTTAGAACCAGGACCCACTTTTTAAAATTACTCTCAGAATCTACCTACCTCTACCAATCTAAAAAATCACTTCCAATTCAAGTCCCCTTTTTTTACCTTTTTTGTAATCTTTTTTACTATTTTAAGTACTATTTTACTTTTTTACTATTGGGGGGACGACTTCTAGAGTATTTTTTGTATTCAATTGGCACTGTTCTGGTGGCTTTTATTTCCCCTTTGCCTGGCCTTTTCTAACAGCCAAGGTACATTCTCACTATTAAATGTGCACATGTGGCTCAGTTTAGCTATAATGGCTGCTGCAGCTTATGGCGGATAATTTAAGGCCGCTGTCTGATTTTACAAGGGGAAAATTTAACCCTGCTATCTGAATCAGTCAAGGAATGTGGCTACAATACTGATGTGATTGGGAAGCCATGTACTCCCCCTAGTTTAATCTTCAAACACAATAGTTGTCAGTTTTGTGATCCACCAAAATTTGGGTCCCTACCCACAGTTTGGGAACTGTTAAGTATTTTCAAGGTTATGCACAGAGTTATGCAAGGTAGTGGCTTGTGGGCCCCACTGCTACCATGGATGAACCTCAAGTTCCCTCCCACTACATTTCTCTACCCACATATTGTAAGAAAAAATTGATTCCGGTAGATGTACTTTTGTTAAGGAAAGTTCGCTGCTATTGCTCAACTTAAAGCCCCCCAACCTGTGTTCATATGAATCTCATATGGGAGTGCTTCCATTTGCCATGAATCCCATGGGGGGATGGATGGCCCAATCCTATCCCCCACCCAGTGGCGTAGCTAATGATCATGTAGCTCAGAGCAAAGCTCAAAACGTTGCTGCAGAAGTGATGTTGCAACCAGAAGGGATGTCACCCCCAGGTATTTTTAACAAAAAAAAACTGGGGGAAAATCTGCCTCCTCCTCCTCAGTTCACCACCTTTTGCTTTGCTGGTGGTATAGCTAAAGCACCTGTTTGCTTTCTGGAGTTGAAGAAGATTTTGTTGCCCCCTCCAACAACAAAATAAAATTTAATTAAGTAAAAAAATGAAAATTGTGTCCCTTATTGGTTAGGGAAACTAACCAATGTTGGGGCAAAGAGGAATGGTTCTTATCTGCCTGCTAAATATAAGAGGAGCACCACTTAGAAATGCCTCTTTACCCAGTTAGCAGGTGTATGTGTATATGTGTGTGTGTGTATGTGTGTGTGTGTATATACACACACACACACACATATATATATATACACACACATACATATGGAAATGAGAGCTGATTCTTATTAACATCTGATTAGCTCCATACGCTGTCAGAATTACATCTCATTGGGTCTCAGAGCAATCAGTATCATGGGGAAGTTTGAATTAAGAAAATCCACTATTCCATTGGCTTTTATGTTTTCATTTTCTGGTTAATTGGCCATAACCTTTGATAGAATATAGATATTCCAGTGCAGCCTATTTTATTGTATTCTGCATAAAATTACCTATCCAACGATATACAACATGATGGCATCATCATTCCTACGTACCATGTTTTTCACAATTTTAGTCACTAGTGTCAAGCTCAGCATGTAGCCCCCTAAAGCTTGTAGCCCGGTACAACTGCACCCCCTGCACTTCCTAGCAATACCACTGCCCCCATTTGAGTCGTACTGGGTTGAATGGATTGGACTCAGGGTGACCAGATACCAAACCCAAAATTCCTGAATCTCAAGGCCAAAATTCCTTGACAAAATTCCTTGACAAACCCGCTGACAAAAATTGCCAAAAAATGTATTTTTTGTTTTTGTTTTTAGGTGTTTGACCATAACTTTTGATAGGAAGGAGATGTCTCAAAACTGATTTGTGCATTGGATTCTGCTCTTCAATACGAATCCAACGACATATGGCACGATGGGCTACTGTGCACTATCACAAAGTTTCAAAATGAAGCCAAAATGTAGGACACCCGGACAGGAGGCTAAAAATCCAGACAAATCTGGGTTTTTTCGGTCATCTGGTCACCCTGGATTGGACAGCAGCACACACCAAATCCTATCCACCTTTTCTGGCCCCAGACCTCCAACAAGGGGCAACATACACTTGCACTGAATCTGCATATGCTAAATAAGTGGGCCCAATCCTGTATAATGTTCCAGCTCTGTTGTAGCCACAATGCACTTATCCCCATACCTTGAGAAAGCCTCAGTGACTGTCCCTGTACAACAGCATGCAGTACATGCCCCACTGGCATAATTACACCAGCACTGGAAAATTGGGTAGGATCAGGCCAGTGGTGCGATTCAAATAAATTAACAACAGGTTCTATGTCATAATAACCTAAGTTAACAACAGGTTCTATGTCCCATTAGTAACTGGTTCTCAGAACCAGGTGCTCATTAGCAAAGGGTTCTATAGAACCTCTGAGAACCCCTTGAAGCCCACCACTGGCCAGGCCCCTATAGTGTCTGGGCTCTTCCTGGGGCAAGGGGATGACTTCCCGCTTACTTCATGGGACCTCCAGCATGCAAAATTCCCCTGCAGGATGCTGTGCAAGCTGCTCTGGGGCTCTGCATCTGTGCAGGAGAACTGGGCTGTCGCTCTGAGCTGGTCCAAGCCAACCCATATAAATCAGCGCAGGGCTACAGCAGATTTCTGAGCTGTAGGAAGACCTCCCTTTTCTTGGAGTCCTTCTCAGGAACCTAACTGAATTGTGACACCAAAGCAAAGCATTGATGTTTAATACGCTAATCTTCCCTTGAATCACAAGATTGTCCTGGCAAGAGGGTGAGAGTCATTGAGTGTTCCTCCAATTTCCAGCAAACAGTACCCCAGTTATGACTGATCATCCTTCCCCATCCTCTGGAAAAGGAGGCTCTGAGAAACTTCATCTGTTTTGGGGCAGAGGTTTAATGGGGCAGAGGTTGTGGGGGCTGCTGTTTGTATTGTTTTTAGCATATATGTTTTTAGTTTATATGTTTTAATTGTTTTAATTGTGAATGTTCTATTTATGTTTTTAATTATGTTTTAATGTGAGCTCCTTTGAGTCGGTGTATGACCCTAGAAAGGCGGGATATAAATTTTAAAAATAAATAAAATAAAATAAATTTGGCAGGTCTGGTTTTAGGAAGTTTCTTTCATTCTCCATTACAGGATGAAAATTCAAGGAAACATGTTCCTGGCACTTGGATTCCTTTTAGTGCTGCCTATGCTTACAGTAGAACAAGGTGAGTCCTTGGAAGTAGAAGAAAAATTTAGAGACTGTTGCAATTTTTATTAGGTTTTTTCCTTTTTTTAGGATCCATACTTTAAAATTAGGACTTTTAATTAAAACTGGGATGTTAGTGTATATTGAAGAACTAATATAAAGAGCACAGTTTTACTGGATTCCAACACATCATAAGAAGGTACAGCGGGCCTTCTTGTCTCCGCAACTCTGTGGTGGGAGAACATCATAAGATCTCCTGGATGTGATTGAAGTGTCTTCTAGACATGTCATAGGAAGGTTGCACAGATTTGATTATTCATGGAAATCAGTATCTATGGAGGTGTGCCTTGGAACAGATCTCCCACAGTTCCAGGTACCTGGCAGACAGGATAGTGTAGTGGTTAGAGAGAGGACCTAAAAGCTAGAAGATTCAGGTTCAAATCCCTCTTTGGCCATGAAACTTCTTGGGTTACCGTGGGTCAGTCACTCACCCTTAGCATCACCCACCTCACAGGATTGTTGTGAAAACAGGAGGGGAGGAATTAAAGCTTTATAAGCTTCCTTGGGCATTTGTGTTGGCATGTGAATGGTTGCATATAAGTCACACCATTAATAAGTCCCACAAATAAATAAAAAATAGAGGACAATAAATAATAAATACAGGACTAAATAATAAATAGAGGACTAGAAACAGAGGACTGTATACTATCTCTAGAATATATTGCACAAGTTTTCTCCCATCTTATTCTGTCCCAATAGCTCACTTGGGATTGCCAGGACATTATGAGAAGTGTGCATTTCCAGATGTATAGACAACACAAGAAGGCTGTGATAGTTTTCTGTGAACAAAAGCTTTTTAATTATATTGGCTTTTGGGGGAGGGGAGAGTGGTGCTGCATTTTAGTATTATTTTTAGTTGGTTTTTATAGTAATTTTTAGGATGGGATATTTTTAAACGCTTTATATGCTTATATATGTTTGTATAATCTAACCGTATTTTTAACTGTATTGTATTTTATCTGTCTGTCTGTCTGTGTATTTTAACTGGGTATTTAACTATCTATTGTATTAATACTGTATTTTAACTGTGTTTTAACTGTATTTATTGCTATCTAGTTTTAAAGGTATTTAATTGTTGTTTTAATTGTTGTTAGCCGGCTTGGGTTCTCTTTGGTTAGGGAAGAAAGGCAGGATATAAGTCAAACAAACAAACAAACAAACAAACAAACAAACAAACAAACAAACAAATAGTTTAAATTAAATTATATATTGATGTATTTGTGGACTGCCAACAAAGTTTCTCTATATAAAGAAATGGGGAAAAAAACTTCTGAATTTGCCTCTGCTTGCTGAATTCTACATGTTTCTTCGGGCAAAATCCAGAGTAACTATGGGGAGTCCATGCTCTGGTGTAAGAACAACTTACTCTGGATTCCAATATGAATTTCCCATAGGTTTTCACTAGGTGGTGCAGTAACTACAGGTGCACGTAAAGTCTCTCACGTGCTCCCGTTGTTACTCTGGATTTGGGGATGACTCCAGTGACCGTTTTCTACTCATCATCTCTGTTGCTCTTTGTCTTGGACTGACAGGCTCCCCTGTAAAGTGCCTTCTCTGTGAAACAAACAACACGGACGTTGGGTGTCAACCTGAACATTTCTGCTACACCTTTCGGTCTTGCTTTCTTCAAAAGCACTTTGAACCAGGTGACTCATGGGACACACTGCGTATGGGCAACCACATCTTCTTTGAAATGGGCAACCACATCTTTTTTTTTAACCACAGCTTAAAGCATTTGAGTAGTAGAAACCTACATTTGTGTGTCCCCAGCTTGCAATGTGTGTTTAGTAGATTGCATGCATTAAAAACTGGTCATTTGTGTTAAAGTGGCCCATGTTAGCCCCAACTGCAGTCTGGTGTCTCCATTGGGGTGTGTGTGAGTATAAATGGAATACCAGATGCAATGGAGTGACAGCAAATGCAAGTATCTTATGATCTTATGTGCTTCCTGAAGCATCTGGTGGGTTGTTGTGAGATAAGCTGGACTAGATGGGCCTTGGGCTGATCCAACAGGGCTATTCTTATGTTTGAAATATGGGCAAGCCAATGGGATTAAGACCCTGTCCCAAGCCATGTTTGGTGGGTTGGGCATGAGCCACCCAACAGGATCTCATCACCAACAATTTCTCTTTGCATCCACAGGAAAAGGAGTAACAAAGATAAATCAGGGTTGTTCTAAGGTAACATGCAGAGAATACAAATACATATCACAAGTCGAGACTGCGCATGTCTGGTGCTGCCAGACGAATATGTGTAACAGATACAGCAAGAAGAATTGAATGAAAAGATGGAAAAATGAAAAATAAACATTCATTGCAAAGCTGAGTCTCGAGTTGAATCTATCCTTTCCCTTCCTTCAGATTCCAGCAGCATAATTTTTGTGTCCATGTGATTAAACCATAATTATCAGCATGGTTACATACACACTGAGACACATGTAATATACATAATAAAGGTAAAGGTGTCCCCTGCAGGTTATACTGCTAGTGACCAACTGTAGGGTGCAGTGCTCATCTCCATTTCTAAACTTTTAGAGCCAGCAATGTCTGAAGACACTTCCATGGTGATAGGGCCGGCATGACTGTTGAAGAAGCACAGAACACTGTCTTACCTTGCATTTACCTGCTTTCGAACCGCTAGGGTGGCAGGAGCTGGGCTAAGGATGGGAGCTCACGGTGTCTTGTAGGACCTTCGTCTTGAACCCTGACCTGCTGATTAACAGGCACAGTGACTACCACTTGCGCCACCGCAGCCCATTAATATACATATTAGACAATGGCTAATGGCTAATTAGGCATAACCATTGGCTAATAGACAACCTCTTGCTTAGGCAATGATTGAAAATATACCTAAGTCATCAGTAGGACTTTTTTCTAGAGAAGGAGGAATGGAATGATAGTGAACTTTGGGTCATGGGACATTTGAAAATGCTCTGCACAGTTGGGGGTAAAACATCAAGCAAAAGATACTTATTATGTTGGATCATGATCTTCAAGTCCAGATAATTTTAACTGGATTATCAGTTGATTGTTGTAACTTTAATGGCTAAGAATGAAACTGTGGCTAATGACTTTTTAAACCACTTAGATCTCATAGTCACACATGGGGATGTACCTCGTATGTTGCGCTATGTCAGTCTCTTTAAAACCCAGGCCTGGGGGGCTTGATTTAGTGTTTGGAGATAGTCTTAGGCCCATGTCCTATAGTCAAATTAAGCCCTTTGCTCTGGGGCAGTTAAGGTGATTTTCCATAAGATAACACTAGACTAGATAACATAAGATAACATTACTAGATAGGACTAGACTAGATAACATAACTGCGTGGACCTGTAACTGCTCTGGATTTTGCCTTACTCTCTATGACTGGAGCCTATCAATCCGGCTTCCCACGCCTCATCTATTAAGAAGATTTCAACAGCTCTGCATCTGTGTGCACCTGGAGAGAGTTGGATGTGCAAAGCGGCATGGTCGGGTGGAGGCACCTCCATTCCTGACCTCCACCCTTCAGGTGCCCCACATTTGTGTGTACCTGGACAGAGAATTGGATGCATGCACGTGAACACACAAACACTCGGAAAAATTAACCCTGACATACATTTTTGAAACAGAACAATACTTTGGTGCATTTCGTCTTTCACAAGTGCTTTACAACATTTGGCACAGTCCTAACCAATTTCGATCAGAGCAACTCACCCATCTTCCTGCTCTTGTGGTGGTGTCGGGAGGTCGGTGTATGTCTGTGCACTGTCCTGTCCTCCTTGCCCCCAGGAGTGGTGCAGAAGTGCCCTATAGCACTTTTGTGACACTCACAGGCCAGCATGGGAGTTGTGCCAACCAGTTAGGAGGTTAGGATTGCAGCCACACACACACACACACACACACACACAGAGAGAGAGAGTTAACACTGACATAATAATAATAATAATAATAATAATAATAATAATAATAATAATAATAATAATAATAATAATAATAATATCATCACGCTGCCAAATGCAGAAAGCTGCTCTTCTGGGATCAGCACAAATTATACGCTGCTACATCATGCAGTCCTAGACTCTTGGGAAGGGTCCGACTGGTGATGTGAATGAAACCAGCATGAAATTGTTTGCTGTGTATTTATGGATAATAATAATAATAATGGTGATGGTGATGGTGAGGTGGTGATGATGATGATGGTAAAAATAAAAATTGTTAGGGCTTTGCTTAGGTTCAGCTTGGAGCAAAAAAGAACAATTCAGAGACAGAGAAGATGGACCTTTAAAGTTACACACAACCAATATCTGAGGAATGTAAGGCTGGGAAGAGGAGAATGATCCAGGGACAGAGGGGGGTGCTCTGGCTCCTGCTCTGTTGCCCCTTTGAAGCACAAGATTGTCTTGGCAAGAGGTTGAGTGTCACTGGCTGTTCCTCCTCTTCCAAGCAGAGTGGTCACCCAGTCACAAGTGAGGGTATAAATCTGCTCGATCCACCTTCCCTGTCATCTGACGAAGGAGGCTTGGAAGAACTTCATCAGTTTTGTAGATCTGACCTGAAGGAGTTCTTTTCATTTACTGTTACAGAATGAAAATTCAAGGGGAAGTCTTGCTGGTTGTTGGCTTTATTCTGATGCTCTCCATATCTTCGGGTGAGTCCTTGGAAGCAAAAGAAAAATTGAGAGACTGTCACAGTGACTGCAAGGATAATTTTAATTTCTTTTCATTAAAAAGTATATCTCTTCCAAAATTTTGACTTTTAAAACTGGAAATATTTAATGTCCATAAAAAAACTAATGAGCAGAATTTTATCAAACAGAATTCCAAAATACCATGAGTAAGAAGGTATACAATTTCTGGGTTAGCTTGTATAAGGTTCTTCCTCATGTTTGATCCCAAAAACTCATGTGTGGTTGCGAGGTCCTTATAAGAAATATCTGCCTTTCCAAATCCTGCAGAATACACAAGAGGGCTTTGATCATTGATATATAGATGCATTTCTGGACAGATAACCATATAACGTTATATATGTATCTGTCCAAATTTTTCTCTGTAATGAAGAATTTGTCTTTGCTTACCAAGTTCTACATGACGTTTCTGAATCAGACCTTAGCCATTGGTCTGTATGACCCCAGTGTGTCCAGTTGCCTACTGAATGCATCTTTCCTCCTTGTAATCTCGATTTCTCTTTGTCTTTAACAGTTGGAAGCATTCATTGCATTCTCTGTAAAACCAAAGATGTAAATGCTGGGTGTGTTAAAGAAAAAACCTGCAATAGCAAGCACTACTGCTACCTTTTAAGATTAGTTGTACAAGGTGAGTCCCAGGGCAAACCACTTATGGGCAAATGGTTCTTAGGATTGTCAGATCACTTGTTTTGGACAAACACATGAATTTTTATACTTAATTTTTATACTCAGTTAATGCATTTGGTTTTTGACAATTAATGCCCTTTGTTAGTAGAAACTGGGGTTGCCATATGTCCTGCAAAACAGGGATAATTACCGTACGTTTTTGGGGATTGTGTTCACATACTGGCAAATGGGACAGAAGGTCCCATTCTGATTTTGTGGAAGAGAATTATGGCAACCCTAGTAGAAACCTACCTTTGTGCTACATGCTCATCTGAGTTCAGTACTTGGACTTATCCATGGAACAAGAGCACTAGGAATGAATGAAAGTACATTTATCTCACCACTGAAGAACTAGAGAGGGATTAAGGAGAAGAGTAGATAATGAAATTTACAACTTTTTTATTTTTCCTGGAAGAAAAACTGTCTCTTCTACTTATATATGGTAGCAGTCCATAGATCATTACAGGACAAGTTTGGAGGGTCTGAGATGTGCTAGCCCAGTGGTTTTTGAGCATTTCAGCCCCATATCCTCTTCTGACAATAACAATAAGCCTGGGATCCCGCTGGAAATAATGTCATGGCTGAAAGTGATGTCAGACAGGAAGTTACATGTGATGCCGGAGAGGTGCCATATGTGGTGCCAGAACTCCTCCATGTCTACTTGAAAGTAAGTCCCATGGAATTCAATGAGACTTACTCCCAGGAAAGCAGCCTGAATGCACCGTTCCAAGATGGTGGACCCCAGCTTTTTGTGACCCTCCTGAAATGAAGTTACAACTCCCCAAGGGGGTCCCGACCTCCACTTTTACAATCATTGTTCTAGCCCTTGGAGAAGAGTATGATTACACCTTAACGCAGTGATTTTCAACCTTTCTCATCTCACAGCACACTAAACAAGGCACTGAAATTGTCAAGGCACACCATCAATTGTTTTTACCATTGACAAGGCACACCAGACTGTTGAAATCCCCCAATTTTCCTATTAATGAATGTCAATCTCCAAATTCCTGAGGCACACCTGAGCGCTATCCGTGGCACACCAGTATGCCATGGCACACTGGTTGAAAATCACTGCCTTAAACTATGCCAAGACATCAAGAGAGGGCAGTGGAAAGACAGGTTGGGTAGGCTGGGGTTGGGCAGCCCCAATTCATCCAACAGGAATATTACTTAATATTACCAAATACACAGACTAGTATTACTAAATATTATCAAATATTACTAATTTCTCTCTTTGTCCACAGGGAAAGGAGTAAGGAAGGTAGTTCAGGGATGTGCCTCAAGGTGCAAGGAAAAGATCAACTATAAGAGAGGCCGGTGGATCCAGTCCTGGTGTTGCCGCTCCGATAAGTGTAATCGTTACAAGTAACAGAGATGTTTTTAGAGGAGTCAAGAAATAAAGAATGGAAATAAAAATAAATATGTTTGCAAAGATGAGGCTTGTGTTTTGTTATAGCTGCCCTTTATCTTTATGGACCCTTCTGAGATGCTTCTCATGGTCAAGCATTCCTTTGTTTGAGATGAGACTTGAATTTCTGGGCCTGAATACCATGTGAACATTGATGGCATCTCTACTTGTGGGGAGATATGAGGGCACCTCTGCAGACTGAAACCCAACATCATATTTATGGGATGCCCCGGCACAAGTTAATCTAAATTTCAAATTTCTTTGCATTATGACACAATCCATATATAGAATAATGCTGGTGCAGCAACCTAAAAGGTGGCAAAGGGTCTCACAAAAATGCTATGTCACCCCATAAAGTGAACACACAGAGAGACAGACATGATCAGCAACACTGGTGCATGTGGAATCCTATCCTGATTCCCATGCCTGTAACTTGATGCATGGACTTGTGCCAGCCATTTAAGAACATAATATAAGAAGAGCCTCTGCTGGATCAGGCCCAAGGCCCATCTAATCCAGCTTCCTGTATCACACAGTGGTCCACCAGATGCTTCAACACATATGACACCTTTGACATATGACACATATGTTTCATTGATCCAGGTGCCCCCCCCTGCATCTGGCATTTTGAGGTTGTCCCCCTCTAAACACACCCCTCATGGCTAGTAATGCATGATGATCCTTTCCTCTAGGAGTTTCCTCAATCCCTTCTTAAAGGCATTAAGGCTGGATGCCATCACCACATCCTGTGGCAGGGAGTTCCACAGATCAACTTTGCAGGAAAAGGAATAAATGGCAACCCAAGGAGTTTCCCCTGCTAACTGGGAAAGAGGCACTCTTTCTAGCGGGTATTCCTTTTTATATAGCAGGGGAAGAGTAACTGGCCCTCCTCACCCCAAAAATATCTTTTTCTGCTGTTTTTCTTTTGCATTTTAGATTGTGCACACTTTTGGGACAGGGATCCATTAGATATTAATTTTTTCATTTTCTTTGTAATCCTCTTTGTGAACTTTTCGTTGAAAAGTGGTAAATAAATTAGACAGACAGACAGACCAGTGATGGGCCCGGCCTGGCCCAACAACCAGTTCGCCGGAAGTTTTGGGCCAGGCTGGGTCAGGGGGCAGGGCCAGGGTCAGGGGCAGGGCCAAGGAGGGCACGCCACCTACTCCAGCGCACTGCGGGTGCAGGTGGGCGGGGCAGGGGAATGGGCCCCAACCCTGGCGTACTGCACGTGCGCCAAGGTTGGCGCAGGTGCAGTCACGTCCTAAAGAGGATGCGACTGCGCTTGTGTCAACCTTGGCACAGGTGCAGTTGCATCCTGAATAGTATGCAACTGCGCTTGCGTCAACCTTGACACAAGCGCAGTTGCGTCCTGTTCAGGACGCAACTGCGCCTGCACCAACCTTAGCACAGACGCAGTGGTGGGCTCACCCAGGCGAACCGGTTAACCCAGGTTTTGGCCTGCCACTAGCAACCAGATCGCTAGTGGTGGGCCAAAAGGAGGAACAGGTTCGGGCGATCCGGCCTGAACCGGCCTTGGCCCACCTGTGAGATATCTATCTATCTATCTATCTATCTATCTATCTATCTATCTATCTATCTATCTATCTATCTATCGTATTTGTATACCACTTTTCAACTGAAAAGTTCACAAAGCAGTTTACAAGAAAATGAAAAAAATTAATAGCCAATTAATAGCTAATGGGTGCCTGTCCCAAAAGGGCTCACAATCTAAAATGCAAAAAAGAACACCAGCAGAAGCCACTAGAGCAGACATTGCGGGGGGTGTGTAGGGCCAATTACTCTCACCCTGCTAAATAAAAGAGGAACACCCACTTGAAAGAGTGTCTCTTGCCTAGTCAGCAGGGCTAGATAGATAGATAGATAGATAGATAGATAGATAGATAGATAGATAGATAGATAGATAGATAGATAACCTCCAGCCTGCTTCTTCCCAGTGCTGTATACAGTGTGGGGTGAGTGGCCTTTCTGCTTTGATACTGCTTAAGAATGAGCTATTAGATTATTAATAGCTGATGTACAAAGCATGAAACTAGCTTACAGTGTTCCTTATGGGGTCGACATGAGCTGTCCCTCACTCCATCCCCCAAATGATCTCTCTGATACAGGCCACCGTGGTTGGCATTTGGTCCTATTGTAGGGCGTCCATATGTTGTAATAAAAAAACAGGGAAAAAATAGGACATAAAATAAAAGCTAAAAACATTCATATATTTTACTTTCATTTGGATAATTTAAACACTATGTTACATATTATTAAATTTAAAACTATTACATGTAGTTTACTACATATAATTAGGGACCTGCAAAAGGTGAGGTTATTTTTCCTGACAAACAGGTGTTATCCCAAAATAACCTCACTTTTTGTAGGTCCCTATATATAATTTATGTATTGCAAGAAGAGCTGCCTGCTCACTAGGAAAGGAGGACTATTAAGGACTATTCCAGGACACAAGGCTAAAAAAGGAGACACGTCCTTGAAAAAGAGGATATCTGGTCACCGTGTTTTATTGGCAGGAATGAGTTGTTATAGAACTTCCACTTGCTTAAGTTACCCACGCAGTGACCTTCTGAAGTTGATTTAATCAAGGACTAAATCTCCATACCTTCGGGAACAGGAACATCATTTAGGAGCCACCTGTTTGGAGGAATCCTCCATAACCTCTGGCTTTATGAAACGTCAAGGGGTTCATTGATTGATTTATAATCCAGCCTGTAGTGAGAGACATTAGCGAGGGAGTTATATCTTGATGGTACAATATAGCAAGAGGAGAGATGCTTGATTTTGCCCCTTCTATACCCGAGTGTATACATTAGTAAACAAAGTTGCAAACTTTAAATAATTTGCATGCCAATTTACTCGAAGAGGTCTCTGTTTTCAGAATGAAATTCTCAACCGACATGTTTCTCATTTTCGGTTTCCTTTTGTTGCTCACCGTACCACCAGGTAAGTCAGGAAGGCAAAACATTATGGAGATCATCTCAACATTGTCCCATAGGAAGACTTGCAAGTCAAAGGAATGTGAAGGGTGACATTAGCATTGTCAGCGACTTGGGAGGGCACCACAATAAGGGGGCTTGAATTTAGGCTCGGTGGAATTATTTTGGGGAAGGGCAAAGAGTGGATAGTTTCATATGCCAGTTGTGGGCTAATATAGAAAACTTTCACAGGATGCCTGCATGATTTTATAGACAGGGTGACCATATTTCCTGTTTTTTTCTGGGACATGTCCTTTTTTTTTTTAGTATTTGTCCTTCATTGTGAGCAGGCAGCATGTAGCCTTCTTTGTAATTAATAAATTACATTTTAATAGTTTTAAATTTAATAAATAATGAAGGCAAAAGGAAATGGGGAAGGCAAAGAATGAGGTATAAGGTGGTCAGATAGTGTCACCGAGGCAATGAACATGAATTTGGACAAACTTCGGAAGCTAGTGGAGGATAGGGTGGCCTGGCATGCTGCAGTCCATGGGGACACCAAGAGTCAGACACAACTAAATGACTAAACAACAACAATATAGTGTTTAAGTTAACCACCTGAAGCAATATATATATATATATATATATATATATATATATATATATATATATATATATATATATATATATATATATATATATATATGAGTGTTTTTAGCTTTAATTTTGTCATGCCCTACTTTTTGTGTGTGTCCTGCATGACCATAACTGTCCTCTTCAGTTCTATGGTCCTGTTCAGTTATATAACTGACCTAGGTTACAGATGTCCAACAGTTCAGATCTATGCATGTCTACTCAGGAGGAAGACCCAGTGAGTTTAATAAAACATAAAATTTACTCCCTTGCAAATCTTTTTGTTATTTTTCTTCCCTTGTTCCATGTAAATATGTCAACACTCAAAGAGATATTAATTCATGTCTGTCACATATACGTGATCATATTTAAGTAGAAGTGTTTTTGATCTTTGCCTTTAGCCATTACTCTAGTAAGTCCTTGTTTTTGCCTTATGGTCTCCTCTGTTTCTCCTGCACAGCCAAAACTGTCATCTGTCGTACATGCAGAAAATTGAATTCACCATATTTTACACGCTCGTGCATTAATTCGGGCTCAGTATGCAGCACAGACTATTTCTGCTACGTCCGGAGGAGATTTAAAGGTAATTTTACAAGGGCAAACCTAATTTGATTGCATTATATGTTTTGCATTAAAAAAAGAGCTTGCTGCTTGCTTCTCGGCAAATAAATAAATAAATAAATAAAAATCCAATTGGCACAGTGAAACTTTTTAGTGCCGAGACCCACCTTTTAAAATGACACTTTATTGGGACCCACTTAGATTTACTAGATTTTTTTAAAAGGAAGAACTAAAGATTATTTATTTGTTGGTTTTTTAATAATCTGGAAAATATACCATCAGATATTTATCTCCCTAAATTTACACATGCTTGCAAACTGCAAGAGCTGAGCTCTTTGTAGGGTAATAAACAGCTGCAGCATCTGGTTTTTCAAAAGGAGCTTGAGGCAGTGAGAGCACAATCCTATATTCAGAAGTAAGTCCTATTGGTTTTGAATGGGTTTATTCTCAGGAAAGTGTGGATAGGATTGCAGCCTTACCCCCAAATCCAGAGTAACTACGGGAGCACATAAGAGACTTTACATGCACCCGTTGTTAGTGCACCACCTAGTGAAAACTTATGGGAAATTCATACTGCAATCCAGAGTAAGTTGTTCTTACACTGAAGCAAGGACTCCCCGTAGTTACTCTGGATTGTGCCCTAAGTTATCTGATGTCTTCTGATAACCTTGCTCTAAAGGAAGTTGGAATATATAATTTGCTCTTTGTGCAACCAGAAACATGATTGAATTCCATCCATTTCTTTCCTTAGTAGAGGCAAAGCCCTTGAATTGTTGAGCATAATGTATAAATATGTGTGAACACATATGGATGGATGTCCATAATGCCTTCCCTCCTCTCTCTTCATCCACAGGGAATAAACGCGTGGAGTTGAGTCGAGGATGCACAACCAAATGCATCAGTTTTGTGAACCTAAAGACCTCTGTCATATTAGATACCTGGTGCTGTAGAAGGAATTTCTGTAACATGGTCAATTTGCCATATCTCATAGGCACCTCAAGCACCCACCCGAAATAAACAAATATGGCTAAGCTCAACTTGGCTTTGTCTCCTTCATCCACGATTTATCTTATTATTATGCTCCAACTATGATTATGGTCTTTGGTGCCCTTAACCTGCTTGCTGTCAGAGGAAAATTATATCAGTGAAGCCAGCAATTAGCATTTCTGATGTCACATTGTACATGCAAGTACATCCCACACAGGATGACCATATATCCTTGACATATGGATATATGCATAAAGGACACCTATAAGTACTTGCCCAGTAGAAAAATTCTGGGGTTAGAATCATAGAGTTGGAAGGGACCCAGTAGATCATCTAGTCCAATCCCCTGCCTGTAGCAGGAGATCCTCGTCTTATGTGGACCCAGGTCTTGCACCCTGGCCTGTTAGTTAACAGGCACAGAGTCTTAACCACTTGTGCCACCACAGGATCCATTCCTCACAGATCGGATCTTGGAAAACACACATGATAAATCCAGGCGGATGCAGATTTATTTCCTGGATGAGTTTGGGGCACGAGTGGTGGTGGATCCCTGCAGCGCGCACATGTCAGGCGCAGAATTATTTCAGGACGGACGGAAGGAAAGTTGTTCTGCAGAACTGCTTCTCTTAGGATAACTCAAACCCCTAATTCCAGAGAGTGACGGGCAATGCCAGCTGTCTAGGGAGTGGGATCCCTGTAGTGTTCAGAAATGGGATCGCTTTTCCTGGCCAAGCTGAGATGTTCACCAGCATCCCCACCCCCCCCGCTGGTCTACCCCTCTGCAAACATCTGACCCACATGATTGAACTGACCAGAGATGGGGCCTTCTCACCCCGGCTTTGGAACAGGCAGAGTCTAAAAATTTCTATTTTAAAGAAGCATTTCCCTGAAACAGAGGTTGGGGGCTATTGTTTTAGCTTCTATGTTTTAATTGAATGTCCTATTTATCGTATTTCCCGGCTTATAAGACACACTTTTTTCCCTCCCCAAAGTGGAGGAAAATGTCAGTGCGTCTTATAGAGTGATAGGGCCAATCCTGGAGCACTTTACCCCCCCCCATCATGTCATATGTTGTTGGATTCGTATTGAAGAGCAGAATCCAATGCAATAATCAGTTTTGAGGTATCTCCCTCCTATGAAAAGTTATGGCCAAAAAACCAAAAAACAAAAATATAAAAACAAAAAAATACATTTTTGGCAATTTTTAAAGTGGGTACAAATTTTGGTCCCTGATGCTCCATGCCTGTGCAATCCTCACTCTTCCCTATCTGTCTAGATCCCCTCACCTTTCCCTACCTACCTGGATCACCCCACCCCCAAAAGACCCCCCAACTTACCTATCTTCCTGGACCATTTGCAATGAGATTTGTGCAAAAGTCACAAATCCCTCACACTAGAGATGATGAGTTTTTGGGGTTTCCAGAAAATTAGAAAAGTGCTTGAAGCTTAAAGTCTTTCCTCATTTGTTAATGAGCAGTGATAATGGTTCTTAATACCACTGTTGATTTTACATGGTTGAAATATTATTTTGGTATATTTTATTAAATATATTAGTGCACCATTTGGTTCAGAATATTTTTTTTCTTGTTTTGCTTCTCTAAACTTTGGTGCGTCTTATGGTCCGGTGCGTGTAATAAGCCGGGAAATACGGTAATGTCTTCGGTATGTTTTTCTTGAGCCACCTTGAGTGGCTCCATGGCCCAGAAAGGAAGGATATAAATTTTTAAAATAAATAAATGTGGATGACACCACAAGGCCATTCTTGATTCAGGAAGGACTCAGGTAAGGGTGAGGCAGAAACAGCACCTGCCTCTTTAACAAGTTCCTTATATGCTTTCGAAAGATTTAAAACTAACCCATCTACAGAACACTTCCAGCTAATTTGCAAAAGAACATGAAAGGAAGGGACAATGGCCAAGAGAGGATCACCCAGGTGAGGGTGAGGCAGAAGAAGCACCTGCCTCTTTACCACCTTCTGTGGGGTTTTCTGTGCACAAGTCAGCCCACTCCTGCCCCACCCTCCCCACTGCTCCCACCCCATTGCCATATCCTCCAACAGGGATGATCCCCTGGAGAATCCAAGAAACCCAATTCAGTGAGTAAACATGCTTTACTGTGTGCAGTCCCTTCATTTGCATAACCACACCCACATTTGCCAGCCTTTACTTGCATAGCCCCACCCTCCATCTCATCTGCATAGCCACACCCCTTCATTTGCATAGACCATCCTCATTCCCAAAGCCTTTCCTGCATGCCCCCACATCCTCATTTGCATAGCCCTACCTCCTCATTTGAATAGCCCCAATCTCATTCCAAAGCATTTCCTGCATAGCTCCACCTCCTCATCTGCATAGCCTCACCTCTTCATTTGCATAGCCCCACCCTTCATTTGAATAGCCCCACCCTCATTCCAAAGCCTTTCCTGCATAGCTCCACCTCCTCGTCTGCATAGCCCCGCCCTCATTCCAAGCCCCCATTCACAGCGCATGTGCCAAGGTAGACACTCTCATTCACATCCCTCCCCTCCTGTTGCTTCTTTGCCTCAAGCCCTGCTGTACATGCGCATACTCCCTCCAAAATATGGACTTGCGCATGCGCACTCACACTCCTTTACTGCATGCGCATAGCCACTCAATTGTCTCACGATTTCTGTGCACGCACAGTTGCATCTATCCCTCATGCGCCTCTGGCCTCTCCTTTCCTGATGAGGTTCTGGGCAGGAGTGATGGGACCATAGATCCTCTTTTTTCCAGGACATGTCCTCTTTTTTAGCCTTGTGTCCTGGAAAAAAAACTTAATTGTTCTCCTTTTGAGCCGATAGCACGTAGCCTTTTTGTAAATAATAAGTTATATATAATAGTTTTAAATTTAATAAAAAGCAATATCATGTTTAAATTAACTACGTGAAAGCAATATACTTTAAGTGTTTTTTCCGCTTTTTATTTTGTAATGTCCTACATTTTTCTTGGGTGTCCTGCATTTTAGGACCTTTGTCCTCTTTTTCAGTTATGACATATAGGCACTCTGATCCCACAAGATTGGGTAATCACTAATCACTGTTCCTCTTAATACTGAATGAATATATGCCATAACCAAAAAAGAGGAAAAGGCCCCCCAAATGTAGGACATCCAAGCAAATGTAGGACATGACAAAATAAAAAGCTGAAAACACACAACTGCTGCCTTGTGGAGTTACATGTGCACAGAATCAGGACCATTCTGGGAGCCTTGCAGTCCCTGGACTGACTTTCCATACCAGCCAAGGCATGCTTGGTTAGAACATACATTGGCATCCTTCAGTCTCAAAAGACTCTGGTATCCTGCCCTGAGTGTCCTTTCCAGGGCCTGATGGCCTGGATAGACTAATATGACGGCTAGGCTGTTACCCAAGCAGCAAATCCCCCTTCTCCATGCCACTGAAATAGTCCAATGGAACGGCAAGGGCCAAGGCCAATATGATTGGATCCAGCTGCGTCGCAGGAGTTACCAGAACATGATTGTACACAGTCACAAACTGCTTCCGGGACTCCAGCTCCAGATTTTGCCTCGAGGTTGACTTCTGAAGCCTTTCCCATAGATGGGTAAAGGCAGTGGAGGTTTGCGGTGGGAGTTTTCCTTCTCCAGACAACCCATGTTCAGTGGGATTTTGGACAGGTTTACTCTGGCTCCTCAACAAAGGCCTGTCTGGCATGGGAGTCCCTGCCTGTAGCTACACTACCGCCAGCATAGACCTTTGTACCACTGGAGCTCACAATCCCACCACCACGAAAAGGTACTGTCCATCAGCGGGATGGGCTTACTCTCAAGTAAAAGTGGCTGTGTAGTCTCACTTTCAAAAGGGTTTAATGCAGAGGTGGGCCTGGCCTGGCCCAAGATCCGGTTCCCCAGAAGTGGGAGGGGCCAGGCCGGGGTCAGGGGGCTGGGATGGGGCAGGTCAGGGGCGGGGCGAGGGGCGGGCAAGATTGGTGCCTGCGCAGTGCCTGCACTGAAGCTGGCAGGCCAGCTTCAATACAGGCACTGCGCTTGCGCCAACGTTGGCACCTGCCCTGAAGCTGGCAGGCCTGCTTCAGAGCAGGCACTGTGTAAGCGTCAACATTGGCACTTGTGCAGTGCCTGCCCTGAAGCGGGAGGCCTGCTTCAGAGCAGGCACTGTGCAAGTGCCAATGTTGGCGCTTGCGCAGTGGGCGCAAAAACATGGCGGCCGGCCCAAACCGGTCCGCTATGTTTTTGCGTTTCCCCGCCGCTGGCAGTTTGCCAGTGGCAGGGAAATGGGAAGATCCGGTTCGGATGAGTAGGCCCGAACCGGCATCTGCCCACCCCTGATTTAATGCAGTGGAGCTTGCATGAGGGGTTTCCTTGTGGGGTGCCTGGTAGGGACTGAATTCATTGGATCAGGACTAGATTCCTCTCTGCCTGCCCTTTCCAAATATCTACAGCAAGTTCATCTACTCATGAGTAAAGGGAGTAATGGCTCCCTTTTGGTAACCATAGAGAGTAATACAATTATCAGGGGCCTCAGTTCTTCTTGTGTGATTTTGGAGGCTTTCATTGGATCAGGACCACTCTGTTGTCTGTGAATTCTTCTCAGCATTTACCCACTTTACCTTTACACACCTTTACCTCCAGATATAAACCTAAACACATTACTCTAAGGCTGCATTGCTTATCCTCCAACTTAGAACACAATCCTAACCATGTCTACTCAAAAGTAGATTGAGTAGACGTGGTGTTCAATGGATCTTATCCCCAGGAATGTGTCTTTAGGATTAGAGCCTATGGGCAAAATCCAGAGTAACTACAGGGAGTTCTTGCTCCGGTGTAAGAACAACTTACTCTGGATTCCTATATTAATTTCCCATAGGTTTTCACTAGGTGATGCATTAACTACAGGTACACATAAGTCTCTTACGTGCTCCCGTAGTTACTCTGGATTTGGGAGTAAGGCTGGCATAAGCCCTGGCATAAATCTTGTGTGCAAGGCACTTCTGTGCCACTCCTGAGGGTGTCAGGGCAGTGCACATGCATACACAGTGGTGGGATTCAAATAAATTAACAACAGGTTCTATGTCCCATTAGTAACCGGTTCTCAGAACCAGGCACTCATTAGCAAAGGGTTATATAGAACCTGTGAGAACCCCCTGAAGTCCACCATTGGGCATACACCAACTTTCCCACACCATCATGGGAAGATATGTCAGATGCTTTATGCCAGCCTAAATTGGTTAGGATTGCACCGTAAATGTCTCATTATAAATTAATTACTATGAGATTATATCTTCTGAGTTAAACCAGCCCTGACATAGTGTACCACTTGTCCTACATTACAGTACCGCTTGTTCTTCGTTCAGGTTACTGAGATTCCATTCTTTATTACAGTCCATACACTATCTGCGTTTCATCACACTAGCAGAGGAAGTAGTTATGGAATTTCCACCTGCTTTATGGTGAGGTTACCCACGCAATGACCTTCTCTATGGGAGAAACTGATCAAAATTTTTGTCACTTGTAGTCCAGGAGCAGCATTTAGGGGCAACCTGTTCAGAGCAGTCATGCGCATCCTCTCTGCTTGGTCTCCATGAAACACCAAGGCAAGTGTTGGTTGCATGGGAGGTGCTGAGCATTAGAATGAGAGATGCTCAATCCTCTTCTGACCTACTTTATGTATTCTGTCACCAGGAATTAACAGAAGTCAACCTTTTGCAAATCCTGATTACTTTGGATACCAACAAGGTGAGTAAGAATTGCCTGGCAAAGACTCTGCATTCATTTTGTGATGAATGGAAAACTGAACCAAGCACTCTTTTGATCACTGGATCCAATTTCCATTCATCATAAATGGCTACAAGGCCTGAATTAAATTACAGTGGCGCCTCATGTAACAAACGCCTCACGTAAAGTATGTTTCACCTGACAAAAATTTCTCTAGGGTTTTGCTTCACGTAACAAACTGTGCTTCACGTAAAGAACAAACTCGTTGGCAGTTGGGGCAGATGCGCTGGCCAGCAGCCCTTTTAAAAAGCATTAGGGCTGCCTAGCGTACCTGCCCATAATGAAAGCAACACTTTCGCGTTGTTCCTCCTGTGGCCGGGCAGAGGGAGAGAAGAGCAGGGGAGAAGAGGGAAGCAGCTCAGGGCTAGCCAGAAGGGAGCAGCGGAGAGAGAGAGAGGCTCAGGATGGATAGAAGGAGAAAGTGGGGAGATCTTTGATTGCAGAAGAAAGTGTCTTTGATTGCAGCCTCCTAACCATGTCTACCAAGAAGTAAGCCCCATTGTGTTAAATGGGGCTTACTCCCAGGAAAGTGTCTTTAGGATTGCAGCCTAAGTAGACTTCATAGGATCATGCACATTGAATGCATGTTTTGAATTCGATTCCAATGTTTTGTCATCATTTTTCATCCAGTTAATATTTTTATATGAATATTTTGGGGGTTGTGGAACCAATCGTCTGAGTCGCCATTATTTCCTATGGGAAAATCTGCTTCACGTAAAGAATGTTTCACGTAACAAACATGCCTCCGGAATGAATTAAATTTGTTACGTAAGGCGCCACTGTAAATTAATTTCCTCCATTCCCACCCTGTTCAGGACAGTTGGGCAAGGGCAAAGGGAATACAGAGTGTGCAACTTAGACCTGACTTACAGGGATCCCCCATTTTGTTTTCTAATCTATCTTTACAGAATGAAAACACAGATGAAGGTCACTCTGGCTCTTTGGTTCTTAGCGATCTTCTCCCTAGAACATGGTAAATCCTTCTTCAAATTTACTATAATACTTTGACTTATGTTAAGGGTACATTTTCCCAATAGTGCCTTGTAACCACCTGTATATAAAGTCACGGTTGGCTAGACTAGCACGGCATCGTCCCAATCTCAGACATGAAGATATGTGATGCTTCGGAACGCGTAGTGTTTTGCTGTGCCTGGGAAAATATTCCCAGTGTGCAGAAGTTGGCACTTTGTTTGCCACTGGTCTTAACTATAGACACCAAGTATGACATCCTGTAATAGTATTGATCAGACCTTTATCAGATATCTCACCAGATGGATAAGTGCAAAATATTGCTGCCACCAACAGATAATTTTGTGGTTTGACTTTTTAACTCATATTTTCTCTTTTTCTTTGTCCACACAGTTGAAGGAATCCTGTGCATCGTTTGCGGACGAGATTTAGACCGTTATATATGTAGCAATACATACACTTTTCCAAAACTGATATGCAGGGGACCAAAAGATGAATCTTGCTTTGGACAAACAGTGATTCGAGGTGATCACCAAGCATAGGAGCATGTTGTACACCTCTACGGTGTCCAAGGTTTTGCATACAATCAGTGGTATCATTATGGTTTTGCATCACCTAGTGTGGGAAGCCAGAGCGTCACCCCTGTGGTTAGGGTTGCCAATTGTTCTGGAAGGGAGTCCTGTCCCAGTTTTGTGGAAGAGAATTATGGCAATCCTACCCTTGATGGATCTCCTCCCATGCAGTGGATGGGGCAACATCCCAGGTTGTGGGCAGGGTGATGTACCACAGCCGTACTCCACTGATTATTTTTGCTATAACTTCTCATTGAATAGAGATATTTCAGTGCAGTTTGTTTCATTCCATTATGTATGAAATTATACATCAATTATGTATGAAATTATACATCAAATGATATACAACATTCAAAAGTACCAACATTTAAAAATTTGGTCTGCCACCCCCTCTGCTGCGTGTGTCACTTGGAGTGGCTCGCACCTCCTTACCCCCCACCCCTACCAAGCACTGCTGCACACAATGTCAGGAGTGCTGAGTCTCTGGGTCTCAAAGACTGTAATTTCTGCACATCTGACTTGACTTTTTGGAACAAGATGTCACCCATTCACAAAATGTCCACTGTGTCCACTGTGTGCAGGAGATGTCATTACATCCTCCAGCTGTATTCCAAATCAGAGCCCACTGACTGTGATTGAAATGTTTGGCGATGGCCTCAATACCTCTTTAATATTCCTGCACTACATTTTTGATGTCGTGACTTTGCATGAACCAAGCTGTTGAAACACAAGGAAGCATGAACCAAGCTACTGAAACACAAAATTATGGGCTTGGATCTAATGACCTATTTGGGTGCGCCTAGCAGAATATTTGACCTTTTTTGAATGACAGATCCATGTCACTAAATTTTTGATGTTGGGGAAAAAAAGATTATAATATGGCATGAAGATCTATCACTCAAATGGAAGAACAGAGATGTTACTGGATGTCTTCAAGGCCTTAGGCATGCTCAAGATGGTCACTGGACTCAACTTAAGTTGCTCACTTTAAAGTATTACCCATAATAATCTCATTCTCTCTTTTTGTTTCTAGGCTCAAATTTTAATATAGGACAAAAATGCGTTTCAGCCTGCTACAACTATAAGATATTCACTTATAAGACGATATATGGTTTCTTCTGCTGTAAAAGACATGTCTGTTACAGAAACTATTATGGACATACTATTTTACCTTCTTAACGTTAACACTGTAGTTTGAGTGGATTTAAATATAGTAATAAATAAACAAGTGCAAACTTGATTGTAATGAATAAAAATAAAGAGGTGCAAGCTATACATTCAACTTCCAGCAGCATAATTTTTGGTGTTGTATGATTATCCTTTCTTTAATTTAATAAGTAATAATAAATTATTAAATTAAGCACATTATTGAAAGTTATTTTTAAAGCCTTTATTTTGTCATGTCCTACATTTTTCTTGGGTGTCCTACATTTTGGGAGGACTTGTCCTCTATTGCAGTTATGACATTTGGTCACCCTGAACTAGTGGGTCTTGACCCACAGTTTGAGAAACACTGGAGTGAAAGCCCAGGTAAGATTTATAACATATGTCTGCCATCTAGTGGTGAGAACCAAAAATAGCAAGCAAGAGACTGTCCTTGCATATAGTACATCCAGTACTAAAAGCCCAGTTTTAGATGTATGAAAAAATTCTGGGGTTGGTATCTCCTTTCTTGATGAGGTTCTGGACAGGAGTGACAGTGACCATATAGCCTCTTTTTCTAGGACATGTCCTCTTTTTTATCCTTGCGTCCTGTGTAAAATCTTTGCTGTCCTCCATTTCCTTGTGAGCAGGCAGCATGTAGGCGTCATGTTATTAATAAATTATATGTAAAAATTATATGTAATAGTATTAAATTTAATAAGCAATAAGCCTTGTATTCTGGAAAATCCTTTTCCTTGTGAGGAAGGATTACTACTACTATACGTAATAGTCAGTGATGGGCTTCAAAGAAATTAACAACCGGTTCTCTGCCCATCTGGCAGCCACTTTTAAATGGCTATTTTTAAACTTCATATGTCCTATCTCTTGTTAACAACCGGTTCTATAGAGTAAGTGCGAACCTGCTGGAGCCCACCACTGGTAATAGTAGTATGTAATAGTTTTCATAATAAGCAATATAGGGCACAATCTTAAACATGTGTCCTCAGAAGAAAGTCCCACTGTGTTTCAGAGCACAGTCCTAACGATGTCTACTCAAAAGTAAGCCCCAATGTATTAAATGGGTCTTACTCCCAGGAAAGTGTCTTTAGGATTGCAGCCTTATAGAGTTTACTACTCCCAAGAAAGTGTGCATAGGATTGCAGCCAGAGTGTTTAAATTAACCTGATGAAAGATGAATACATGTGTTTATAGCGTTTATGGTCAACCTAACCAATAACCTATAGTCAACCTGGGTCTGGGGCTCTTTGATGTCAATCTATTTGCCTGGAAAGGAGACCAGTCCAATCCCTTGAAGTATAACTATACTTGAGCTCCAGCATTTATTAAAAACAACAATGATGAAAACATTGGAAAACATATTTGGAAAACAACAATGGGCATCTTTTTTCCTCCCAACCAGTACTTTATCATTTTATGTTCTTTAGGATAAAGTAACTCAAGTTCTCAGCAAAGACACAAAGGCTACTACTCACTGTGACCACTCCTAGTTTTGTTTTGTATTTATCTTGGAATTGTTATTAATGCACAACTGAAGTTAGAAAAGAAACATTGTGGGACCTCAACCTTCCTCCTATTGGGCCATGCACTGGTACCAGATTTTACCAACCCCTTTCACATCACCAGGATGCACCCCCAAAATCTCAGAATGCAAATAACAGGTACTGTATTTACTCGAAACGAATGCATCATTGAATCTAATGCACACCCTGATTTTGGACACCAAGAGCACAATCCTAACCATGTCTACACAAAAGTAAGCCCCATTGTGTTCAACGGGTCTTACTTCCACGAGAGTGTCTTTAGGATTGCAGTCTAAATTTGGCTGGAAAAGCTGAGCGTTAGATTTGAGTAAATACAGTATTTCCCTATCCTGATGATTTTGAGTGGGTGACCCCAGGGACCATCAGATGCTTCCAACATCAGAACAGGGTAAACAAAAAAGGTTTGTGTGACCCCACTTCACATAGGTTGTGTTTGTTTTTCTAATAGAAAATAGGAGTAAATGCATTCTAGCTTTCCTCTATTTAGAAGGTCTGCTAAGGGTTTTCAACCACTGTGCCATGGCACACTGATGTGCCACTGATGGTCCACAGGTGTGCCACAGGACTTTGGGAAGGGCCATCAAATTGGGGAATTTGCAGCATGGGGTGCCTTGTCAAAAAACTGATGATGTGCCTTGACCATTTTAGTGATAAGACGAAAAACATTGAAAATCACTGGTTTGGGGTGATCCGGAAGCCTGAAAGTGCCTTTGGTGTGCCTATGGGAAGGTCACACTAGCCTTTAGATGCCCCCCCCCCAGGAATGGCATTGGAATGTGGGTGGAGGCAGCAGCAGGCAAGGGGTGAAGCTCCATAGGACCCATGGATCCACCTGGGGTTTCACAGACGACTCAGCAGTCTTTTAGCCCATGATGCCAAGGAATTCAAAAGCATCTGTATTTTTAGAAAACTTCGAGTTGGGTGAATCAAGTAAAAAAATGTTCACTATGGAAGCAATAATTGGTTGAACGAACCCCTTTCCAGATCTTTATAAGATTCATAGAACAGCAATACATGAGATATTGTTTTTCTGTCACCATCTCCCTATGGATCTAAACCATTAATCACTGAAATTAATTTGAAATTAAATTTAAATTAAGTAGCATTTAGGGAAACACATTAATACAGGAGTATGAAAAAGTCCCTCTGAGTTTGGAAGTTTCTAAGGGTCCAATCCAATCCAATGTTCCAGTAGAGATGCTGCCCCAAAGTAAGGGAGCAAACATTCCCTTAGCTTGAGGAGGCCTCCATGACTCCCTCCTCCCCTATCCTCCGCAGGATGCAGTGCATGCCCTGTTGGCAAACTGGTGCAAAAAAAATTGTATAGAACTGGGCCCAAAATCTGCAATCCGAAGAACACTTTCCTAGGAGTAAACCCTACTGAACTCCAGGGTTTACTTGGTGTCAGCCACCCACTTTGAACTTGGTGGAGCTTACTTTGGTGTAGATATGCATAGGATTGCAGCCAAAGTCACCCAAACAAGACAAAGAATTATTAAAGGAACACAAATGAAATTCAGATGACTTGCTTTGGTGGGCGAACTCTCAAGCAGAGGGGTCCTTCTGTACCTGGGCACAGATGTTATCACATCATTACATCCTTGCCTATGTAGGGACATCATGCTCCATGGGGAGACACCCTATGTCCTCACCGTAGTGTGCTGGGAGTAGGAGAGGAAGGTAGGAGACGCAGGTGCTGCTGCTCATATGTTAATATTTTTTTCTAATTGATCCATAGAACATTTCATGTATGTGTGTAGGATGATCCCACATTATTAATGTGCTATTTTAGGGATCCCAGAGTTTTTGTAACAAGGTATGAGCAGGCATAAGAGAAAGCTGCAAGAATCTTGAATGGTACAGATTGTTTTCTTAGGTTTCTTAGGTGGTCTTAGGTTTCTCTTGGGCTCTGTGATGATTGTCCAATTTGTAGGAAGCATTTGTCAAACTTCATAATTCTCTTTATTTTTCCCCTTATATTAACAGTTAACATTATCAGTGCCTACTTGGATGCCCGTCTCACAGATCTGAAAAATCCATGAGGATGAGCAAGCTTCTCGTCTTGGGACTATGGTTGATTCTATACCTCTCCATTGGTAAGGTTCTGGGGAAAGGAAGGGGGAACATCCTTCTCAAATATTGAGAAGATTATAACAGCTTAACCCAGTGTGTAACTAGAGGGGTGTCTGAAAGATCGACATGGACTACTCCAATCTGCATCGGCTATGAATCTGGTGCAAATCTGAGCAGCCTCAGGAAATCAATGTTCTTTTACTCTGAGGAGACCTATAGTGGTGACTGTTTCAGTAGTACTGTGGTGGTACTGCAGTGTCAGCAGTCCAGATAGTTCTGGGTTGTGAGGCTCTGCCTCCCCACCTGTTCCCTACTGCTTCTAATATTGTATTACTAATTGTATTGTATTTACTAATATTGTATTTACTATGAGACACACAGCCCAATCCTCTGTGTGTCTAGTCAGATGTAAGCTCCATTGATGGGGCTTACTCCCAGGAAAGTGCAGATAGAATTGCAGCCACAGGCTGCAATCCTAAAGACACTTTCCTTGGAGTAAGACCCACTGAACACAATGGGGCTTACTTTTGAGTAGACGGTCTTTTCCACTTTGATTTCCTAGCTTCTCGTTTGGTTCTCTATCACTCTTCTTTTTTATCCAACCCCACTGGCTCTTTTATCCTTCTCTTCTGCAGGGAATGCCCTCTGGTGTTACAATTGTAAAAGGACGATATTCGACCTGGCCTGCCCAGATAATTCTGAATTTTGCTGGACGGATGAGGTGGCAGGCTGCTACACTGAGAACATTTATGTTAGTAAGTGTTGGGGGGGGGGCAAAGACACTGCGGACAAAGGGGAGGCATTTCCAGCTTGGCCTCACAGCCCTGCAACAGTGTCCTCAGAGCCCCTTACGTGACAAACTTAGTTCTGTCCTACTTTCCATGGAACAAATGTCTTCCCTTTATCTTCTATTATAATAAAACAACAATAATAGGGTCTATAATGCCCTTTGTCTTCTGTTCCCAGGAGGTAAACTTGAACAGATTACTGTTGGCTGCGGGACTGCACCATGCATGGATTTCACTGAACCAAGATCTCTTAAGAAGTGGGTCCAGCACATGTGTTGCTTTACAGAGTACTGCAATAAATAAATGGGGCAGAATGAAGTGGGGCTGAAGAGAAACCCCCTAGCATAAGGCTGATCCCTGTTCCTTTACTTGTTGTCCTGCAAGAAACATATGCAGCCTGGTCATCCAATGGAATGAACAGCTTCTTCTTTGCTTCCAAAATCGAGGATTTAGGTTGAAAGGAAGAAGTACGGCCAAGATACTCATGTATCCATTCAAAATACTTGGATATACATAGGCGTATGATGTTCAGATTGACATACATGCTATTACGGTGTAGAAACATGAAAATGCTCATTGGCACATATCTCTGGCAAGACTTTGATTAAAATAAAATCTGAATTATGAAAGCCTGAAAGTTTTTGTCAGTATGTTTTCTCTCTCTTTCTCCCTCTGTGTGTATGTGTGTGTCCTGGAAAAAGAAGAATATGAGGACATGTTGTGGAAAAAGAGGATATATGATTTATTAGGAGGACAGGACCTGAAAAAGAGGATATATAGTTTAGTCATTAAAAGAAGGCTATGTGCTGCCTGAACTCCCCCCTCCCCGAACAACAACAAAACAACAACATGGTCACAACACTTCCATCCTTTCTAGAGTAAAAAAAAGTAATTTCTGGTTTTTGGCTTAAAACTAAAAATGATTATTGCTACAAACCTAAAGACACTTTCCTGGAAGTAGGACCCATTGAACACAATGGGGTATACTTTTGAGTAGACATGGTTAGGCTTGCACCTTATTATTGGCTTAAGCATGCTTAGGCTTAATTTCCTTATTATTAAATTTAAAACTATTTCATGTAATTTATTACATATAGAACCAAATCCTGTGCCTGTTTACTCAGAAGTAAATTCCGTTAGAGTCAAGGGAGCTCAGGAAAATATGGTTAGGATTGCATCCATAATTTATTATTCATGAGAAGGCTACATGCTGCCTGCTCACAAGGAAACAGGGCAATGAAGATTTTTTTCCCCATGTCATGAGGATAAAAAGGAGGACATGTCCTGGAAAAAGAGGACATATGCTTTTAATCACTGCACCAAAGAGAGTAGATTCTGAATCTGAACTCAGGGCAGCTCCAGAGCATCCTTCATTCTGGAAATCTCTTGTGAGGTCTCATTTTGTGATAGTGTCATGGAAGAGGTGGGGATGTTTCTCTTTAAGGTCCAAAGTATAGTCACTGGTTGCACAGCTGAGTTGTCTGGAATAATCAGACTCCTTATAAAGGTAACCTGCCCTGTAGAGAGTGAGCTGAGTTTGTTTTGAGAAGGTGGTGGGTGAGTTATATGATTTGGTAGGACATTAAGTAGGAGTAGGGTGGGGTGGTAGTAAAGGTAAACCTATCATAAGGCCTTGCTTTGGGACGAGGATATCAATTTGCCCCTGTATTTGCTAATAAACTAGTCTATTTAAGTTTTGTTGTTTTCTTCTTTGCCTGAGAAAGTGCTCTTTGTACTTATTTGAAGAATTAACTGAAACTGTCTCACTTGTTTCCAAGTAAGCCTGGAATGTGGCTTGTTCTGTGCAAAAGTTTGCAAAGTTGTTATCAAAAAGAAAAGTCTTTTGTGTTGTTCAAATTGTGTCTATGGAGCTTAATACTGTTAAATAAGGTAAGTGGTTGATAAATAAATAAATAATATGACAGAGCTGTAGCTGGTTGTAGGAAAATATGTTGTGTTGAGGAATGGATGGTGGGCTAAGTGAGCACTGGCCATTCTCCATGAAGGTGGGCAGGTAAGCAATCTACTGGTTACATTTGACCTGGCTTTTGTTGCCATCCCTTCTTATCCCTTCTTCTTAGGTTCACCCTCTTGGTATATCTGGGATTGGGTTCGAGAAGAGCTATCTCTAAAATTCTGGAGAGCTGCTGCCTGTTTTTGTTGATAGTACTGACTTAGTAATGCCAAAAAACCCTGTTATACTGATCCTGGTGACTAGTATTCCTGGTGACTAGAAGTGGGATGTGAGCTTGTTTATCTGAACTCAAATTGCAAATTTTATTAATTTTATTTGAATTCAATATACCAAATTCAATGTGCAATATAAATATTTGAATTCAAATTACAAACCTTGCAAAAGTTTTTTGCAAAAAAAAAAGGCTGAGAAGTTTATTTTAATTCAAATTTCAAATCTGATGGAATAAAATTCTTGGGGTGGAGTTACCAGAACTGGGATGTAGGATTAAACTGGCTCAGGAGAATGTTGGGGTGAAGTTGGCTTGGCAAATGTACAGCCTGTTCATGGGTAGGGACCTTTCTTCCAATAACTATGTGTATAATTTGGGAATGATACAATTGGATTATTTCTATCTCTGGTAGTTCCATCAAAACTCCGCTGCCCCTAAATTTCTTAGTGTGTGTGTGTACATGCACGCACGTGTGTGTATATGGGAGAAATGGAGATCTTCCCTCCCGCCATAGGCATAAAAGTCATTGTTGGTATTGAGAACATAAAATAACAGAGTTGGAAGGGGCCTAACAGCCTGGTCATCTAGTCCAACCCCTGCCTGTAGCAGGAAGATCAACTTGTTGGATATTGGGTTGAGGGAGTTCACCCATTAAAATGTCCCCCTGGCTGCACATTGTCACTTATGGTAATACCCAGTGTCCAGCAACCAGATTTTCAGAAGCCGAAACACCAGGAAGGATGGTGTCTGCCTTTTTAAATATCCTAGTAGAGATGCAATATAAGTTTCAAGAAAATACTTTCCTCCTTGAAATAGTTCTTCAGAAGCAATGGCCCATGAAATGAGCACCATCACGGATGAGAGCAGTAGATCGGAGAAGCCTGTCTGTATCATTTGGGGTAAGCCTTCACCTCTGGGGCCTCAGAGGGGACACCTGCTTGTCCATTGCCAAGGCTGCAAGCCTAAAGACACTTTCCTGGGAGTAAGAGCCATTGAATACAATGAGGTTTACTTTTGAGTAGACATGGTTAGGGTTGTGCTCCAAGTGTCTTATTGATTACAACTTTTTGTGCTTTTAGGGTGCAAGCTGGATGGTGAAAATCGAACCTATTCTTTTGAGATGCCAGAGGAATGGTCTTTTGAGGAGCAGTTGACCTTGAAGACGGTGTGTCTCTTGCTAACTATTTCTGGGAGGAGGCTTCCTGTCAAGGAATTGTGATTAGCAGCTTAAACTGAGTGTCCTAAATTTTTGTGTGCACATGATGCAGTTTCTTGCTATATGGGCAATAGTATGACCTGCTTAGAACAGAACCAGTCTGAGTAGGGAATCATGTAGTATTCTGTATCCTGTGATATCTTGCATAGGTGGGGTTGCCATACGTCCCCCATGAACAGGGATGATCCTGATTTGTGGGGGGATTGTGTTCACATAATGGCAAATGAAATGGAGGATCCTGTCCGATTTTGTGGAAGAGAATTATGGCAAACCTAAGCATGGGACTTCAGTGTTCTTTGCTTCGCCTGCCAGAATTGGAGACTGTGCATGGCTGGGGAAACTGGGTAGTGGGATGGCCGTGTTTGGATAGGCCATGATAGATAGCGGAGAGTTAACGACAAAGTAAAATGCCTTCCTCTTCAACTAGTGAGTTTAATCCTGTTCCTCCCTGCTATAAGTCAATATATCATTAGAACTCATCAAAATGGGATCTGTTTTATAAATGACAGATGAGCGCTACTGGGTTAGATGAGAGCCTGCGTTAGTAGAATAAGACTGCAATCCTAAAGACACTTTCCTGGAAGTAAGACCCATTGAACACAATGGGGCTTACTTTTGACTAGACATGGTTAGATTGTGCTCTAAGCTTGAGGTTTGCCAGTGGAAGTTGGCTTAACATCTAAAATCCTTTTAACTTGAAGATTTGCCTAGGAGAGAACGCCAAAGATGAATTCAATATTGTGGAGATTGTGCCTCCAAAGGGCAGCAAGGATTCTACTCCCATCCGTATTGCAACCTTGAAACTTTCAGTGCTCCCAATGGTGAGTGTGGTCTAAATGATGGGTTCCTCTCTTGGGAGCATCCAGTGCTACAAAGTTTCTCCAGAGCCTATAGGCAAAATCCAGAGTAACTATGGGAAGTCCTTGCTCCGGTGTAAGAACAACTTACTCTGGATTCCAATATGAATTTCCCACAGGTTTTCACTAGGTGGTGCAGTAACTACAGGTGCACGTAAAGTCTCTTACGTGCTCCCAAAGTTACTCTGGATTTGGGGGTATGTCTTACTAGATGGAACAAGTCTAGTTCTCAAACTAGATGGGATCTAGACCTAGAAATAGATTGAGTCTCTAGATCTGATTAGCATGGTTCACATTATCCCCTTTTTCTCAGGATGGAGTAAGTATCTTCTGTCAAGGACTCTTAAGTCAGCACTTCCCAAACTCACTCATCAATCATTCCTGGGTTGCAAGGATATAAAAATAAAAATAACAATTAGGCCAGGTAACAAGCCAGATATGAGGGCTTTTTAAAGTGTGTTTTTTTACTCACAGCAGCTGTCTGATTAACAATATGTCATAACCAAAAAAGAAAAGACCCCTAAATGGAGGATACCCAAGAAAAAAATGTAGGTCATGACAAAATAAAAGCTAAAAACATATATTGTTTTCATGTGATTAACTTAGAATACTATATTGCTTATTAAATTTAAAATGATTAAATATAATTGTATATAATTTATTAATTGCAACTGACCTTCATGCTGCCTGCTCACAATGAAGATACTTTCCACGATACAAAGCTCAGAAAGAGGATATATGGCCAAACTGGAGGCTGTTCTTGCCAAGCCTCGTCTCATCATTCCTATTTTTAGGTTTTCTCTGCAGTTTTGCTTTTCGGTGGTAGGCCTTTTGTGACCCCCCCTCCTTGGGAAGTATTGCAAAATGCCACATGTCATTGCAAAATACAGATTGGGAACTCCTCCTCTAAGCACCACAGTAGCTCATTGACATTAGACTTGATTCTTATTTTGGAGTGTAAATTTATCTATAGTGACTGATGTCCAAGAATATGTTTTTCTGTATCTTCCAGGTCACCCTAGCAGGATTTGATCTGACACCACCTGTCACATTCAGACTGAAATCGGGACAAGGGCCTGTCTACCTTGCTGGACAACGTATGGCAGGTAGCTGCAAAATGTGTGTGGTTTCAATGAGATGATCCAAAAATTGTAATGAAGCACTCAATGTAGGGTTTGGCTAATTTCTGGTTGCCAACTGTACCTGTGAGGACTAGAAACTTGCTTTGAGAAAAGGGGGGGGGGTTATTTGGAAAGACAGTTGCGGTTCAAAACTTCACACTGATCTGTTCTAGATAGGGTTGTCATATGTCCCGAAATGGGGACAATCTCAATTTTTGGCAGTTGTGTTCCCATACTAGCAAATGGGACAGAGGTTCCTGTCCAGATTTTGTGTAATTATGGCAATCCTAGTTTTAGGAAATGCTAAAGTCATTCTAGCACTGCCATCTCTTTTGTCCCTTTGGAAGATATTTCACGGAGTTTAGTGGTTGTCTTGACGTAGGTGGCCGTGCAACTTGGAGCCCCACAAAACCTAGGATTCTCTTTAGTTGCCTTCACAGATTTACCCTACAATCCAGAGTAATTACGGGAGCATGTAAGAGACATTACGTGTACCCGTAGTTACTGCACCATCCATTGAAAACCTTTGGGAAATTCATATTGCAATCCAGAGCAAATTGTTCTTACACCGGAGCAAGGACTCCACGTAGTTACTCTGGATTGCACCCTTAGTCATCTTTTCTTGCAGATGACCTGCACTGGAATGGGGCTGAAGAGGAGGAAGTATCTTCCAAGGAAGAAGAAGAAATGGAAGACTCTCCAGTCAAACCTGCCAAGCGCCCCACTGCCAAACAGATGGCCAAAAAGCAAGAATTTCCTGTCCAGGAGCCACCTCCAGTAAGGCTATGTGCACTGATGGAAATTGAAGCTGAACTTGTAGACAGGGTGACCATATGTCCTCTTGTTCCAGGACATGTCCTGCATTTCAGCCTTGTGTCCTGGAAAACATCACTGAACATGATGAACAGGCATATGGAGCCTTCTTGTAAATAAATTATATGTAATTTTAAATTTAATAAGTGATATAGTGTTTTAATTAACGCTATGAAAGCAAAACACATGAGTTTGTTTTTAGGTTTTATTTTGTCATGTCCTATATTTTTCTTGGATTGTCCTACATTTTGGGAGGCCTTGTCCTCTTTTTTGGGTTATGACATGGTCAACCTGCTTGTAGATGAAACTAGAATGAAGTATGAATAAACTAGAAGCTTTGATTGCTGTTAAAGCACAATACTATGGACTTCATGGGCCAGTGCAAGCCCCTTGCACCAGCCTGGGATTGTCATAAATGTGCCATAAGTCACTTTTGCGCTGACTTGTGAGTTGGGGAGTTGGGCACTGGCCTCCCCTTGCCATCATAGACCCTAGATCTGGTAAGCCTGTACCTGCTTTTCCAGGCTGGTTCAATCAATATTCCATCAAGGCTGAGTATTCTGTCCAGGGTGGGGGGGTGTAGACATCAAAATGCCAGATATGGGGAGGGGGAACCTCGATGCAGGTGTCATATGTGCTCCCTGAAGCATCTGGTGGGCTGCTATGTGATACAGGAAGCTGGATGAGATAGGCCTTTGGCCTGATCCAGTGGAGGATCTTCTTATGTTCTTAAGGCTATGACCATGTTAAGCGGAAATACTGTTAACTTATCTCTTCTAGGGAAAAGGATCAGGCAGAGGGCGGAAACCAGTAGCCAAGGGAGAACTAAGGCTGTGAGGTATGTGCATTGGGAAGAAGCAGTTTGCTTATTGATGGAATAAGGCTCACTTAAGGTGTATGTGGCACGGTAGTATTAATGATGCAAAACCATACCATTCCCATCCTTGCAGTCCACGGACCTTCCTTTGCCAGGAAGATAGCAAGAGCTTCATTGACCTGTTCCAGTAATCATGTTCCTGTAATGCACAGGCACTATATAGTATCGTAAAAGCCGCTGTGTCAAATGCATGGAGTTTGTTGGACTGAGCAGGTATTTGCTCAGTCAATTATTTTTTATTGTAATGAAACTCTTGGAGTCAAACATTCTCCATGTTAATTGTTAATATGGAAATAATTCCAATAAATCAAACCCATTTCTATGCAAGTTTATCCACCATATCTTTGTTTTGTTTTTAAGGGATGCTTAAACTCACACTCCAGTGTATTGTAACTAGCATGGCCACAGACTCTAGCTTTTTGAATGAACACAGTTAAATGAAATGAAATTGCTTCTCAATTGGGGCAAAAAAAGGCGACTTCAGCATTTGTACCATGTGAGATGGTGTCTGCTTGTTGTGGATTGGAGTTTCCTCCAGTCCATGATGGATGCGACATGGGTTAACCTGACCAGCCTATTGCAATGGTTTCTCCATTGGGGGAATTTTAAAAATATATATATTTAAGACAGCAGTCTGGTGGGAGAGAAGGAACAGATGCTGAGAGACTCCTTTCTAGTGACCAAAACAGAATACAGTATGCATTTTAGGCCTGGAATCTTGTCCTCTGGTATGGGTACTGTAAAGTAGGAGACTATGGGCACAATCCAGAGTAACTACGGGGAGTCCTGGCGCCGGTGTAAGAACAGTTTGCTGTGGATTGCAGTATGAATTTCCCATAGGTTTTCATTAGATGGTGCAGTAACTACAGGTACATGTAATGTCTCTTACGTGCTCCCATAGTTACTCTGGATTGTAGGGTTATAGAATTGCTTGTGATTCCTCTCTGGCAAATACTAACCTCTGCTGTTTCTTCTCTTTCAGGAGCAACATATGAAGCTACATATACCCTTCTTAAATGCAAATAAATTGTGTATATATTGTACATGAGAGTCTTGATGTGTTTCTTTTCTGCATAAATGTGGTGTTGTAACTTCAAACACCTCTTCAACTTAAATAGTTTATCTGAATAGCTCTAAGATGTATAAAATATCTTGGAGAGGGAACCCATGACAACTGTGACATTTAAACTTTTTAATACTTTTGGTACTAAAAGTACTAAATTTAGCAGGCTTAATTCTATGGAATTCTAGTTCTATGGAACTCCATTTGGCATTGGAGAAGTCACGCTTGTCTGGGACACTCCATAAGTGGTCCGACCATGCTTGGCCAGCACATTTGAACCTGTACATACAATCAGTTTTTCTTTGAACAACTTGAATCTTCTGTCTTATCAGCCATTATTTATAATCGAAGTGTTTCAAAATGGTTTTAATTTTGCAGATTTCATGATTTGAAAAAAATGAAAGAGATAGCAAGTGGTACTCTATGTTTGCATTCCAAATTATCATTTTTATTTTAAATGCTTGAAAAACATGGTAGGTAGCTGATAATTGTGTCAGCAGATACAGCCATAATATTAATAAAGGAAAGGTTAATATAGTTTAATTTCTGGAAAATATCTTAAATGCTAAAATGCAAAGATTTGGATACATTAGCAAAAGCAAACCGCGCTACTTATAGGTGCCGGGATAGTCAAAAGAACTGGTAGAAGCTTACATTTGTCTCTGATTTTGAGACATTTCTGTTATGCAGATTTGGGGGGCAGCATTGAGGCAAGCATTTGAAGAGATTTCAGGTCAACGGTTGCAGAATGGTTTGTCGGCACAGCAGTAGATGGTTTCACTTAGGTTCCACGATTCCTTTGGATAAAGCACCGGCACACAATTTAGGGTACAGCCTTTCTCAGTATATACGGGTGTTTTTCCTGGAGAGGAAAAGGCATTTGTAAGCTTTATGCAATTGGAAGCAGACTTTTCCCTTTCTGCCATTAGCAGAATTACTCCTAGTAATCAGTAGCATTAAACTTTCATAGTCCAGGGCAAAGATTCATTTAAGTGCAATGTCTATCCATACAGGCCTGCATCACTTATCAAACTTCTACCTAACATCTATGGAGGTCAAAGCATAATGCAAAGAAGAGCAGTCCACAGTAGCTAGGATTGCCATAATTATCTTCCACAAAATTGGGACAGGACCCTCTGTCCCATTTGCCAGTATGTGAATACAATCCCCATAAATCGAGATTGTCGCTGTTTTGGGGGACATATGCAGTGGTGGGCACTTACCGGTACGGGCCTACGCACCCGTACCGGTTCTTCCCATTTCCCTGCTGCCAGCGTACCGCCAGCGACAGGGAAACGCAAAACATAGCGGACCGGTATGGTCCGCCATGTTTTGCGCCCACCGCGCCTGCCTAGAAGCGGGCAGGCCGCTTCTAGGCAGGCTCTGCACAAGCGCCGACATCGGCGCTCGCGCAGAGCCTTCCTAGAGGCAGCCTGCCCGCTTCTAGGCAGGCTCTCTGCAAGCGCCAACGTCGGCGCTTGCGCAGAGCCTTCCTAGAAGCCGGTGCCAGCCTCTAGGAAGGCTCTGCGCGAGCGCCGACACTGGTGCTCACGCAGAGCCTGCTTAGAAGCTGGCAGGCCGGCTTCTAAGCAGGCACTGCGCAGGCGCCAACGTCGCCCCTCCCCAGTCCCACCCCTCACCCTGCCCACACCCCCCTGACCCCGGCTGGCCCCTCCCACTTCTGGCGTACCCGATCTTGGGATGGGGCCAGCCCATCTCTGGACATATGGCAACCCTTCCAGTAGCCTGCATAGGGAGTATCTGTTTACACAGCAAAGATACTGATTGGGTGTTCATTTAACAACCTAATTTCATTACAGGAATGGGGGTAAGTATCCTCCTTGTTAAGCGATGCCCGCCTGTATCCGGATTAAGCTCTAAGGCTCCAATCCTGTTAAGCCATGTTGGCTATAATGGGAATTATTTCTGCGTAGACATGTACAAGGTGGATTCAGAGGTTATATTTTCATGGATGGAGCAGTCCAAGGACAACTGTCACACCACTGATGGTTCTCACTACAGGGGCTTCACCTTACTCCCCTCAAAGGGCTATTCAGTCATCTTACTCTGTGACATGCTACCGTCTGAAGACATTTTATTTGGAGAAGCATGATTTTAAGTTTCATTTTTTGAGATAATGGCTGGAATCTTTTAGCAGTTAGAGAGGAGGCTACGTCAGTATTCTCCGTTTTTTTTAAGTAACCTCCTCTAGTGAAGGTCAATGGACAGCTGACCTTCCTCCTATTTACACAATAGTTGAAAACCTGGTTTTTTCAGGTATTTGGTTCAGTGCTCAATCTTTTTTATTCAGTGTAGGTGCTTAATCTCTGTATACAGGTGTCCTTCATTATCCACTTTTTTCTCTCCAGTGGATAAAAAGATCCTTGGATAAAAGCAGAAAAAAAAGATTTGAAGATCTGCTTCCAGGTTTCTTGCCCTTCTGTTGCTCCTAACATCTCAATAACTGCAGGGTTTTGATATTTTTACTCCCTGCTGATATAAAATGTGTTAAAGAGCACAGTCCTAACTAAATAAGTCCCACTGTGTTCCATGGGTCTTACTCCCAGGAAACTCTCTTTAGGATTGTGGCCAAAAGCAATTAAAAAAATAACAAAGTGTGTCCCTTTACAATTGTTTAAAAACAGCTTTTATTACTGTTTAGACAGCCAGTCAGCAGCTAGAAATACAAAGCCCTGCCTTTGCCTTGGGTGGTCTTAAGAATGGAATGATTGCTTGCATGACTGCCTCCCTACAACAGTAGAAAAGCAGTTTTTAAAACTGTGATTTGTAGTGGCCATTTGTGTTGAGTCAAATCTGTGTATTAAAAAATCAGTGTATAAGTACTGTCGTTTGGACCTGTAATTTAAAGGGATTATTGATATGGGAAAAAATGAGCACGGTTATGTGTACACACAGGCATGCCTATATGGTTGCTATGTACAGTTCAGCATGTGGACAACTTGGGGATGAGCTTTGGAAGTACAGTCTAGAACAGCATCATGTGTGATGCTCATTACCTACCATAATAGACGGTCCTCTTAAAGCAAGATTCTCCAATAAGTAGTCTGCAGTTATGTCTCTCCTCGACACAACCCCTGCCTGGGAGTTCATATTTACAATTGACACATCTGAGGCCAGCATCTGGGGAAAGAAAAAGAATGGGAGATGATCAGATCCTCAAGTATATCAGGTCAGTCCATCCTCCAACTTTCCACTGAGGGCCAGTCTGTACCTCATTTTTTTAACCCTCTCCCTGCAGTGTTGCATCAATCCTCGGTGGGCCATGAATATATATGCAAGATCTTGCAGTACTATAAGAATATATGGAAGACCTGGCAATACTGAGACCAGAAGAAAACATGCACCTGTGTTCTTTTGTGCAGTCAGTAGATGACATCTGTAGTGTTCTGATACTGTCAGGGTGATTGGCTGCGACTGAGGACCTCTGTAGGACTCCAGTAACAGACTCAAAGGTCTGTATGAACAGATGCTCCATCATGCTCTTGGTTGCTGGCTGCAATCCTAACCTCCATTTAGGCTGGCCTAAGCCCTGGCATGAGTCCAGAGCTGACCTGGGGGGTCACAAAATTGCCATAAGGCACTTCTGTGCCACGCCTGAGGGTAGATTAGGCCAGTGCACAGACATGCGCTTGCCTTCCTTTATCACCACAGGAACAGGAAGACTAATGAGCTGTGCCAGCCTAGATTAGGATTGCCCCCTTTGTTCAGTTTGGGTAGAGGTGCCGTAGGGCTCTCAGTGTTCATTGCAGCCTCTGTGAGGGCATCTGGGTCAGGGAATGGAGCACCGACATTTAATGGGACAGCAGAAAATGGAAAAATGGTACACAAAATGAGTTGTGATAGAAATGAACCAACTGAAAATAGAAATGCAATCCTCCCCCACCCTGAAAGCAGTTGTTAACAACCTTTTCTGTGTCATGACACCAATAAAATATGAGTGTGGACCCACTGATCCTGCCCCCTCCTGCGGCCCTGTATGCCTCCCATGATGCCCTCCTAACACTGTTCATTGTAACCATATATTACTAAAGAGAGCAGAAAAAGTTACTATGAAGCCTGACACTAGTGAAAGCTAGTTTAACACAAGAACCTGAGCAGAACTGGGACCCAATCTTGTGGTACCTAAAGGGTACCCCTGATGTCTTCTACTTTACCTAGTAGAACTCTAGTCCATGGGTCTCCAAACCCTGGCCCTGGGGCCAGATGTGGTCCTCGGCAAGCCTCAAGATCCCTCTTTCCGGTGCCTGGACAAGCCCTGTAATCCACTCCAATACATTCTTATATGTAAATTTATTCAAATTTGAAATGTAAAATAGTTTTTTTTTTGGCCCCTGACAGTGTCAGAGAGATGCTGTGGCCCTCCGGCCAAAATGTTTGGAGACCCCTGCTCTAGTCCAGTAGTCTTCACCTATTTCTTTCTGGTATGTTGCCATGGCCCTGCAACTCAGGCTTTCCAACCCCACTGGCATCACGATGCCCAAGTTGAAGAACGCTACCCTAAAGTACATTATAAAGGTGCTTGAAAAATTCAGTGTTCAATCTAGATGTTCATAATGCTATCCATATCCTTGAGGAAACCAGAGTAACAATGTATTTCAGGTCTGTCTGTCTGTCTACAGTATTTATATACCACTTTTCTACTGAAAGGTTCAAAGTGTTCTACAAAGAAAATTAAAAAATTATTGTTTTGATTGAAGTTTAAGGGCCAAAGTTTAAAGGGCCCAGTTTAGAGGGCCAGAGTTTAGCATGCTGAGTTGAACATGCAGAACATGCAGAACATTCCACTCGAGCATTGGAGTCCCATAGTAGTACTAGGAATGTCAAAAACCCTTGACAGTGTTGATAGGGCTGAATTAGATGGATGGATTACATAGATAATGTAGTTATACTTATGGATCGGAAGACAGAATTGTCTTGTAGGCATATGTTCCATTTAATTTCTTGCATATATTTTTTGCCCCATGCTCGATTGGATTGCAGTCAAACATATCAACCACCTCCATATGCATATAATGTACAGTCATATACAGAACACCTGACCCCAGATGCTGAATTTTTACTGCTTGCTTTGTTTCAAGACTTACCTAGTATAATAGGAAGCCACAACAACAGTGCCAGGGAAAGAAGTTTATTCATGCTGTGCTCTCTGTCTACTCGGTAATAAGGAGATGTGGAAATATGCATGAGCAAGAAGGGATGTTGTGGGTTCCCCACCTGGTCATCAGGGTGCGTGGGTTTTTTGTCCGACCCAATGGATCTGCTTGTACTTTTCAGTAGGTCTGTACCGGAAGAAAGAGGAGGTATCAGGATTGCACCTGTTTGTCCGACCTTTGCATCAGTGGTGGGCTCCAGTAGGTTTGCACCTACTGTATAGAACGAGTTGTTAACAAGAGATAGGACATATAAAGTTTAAAAATAGCCATTTAAAAGTGGTTGCCAGATGGACAGAGAACCGGTTCTTAATTTCTTTGAATCCCATCTCTGCTTTACACGTTAGATTTTCAGTGCTTGCTTTCTTGCATTCCTGCAGACCCTCTTAGTGCAACTGATACCTTTTTCCCCCAAAAATGAAAGCCTTATATAGCAGTTTGAAGTGTGAACAGTATCCATGCGATGGGGGTGAGGTCAACAATGAACCGGTCCCAGAAGGTGGTGCTGGGGGATGCTTGCTCGGCACCCTGGCCTCTTTGGTGCGGGGTGCCACAAGGTTCCATTCTATCCCCCATGCTATTGAACATCTACATGAAGCCGCTGGGAGAGGTCATCTGGAGGTTTGGAGTGAGGTGTCATCAGTACGCCGATGACACCCAGCTCTATCTCTCCTTTCCTCCTGAGTCCAAGGAGGCGGTTGAAGTCCTGAATCGTTGTCTGGAGGCAGTGGGGGACTGGATGAGGGTGAACAAGCTGAGATTAAATCCTGATAAGACAGAGGTTCTCCTGGTCCGGAAGTCCTCGACTCGGGTATTGGAATATCATCCTGTTCTGGAAGGGGTTGCACTCCCTCTGAAGGAGCAGGTTCACAGCTTGGGGGTTCTCCTGGGTTCGCAGCTGCTCCTGGAGTCCCAGGTGGTGGCTGTGGCCAGGGGAGCCTTTGCTCAGCTTCGGCTGATCCGCCAGCTGCAACCATACCTGAGTTGTTCAGATCTGGCCACGGTAACCCATGCCCTAGTGACATCGAGACTGGATTATTGTAACGTGCTCTACGTGGGGCTGCCTCTGAAGACGGTCCAGAAGCTGCAATTAGTCCAGAATGCGGCAGCCCGTGTGGTTGCTGGGGCTTGTCGGTTCGACTCTGTCGGGCCACTGCTTCAGTGACTACACTGGCTGCCCATTTGTTTCTGGGCTGAATTCAAAGTGCTGGTCCTGACCTTTAAAGCCCTAAACGGCTCAGGTCCTGGGTACCTGAGGGACCGCCTTCTTCTGTACAATCCAACCCATCACCTAAGGTCATCTGAGGGGGCCCTACTGACTGTGCCGCCACTAAAAGATGTGATAGGTGTGGCGGCCAGAGATAGGGCCTTCTCGGTGGAGGCACCCTGGCTTTGGAACTCCCTCCCCATAGAACTTAGGAAAGCTCCCTCAGTACAGAGCTTCAGGGGGAGCCTTAAAACCTTTTATTTTAAAAAAAGCGTTTTAAACAGGGCAGAGGGTGGGGGGCAGTGTGTTAGTGTTTTATTTTATTGTTTTAACAAATGTTTTTAGCTTGTTTTTAATTGTTCCTTGTCTTTATTATTCTAATTATATTTTAATTGTATTTTAATGATGTTTTAATTTGTATTTATTAGCAATTTTAATGATGTTTTATTCTTTAATGTTAGCCGCCTTGGGCTCCCCCTTATGGGGGAGGAAAGGCGGGGTATAAATTGAGTTAAATAAAATTAAATAAAATAAACAATGAGACTGTGGGTTCAGGCCAGCGAGGTTGTTTTCTTTCCCCTTTCCAGGACATCCCAGTTAGCATAAGATAAGGTAAACCCTCACAGGCTGACCTGCTAGCCATGACCGGCCATGTAGGGTGCAGCCCTCCATCTCAGTTTCTGCAGCCGAACAGTCAACATTGTTACCTTCCCATCAAAGTGGTACCTATTTATCTACTTGCATTTACATGCTTTCAGACTACAGTGGTACCTCTCATAACAAGCTCCTAACATAACAAGTGTTTCACATAACAAGCAATTCCATAACAAGGAATCCTGCTTCACTTAACAAGTTCCGCTTCACTTAACAAGCAAGCACGCTATGGGCACGCATGCTATGCAGCCCTGATGCTCCGCGCGGAGGCTCTTTAAAAGGGCTGCTGGCCAGTGCTGCTGCCTCTAAGTGCCCCCAACTTGGGGGCAGTTGCCTGGGGGTGCCAGAAGCAGCTGCCCCTAACTGTCTCCACGTGCCCCCACTGGCCACCTTGAACCTCCAGCAGCAACCCAGGTAAGCCTCTCAAGAAAGTGTCTTTGATTGCAGCCTCCTAACCATGTCTACCCAGAAGTAAGCCCCATTGTGTCCAATGGGGTTACTCCCAGGAAAGTGTCTTTAGGATTGCAGCCTAAGTAGACTTCATAGGATCATGCACATTGAATGCATGTTTTGAATTCAATTCCAGTGTTTTGTCATCATTTTTACATGCAGTTAATATTTTTGTATTAATATTCTGGGGGTCGTGGAACCAGTCGTCTGAGTTTCCATTATTTCCTATGGAAAAATCCACTTCACTTAAAGAGCGTTTCACTTAAAGAGCATGCCTCCAGAACAAATTAAGCTCTTTATGTGAGGCACCAATATATACGGTGGTGAGCATAGAGGTCCTACAATTCTACTGCCCCATTTTATTGCCGTCTGACCCTGCTTAGGAGTGGGCAAATTACTAATGATGAACCTTAGGATCCTGGTTTTCCATGGTTTTCTGCTCTTGGTTTTGTCAATATATTGCCCATGATTCCCAAAGCTCGGTACTGAGTGGGGAAGAGATTGTCATAGTCTGATGAGATTTGATAAGGATTAAATCAGCCAGTACCTGCATGTATATGTGCAGGTGAGTTTGAATGAATATATGTGTTCTCTCCAGGCCTGATCTTTAGCCACAGAGTTATGCATTGCCAACTCATTCCATCTCACAGAAATACAGTTATAAGAGGCACTCACTCATTGCACCCTCTTTCAGCATCATCCTTGTGAGTCTCCAGCTTTGGATGCAATTCATAATCCCATATTTGATGGGGAGAAAGCACATAATGAAGAATATTGTCCTTTTTGGCTTCACAGCTATGCTCTGTACCAGCCTAGGTAAGTCCTTGAAGACTGCAGAGTGAACATAAATATTTTTATAAAAAAATAATTTTTTTTATAGAACAATTTTTGCAGGAGATCCTGCAGTATCTGGGTGCAGTTGCATCACTTAGGGGGCTGCAGGCTACACCGGGTAACATGCACGGGGCGGAGGGGAGGGGTAATCACCAGCACTTGCAAAAAAAAAATAATTCAATATTTTTGAATAATACCATCATGTTATATCAAACAGTATGTGATTTCATGCAGAATGCAATGAAACAGTGTAGAAATTAATCAAATGGCATAGTCCCTGAACCAGCAGGGAGTGTGTGTGATGCCACATCACCATGCCCACCACCCAGGGCATTGCCCAGCTGATGGTCCAAATAATTGCTATTATGTAGATGGTTGGAAAAAAATGATGGCCTTTCCCCTGGCCATTTGGCTGCTTCCTTTTGACCCGCTACCCTCCTTTTCTATTTTTTTCCAGTTGCTGGCATCCAATGCTACGAATGTTATATCGAGCAACCGGGTGAAATGTGTATTCCAAACGAATTCCACTGTCTAGCAAAACCAGGGGAGTTTTGCTTTTTGCAGTATATCCTCTTAGGTAGGTTGACCAGCAAGTCCAACCTGATGCATATTCTTAATAATGCCTTTTAAAAAATTCTGTATTCTTTCTGTTTTAATGAAATTTATACTTTTACATGTGTGGAATTAAAACCATCCAGACATGGCAATGCAATCTGATATCTGTGGTTTCACATACCTGTGTGTGTAGGTTCTGAAATCTCTACCGATACCAGGGCACACCTATTTTTTTTATTCTTTTGCTATTTTTTTATTTCTTTTGCTTTGTTTCTTAATCCTCACCTGCAATTTATTTCATCAATTAATTAGTAAGGATTAACTACTAATCGATCCATAATTCGGTTTAAATCAATCATTACAGGCAATAAATTGTTAACTGCATTGAGAGGCCTGAATTGAAAATCTATCTCCATAAAAGCCTTAACCAGTGAGGGTGTCCACACCTTCCACGTCAATCAAACAGGCTGAGGGTTCTATTCTGACGTTCTCTTGAGATGCTGGAAAGGGAAGTGTTTTGAATGTTGTTATATTATACCTCTGCAAGGGATAGCTGCAGGATGTCTGACTTAAAGTTCACAAAGAGTTTACAAAGAAAATGAAAAAATGAAAGCTAATGGGTTTACTAGTGGTATATGGAATTAATTAATTAATTAATTAACAAACGTTAATAGGAGAAAGGGAAGTCTCTCTGTGGTATTGAAGTGAAAAGCAGGGTGACCAGATGCCCAAATCTCAAAAGGAGGACAAGGTCTTGGAAGACCTACCTGGTTTTTCTAGCAGACAATGGCACGTTTGCCTATTCACAAGTCATGCTGTGATATTGGGCACTTTCACTTTCTCATAGAGCTTAATGCATATTTTTTGTTTTTTGGCCATAACTTTTGATAGGAAGGAGATATTTCAAAAACAATTTTTGCTTTGGATTCTGCTCTTTATTACAAATCCGATGACATATGACATGATGGGGTACTGCACACCATTGCAAAGTTCCAAAATGAAGCCAAAATGGAGGACAATGACGTCCTTTTGGAGGACACCTTGGACAGGAGGCTAAAAAAGAGGACCAATCCGGAAAATATGGTCACCCTGAGTGAAAGCTAATTGATCTTTCTCTTCCGTTTCAGAAAGAACATGGCTCAGAATCACGGCAGGCTGCAGGCCAGATTGCAAGTCCGAGGATAAAGGACATTTTATCCGCTTGATTACAGCGTGCTGCTCAAAAGATCTCTGCAATGTCCCCTAGCCTATGGCCTGCATGCAGCAATGGTTTTATATATCTTCTTGGGCCTACCTTTTTTCCTGACCTTTCCATGAGCTTCAGCCCAGCTGCAAACCCGGGTTTAATTACAAAATTGTGGGGCAGGAAGTGATACCCCCAGTGCTGGAAATCCGGAATTGCTAAGCAAATGTTTGGATTCATTGTTTTGTATTTCCTCTAAAATGCATGTACCCTGTATGCTCTTCTAATTCAAAATGAACATTATAAAATACCATGTTGTACTTTGCAATCAGTTGTTGTTTGGGGCAATGAAATGGCAGGGATGATGGGCTGGATCGCAAGTGGAGGAAGCCTCAAGTGATTAGGGCTAAGGTTGCCATATGTCCTGAAAAACAGGGACAATCCTGATTTGGGGGGATTGTGTTCACTTACTGGCAAATGGGACAGAGGGTCCTGTCCCGATTTTGTGGAAGAGAATTAGGGCAACCCTATGGCCCATAAGGAATATAAAAGATTTTGGAGCCTACTCTCTGACAATGATTGCTATAATGAAATGTCACCATCATGCCTGTGTGAAGCCATCTATGGAAATGTTCTTCTTTATTTATATAGCCACGATGATACCCTGAACTCTCTGAAGTGCTGAAAAGTATTTGCATAAAGCATTTTACACGTGAAATCAACATCCCCTTGCACCAATTTCCTTATCTAATGATCCCTAGCAAAGAATTGTCTTCTTCACAATTGGTGTATCTGGGTCAGATGCTCAAAGTGATCTTTTAAAATGAGATCTCACAGCAGACCAAGCATGGTACACAGACCATGAGTTTGAAACTGGAGATCTTCTGAGGGAATGCATTTGCCTTTTTTAAAACAAATACTGTCCATATAAAGGGTAAAAGGTGGGCTACAGGGAGCATTAACAGAAGGGATAGAGCTTACAGGTGGATTCCTGGACACTATGTAACCATGGAAAGCGTTTGCAGATACATCATGACTGAAAAGGCTTTGATCTTTGATCATTAGTACATGATAATGCAGTAATCTTCATGCTTGAGAAGCTTCACCTGCTCATTAAGCTTTTATGAGCACACCTTGGAAAGTTGGCAACTCTACTCGAAAACAAGAGGTGTTTCTTCTAGAACCCTCTTTCTTGCTCCACCTCAGATCCTTTGACATAGCTATAAATCCACTCTTCCTATGTTAAACTATAACGCATCCTTCTCCACTCTTCCTGCGGCAGTTCTGAGCATCCATGCTTTCTGGTTCAGTTTTTGTGTATGACATTCCAGAATGAACTCATGGGTTTTGTCTCTTGGGTTATGGACATTGATGTTGTCCTTTGCAACAGGTAAGTTTCTGTGACCTTGGCTGCAATCCTAGGCATTGGAGCACCCTTAATTTAACACAACAGAATGACAACACAATCCTAAGCATGTCTACTCATAAATAAGACTCTTTATCCTCAATGGATCTTACTCCCAAGATTAGGATTGCAGCCTTTTCTTCTGAGTGAACAGGTACAGTATTGTAAATAACAATTGTATTGTTAGTAACTTGCAGTGTCTTGTATTGTAAGCAACTAGTGGTGTCTGGAGGGACCATGTCCTAAATGGAATATACAGTGGCGCCTCACATAACAAATTTAATTTGTTCTGGAGGCATGTTTGTTACATGAAACGTTCTTTACGTGAAGCGGATTTTCCCATAGAAAATAATGGAAACTCAGAGGATTGGTTCCACAACCAAAAAAATATTCATGTAAAAATATTAACTGGATGTATAAATGATGACAAAACACTGGAATTGAATTCAAAACATGTGTTCAATGTGCATGATCCTATGAAGTTTACTTAGGCTGCAGTCCTAAAGTCACTTTCCTGGGACTAAGCCCTATTTAATACAATGGGGCTTACTTCTGGGTAGACATGGTTAGGAGGCTGTAATCCAAGACACTTTCCAAGTGTCTCCCCACTTTCTCCTTCTCTTCATCCTGAACCTATGTCTCCCCTGCTCCCTTCTGGCCAGCCCTGAACTGCTTCCCTCTTCTCCACTGCTCTTCTCTCCCTCTGCCCAGCAGATGCCTGGCCACAGGAGGAACAGCATGGAAGTGTTGCTTTCACTATGGGCAGGTACGCTACACAGCCCTGATGCTTTTCAAAAGGGCTGCCGGCCTGCTCGTCTGCCCCAACTGCCAACGTGTTTGTTTGTTACGTGAAGAACAGTTTGTTACGTGAAGCAGAATCCTAGAGAAATTTTTGTTTGTTATGTGAAACATACTTTATGTGAGGCACCACTGTTACGTGAAGGCACCACTGTATAGTAAAGGGAAACTGGCTTGCTCATGTTGAAGATTCATCTTGAGATGTGGGTTTAAAAACAAGAGTCTGAGGATAGTCATGCACACAATAGTTTCACTTCTGGGCACGCAACTGATGTGGGTTTCCAGGGCTGACACCAGAAAATAGCTTTGCACCGTTAAAAGATTATCTTCTTACACTTTCCACCTTGTTCTGTCCAGTGTGGAGCATCAAATGCTACCAATGTGACAACGAACGCGGAGATGGCACTTGCACTCACCCAGCAACAATTTGTGTACTTGAAGACGGAGAAGTTTGCTTCTGGAAAGAAATCTATGCAGGTCGGTGTACACCATATTCAGATGGCCATGCTCAGTTTTAACAGTTCTGATTTTAGAAACTTGTTCTTAATGTTGGGGGTATGTATTTTTGTTAAGCTGCCGTGCTTCCGAGCATGTACAAAGTGTTTCTCCTTGAGAGATGATGGCTGAACTGGATGTGACAGAGGGGTCTCCAAACAACGGCCCAGGGACCAGATGCAGTCCACAATTTGCCATTAACTGGCCCACAGCCAGCCTCTGGTCCCAACTCAGTTGACCAAACATGACTGGAAATGGGGGTCCATTTATGTGTCTTCTTTATTTCTGTGCTGTTTGTTGGTGCTTGCAGAAATCCTGGAATTTTGAACCCATTTATTCATTAATCTAAGTCCATTTCTAATGTATTTATTTAAATTTTATATTTCTGGCTCTCAACACTGTGCCAGATATTTGATGCAGACCTTTGGCCAAAACATTTAGAGACCCTTGGTTTAGACCTTCAGTCTAGAAAAGAGGCACCTGAGGGGAGGACATGATTGAGAGTGCAATCCTAACCAATTTAGGCTGGCCTAACTCAGCCGGCTGTGCGGGGCGGTCAGTGTATGCCTGTGCTCTGGCCTAACTGGGCAGAAGTGTCCTATGGCATTTTTATGACACCCCCAGTTCAGCACAGGAGTTATGCCGGGATTGAGACTGGCCTTACGGGAGGTTAGGCTCGCAGCCTGAGGCAGGGGGTTGGACTAGATGACCTACTAGATCCCTTCCAACTCTGTGATTCTATGATATACAAAATTATGCTGTGTATGTATAGAGGATGCTTTTTTCTCCTCTCACACTATCCATCTAAACTGAATCTTTGGGGAGTTAGGACACACAAAAGAAAATATAGTATTTCTTTACCCAATGTGTAATTAATCTGTGGAACTCCTTGCCACAGGTTATGGGGATAGTATCTGGCATAATGTCCCTCATAAGCTTTGGAAGCAAAGTTGAAGTGGCTTCCCAAAACCAGAAATGGTTATGGAGGCTTCATTCTGTGGCCCATAGAGGCCTACAGGTCACCTACAGCTGCAATCCTAAAGATACTTTCCTGGGAATAAGACCCAGTGAACACAATAGGGCTTACTTTTGAGTAGACATGGTTAGGATTGTGCTCTAAGAAAAAGGCCATCAGAGGTAAGTAATTGGGCTTCAAGACCAGGGCTCATAATTGGATGCAAACTAATGCAAGGGTGTATGGAAGGGCCCAGATTGTGACCCACTGTGCTGGGGCTTATGGCCCATACTTTGCCAAGCACTGGTGTAGGTAAATAGCTAATAGGGAAATTAGGGAAACAGGGAAATTTCTTCTTACCCAAGGCCTGAGTGTCAATAACATCTTTAATTATTTCTTTCTAGAAAATGTTCGCCTTTCGGGTATATCCGGTTGTATGCTAGAATGCAGAGAACTCAGTGGGGGGACCAACGTCAAACATTCCCTCAAGTGTTGCAGAGACAGAGACTTTTGTAATCGCCCTGAATGGCCATCATAAAAAAAAAACCAAAAACACACACCGAAAGGACAAGACTCCTTAAAATGTAGGACACCCAAGAAAAATGTAGATCATGAAAAAATAAAAGCTAAAAACACTCATTGCTTTCATGTGCTTAATTTAAATACTAAATGACATTATTAAATTTAAAACTGTTAATATAATTTATTACATATAATCCATTTATTACAAGAATGCTATAGTGTGCCTGCTTATATGGAAAAGGAAGACATTGAAGTTGTTTTCCAGACTTAAATCAAGGAAAAATAGTCCTGGAAAAATGTATACACAAGCATATATAGTCACCAAAAATTTCTTTCTAGGTTGGAGTGGTGAAGAATAAAAGTCACTCAATGCATCTTTTGACGAAACGAAAGTTTAATGGCTCTACACATTGTGTCTACCATTCTTTCTTTTGGTATCTCCTACTTTCTCTATGTCACACAAATAAATCTGTTCTTTTTATTACAAAAGGACAAGTGGTTTTGCTCCAGAGATGAAATGTCAATCATTTGCTCGTGCAGTTGGTGGAAATTCTAGGCAAATTCCCTTAATTCCATGGCTGACATCAAATTAAAGAATATTATACGATCAGATTATTTTTAGATTATTAATAAATGGATCAGTCTTGTGTATGAATACACAAATATTTCTGAGATACTTATGTCACTAGAGAGGTGCAGGGATGCAGGTTCCATGGACTTCTGACATGAATAAAGAAAGTACAAGTGTAAAAAAATGCACACTGTGACAAAAAACTTGGCATCCATCAGTCTTGAAAGACTATGGTATCGTGCTTGACGCTGCATGCGAAGCACAAAGGCCTGGGTAGGTTAATATGGAGGATAGGCAAATACAGCAAATCCCCCCTCTCCACGCCACTGAAATAGTCCAATGGAAAGGCAGAGCCAATATGATTGGTTCCAGCTGCATCGCAGAGCTGGACTAAGGACAGGAACTCCCCTGTCTTGTGGGGACTGACCTGGGTCTTGAACCCTGGCCTGCTGGTTAACAGGCACAGCGTCCTAACCACTTGCGCCACCCACATCCCAAAAATTCATAACTCACCTAGTGGCTAATGTGTTCTGAGCTGTATGTGACAGATCTTGGTGTTTCTGGTGGACAGATCAATGAAGTGTCATCAGGAAAAAAGTCATGATGGTTTGGGTGGTTCGTCGGTGGAACAGATTGCCAAGGGAGGTGGTGGACTCTCCCTCACTGGGGATCTTCAAGCAGAGGCTCGACGAGCACCTGTCAGAGATGCTCTAGGTGGATTTCCTGCTACAGACAGGGGGTTGGACTAGATGACCTACTGGGTCTCTCCCAACTCTAGGATTCTATGATTCAACCCAGGATCATTGCTACCCGTGCAAAGAATCAATGGAAAGAGAATAAAACTGCTAATATTATGTACAAATCAAAGGCAAGGTCACATCTGGAGTATTGTGTTCAGTTCTGGTTGCCATAGCTCAAGGACATCGTGAAACTAGCACTAGGACTAGGTGTAAAAGAGAGTGATCAACAAGATAACTGGGCTGGTGTGTCTCCCTTTTAAAGGAAAGGCTGCAGTGTTTGGTGTTTGTAGGAAGATAGGCCTGATGGAGACATTCAAAATTATGGAAGGAATGGATCAAATTGATTTAGAGATGTTCTTTCATACAATACCAGAACCAGGGGAGATAGACTAAAATGGAGTTTCAGGAGAGTCAGAAGAGAGATAAGAAAAGATTGATTTACCCAGGATGTGATGTGGAACTCCTTGCCACAGGATATTCTATCCTGCTCCAAAGAAAGTAGCCTTATATGCAAATTAAAATAGGCTTAATACATAATGAGAGTCTAGAACTACCACAGTGAGATTTCTTACGTTGTGATTGCACATGCATTGTGTTGTGTAGCCCCAGATTGCCTCATGGCGTGATGGCATCATTGCAAGGCTATACTTCTGGACCTGCCTTCCTAGCTTTGGACCTGATGGCATGTCACTGCTTTTGACTATATTTAGGATAAAATCCATAGAAGTTACGGGTCCATACAGTTATGTCACCCTCTGGTGACGTATGGGAAGTCATCCTAACTGCTCCGGAGCAAGGAGCTTAATTTCACTTTAGGATATAGGCCTTAGTCTCAAACAGTGCTTTTATATAGGGGAAAAAGATGCTGGTACTCACCACAGGTCATCCCCATTTGACTAATATTAATTAGCTGCTGGGGGCAGGTGGGAAAAGGTGCCAATACTGAGTACTGGTGGTGTGCAAAGCTAGTGCGCCTCCTCGTGGCGCACCCCGGAAAGTCTTATGGTAACTGAATGACTACCAACAATTGGCAGCCAGACTACAATGAAGAACTGGCAGTTGGCAGCCAGACATCAGTGTGGAATCCCTGGCTCTCAAAAATACGTGGCAATGTATTCAAAATACATGGCAATAAGTCCATGTATTTGCCATACACTAAATAATAAATAACTTGAGTATCGGTGAGTACCCCTGCCCCCAAAAAAGCCCTGGTTTCAAATGAGTTCATGGGTGTTGCACTCAGTGGGCCCTGCATTTAGCCAAAGGTGTCGAAGGGGCAAAGAATGTACTGAACTTGGATCGTTCTTTGATGATAAAATCACAATCAATGGTAGGAAGCTTCATCTGGTGCCAAGCAAAACCAACCTACAGCCCCATGGAGCTTAAATCTAGCTCTTCTACCACTGAGAAACACTGGATGATCATTAGGACTTTGTTCCATTGAGAATATCTTCCTCTGCTCCATCATCAACTACAGCATCGTTCAACGACAGCATCTGCTCCATCATCAACTACACACGCGATGAATAAGATTCTCCTTCTCGCTTCCATAGTCCTGCTTTGTTGGATCTCAGGTGAGTACTCAGTAACAGCACTGAGCAAAAGCTAGTTGGGGAGGGGGCAGAAGTGGGTGCTCAGGTCAAGAGACAATGTTTCTGTAAGGGTACGTCTACATTGGATCTCCTCTGTCTTACAGTGGAAACCCGGGTGAAGCGGTGCTGTGTCTGTGACTACGGCATACCTCCCATAAAGTGTCTCAAAAGAAGAACAAAGTGCAGAGTTGGCCGCAAACAAATGTGTAAATATACCACTGTCAAGAAAAGTATGTTTGCCTTCAAAAAATGTTTTTGTATGTGTGCATGCATATGCATGAGTGTGTGTGCCAGCTCAGGGCCGGCCTTAGGAGCTGCAAGGCAGATTTGGAAACATTGTTTGGGGGTCCAGGTCTGCAGCCAAGGTCTGTGGAATCTTACAGTCTTAAATAAAATTGATTATAGCATTTACTGGATTTACTCGACTCTAATGTGCCATTGAATCTAATGTGCACCCTATACTTATAATCAAAATATTGCATTTACTAAAATCTAATTAACACAGAATGTAATGCACACCCTGATTTTGGAGACTAAATTTGGCTGAAAAATGTGACTGTAAGATTCGAGTAAGTGCAGTAAACTTCTAAGATAGAATGGAAAGCCATCAAAATATGCACTTAAATATGTGACTTAATCAACAAATGGATCTAAACAAGTGTTTCTTAAACTCGTGGGTCATGACACACCAGATAGGTGAGCACTTATCTCTCCCTCCTTAAGACTGTGGGGAGGAGGAAAGCAGTGTTGTGACACCTGCGGTCCTGCTGAGAACAAGATTTTTAAAAACTTAAAAAGTCAGTGACCCTCTTTTGTTTGTCTGTGTGTGTGTGTGTGTGTGTGTGTGTGTGTGTGAGAGAGAGAGAGAGAGAGAGAGAGAGAGCTTCATTTCTTAACCACTTGCTTATGTGTGCTTTCATCCTGTTTACAGGGGATCAAGTACTATTTGCCGCGACAGGCTGCACAAATCCAGGTGATACGTGCAACCAAGTCACTGTAGATGGTGAAACAATTATCAAGGTGTGGTGCAGTCGTAAGTACAATTTTTGTTTTTAGGACACTCCTGCTATATTAGCAGACCCCTGCTAACTGGACAAGAGACGCTCTTTCAAGTGGCTGTTCCTGTTTTATTTAGCAGGGGGAGAGTAACTGGCCCTACATACCCCAGCAATGTCTGCTCTAGTGGCTTCTGCTCTAGTCTCTGCTGGTGTTCTTTTTGCATTTTCGACTGTGAGCCCTTTTGGGACAGGAACCCATTAGTTATTAATTAGCTATTATTTTTTTTTCATTTTCTTTCTAAACCGCTTTGTGAACTTTCCAGCTGAAAAGTGGTATATAAATACTATAAATAGATAGATAGATGCTGCTTGTGTAGACGACTCACAACTAAGATGACGTTCATCTGCTAAGATGTCCAAGCTTCCAAGAACAATTTGGCTCAGGTGTAAAACTCTTGATGAAAGGAAGACAATGTACTGGAATTTCCTCCTTTTCTTGAGGACTGCACTTGCACAAGTCAGAGAGCGCCACTGGACATTCCAGATCCAACAGCTAGCAACAGCGATGACTAGCCTTACAGCACAGTCCTAACCACGTCTTAGAGCACAGTCCCAACCATGTCTACTCAGAAGTAAGCTCCATTATGTTCAATGGGTGTTACTCCTAGGAAAGTGTCTTTAGGATTGCAGCTGATGGCACTGAAGCAAAGGAGGTTCTGTCACCATAGCCACACACACACACACGCACACAAACACACACACACACACACACAGAGAGAGAGAGAGAGAGAGAGAGAGAGAGAGAGAGAGAGAGAGTCCAAACTTAAACCCGGATAAGTACTGTATGGTCAAAGCATTCAAGAATCTGCCTGGAGCGCTGAGATGCAAAGCACCACAATGACATATTCTGAAAACTAAAGCACATGATTTTTAAAACCTCAATGATTTTTTTCATTCAGGTTCAACCTTGATTGGCATATGGGTATGTTACAGAACAGTCAGCAAGGTCTGATAACACTTATGAAAGGTAAACTGAGTAACTAAATGGATAATTAAATAAGGGAAAAGGAATAAGGAAGATTTTTTCAGTCTGACTGTGGTGGGGAAATGTTTCTGATTGTGCCCAGCTTGTGCTTTCTACAAAATATGTTTTCTGTTCACATTGACATTTTTGTCCCATTTCTTAACGGCGCAGTGTATTGATGTTTGCAGTCTGTCATCCTTACAGCAATTTGTCTTTCATGTAGTCTGTTTTTATGATAGCTTTCCATATTTCTTTATTCCAATAAAATTATAATAGCATTTGTAGAGGGGTTTTTTTGTATGCAAGGCTGTTTACTCATCATTGCTTTGGTGTGGGCATTATCCTTGTGATCATTGGGCTCTGCAAGCATCACCAATATATTCAACATCTTGTTGGCCTGTTATACTATTATCTGCTTTTGCCAAGCTGGATACATTTGAAAATCCTTCTATAAAACTATAAACTGACCCCATTATCTGATGTATTATTCTGGGATGAGGCTGAAAGAAGAAGGAACTTCTGTGCGACCAGAAGTGGATCTTTAAGCCCTAAAATTGGCTGTAGAGGGGTGTGTGTGTCTCCAAACCCTGATTTGGGGGTGGGGGTCAGTTGTGATCCACAACGAGTGTCAATCTGACCTGTGATAAGCCTCTGGCCCCCTTTGGCTTTGGGCTTTCTGAGTCAGAAAGGCCTTCACAGCTCTCAGAATATGAGCTGGATGTTTCCTGTAACTCCTATACATGAAAAGTAAGGAGGTTTTGGGGTGGGTTACTGGGGGTCAATTTGTGTGTGTTTTATTTCTGTGGTGTATTTTGGTGCTTAGAGAAATCCTGGAACTTAGAACTCATTCATTCATTCATTCAAATCATTCATTCATTCATTCATTCTTTCAGCTTCCATCTTTTAGTATATTAATCCAGCCCTCAGTACCATGTCCTCTGGCTGAAAAATTTGGAGACACCCTCTGTAAAGGCTTGGAAATTGTATGTAGATGCTTATCAATGTAGAAGTAAGCATATGGCACGATTCTGACACCAAACAGTAGATTTTTACTCCTTTTATGATATTTAAAACATTTAAACTTAATCTCCGGTGTCTGCTGGCATCAGTGATAAGGCAAATTGTGGCTGCTGGTACAGATTGGTGAATTGTATTACCATTACCCATTGGTAAACTGTGTCAAAAGAAATGTAAGAAGAAGATACAGGAGGCCAAGAAAGACTATAAGGGGCATATGGCTGGCAACATTAGGGGGACTAATAAAATACCTTGTTCAGATATAAGAAGGAAACCTACCAGAGAAGCCTACTGAATGGTGAAGGAGGGAAAGGGGAGATGGAAGGAGGATTGCAGAAAAATTAAATGTGTTTCTGTCCTGTCCTGCTCCAATGAAAATAGCCCCATAACCAGTGGGGGGCTTTAGGGGGTTCTCACCGGTTCTATAGAACCCTTTGCTAATGAGCACCTGATTCTGAGAACTGGTTACTAATGGGACTTGTTATTAATTTATTTGAATCCCACCACTGCCTATAACAACATGTGCCCCCAGATAAAAAATAGCTTTCATATACAGGACTATGGCAGCGAACCCAGAACTCTGCCTCCATTATGGCTTTACAGGCACTAGCCAGTCCCCTGCGCACCTTGGGGTATGGTGGCATCATTGCAGGCCATACATCTTGGTCTATCTCCCCAGCCTTGGACTTAATTGCAGTTGCACTCACTGTTTTGTCTGTAATTAACCTTGAATGACTTCATGGAAGTAGCACTCAGTGGCCAAAGGACTGAAAGGGGCAAAGAATGTACTGCACTTGGATTTACCTTGATGATAAGATCACTATCAACCACCATTCCAGGTCGGAAGCTTCATGAGATGCCTTCCAGAACCAGCCCACAGCCCCATGCAGCTTAAATTTAGTTCTTCCCATTTTTGAGAGCCACTAGATCCTTGGCTGTTGTTAGGGCTTGGTTCCATTGAGACTGTCTTCCTCTGCTCAGTCATCGGCTATAGCATGAAAATAAGCAATGGATAAGATTCTCCCTCTTGCTTTCATTGTCCTGCTCTGCTGCATCTCAGGTGAGTGCTCAGTAAAAGTACTGAGCAAAGCAGGTGGGGGGGGCAGGGATGGGGTAAGGAGAAAATACTGTACATGTGTAAGGGTCCGTGTAAGGCCATTTGGCACCAGGGCCTCTAAAATTTTTGTCACCCCATAACAAAATTCAATAATAATTATTAAATAACAAAATTATAATATTTTTTTTATTGCATCCAGATTTACATATACCCCAACAAGTCTACCCCATTCCAGTTGCACACTCCCAAAGCACAGGCCAACACAATAGGATTTGGCAGCATCCAGGTGAAGGTGATATGTATTCTGCACATGCCCAGAGACAAAACAAGCTCTATTTCAATGCAGCATCCACAGAAAAAGTTAACCCCAAATCACAGCAATTTTCTCCTCGCAAAAAACCAGCCTGTTGTCCTCCTTTTCCTTGTGAGCAGGCAGCATGTAGAACTCTTTATCATTCATAACTTAGATGTCCTACATTGTTCTTGACCGTCTTACATTTGTCTGGGTGGCGGGAGGGGGGGGAGGCTTGTCCTCTTTCCTGGGTGGGACATATATAATTTAACCTAATGGTAGCAACAGAAATAAATGTTTCACAAGTGGGCACGGCTTGTCCTCTTTTCTGGTTAGTTTATGACATCAGACCACACTGAATATAGTGTATAGTGTATAGGCACAAGCAAATCATATACAGGAGTGGGTTGGAGCCCAATCCCAGACATGCCTATTCAGAAGCAAGTCCCATGATAGTCAGTGGGCTTACTCCCAGAATGCAAGGTAAGGTTTGGAGCCTGATAGCCCGGGAATATCACAGGCATGATGGCATGCCTACTCAGAAGCAAGTCTCATGATAGTCAATGGGCTTTCTCCCAGGAAAGTGCGGAAAGCTTGTAAAGAGGCCATGCCCTGTATTTATGGTCACCCTGCCTATACATATAGGACAGAGGGTAGGACAGTGAAGATTTTGCAGGACACAGGGCTTGAGGACATGCCCTCCCCTCCAGTGCCCCTCTTCCAGTGTTACTGGGAGGACTGGAGAAGGGCTCAGCCCTTCCCTCCTGCCTGATGCCCTCTCCTTGCTCTCCATCCTCCCTTCCTCCCTCTCTCCTGCAGCTATCCACTGGAGAGCAGTTCTGGATGGAGCCTGGCCAGGGCCTCCCTGGTTGCCACCTGCTCCATTCTCTGGGCAGCTTCTTCACCCTGCATACAGAAACTGCTGCAGGGCAAGGATGAAGAAGCAGCAGCAGTGCAGACCAGAGAGTGGGGGCAGGACAGGTGACCCATCCAGGAGCCCCCAGTTGCTGCACACACCCCCTCTAACATGCTGCCAATGGCCAGGGCTCCATTGGCCCCACCAAAGGTACCCCACTATAATGGAAGAAAACTAGATATTAGATTTTTGTAGAATTTATTGGAATTTATTAGAATTATTTTGATATCTTTGAGACCATTCTGTAAGCCCAGGCAGTTTGCAGACAGGCCAAAGCTTTCAATCAAACTTTCACAGGCTCCCCGGAGAAGGGATTATGACACCACAATGCATTGCCTCAGCGCACAGGCATTGATGTGGTTTGCAGTAAATAGCCCACTTAGCTTCAGTTCTTTCTTCCTTTTCTCTTTTGACTGGGGGGAGGTCCCTGTTGTTCTAGCGTTTCCTTCCTGTGAGAGAGGAAGGGCGCTCTGGGACTCATGGTGCTGGTTTTCCTTCTTTCTTTTGAGTGGGGGGAGGTCCCTGTTGTTTCTAGAGTCTATAGAGTTTCCTTCCTGTGAGAGAGGAAGGGCGCTCTGGGACTCATGGTGCTGGTTTTCCTTCTCTCTTTTGAGTGGGGGGAGGTCCCCGTTGTGTACAGAGTATCCTTCCTGTGAGAGAGGAGGGGCTCTCTGGGACTCATGGTGCTGGTTTTCCTTTTTTTTTTTCCTTTTTTTTCTTTCTTTTTCCTTCTCTTTTGAGTGGGGGGAGGTCTCTGGTATGCCTCAATGTTTGCAGCCTTTGTTTGGAATTGGAGCAGTGCACTGGTCTTACCCTGCTGGTTGCTTGTACGGGAGGGGAGATCTGCATTGCCTCTGGTAGTGGAGCATGAGACTGAGTGTGATGTGAGGATCAATCATGCGACTGTGTAAATCATGAGAGTGAGTCCTTATCAAACCTACCTAGGAGAAGGAAAACTCTCACTAAACCTCCGCTGCCTTGTGGCTATACCCATTCATGGGAAAGGCTTCAGGAGAAAACCTCGAGGAAAAATCCGGAGCCGGAGTCCCGAAAGCAGTTCGTGACTGTGTTACAGTCATGTTCTGGTAACTCCTGCGACGCAGCTGGAACCAATCGTATTGGCTCTGCCTTTCCATTGGACTATTTCAGTGGCGTGGAGAGGGGGGATTCTCTGCTTGGGTAACAGCCTATCCCCCATAAAAACCTACCCAGGCCTTCGTGCTCTGGAGAGGTACTCCAGCCTCGCATACAGCGTGGGAACAACACGGGAAGTGGCAGTTACCGGTTATAAGTCGCTGCTCGATTGGCGAAGAGCTTGACGCCAGGGGCTACTTCCGACGGTGGGAGAGGTCATCGTGCCTCATTGGGCAGCTATCGCCCGCCTTAAGCTGGGCAGCCCCCAGCCAGTAGGATGCTGCCTCGCCACGGTCTGTTAACCACACTGGGTGCGTGGGGTTTAGGGTGAAAACCGACAAGCAGATCGACAACTCAGCACCATGCAACAAACATAAGAAAACTTCAGCCCTTAAGTTGGGCACCTGGAACGTTCGGACAATGACCCCCCGGCTTTTCTGACGACTTGCGAGAATTGGATGATGTACGTAAGACAGCTGTCATTGATATGGAGCTGAGCTGACTGCAGATGGACATAGTTGCCCTTCAAGAGACAAGGCTGCCAGACTCAGGATCTATTAAGGAGAGAAATTTCTCATTCTTCTGGCAGGGAAAGCCATCAAGTGAGACTAGGGAATATGGAGTTGGCTTTGCAGTTAGAAACACCGTACTTGGATCCATTATCCCACCTACTGGAGGAAGTGAAAGAATTCTGTCTCTGCAGCTACAGACATCAGTAGGGCTGGTCACTCTTATTAGTACATATGCACCAACACTATCATCTTCAGCAGAATCCAAAGACAAATTCTATGATGATCTGGCTGCCACTATCAAGAAAATCCCTGAGAAAGAACCATTGTTTATCCTTGGTGATTTTAATGCAAGAGCTGGATCTGACCATAGTTCTTGGCCCGCTTGTCTAGGTCGTTTTGGCATCGGGAAGATGAATGAAAACGGCCAACGCCTGCTAGAGTTTTGCTGCTATCATGATTTTTGCATTAGCAACACATTCTTTAACACAAAGCCTCAACACAGAGTGTCTTGGCAACACCCCAGATCGAAGCATTGGCATCAGCTTGATTTGATCCTCACCAGGTGTTCCAGCCTTCCCAACATTAAGATCACACGTAGCTATCAGAGTGCTGATTGCGATACTGACCACTCCTTGGTGTGCAGCAGAGTAAAACTGCAAGCAAAGAGGCTGCATCACTCCAAGAAGGAAGGAAGACCACGAATTAACATCAGCAAGACCCGCAGTCTGGAAAAAGTGTTGGAATTTGACCGTGCACTCGAGGAAATTCTCCCAGGCCCGGCTGAAGCAAACGCTTCTGAACGGTGGGAACATTTCAAGAATGTTGTTTATACTACCGCCTTGTCAGTTTTTGGTAAGCAGGTTAGAAAGACAGCAGATTGGTTTGAAGCCCACTCGGAGGAGCTGACACCAGCCCTTGAGGAAAAGAGGAGAGCTCTAACTGCATATAAAGCCTGTTCTAGTGAGCGCAACCTTCAAGCCCTGCGAGTCGCCCGTAGCAAAGTCCAACAGATTGCCAGGAGATGTGCTAACAATTATTGGCTGCAGCTTTGCTCTCAGTTCCAGGTAGCAGCTGACACAGGCAACATCAAGGGGATGTACGATGGCATCAAGCAGGCCTTAGGTCCAACAGTGAGGAAATCTGCCCCGCTTAAGTCCGCTACAGGTGAGGTCATCCAGGACCGAGCACAACAGATGGCACGCTGGGTGCAGCACTACTCTGAGCTATACTCCAGAGAAAATGTAGTAACTGAAGAAGCATTAAACAACATTGAGTGCTTGCCTGTCTTGGAGGAGCTCGACAGTGAACCAACTTTAGAAGAACTCAACGAAGCCCTGGATTCCCTTGCTTTTGGCAAGGCACCCGGGAAAGATAACATCCCTGCTGAAGTTCTGAGGTGCTGTAGAGGGACCATTTCCACTGAACTGTACAAGATATTCTGCCTCTGTTGGAGGGAAGGTGGAGTACCACAGGACATGAAGGATGCTAATATTGTCACACTGTACAAGAACAAAGGCGACAGGGGTGACTGCAACATCTACCGTGGCATCTCTCTTCTTAGTGTTGTAGGGAAGCTGCTTGCCCGTGTCATACTGAAGAGGCTTCAGGTGCTTGCAGAGAGAATCTATCCTGAATCACAGTGTGGATTTCGAGCCAACAGGTCCACCACTGATATGGTATTTTCCCTTCGACAGTTGCAAGAGAAATGTAGGGAACAAAGACAGCCACTCTTTGTAGCCTTCATAGACCTTACAAAGGCTTTTGATTTGGTTAGTAGGGATGGCCTTTTTAAAATCCTCCCCAAGATTGGATGCCCACCTCAGCTCCTCAACATCATCAGGTCCTTTCACGAGGACATGAAGGGCACTGTAGTTTTTGATGGCCTAACATCAGATTCCTTTCACATCCGAAGTGGAGTGAAGCAGGGCTGCGTCCTCGCACCAACTTTATTTGGGATCTTTTTTGCAGTCATGCTGAAGCATGCTTTTGGAAACACAACAGAGGGAATCTATCTCCGGACCAGATCCGATGGAAAACTCTACAATCCTTCCAGACTAAGAGCAAAGTCCAAAGTCCAGCTGAAATGCTTGCGTGAGTTCCTCTTCGCCGATGACGCTGCTGTTACTGCTCACTCTGCCGAAGACCTTCAACGACTTATGGACCGTTTTAGCAAAGCCTGCCAAGACTTTGGACTAACAATCAGCCTGAAGAAAACACAAGTCATGGGTCAGGGTGTGGATTCACCTCCCTGTATCACAATCTCTGAACATGAACTGGAGGTTGTCCATGACTTTGTGTACCTTGGCTCAACTATCTCTGACACTCTCTCCTTAGACTCTGAGCTGAATAAACGCATTGGTAAAGCGGCTACTACATTCTCCAGGCTTACAAAGAGAGTATGGCTTAATAAGAAGCTGACGGAACATACAAAGATCCAGGTCTATAGAGCTTGCGTCCTGAGCACACTCTTGTACTGCAGTGAGTCTTGGACCCTTTATGCATGGCAGGAGAGGAAGCTGAACACCTTCCATATGTGCTGTCTCCGACGTATTCTTGGAATCACCTGGCATGACAAAGTCTCAAATGACACAGTATAGGAACGTGCTGGAATCTCTAGCATGTTCACACTTCTGAAACAGCGGCGTCTACGCTGGCTTGGGCATGTCGTGAGAATGGCTGATGGTCGGATTCCAAAAGATCTCTTATATGGAGAATTAGTGCAGGGAAAGCGCCCAAGAAGGAGACCACAGCTGCGATACAAGGACATCTGCAAGAGGGATCTAAAGGCCTTGGGAATGGACATCAACAGCTGGGAAACCTTGACCTCTGACCGTTCAGCGTGGAGGCAAAAGACCCAGCATGGCCTTCTCCAACTGGAAGAGACACTTGTTCGGCAGGCTGAAGCAAAGAGACAGACCCGAAAGCAGCGAAACCTGGGACCTGGGCAGGGGACGGAATTTATTTGTCCTCAGTGTGGAAGGGATGGACACTCTCGAATTGGCCTTTTTAGCCACACTAGATGTTGTTTCAGGACCTCCAATCAGAGCACGATACCATAGTCTTTCGAGACTGAAGGATGCCAATAATAGCTTCAGTCAACTTTCACTAGCTCCTAGAGAAGGGATTATGACGTCACAATACCCGACCTTAATTGAGAGCTGTCAGTCAAGCATTGTTGTGGTCGGCAATAATTAGCCTACTTGAGACTTGTAAAGTCTGCTTATCTCAAACGGAAACCTTAGGGGGATCCCCTCCTTCTGTCCTCAGCTGACCCTGGAGCGCTAGTAAAGAGCGCTGCTATGAAATGGAATGGAAACGGCTTCGCGAAAGGAAGGACAAACAATGCAATGGAGATACTGATTATCAGGCAAGACGGAAGGACTTATCTGAAGCCCCAGGATTATAAAATTAAAATAAAATTTTAATTCTTTCTCCTTATGTGAACGGAAGCCCGGATGGATCAACGAAATGTAAAACTTATACATACTAGATGACAATGAATGTTTTCCATTGTGAATTGTGTAACCATGTATCCTTCCACATTCTGTTCCTTTCACAAGCCAGGAAGCCCTAAAGATATGTGTCCTACCCCATTCTTTTCCCTCCTAAGCCAGGAAACCGCTAGAGATAAAAATCTTTTACCTATATGAATTTCTCTTGCTACAAAAGAATAATCTCTTTATGTAAAGTTTGCCTACGTGACTGTAAGGATATAAATTGTCAGTACAAGATGTGCAAAGGTACTCAGTCTTTTGAGGGACGAAACTCTGTCCGACTGTAGTCTGGAGCTCCAATAAAGAAATCTTTTGCTTGCATGAGCATCTTCTGGGTTCTTCCTGATATATCCATTTCAATTTCCATAACACCACTGCTGTGTATATTGGTTTTTTTCCCATAGCTGAAGCTCGGATGTGCTGTGTCTGTCACTACGCCATACCTGGTGTAAAGTGTCTCCGAGGGAAAGGAAGGTGCATGACTGGTCCTAGATAAACATGCAAATTTATCACAGTCCAGGACAGTATGTTTGCTTTAAAATGAACATGTACATGTGTTAGGTTATGTGTGTGTGTGTGTGCGCGTGCGTGTGCGCATGCAAAGCCAGCCTTAGGAGCTGAAGGGGCCAAGCGGCAACATTACATGCAAGGCCCTACTAGATCTGAAACCAAGTTCCATAGAATCTTAAGGGTCATAAATGAAATTATGGAGTTTATATCTATAGAATAGAATGGAAAGTCATAAAAATGTGCACTTAAAATTCTGTATGTGTGTGTGTGTGTGTGTGTGTGTTTGTGTGTGTGTGTGTGAGAGAGAGAGAGAGAGAGAGAGAGAGAGAGAGAGCTTCTTATTATTAATCTTATTTACTAATGTGTCCATTTTACCCCTCTACAGGAGATAACCAGTTATATGCCATAACTGGCTGCACTCAGCCAGGTGATCACTGCAATTATCATGAGATTGTTGGTGAAAAGCATACCAGGGTTAGATGCAATAATTTAAGTAGTTATTGCTTTTAGGTGGCCCCTAATGTGCAAAGCTGACTCTCAGCTGAGTTCCCAAGAACAGTTTGGTCCAGGATGACTTTCTTCACCTTAAAACTGGACACATCCTTGCCAAAGCAATTAAGAAAACCTGCCAGGAGCCTCTTGAGATCTGAACAACCACAATGCCAGAGTGGCAAAGGATAGGGATGTTCAGAAAACTAAAGCACATGGATCTCATTGCATTTTTTAATTCTGCCCGGTTGGGTTGTATCAGGACTGGGGTGGGGAGTGGAGCAATGTTGCAGGTTCACTGTGCTCTGGGGTGACCATATATCCTCTTTTTCCAGGATATGTCCTCTTTTGTGCAATGAAAAAAAATCTTCATTGTCCTTGTGAGCAGGCAGCATGTAGCCTTTTTGTAATTCATAAATGATATGTAATAGTTTTAAATTTAATAATAAATAATATTGTGTTTAAATTTACCACATAAAAGCAATATATCTGTTTTTAATCGTTGTTCCAAGCCTTACATTTTTCTTGGGTGTTCTACAGTTGTGCTCAGATTGTGCTTTGCTTTTGACAAGAAATGTTTTCTGTTTAGTGTCGAAGGTGTTGAAGGGGCAAAGAATGTACTGAACTTGGATCGTTCTTTGATGATAAAATCACAATCAATCATCATTCCAGGCAGGAAGCTTCATCAGGTGCCTAGCAAAACCAACCTACAGCCCCATGGAGCTTAAATCTAGCTCTTCTACCACTGAGAAACACTGGATGATCATTAGGACTTTGTTCCATTGAGAATATCTTTCTCTGCTCCATCATCAACTACAGCATCGTTCAACGACAGCATCTGCTCCATCATCAACTACACACGCGATGAATAAGATTCTCCTTCTCGCTTCCATAGTCCTGCTTTGTTGGATCTCAGGTGAGTACTCAGTAACAGCACTGAGCAAAAGCTAGTTGGGGAGGGGGCAGAAGTGGGTGCTCAGGTCAAGAGACAATGTTTCTGTAAGGGTACGTCTACATTGGATCTCCTCTATCTTACAGTGGAAACCCGGGTGAAGCGGTGCTGTGTCTGTGACTACGGCATACCTCCCCTAATGTGTCTCAAAGAAAGAACAAAGTGCAGAGTTGGCCGCAAACAAATGTGTAAATATGCCACTTTCAAGAAAAGTATGTTTGCCTTCAAAAAATGTTTTTGTATGTGTGCATGCATATGCATGAGTGTGTGTGCCAGCTCAGGGCCGGCCTTAGGAGCTGCAAGGCAGATTTGGAAACATTGTTTGGGGGTCCCAGGTCTGCAGCCAAGGTCTGTGGAATCTTACAGTCTTAAATAAAATTGATTATAGCGTTTACTGGATTTACTCGACTCTAATGTGCCATTGAATCTAATGTGCACCCTATACTTATAATCAAAATATTGCATTTACTAAAATCTAATTAACACAGAATGTAATGCACACCCTGATTTTGGAGACTAAATTCGGCTGAAAAATGTGACTGTAAGATTCGAGTAAGTGCAGTAAACTTCTAAGATAGAATGGAAAGCCATCAAAATATGCACTTAAATATGTGAGTTAATCAACAAATGGATCTAAACAAGTGTTTCTTAAACTCGTGGGTCATGACACACCAGATAGGTGAGCACTTATCTCTCCCTCCTTAAGACTGTGGGGAGGAGGAAAGCAGTGTTGTGACACCTGCGGTCCTGCTGAGAACAAGATTTTTAAAAACTTAAAAAGTCTTTTGTTTGTGTTTGTGTATGTGTGTGTGTGTGTGTGTGTGTGTGTGTGTGTGTGTGTGTGAGAGAGAGAGAGAGAGAGAGAGAGAGAGAGAGAGAGAGCTTCATTTCTTAACCACTTGCTTATGTGTGCTTTCATCCTGTTTACAGGGGATCAAGTATTATTTGCCAGGACAGGCTGCACAAATCCAGGTGATAAGTGCAACGAAGTCACTGTACTTGGTGAAACAATGATCAGGGTGTGGTGCAGTCGTAAGTACGATTTTTGTTATTAGGTCACTCCTGCTATATTAGCAGACCCCTGCTAACTCGGCAAGAGACGCTCTTTCAAGTGGCTGTTCCTGTTTTATTTAGCAGGGGGAGAGTAACTGGCCCTACACACCCCAGCAATGTCTGCTCTAGTGGCTTCTGCTCTAGTCTCTGCTGGTGTTCTTTTTGCATTTTCGATTGTGAGCCCTTTTGGGACAGGAACCCATTAGTTATTAATTAGCTATTATTTTTTTTCATTTTCTTTCTAAACCGCTTTGTGAACTTTCCAGCTGAAAAGTGGTATATAAATACTGTAAATAGATAGATAGATGCTGCTTGTGTAGACGACTCACAACTAAGATGACGTTCATCTGCTAAGATGTCCAAGCTTCCAAGAACAATTTGGCTCAGGTGTAAAACTCTTGATGAAAGGAAGACAATGTACTGGAATTTCCTCCTTTTCTTGAGGACTGCACTTGCACAAGTCAGAGAGCGCCACTGGACATCCCAGATCCAACAGCTAGCAACGGCGGTGACTAGCCTTACAGCACAGTCCTAACCACGTCTTAGAGCACAGTCCCAACCATGCCTACTCGAAAAGTAAGCTCCATTATGTTCAATGGGTGCTACGCCTAGGAAAGTGTCTTTAGGATTGCAGCCGATGTCACTGAAGCAAAGGAGGTTCTGTCACCATAGCCACACACACACACACACACACACACACACACACACACGCAGAGAAGGTCCAAACTTAAACCCGGATAAGTACTGTATGGTCAAAGCATTCAAGAATCTGCCTGGAGCGCTGAGATGCAAAGCACCACAATGACATATTCTGAAAACTAAAGCACATGATTTTTAAAACCTCAATGATTTTTTTCATTCAGGTTCAACCTTGATTGGCATATGGGTATGTTACAGAACAGTCAGCAAGGTCTGATAACACTTATGAAAGGTAAACTGAGTAACTAAATGGATAATTAAATAAGGGAAAAGGAATAAGGAAGATTTTTTCAGTCTGACTGTGGTGGGGAAATGTTTCTGATTGTGCCCAGCTTGTGCTTTCTACAAAATATGTTTTCTGTTCACATTGACATTTTTGTCCCATTTCTTAACTGCGCAGTGTATTGATGTTTGCAGTCTGTCATCCTTACAGCAATTTGTCTTTCATGTAGTCTGTTTTTATGATAGCTTTCCATATTTCTTTATTCCAATAAAATTATAATAGCATTTGTAGAGGGGTTTTTCACTGCTTTGGTGTGGGCATTATCCTTGTGATCATTGGGCTCTGCAAGCATCACCAATATATTCAACATCTTGTTGGCCTGTTATACTATTATCTGCTTTTGCCAAGCTGGATACATTTGAAAATCCTTCTATAAAACTATAAACTGACCCCATTATCTGATGTATTATTCTGGGATGAGGCTGAAAGAAGAAGGAACTTCTGTGCGACCAGAAGTGGATCTTTAAGCCCTAAAATTGGCTGTAGAGGGGTGTGTGTGTCTCCAAACCCTGATTTGGGGGTGGGGGTCAGTTGTGATCCACAACGAGCGTCAATCTGACCTGTGATAAGCCTCTGGCCCCCTTTGGCTTTGGGCTTTCTGAGTCAGAAAGGCCTTCACAGCTCTCAGAATATGAGCTGGATGTTTCCTGTAACTCCTATACATGAAAAGTAAGGAGGTTTTGGGGTGGATTACTGGGAGTCAATTTGTGTGTGTTTTATTTCTGTGGTGTATTTTGGTGCTTAGAGAAATCCTGGAACTTAGAACTCATTCATTCATTCATTCAAATCATTCATTCATTCATTCATTCATTCATTCATTCATTCATTCATTCATTCATTCATTCATTCATTCTTTCAGCTTCCATCTTTTAATATATTAATCCAGCCCTCAGTACCATGTCCTCTGGCTGAAAAATTTGGAGACACCCTCTGTAAAGGCTTGGAAATTGTATGTAGAGGCTTATCAATGTAGAAGTATGCATATGGCACGATTCTGACACCAAACAGTAGATTTTTACTCCTTTTATGATATTTAAAACATTTAAACTTAATCTCCGGTGTCTGCTGGCATCAGTGATAAGGCAAATTGTGGCTGCTGGTACAGATTGGTGAATTGTATTACCATTACCCATTGGTAAACTGTGTCAAAAGAAATGTAAGAAGAAGATACAGGAGGCCAAGAAAGACTATAAGGGGCATATGGCTGGCAACATTAGGGGGACTAATAAAATACCTTGTTCAGATATAAGAAGGAAACCTACCAGAGAAGCCTACTGAATGGTGAAGGAGGGAAAGGGGAGATGGAAGGAGGATTGCAGAAAAATTAAATGTGTTTCTGTCCTGTCCTGCTCCAATGAAAATAGCCCCATAACCAGTGGGGGGCTTTAGGGGGTTCTCACCGGTTCTATAGAACCCTTTGCTAATGAGCACCTGATTCTGAGAACTGGTTACTAATGGGACTTGTTATTAATTTATTTGAATCCCACCACTGCCTATAACAACATGTGCCCCCAGATAAAAAATAGCTTTCATATACAGGACTATGGCAGCGAACCCAGAACTCTGCCTCCATTATGGCTTTACAGGCACTAGCCAGTCCCCTGCGCACCTTGGGGTATGGTGGCATCATTGCAGGCCATACATCTTGGTCTATCTCCCCAGCCTTGGACTTAATTGCAGTTGCACTCACTGTTTTGTCTGTAATTAACCTTGAATGACTTCATGGAAGTAGCACTCAGTGGCCAAAGGACTGAAAGGGGCAAAGAATGTACTGCACTTGGATTTACCTTGATGATAAGATCACTATCAACCACCATTCCAGGTCGGAAGCTTCATGAGATGCCTTCCAGAACCAGCCCACAGCCCCATGCAGCTTAAATTTAGTTCTTCCCATTTTTGAGAGCCACTAGATCCTTGGCTGTTGTTAGGGCTTGGTTCCATTGAGACTGTCTTCCTCTGCTCAGTCATCGGCTATAGCATGAAAATAAGCAATGGATAAGATTCTCCCTCTTGCTTTCATTGTCCTGCTCTGCTGCATCTCAGGTGAGTGCTCAGTAAAAGTACTGAGCAAAGCAGGTGGGGGGGGGCAGGTATGGGGTAAGGAGAAAATACTGTATATGTGTAAGGGTCCGTGTAAGGCCATTTGGCACCAGGGCCTCTAAAATTTTTGTCACCCCATAACAAAATTCAATAATAATTATTAAATAACAAAATTATAATATTTTTTTTATTGCAGCCAGATTTACATATACCCCAACAAGTCTACCCCATTCCAGTTGCACACTCCCAAAGCACAGGCCAACACAATAGGATTTGGCAGCATCCAGGTGAAGGTGATATGTACTCTGCACATGCCCAGAGACAAAACAAGCTCTATTTCAATGCAGCATCCACAGAAAAAGTTAACCCCAAATCACAGCAATTTTCTCCTTGCAAAAAACCAGCCTGTTGTCCTCCTTTTCCTTGTGAGCAGGCAGCATGTAGAACTCTTTATCATTCATAACTTAGATGTCCTACATTGTTCTTGACCGTCTTACATTTGTCTGGGTGGCGGGAGGGGGGGGGGGGAGGCTTGTCCTCTTTCCTGGGTGGGACATATATAATTTAACCTAATGGTAGCAACAGAAATAAATGTTTCACAAGTGGGCACAGCTTGTCCTCTTTTCTGGTTAGTTTATGACATCAGACCACACTGAATATAGTGTATAGTGTATAGGCACAAGCAAATCATATACAGGAGTGGGTTGGGGCCCAATCCCAGACATGCCTATTCAGAAGCAAGTCCCATGATAGTCAGTGGGCTTACTCCCAGGAATGCAAGGTAAGGTTTGGAGCCTGATAGCCCGGGAATATCACAGGCATGATGGCCTGTGAAGCAACATTCATTAACATCACGAATTACACGAATTAACATCAGCAAGACCCGCAGTCTGGAAAAAGTGTTGGAATTTGACCATGCACTCGAGGAAATTCTCCCAGGCCCGGCTGAAGCAAACGCTTCTGAACGGTGGGAACATTTCAAGAATGTTGTTTATACTCAGAAGCAAGTCTCATGATAGTCAATGGGCTTTCTCCCAGGAAAGTGCGGAAAGCTTGTAAAGAGGCCATGCCCTGTATTTATGGTCACCCTGCCTATACATATAGGACAGAGGGTAGGACAGTGAAGATTTTGCAGGACACAGGGCTTGAGGACATGCCCTCTCCTCCACTGCCCCTCTTCCAGTGTTACTGGAAGGACTGGAGAAGGGCTCAGCCCTTCCCTCCTGCATGATGCCCTCTCCTTGCTCTCCATCCTCCCTTCCTCCCTCTCTCCTGCAGCTATCCACTGGAGAGCAGTTCTGGATGGAGCCTGGCCAGGGCCTCCCTGGTTGCCACCTGCTCCATTCTCTGGGCAGCTTCTTCACCCTGCATACAGAAACTGCTGCAGGGCAAGAATGAAGAAGCAGCAGCAGTGCAGACCAGAGAGTGGGGGCAGGACAGGTGACCCATCCAGGAGCCCCCAGTTGCTGCACACACCCCCTCTAACATGCTGCCAACGGCCAGGGCTCCATTGGCCCCACCAAAGGTACCCCACTATAATGGAAGAAAACTAGATATTAGATTTTTGTAGAATTTATTGGAATTTATTAGAATTATTTTGATATCTTTGAGACCATTCTGTAAGCCCAGGCAGTTTGCAGACAGGCCAAAGCTTTCAATCAAACTTTCACAGGCTCCCCGGAGAAGGGATTATGACACCACAATGCATTGCCTCAGCGCACAGGCATTGATGTGGTTTGCAGTAAATAGCCCACTTAGCTTCAGTTCTTTCTTCCTTTTCTCTTTTGACTGGGGGGAGGTCCCTGTTGTTCTAGCGTTTCCTTCCTGTGAGAGAGGAAGGGCGCTCTGGGACTCATGGTGCTGGTTTTCCTTCTTTCTTTTGAGTGGGGGGAGGTCCCTGTTGTTTCTAGAGTCTATAGAGTTTCCTTCCTGTGAGAGAGGAAGGGCGCTCTGGGACTCATGGTGCTGGTTTTCCTTCTCTCTTTTGAGTGGGGGGAGGTCCCCGTTGTGTACAGAGTATCCTTCCTGTGAGAGAGGAGGGGCTCTCTGGGACTCATGGTGCTGGTTTTCCTTTTTTTTTCCCTTTTTTTTCTTTCTTTTTCCTTCTCTTTTGAGTGGGGGGAGGTCTCTGGTATGCCTCAATGTTTGCAGCCTTTGTTTGGAATTGGAGCAGTGCACTGGTCTTACCCTGCTGGTTGCTTGTACGGGAGGGGAGATCTGCATTGCCTCTGGTAGTGGAGCATGAGACTGAGTGTGATGTGAGGATCAATCATGCGACTGTGTAAATCATGAGAGTGAGTCCTTATCAAACCTACCTAGGAGAAGGAAAACTCCCACTAAACCTCCGCTGCCTTGTGGCTATACCCATTCATGGGAAAGGCTTCAGGAGAAAACCTCGAGGAAAAATCCGGAGCCGGAGTCCCGAAAGCAGTTCGTGACTGTGTTACAGTCATGTTCTGGTAACTCCTGCGACGCAGCTGGAACCAATCGTATTGGCTCTGCCTTTCCATTGGACTATTTCAGTGGCGTGGAGAGGGGGGATTCTCTGCTTGGGTAACAGCCTATCCCCCATAAAAACCTACCCAGGCCTTCGTGCTCTGGAGAGGTACTCCAGCCTCGCATACAGCGTGGGAACAACACGGGAAGTGGCAGTTACCGGTTATAAGTCGCTGCTCGATTGGCGAAGAGCTTGACGCCAGGGGCTACTTCCGACGGTGGGAGAGGTCATCGTGCCTCATTGGGCAGCTATCGCCCGCCTTAAGCTGGGCAGCCCCCAGCCAGTAGGATGCTGCCTCGCCACGGTCTGTTAACCACACTGGGTGCGTGGGGTTTAGGGTGAAAACCGACAAGCAGATCGACAACTCATCACCATGCAACAAACATAAGAAAACTTCAGCCCTTAAGTTGGGCACCTGGAACGTTCGGACAATGACCCCCGGCTTTTCTGACGACTTGCGAGAATTGGATGATGTACGTAAGACAGCTGTCATTGATATGGAGCTGAGCTGACTGCAGATGGACATAGTTGCCCTTCAAGAGACAAGGCTGCCAGACTCAGGATCTATTAAGGAGAGAAATTTCTCATTCTTCTGGCAGGGAAAGCCATCAAGTGAGACTAGGGAATATGGAGTTGGCTTTGCAGTTAGAAACACCCTACTTGGATCCATTATCCCACCTACTGGAGGAAGTGAAAGAATTCTGTCTCTGCAGCTACAGACATCAGTAGGGCTGGTCACTCTTATTAGTACATATGCACCAACACTATCATCTTCAGCAGAATCCAAAGACAAATTCTATGATGATCTGGCTGCCACTATCAAGAAAATCCCTGAGAAAGAACCATTGTTTATCCTTGGTGATTTTAATGCAAGAGCTGGATCTGACCATAGTTCTTGGCCCGCTTGTCTAGGTCGTTTTGGCATCGGGAAGATGAATGAAAACGGCCAACGCCTGCTAGAGTTTTGCTGCTATCATGATTTTTGCATTAGCAACACATTCTTTAACACAAAGCCTCAACACAGAGTGTCTTGGCAACACCCCAGATCGAAGCATTGGCATCAGCTTGATTTGATCCTCACCAGGTGTTCCAGCCTTCCCAACATTAAGATCACACGTAGCTATCAGAGTGCTGATTGCGATACTGACCACTCCTTGGTGTGCAGCAGAGTAAAACTGCAAGCAAAGAGGCTGCATCACTCCAAGAAGGAAGGAAGACCACGAATTAACATCAGCAAGACCCGCAGTCTGGAAAAAGTGTTGGAATTTGACCGTGCACTCGAGGAAATTCTCCCAGGCCCGGCTGAAGCAAACGCTTCTGAACGGTGGGAACATTTCAAGAATGTTGTTTATACTACCGCCTTGTCAGTTTTTGGTAAGCAGGTTAGAAAGACAGCAGATTGGTTTGAAGCCCACTCGGAGGAGCTGACACCAGCCCTTGAGGAAAAGAGGAGAGCTCTAACTGCATATAAAGCCTGTTCTAGTGAGCGCAACCTTCAAGCCCTGCGAGTCGCCCGTAGCAAAGTCCAACAGATTGCCAGGAGATGTGCTAACAATTATTGGCTGCAGCTTTGCTCTCAGTTCCAGGTAGCAGCTGACACAGGCAACATCAAGGGGATGTACGATGGCATCAAGCAGGCCTTAGGTCCAACAGTGAGGAAATCTGCCCCGCTTAAGTCCGCTACAGGTGAGGTCATCCAGGACCGAGCACAACAGATGGCACGCTGGGTGCAGCACTACTCTGAGCTATACTCCAGAGAAAATGTAGTAACTGAAGAAGCATTAAACAACATTGAGTGCTTGCCTGTCTTGGAGGAGCTCGACAGTGAACCAACTTTAGAAGAACTCAACGAAGCCCTGGATTCCCTTGCTTTTGGCAAGGCACCCGGGAAAGATAACATCCCTGCTGAAGTTCTGAGGTGCTGTAGAGGGACCATTTCCACTGAACTGTACAAGATATTCTGCCTCTGTTGGAGGGAAGGTGGAGTACCACAGGACATGAAGGATGCTAATATTGTCACACTGTACAAGAACAAAGGCGACAGGGGTGACTGCAACATCTACCGTGGCATCTCTCTTCTTAGTGTTGTAGGGAAGCTGCTTGCCCGTGTCATACTGAAGAGGCTTCAGGTGCTTGCAGAGAGAATCTATCCTGAATCACAGTGTGGATTTCGAGCCAACAGGTCCACCACTGATATGGTATTTTCCCTTCGACAGTTGCAAGAGAAATGTAGGGAACAAAGACAGCCACTCTTTGTAGCCTTCATAGACCTTACAAAGGCTTTTGATTTGGTTAGTAGGGATGGCCTTTTTAAAATCCTCCCCAAGATTGGATGCCCACCTCAGCTCCTCAACATCATCAGGTCCTTTCACGAGGACATGAAGGGCACTGTAGTTTTTGATGGCCTAACTTCAGATTCCTTTCACATCCGAAGTGGAGTGAAGCAGGGCTGCGTCCTCGCACCAACTTTATTTGGGATCTTTTTTGCAGTCATGCTGAAGCATGCTTTTGGAAACACAACAGAGGGAATCTATCTCCGGACCAGATCCGATGGAAAACTCTACAATCCTTCCAGACTAAGAGCAAAGTCCAAAGTCCAGCTGAAATGCTTGCGTGAGTTCCTCTTCGCCGATGACGCTGCTGTTACTGCTCACTCTGCCGAAGACCTTCAACGACTTATGGACCGTTTTAGCAAAGCCTGCCAAGACTTTGGACTAACAATCAGCCTGAAGAAAACACAAGTCATGGGTCAGGGTGTGGATTCACCTCCCTGTATCACAATCTCTGAACATGAACTGGAGGTTGTCCATGACTTTGTGTACCTTGGCTCAACTATCTCTGACACTCTCTCCTTAGACTCTGAGCTGAATAAACGCATTGGTAAAGCGGCTACTACATTCTCCAGGCTTACAAAGAGAGTATGGCTTAATAAGAAGCTGACGGAACATACAAAGATCCAGGTCTATAGAGCTTGCGTCCTGAGCACACTCTTGTACTGCAGTGAGTCTTGGACCCTTTATGCATGGCAGGAGAGGAAGCTGAACACCTTCCATATGCGCTGTCTCCGACGTATTCTTGGAATCACCTGGCATGACAAAGTCTCAAATGACACAGTATAGGAACGTGCTGGAATCTCTAGCATGTTCACACTTCTGAAACAGCGGCGTCTACGCTGGCTTGGGCATGTCGTGAGAATGGCTGATGGTCGGATTCCAAAAGATCTCTTATATGGAGAATTAGTGCAGGGAAAGCGCCCAAGAAGGAGACCACAGCTGCGATACAAGGACATCTGCAAGAGGGATCTAAAGGCCTTGGGAATGGACATCAACAGCTGGGAAACCTTGACCTCTGACCGTTCAGCGTGGAGGCAAAAGACCCAGCATGGCCTTCTCCAACTGGAAGAGACACTTGTTCGGCAGGCTGAAGCAAAGAGACAGACCCGAAAGCAGCGAAACCTGGGACCTGGGCAGGGGACGGAATTTATTTGTCCTCAGTGTGGAAGGGGCTGCCACTCTCGAATTGGCCTTTTTAGCCACACTAGATGTTGTTTCAGGACCTCCAATCAGAGCACGATACCATAGTCTTTCGAGACTGAAGGATGCCAATAATAGCTTCAGTCAACTTTCACTAGCTCCTAGAGAAGGGATTATGACGTCACAATACCCGACCTTAATTGAGAGCTGTCAGTCAAGCATTGTTGTGGTCGGCAATAATTAGCCTACTTGAGACTTGTAAAGTCTGCTTATCTCAAACGGAAACCCTAGGGGGATCCCCTCCTTCTGTCCTCAGCTGACCCTGGAGCGCTAGTAAAGAGCGCTGCTATGAAATGGAATGGAAACGGCTTCGCGAAAGGAAGGACAAACAATGCAATGGAGATACTGATTATCAGGCAAGACGGAAGGACTTATCTGAAGCCCCAGGATTATAAAATTAAAATAAAATTTTAATTCTTTCTCCTTATGTGAACGGAAGCCCGGATGGATCAACGAAATGTAAAACTTATACATACTAGATGACAATGAATGTTTTCCATTGTGAATTGTGTAACCATGTATCCTTCCACATTCTGTTCCTTTCACAAGCCAGGAAGCCCTAAAGATATGTGTCCTACCCCTTCTTTTCCCTCCTAAGCCAGGAAACCGCTAGAGATAAAAATCTTTTACCTATATGAATTTCTCTTGCTACAAAAGAATAATCTCTTTATGTAAAGTTTGCCTACGTGACTGTAAGGATATAAATTGTCAGTACAAGATGTGCAAAGGTACTCAGTCTTTTGAGGGACGAAACTCTGTCCGACTGTAGTCTGGAGCTCCAATAAAGAAATCTTTTGCTTGCATGAGCATCTTCTGGGTTCTTCCTGATATATCCATTTCAATTTCCATAACACCACTGCTGTGTATATTGGTTTTTTTCCCATAGCTGAAGCTCGGATGTGCTGTGTCTGTCACTACGCCATACCTGGTGTAAAGTGTCTCCGAGGGAAAGGAAGGTGCATGACTGGTCCTAGATAAACATGCAAATTTATCACAGTCCAGGACAGTATGTTTGCTTTAAAATGAACATGTACATGTGTTAGGTTATGTGTGTGTGTGTGTGCACGTGCGTGTGCGCATGCAAAGCCAGCCTTAGGAGCTGAAGGGGCCAAGCGGCAACATTACATGCAAGGCCCTACTAGATCTGAAACCAAGTTCCATAGAATCTTAAGGGTCATAAATGAAATTATGGAGTTTATATCTATAGAATAGAATGGAAAGTCATAAAAATGTGCACTTAAAATTCTGTATGTGTGTGTGTGTGTGTGTGTGTGTTTGTGAGAGAGAGAGAGAGAGAGAGAGAGAGAGAGAGAGAGAGAGAGAGAGAGAGAGCTTCTTATTATTAATCTTATTTACTAATGTGTCCATTTTACCCCTCTACAGGAGATAACCAGTTATATGCCATAACTGGCTGCACTCAGCCAGGTGATCACTGCAATTATCATGAGATTGTCGGTGAAAAGCATACCAGGGTTAGATGCAATAATTTAAGTAGTTATTGCTTTTAGGTGGCCCCTAATGTGCAAAGCTGACTCTCAGCTGAGTTCCCAAGAACAGTTTGGTCCAGGATGACTTTCTTCACCTTAAAACTGGACACATCCTTGCCAAAGCAATTAAGAAAACCTGCCAGGAGCCTCTTGAGATCTGAACAACCACAATGCCAGAGTGGCAAAGGATAGGGATGTTCAGAAAACTAAAGCACATGGATCTCATTGCATTTTTTAATTCTGCCCGGTTGGGTTGTATCAGGACTGGGGTGGGGAGTGGAGCAATGTTGCAGGTTCACTGTGCTCTGGGGTGACCATATATCCTCTTTTTCCAGGATATGTCCTCTTTTGTGCTAGAAAAAAAAATCTTCATTTTCCTTGTGAGCAGGCAGCATGTAGCCTTTTTGTAATTCATAAATGATATGTAATAGTTTTAAATTTAATAATAAATAATATTGTGTTTAAATTTACCACATAAAAGCAATATATCTGTTTTTAATCTTTGTTCCAAGCCTTACATTTTTCTTGGGTGTTCTACAGTCGTGCTCAGATTGTGCTTTGCTTTTGACAAGAAATGTTTTCTGTTTAGTGTCGAAGGTGTTGAAGGGGCAAAGAATGTACTGAACTTGGATCGTTCTTTGATGATAAAATCACAATCAATCATCATTCCAGGCAGGAAGCTTCATCAGGTGCCTAGCAAAACCAACCTACAGCCCCATGGAGCTTAAATCTAGCTCTTCTACCACTGAGAAACACTGGATGATCATTAGGACTTTGTTCCATTGAGAATATCTTCCTCTGCTCCATCATCAACTACAGCATCGTTCAACGACAGCATCTGCTCCATCATCAACTACACACGCGATGAATAAGATTCTCCTTCTCGCTTCCATAGTCCTGCTTTGTTGGATCTCAGGTGAGTACTCAGTAACAGCACTGAGCAAAAGCTAGTTGGGGAGGGGGCAGAAGTGGGTGCTCAGGTCAAGAGACGATGTTTCTGTAAGGGTACGTCTACATTGGATCTCCTCTATCTTACAGTGGAAACCCGGGTGAAGCGGTGCTGTGTCTGTGACTACGGCATACCTCCCCTAATGTGTCTCAAAGAAAGAACAAAGTGCAGAGTTGGCCGCAAACAAATGTGTAAATATGCCACTTTCAAGAAAAGTATGTTTGCCTTCAAAAAATGTTTTTGTATGTGTGCATGCATATGCATGAGTGTGTGTGCCAGCTCAGGGCCGGCCTTAGGAGCTGCAAGGCAGATTTGGAAACATTGTTTGGGGGTCCCAGGTCTGCAGCCAAGGTCTGTGGAATCTTACAGTCTTAAATAAAATTGATTATAGCGTTTACTGGATTTACTCGACTCTAATGTGCCATTGAATCTAATGTGCACCCTATACTTATAATCAAAATATTGCATTTACTAAAATCTAATTAACACAGAATGTAATGCACACCCTGATTTTGGAGACTAAATTCGGCTGAAAAATGTGACTGTAAGATTCGAGTAAGTGCAGTAAACTTCTAAGATAGAATGGAAAGCCATCAAAATATGCACTTAAATATGTGACTTAATCAACAAATGGATCTAAACAAGTGTTTCTTAAACTCGTGGGTCATGACACACCAGATAGGTGAGCACTTATCTCTCCCTCCTTAAGACTGTGGGGAGGAGGAAAGCAGTGTTGTGACACCTGCGGTCCTGCTGAGAACAAGATTTTTAAAAACTTAAAAAGTCTTTTGTTTGTGTTTGTGTGTGTGTGTGTGTGTGTGTGTGTGTGTGTGTGTGTGTGAGAGAGAGAGAGAGAGAGAGAGCTTCATTTCTTAACCACTTGCTTATGTGTGCTTTCATCCTGTTTACAGGGGATCAAGTATTATTTGCCAGGACAGGCTGCACAAATCCAGGTGATAAGTGCAACGAAGTCACTGTACTTGGTGAAACAATGATCAGGGTGTGGTGCAGTCGTAAGTACGATTTTTGTTATTAGGTCACTCCTGCTATATTAGCAGACCCCTGCTAACTCGGCAAGAGACGCTCTTTCAAGTGGCTGTTCCTGTTTTATTTAGCAGGGGGAGAGTAACTGGCCCTACACACCCCAGCAATGTCTGCTCTAGTGGCTTCTGCTCTAGTCTCTGCTGGTGTTCTTTTTGCATTTTCGATTGTGAGCCCTTTTGGGACAGGAACCCATTAGTTATTAATTAGCTATTATTTTTTTTTCATTTTCTTTCTAAACCGCTTTGTGAACTTTCCAGCTGAAAAGTGGTATATAAATACTATAAATAGATAGATAGATGCTGCTTGTGTAGACGACTCACAACTAAGATGACGTTCATCTGCTAAGATGTCCAAGCTTCCAAGAACAATTTGGCTCAGGTGTAAAACTCTTGATGAAAGGAAGACAATGTACTGGAATTTCCTCCTTTTCTTGAGGACAGCACTAGCACAAGTCAGAGAGCGCCACTGGACATCCCAGATCCAACAGCTAGCAACGGCGGTGACTAGCCTTACAGCACAGTCCTAACCACGTCTTAGAGCACAGTCCCAACCATGCCTACTCGAAAAGTAAGCTCCATTATGTTCAATGGGTGCTACGCCTAGGAAAGTGTCTTTAGGATTGCAGCCGATGTCACTGAAGCAAAGGAGGTTCTGTCACCATAGCCACACACACACACACACACACACACACGCGCGCGCAGAGAAGGTCCAAACTTAAACCCGGATAAGTACTGTATGGTCAAAGCATTCAAGAATCTGCCTGGAGCGCTGAGATGCAAAGCACCACAATGACATATTCTGAAAACTAAAGCACATGATTTTTAAAACCTCAATGATTTTTTTCATTCAGGTTCAACCTTGATTGGCATATGGGTATGTTACAGAACAGTCAGCAAGGTCTGATAACACTTATGAAAGGTAAACTGAGTAACTAAATGGATAATTAAATAAGGGAAAAGGAATAAGGAAGATTTTTTCAGTCTGACTGTGGTGGGGAAATGTTTCTGATTGTGCCCAGCTTGTGCTTTCTACAAAATATGTTTTCTGTTCACACTGACATTTTTGTCCCATTTCTTAACTGCGCAGTGTATTGATGTTTGCAGTCTGTCATCCTTACAGCAATTTGTCTTTCATGTAGTCTGTTTTTATGATAGCTTTCCATATTTTTTATTCCAATATAATTATAATAGCATTTGTAGAGGGGTTTTTTTGTATGCAAGGCTGTTTACTCATCATTGCTTTGGTGTGGGCATTATCCTTGTGATCATTGGGCTCTGCAAGCATCACCAATATATTCAACATCTTGTTGGCCTGTTATACTATTATCTGCTTTTGCCAAGCTGGATACATTTGAAAATCCTTCTATAAAACTATAAACTGACCCCATTATCTGATGTATTATTCTGGGATGAGGCTGAAAGAAGAAGGAACTTCTGTGTGACCAGAAGTGGATCTTTAAGCCCTAAAATTGGCTGTAGAGGGGTGTGTGTGTCTCCAAACCCTGATTTGGGGGTGGGGGTCAGTTGTGATCCACAACGAGCGTCAATCTGACCTGTGATAAGCCTCTGGCCCCCTTTGGCTTTGAGCTTTCTGAGTCAGAAAGGCCTTCACAGCTCTCAGAATATGAGCTGGATGTTTCCTGTAACTCCTATACATGAAAAGTAAGGAGGTTTTGGGGTGGGTTACTGGGAGTCAATTTGTGTGTGTTTTATTTCTGTGGTGTATTTTGGTGCTTAGAGAAATCCTGGAACTTAGAACTCATTCATTCATTCATTCATTCATTCTTTCATTCTTTCAGCTTCCATCTTTTAATATATTAATCCAGCCCTCAGTACCATGTCCTCTGGCTGAAAAATTTGGAGACACCCTCTGTAAAGGCTTGGAAATTGTATGTAGAGGCTTATCAATGTAGAAGTAAGCATATGGCACGATTCTGACACCAAACAGTAGATTTTTACTCCTTTTATGATATTTAAAACATTTAAACTTAATCTCCGGTGTCTGCTGGCATCAGTGATAAGGCAAATTGTGGCTGCTGGTACAGATTGGTGAATTGTATTACCATTACCCATTGGTAAACTGTGTCAAAAGAAATGTAAGAAGAAGATACAGGAGGCCAAGAAAGACTATAAGGGGCATATGGCTGGCAACATTAGGGGGACTAATAAAATACCTTGTTCAGATATAAGAAGGAAACCTACCAGAGAAGCCTACTGAATGGTGAAGGAGGGAAAGGGGAGATGGAAGGAGGATTGCAGAAAAATTAAATGTGTTTCTGTCCTGTCCTGCTCCAATGAAAATAGCCCCATAACCAGTGGGGGGCGTTAGGGGGTTCTCACAGGTTCTATAGAACCCTTTGCTAATGAGCACCTGATTCTGAGAACTGGTTACTAATGGGACTTGTTATTAATTTATTTGAATCCCACCACTGCCTATAACAACATGTGCCCCCAGATAAAAAATAGCTTTCATATACAGGACTATGGCAGCGAACCCAGAACTCTGCCTCCATTATGGCTTTACAGGCACTAGCCAGTCCCCTGCGCACCTTGGGGTATGGTGGCATCATTGCAGGCCATACATCTTGGTCTATCTCCCCAGCCTTGGACTTAATTGCAGTTGCACTCACTGTTTTGTCTGTAATTAACCTTGAATGACTTCATGGAAGTAGCACTCAGTGGCCAAAGGACTGAAAGGGGCAAAGAATGTACTGCACTTGGATTTACCTTGATGATAAGATCACTATCAACCACCATTCCAGGTCGGAAGCTTCATGAGATGCCTTCCAGAACCAGCCCACAGCCCCATGCAGCTTAAATTTAGTTCTTCCCATTTTTGAGAGCCACTAGATCCTTGGCTGTTGTTAGGGCTTGGTTCCATTGAGACTGTCTTCCTCTGCTCAGTCATCGGCTATAGCATGAAAATAAGCAATGGATAAGATTCTCCCTCTTGCTTTCATTGTCCTGCTCTGCTGCATCTCAGGTGAGTGCTCAGTAAAAGTACTGAGCAAAGCAGGTGGGGGGGGCAGGTATGGGGTAAGGAGAAAATACTGTACATGTGTAAGGGTCTGTGTAAGGCCATTTGGCACCAGGGCCTCTAAAATTTTTGTCACCCCATAACAAAATTCAATAATAATTATTAAATAACAAAATTATAATATTTTTTTAATTGCATCCAGATTTACATATACCCCAACAAGTCTACCCCATTCCAGTTGCACACTCCCAAAGCACAGGCCAACACAATAGGATTTGGCAGCATCCAGGTGAAGGTGATATGTACTCTGCACATGCCCAGAGACAAAACAAGCTCTATTTCAATGCAGCATCCACAGAAAAAGTTAACCCCAAATCACAGCAATTTTCTCCTTGCAAAAAACCAGCCTGTTGTCCTCCTTTTCCTTGTGAGCAGGCAGCATGTAGAACTCTTTATCATTCATAACTTAGATGTCCTACATTGTTCTTGACCGTCTTACATTTGTCTGGGTGGCGGGAGGGGGGGGAGGCTTGTCCTCTTTCCTGGGTGGGACATATATAATTTAACCTAATGGTAGCAACAGAAATAAATGTTTCACAAGTGGGCACGGCTTGTCCTCTTTTCTGGTTAGTTTATGACATCAGACCACACTGAATATAGTGTATAGTGTATAGGCACAAGCAAATCATATACAGGAGTGGGTTGGAGCCCAATCCCAGACATGCCTATTCAGAAGCAAGTCCCATGATAGTCAGTGGGCTTACTCCCAGGAATGCAAGGTAAGGTTTGGAGCCTGATAGCCCGGGAATATCACAGGCATGATGGCATGCCTACCCAGAAGCAAGTCTTATGATAGTCAATGGGCTTTCTCCCAGGAAAGTGTGGAAAGCTTGTAAAGAGGCCATGCCCTGTATATATGGTCACCCTGCCTGTACATATAGGACAGAGGGTAGGACAGTGAAGATTTTGCAGGACACAGGGCTTGAGGATATGCCCTCCCCTCCAGTGCCCCTCTTCCAGTGTTACTGGGAGGACTGGAGAAGGGCTCAGCCCTTCCCTCCTGCATGATGCCCTCTCCTTGCTCTCCATCCTCCCTTCCTCCCTCTCTCCAGCAGCTATCCACTGGAGAGCAGTTCTGGATGGAGCCTGGCCAGGGCCTCCCTGGTTGCCACCTGCTCCATTCTCTGGGCAGCTTCTTCACCCTGCATACAGAAACTGCTGCAGGGCAAGGATGAAGAAGCAGCAGCAGTGCAGACCAGAGAGTGGGGGCAGGACAGGTGACCCATCCAGGAGCCCCCAGTTGCTGCACACACCCCCTCTATCATGCTGCCAACGGCCAGGGGCTCCATTGGCCCCACCATAGGTACGCCACAGCTGTGTATATTGGTTTTTTCCCCATAGCTGAAGCTCGGATGTGCTGTGTCTGTCACTACGCCATACCCGGTGTAAAGTGTCTCCGAGGGAAAGGAAGGTGCATGACTGGTCCTAGACAAACATGCAAATTTATCACAGTCCAGGACGGTATGTTTGCTTTAAAATGAACATGTACATGAGTTAGGTTGTGTGTGTGTGTGTGTGTGTGTGTGTGTGTGTGCGGGCGCGCGTGTGTGCACGCAAGGCCAGCCTTAGGAGCTGCAGGGGCCAAGTGGCAACATTACATGCAAGACCCTGCTAGATCTGAAACTAAGTTCCATAGAATCTTAAGGGTCATAAATGAAATTATGGAGTTTATATCTATAGAATAGAATGGAAAGTCATAAAAATGTGCACTTAAAATTCTGTGTGTGTGTGTGTGTGTGTGTGTGTGTGTGTGTGTGTGTTTGTGAGAGAGAGAGAGAGAGAGAGAGAGAGAGAGAGAGAGCTTCTTATTATTAATCTTATTTACTAATGTGTCCATTTTACCCCTCTACAGGAGATAACCAGTTATATGCCATAACTGGCTGCACTCAGCCAGGTGATCACTGCAATTATCATGAGATTGTCGGTGAAAAGCATACCAGGGTTAGATGCAATAATTTAAGTAGTTATTGCTTTTAGGTGGCCCCTAATGTGCAAAGCTGACTCTCAGCTGAGTTCCCAAGAACAGTTTGGTCCAGGATGACTTTCTTCACCTTAAAACTGGACACATCCTTGCCAAAGCAATTAAGAAAACCTGCCAGGAGCCTCTTGAGATCTGAACAACCACAATGCCAGAGTGGCAAAGGATAGGGATGTTCAGAAAACTAAAGCACATGGATCTCATTGCATTTTTTAATTCTGCCCGGTTGGGTTGTATCAGGACTGGGGTGGGGAGTGGAGCAATGTTGCAGGTTCACTGTGCTCTGGGGTGACCATATATCCTCTTTTTCCAGGATATGTCCTCTTTTGTGCTAGAAAAAAAATCTTCATTGTCCTTGTGAGCAGGCAGCATGTAGCCTTTTTGTAATTCATAAATGATATGTAATAGTTTTAAATTTAATAATAAATAATATTGTGTTTAAATTTACCACATAAAAGCAATATATCTGTTTTTAATCTTTGTTCCAAGCCTTACATTTTTCTTGGGTGTTCTACAGTTGTGCTCAGATTGTGCTTTGCTTTTGACCAAAGAAATGTTTTCTGTTTAGTTTTTTGTTCCATTTCTCAAAGCTATAGTGCATTGACATTTGCAGACTGTAGTCCATATATCCTCCTTATATCCATATATTATATCCTCCTTATATCCTCCATATATCTTCCTTATATCCTTATATTATTCTATATTGATGATGATTTTCTATATTTGTGTTTTTCCACTCCAATAAAAAATTATAATACTACTAACCATTTGTATAGCACTTTTTTGTTTTCGGTGCACAAAGCAGTTTACACTTTTTTTGTCTTGGAGGGTGGCTGATCACGAGACTGTATACCTGGGGTGTTCAGCCTGCAGAAATACTTTATCCAGGCTCCTGATTCTTTATCCAGCCCCCTGAATTCTAGTATCCAGCCCCCAGCCCCTGGTTCTCCCAGCAACACCATCAAGACCCTCTTCCCACGCTGTAGGCCACCCTTCCCATCAGCTGTAGGCCACCCTTCCAGCAGCACTGCTTCTGTGGAGGTGTTGGGAGGGAGTGATGGAAGGAGGAATGGAAGAGAAGAAGGGGTGGACCAAGAGAGGTGAGACGGGAGAGGACGATGAAGTCGGGGAATTCTCAAATATCATGCTGGATGCCCTTACAGCAAAATTGGCACGGCTAAAAGGGTAGACCATCTGATTTTGGACTCTCCCATATCTTGGAAATATGATCAAAATTGACATATTTTCTCTTCTGATTTGTAGCTAATGAGTTCCTATGCAAGAAAAGTGCTTATTGTTGGTCATCATTTGCTTAATGATGCCACTTTCTGCTTTTAAGACATCACTTCTGGCCCTTAGTAGCTACCATGAATGCTATTTGACCCTCTGAATTAAACAAGACAGGGTTTAAACTTAATGCTGGAGGAGCAGCTCACCTGATCTACCTACTGAGTATCTTCTGAGATGTCCTTATTTGAAGCTCATTCTCTTCACTGTTATATCAGCTCAGTATATGCTACTCCAGGTTCTTCCACTGGTATGTTGGAGATTTGAATATGGAAGAGGGTTTTGCATGGGAATGGGCTGTGGGTGGCGCAAGCGGTTAAGGCGCTGTGCCTGTTAACCAGCAGGCCAGGGTTTGAGACCCGGATCGGCCCCACAAGACAGGGTGAGCTCCTGTCCTTACCCCAGCTCTGCAGTGCCAGCTGGATCAATCGTATTGGCCTTGCCTTTCCATTGGAGTAATTCAGTGGCGTGGAGGGGAGGATTTGCTGCTTGGGTAACAGCCTTACCTCCATAACAATCCAACCCAGGCTTTCGTGATTCGCATGCAGCATATGCAGCGCAGAGCATGATACCATAGTCTTCCAAGACTGACGGAGGCCTGCTTTTGCATGGGCATTTAGTGGAGCAGTTCATTCATCTGGTTGCCACTGATACTCTACCATGCCCATTCCCCTTTGCCCTCAACCATCTGGCACTATTGTTGCCTGATATATCAACTACCCTTATAATCACTATGGTCACAAGGCTTGACAGCCTTTCCATGTTGGCCTGGAGTTATACACTAGAGTTGATCACTGAAAGTCCAGAACCACTGGCTTAGGGATCAACTGGACTGATCCTACCATGTGCCAATCCTGATCCCTCCCACTAGCAGTTTAGGGTGCAATCCAGAGTAACTCTGGGGAGTCCTTGCTCCAGTGTAAGAACAATTTACTCTGGATTGCAATATGAATTTCCCATAGGTTTTCATTAGGTGGTGCAATAACTACGGGTGCACGTAATGTCTCTTATGTGCTCCCGTAGTTACTCTGGATTATAGGGTTAGAAAAAGATAACAATCACGCTGAAGTCAATGTTATTCGGAAAGGCAAAGGCAGAAATGAACTCCATTGCTAGAGTAGAAGGATGAGCCATGGAAGAACAGAATGTTTGGAACAACACAGAGGGATAGCTGTGCTGTGATTGGTCTGCATCTTTTACAGTTTGTGCAGTTGCTTTTCAAAAATTCAGGTTTTTCATACGACGATCGAAGTGCAGACTCAGAGCTGACAACCATGTGAAGAGTGAGCAGCCAAAGTAGGATGACCCCCAGTGCTCTTTTTCTAGCAATAAAGGTGGGGGTACCCAGCATGAAGATAATATAAAGGTGGGGATACTGACCATGTAATCATAGGCATGTCTACTTGGGGGCAGAGAGGTGCTGGTACTCACCCAGAGGTGCCAGTACTCAATACCTATGATTACCCCCTCAAAAAGACCCCTGATAATCCTAAAGAAACATCTCATCCAGGAGTATCATATAAAGCAATCCAAGTCGCCCAAAACCTTGGCCCCAAATTACATCTTACCCCTATTAGGAGACTTCCTAAACTAGGGTAGCAACACAGAACCAGGAGAGGTGGCATCCATAATAGCTTCCTCATCAAGAACTCTCTGAATGATGCCATGTTCTTACTGTTGTTGAGCACTCCTCTTTAGGAAACAAAAAACTTTATGGATTCCTTTGTGACCTTAGGACCCTTCAGTGGTTCCTTAGATTTAGGATTGCAGGCCAAAATGGATTAATGGGCACATTTCTTCATTGCATCCCCTCGGATAGGTATGAGTTGGATTCACTGAAGGTCTCATTAGATTCAAATAAATTTGTATAAGGGTAACATGCAGATCAGCAGTGGTTTGAAGGGTCTGCTGTTGAGATGGTTAGATTTCCTTGATTCAAGGGGTGGAGAATGTAACACCCTTTCTTAAAAAAGCAGCAAGTGATAGAGAATTAAGAACCATCAAGCTTAGTATACCTATATACAGCAGGCGTGTTTGCCAGTCCACCTTCCTCCTACTCCAGGTTGACTTCAAGTTCATCTAGGATAGCCATATATCCCCAAAAATAGGGTCAATCCTGATTTTTGGGGATTGTGTTCACATACTGGCAAATGGGACAGAGGATCCTGTTCCGATTTTGTGGAAAAGAATTATGGCAACCCTAAGTTCATCTCTGGTTCATTACAAGAGGTAGGCAATGGAGAATGAGGCATGTGTTTGAAAAGTACTGCTGGGTAGAAAATGTTCTGCTTTTAGGCTACAACTTTAGGATCTGGTTTGAATTCATTTCAAAAAGGACATTATGATGTGTTCTCAGCAAAACAATCTTCTGTGGTAAAGCAATAAGCCCATCTTTGGCCTGTGTCTTGAACATGTGAAGCAGGTTAACATATGAACATGTGAAGCTCACATCAACACATATGTTGCAAGTTATCCAAAATTCATGATCAGTTCATTTCTGAGCTCTTTGTTCTGCTGACAGGGTCTAGCAAGTACTGAAAGATGGGGTACAGAAAAATGAATAAAATCCTGTTCCTTCTCAGCATCTCGGCCCTCATATGCTTTTCACCACGTGAGTAATAAAAATAATAACAAAGACAAAATAGGATACATCTAAGGCAGTGATTTTCAGTCTTTTTCAACTTGCAGCACACTGGCAAGGCACTGACATTGTCAATCACCATCAGTTTTGTTTACCATTGACAAGGCACATCATGCTGTTGGTAGGTGGCTCAAATCCCCCAATTACCCTTCAAATAACCCTCTCCCAAATTCCCATGGCACACCTGACAACCATCCGCAGCATATCATGGCACACTGGTTGAAAATCACTGGTCTAAGGCAATGGAAATTAAATATTTTCTATCATTCATTCTAGGATTCTTTGTGTGTATGTGTGTGTGTGTGTACAAATACCTACTTAGAAATGAAAATCAGTGGTTGAGCTTACATTAATTAATCTCCTCTTTCCAACCAACCAACCAACCAACCAACCAACCAACCAACCAACCAACCAACCAACCAACCAACCAACCATTATTTCACTTGAGGTCACACAAGTTTAATGGTTGCAGTCATCAAAATGCCAGGTGTGTTTTGAGCCCTCACCAAAAAGTGAGTAGTTCTTAATAACCTTGGATAATTCCTTAATTTGTTCTTAATTCCCTTAGTTCCATAATGGTGGCACCCACTACAGAGATGGCTTGTCCCTGTGCTGCCACCCCTCTAAATTGTGGGCTTTTTGAAAAGCCCCCTCGGATAACCTAAGAACACCCTCCAAATACGTGGAAGAAATACTATGTTCATGTTTTTACTCATCCGTGGCCATTCAGCCTACATGATTGTAATTTTAATTGACCAAGAAAGACTCAGAATGTATGTTATCCAACCAATTAATTAGGGTTGCCATAATTCTCTTCCACAAAACCAGGACATGTCAAACTTGCCAGTATGTTAATGTAATCCCAAAAACTGGGACTGTCCTGGTTTTCTGGGATATATGGCAACCCTACAATAAATCAACCCCAGAGTTGTTAGACACATCAAAAGGGGTGAGAGAGCCTTGAGTGATGCGCTGAGCTACTTGGGGTGGGACATAATAATCATTGTTTTAATATCCTTATTCTCCTTCATGCTTATTTGTAAAATGATGGATAGATTCTCTGACTCTGAAATAATTTCTTTTCTTGTTCCTTACAGTTCAAGCTCTTACATGCCGTGTCTGTATTTTGCATCAGTCATTTGTCGGCTGCCTGAAAGGGAAAGATTCTTGTGTCGCTCTGCCTGGACGTCAATGCAGAGTAACCAGAATAACCAGATGTAGGTTTCCCTCCTGCAGATGAACACTCAGCTGCGTTTGGGTGACATAAATAGCATTACATGTGTCCTTCTGTGACTTAGGGCAAAATCCATAGCAGTTATGGGTCCACGCATTTACATCACCCTCTTGTGTCATCTTATGGAAAGTCATCTTAACTGCTCCAGAGCAAGGGGCTTAATTTCACTTTAGGATATAGGCCTTAGCAATGTATGTTTACCCATCAGTCTGGATGGGGATTGTGGCAGGGCTAAAAAGGTATTTTTAATTTTATATGGGTTTCTTTCAACTTCTAATAAAACAGGTCAAAAACATCAACATTTGCAAAACACAAATGAGAATTCTGCTGTGGCGCAGTGGCATAGCTAAATGGCAGTAAGGGGGGTACAATGCTTCGAGTGTAATATATCTGTAGGGGAATCCCTTAAAGTACCCAGTGTATTAATATGGGTACGTTAATATGTATGGGCAAGTTAATATTTTTTGGCAGGGGGTGTTATTGAAGTATGGGGCTTTGGGGATGTTAAAAAATTTCGTGTCACTAATTTCCAGATTCCTTAGGTTATTCCACTGCAAGCCCACTTACATTTTACTATCAAGGGCATAATCCTAAGGCTAAGAATTTAGGCTAGCCTAACTCACCTGGCATATCTTCCCATGGTGGTGTGGGGAGGTTGGTGTACGCATGTGCATTGGCTAACCACCCCAGGAGTGGGGCAGAAGTGCCTTATGACACTTTTGAGACACCCCCCAGGGCTGGATAGGATTTACGCCAGGGCTTTTGCTGGCCTACCTGGAAGTTAGGACTGCAGCCTAAGCCATTTGTTTTGTGCATTCTGTGAACCAATTACTGAGGAGACAGCTCTATTCTCTTTTCTTGGTGGGCTTTGAAAGAGAGGTCACACAAAACTAGAGGAGAGTTCATGGATTTGAATGTTCTCATCGCATGGGTCAGTGACATGCATGATCTTTTGTTTTTGCCCTCCCATAGTTGGTGGAATAACCTATACCTCAAAAGGGTGCACTGTTCGGGGTGAGAGGTGCAACATCTTTGAAGAGATTGAAGGCTTCGGTATCGTACACAAGAAATGCTGCCGTAACCGTAACTTTTGTAATATACGTTTGTGAACAGCCAGAGGAAATGTTTGTTAAAAAAAAGAATGATACGTAATACTTGCAACTTGTAAACCGCAAGACACATGGACTTCCGGATCAACTGACGTCTCCTTTCTGGGGTTACAAACTTTAATTGGTGGGTCATTCAGTAGATTAATTAGATAAAAACTTCCATAAATTGTCAGTTGTGTCCAATGAGGGCAATTTTTACTCTGTGGGACTATATATGGAAACACATTTTACAGTTCTGGCATGTTACTGCAAAACCAAATATTTATTACAAAAAAATCAGATATTAAATGTAAGGGTTTTCATGTGGCTGGTGGTAACACACATTTTTTCCTTCTGATTTTCCATTAATGTTGTCCTGAATTTGATTACTCCTTGGTTACTGGATAATATTTTATAATCTCCTATTTATTTTTTCCTCCTCTTGTTTATATTGTGGTTTTGTTGTGTTTTAAAATGCTGTTAATTGCCTTGATGTATTTTTATATAATTAACAATAGTAATAATGGATCTATTTATCTGTGAAAGTGCTATTAAAATAATACTGTAAAGGATTTTTTATTTGTATACCACAATCAATGCACAAGGGGCTTACGCAGAATGAAAAGGAGAGTTCTCTGCCCCGAGGACCTTGAAATTAGATATTGGCGTAAGAGACCAACTCCAGTGTGTCAATAGAGGGTGACAAGTAGTAATGTAGAAATAGTAAACAGGGGCACAGATATGATTGTTTTAGGATGTAATCCTATCCACAATACAATTGGCTACAATGGGACCTACTTCTGAGTAGACATGCTAGGATTGTGCAGTATCAGTTGCACCACACCTTAAGAACAGTAGGGAATAAGGACTAAAATCTGATGATAAGGAGTGTGTAGGTCTTTTCCAAATTCTAAGCACATTCCTGAAATTCAAACTGTTTTGTGCACATCCCACCATGTGACTAGGAATCTGAATGCCCCTCCAGACATTAAATCTTGCCCTGCTGTGCCTTTCTTTCCCACTTTCCCCCAGTTATGAGACAGTCTTGCTGAAGTCATTCACAGGGACCTTAAGGGACTTCCTGGACTGTCCACAATTCAAGCACCTCAGTCTAAAAATAGAAATAGCCAAGTCTTGGAGGAAAAATCCAAGGGGAAAAAATCCAAACACAATAGCAGAACATGATCAAAGCTATTGTATTGGAAAGTATAGAAAACTTTATGAACTATTTATCCACTCAGGAAATTGCAGGAAGAGAAAAATAAGAGTCACCAGAGGCATTCTGTTTATATGGCATGAGGTGTCTCATGCCATGGGTCCATATGCTCAGTTTGATTTTCTTGACTTGTAACTAAAAAAATGTTACCAGTTATTTTTATTGACTTGTAACTTAAAGATGTTAAACCCGTTAGCTAAAAGATGGGTTTTTCAGGTGTTTTGATAGGGGCAAAATTTCAGTCCTTGCAATGGGCACCATTTTGCCTACGTTCGCCTCTGATGAGCCACCAAGCTCAACACACATATTCTTAGCAGGTGTGTTTGCTGGTCCGGTCTTCTCCTGTAGGCTGATCTTCACCACTCAACTGTGGAAGTGGGCAGTGAACTACAACAGATCTCATTAAAGGGAACCACCAGGTAGGGAATGTTCTGCTCACAAAGCATGTCTTGAGATACTTTGCTATAATAATACCATTATTGCATATTAATGCATAATAATGCAATAATGCCAAATCACTGAAGCTCATCGCTGGCCCCTGCTGGGACCTCCTCTGAAGTGGATGGCTGAGAATTCATGATTTATCTTTCACAAGACTGACCGATTCCTTTAGTCTCAGTCCCCCCCCCCCAAAAAAGATTAATAATTCTACATCTTGACCCTCATCTTTCCTGAGCAGAAAAAAGAGTTAAATGAAAGGTATACAAAGGGATGCTGATAATCTGTTCCTTTTAGAAGCCTTAGGGCACAATCCTAACCAATTTAGGCCAGCAGAACTCCCATTCCCGCAGTGGTGTGGTTAGGTCGGTGCATGTTTGTGTACTGGCCCAATCCCCAAGGAGTGGCGCAGAAGTGCATTATAGCACATTCCCAATCCAGCACAGGATTTGTGCCACGACTTAGACCAGCCTAACCAGGTGTTAGGATTGCACTGAAAGTCCAGAACTCTGAAGTCCAGAATTCCTTTATTGTAGGACTGTTGGGGCAGATTATTCACATATTTGCTGGTCCTGAGCCTCCATTTTCAAGTGGTGCTTTTTGGGCATCTGCAATGAGTGCAAGCATGATCCCTCATTTTGGGGGACCATTGAATTCATGGAAAGTAAATGATACAGGGTGCAATCCTAACCTGGACTGGCACAACCTATTGATCTTCCCATTCCCATGGTGATGGAGGGAGGCAAGCGCTTCTCTGTGCGCTGGCCTAACCCTCCCCTGGGAGTGGCGCAGAAATTGTTTGTGCCACTTTTGTGACACACTTAGGGTCAGCATAGGACTTATGTCAGGGCTTAGGCCGGCCTAAGTAGAGATTAGGATTGTAGCCACAGTTACATTAGCCAATGTTGTGAAATGGAAAAGCAGTTACCACTATCTGGAAGCCCAACATTGGAAAGGCCACTGAAGAACTGACCAGGTGTTGGTGTATAGCAGCAGATGTTCCTTGCTCCAAGTCAATAAAATGATGTCGGGCCTCATAAAGGAAAATGAGGCAGTCAGCAGCTTATTGTCCTGTTGGAACCCACCTATAGGTAGAAAATGTTCTCCACCAAAGCTCTGCTGATAAAATCTAGTGGGAGGGTGGATAGATACAGACCTTCCTTTACCAAGAGAGGCCTCAAGTTCTAACATCTGTGAGGCACATAGCTCAGAGATTTGAGCACTTTCCGCTCCTTATCTTCAGTTTTTGTTCCACATCTCATTCTTCTGCTGGGTCACCACCTACTCAGAGACAACAAAAATATGAACCACGTTCTGGTCTTCAGTTTTTCAGTCTTGCTCTGCTGTATACTGAGTGAGTACCAGAAATTGAATAGAAGAGGGTAGGTGGTAGTTCAATGGTGAAGGTGATTCACAGTGCAATCCTAATCTCTGATTAGGCTGGCAGATGTCTCAGCACAAGTATCATGTTGGCCTGGAGATGTTACAAAAGTGCCATAAGTGCCACTCTTGGGAAGGTTAAGCCAGTGTATAGATATGTGCTAGCCTCCCCACACCACCATGGGAAAGGGAGGATGGGTTGTTGTGCTGGCCTAAAACTGTTGTGCTGGAGTTGTGCTGGCCTAAAACTGTTTAGGATTGTGCCCTTTCCACATGAAACAAAAATTGTTTCTTTCCACATGTTCTTTGATCTCTACTGAGCAAGAAAGCAACTAGAACCAGAGAGCAAAGGGAAGGGATTGCTGTTGGCAGTACCACTACATCCTAGACAACAGTGTACTGCATGGCATTGGACATTTGCATCTGTCATTTGCATCCTGGACATTTGTACGCAATATAAATTAGATCTAGGTTGCAATCCTAATCACACTTACCTGGAAGTAAGACCCATTGACCATAATGGGATATTCTTTGTAGTAGACATGATTAGGATTGGGGTGATATGTCTTTAATTTTTAAAGATCTCTCTCTCTCTCTCTCTCTCTCTCTCTCTCTCTCTCTCTCTCTCTCTGTCTGTCTGTCTGTCTGTCCACAGTATCTATATGCTGCTTTTCAGCTAAAATGTTCTCAAAGCAGTTCACAAAGAAAATGAACAAACCAATGGCCAATGGGTCATTGCGGGCACAAAGGTAGGCTTATGACTGGGGTAAAAAGCTTAGGATATATAACACAGGGTTTGGTGCCTGGATCATAATTTGGTGCCCAGTTGTAATGGGATGCAAATAACTGGGATGTGAATATCCAGATATCCAGGGATGCCAATGACCAGGACACATTTGATCATTACACAAATGTCCAGGATGCAAATACCCTAAAACACTGAGGTTCACTGATGTGCTTGTTTTGCATTCAGAACATCCCAGACCCAAACAACAGACCAGTGGTTCCCAATCTCCTATCCTTTAAAGACAGAGTTGGGAACCTTTGAGAACCCATAGATGATGGCTCATATTTTTGAAACATAGTATCTGAGAGATCATGGGGGGACTGCGGTGGCTCAGTGGTTAAAGAAGCTGTGCCTGTTGACCTGAAGGTTGGCAAGTTGGCAAGTTGAGACCCTGAACGCCCCACGATGAAGTGAGCTCCCATCACTTGTCTCAGCTCCTGCCAACCTAGCAGTTCAAAGGCATGCCATTGCAAGTAGATAAATAGATACCACTTTGGTGAGAAGGTAACAAACCAGCAACAGGCCTCTGCCACAGGCTGTTTGGTGTCCAGAATGTTGTGTCAAAACATGGATTGGATAATACTGGATCCTACCATCCACATGGAGCAAATGCTGAAGAAGCTGAATTTTTGGTGTCTGGAAGATAGTGAAACCCAGGTTGGGAACTGCTGCAATAAATCTGCCTGTAGATAAGTAATTAAAATATTTTGGCTTTGCTCTTGCGATACTTTTAGAGAAACTTCATGTAGTTTTTTCCCCCTCTTCTTTTTAAAATGTATGTAGTTTTTTTGTTTTATTGATGTTTGTTTACTGTTTTCTTTTAACATTAGTGTAAATAAAATAAATATATACTGCAAGGAACATGGTGATGCGGTGCATAGGTAAGCGCCAGTCAGGACAAGGAGGGTTTTTGGGGGGTACACGGCAGTCTCCAATTCTCCTGGAGTTTGCTGGAGAACTTTCCTTGCTTTTTACAATCATGCTTTACATCTTTGAGGCAACCAGTTCTGAAAAGGCAGGATGGGAAGTGCCGTGTGCATTGCATTAATTCTGATCTGCCAAACTTGGGGTTGTTTACCTAAGGATATGATAATAATCTAGAAAAGACCTCAGTTGGACTCTGTGAAGTTTCTCTGAGTAAGGAACATAGATGGATGGTTTGGAAGAGGATTGGGGAACAAGAGGATTGTGGTGGGCTTGTTACTTTATGTGCCAGACCCTGGGAACTGGTCTCTTCCTTTTTTTCGCAGCCCCAGCTCTCAAATGCCGTGTCTGTAGAATGATCAGTGGCTGCGTTACTGGTGAGAAAGGTGCCTGTGAACCACTACCTGGACAGCAGTGCGTAGTTGAAAAAGTTGTTAAAAGTAAGCTGGTTCCTTACTTGATTCAGCTTCCTGAAGTTGCTCAAGTTTCCCACAGCTTGGAATTCCATAGCTATTGTGAGCATCATGTACAGGGTGACCAGATATCAGAAATACAGAAGCGGACCATACACCCCAAAATGTAGGATATTTCCTCCCCAAATATAGGACATGCCAAAATAAAAGCCAAGAACACGTTTCTCATTGTTAAACACTATAGTGCTTATTAAATTCAAAATTATATCACATATAGGCTGCAATCCCAAACTCACTTTACTGGGAGTAAGGCTGCAATCCTAAACAGACTTTCCTGGGAGTAAGACACATTGAACACAATGGGGCTTACTTTTGAGTAGAGATGGTTAGGATTCTGCTCTAAGACCTCCTGAACACAATGAAACTTACTTTTAAGTAGACATGGTTAGGATTGTGCTCATAATTTATTATGATAATGGGATTATCCCATTATGATAATGGGATAAAAAGGCTATCCCCCAAATCCAGAGTAACTACGGGAGCACATAAGAGACTTTATGTGCACCCATAGTTACTGCACCATCTAGTGAAAACCTATGGGAAATTCATATTGGAATCCAGAGTAAGTTGTTCTTACACTGGAGCAAGGTCTCCCCGTAGTTACTCTGGACTTTGCCCTATGCCTCCTTCACGGACCTCTAAATTCAGAACATTTAAATTATTTTCCAGGAGAGAAGGCTAAAAAGGGGACATATACTAGAAAAGGAAGACATCTGGTCACTCTGCATAAATTCTCTACAGATGTTACTAAGCAAGTAGTTCCCAAATGTTTTTGATTGACAGTTCTCTTGACCTTCAGAGCCATTGACCATTGGCACATGCTATATGTTGCATAGATTGCAGATTTATCACAGCGATTCCACAACTCGTGGTTGCTGGGACTCATTGGCTTGACTCTGTCGGGCCACTGCTTCAGCGACTACACTGGCTGCCCATTTGTTTCCGGGCTGAATTCAAAGTGCTGGTCCTGACCTTTAAAGCCCTAAACGGCTCGGGTCCTGGGTACCTGAGGGACCGCCTTCTTCCGTACAATCCAACCCGTCACCTAAGGTCATCTGAGGAGGCCCTACTGACTGTGCCGCCACTAAAAGATGTTGAGAGGTGTGGCGGCCAGAGATAGGGCCTTCTCGGTGGTGGCACCCCGGCTTTGGAACTCCCTCCCCATAGAACTTAGGAAAGCTCCCTCAATACAGAGCTTCAGGCGGAGCCTAAAAACCTTTTATTTTAAAAAAAGCGTTTTAAACAGGGCACAGGGTGGGGGGCACTGTTTTAGTGTTTTTATTGTTTTAATGAATGTCTTTTAGCTTGTTTTAATTGTTCTTAATCTTTATTATTCTAATTGTATTTTAAATGGTATTTTAATTATGTTTTAAATTTGTATTTATTAGTATTTTAATGGTGTTTTATTCTTTAATGTTAGCCGCCTTGGGCTCCTCTTATGGGGGAGGAAAGGCGGGGAACAAATTGAATAAATAAATAAATAAATAAACTCTTCTGATGAGGGTCACAGTTTGGGAACCACTAGTAAGCGATTGCACTATTTGTGCGGTTGTTATTTTGGCATGAAAATAGTGGGAAAGAAAAAGTGGGAAAGAAAAATTTTCAGTTCCCTGGACGGACCTTACAGTATGCTGATGTGTTCCCTTTTTTCTCTCTACAGACAACGAAACAAAATTTCTCAGTAGGGGGTGCACTCTGCCCGGCGATAAATGCAATGTTACCAGGCAAAGCAGAGACTGGGGTGTTATCAAAAGGGATTGCTGCATTAACCGTGACTTTTGCAATGATTAAGCCTCCATGTGCAACACCAGTGTGGCTCACTTCCTGTTGTGACCATCCCCAGCCTTCCAAGACGTCTTCAATTCCCTTTAACACAGCCTTAAAATTCCTCAGTTGCAGATGTTTAGTTGAATGAATGTAATGATTATGTAACTCATCTGCCAGTGAAATATTTCTGACCTATCCTTTAGTAAAACAATCTAAATCAGTGTTTCTCAACCAGTGGTAGAGGTGTAAACAGTGATATTTGAAATGATGACTTTTGTACTTGTGGGATCTAAATCAACAAAGTTTTGACTTTATTGTTTTATTGATTGACAGGCCAATCCTACCCACACTTTCCTGGAAGTAAGCCCCATTGACTCTAATGGAACTTCTCAGTAAACAAGAAAAGGATTGGGCTTAAAACTGTTCTTTTTTGTTGGGAATGTTTCGGTGATCGATGAGCTACAAATTTCATAAAATGAGATTTATGCTGTCAATGATGATAATGATGTTGATATCTAAAATGTTGATTATGGGATTAAGAGCACAATAATAAATAATGAATTCTTTATTGTCATTGTTCGTATATACACAGTGTACATATACAACGAATTTCACAAAATTCACAAAAACACAGAGACCAGACCCAACACACACTTCAATCCTCAAACACACGCCCACCTGCCAAAAATCCCCCATAAAACAAAAATCCCCCGTAAATCACCTGATAAGCATCCACACAACTGACCAAGTAATACTGTCCAACAGCTCACTTATGACTGTCCTTAAATTCATTATTAAGTGCAATTATAGCTCTGGGATAAAAACTTTTCAGAAAACGTGTGGTCTGAGTATTTATTGTTTTGTATCTTCTACCAGAAGGCAACAATTCAAAAAAATTAAAAGGAAGGTGGGAAGAGTCTCAATCCTAACCATGTCTACTCAAAACTAATGAAGCTGGTGCACCTTGTAGCTCCGGCTCAGTTTACCCTTCTGCAGACTGCTGAGAGCTTGGGCAAAATGCACTGCAGCCATTGGCTGCTGAAGGGCCTGGGGGTGGAGCCTGGCTGTTACCGGGCTTGTTCTGCCTGGGGAAGATCAACGCTTGTTGGGAAAGTGTTAGCTTCCTTGGATTTATACCTTCATGATTTTTTTTGTACCTTATGGGTTTAGGGGGTCTAGGCTCCCTGTTATTTGTCGGGCATGTTATCCCGGATAGATGGAGGTACTGTCAGCAGTTGGCTTTGCCTATTTCCGGGGCCTGTTGTCCCAGATAGACATTTGCCAGTGCCTGTTATCACAGAGCGATTGGCATTGCCTGCCTGTGGCTTTGCCTTTGGGCCTTCCCAACTAGGTTGGCCTAGGTTTGGGCGCATGCCCAAGTTTCTCGTGGCCTGTTATCCCAGTGAAATTGGCATTGCCAGCGCGAGGCTTTGCTCCTGGGCTGTTCCCACACGGGTCAGCCTATATTTGGGCGCGTGCCCAAGTTCCAGGGCCTGTTGAGAGAGATTGGTATAGCCTGCACGAGGCTTTGCCACTGGGCTGTTCCCACACGGGTCGGCCTATGTTTGGGCACGTGCCCAAGTTCCAGGGCTTGTTGTCTCAGTGAGATCAGCATTGCCTACACGTGGCTTTGTCAGTGGGCCTTTCCTGGACGGGTTGGCCTAATGTTTGGGCGCGTGCCCAAGTTTGTTTGTTGCATTTGGCATGCCTTGCTGGCGTCAGCTTGGCTTCTTTGTATGGGCATGTGCCCAACCTGTGGTATTAAGCAGCCCGGCTGGCGCCGGCGCGGGTCTGCTTTTGTTGCACCCCGCAAAGGGCTGCAACTGTTGGGCCTTCGGGCCGTATTCAGAGTAGGGGCTCGGGTCGGTGCCCCCGGCCCATTGACTGACCATTAGGGCTTGGTCTAGTATGGTGCTGAGGTTTTGGCCTGGAGTGCTGTTTGTTGCATTCTAATATGGCTATTTTTTTGCTTTCCCTCCTAGGAGGAACCCGGACTCAGATCCTGCTCATCAGCCACTACATCCTCTTCTGGGCCAAGAAGAGGGCCGAATGCAGCGGGTTTGGCACCCAGATCGGGCTGGGATCTCGGGCCTCCTTCTCCCGGGTGGCTGAGAGGGAGATGCATTGGGGGCAGTTTCTGCCGGCCTTTTTTGAGTTCCTGGGAAGGAACCCGCCTCCGCAGGTACTTCTGGTGCATCTGGGGGAGAATGGTCTCACTCAGAGGAATGGTCCTCTGAGTGAGTGTCCTTGAGAGTGTAGATCAAGGAGGAACTCTCCTTTGTGGGAGCCTGGTGCCCAGGAGTATGCATCGTCTGGTCTCAGATGCAGCCCAGGCATGCGTGGTTGGGCGCTATAAGCGTCCGGAGGGTTGACGTGTCACGTAAGCAACTTAACGCTTCTGTGGTTCGTTCCTCCTTAGTATGGGTGGTGCGGTTATTCTGCACCCCCGAATTGGGTGGAGGCATTCTGAGTTATACGGAGCCGACGGAGTTCGTTTGTCTCCTATGGCTACTGATGTTTTCTTAGTTACCTTACAGCAGGGACTGCTCCAGTTTTTTGTGGTGGGGCGGTTGAGCCAAGCACTAGGCTGACTTACCGTGTGGCAGGAGTCGTGCGGATATAGGCAGGATAGGCCATTGGTGTGCAGCCTTAGGTAGCAAGGGTCTGGGGGTGCGGATGCCTCCCTGTGATGCTGCTCCGGCTCTAGGGGTGAGGTTGACGAGCCCCCTTTCCTGGATGGAAAGGATCCTTTCCTAGGTGCAGATGGGCTGGAATAACTGGCGGCTGCGCGTCTGGCTACCTTGACCTTTGGGTTGGCAAAGACTGGCATCCTTGAACTCTGTTCAAGGAATGCCCTGAGCCAGGCTGGGAACGCCCTTAACCAACATCTGCATGGGGATCTATGCGGAGAGCTGCATCCCCTTAGACCGTACGCACAGGTGGGCAGGAGCCTACACGCCCCTACTCTGGCGTGGGGGATCTTCCAAAAAGCCTGCCGTTAGCGAGTAGGCAGCAGCAGGAGGTCCCCGGAACAATGAGGACCGGTACGCTCTCCTCTCCCGGTGAGGGGAGGTGGCTGAGAAGGAGGAGAGCAGCCCCATCGTGCTCTCCCAGCCTCTCCCAGCGGGGGGGGGGGGGGGGCTGAGAGCCCCATCCTATGCAGGTCTACTCTGAAGTAAGTCCCAATATAGCCAATGGGACTTACTCCCAGGCCAGTGTGGAGAGAGCCTCAGAGCATCTTCAGAGCCCCATCCTATGCAGGTCTACTCAGAAGTAAGTCCCAATATAGCCAATGGGACTTACTCCCAGGCCAGTGTGGAGAGAGCCTCAGAGCAGCTTCAGAGCCCCATCCTATGCAGGTCTACTCTGAAGTTAGTCCCAGTATAGTCAATGGGACTTACTCCCAGGCCAGTGTGGAGAGGACTGCAGCCTCAGAGCCCCATCCTATGCAGGTCTACTCTGAAGTAAGTAATTTTATTTTTTTATTTATTATTTTTTAATTTTAAATTTAAAAACCTCCCTGGCCACACCCCCTGACCCTGGCCCCGCCCCCTGACCCTGGCCCTGCCCCTGACCCTGCCCACTTCCGGAGAACCGGTTCTTGGCCCAGGCTGGGCCCATCACTGACTGCACGGCTATTGTTTGAGCAGTCCCTGTTTATTTTAATGTTTATTTTAATGTTAAATAGTTAATAAAAGTGGCCCTCAATCCAGCACTTTTGTCCGGCTCTTTATTCGCATCTGTCTGGGGTAAACCCTATTGTGTTCAGTGGGTCTTACTCTCAGGAAAGCGTGTTTAGGGTTGCAGAGATTCAGACAATCTCTGTAAACATCGGTGGTTAATTCAAAACTTAATGATATTATCCAGAATCCTTCTGGTCTTGTATGAAATGTGTGCCAAATATTCAAATCTGCTTTGAAAACATAAATACACAATTTTTAAAGATATAATCAAATATACCCATATTTACTCAAATCTAATGCCCCATTGAATACAATGCACACCTTATAATTATAATCAAAATACCACATTTACTCAAATCTAATTAACCATCGAATCTAATGCCCACCCTGATTTTGGAGACTAACCCCAAATCCAGAGTAACTACAGGAGCATGTAAGAGACTTTACATGCTCCTGAAGTTACTGCACTTCCTAGTGAAAACCTATGGGAAATTCGTATTGGAATTCAGAGTAAATTGTTCTTACACCGGAGCAAGGACTCCCTGTAGTTACTCTGGATTTTGCCCTAAATTTGGCTGAAAAATGTGAGTGTTAGATTTGAGTAAATTCAGTATTTCAAACATCATGAAATCATTTAATATCTGTAAGGGCACAGAACATGTATCTGATTTAAACTCACTGGGTTCTATTACTAAACTATAAGATCTCATGCTTAATAGCTATTTGTCCATGGGCTGTAATGTTTAAACCTCTAAGATGGTTCAAATGTTTTGATGCAAAATAAAGGAAATTAAAAAGAGTAAAATCAATTGAATGATTGCACAGTCAAGACAATTTCAGAAAGCAATGGGATTAAATTGTTGCATGCTGCTGATTTAGTTTCCACCTGACCAAGGTTTAACAGACTCAACTGGACTCAACTCAGAGACTCAATTTGAATGTGAACTGTTACAAGTAGAAACTGATAAGTGGGATATTGGATCACCCAGTACAGTGGCGCCTCACGTAACAAATTTAATTTGTTCCATAGGCATGATTGTTACGTGAAACGTTCTTTACGTGAAGTGGATTTTCCCATAGGAAATAATGGAAACTCAGATGCTTGATTGGTTCCACAACCCAAAAAATATTCATATAAAAATATTAACTGGAAGTAAATATGATGACAAAACACTGAAACTGAATTCAAAACATGCATTCAATGTGCATGATCCTATGAAGTTTACAGGGCTGCAGTCCTAAAGACACTTTCCTGGGAGTAAGCGCCATTTAACACAATGGGGCTTACTTCTGGGTAGACATGGTTAGGAGGCTGCAATCAAAGACACTTTCCAAATGTCTCCCCACTTTCTCCTTCTCTTCATTCTGAGCCTCTCTCTCCCCTGCTCCCTTCTGGCTGGCCCTGAGCTGCTTCCTTCTTCTCCACTGCTCTTCTCTCCCTTTGCCCAGTGGACACCCGGCCACTAGAGGAACAGCGCAGAAGTGTTGCTTTTGCTATGGGCAGGAATGCTAGGCAGCTCTGACGCTTTTTAAAAGGGCTGCCGGCCAGCGCATCTGCCCCAACAGCCAACGATTTTGTTTCTTACGTGAAGCAGAATCCTAGAGAAATCCTAGAGAACATACTTTATGTGAGGCGTTTGTTATGTGAGGTGCCACTGTATTTGGAAAAGTGTACCCCCAACCACACCAACACAGGTGTTCCACTCTAGAACACTTTACAAATGCTGAAATTTTAGCAATGCAGAAGAATGTGTGCTTTACTTAACTATGGCGTAATGTTCTCTGATCCCCATTATGGACGGTAATTAATAGGTTGTTAAGCAAACATTGCAAACCCCTCCCCCCATGTTCCTACTATACTTTGGGGAACCAGCAACTCCCATAGGATTAGTATTACGTGCTCCTGCAGTTACTCTGGATTGTGCCCTAACTTGCAAATTTTACCAACTCTTGACATGTATATAAAATACGTTTTTAACTTTCTAATACTTTAAAATCTTATGTTTTTCCCCTTCCAAATGACATTCCCAAACATTGTTACCATAATCTAAGCATCCAATACTCCATTGTCCCTGACACTAGCCAAGGGGTGCCTAGAGGGCTATGTGCCCCCACTGGACTATCACCAGCTCAATACCTTCTGTGCTTAACTTCTGACTCATTGATTTACCTAAAGTCTCCAGGAGCCCATACAATGTATGTCCCCCACAGAGATTTACTGATGAGAGGTAAATGATGTACCCTTTGTACTGGGTTGGATCATATGGACTCTTTCCAGGACCAGCTTCTGATCTTGTCCTCCACATAAGGGCACAGACCTTTTCATTTTCTTGGACAGTAGTCAAGGGGTGCCTAGAGCGCTATGTGCCCCCACTGGACCATCACAAGCTCAATACCTTCTGTGCTTAACTTCTGACTCATTGATTTGCCTGAAGCCTCCAGGGGCCCATAGAATGTTCCCCCCTCCCAGAGATTTGCTGATGAGTGGTAAATGATGTACCTTTTGTACTGGGTTGGATCATATGGACTCTTTCCAGGACCAAGTTCTGACCTATTTCAAGACAAGCTCCATTAACGAATGAACACATTTCTACATGCTTTATAATCCGACGTCTGCTGATGGTACCTTACTAATCAAATCATCCTTTCCTAGGAAAATAGGAAACAATGAATCAGATTCTGTGTCTTAGCATCTTGGTCCTTTGTTACTCTGTCCTGGGTGAGTAGCAAAAAATACAGTGGGCAAGTGGAAGGTTGGAGGGGTTCCACATTTGTTGGGGGGTGGAAAGAGAAGCATTCAGCTGTTCTCCTGGCATAGAGCTTGTTCCACCACCAGCTTGTTCCACCAAACATCCATAAAGTGTGTTTTGGCAGCACACTGAATAGTGCACTGTGGGAGACCAGAGGAAAGGGTGAAGCTTTTCTGGGTGCAGCATTAGATTTCCCTCTGGAGCAGGTAAGGGGGAAGGTGGTTAAACTGGAGCAGGAGTGGAGGAACATGACAAAGACACTGCAGGCTATGATAGCTCTCAAAGAGATGGTGCACACTGGATCCTATTTCTTTTGGCAACAGCTTAGCCAGATTTTTCCTTTGGCTTGCACCAGCTACAAAATTGGCCAAAGTCCGAGAAGACTCACAGAGGATAGAACTGGGCTACAAGTCTATATGGTTGAAGGCCATTCCTTTCCAGGAAAATCTGAGCACAGTTTGCTTCTTGCCATTGCATTCTTCTTGTTTTGTTAGTTTTCCAAATGCCCCACTGAGTTGGGAAAGAAGGGGAAAACATACATTGCAATCAATAGAGATTCTGTGCTGGCATTTGGCTGTTCTATCTACAATCTTTGGGTTCTTTTTCCAACAGCTGACGCTCTTGTGTGTCGTATGTGTTCCAAATTTCAAGAAGGAATTGGATGCATGAAGAAAGAATCAACCTGTGTACCGAAACGGGGACAAAAGTGCAACATTGTCCGTATCATGGAAGGCATGTTTTGCTTCCAAATGACTGCTTGTTAGGGTTGATATGCTCTGGGACATGCTCATTAACTTTTGACTCTGGGACCAGAAGTTGGTGTTAGACCTATTCTGATGTCAGGCAGTACCTAATTCAGGAATGGCTTGTGGAATCTGGTGATCCATCAGCATAATGCCAGGCCTGTCACCCTTGTATGCCCTCTGACAGTGGCAACTTGCTAGTGATTGCAGGGGAGCTGGTAAGGTCCACACCAGTAGTGGGAGTCCAACATCCTCCAGGGCAGTGGGTTTCAAAGTGGGGGTGAGAGCCTGGGAAGGGGTGGTTGCAAAAAGCTGGGTACCACGATTTTGGAATCTAGAACTGGATGCCACCATCTTGGAATGGGGCACTCAGGCTGCTGTCCCGAGAATAATTCTCATTGAACACAGTGGGACTTACTTTCAAGTCCCAAACAGATTGTCATTCTCAGAAAGGGGATCTAGCCCTATTGGGTAGGCTTGACATGGAACTGAGCAGGCTGGAGGCTTCCTCAGGGTAAGGGATCAAATGTTCCTTTTCCCAATGAGGCCTCCAGTCTTCTCAGTTCCAGGGTTCTCTGCCTCTGGGCTTAAGGCAGTGGTTCTCAATCTTCCTAATACCATGACCCCTTTATAAGTTCCTCATGTTGTGGGGACCCCCAACCATAAAATTATTTTCGTTGCTACTTTATAACTGTAATTTTGCTACTGTTGTGAATCGTAATGTAAATATCCGACATGCAGGATGTATTTTCATTGCACACATTTATTTTCTATGCACACATTGAACACAATGGGATTTATTTCAGAGTAGGAAAGCATAGGATTGGGCCCTGAGGCTGCAATCCTATCCACATTTATATGGGAGTAAAGGCTCCCTGACTGTATTGGGATTTATTTCAGAGTAGGCATGCATAGGATTGGGCCCTGAGGCTGCAATCCTATCCACATTTACATGGGAGGAAAGGCTCCCCTGACTATAATGGGATTTATTTCAGAGTAGGCATGCATAGGACTGGGCCCTGAGGCTGTCAGTCAGCCCCAGTGTGTGTGCAGCTACAGCTGGAGCTGGCAAGCCTGACCTGGCCCCCTGCACCAGGGGCCTTTAGGCGACCCCCAGGAAAGCTCTAGGTGACCCCCAAAGGGGTCCCGACCCCCACTTTGAGAAACTCTGGCTTAAGGGAAGGACATAAACTGGTGTGTTATCCTGGGACTGATCTCTGTTCCTTCACAGAAAAGCTGTTAATGAGGGATTGGGGGACCCACCACTGAAGAATAAGCATTTTCCTTCCTTTCTACAGACATGGTAACTGGTTTGATCAGGAAAGGATGCACCAGACCAATGAGTCCATGTGGCACTACTGTGTTGGATGACAATGTTGGCACCATATCAACTGAATGCTGCGATGAAAATGACCTTTGCAATGACAACTAACATCTGCGTTATTCTGTGTTATACAGAACTGGTAAACAATCCCTTCCCATCACATTATGCCCTCTAAGAAGAAAGAAAATTATATTGGGGCTACAGTGCAATCCTATATTTATCTATAAGTAAGCCCCATTGGTTACAATAGGATTAACTTTGAATTAGAATACATAGAATTGGGTTCTAGATCTTATTATTTGAGATGAGTCTTCACTTTAGGTGACTTGGGCAATGGGGAGATGTCTTCCCCGGAAATAATTCAATGACATAGGGAGTAACTCTATTTATGGTGCATTTCTATGAATCAATATGCAACTGCATGAGAAACTAAATATCTGTGCTATATTGGAGGGTGAGAGAATGTGCTTTGCTTCCTCAATGTCTCAGAACAATTCAATAAATATTATCCAACTGTGAAAAAGTCATTCTATCTTTGTTGCCATTTGTTATCTTCTTATCTATATAAAAACTGTAAAGTTGCTGACACTCACTGACTGACTCACTGACTCATCAATGCCCAGCCAAAACTGCAAGACCCAGAAGTGTGAAATTTGGGGAGGGTGTTCCTTCCATGATGGAATTTTCAGAATATTCAACCGGAAGGGGGTGAAAAGGGGTGCTATGCATTTTCCTCCCTATACTTTCAATTGAAGAATCACTGACTGATAGATGTTCTGCCCCAAACCCTGGACCTAGAAGCATTTGGGGAGGTGGATTTTCCTTCCGTGGTGGGAGCACCCACTAACACTCGATTTTCAGATATTTCACCCCTAGGGGAGTGAAAAGGGGTGCAGCTTATTTTCATCCCTATCCTTAAAACTGAAGACTGATCAAACCCATCTCCCAAACCTGCACCTCGCGGGTGCATGGGCGTGCATGGGTGCCACACCTATGGCTGTGGGGGGGGGGGGGCGGGCGGGATGGTTGAAATGCAAAGTTGTATTTGTAAGGCTGAAATGTTTCCAGGACCCACTTCCTGCGTTCTTTTGCATGGGGGTTCTGTCTCAGCTTGCAGGTAGAACCCGCTGTTCTTACCCAGAATTCCCTCTGCTCATTTGCATACTGGCTATTAACCTGTTCTCTTCTACAAAGGAACAGAGAAAAGAAATGAAAAACCTCCTTTGTGCTCAGCACTGTTTTGTAGCTGAAAGCAAAGCAAACAACGAAGAGTTTGGAAGTGGTTATGGACGGGGAGAACTTGAGTTCCTGGATGGGAACAAAAGTTAGAATTGTACTGAAAAGAATAAATACAGGTTGAGATGACTTTATCAGCAGACTTCCATCTCCACCCTTTGATCCATGCTAGCCAGCTTTAGACAAAGATGAACCTGGCTAGGATGACAAGAACTGGGCTCCCATTGACTGGCTATGCAGATGAGGAGCCACGCCTCCTCATCTGCATAGCCACACCTCCTCATCTGCATAGCCCCTCCAGATGAGGAGGTGGGGTTATGCAGTCTAAATGTGTGAAGGAGGAGGGGCTCTGCAGATGAGGAGGTGGGGCTATACAGTCTAAATGTGTGAAGGAGGCGGGGCTATGCAGATGAGGAGGTGGGGCTATACAGTCTAAATGTGTGAAGGAGGCGGGGCTATGCAGATGAGGAGGTGGGGCTATACAGTCTAAATGTGTGAAGGAGGCGGGGCTATGCAGATGAGGAAGTAGAGCTGCACAAAGCAGAGGAAGTTCAGTCATTTGATTCAAATTCTTGGATTGGTATCTAGAGGGAATAACCCTATAGAAGAATGTAAGGATAGGAATGGGGGCTCTGGAGGAAGTGAGCAGATGTGGGCTGGCATGTGCCTGGAGAACAGAAAGGAGACCGGGCACAGGTTCTGCCTCACCCTGACCTGAATGAATCATTCTGTGTTATTGGCCACTTATTTCCCATTTTTTTAACCATTGGCTTAGTTTTGCCTTGTTAAAGGTGTGATGACTGCGGTTAAAGTTTTGTAGAAAAACCCATTCCCTTGTTTTTGTTATGAAATCAGCAACTTTCATTTTCCTTTTACGTTTGGAGCCAGCTTTAAGGGCCTTGTGTTAGCCTTTGGGGTTCTGGTCATTCATATACTTGATTGATTCCCCCCCCCCCCAAAAAAAACCCTTTCTATTTAGGACTGACCATCAAGGTGGGCACCTGTTCCTCACTGCCTTGATGGCTGCTGGCGGGCAGAGCTGGCAGCAAACACCTGTGCTGGTCATTTGTGGCATCTGAACGAACCCCATTGCTTGAAAGTGGTATCAGAGCATGGCTCGTGTCTCCGGCACACCAATGGCACTGTGGCTAGTCTGTGCCATGCTCTGCCACGTGATGCCACTTGGCATGGCCTGTTGTCATAACCACATTTTTGTGGGGGCTTCCCTTCTTTCTTTGGTTATGACAACAGGCCATGTCGTTTGTATTATTTATTATTATTTATGGAATTTCTGTCCCACCTTTCTCTGCAGTGGACCCAATATGGCAAACAACACGATAAAAGCACATAATACAAATATTTAAAATACATTTAAAGACATTAAAAGAACCCATTAAAAGCATCCTGGGTCAAACCACAAGTTCCACTGCATTAATTCAAATGATTTAGTCCATAAAAATGTTTTCAGGCCCTGCAAAAAAAAAAAAGTCTGTACAGAGAGAGCGGTTCTTAATTCCAGGAGAAGGGAGTTCCACAGCTGGGGTGCATTGCTTTTATGTATTTCATTTAAACCAGGGGCCGCATGTGGCCCAGGATGAAGGTGGATGTGGCCCTCCTGCAAAGCTGGCCACCACCATTGGAAAAACTGGCTTTCTGGTAGCAGCCATTTTCAAACTTCACGCTCTTCTGTGCGCACTGCCCTGGGCGGCCACCACAAAGCTGGTCTGGGCTGCCTGGCTCCTCCCCCTACCTGCCTCCTGGCACTCAGAGCGCTTCAGGCCCCTGCAGACCTTGCAGCACTTGCCCACCTGCACCCCCCCCAAAGCAGCCTCAGCCTCTATCCCAGCTGCTGCCTGCTGCCCTTGAGACCAGAAATAAGCCCCGTTAAAGTCAATGAGGCTTACTCCCAAGTTGCAGTCTGAGAGCACAATGATGCATAGGACGGGCAGGCTGTGATCCTCTCCAAGTTTAACCTTGGAGATATGCTGCAACCCTAACCATGTCTACTCAGAAGTAAGGCCCACTGTACCCAGTGGGTCTTACTCCCAGGAAAGTGCATTCAGGATTGCAGCATATCTTCAAGATAAGCTTGGAGAGGATCACAGCCCATCCTATGCATCATGCCTCCTCAGAAGTAAGCCCCACTAAAATCAATGAGGCTTACTCCCAAGTTGCAGTCTGAGAGCCCAATCCTATGCATGGCCACTCAGCAGAAAACCCCATGATAATCAGTGAGACTTACTCCAAGGTTTAGCTTGGAGAGGATCGCTGCCCATCCTATGCATCATGCCTACTCAGAAGTAAGCTCCATTAAAATCAATAAGTCTTACTCCAAGGTTTAAAAATGAAGGAGAAAATATAGGACATCCTAAATTTTGTCCTACATCTTTTTAAAAAAAGTTGTTAGTGTTTATGTGTGGCCCAGACCAACTTGTCATCTTCCAATGTGGCCCAGGGAAGCTAAAAGGTTGGACACCCCTGATTTAAACCCTATATTACTCAGTGGTGGGCTCCAACAGGTTCACACCTATTCTGTAGAACAGGTTGTTAATGAGAGATAGGACATATAAAGTTTAAAAATAGCCATTTAAAAGTGGCTGCCAGCTGGGCATAGAACTGGTTGTTAATTTCTTTGAATCCCATCACTGATATTACTTATTAAATTTAAATTACATCTAAGTTATTGCAGTTGGGTAATGGAGGGAGCCTCACCACTTCGGAGCCATTCAAGGTATGGGGAGCAAAACGGAGCCATATGGGATAACTTTGTATCCTATAACTTTTTACCCCACTACTTCCTCACTCCCACCCATGAGCAGATGAAATAACTCAGCAACAGCTGCCATTTTTCCAGGTCTTGCCCACTTTTCAAGGTCTTGCCTGTGCAGGGAACTGTCTTCTGGTTATCTCAAACTGGCAACCTTCAGCTCTTTTCTTCAGGCAAACAGAGGCTCTACCAAGATCTCCAGCAAAGCACCACTTCTTCTATTGGATTAAAGGTCTTAAGAAATTGCCCATTCGAGATCCAAGAAATATTGAAATGTGTGTCTCATTTTGAATCCGCATAAAGCTTGATGATGCAGTATTTGGTCCAGCCAGATCCGCTTTGTGCATAGCCTCCGATCGACATCAGCAATGTGGGTGACACTCCCATCATGTCCACTCCAGCCTTGCTCTGCTACTTTGCACAGTATAGATTCATCTGTAACCCCCTTTGCTCCCCAAGATGAGTTAGGCTGCAATCCTAAAACACTTTCCTGAGAGTAAGTCCCATTGAACACAATGGGGCTTTCTTTTGAGTAGACATGATTAGGATTGTGCTCTTAGACCCTGTTTGTAATCGCCAATGCCATTCCGTCTCCCATGGCCTAACCTACATTGAGCACAGACAAACCTACAGCTGCCCATTTGATCTTTAATTATAAAACAAGTTTCTTTTAAAAAAAGTTTTAAAAATTGCAGTTTGCTCAACTTTGTAATTAGAGCCGGTAATTAGTGAATCTTTTTCACGGCTGTGAAGTTTTTATTTCCAAATGCAAAAATAAATTGAAGGAAAGGAGTAAAAAGTGGGCCGCTAAATAAGCTCAAAGACTAGAAGTAAACAGATTATATCTCATTACTTTCAAATGGAATTTAACACAAAAATGGAAGAAAGTTACCCCTCTATTGAGGCAGCAGCCGCATCTGCAGATGAATAAGAAGAGGGGAAAAATCTTGACAGCTTAATGGCTACCGAGGAGCTGCTTTTTATAAAAATAAATAACCTTGACCCACTCTTGTCACCAGGGGTGTGTGGCCCACACCGGGTGACACGCCGGGAGGGGGTGTTGACCAGTGGTTGGGCTTCAGGGGTACTCACAGTTTTGATAGAACACTTTGCTAATGAGTGTGTGGTTCTGAGAACTGATTATTAATGGGACATAGAACCTGTTGTTAATTTAGGTTATTAGGACATAGAACCTGTTAATTTATTTGAATCCCACCACTGGGGTTGGTGTGCACGGGGGGGGGGCTATGGGACCCCCCAAACAAGCAACTTTGCAATGATGGCATGTCATTGGATTTGTCTTGGAGAGTAGAGTCCAACCCAACAATCCGTTTTGAGTTAGCACCTTCCTAGCACCTTCAAGCCCCAAAAGCTCCAAAATTTGCATATCGCGACTTACGCATGAGTAGACAAACACTGGCGTCTCTTTGGAGGCGCATGGAGTCCTCTGCAGTCCTAAGGTGGCCTTCAAATTCCTCTGGAATGAATTAGGTCACTTGGGGCTTTGTGTTAAAGCAAGAAGTGAACTTTTTAAGTTTTTGGAGGGTCTGGGAGGCCTTCTCCAGCCTCCAATGGCTTTATAAGGCCATTAAATACCATTGTAGGTTTTGATGCAAGAGGGGAAGCAACCTTAAAAGTCATCCCAAAGATCTTTGAAGGTCTTTCAAGCTCCAAGAAGGGCACATGATCTCTCAGAGCCGCCAAACAACCTCTGGAGGCAAGTGGTTGTGTTTGCCCAACTGTGAGTTTTTGGTAGTCCCAGGGTAGCTGGGAACAGATCCCCAGGTATACCAAGACCCCCACTGTAAATATAACCATCCGTTAATATTTCCTTTTTTAATAGGACAGAATATCTTAAACTGGGTTGTTTCAATGCTCCAACTGGGGAAGCTCTGCATTTGCCGCATAAAGGATGGGGATGACAGTGAGGATGACACGAAAACGATGTGGACCCAGTCACAGCTGTCTACTCGTGAGTAATTATTCCCTGTGTCTCATTTTCACCTTCAATAGACTCATAGTGACCATATGTCCTCTTTTTCTAGGACATGTCCTCTTTTTAGCCTTCTGTGCTGGAAAAAAATCTCATTGTCCTCCTTTGTCTTGTGTGCGGACAGCACTGAAATTGATAAATTCTATGTAATAGTTTTAAATTCACTATTGAGTAACGTAGTATTTAATCAACCACATTTAAGCAATAGAGGAGTGTTTTAAGCTTTCATCTTGCCATCTTGCTGTTCCCCAAGCAGTTGGAATGGCTGTAGTGGAGAGGGAGGAAGGACCGCTAGTACGCCACAGTAAGGTGCATGCAGAACTTAGTGTTTTGCACCCCGTCCAGTTATGCCTCATTTCTGTTTAGTATTTGGCTCTCCAGCTCCTTCATTGAACTAAGAAGCATTCAGTTGAAGCCTTCAAAAGAACGTTCTGCTCTCAACCTGCAGCTTCCTGATTACAGAATTTAATTGGTTTTAAGAACTTACATGGGCTTTTTTCTTTCTCTGGGTTTCTGTCTGAAGGTATTTAAAATCGTTATATGTCATGATCTGGAAGCAAGGTATGTGAGCGTGTTACTACAGCTCCTGCAGACTTCTGTCTTCCTGTGGACAAGACCTCAATAGCCTATTTCAAATTGTTGTCAACTATTGAGGGACAAGGAAAGATGAATAAAATTCTGGTTCTTGGCTTCTCCATCCTGCTCTGCTCGGTTTTGGGTGAGTAATGGAGAGCCCCATCCTAAACTGTGTGTAGTGTCAAGACTCCTGCGGTGCCAAAGTGGCTGCAATAGTATCCTATGCACTGCAGGCTCCCACCGGCCCCTCCTCAGATGAAGGGGGTTATCATTGCCTTCCAAGGAGTAAGCAGAATAGCCCCGCAATGGGGCCCGCTCCATTTTGTGGTAGCTCTAAAGCTGACAAAGAATTAAGAATATCCACTCCTTAAATTGCACTGTTTTTTCACCATTGAGGAGGCCTCACATAGCTTGGAGTGAAACGCTGGGAAACTTTATTTTTAGTTTCTTTTCAGCTTTTTAAAGCAACATACATGGCCTGATAGCCCAGAAATGAATTTTTATGCTTGGTGAAATCAGCTAATTAGCTGCTGCAGTTGTCAAAGCAGTATTAAAAATTGAGTTTTCCAACCAAGGACTTCTTACTCCATGACATACAAGCTGGGACCTTCCTCAGCAATACACAAGAGAAACTTGTGCTCAGTGAAACCATTGAAAGAAAGGTTTTCTGGGATGAGGTAGCCTTTTTTCAAGATTTCCATTGGAAGTACTTTGTAAAAAAGTCCTGCATCTCTCTACTAATGCTCAAAAAATATCAATTTCAGATTTGCACCAGTATCTATAGGATACTAGGAGCACAATCCTAACCATGTCTACTCAAAAGTAAGTCCCATTGTGTTCAATGAGTCTTACTCCCAGGAAAGTGTGTTTAGGATTGCAGCCTAGGTCTGGCAGATACTGACTTTAAACATGTTAAATAAAACAAAGTAACTTGACCATTATTGCAAGCTGTCCATTTGGCTTCTTAACAGCCACTTCCAGATCACTTGGAAACCCTTATTTCTGCCTAGGTTGCTTCATGCTTTCTCAGCATGTTTGAGAGGATCATCCAGAATCCACAAATAACTGAAATTGTGGATACCAGATACACTGATATGGGTAAACCCTGAATATAAATACTGCCAAACAAATCTACTCAAATCTAACATTCATCTTTTTTGGTTGAATTTAATTTCCAAAAACAGGGTACACATTAGATTTGATGGTGCATTAGAGATTCGAGTAAAAAAATATTTTGATTATAAGAATAGGTCAGTATTACGTTGTAACACTTTACTATCTCTATGTATATAACTCTGAAAAGTCACGGACTCAGTGACAGCCCGAACCGCTGGACTGAGAAGCATGAAATTTCGGGAAGGGTGTTCCTTCTGATATGAACCTCTGCCAAGAACCGATGTTGAGAAATTTAACCCTTAAGGGGGCAAAAAGGGGTGGAACACATTTTCGGCCTACACTTAACATTGAAAACTGATCAACACCCAAATCCTGCACCGGTCTGGAAGGGGTGCCAGTGGTTGTGGAGGGATGAGCATGGGGTGAGGGGTTGTTGCGCAGTGGGGTTGATGTGCATTGGGGAAAGTTGCGCAGGGGAGTTTATGCACATGGGGGGAGTTGTGTAGGGAGGCTTGATGCGCAGGGGGTGGGGTGCACAGGGGAGGGCTTGATGCACGCAGAGGGGTTGATGCGCAGGGCGGATGTGGCACATTCAGGGTTGATGCACATGGAGTAACATAAACCTGTTGTATGAAGTAGTGCAATGGAGTAAAAATCATAACATAAATCATTGCCATATTATTGTTGTCCTATAACTCATTGTTATATGCAGTAAAATTAGGGCTGTGGGTGGCGCAAGTGGTTAAGAAACTGTGCCTGCTAATGAGCAGGCCAGGGTTCAAGACCCAGGTCCCCACAAGACAGGGTGAGCGCCTGTCCTTAGCCCAGCTCTGCGACGCAACTGGAACCAATCGTATTGGCTCTGCCTTTCCATTGGACTATTTCAGTGGGGTGGATAGTGAGGATTTGCTGCTTGGGTAACAGCCTATCCTCCATATCAATCTAACCCAGGCCTTCCTGCTCTGCATGCAGCGTATGCAGCGCCGAGCACTCTCAAGACTGATGGAGCCTGCTTATGCAGTAAAATTAAATTTTGCACCTGATTTTCAGCTCCGCATTACAAAAGCCAGTTAAAATTTTTTATCTCGAGATTTTAAAAATTGGGCCGTGCATTAGATGCGAGTAAACACAGGCACTTAGAAGTAAGTTTTGATTTCAGTAGTGTTGGTTCCTAGGTATTGGCAACCAGAATCTTGTTCCTCTTCTTTCCAACAGCTGAAGCTCTCCTTTGCCACGTCTGTGAAGAGTATGTAAAAGGGGATGGTTGTAGCACTGATTTAGAGGTATGTGAAGCAGAACCAGGACAACAGTGCAAGAGAGTTGAAAGTTTCCTAGGTATGCTGGTTCTCAGATTAACGCTTGTCTATCTTTTATGTGTGTGCGTGTGCGTACCTGTGCCTACCTCTTCAAACTGAGGCTAATGCAGCCCACAGTTGAGCTGGGCTATAAAAGAGAACACAGGATAGTGGGTACTGCCAGGCTTCTCAACAACGTCCGTATCAGCAAATGGCCACATTGCCTCTGAATTGAATACTCCATTCTAAAAACCACAAATGCAGTCCAGAGTTTCCTCTCACCTATGGTGTCACTGGCAGCAGTAATAGCCCCTGTTGCAGTCTTTCTCAATCAGATCCACTAGGTGCATGATGCGACAATTTTATTGGTCCACATCAATATTTGATATAATATTAGATGATTACCATGGGTTGTAACCGTTACCGATCTGTACTTATGCATTTATCAGTGAGACTCAATGGGACTTACTCCAGTTTAAGGTTGCAATCCTAAACTCCAGCCTAAGTCCTGGCATAAATTGTGTGCTGACCTGGGAGTGTCACAAAAGTGCACCACTCCTGGGGAAGGGTTGTGCTAGTGAACAAACATGCACTTGCCTTCCTATATCACCAGGCAAACGGGAAGACTGATGAGTTGTGCCAGCCTAGGTTAGGACTGCACACTAGATTAGAACTGTACCCTAAGTGTGATTTCCCTTTTGGGAAGAAAGGCTGGATATAAATCAATGAAATAAGTGTGGGAAGGATTGCAGCCTAGGATTAGTAACAAATTTTCCTGCTTGATGATGTCACTTCCAGTGAGCCCTGACAGATTCTTTTTCTAAAATGTGGGTCCCCTGCTAAAGGTTTGAGAACCATTGACTTGTCAAATGGTAGGATGTTCCTGCTAAGAGGTTTCTTTTTCTTCTCCTTTCCAGGGGGAATAAGAGGTACTGTAATCCTTGGCTGCACTGGGCCAAATGAAGAGTGTGGATCTCTTCAGCTTCATCCAGTGTTGGGTTCTATGACGAGGATCTGCTGCAGCGACTCTGACTTTTGCAACAAAGAATGAAGGCCACCTCTTGATAGTTCCAACAGGCTCGTCAATCTAGTCGACCTTTTTAGTTTAGCTCTGGACTCCTTAGCAAAGATCCTCTGGACTTCTTAGCAAGGACCTCTATCAGAAACCTTCTCCTGGGTTCTAACTTTTTCATTGTTTTAAACAGTTGCTGTGTTATCCAATCCATATATTCCTCCAGTGTTTTTAGCTTCCACCAGCAAACTGATCTTGCTTCTGTAAACCTTTAAAAGTTGATAAAATTCTTCCAGATAACAAATATAATTGCCAATCAACAATCTAATACTATTGTATGTTGCAAAGTTCCATTGCAAGTCAGTTATTGCATTCAAGCAAATGTCACTGCTATCAAATTACTATCTCATGAAATGGTTTTGCTTGTTGTGAACATGGTTATATTAATTAATAATTAAATTATAGTGTCCACTAGTTTTATGTCTGAAAGCTGTATGTTTTATTGCCTTTCACAACTGGACATAAACATTGCATTTGTTTTTGCATGAACCAACGATCACTTGGACAACATTTTTGGGAGAAAGGGGCTGCTTTTGTTAACAGTTTACAAAGCGAAGGAGGACTCGCTGCTGCATGACACATGCAATGTGTGCAAAACCTAAATGAACAGGAATAAATAAAAATATGCATAAGAATGTTGACAGACATCATGGAACTTTGGTAAAATTTAACGAAAGAGAAAGTAAGGAAGAATGTGAAATGTGGTTATAATTGAAAACAGCTGGAAAAGCCAAGCTATGAAAGTCATAGACTATTCTAGGCTGTTGCACACTGAGAAAACTTAAGTGGTTAAGTATTAACAATACTTAATACTTGTTACTAAACCAGCTCTAGAGGTGGTATAAGTGGGAAGGCATTTATGTGTGCCCATAAGCCTCTGAAAATGCTCTGGATACAGAGCAGCTATATGCAAGGGGGCGGCACCTACAACAGTCCCCCAACATGTCCCTGTTACACCCTCTGTTAATTGCTTGGGGCAACCCAGTTATGTGGATGGAATAGTTGCTCTGGATTTGGCTGTATGTTGCCTGAGGCTGCCCATAAACATTTTCCATAGGGTGGCAGTTGCTCCACCCTAGTGATAGATAGGGCAACCCAAGGGCTCTTGTGCGCAAGGAATAGTTGCTCAGGATTTGGCTGAACGTGACATTTTGCTCCAGCTTAGAAGAAAATGGTTACAGACAAAATATGTGGGTTTTAAAAATACAAGCACTAACTTCATTGGCAGAAGCATCCATCAGAGACAAGGACAGCAGTGGAAACCTTCAAAATAATGCCCACAACTATTGTGGGGGCCTTTAAAACGGGAGTGGAAGCCATTTTGAAGGGCTTTACTGTTTTCTGAAGGTTTCTGCTACATTACATAAGCCAGAAGAGACCTTAAGAAGGAAGCAGAGATTGCAGATAACCAAAAAACACCCATTAAATGATGTGGGGTCTTATTCTTGTTGTCCATGGATAAGTGACTCCATGGGATACAAATCCATGGGTAGCAGAAACTGTAGTTCTGCACAAGAATATAGCCATCTCAAGGTCACCAGGGTAATCTGGAACTTTATTTCTTGGACAGATAGCATCATCCTTCCTCAAATCCTTAACCTAGCTCTTTATTTCCAGCTTCTGATCTTGTCCTCCATGTCAGGGCACAGACATTTCCATTTTCTTGGACAGTCGTCCAGGGGTGCCTAGAGCGCTATGTGCCCCACTGGACCATCACCAGCTCAATACCTTCTGTGCTTAACTTCTGACTCACTGATTTGTCTAAAGCCTCCAGGGGCCCATAGAATGTCCCCCCAAGAGAGATTTGCTGATGAGAGGTAAATGATGTACCTTTTGTACTGGGTTGGATCATATGGACTCTTTCCAGGACCAAGTTCTGACCTATTTCAAGACAAGCTCCATTAACGAATGAACACATTTCTACATGCTTTATAATCCGACGTCTGCTGATGGTACCTTACTAATCAAATCATCCTTTCCTAGGAAAATAGGAAAAAATGAATTAGATTCTGTATCTTAGCATCTTGGTCCTTTATTACTCTGTCCTGGGTGAGTAGCAAAAAATACAGTGGGCAAGAGGAAGGTTGGAGGGGTTCCACATTTGTTGGGGGGTGGGAAGAGAAGCATCCATGTAAAGGATGGGGATGAACCTGGGATGACATGAAAAGGATGTGAACCAAGTCTCAGCTATCTACTCGTGAGTAATTATACACTGTGGCTCAGTTTCACTTTCAATGGTCTCATGGTGACCATATGCCCTCTTTTTCTACGACATATCCTCTTTTTAGCTTTCTGTGCTGGAAAAAAATCTCATTGTCCTCCTTTGTTTTGTGTGCAGGCAGCATTGAAATTGATAAATTCTATGTAATAGTTTTAAATTCACTATTGAGTAACGTAGTGTTTAAATCAACCACATTTAAGCGGTAGATGAGTGTTTTTAGCTTTTATTTTGCCATGTCCTACATTTTTCTTGAGTGTCCTACATTTGGGAGGGTCCTCTGTCATTTTATGGTTATGACATTTGGTCCCCCTGCCTAGGATTGTATGCACTTTCCTTGGCAGCTTCTGAGTAGGCTTGGAGGACCCGACAGCAGTGATTTTCAACCTTTTTCATCTCATGGCATACTACTGAGTCATTGAAATTATCAAGGCATACCATCAGTTATTTTTACTATTGACCAGGCTGTTCAAATCCCCCAATTTTCCTATTAATTAATGTCCCCCTTCTGAATTCAGTGGCACACCGAAGACTGTCTGTGGCACACCTGTGTGCCATGGCACACAGGTTGTGGAGCTGCCAGCAAGTGGTCATTCCTGGAGCAGCTGAAATGGCTGTAGTGGAGAAGGAGGAAGGTCCACTAATACACCACAGTAAGGTGCATGCAGAACTTAGTATTTTGCACCCTCTCTGGTTATGCCACTTCCCAAATCTCATTTCTGTTCAGTCTTTGGCTCTCCAGCTCCTTCTGTTAACTAAGAAGCATTCAGTTGAAGCCTTCAAAAGAACGTTTGGCTCTCAACCTGCAGCTTCCTGATTACAGAATTTAATTGGTTTTAGGAAGTTTCATGGGTTTTTTTCTTTCTCTGGGTTTCTATCTGAAGGTATTTAAAATCGTTATATGTCATGATCTGGAAGCAAGGTATGTGAGCGTGTTACTACAGCTCCTGCAGACTTCTGTCTTCCTGTGGACAAGACCTCAATAGCCTATTTCAAATTGTTGTCAACTATTGAGGGACAAGGAAAGATGAATAAAATTCTGGTTCTTGGCTTCTCCATCCTGCTCTGCTCGGTTTTGGGTGAGTAATGGAGAGCCCCATCCTAAACTGTATGTAGTGTCAAGACTCCTGCGGTGCCAAAGTGGCTGCAATAGTATCCTATGCACTGCAGGCTCCCACCTGCCCCTCCTCAGATGAAGGGGGTTATCATTGCCTTCCAAGCAGAATAGCCCTGCAATGGGGCCTGCTCCATTTTGTGGTAGCTTTAAAGCTGACAAAGAATTAAGAATATCCACTCCTTAAATTGCACTGTTTTTTCACCATTGAGGAGGCCTCACATAGCTTGGAGTGAAATGCTGGGAAACTTTATTTTTAGTTTCTTTTCAGCTTTTTAAAGCTATATACATGGCCTGATAGTACCATGTTTCTCTAGTATTGTAATAAAAATATAACATAAACCTGTTGTATGAAGTAGTGCAATGGGGTAAAAATCATAACATAAACTCATTGTCATATTATTGTTGTCATATAAGTCATTGTTATATTCAGTAAAATTAAATTTTTCAGCTGCACATTACAAAAGCCAGTGAACATTTTTTATATTGAGATTTTAAAAATTGGGCCACGCATTAGATTTGAAGGTGCATAGATACGAGTAAGTACAGGCACTTAGAAGTAAGTTTTCATTTCAGTAGGGTTTGTTCCCATGTATTGGCAACTGAGTCTTGTTCCTCTTCTTTCCAACAGTTGAAGCTCTCTCTTGCCATACTTATTCATTCTGTGAAAAGTATGAAGAAGGGTTTGGTTGTAGAAGTCTTTCGGGGACATGTGAAGCAGCACCAGGACAACAGTGCAGGATAGTTGAATCCATCGTAGGTATGCTGATTCTCAGATTAATGCTTGTCTGTCTTTTGTGTGTGTGTGTGTGTGTGTGTGTGTGTGTACCTCTTCAAATTGAGGTTAATGCAGCACAGGATAGTGGGTACTTCCAGGCTTCTCAGCAACGTCTGTATCAGCAAATGGCCACATTGCCTCTGAATTGAATACTCCATTCTAAAAACCACAAATCCAGACCAGAGTTTCCTCTCACCTATGGTGTCACTGGCAGCAGTAATAGCCCCTGTTGTAGTCTTTCTTAATCTGTTGGTCAGCTCCACTAGGTGCATGATGAGACAATTTTATTGGTCCACATCAATATTTTATATTTGATATAATATTAGATGATTACCATAGGTTGTAACCGTTACTGATCTGTACTTATGCCTATGCATTTATCAGTGAGACTCAGTGGGACTTACTCCAGTTTAAGGTTGCAATCCTAAACTCCAGCCTTAGTCATAACATAAATTGTGTGCTGACCTGGGAGTGTCACAAAAGTGCACCACTCCTGGGGAAGGGTTGTGTTAGTGGACAAACATGCACTTGCCTTCCTATATCAGCAGGCAAACGGGAAGACTGATGAGTTGTGCAAGCCTAGGTTAGGACTGCACACTAGATTGGAATTGTACCCTAAGTGTGATTTCCCTTTTGGGAAGAAAGGCTGGATATAAATCAATGAAGTAAGTGTGGGAAGGATTGCAGCCTAGGATTAGTAACAAATTTTCCTGCTTGATGATGTCACTTCCAGTGAGCCCTGACAGATTCTTATTCTAAAATGTGGGTCCCCTGTTAAAGCTTTGAGAACTATTGACTTGTCAGATGGTAGGATGTTCCTGCTAAGAGGTTTCTTTTTCTTCCCCTTTCCAGGGAATAAAAGAGATATTATAAGCCAGAGCTGCACTCAGCCAAATGATGTCTGTATTCTTGTTCTGACTCATCCACATTTGGGTACTTTGAAGATTACCTGCTGCAGCGACTCGGACTTTTGCAACAAAGATTGAAGGCCACCTCTCATTAGTTCCAACAGGCTCGTCAATCTAGTAGACCTTTTTAGTTTTATTGGTTTATTTAGTTTTAGTTTACCACGTTCAAGATCCTCTGGATTCCTCAGCAAGATTTCAAAAACCTCTATCAAAAACCTTCACCTGGGTACTAACTTTTTGATTGTTTTAAGCAGTTGCTGTGCTATCCAATCCATATGTTCCTCCAGTGTTTTTAGCTTCCACCAGCAAACTGATCTTGCTCCTGTATACAGTGACGCCTCACGTAACAAACGCCTCACGTAAAGCATGTTCCACGTAACAAACAAAAATTTCTCTAGGATTCTGCTTCATGTAACAAACTGCTTCACTTAAAGAACACATTCATTGGCAGTTGGAGCAGACCCGCTGGCTGGCAGCCCTTTTAAAAAGCACCAGGGCTGCCACTGTTGTTCCTCCTATGGCTGGGCGTCCACTGGGCAGAGGGAGAGAAGAGCAGTGGAGAAGAGGGAAGCAGCTCAGGGCCAGGCAGAAGGGAGCAGTGGAGAGAGAAGCTCTGGATGGAGAGAAGGAGAAAGTAGGGAGACACTTTGATGGTGTCTTGGATTGCAGACTCCTAATCATGTCTACCCAGAAGTAAGCCCCATTGTGTTAAATGGGTATTTCTCTCAGGAAAGTGTCTTTAGGACTGCTGCCTTAGTAGACTTGATAAGATCATGCACATTGAATGCATGTTTTGAATTCAATCCCAGTGTTCTGTCATCATTTTTACATCCAGTTAATATTTTTATATGAATATTTTTGAGTTGTAGAACCAATTATCTGAGTTTCCATTATTTCCTATGGAAAAATCTGCTTCATGTAAAGAACGTTTCATGTAACAAACATGCCTCTGGAATGAATTAAATTTGTTACGCGAGGTGCCACTGTATTTTTAAAAATTGATAAAATTCTTCCAGATATCAAGTATAATTGCAAGGCAACAATCTAATACAGTGGTACCTTGGGTAACGAATGCCCTGGGTAAAGTATGTTCCAGGTAAAGAACATACTGTTCCCCTGGGCTTCTGACTTGGGTAGAGAAGCTGATTTGTATGACAAAGTCCGGCTGGCAGCTCTTTAAAGTTTAAAGAGCTGCCAGCCTGCACTTGTTACCTGAATGAACAGGTCAGGTAACGCAGGTCCGTTCCTCTATGAGGGTGGGAAGGTGCTTGGGGGGACTCAGGGGTCTTCTGGGAGGGTACTTGGGGACAGTGGGGGGAGATATAAGCAGCCTTGTATGGTGGCTGCCACTTTAAAAGCCTGCATTCCAACCCGCAGCTCCCTGTAGAGCTTTCGAGGAGGCTGGAGAGCAGGGAAGGGGATTAGGGGTGGGCCAAAGCCGGTTCGGGCCGGATCGCCCGAACCATTGTTCCCAGAACCCTGCCTGTTCAATGTGCATGAGCCTATGAAGATCAGGCTCCCCAGATTCTGGCAAGGACCTCCTCCATCCCATATTTGGGCTTCTGTTCGAGGTGGAGGAGATCTGAGTAACCCCATTGGGACTGCAGTGGCGATCTTCAGGGTAAGGGGAAAGTTTTCTCTTGCCTCAGGCTGATGCACAAGCAGCCCAAAGCTTGTGCTAGATACACTGCAGGCAGTTCAGCCTACCTGTTCTAACACAAATTAGGATCACTGTTCATGAAGGCACTTTGATTTGATAATCAAGCATAGCAATACCTTGCACTTTCATCTATATATATAAAAAGACAAAAGTCACTGACTGACTCACTGACTGACTCACTGACTGACTCATCACTGTCCTGCCAAAACCGCTGGGCCTAGAAGCATGAAAATTGGGGTGGGTGTTCCTTCCGTGACCGAGGGGTGCACTAAGAACCGGTTTTCGGAAATTCCAACCGGAAGGGGGTGAAAAGGGGCGCAACGCGTTTTCCTCCCTATACTTTGCATTGGGAATTGCTGAGTCAGCAACATTCCGCCCCAACTGCTGGGCCTGAAGCATGGAATTCTGGGAGTTCCTTCTGTCACCTGAACTCCCACCAAGAACCATCTGGAGAATTTTAACCCTTCAGGGGCTGAAAAGGGGGCAACGTGTTTCTGTCCTATACTTAACATGGGAGACTGAACAACATCCAGCCAATTTGGTTCTCAGGCCCTGGTGCACTGGGGGATGTTGTTCGGAGGAAGAGGTTGCACTGGCAAGGATGCTGCGCATGGGGGGAAGTAGCGCATGGAGGGAGGTTGCACATGGAGAAAGTTGCGCATGGGGGAAGTTGCGCATGGGGAAGTTGCGCATGACGGGAAGTTGCACATGGGGAAGTTGAGCATGGGGGATGATGCGCATGGGGAAAATTGTGCATGGGGAAAATTGCGTATGGGGAAAATTGCATATGGAAGGAAAGTTGTGCATGGGGTGAAGTCGCGCATGGGGGATGATGCGCTGTGGGGGGATGGCGTATGGGGAAATGTTACTCCCGCAACGCGGGTACTCTTTTCGCTAGTTAGGTATAAGAGCATGGGTGAGAGTCAAAAATGGACAAATGTCAAAGCAGAGCCTCATTTAGCTTGCAAATTTATTTTGGATGGCAGAAAATAACTGCATAACACATGCAGCATGTGCAAAAACTAAATGAGCATAAATAAATAAAAATAGACATAAGAATGTTGACAGACATAATGGAACTTTGGTAAAATTTGACAAAAGAGGAAGAAGAATGTGAAATTTGGTTATAATTGAAAACAGCTGGAAAAGCAAAGCTATGAAAGTCGTAGACTGTTCTAGGCTGTTGCACATTGATAACATTTATGTAAGTGGTTTGCCATTTCCATTGAACAAGGTTAACAGTGTCCCTTTCCCATTTCAGTGAGTCAAAAAAGCAGTTGACTTGCATATGGTGGTTGCTGAAGCATAAACAGTGTAGACCCTCATTCTGCTGATAAGGCCCCATTTTCCAACATCAGCTCATCACTTGTTGGGAGAAAAACGAAAATGTGGATAGAGTCTGCTTCTTAGGTGCAATCCTAACCTAGGTGGGGACAACTCATTGGTCTTCCTATTCCCGTGGTGATGTAGGAAGGCAAGCGCATGTCTGTGCACTGGCCTAACTCACTCCCAGGAGTGGTCCAGAAGTGTCTTACAGCACTTTTGAGATACCCCCAGTTCAGCACAGGACATATGCTGGGGCTTAGGCTAGCCAAACTGGAGCTTAGGATTGCATCCTTAGGTCTCTCTGTTATCTGGGTGAGTAGTGGATTTCATTGATAGTAGGGGAACACAGGAGAGGGTTTGAGCGTCTCCATCTCTTTGAAGGTGGCCACTCAGTAGCACTTAGCTACCAAATAGTCACCTATCGTCTCCCCCCTCTTTCTGTGCCAGAAAGTGTGATGTAATACAAGAGTTGGAGGTAGGATTGCCATATGTTCTCCAAAACATGGACAGTCATGATTTTGGGGTGATTGTGTTCACATACTGGCAAGTGTGATAAAAGGCCCTGTCCTGATTTAGTGGAGGAGAATTATGGCATCCCTCACTGGAAGGTAGTAAAAGCACAGTTAGCTTCAGGGTCAGCTCAATGGAGCACTGACCAAGTCCCCATAGCCATGGCTAGATTGACTTCTGAACTGAACAAATAAAAGTAAAGGTGAAAAGTGCCCACGTTTGGAGATCCAAGACTTGCTGCAATGCTTGCTGTTGGAGGCAGTAATGCTCAGGTTCTCAGCAAACCATCTGGCATCTCTTGCACATTGCTGCAGCTATCCCAAATGATGGCACGAGGGAGGGTTCACTTACACAGCATGTTGTGGGCAGTTGTGGGATTCAAATCAACTAACAACAGGTTCTATGTCCTAATAATCTAAATTAACAACAGATTCTCTGTCCCATTAGTAACTGGTTCTCAAAACCAGGTGCTCATTAGGAAAGGGTTCTATAGAACCTGTGAGAACCCCCTGACGCCCACCACTGGTTTGGGGTATATTATCAATTTTACTAGCTCCTGAATTATTCTGTAAATCAGATTAAAGTTTGAATTCAAGAAAAACTGCCATGTTTCCTTTCTGCTTGTCAATGGCATAGCTAGAGAGGGCAGAACAGTCAGTCTTGGAGGGAGCCTCACTCCTTTGGAGCCATTCCAGACAGGGGGAACAAAATGGAGGGGGAAAGAGAGAGGGAGTACACATTGAAAGTACATACCAAAATATATATTCTTTCACAAATTGGAATTCATAATTATCTCTCCATCTTGCAAGATCTGATCTGTGAAAGAGCGAGAAAGGTCCAGAACTAACCATTCAACCTTGATTTTTGGCAAGAGAGGAACTACCTGGCCTGGCAACACTATCAAAATATGCCCTTTCTAGCAAGAGATAAAAGAAATAAGAAACTTTTATTGGCATTATAATGTCATTACTACAATAAAATCAGCATAATCTACAGGAACCCCATTATAGCATCATTGTGGCTCATTAACCCAGCTCTTGACGATCTCCCATAAAAAGGCCGCTGTTCTCCCTGTGAGATCAATTGCTTCTGTGGAAAGAACAAATCAAACCTTTTCCTGATCTGGCTGACTCCCCAATGTTTGCCAGACTGAGCCTAAAATCTTCATATGCAGCTCCTCATACAGCAAAACGTCTAGAAATATGTGTTATTGTTTTCATAAACCATCCATATTGGATGCGGGATGGTGGCCCCTTAAGCCTCCAAGACAGTGAGGCAGATGGCAGGGCATTAAACCTTGTTAAGGGGTATGCCCTGAGTTGTTGTTAAGAATGGCAAAAGAGGCAGCCATTTGTCCTATATTAATTGGAATGTGTAAATACAGTGCGGAACAAGCCTTTTTGGCATCACTTGGCAACTCCTGGAATTCTATACGTAAGACTCTCTTTTTGATCACCTGGATCGAAAGGGTTATCCCTGACATACAGCACAATCCTAACCATGTTGACTCAAAAGTAAGCCCCATTGTGTTCAATGGGTCTTACTCCCAGGAAAGTGTGTTTAGGACTTCAGCCTTAGTGAATCTCAGTACCACGGGGAAATGGGTAGTGCTACATTCGGTCTACTAGCCCCAATGGGTTCCAGGGTGACTATATGTCAGAACCCTCAAAAGAGGACAAGGTCCCCGAAATGGAAGACATCCAAGCAAAATGGAGGACAAATGGAGGCCATGTTAAAATAAAAGCTAAAAACACTCATATTACTTTCCTATTCTTAATGTCAACACTATATTACTTATAAAGAGTGCCGTTCACAAGTGGGTCGGTGAATTTCAGTCTTTTTCATGTCAAGGCAAACAGGCAATAGAATTGTCAAGACACACCAGTTTTTGTAACATTTGACAAAACACACAGGATTCTGTGCAAAAATGCACGTTTTCTCTTTGCACAAACGCACATGCTCCAAAGCCACCAGCCTGTCCCTTGGCACAAATGCACATGCTCCATAAGAGCTGTGCCACCAATTTCAGTGGCACAACTCTGGACCATCACAGCCTCGCCTCCTGCTCTCCACCCACTCACAGTCCTCCCTGCCACCCACACTTCTTCAAATGTGTTAGTGACACTCATGAGCCAGTAAAAGGGACCTGCACCAGCCCAAGTGCGCCAAAGTGTGCCAATGTCCAGTTGGGACATGAACACCAAATGTCCCCTTCCGTGATTGTCCCTTGCTGATAAAATTTAAATGATTTGCTGTTTTCACGTGGAAGGATCACATGGGCTCTTTGCACTTCATGAACCAACAGCTCCACTACATGCCAAGAGACACTTGTGTGCAGTCCAAAACAACCAGGCAATCCATCTCTTCCTAAGTATCGCAACGTTTGGTGGCAAAACCTGGTTCTTCTCTGAAATTATCCATTACTAGGTGGAAAGAAAGATGAATAAGAACCTGATTCGCTGCATCTGCATCCTGCTCTGTTTGGTCCTGGGTGTGTAGCAGAAAATATAGCAAACAAGGGCAAGGACTGTCTGTCTGTCTGTCTGTCTGTCTGTCTACTTACCCACCTACCTACCTACCTACCGCTTTTCAATTAAAAAGTTCACAAAGTGGTTTACAAAGAAAATGAAAAAATTAATAGCTAATTAAATAGCTAATGGTAGTAACTAATTAAATAGCTAATGCTATTCTGGATGTGTGTGTGCTGTTTTCTCTCACTCCCCCTCTCCCCTGCACCCCTCAGCTTTCCATTATATTACTGATGCATTTTAGTTTTCTCATTGGAATTAAATATCCTTTCCTCCATGCATATAGGATTCTGGACAGGAATCTGTGTCTCACTGGGTAGCCAAAACGCTTTGTGAATCCAGGCTCTCTCCTTAATCTTTATAGCTCTTTAGACTTTCCAGGAGGCAAATAGCTTTTAGATGTCTATTTCCACCCCCCATTGACTTGTTTGGTAGTTTAGAATTTGTTTTGAATTCCTGCAAGTCTTTGAAGTTCAGAAATCTCATCTTGCTTAGGCTACACCACCTATGGCAGGGGGCTGGGAACATGGAAGAGAAAGTGGATGATGAGTGTCATCAAACCATTCTCAGAGAAATACATTTTGAAACTTATGTATGCTTTTAAAGGACTTGAATGCTGAATCACATCTGAAAAATCCAATTTATTGAAACTACTCTGCGCAAGTTTTCGGTTTTGTTGATATTTTTTACCTATATAGTGGTACCTCGCTTAACAAGCGTTTCACATAACAAGCCAAAATTTCCAAGAAATCTTGCTTCGAAATCCGCATGAAGGCTCTTTAAAAGGGCTGCTGGCCAGTGTTGCTACCGCTAACTGCTCCTAACTTGGGGGCAGTTTCTGGAGGTGCCAGAGGCAGCTGCCCCTAACTACCCCCAAGTGCCCACACCTTGAGCCTCCAGCAGCAGCCCAGGTAAGCCTCCCAGGAAAGTGTCTTTGACTGCAGTCTCCTATGTCTACTCAGAAGTAAGCCCCATTGTGTTCAATGGGGCTTACTCCCAGGAAAGTGTCTTTAGGATTGCAGCCTAAGTAGACTTCATAGGATCATGCACATTGAATGCATGTTTTGAATTCAATTCCAGTGTTCTGTCATCATTTTTACATCCAGTTAATATTTTTATAGGAATATTTTGGGGGTTGTGGAACCAATCGTCTGAGTTTCCATTATTTCCTGTGGAAAAAATCTGCTTCACTTAAAAAGTGTTTCACTTAAAGAGCATGCCTCTGGAATGAATTAAGCTCTTTATGTGAGGCACCACTGTATTTATCTTGGGTCCCTCTGGAAGAAAGGTGGATTAGAAATAAAGTTTATTATTTATTAATATTATTATTAATCCAAATTAAATCTGATAAACTTCGACGTTGTTTTTCCCCCTATACCTATCTGAATACAATCATCAGTCAAACATTTGACTGATTTTGGGTATAGAATGGTACAGGGTTCGCTATCTGTTCCTTTTATTTTAATTATTTGGTAGAAAATTTGTTAGAACTTAAGAGTCACATTGATGATCTTTCAGAAGCTCTCGTCCTCAAACATTGCAGAACCTACATAATGGGTGTTGGTTGAATCAGTAATGGGAAGACCTGTGAAACTAAACCGGGACATGGGTGCAAAAAGGGGACAAGCCGTTTTCATATGATTATATTCCCGTTAGGTTATTCTGCTCATGTGTCCTAATATTGGTTTTTTCCCCCTCCTCTCTGACAGGTGAAGCTGCTACCTGCCGTACATGCATCAGTTATGATTATGGAGGTGGTTGCTGGAAAGGCAGCGGATACTGTAGAACATGGGAAAAAGGACAAAGGTGCTTCAAAGAAACAAAAGAAAGTGGTAGGTTTCCAGTTTTTTAACAGCCGTTTCTCTATGTCCTCATGACCATTTTAACCCTTAGTTTACCAGTTTTTTGTATCACGTGTGACCGCATCAATCTGTAGTAAGCCCCTGAGTTTAGTGTAATCATGCAAGACGCTACCAAGCATGCAAGACACTACCAAGGCAGTTTGCAGCTAAGAACCCATGCAAGTGCCTTTAACATACCTGATTCCAATCCAAGCACGCAATATGCTACCAAGGCAGTTTGCAGGTGGTGACCTGGGTGGGTGAGGGGATAGGTGGGGACCTGGGGGGGGAATGTAAGTAGCTGGGTGGTATAGCTAAGGGGGTGAGATAGATAGGGAAGCAGGTAGGTAGGTAGATAGGTAGGTAGGTGTGTAAGTAGATAGATAGATAGATAGATAGATAGATAGATAGATAGATAGGAATGAAGGGAGGAAGGGGGAATAGATGAAGGGAGAAATAGAGAGAAAGGGTGGAGGGAGAGAGAGAAGAAGGGAAAAATAGAGAGAGGAAGAGGAGAGAAGAGAGAGTGGGGGAGGGAGAAATAGAGGGGGGGAGGGAGGGAAGGATACAGGGATGGGCCCAGCCTGCCCCAAGATCCGACTCGCTGGAAGTTGGAGGCAGGGCTGGGGTCAGGGGGCGGGGCTGGGGGCGGGGGTGGGCCCCAACCGCTCCGCACTGCGAATGTGCCAGGCTTGGTGCATGCGCAGTGCGTCTCCTGAAGCCGCGCTGTAGCACGGCTTCAGGAGACTCAGTGCGCCTGCGCCCAGCTGGACGCAGGCGCACTGAGTCTCCTGAAGCCGAGCCAGAAAAGCCCTCCAGAAAGCCCATAGAAGCGGCAAAGGGGACGTTTGCAGCCAAGTGCCGGCTACAAGAGTGCCCTGCTGGCCCCAACACCGCCTCTGCGGGCTTTTGGGGGTGGCTTCCCCTCCAGAAAGCCTGCAGAGGCAGCAGGGAAAGGCTGGGGGGAACTCCCTCAGCTGGCGCTGGCCAGGAGACATACCAGAAACACTGCAGAGGCAGCGGGGAAGGGCTGAGGGCACCTCTCTTGGCTGGCGCTGGCTGGTAGAAGTGCCAGAAACACCACAGCGGCGGCAGGGAAGGGCAGCGGGGACCTCTTTGAGGCCGCACGGAGGCCTTTACTTAGAGGTGTGTGCATGCATACGCAATTGAAAAATGGCTGGAGGGGGGTTGAAGGGCAGTAATTGTGTGCACACAGAGGTGCGCGCGCCATTCCATGATGGTGGTGCCCATGGTGCCAGTTTTTTTTAGCCGACAGTTTAGGCACAATCCTAACTACTGGTTTGCTAGGATTTGGCCCAAACTAACAACCGGTTCTTGCAAACCGGCAGCTGGCCACCTCTGATAACATCTATGCATATGTCTGTTCCTATAGGTACGCTCTCTTATGTTAACTGTTTTTAGTGGCTTTGCCTAAATGCTTATAGACCAGAAGTCAGGCTCTAAGAGATTATCAATTCCCTGACCTCTTTTTGTTCGAGTTGTGTAGTTCCATAGAGCTTCGCAGTACCATATGGTACCAGGTCTCCCCTGGGATTGAAGGGCAGGTCCTCCTACCCACTGTCCCAGTGATTTGCCCATAGAACCTTTGACTGTGTGAGCAGCAGGGAGTAAGATGTTCCTGTTGCCTACGCCATAGTCAGTTGCTCTGAGCTTTGCCATGTTGTTCTGACAAAGTGGGTGTCATAGTTTCAAGATGTGCAATAGCCCAGGACTTCTTGTATTCCCCTCCTTTGCCTCAGCCAGTCTTAGCATGGTCCCCTTGGAGGTATGTCACTTATCAGAAAAAGTAAGTGGCATTGCTTTGAGTTGCAGTTGTTGGAAGCGCGGTGGCCACTTCTTCTGAACGGGCCATCTTTTCTTCAAGTGTGCATGGAGCATGGATTGGCTGAGGTGGTGGAACGCAGGTCCTCTTGCCTGCTGGTCCTGCAGTCATTCCTGGAACAAAATAAACCGCTTTTGAAGTAATCATTGGCCTCATCCCGAGCATTCTGAAAGTGATAGTGATATATCAAGTCCTCTGGTGGCGCAAGTAGTTAAGACACTGTGCCTGTTAACCAGCAGGCAAGGGTTTGAGACCCGGGTCCCCACAATATGAGGATTTCCTGCTACAGGCAGGGGGTTGGACTAGATGATCCACCGGGTCCCTTCCAACTCCATGATCACTGCAATCACAGCTGCAATTACTTCCAGAGCAGCCAGGTAGATGGAGAGCATCGAGAGGTGTAACCCTGAGTGGGGCAAGCCCCATCAATGCTGCTGGTTCATTCCCAGGGTAGATATTAATGATAATATGGTGAAGGATTTGAAGCCTGTATTTATTTTTTCTCTGTTTCTACAGCTATTGGCTACCGCGTTCGACTTGGGTGCACTCAGAAAGGGGATCCAGAATGTGGACATACTGAAGTGATTAAAGGAAAGTTCCCTGGAGAGTACGATTTAACCGTCAAGTTTAGATGCTGTGATACGAACTACTGCAACGAGCCATATAATGATGTTTAAAAAGTATGGAGTACTCAACATAATTCCTCTAATATATTTTAATTGTAATGCTCAAAATATATATAAATAAACATACCCAAACATGCTGTCATTCAAAAAAATGGACTAATGGCTTTTTTGGAGTTTGCTCACCCAAACCACCTATGTCTTTTTTTGCTAGTGATTGAATATGTTTCCCATCTATACATATGGTATAGTCCAAATTTGATCACAAATTTGATCACAGGGTAATGCAGTGGGGAGGAGAGACACCACTACAGCAATCTTAAACACACTTTCCTGGGAACAAGCACACTTTCCATTGAACAAAGATGGGCTTACTTCTGAGTAGACCTGGTTAGGATAGTGCTGGAAATCTTGTATTACCATCATGTTACCTGTCTATCTATTTATAACTGAACAGTCACTGACTCACTCACTGACTCATCAATGCCTGGTCAAAACTGCCAGGCCTAGAAGTGTGAAATTTGGGGAGGGTGTTCCTTCCGTGATGGAGGCACCCCACTAAGAACCAATTTTTGGAAATTCCAACTGGAAGGGGGTGAAAAGGGGCACAACACATTTTCCTTCCTATACTTTCCGTTGAAGAATCCCTGACTGTGGGATGCTCTGCCCCAACCCCCAGACCTCGAAGCATGAATTTCAGGGAGGGTGTTCCTTCTGTGACAAGAACCAATGTTGAGAAACTTAACCCTTAAGGGGCTGAAAAGGGATGCAACACATTTTTGGCCTATACTTAACAATGAAAACTGATAAACACCTAGCCCCAAATTCACCTGCCTGGAAAGGGTGCCCATGTTTGTGGAGGAATGTGCATGGGGTGATGTTGTGCATGGAAGGTTGTTGCTTATGGGGGATGATGCGCATGGGGAGAAGTTGTGCATGGGGGTTGATGTGCAGGGGTGGTGGTTTGATGCACATGGGGTTGATGCGCATTTGGGTTTGAGGCACATGGGGATGTTACGCATTCAGGAATGTTTTGCATGGGGAATGATGCGCATGGAGTGTTGATGCACATGGAGTGTTGATGGGCATGGGTGGTTGATGTGCATAGGGGGTTGATGCACATGGAGGGTCGATGCACATGGGGATGTTGCACATTCAGGGTTGATGCACAGTGGGGAGTTGATGTGCAGTGAGGGGATGATCCAGAGTGGGGGATGATGCACATAGGTTATTGTGCAGTGGGGGATGGCGTACGTGAAGAATTATACTCCTGCAACACAGGTAACTTTTTGCTATATATATATATATATATAAATCATACATAAATGCAAATTAGAGTGACTAAAAAGTGAGTGCCTGAATGCCTCAGACTTCCCAGATATACATCCTTCTATCTATAGTGCTCACTCCAAAGTGTAGAACTATATTATATACATATACCTAAAACAGGTCTAAGAAAGATCAGCCATCTGAAAACATAGTGTGGAGATACAACATGCATGCACATGTTCAAGGGAGACTGGATTGGCACAGGGCACTTGCCTGGTGTCACCACTGTCTGAAACAGACTCACAATCTTAAAAAGAGACTCTGGGGAGAAACAGCCACTGGGATAGACACTATGATGGATGAAGAAGAATCCTGAGTAGAGAGCAATGTTTAGTCATTGGTCCAGAAGTTGTGATCATTGCAGAAGTCTCTCACGCAGCACAGCATTTTTTCTTCAAAATTTTTCTTTCTACCTATCCGACTATGGCATAGAAAGGTACAGCCCCGGTCAACTTTTACAATGGAGCCACCTGGAAAGGAACAATCAGAAGAGAGAGGGAAAAAAATGCATCATACACTACATCCCCACATATCAACCCGCCCTCCCAAATATTGCTGGAGAAGTTTCCTTTCCAAATATTAGTCCTACCCCACCTTTCTTAATCATCCGAGTGTAGCAGAAGCTCCAAAAATGGGATTCACAAGTATCTTCTGTTTCGGTACAAATATTGTTGAGTCCAACACGTTTACACTTACGGCATATGGCAGCTCCGACTGGGAAAAAATGAACAGAAAGAGAAAATATTAAGCCAATGGTTAATGGTATGGCCTTCTGATTTATTTTGAAACAGGTAGTTTTCTTAACCTTCTCAGACAATGATTTCCCTGTCCTTCTGTTCCTTTTAACTGCAGCCCTTTTAACGTTGCCTGATCTGGCCATGAAGTTTCCGGAGCGTCCTTGACCCAGACGCTTACTCTCAGCCTCACCTACCTCACAGGGTTGTAGTGAGGACAAAAAGAAAATAAAAGCTTTGTAAACCACCTTAGGCATATGCTTCGGCATGGGAAAGGTGCGGTATAAATTCCGTAAATATTTACTCAATTTTTGTTCAACGGCCTCTGCCTTGCAAAGTCCTCTATATATTGTTTAGTTTTTCTAGCCTTGAGAACTTACCTGCCTCAAAGGAGAATGTGATTAAGAAAGCTATTGCCAGAACCTTTCTCATTCTGATCGTTTATCGTCCAAGCTCCAGAGAAAGAGAAGCAGAGGTCCTCCAAGTCCACTAAAAGTAGTCAATGAAACATTGCAAGCTTCCTACACCTGATGATGGGGAAAAAAATTGGGTGGATTTAATTTTGGGCTTCAGTGATTTGAATTTGCAGTGGGCACCTGGGACATCTCAGGCACATTGGTCAGGTCTGCTATGTCCCTTATGAAGAATGGTGTGGGTGAGTGTTATGCTTGGGAGGGCTTGTTCCATTCCCATCCTTAACTCTTCCTTAGGGTACTCATCCAGTAGCATTCCTGAGTGTCGGGTTTGTGGGCCACACCGCATAATGCGCATGGGGGGACACCACCATTGGCCAAAATTTTTAAAATCTTGGTTTGTTATTTTAGTAGGACCATCACATTATATATCATTCAAAGTGTAATTTTATCTCTGTTCTATCTAAAGTAATAGCCTAAAATACCTCAGCAGGAGTAGGGTGATGGTGTATCATCCTATGGATGGTTCATTGCCCCACCCAATGCATGGGAAAATGTCCATCATAGGTTATGCACTGGCCTCCGATGCTGGGTGATGCAAACCTAAGTAGAGGAAAACCTTGAATTGAGAGTAACTTGGATTGAGAGTGTTATGCAAGACAAGCAAACATTTCTAATAAATTTTGACTTGCAATACAAGTGATGACTTGTAAAACAAGCAAAAAACCCTGTCTCGGCAGTGATATGGCTGGTTTCAGCGCTCCTCCAAAGCCAACTCAGCCTCTCCTAGAGATCAGCCTGTGTATGTCCACTCTGATGTAAGCCTATGGGTGCAAGCCTTACTTACTACAGGGAGTAAGTAAGTTACTACAGGGAGTTACTACAGGGATACAGGGAGTTACTACAGGGAGTCCTTGTTCCAGAGTAAGAACAAGTTACTCTGGATTGCAATATGAATTTTCCATAGGGTTTTCACTTGGCAGTGCAGTAACTACCAGTGCACGTAATGTGTCTTACGTGCTCCCGTAGTTACTCTGGATTGTAGCCCTAGGGTAAGTAAGCTTACGGGCTCAATCCAGAGTAACTACGGGGAGTCCTTGCTCTGACGTAAGAACAATTGACTTTGGATTGCAATATGAATTTCCCATAGGTTTTCACTAGATGGTGCCGTAACTACGTCAATGTAAATATCTCTTATGTGCTCCCATAGTTACTCTGGATTGTAGGGTATGTGAAGTTAACCTCTGAAGTTAGCCTACTATGAAATAAGTCTATGGGGTTCACTCCTATGTAAGGGGGGAGGGAAATAAGAAGCCTGAGAGACCTAACCCTGCATGTCTTGTTACCAAGAGAGCAGTAAAAATAGGGGGGGGGAATTAGCTTGTGCTTCTCTTTGGTTCAATACAGGATCTAGGCAGGACTCGAAATAGCGTCATGCAGAGGGGATACCCTTGTTAGAAAGTGAAACACTAAGGAAAACTTGTCACAAAGCATAAACTAATATTACATACATTTAATAGCATGAGAGTGAAGTGTACTTGTTTCTTGTGTAGTGTGTACCAAGGAGGAGGGGAGACAAAGGAAGGGGAAGAGAGGGAGAAACCATATCTACCTTCTTCAAGCCATGCCAGGATCCAGGAGGAAGAGAGTGATCCAAGGGGGAAGAGTCCAAGCGAAAAGAGACAGAGAACAATAGGGTGCAGGGGTCTTTATACCCTAGGTCTGGGAAGGACATGTCCACCTATGTGTGGTCACCTAAGAAAAGGGCAAGCCTCGGGAGGGGCTGTTTACCTTACAGAAAGGGGAAGGCTGGAAGACTACCACCTGAGGACCATCACCCAATCAGAGCCAAAACAGAATAGGCATGCATAGGTGTGGTCAAGATTTGAAAAGAGAAAGAATAGGGAAGGGACTGTGTGACTGATTTAGCCTTGGCAAAGGAGAATAATAGAAGACCATGCTTCCAACTGACTTTCACATTAGCATATAAATGGTAGGAGGCAGAGTAGTTAACTAACAAAGGAGAACAGGATTGCAGGAATAGTTGTGTAAGCCCCAAAGGTTGATTTAGAAATGAGAGAGGGGGAAGGGAAATGAGAGACTTTGCCAACACATTTATAATATTAAATTAATAAAATGTATAATATAATAAGGGAGCAATTCTTGAAACAGTCTGTACTAAACTAAGCCCTATTATAATCAGTGGGGCTCTCACTTGTGTAAGGGGTAGAGCCTGAGAGACCTGAGACAGTAACAGTGCAATCCTAAACATGTCTATTCAGAAGTAAATCCTATTGTGTTCCATGGGACTTAATCTCAGGAAACTGTGGTTAGGATTGCAGCCTATGTGCTGTCTAATGTGTTTTATTTTTATTTTTACTTTTTATTTTCTTTATTATTTAGCATTATATTACAGTATCGTAAACATTTTTATATGAATATTTTTGGGTTGTAGAACAAATCCTGTGCATTTCCATTTTTTCTTATGGGAAAATTTGCTTTGATCGACGAGCCTTTTGGGTTACAAGCATGCTTCTGGAACAAATAATGCCTGTAAACTACCGTGAAACCATTTCATTCACCTGATTAGCTGCTTGGTTTGTTGAGTCATAAAAAACCTTCAGTCTTCCTTTTTCATGCGGTTGAGACTAGGAATGGATGCTACAGGATGGATGTCACATTATCTGCTCACTCATCTTCAAGGTCTCACCGCACAACTTCCAGTGTTTTCAAACTGACAACTTTCAGATATTTTTTATATATATATATATATATATATATATATATATATATATATATATATATATATATATATATATATATATATATATACTGACAACTTTCAGATATTATGTGTGTGTGTGTGTATATATATATATATATATATATATATACACACACACACACACACACACACACACACACACACACACACACACACACACATATATATATATATATATATATATATATACATACAGAGAGAAAGAGAGAGAGAGAGAGAGAGAGAGAGAGAGAGAGAGAGAGAGAGAGATTCCAGGTTCTCTTTTCTTGTCTTTGGAGCACTAGGGGCTGTGATATCCAAGCTTGAAGAATGGCTCCAACAGATCCCAGGAAGTACATCAGAACTCTTGATCCAGAAAAGTGCATTGCTAGGAACAACTAAGATACTGCGCAGAACCCTCAAACTCCCAGGCCTCTGGTAGAGGACCTGAGATTGAGGATAACATACATACACCACCCATGGAAGGTGAGAAAACAATTATATATCTGGCTTAACCCTCTAGACCAGACCTTCTGCCCAAACGCATGGTGTCCCTTTTCAGTGGTTAAAAAAATAAAAAAACTGATGATGTTCCTTGATAATTTTAGCACCTTGGCAGTCTACTGCTGTCGTGTAAGAAAGTGGTGCCCATTCCTGTAGGGCTGTCAGCTGATTAACTTTATAACTAGTTCTATAAATATAGTTAGCCTCACTGCTTTCTATAAGGGAAAAAAAACAACTCTCCGTTTCCTGTGAGCATTTTAAAGTTTATTAAGTCAAGAGTCAGAAAGTCAAGGAGAGAAAAATTACCAAACAATAAAGTACTAGTAGGCAGATTTGAATTGAACATAGCAGGGAAATAGGAGTCAAAGGCTGCAATTCTAAACTACAGTTAGGACAGCATAAGCCCAGACATACGTCCTGTGCTGAACTGGGGGTGTCAGAAAAGTGACATAACGCACTTCTGCCCCACTCCTGGGGGTGGGGTGTTAGGCCAGTGTACAAGCATACACTGAACTCCGTATACCACCATGGGAAGATATGCCAGCTGACTTAGGCTGGCCTAAATTTGTTAGGATTGCACCCAAATTACATAGATCTTCGGGATAAATTAACAGGTGCAGATTTCAGGGTCTGTTAGTGCCCCCCTCATTTTGACAAAAGCCTTTGTCAAAAGGGATAGAGGGACAGGAAAAACATTTGAGAGAGTTAAGACAACAATCTGTTTCAAAACACATCATACAAGAAAAGAGAGACAACTCTTAGCCAGGCAAGGACTCTTATGCCGAGATAGGTTGCTCAGATATGGGGATAAGATCTGAAGCTAGGACTCTATAAGGTCTTGCGGACAAGGTTTGGCCACTAGGGTCAGGTGACAGGGCTGATACTTCAACCCAGGTGGCATCCTTGGAGCAAGAACTCTAGACACTTCTCCTCTTTTCCTTATGGCCTTATGCACACAAGGATAGCTTAACCCCACTGCACTAATCCCACTAACATCATTGCATTTCACCCCACCATCTTCATTTGCAGTCCAAGGATGGAAATCACAAATCAACTTTTCAGAAGCAGTGAATCATTAACAGAACAAGGGCACAATCCAGAGTAACTACGGGGAGTCCTTGCTCCGGTGTAAGAACAATTTGCTGTGGATTGCAGTATGAATTTCCCGTAGGTTTTCATTAGATGGTGCAGTAACTACGGGTTCACATAATGTCTCTTACGTGCTCCCATAGTTACTCTGGATTGTGGTGCAAGTCAAAATCCAGAGGCTGTAGGAATCCAGTGGATCTCCTCAGTTTCTAGCAATCCAGATGTTGAAATTATTGCAGAGGTCCTTCTCACAACACTGCATAATTTTTTCAAATCTAAATTTCTTTTTCTTCCTCACGCTGTGGCATGCTTTAGTGCAGCCCCGATCGACGACTGTCCTTGCATTTTCTGGAAAGAGTCAAGAAAGAGAGATGCAGGGAGCACAATGAGGTCTATGGAAGCTTATGCTGAAAAACATTAAAGGTAACAGTGTCCCCCACAGGTTAACCTGATAGTCGTGACCATCTCTAGGGAGCCGTGTTCATCCATCCCTGTTTCTTAAACAGGGAGCCAGCGTTGTCCGAAGAGCCAGTGTTGTCTGAAGACACCTCTGTGGTCATGTGGCACACATGATTAAATGCCAAAGCGCATAGAATGCTGTTACCTTCCCACCAAAGTGGTACCTATGTATCTACTTGCATTTATAAGCTTTTGAACTGCTAGGTTGGCAGGAGCTGGGCAAGGGACAGAAGCTTGCTCACGTTTTGTAGCACCCGGGTCTCGAACCCCACTGGAGGCCATTGCCAGCTTGTTGGCTGAGAGTGCTCTGAGCCACAGTGAGGTGGTGAGGGGAGGAACTTCCTTCTCCCGCCCTCTCTTTCTCCCACCTGATGGTCTGCCTGATGATCTGGACCAAGGATAGCACATGCCCCAGACACAGCCAAACAGAAGTGCGCACAGCTGCAGCATGCCAAATTTAAATGGCGACCACTAGAAAGCCATTTTCCTGGAGGCCGGCCGCCTTTTTCTGCTGTCCCAGAGGAGGGGCTTGTTTTCTGGAGGCCTCCTGGAAATTCCAGAGGTCTGGCAACCCTGACAGGTGGGGACAATGGCAAAGTGCTTAAAGAGGGCGCCAACACATAGAGCCCAACAGCAAACCCCTTTTTTGGTGGTAGACTTTTTAAAGGCATGGATATCTCAGTTTGAATTCTAGAGCAATGAAAAGGTAACTCAAAGACTCATAAGGTCTTTTACCCCCACTATGACTCACTTTAGACTTGAGTCACAGGGTCTGGAGCTCTACATACAACTCATTCCAAGCCCTCTGAAATTCTTCCAAACATCCTTGCTATCATATTTGTAATCTAGAAAAATCTCAGAAGACATCTTGATTAGATGCTGCTACATCACCTGCTTTTGGCAATTGCACAGGATGAACTATAAAGGCTATACTCACCTTCGACTAGGACCTTTTCAGTATCCCAAAAAAATTATGTGTGTCCTATGGATTAAATCCCAATACAGATGCAACTTCGTTATACACAGATTTTTTTATACTTGGATTTGTCTCAACACAAATGGCCACTGCAAATCACCATTTTAAAAACTGCTTTTCTACTGTTGTAGAGAGGTAGTCATGCAAGCAATCATTCCATTTTTCAGTACCACAATCAAATCCCTACAAATATTAAGGCATTACCTTATTCCATTAGATGCAATAGAGGAGCGAGAAACCTGGAAGTGGGTCTCTAAATCTATTTTTCCACTCTTTTTTTATACACTGATTTTTCAATCCATGGGAGTTTATGGACAGAACCGTATTAGATAACAAGGGGTACCTGTATTTTACCCAAAATGGCACCTTCTCAGACTGACGGCGAAGAGCCAGTTGGCTCTATTTCTACCTACATGTTTTAGTTCAATGGTTTTGTTCTGTCTTTGACCTGAGGGAGACTGCCCTTAGTCACAAAAGAGCAAGCCAAATACAACCATGAAATCATTCCATCATACATATTTCTCTGGAAGAGGGAAAGGGGGGCATTCTTCACTGGATGGGTTTGCCCTACCCATTGGATGAGACAGGGCCAGATTTGACTGAAGTCTTCTCCTGATGGGAGGTTTGACCCTACCCAGTCTGGCTCTCGCTCTCTAAGACAGTGGTATTTGAGCATTTCACCCTGGGACCCCTTTCTGAGAATGATAATCTGTTGGGAAAACCCCTTCCAGAACTGATGTCATGGCTGGAAGTGACATTAAAGGTGCCCAGTGGGAGATTCCAAGATGGCTGCATCCAGCTTTTCATGACTCCCCTGAAATGAAGTTGCGACCCCCACTTTGAAAACCACTGCTCTAAGAGACATATTGTGTCACAGCTGAGCTCCCTGGAGTTCAGCCAGTCTCCTCATTTCCTTATCTCAGGATGGTATTTGTTGCTTATGGAGCTACTCTCCAGAGGCTCTTGAGCCTACCCAACTCAGCTACTTCAGCATCAGTAGGCACTTCATCCCTGGGCTGACATGGTGCTCCTTCACCAGACTTCAACAGAAGCCTGCAGTGGCTGAGGGGGAGAGGTCAAGTGGAATGATAACGATCAGTGCAGGAGTCACCTGTGCCACTCCCTACGCCCCTCACCATCAGCAGTAGCACATCTCCGGACATCTCCCTCAGTCCATACACACACAGGGAGATGTCATCTTGACACCACCTCTGGTATGGCTGCTGCATTGTCCCGGATGGACCAGGGCAGAGGTGGGATTCAAATAAATTAACAACAGGTTCTATGTCCCATTAGTAACCAGTTCTCAGAACCAGGTGCTCATTAGCAAAGGGTTCTATCGAAACTGTGAGAACCCCCTGAAGCCCACCACCGAACCAGAGGATCACTCCAAGGCACAGGCAACAGGTGACAGAGCTTCCCTGTGTGGTCAGCATCTGCATTGCACCCTCTCCAGTCCATTCACCTCAGGAGTGCTAAGCAAGCTTGGTGACAGGTGCAACCAACAGGAACTCACCTGTCTGCCATAGGTTCTTGTGAGACATGCCTAAGGGAGCCATTCTGCAGCCACTTTCCCACCTAAACTGTGAGTGGGGACTTTCTGGTATTTGCAGTGGGGAGGCATTCTGTGTTTTCATTGCTGGTTTAACAATGGAGGATGCTCATAAATCCCCTCAGAGGGAAAGCTGGGGCTGTTGGTGTGTCAACCTCATTACCTGATCCTTATTCTGATTCTAATGCTCTGCCTAATCTACCTTCACAATCTATTGCTCTGGTTAAAGAGGCTGTGGATGGAGCCATGTGCTTCAGGTGCCTTCACTAATTAAACAGGATATGCCTGCAATCCTAAAGACACTTTCCTGGGAGTAAGACCCATTGAACACCATTTATTTTAAGTAGACATGGTTAGGATTGTGCTCCATGAAAGAGTGTCTCAGATTAAGAGGAATAATACAGTGAATCTCCCTCAGGGGCACAGTCTTGGCAGTGGGGAGATTGAATTTTATGGTGAGGTGCTTTTGTGCTTAGCTCTCCCATATTATTTTTTCCTCATTTCTGTCCAACAGTGACCAGCAGTGAGGGCAGTGATGGTCCAGAGACTTGGTGGTGCCAACTGCCTCATTCTCCACATTCTGCAGTGACCCAAACAGGTGCCAAAACTTCAAGCTTCACAGCTTTTTGCTTTAACAGAAATGAAAGAGATGGCAAGCCTCCTTTTGCCCACACTTCAAGCTCTGCTCATTGGGTGACCAGACGCCAAACCCAAAATTCCTGAACCTCAGGGCCAAAATTCCTAATCCCAAGCCAAAATTCCTACCCGCTTAAAAAAACTGCCAAAAAATGTATTTTTTGTTTTTGTTTTTTGGTTTTTTGACCATAACCTTTGATAGGAAGGAGATATCTCCAAACTGATTTTTGCATTGGATTCTGCTCTTCAATAAGAATCCAAAGACATATGACATGATGGGGACTGCACGCCATTGCAAAGTTCCAAAATGAAGCCAAACTGTAGGACAATGAAGCCAAAATGTAGGACACCTGGACAGGAGGCTAAAAATCCGGACAAATCTGGGTTTTTTCGGTCATCTGGTCACCCTGGACAAGTACCTTTAAATTGCAGCATCTGTCCTGCCCAAGCTTCAGTAATTAACCTCACATTTCTGAGGTGAAACCTTTGGGTGCCACTTTCCTCTTGCACACTCGATCATGGACCAGTATGTACGAAGAACAACGTCCCCTTTTCTACCTCAGGTAAGTGCTTGGTAACGGCCTCAGATAATGCTGAGGATGTATAGCTCTGGCATATCCCATCCAGTGAAGAATGCCTCCCTTTTCCCATTCCAGGAATTCCACTTACAGGTAAGAAATTACATTTACAGATAATTACAAGAAGTTACATTTACATCTTACACTTACAGGTAAGAAATTCCTAACTTTTTCCAAAGCAACTGCTTTAATAGTGATACTCTCTTATTGGTAATTCTGCAGAAGTTCACATTGAGCCAATGGTGTATTAATTTTAGGGAATCATAGAACCTTTGAGAGGAATAGCAATGAATCAGAATTCACAGCATGCAGAATAACAGATCAGTTTAATTCAGAGCACTTTAACAGATCAGTTTAATTCAGCATCATGATACAGGGTGAACGTTGTCCTGGATTCAGCTGTTGCATCTATTCCTCAGGTTCCAGTGACCTGCGATTGGGCCTGAAAGTGTGATCATGCAGGTCTGCACACAAAGGCCCAAGCTTACCCTGAGGACAGAAATGACAGTCACACCCATGCATCAATGACATTAAGTGATGTGTGACATACAACAGATCCAGCACCTCAACATCAGTTACCATTGGAGTCTCTTGAGGAAGGTGATTTGAGCAAACACTGAAAAGTTGTGGATGCAATCCTAACATTGGCCGGCACAACTCATCAGTCTTCCTATTCCCTTGGTTATGTAGGGTCAGCAATTGTGTGTCTCTGCACTGGCCGAACCCTTCCATCCCCACAGTGGCTCAGAAGTGACTTACAACACTTTTGTGATATCCCATGTCACCACAGTATTTATGCTGAGGCTTAGGCAGGCCTGACTGGAGTTTAGGATAGCAGTCTGAGTGATTTAACCTTCCTGCTTCCTGCTTCCAATTTTCATCTGGCAGTTTCTAAATGCAACAGACAAGGCATACCCATGCATGCACCTCATATCAAAAGCCAACTTCATGAAATAATCCTTAAAAGAAAGAATTCAAGAAGGCCAATAATCCTGCTTTTCATTTTGGATGGACACAACAGTTGAATGAGCTTTCTCTCTGAAACATGCTGTGTGCAGCGGGCCTATAATAGCACTTGAGAAGCGTTCTTTGTGATAAGTCATGATCATACTACTGTATGTGTTATTCTAACATTGTGTTACATGATGTACGTGATGTGTAATTTCTGCCTTCATACCTCTGCAGCCATCCTTTAGCCATCCACCTAAACTTTAGGAACTGCCCTTTTTGGTTGAGACCAATATTTTGACCATAACAGGCTTACTGAAAGCAGTATAAGCCTAAATCATACTGAAAGTGCATCAATGTGCTCTGGATTTCTGACACGATGTTTTTGGTCAAAGAACACAAATTACAGGCTGTTTTGAATGCAGCCTATTTGTTCCTCTCCTTTCTTTTTGCCTCGCTTCCGGCAAATGGTAGAATAGATGCTCCTTCTACTCTGTAAATGTTATGCATGTGCATGTATATCATATACTAGCGAAAGGCGTACCCGCGTTGCGGGAGTAAAATTCCCCCCGTATGCCATCCCCCCATATGCATCAATCCCCCATGGATAACTTTCCCCCAGGCGTAACAACCCCCCATGCACAACTTCCCCCATACACATCAACCCCCCATGCGCAACTTCACCAATGTGCATCAACCCAGCATGCACAAGTTACCCCATGCGCATCAACCCCCATGCGCAACTTCCCCATATGCATCAAACCCCATGCACAACTTTCCCCATGCACAACTTTCCCCATGTGCAACTTTCCGCATGCGCAACTTCTCCCCATGCGCAACTTCACCCCATGCGCAACTTTCCTCCCATGCGCAACTTTCCCCATATGCAATTTTCCCCATGCACAACTTCCCCCCAGGCGCAACTTCCCCCCAGGCGCAACTTTCCCCCGTGTGCATCATCCCCATGCACAACTTCCCATATGCGCAACTTCCCATATGCGCAACTGTCCTCCCATGCGCAACTGCCCTCCCATGTGCAACTTCTCCCCATGCACAACTTCCCCATGCACAACTTCCTCCGTGCGCAACTTTCCTCCATGCGCAACTTTCTTCCATGCGCAACTTCCCCCGTGCGCATCATCCCCCCATGCGCATCATCCCCCATGCGCGTCATCCCCCCATGTGCGTCATCCCCCATGCGCAACTTCTCCCATGCACAACTTTCCTCCCATGTGCAATTTTCCCCATACGCAACTTCCCCCATGCGCAACTTCCCTCCATGCGCAACTTCCCTCCATGTGCAACTTTCCCCGTGCGCAACTTTCCTCCATGTGCATCATCCCCCATGTGCAACTTCCCTATGTGCAACTTCCCCCGTGCGCAACTTTCCCCCGTGTGCAACTTTCCCCTGTGCACAACTTCCCCTATGCGCAACTTCCCCCATGCGCAACTTCCTCCTATGCGCAACTTTCCATATGTGCAACTTTCCTCCCATATGCAACTTCCCCCCTGCGCAACTTTCCTACATGCGCAACTTCCCCCATGCGCAATTTCCCCTCATGCGCAATTTCCCCTCATGCGCAGCATCCTCGCCAGCACAACCTCTTCCTCTGAACAACATCCCCCAGTGCACCAGGTACTGAGCACCAAATAGGCTGGATATTGTTCAGTCTCCCACGTTAAGTATAGGACAGAAACACGTTGCCCCCTTTTCAGCCCCTGAAGGGTTAATTTCTCCAGATGGTTCTTGGTGGGTGTTCAGGTGACAGAAGGAACTCCCAGAATTCCATGCTTCAGACCCAGCAGTTGGGGCGGAATGTTGAGGAGTCAGCAATTCTCAATGCAAAGTATAGGGAGGAAAACGCGTTGCGCCCCTTTTCACCCCCTTCCGGTTGGAATTTCCGAAAACCGGTTCTTAGTGCACCCCTCAGTCACGGAAGGAACACCCACCCCAAATTTCACGCTTATAGGCCCACCGGTTTTGGCAGGGTGGTGATGAGTGAGTCTGTCAGTGAGTGAGTCAGTCAATGAGTCAGTTAGTGAGTGACTTTTCTCTTTTATAAATATAGATGATGGATGATGATTATGAACACATCCATTCTTCTTGTGAGTTAGAACCACCATGTGATTGGATAGCAATGAATGAGATAACTAGCATATTGAATGAAATGACTAGCATATTGTATTATGGGAAAATTCCTTTCTATCTACCTATCTATCTATCTACAGTATTTATATACCGTTTTTCAACTAAAAAGTTCACAAAGCAGTTTACAAAGAAAAAGGAAAAATAATAATAACTTATTAAAAGCTAATGGGTCCCTGTCCCAAAATGGCTCACAATCTAAAATGCAAAAAAGAACACCAGCAGAAGCCACTTGAACAGACACTGCTGGGGTGGGTAGGGCCAGTGACTCTCCCCCTGCTAAATAAAAGAGGAATACCCACATTTCTCTCATCCTTTTCAAAATTTGTTTGATTTTTAAACATTATTCCTTCATATTACCAAGAAAGTTCATGTATTCAGACCTTTGGAAGAAAATGTGTGTACAGATACATGATCTGTAGCACATTTCCTCCATTTTGTACAGTACACTATTATATCTTTTTGTTGAAGATTGCATACTTCTGTTTTCAGGATTCAAAAGCTCCAAGTCCTTTGACTTCAACAGATAGGAATGGAAGTGTAGCCAAAGGGATGGCATGCTAAGTACTGCAACACATTGTGTAAGCAGCCCCTTCCACATCAGTCAAAAGCAATGTTGCTGTCACAAGTAGGCCTCCATCAGTCTTGAAAGACTATGGTATCGTGCTCGGCGCTGCATACGCTGCATGCAAAGCACGAAAGCCTGGGTTGGATTGTTATGGAGGATAGCACGATTTGCTGTTACCCAAGCAGCAAATCCCCCCTCTCCACGCCAGTGAATTAGTCCAATGGAAAGGCAGAGCCAATACAATTGGATCCAGCTGGCATCGCAGAGCTGGGCTAAGGACTGGAGCTCACCCTGTCTTGTGGGGCCGACCCAGGTCTTGAACCCTGGCCTGCTGGTTAACAGGCACAGCGTCTTAATCGCTGCCCCCAGTTACACTACTGGATAGAAACCTCCCTTCCTGCACTCTCTTCTCCAGCTGCATCCATTCCTTTTAGGTCAGGAGGGGCTCTAGCACAACATAGATCAGGGATTGCTTGTCCCTGAGACTGCTGGCAACGAACTCAGCTTCTATTACTTCCTAGTCCTGCTCTGTGCATTTGGAAAATAGGTTAATGGAGAAGAAAAGGAAGTGCAGCAGATAGAAGCATGGTTTGCAAAAACATAATAGGGTGTTCACTTTCCCTTCTATACCCTCCCCCTCTTCCTTTCTTTAATCATGGAGATAGAGATGGCATGGGCCTGGATAACAAGGATGCGGTTTGGTGAAGGGCTTCCGGTTTGGTATTTGGGGGGGGGGGGGTGGGAACCTGCTGGAACTGAGAGGCCACAAGAGCATGCATTCATGATTTGGAACTCACACTGGGAACATTTCCGAATACAGTCACTGTGTCTCTTAAATCTATTGGGATTGCCACCACAGCCTCCATAAATGAACTTCTGACAGCTCTTGGTACGCGCATTTTATGGAAGCGTTTGCATGGTCCAGCTTTAGGAGGGTATTTGCAGTTTTTATGCAAACGATCTAAAAAATGAGAGAAAGAAAAAAATTGGGAAAAGATTATATTTGAAGGCATCATATCCAATGTATGACAAGATCTCTTCCAAATGGACAACAATGGAATCTCAAAGGCCATTTGAGACCCAAAGGCCATTTGAACAGATGTGCAAAATCAGATTTACCAATGAGTTCTTTTGTACCTATCATGATTTCTGCTGCAGCCATAGAGTAAGTAGACCATGCTATCCAGGTTAAATCATGGAAGGCCTCTGAGATTTTGATGTACATGACCAAAAAGGCATGCTTGGGAAATCATGTCCTTGAAACATCCCATGGAACCCAGAGAACATGTAGTCTGCTACGTTTCCTCCCAGTTCCACAATCATTCCCTCAACTCACACCTATTGAATTACAAAGCAGCTATAGAAGAAAATACGAATGGGGCAATATGCAAATACAATCATTCCTGAGAACCTGGACCAGGTGCATCCTTGCTTTCTTTAAAAGAAATATATGTATATATTTTTATAATGCCCCAGCTGGACGTTTGAAAAACAAGAAAACAGGCAAACAGATCATCAAAATGTGAATAGTAGAGCCTTTATTTGACTGCCCCTTCATCTGTCCACTCCTGTAAAAGCTAAAAGCTCTTTTCTTATAGCAGAAGAGAATACTAGTTGTGAGCTTTGCTTAACTCCTGGCCTCCTGACCCCTTCCATTAATCAAATGATTCTTAGGGCAAAATCCAGAGTAACTACGGGGAGTCCTTGCTCTGGTGTAAGAACAATTTACTCTGGATTGCAATATGAATTTCTCATAGGTTTTCACTAGGTGGTGCAGTAACTACGGGTGCACATAATGTCTCTTACGTGCTCCCATAGTTACTCTAGGGTAAGAGTGATTGGGAGAGTTGCAGATATGATAGTCTTGGGTAGGACTGAAATGAAATTTCTACCTGCATTCTGAACAGAAACACCAAAAATTCAAACCAGTTTGCCAGGATGCCCACCATGAGAATAAAGAGGACAATCTGACTGGGCTGCATGATGGCTGTTTGGTATCACAGCCCACTGCTGAATGAAATCAATTTATATTGGTGACACAGGGAAGTGGAGAGGGACAGTCAGGCAGCAAAAATTATGGTAACTTTCAACAGGGAAAGAAGCTCTGGAACTGGCCAGTTGCACTCATGGAATGATCCCAATCTAAAACAAATACTACTCCTTTTCAGCTATGGACAGGCGAAAAATAAATCAGCATAAAATGAGACAAAATAGTATAAAATATTCCTGAACACCAAACAGGTAAACAATTTTTGTGATGAACACACTAAAGAGATCACTGGTGAAAACATACGTATCTGCCAGAGATGTGTCAGCAATTCTTGTTTGGTCCAAATAAAAACTCTTCTCTGAAGCTCCCCGAGATCCCTGCTTGTGGAGATGGTTTACATCTATTTTATACTCACCTGTCTTGGAAGAGGCAAGCTTGGGTATTTGTTAAATTTAAACTAGTTTTTCAAAGCATTTAGGGATGTCGTCACATCAAAAAGTGTGAAAAAGGCTTGATTCAAGTAGTGGAATATTCTCCAAGTGAGGGGAGTGTCGACAAAGACAGGTTAGCTTCTGCCTCCCCTATTTCCTCTCTACCTCCAAGAGAGGGTTCTGAACTGTCAGTAACACTAGAAGTTTAGACATTTAAGGGTGCAATCCTGACCAATTTACTGTGCAATCCTCATTTGTGCTGGAACAGCCCGGCTTGCGTGCCTGCGCTGTATCCAGCAGAATAGAGGCAGCTGCTTCTTTACCCTGCTCTACCCTATTCAGCCATCTAATGTCATGACTTGTGCCAGCCTAACCAGGAGTTATGATTGTGTCAGTTATACAACTGGTTTATTATCTTTTGAATTTGGCCTATCAGCTCAAGTCAAATATAGAAGTTCTGTAGTGCCTTGGTTTACGAGGATAATGTGTTCCGGAAGCATGCTTGGAATCCAAAAGGTTTCTAATCCAAAGTTTTCCCATAGGAAATAGTGGAAATTCAGAGGATTGGTTCCACAGTCCAAAAATATTTATATAAAAATATTTACTGTATTTAAAATGATTACAAGACACTGTAATAAAGAAAATATTATACAGTACTGAACTGTACTGTACCTTCAACTGTACTGAACAAAGTGTATTGAACAAAGTGTACTGAACCTTCAACTGTACTGAACAAAGTGTACTGAACTTTGAACAGTACTGAACTGTACTGTACCTTCATGGCTGATTTGAGGGAGACAAGAGAGAGGAGGGATAACTGATTTTGTAGGATGATTTTCACTGCACTGACAGAGTCACTGCTATCCATGACTCAATGGAATCTTTACCTTTTCATGCAGCTTTAACATTCCCATGCTTCTGATGGGGAGCCACACTATAACATTGATAAGGCAGACCTTCCACACTGCCATACACAGATCCCACACATAAAACACCCCCCCCCCCCACACACACACACACACCACAGTGCCAACAGACCGGGCTGTATTTAGGTTTGATCAGGCCGGATTTAGGTTTGACACACCCTTTTTAAGTCCAGCTGTCCTTTATCAGCAACAAATAGTTGCTGTTTTTATTGAATAAATGCTATATGGTAATTTATGAACCTAATAAGTATCTAAAGCCATTTGCACATGATAAAATATGTATTTTATCAAAGTAATTGTTGAACTAAAATACAATTTAATTTTTTGGGTGTCCCCAGTGAGTGGGGTTCTTAACCAGGCATGTCAAACTGGCAGCCCGAGGGCCATATGCGGCCCTTTGCAGGCACACCTGTGACCTTCTAGTGATCTCCCCACCCCCAGAAGCAGCTCGGTAGTGGTGGAAGCACACTTGATTTTGAGCCAGAGAAAGAGCCCAAAAGGATGGAGGGCTCATGAATAACAGCAGCAGCTTCCTGGGGTGGGAGAAAGAGCCTAGGAGAAAGGAGGGCACTTCTGAGTAGACATGCAAAAAATTGGATTGTGGCCCTCAGGAGAAACCATTAATGCTATTGCGGCCCTCGGGAGACACGAGTAATGCTAATGCGGCCCTCTGTATGAAATGAAATGAGTTTGACACCCCTTCTCTAAACTATAGCTTGTTTAGCTTATATGTAAATCTGGCACTGCCAACAGATCGCGCACACATACCTGGCTGAGTCCTCTGGCCATGGAAGCCTGTTCCAAACTTCCTCAGAAGTGCTCCTCTTACAAGATAGTGATCTTAAACCAAGTCAGAACTTCTGAGAAAATTTTGCTCTTAATTCAAAACACTCTTAATCCAAGTTACTCTTAAACCCAAGGTACTATTGTATAGTATTTGATAGTTGTGTTGGGTGTTTCCTTCTCCCTTTCATCCCAGTACTCCATGTCTCTTTAAACCTTCCCCAGCCAACACAAGTCTCATGAGCAAGAGGTAATCCATGAGAAAAAGAAAAGGAAAACATACACACCTTTGGCTAAGATGTCTTCTCCTGTTCCTTTTTGTGTCACACAACACCCCAGCAAATTCTCCCTTAAAGTAGCCTAATAAAGGAGAAGCCTTAATTGTTCCTACATGAAGGTCATGGATCAAAGCATCTCATCACAACCAAGTGGTCAAAAAACAGTGGTACCTCACATAACAAGTGCCCCACATAACCTTTCACATAACAAGCGCAAATTCCCATTGGGAGAGTGCTCCTCTTAACAAGCCCGCTTCATTTAACAAGCCCCAGGCAACCTAAAAGCGAATTGCCAGATCATATGGGGACGCAAAAGGGAGGAGCACGGAGAAATAGGAAGCGTTGCTTCCTAATGGGCTGTGTGCTAGGCAGCCCTGACACTCTGCGAGGAGCCTGTTTTAAAGTGCTGCTGGCCAGCATGCTGCTCCCTCTAAATGCCCCCAACTTGGGGGCAGTTGCCAGTAACTGCCCCCTTCTGCCCCCACCAGCCTCCAGCAGCAGCCCAGGTAAGGTCCCTATCTTCCATGCAGCCTCCTAACCGTGTCTACTCAAAAGTAAGCCCCATTGTGTTAAATGGGTCCTACTCCCAGGAAAGTGTCTTTAGGATTGCAGACATAGGCTGCAATCCTAAAGACACTTTCCTGGGAGTAAGACCCATTGGAGATAATGGGGCTTACTTTTGAGTAGACATGGTTAGGATTGTGCTCTAAGTAGACTTCATAGGATCATGCACACTGAATGCATGTTTTGAATTCAATTACAGAGTTTTGTCGTCATTTTAACATACAGTTAAAATTTTTATATGAATGTTTTTTCATATGAAATCCAATCGTCGGAGCTTCCATTATTTCCTAAGGGAAAATCTGCTTCACGTAAAGAGCACTTCACATAACAAGCATGCTTCCGGAACGAATTAAACTTGTTATGTGGGGCACCTCTATATCTTCAAGCATGTGTGACCAGTTCTGTAAGTTTTATTTGGCACCCTCGAAAGAGCAGCTTGAAATCCTTTTGTGTCTTTCCTGTGTGATGTTATGGTGAGCGACCCCAAGTAGTGCGCTAAGGTAGAACCTCAAAACAACACCTGCTTCCCAGACAGGTGAGGAAGAGCAACAGTGGGACCTGGACTGTGCTGTCATGCGCTGAGATCTCAGAGAAAAAAACTCAGGAAGCAAAAACCATGGATTGGGAAAGAAACCAGTTTATTCCAGAGGATACAAGATATGTCAACATTCAGCAGGCACAAGTACAACTAGATCAATCTTCATTTCAGTATCCCAGCTAAATGGGCAGAAAGGCACTATTTCAAGAGGTGCTGCTCTTTATATTTTGCAGAGGAGAGAATAACTGTCCCTTTTCACCCCAGCACTACTGTGTCTTTTCTTAGGCTATTTTCAAACGTTTCTTCTAAGAGGCCAATCCTACGCACATCTACTCAGAAGTAAGTCTGCTTATAGTCAGTGTAACTTACTCCAAGGTAAGTGTGAATAGGATTGCAACCTAAATCTTCTAAATGATGCAAGACTTGTGAACAGAACTTGGGCATCTCTGGGAGAAGAAAATCAATATTTTGCCAGTTGTCATTGGAGCCCCAGGAGAAATAGGGAGAAGCCTGAAGAAACACCTTGACATTCAATCTAGTTAGTTAGCTAGAAAAAATAATATTCAAGCTAGTTAGAATATTTATATACTGCTTCTCAACTAAAAAGTTCACAAAGTGGTTTACAAAGAAAACGAAAAATTTAATGGCTAATAGATCCAAGAGCAAATTACACCAATTCAGTTCCAGAAAAAGTGCTTGTGACAGCGAGAGTCCTACAAAGAGATCTCCAGGATCTCGGCTAGATCCAAGATTGCCGACTATAACTTGACCCCAATAGGTTATGATGAAGTAGAACAACAAGAACAAGAACAAAACAGAAGTAATCTGGTGCTTTTCTCCACGGTGACTCAATGACCTATTAATGATCTTGGAGATGATGATTTCCAAGGCTTACATCAATAATCTGAATGAAAAAAGAAGACAGTTTTGAATATGAATAAGAAACATTTTGGAGCAAAACAAAATTCCTTCAAGTACATGAACACCAGTGTTGATGAGATATGTTTTTGGATATGGGAGCACATCTATTTCATATACATTGTACATTTATTTTACGTACTGGAACACATTTATTTCATGTACATTTTTTAGCCGTAGAATTTGAAATGAAAGCTACAATGAAGGGCATCACCAGCTACTCTACCTCATAACTTCCTGAAAGCAGGGAAAAGTTCTATCCTGCTGTTCAATTGAAAATACAGTTTGTGATATGTTTTTCTTATTGACCAGATGATACAGGAAGGGGGGTGTAGGGATGAATTTGGCCCAGCTCTGAATTTCATTTGAAAATAAAAGGTGGCAACCAGTGAGATGGGAGATCCATAGTCTTCAACCTTTTGTGATGAATAATATACAAACAAATAAAAGAAAACATATGAAGCTGGGAACCTATTGGAAATCCCTCCCAGGACTTCTTGTGGTCCGAACAGATTCTCATTCTAAAACATTTTAGTCCCTCCACATTGCTCCTTTACTTTGAAGAATTTGCTTTTTCTTCCAAAGTGGCTTTGACTTTTTAGAACAGCACCAGCCAGGAGAATGGCTACTTCCACCTCTGTCTATAGCAGGAAGACTTTGTCCTACCTGATCCACCACCAAGGATATACCCTCTTCCACACTGGCAATGCGGAATATACCCAAAGAGGGATATACCCTCCTCCACATTGGCAAAGGAGGTTATCACTGGGAAACGTCACAAGTGCATATAAAACAGGTCAGAAGAAGCACCCACTAAGAACTGATTTTTAAGAAATTTCACCCCTGAGGGGGTGAAAAAGGGTACAAGCAACACCCCGTTTTTGGCCTATACTAAACACTGAAGACTGACTTATCAACACTCAGCTCCAGTCTCTGCATCTGCCTGTTACGGGTGCCCACAGTTGTGGTGGGATGGTGCATGGAGAGGGGATGGTGACCAGTGGGAGGATGGTGATGAGAGGGTGAAGAGATGAGAGGGTGCTTATGGTGCACAGAAGTGGTGGTGCATGGGGGTGGTGGTTTTGCATGGAAGTATAGTGCATGGGGTTGGGAGTGGTGCCCACAGGGGATGTTGCACAAAGGGGAAAAGTGCATGGGGGAAAGGTTCACAGGGCTTATGTTGCACGTAGGGGCAATGTTGCAAGTGGAGGATGTTGCATGAAGGATGGTGATGCATGGGGGTGGTGCAAGGGTGAGACTGCAGGGGTTTGTTGCACAAGGGATGTTGCATATGAGTGGGGGTGGGGATGCACCAGGGTAATGGTGCACAGGGGTTAGTGGTGATGCACATGGGTGACCTTGCAGAGGGGCGGGTGGGAGTGCACGAGGGGTGGTCCATGAGGGTGTTGCATGGAAGGGGATGTTGCCATAATTCTCTTCCACAAAATTGGGACAGGACCCTCTGTCACATTTGTCAGTATGTGAATTGGGACTGTCAACTCTGTGCCCATGTAGATGTGGCATAAAGGGGCGCACGGGGAGATATGGGACATGGGGGAATTTTACTCTCACAACAGCAGGGAAATTTCACTAGTGCTCATAATCATACTTATGGTGGTGTTCTACACGAGAAGAGGGGACTATGGCTGCAATCCTAAAGACACTTTCCTGGGAGTAAGACCCATTGAACACAATGGGGCTTACGTTTGAGTAGACATGGTTAGGATTGTGCTGTATATCAGCATTTTTAGAGCAACATATCTGTAAACAAGAGAAAGAAGAAAATAAGTTCATCATGAACTCTCTAATGTCACATTCGGAGAGCCTAGTAGCACTTGCAGTGCAATGTAATGGTGGCCAATGGGGAGAAGGCATTTGTTTTCTAAACAGCAGCTGAGAAGGCCAAGAAAGAGAACTGGAATGGTGTAATGTACAGTTGATGCAAAACCTGGAGACAGAGAGGAAGAGTTGGAGGCAAGATGGTATGGTTAGGACGGTGATCTTCATCCTGGCTGCTTGTCTCTTGCCAGGTTAATCAGGGTGCCGTATGAGTTGGGGGCAAACAATAGCTTCTTACTGTATTGTCCACACTTGAGAATGCACTTTTAAATTATCAAACATATTATCATTGCCTTCTCCTTCACAGCTGCCTTTGCTCAGAACCTCTCAGAGACCCTGCACCAAACATCAGACCTTATTCATCCATACCAAGTAGCAATACCAGTGAACCCTCAACAGCCAAAGTGGTGAAAGAGGAAGAATAGAGAAAAAAAAGATTGGGTAAATTCTTACTTGAATTTGCACACCGCTTGATGCAATCAGGTTTTTTGTAGAAGTTATTTGCATTGCCTCTACAGCCACCAAATATGAATGGCTTGCACTTTTTCTTTCTGACATCATAGTAATAGCGCTGAATGGTAGCTTTGCATCTTCCAACTTTTTTTGGAAATGTGCATTTTCCCGGCAGAGCCTCTGCAGAGAAGAGGGTCATACATTAAGATATTGAACACATAAAACTCCCTGTTTAAAGCTCAGAAAATTAATATTTTGAGGTATTGTGACACAAACCCCTGAGTGTCTTTCAATCGGCATTTATTCAACCTTTCCAGTTGTCCTTTTGGAGGTATGGAGAAGGAGATGGATCCAAGCCTTGTCTTAGGCAGCCTTCTGAGTGATCAGACACCTCTAGAAGTGGTCAAAGTCTGAGTAGACCCATTGGCACTGCTGCAGCCCTACTGCAAGAAAGGGACGACCCTCTTCTTCCTCACAGTACCACAGCAGCACTCCCAATACTTGGGCTGGATTCAGCGCAGTTGAAGACAGGCCTCCGGATATTGTGCAAAATCCTAGGGATTTCTACTCAGAAGCAAGTTCCAGTGTATTCAGTGGGGCTTACTCCCAGGAAATTGCACAGAAAATTGTAGCTCTCTTGTTAAAGCAAAATTATACCTACAGACAGTGCTGTTATTCTAGAAATAAAGGTGGGGTAATTACCATGAAGATGATTTACTGGTATTTGTAATCATAAGTATGTTTATTTGGGGGAGGGGTCACAGATGTGCCTGTACTCACCACAGGGGTGCCAATATTCACGACAGAGGGGCTGGTACTCAGTATGGTGAGTACCCCCTCAAAAACACCGAATGCTGGTTGAGAGCCTTTTCTAGTCCCAACCCCTCCAAACATTATCCAAATGATGCCCGAAGGGAGGAAGAGTTGCAGATATGATAGACTCCTGCAGAGGACTAGCATGGAACTCCTACCTGCATCCAGAACAGAAATCCCCAGAAATTCAAACCAGTTTCCCAGGATGCCCAGTATGAGGACCAAGACAATAATCTGACTGCGCTGCATGATGACCATTCGTTTTGACTGTCCACTGCCCACTAAAGCTGCTTTATGTTGTGGGTCTTAAGGAAGTGAAGAAGGGCATTCAGGCAGCAAATGGAGGAAACTATATACTGGAAAGAGTAAGTTGCAGTTATGAAAAGTTCCTTTACTATTCCATGCTAACCCCTTCTAAGTACCCAATTGAGTGAAAAGTGGACAGTACCTAACTATAAGCAGTACCTAAGCAAGCTGAAAATGAGGACAAAATGGTGCAGAACAACTCTCTTCAGTCATTCTGAGATATGCGGAAGGAGGGATCAGTGATGACTCATTGGCCATAGCATGACTGTGGCTTGAGTGTTGTGTAGTTGTGTGACCACAACTCATTGGTCTTTCCATTCCTTTGGTGGTAAGAAGGCAATTGGGTGTCTGTCCACTGGCCTAACCATCTCCCAGGAGTGGCACAGAACTGTCTTATGGCACTTTTTGACACCGCAAATCAGCACAGGACATATGTGGTGTTAGTTTGGCTTGACTGGAGGTTAGGATAGCAGCCAGGCAGTGCAATCCAGAGTTAGGGTAGAGAGGAGTGCCCTAGCTGGGCTCCCCAAAGTATTCTGAATCCAGAGCAGGAAATGATGGTGAATCCAGAGAGTTAGGAAGTTTGGGCTGCCCTAGCTGCCCCAGAGCAAGCTCAGGAGGCACCAAGTCAGTGACACCTGGGGAGGACTTGCTCCCGAGAAGACCTGCCTCAGATCACACTGAACACGGAACATTTGTGGATCCTGACTAAGAACCAGTAACAGCTGCAACATGAGACTGCCGTACACAGGGTGATCGTATGTGTTAACCAGAAAGTGGACAAGCCACTCCAGTATGTAGGACATGACAAAGTAAAAACTAAACACACTCATATATATTGTTTTCATGTGATTTAAGAACTGTATTACTTATTATTCAATTTTAAACTATTACATATAATTAATAGTGGACAATTTATTAATTACATGAGCTCTACATGCTCTCTGCACAAAAGGAAATGGAGGATAAGAGAATTGTTTCCAGGACACACGGCTAAAATCCAGGACATGTCCTGGAAACAGCGGCACACAAACTCACCCTGGCAGTACAGTCCACACTGGATCCAATGGCTGGTTCAAGTCCATAACCTGCTGTATCCTCAGGTTGGTGGGCTGCTGTAGTTGTGCCATATCCTGAAGCTGAGAGGCCAGGACTCCAGTTAGTTTAACTAAGAACTCAGATTGCTTGTCAACCAGTATCCAAACCAGGAACCACTGGAAGGTTCCAACCAGGAACCTACTGGGTACTACCAGGCACTGGAGACAATCAGGCACCCAGAGGGAAAGACCAGGCACCGGCTATCTCTGCCATAGGTACCAGCACCACCGATCTCACTGTGTAGCCACAGATCTGGGCACTGAATAAGTTCTTCCTCCACTTGGTGTTTCATGACAGCCTTTGAGGTCAGAGTGAGTTCCCTGGAGAAGAAGCACCAATGAACCTACTATGAAGAAAAGGCCACAAAACATCACATCCTGTCATCTGTTTTTCATTTCTTGGTAGTAGAAAGGTCTACTCTAGAAGGTCTCAGGCAGCATGCAAATGAGCAGAGGGCATTCTGCATCAGAACAGAGGGTTCTACCTGCAAGCTGAGACAGGAGCCCCATGCAAAGCAACACAGGAAGTGGGTCCTGGAAACATTTCAGTTTTGCAAAGGGAAGACTGAGGCACCAGGTACTCCTACTGGATACCACCAGTGGGCACTGGTCACACCTACTGGGCTGCACGTGGCATTGGTTATCCCTATCCAGCACTAGTGGGCAGCACCAGGCAGTGGGCACCAGCGGGCAGCAGGCAGAACCAGCCACCAGGCACTTCTCCTGGGCACTGGTTGTCAGCATCCTTCCTACTGGTAATGCACCTCAACAGCTATGTACAGTGGCGCCTCACGTAACAAATGCCTCACGTAAAGTATGTTTCACGTAACAAACAAAAATGTCTCTAGGATTATGCTTCACCTAACAAACTGTGCTTCATGTAACAAACACACTCGTTGGCAGTTGGGGCAGACACGCTGTCCAGCAGCCTTTTAAAAAGCGTCAAAGCTACCTAGCGTACCTGCCCATAGCAAAAAGCAACACTTCTGCGCTGGACACTTCTGCGCACCTCCTGTGGCCGGGTGTCCACTGGGCAGAGGGATAGAACAGCAGTGGAGAAGAGGGAAGCTTGGAGCTATCCAGCAGGGAGCAGGGGAGAGAGAAGCTCAGGATGAAGAGAAGGAGACGGGAGACACTTTGAAAGGGTCTTGGATTGCAGAAGAAAGTGTCTTGGATTGCAGCCTCCTAACCATGTTTACCCAGAAGTGTTGTGTTGTGTTAAATGGGGCTTACTCCCAGGAAAGTGTCTTTAGGATTGCAGCCTAAGTAGACTTCATAGGATCATGCACAGTGAAAGCATGTTTTGAATTCAATTACAATGTTTTGTCATCATTTTTTACATACAGTTAATATTTTTATATGAATTTTTGGGGGGTTGTGGAACCAATCGTCTGAGTTTCCATTATTTCCTATGGGAAAATCTGCTTCACATAAAGAGCTTTTCACATAACTAGCATGCTTCCTGAACGAATTAAACTTGTTATGTGAGGCACCTCTATATCTTCAAGCGTGTGTGACCAGTTCTGTAAGTTTTATTTGGCACCCTCGAAAGAGCAGCTTGAAATCCTTTTGTGTCTTTCCTGTGTGATGTTATGGTGAGCGACCCCAAGTAGTGCGCTAAGGTAGAACCTCAAAACAACACCTGCTTCCCAGACAGGTGAGGAAGAGCAACAGTGGGACCTGGACTGTGCTGTCATGCGCTGAGATCTCAGAGAAAAAAACTCAGGAAGCAAAAACCATGGATTGGGAAAGAAACCAGTTTATTCCAGAGGATACAAGATATGTCAACATTCAGCAGGCACAAGTACAACTAGATCAATCTTCATTTCAGTATCCCAGCTAAATGGGCAGAAAGGCACTATTTCAAGAGGTGCTGCTCTTTATATTTTGCAGAGGAGAGAATAACTGTCCCTTTTCACCCCAGCACTACTGTGTCTTTTCTTAGGCTATTTTCAAACGTTTCTTCTAAGAGGCCAATCCTACGCACATCTACTCAGAAGTAAGTCTGCTTATAGTCAGTGTAACTTACTCCAAGGTAAGTGTGAATAGGATTGCAACCTAAATCTTCTAAATGATGCAAGACTTGTGAACAGAACTTGGGCATCTCTGGGAGAAGAAAATCAATATTTTGCCAGTTGTCATTGGAGCCCCAGGAGAAATAGGGAGAAGCCTGAAGAAACACCTTGACATTCAATCTAGTTAGTTAGCTAGAAAAAATAATATTCAAGCTAGTTAGAATATTTATATACTGCTTCTCAACTAAAAAGTTCACAAAGTGGTTTACAAAGAAAACGAAAAATTTAATGGCTAATAGATCCAAGAGCAAATTACACCAATTCAGTTCCAGAAAAAGTGCTTGTGACAGCGAGAGTCCTACAAAGAGATCTCCAGGATCTCGGCTAGATCCAAGATTGCCGACTATAACTTGACCCCAATAGGTTATGATGAAGTAGAACAACAAGAACAAGAACAAAACAGAAGTAATCTGGTGCTTTTCTCCACGGTGACTCAATGACCTATTAATGATCTTGGAGATGATGATTTCCAAGGCTTACTTCATTAATCTGAATGAAAAAAGAAGACAGTTTTGAATATGAGTAAGAAACATTTTCCAGCAAAAAAATTCCTTCAAGTTTTTAGCCATATAATCTATATTATATGGGAGGAAAGTTGCGCATGGGAGGAAGTTGCGCATGGGGGAAGTTGCGCATGGGGAAGTTGCGCATGGGGGAAGTTGCATATGGGAGGAAGTTGCATGTGGGGGAAGTTGCACATGGGGGGATGATGCACATGGAGGAAAGTTGCGCACAGGGGAAAGGTGCACTTGGGAGGAAGTTGCGCATGGGAGGAAGTTGCGCATGGAGGAAAGTTGTGCATTGAGGAAAGTTGTGCATGGGGGAAGTTGCGCCTGGGGGGAAGTTGCGCATGGGGAAAATTGTGTATGGGGACAGTGGCGCATGGGAGGAAGTTGCGCATGGGGGAAGTTGCGCATGGGGGGAAGTTGCGCATGGGGAAGTTGCGCATGGGGGGTCGATGCACATGGAGGAAAGTTGCGCATGGGGGAAAGTTGTGCATGGGGGAAATTGTGCATGGGGGAAGTTACGCATGGGGGAAGTTGCACATGGGGAGAAGTTGCACATGGGGAAGTTGCACATGGGGAAGTTGCGCATGGAGAAGTTGCGCATGGGGAAAGTTGCGCATGGGGAAATTTGCGCATGGGGGAAGTTGTGCATGGGAGGTTGATGCACATGGGGGAAGTTGTGCATGGGGGGTTGATGTGCATGGGGGAAGTTTGCATTGGGGGTTGATGTGCATGGGGGAAGTTGCGCATGGGGGGTTGTTAAACCTGGGGGAAAGTTATCCATGGGGGGTTGTTGCATATGGGGGGATGGCATACTGGGGAATTTTACTCCCGCAACGTGGGTACGCCTTTCGCTAGTTTGAAATGAAAGCTACAATGATGGGTATCTCCAGCTGCACCAGCTCATAACTTGTTGAAAGCAGGGAAAAGTTCAAATGAAAATGCAGTTTGTGATATGTTTTTCTTATTGACCAGATGAAACAGGGTGGAGGGTATAATGGTGAATTTGGCGCAACTCTGAATTTCATTTGAAAATGTAAAGTGGCAACCAGTGAGATGGGAGATCCATAGTCTTCGACCTTTGTGATGAATAATATACAAACAAACAAAAGAAAACATTTGAAGCTGGGAACCTATAGTTGATCCCTCCCAGAACTTCCCGTGGACTGAACAGATTCTCATTCTAAAACTTTTTTAGTCCCCTCCACATTGTTCCTTTACTTGGAAGAATTTGCTTTTTCTTCCCCAATACTAGAGGCCAGAGTGGTTTTGACTTTTGAGAAAAGCACCAGCCAGGAGACTGTCCACTTCCACCTCCATCTATAGCAGGAAGACTTTGCCCTGCCCTGTTCCACCACCAAGGATATACCCTCTTCCACACTGGCAATGCGGAATATACCCAAAGAGGGATATACCCTCCTCCACATTGGCAAAGGAGGTTAGCATTGGGAAATGTAACCAGTGCATATAAAACAGGTCAGAAGAAGCACCCACTAAGAACTGATTTTTAAGAAATTTCACCCCTGAGGGGGTGAAAAAGGGTACAAGCAACACCCCGTTTTTGGCCTATACTAAACACTGAAGACTGACTTATCAACACCCAGCTCCAGTCTCTGCATCTGCCTGTTACGGGTGCCCACAGTTGTGGTGGGATGGTGCATGGAGAGGGGATGGTGACCAGTGGGAGGATGGTGATGAGAGGGTGAAGAGATGAGAGGGTGCTTATGGTGCACAGAAGTGGTGGTGCATGGGGGTGGTGGTTTTGCATGGAAGTATAGTGCATGGGGTTGGGAGTGGTGCCCACAGGGGATGTTGCACAAAGGGGAAAAGTGCATGGGGGAAAGGTTCACAGGGCTTATGTTGCACGTAGGGGCAATGTTGCAAGTGGAGGATGTTGCATGAAGGATGGTGATGCATGGGGGTGGTGCAAGGGTGAGACTGCAGGGGTTTGTTGCACAAGGGATGTTGCATATGAGTGGGGGTGGGGATGCACCAGGGTAATGGTGCACAGGGGTTAGTGGTGATGCACATGGGTGACCTTGCAGAGGGGCGGGTGGGAGTGCACGAGGGGTGGTCCATGAGGGTGTTGCATGGAAGGGGATGTTGCCATAATTCTCTTCCACAAAATTGGGACAGGACCCTCTGTCACACTTGTCAGTATGTGAATTGGGACTGTCAACTCTGTGCCCATGTAGATGTGGCACAAAGGGGCGCACGGGGAGATATGGGACACGGGGGAATTTTACTCTCACAACAGCAGGGAAATTTCACTAGTGCTCATAATCATACTTATGGTGGTGTTCTACACGAGAAGAGGGGACTATGGCTGCAATCCTAAAGACTCTTTCCTGGGAGTAAGACCCATTGAACACAATGGGGCTTACGTTTGAGTAGACATGGTTAGGATTGTGCTGTATATCAGCATTTTTAGAGCAACATATCTGTAAACAAGAGAAAGAAGAAAATAAGTTCATCATGAACTCTCTAATGTCACATTCGGAGAGCCTAGTAGCACTTGCAGTGCAATGTAATGGTGGCCAATGGGGAGAAGGCATTTGTTTTCTAAACAGCAGCTGAGAAGGCCAAGAAAGAGAACTGGAATGGTGTAATGTACAGTTGATGCAAAACCTGGAGACAGAGAGGAAGAGTTGGAGGCAAGATGGTATGGTTAGGACGGTGATCTTCATCCTGGCTGCTTGTCTCTTGCCAGGTTAATCAGGGTGCCGTATGAGTTGGGGACAAACAATAGCTTCTTACTGTATTGTCCACACTTGAGAATGCACTTTTAAATTATCAAACATATTATCATTGCCTTTACACAGAACCTCTCAGAGACCCTGCAACAAACATCAGACCTTATTCATCCATACCAAGTAGCAATACTAGTGAACCCTCAACAGCCGAAGTAGTAAAGGAGGAATAATAGAGAAAAAATGATTGAGTAAATGCTTACTGGAATATTCACACTCCACCATGCAATCAAATATTGTGTAGAAGTTATTTGCATTGCCTCTACAGCCACCATATATGAATGGCTCACACTTTTCCGTAGTGACATCATAGTAATAGCGCGGAAAGGCAGCTTTGCATCTTCCAACTTTCATTGGAAGTGTGCATTTTTCCGGCAGAGCCTCTGCAGAGAAGAGGGTCATACATTAAACTGCTGTACACATAAAACTCCCTGTTTAAAGCACAGAAAATTAATATTTTGAGGTATTGTGACCCAAACCCCTGAGTATCTTTCAATCGGCATTTATTCAACCTTTCCTGTGGTCATTTTAGAGGTATGGAGAAGGAGATGGATCCAAGCCTTTTCTTAGGCAGCCTTCTGACTGATCAGACACCTCTAAAAGTGGTCCAAGTCTGAGTAGACCCATTGGCACTGCTGCAGCCCTACTGCAAGAAAGGAATGACCCTCTTCTTCCTCACAGTGCCACTGCAGCAGTCCCAATACTTGGGCTGGATTCAGCACAGGTGACGACAGCCTGCCGGAAATAGCGCAAGTTAGGATTGTGCTGCCAAAGTGCTGTCTTGCACAGCACAATCCTAGGGATTTCTACTCAGAAGCAAGTTCCAGTGTATTCAGTGGGGCTTACTCCTGGAAAACTGCTAAGAGGATTGTAGCCCTTTTGTTAAAATGATAATGACAGACAGTGCTTTTGTTCTAGAAATAAAGGTAGGGGTACTCAACATGAAGAAGTTATTTGTAATCATAGTCATGTCTACTTGTGGGGAGGGAATAGGGGTGCCTGTATTCACCACAGGGGTGCCAATACTCACGACAGAGGGCTGGTACTCAGTATGGTGAGTACCCCCTTAAAAAGACAGAATGCTGGTTGAGAGCCTTTTCTAGTCCCAACCCCTCCAACCCCTCCCATTATCCAAATGATGCCCAGAGAGAGGAAGAGTTGCAGATATGATAGAGGACTCCTGCAGAGGACTAGCATGGAACTCCTACCTGCATCCAGAACAGAAATCCCCAGAAATTCAAACCAGTTTCCCAGGATGCCCAGTATGAGGACCAAGACTATAATCTGACTGTGCTGCATGATGGCCATTTGTTTTGACAGTCCACCGTCCATTGAAGCTGCTTTATGTTGTGGGTCTTAAGGAAGTGAAGAGGGGCATTCAGGCAGCAAAGCGCGGAAATTATATACTGGAAAGAGTATGTTGCATTTTTGGAAACTTCCTATACTATTCCATGCTATGTTGGATTTATAAAAACTTCCTTTACTATTCCATGCTAACCCCTTCTGAGTACCCAACTGTGTGAAAAAGGGACATTAGCTAACTATAAGCAGTACCTAACCAAGCTGAAAATGGGGACAAAAATGATGCAAAACAACTCCCTTCAGTCTGAGATATGGGGAAGGAGGGATCAGTGATGACTCATTGGCCTTAGCATGATTGTGGTTTGAGTGTTGTGTAGTTGTGTGACCACAACTCAATGGTCTTTCCATTCCTTTGGTGATATAGAAAAGCAATCAGGTGTCTATCCACTGGCCTAATCATCTCCCATGGGTGGCACGGAAGTGTCTTATGCCACTTTTGTGACACTCGCAGATCAGCACAGGATATATGGAGGGTTAATTTGGCTTGACTGGAGGTTAGGATAGCAGCCGGGCATCCCACTCAAAAAGTCCCCTCAAAAAGACAGAATGCTGGCTGAGAGCCTTTTCTAGTCCCAACCCCTCCAATCCCTCCCATTATCCAAATGATGCCCGGAGAGAGGAAGAGTTGCAGATATGATAGACTCCTGCAGAGGACTAGCATGGAACTCCTACCTGCATCCAGAACAGAAATCCCCAGAAATTCAAACCAGTTTCCCAGGATGCCCAGTATGAGGACCAAGACAATAATCTGACTGCACTGCATGATGACCATTCGTTTTGACTGTCCACTGCCCACTAAAGCTGCTTTATGTTGTGGGTCATAAGGAAGTGAAGAAGGGCATTCAGGCAGCAAATGGAGGAAACTATATACTGGAAAGAGTAAGTTGCAGTTATGAAAAGTTCCTTTACTATTCCATGCTAACCCCTTCTAAGTACCCAATTGAGTGAAAAGTGGACAGTACCTAACTATAAGCAGTACCTAAGCAAGCTGAAAATGAGGACAAAATGGTGCAGAACAACTCTCTTCAGTCATTCTGAGATATGCGGAAGGAGGGATCAGTGATGACTCATTGGCCATAGCATGACTGTGGCTTGAGTGTTGTGTAGTTGTGTGACCACAACTCATTGGTCTTTCCATTCCTTTGGTGGTAAGAAGGCAATTGGGTGTCTGTCCACTGGCCTAACCATCTCCCAGGAGTGGCACAGAACTGTCTTATGGCACTTTTGTGACACCGCAAATCAGCACAGGACATATGTGGTGTTAGTTTGGCTTGACTGGAGGTTAGGATAGCAGCTGGGCAGTGCAATCCAGAGTTAGGGCAGTGAGGAGTGCCCCAGCTGGGCTCCCCAAAGTATTCTGAATCCAGAGCAGGAAATGATGGTGAATCCAGAGAGTTAGGAAGTTTGGGCTGCCCTAGCTGCCCCAGAGCAAGCTCAGGAGGCACCAAGTCAGTGACACCTGGGGAGGACTTGCTCCCGAGAAGACCTGCCTCAGATCACACTGAACACGGAACATTTGTGGATCCTGACTAAGAACCAGTAACAGCTGCAACATGAGACTGCCGTACACAGGGTGATCGTATGTGTTAACCAGAAAGTGGACAAGCCACTCCAGTATGTAGGACATGACAAAGTAAAAACTAAACACACTCCTATATATTGCTTTCATGTGATTTAAGAACTGTATTACTTATTATTCAATTTTAAACTATTACATATAATTAATAGTGGACAATTTATTAATTACATGAGCTCTACATGCTCTCTGCACAAAAGGAAATGGAGGATAAGAGAATTGTTTCCAGGACACACGGCTAAAATCCAGGACATGTCCTGGAAACAGCGGCACACAAACTCACCCTGGCAGTACAGTCCACACTGGATCCAATGGCTGGTTCAAGTCCATAACCTGCTGTATCCTCAGGTTGGTGGGCTGCTGTAGTTGTGCCATATCCTGAAGCTGACAGGCCAGGATGCCAGTTAGTTTAACTAAGAACTCAGATTGCTTGTCAACCAGTATCCTAACCAGGAACCACTGGAAGGTTCCAACCAGGAACCTACTGGGTACTACCAGGCACTGGAGACAATCAGGCACCCAGAGGGAAAGACCAGGCACCGGCTATCTCTGCCATAGGTACCAGCACCACCGATCTCACTGTGTAGCCACAGATCTGGGCACTGAATAAGTTCTTCCTCCACTTGGTGTTTCATGACAGCCTTTGAGGTCAGAGTGAGTTCCCTGGAGAAGAAGCACCAATGAACCTACTATGAAGAAAAGGCCACAAAACATCACATCCTGTCATCTGTTTTTCATTTCTTGGTAGTAGAAAGGTCTACTCTAGAAGGTCTCAGGCAGCATGCAAATGAGCAGAGGGCATTCTGCATCAGAACAGAGGGTTCTACCTGCAAGCTGAGACAGGAGCCCCATGCAAAGCAACACAGGAAGTGGGTCCTGGAAACATTTCAGTTTTGCAAAGGGAAGACTGAGGCACCAGGTACTCCTACTGGATACCACCAGTGGGCACTGGTCACACCTACTGGGCTGCACGTGGCATTGGTTATCCCTATCCAGCACTAGTGGGCAGCACCAGGCAGTGGGCACCAGCGGGCAGCAGGCAGAACCAGCCACCAGGCACTTCTCCTGGGCACTGGTTGTCAGCATCCTTCCTACTGGCAATGCACCTCAACAGCTATGTACAGTGGCGCCTCACGTAACAAATGCCTCACGTAAAGTATGTTTCACGTAACAAACAAAAATGTCTCTAGGATTATGCTTCACCTAACAAACTGTGCTTCATGTAACAAACACACTCGTTGGCAGTTGGGGCAGACACGCTGTCCAGCAGCCTTTTAAAAAGCGTCAAAGCTACCTAGCGTACCTGCCCATAGCAAAAAGCAACACTTCTGCGCTGGACACTTCTGCGCACCTCCTGTGGCCGGGTGTCCACTGGGCAGAGGGATAGAACAGCAGTGGAGAAGAGGGAAGCTTGGAGCTATCCAGCAGGGAGCAGGGGAGAGAGAAGCTCAGGATGAAGAGAAGGAGACGGGAGACACTTTGAAAGGGTCTTGGATTGCAGAAGAAAGTGTCTTGGATTGCAGCCTCCTAACCATGTTTACCCAGAAGTGTTGTGTTGTGTTAAATGGGGCTTACTCCCAGGAAAGTGTCTTTAGGATTGCAGCCTAAGTAGACTTCATAGGATCATGCACAGTGAAAGCATGTTTTGAATTCAGTTACAGTGTTTTGTCATCATTTTTTACATACAGTTAATATTTTTATATGAATTTTTTGGGGGTTGTGGAACCAATCGTCTGAGTTTCCATTATTTCCTACGGGAAAATCTGCTTCACGTAAAGAGCATTTCACATAACAAGCATGCTTCCTGAACGAATTAAACTTGTTATGTGAGGCATGTCTATATTTTAAGCATGTGTGACCAAATAACAACATTACCCTCCTCCACTGTAAGTTTTATTTGGCACCCTCGAAAGAGCAGCTTGAAATCCTTTTGTGTCTTTCCTGTGTGATGTTATGGTGAGCGACCCCAAGTAGTGCGCTAAGATTGAACCTCAAAACAACACCTGCTTCCCAGAGAGGTGAGGAAGAGCAACAGTGGGACCTGGACTGTGCTGTCATGCGCTGAGATCTCAGAGAAAAAAACTCAGGAAGCAAAAACCATGGATTGGGAAAGAAACCAGTTTATTCCAGAGGATACAAGATATGTCAACATTCAGCAGGCACAAGTACAACTAGATTAATCTTCATTTCAGTATCCCAGCTAAATGGGCAGAAAGGCACTATTTCAAGAGGTGCTGCTCTTTATATTTTGCAGAGGAGAGAATAACTGTCCCTTTTCACCCCAGCACTACTGTGTCTTTTCTTAGGCTATTTTCAAACGTTTCTTCTAAGAGGCCAATCCTACGCACATCTACTCAGAAGTAAGTCTGCTTATAGTCAGTGTAACTTACTCCAAGGTAAGTGTGAATAGGATTGCAACCTAAATCTTCTAAATGATGCAAGACTTGTGAACAGAACTTGGGCATCTCTGGGAGAAGAAAATCAATATTTTGCCAGTTGTCATTGGAGCCCCAGGAGAAATAGGGAGAAGCCTGAAGAAACACCTTGACATTCAATCTAGTTAGTTAGCTAGAAAAAATAATATTCAAGCTAGTTAGAATATTTATATACTGCTTCTCAACTAAAAAGTTCACAAAGTGGTTTACAAAGAAAACGAAAAATTTAATGGCTAATAGATCCAAGAGCAAATTACACCAATTCAGTTCCAGAAAAAGTGCTTGTGACAGCGAGAGTCCTACAAAGAGATCTCCAGGATCTCGGCTAGATCCAAGATTGCCGACTATAACTTGACCCCAATAGGTTATGATGAAGTAGAACAACAAGAACAAGAACAAAACAGAAGTAATCTGGTGCTTTTCTCCACGGTGACTCAATGACCTATTAATGATCTTGGAGATGATGATTTCCAAGGCTTACTTCATTAATCTGAATGAAAAAAGAAGACAGTTTTGAATATGAGTAAGAAACATTTTCCAGCAAAAAAATTCCTTCAAGTACATGAACACCAGTGTTGATGAGATATGTTTTTGGATATGGGAGCACATCTATTTCATATACATTGTACATTTATTTTACGTACTGGAACACATTTATTTCATGTACATTTTTTAGCCGTAGAATTTGAAATGAAAGCTACAATGAAGGGCATCACCAGCTGCACCTGCTCATAACTTGTTGAAAGCAGGGAAAAATTCAAATGAAAATGCAGTTTGTGATATGTTTTTCTTATTGACCAGATGAAACAGGATGGAGGGTATAATGGTGAATTTGGCGCAACTCTGAATTTCATTTGAAAATGTAAAGTGGCAACCAGTGAGATGGGAGATCCATAGTCTTCGACCTTTGTGATGAATAATAAGCAAACAAACAAAAGAAAACATTTGAAGCTGGGAACCTATTGTTGATCCCTCCCAGAACTTCCCGTGGACTGAACAGATTCTCATTCTAAAACTTTTTTAGTCCCCTCCGCATTGTTCCTTTACTTGGAAGAATTTGCTTTTTCTTCCCCAATACTAGAGGCCAGAGTGGTTTTGACTTTTGAGAAAAGCACCAGCCAGGAGACTGTCCACTTCCACCTCCATCTATAGCAGGAAGACTTTGCCCTGCCCTGTTCCACCACCAAGGATATACCCTCTTCCACACTGGCAATGTGGAATATACCCAAAGAGGGATATACCCTCCTCCACATTGGCAAAGGAGGTTAGCAATGGGAAATGTAACCAGTGCATATAAAACAGGTCAGAAGAAGCACCCACTAAGAACTGATTTTTAAGAAATTTCACCCCTGAGGGGGTGAAAAAGGGTACAAGCAACACCCCGTTTTTGGCCTATACTAAACACTGAAGACTGACTTATCAACACCCAGCTCCAGTCTCTGCATCTGCCTGTTATGGGTGCCCACAGTTGTGGTGGGATGGTGCATGGAGAGGGGATGGTGACCAGTGGGAGGATGGTGATGAGAGGGTGAAGAGATGAGAGGGTGCTTATGGTGCACAGAAGTGGTGGTGCATGGGGGTGGTGGTTTTGCATGGAAGTATAGTGCATGGGGTTGGGAGTGGTGCCCACAGGGGATGTTGCACAAAGGGGAAAAGTGCATGGGGGAAAGGTTCACAGGGCTTATGTTGCACGTAGGGGCAATGTTGCAAGTGGAGGATGTTGCATGAAGGATGGTGATGCATGGGGGTGGTGCAAGGGTGAGACTGCAGGGTTTTTTTGCACAAGGGATGTTGCATATGAGTGGGGGTGGGGATGCACCAGGGTAATGGTGCACAGGGGTTAGTGGTGATGTACATGGGTGACCTTGCAGAGGGGCGGGTGGGAGTGCACGAGGGGTGGTCCATGAGGGTGTTGCATGGAAGGGGATGTTGCCATAATTCTCTTCCACAAAATTGGGACAGGACCCTCTGTCACATTTGTCAGTATGTTAATTGGGACTGTCAACTCTGTGCCCATGTAGATGTGGCACAAAGGGGCGCACGGGGAGATATGGGACATGGGGGAATTTTACTCTCACAACAGCAGGGAAATTTCACTAGTGCTCATAATCATACTTATGGTGGTGTTCTACACGAGAAGAGGGGACTATGGCTGCAATCCTAAAGACACTTTCCTGGGAGTAAGACCCATTGAACACAATGGGGCTTACGTTTGAGTAGACATGGTTAGGATTGTGCTGTATATCAGCATTTTTAGAGCAACATATCTGTAAACAAGAGAAAGAAGAAAATAAGTTCATCATGAACCCTCTAATGTCACATTCGGAGAGCCTAGTAGCACTTGCAGTGCAATGTAATGGTGGCCAATGGGGAGAAGGCATTTGTTTTCTAAACAGCAGCTGAGAAGGCCAAGAAAGAGAACTGGAATGGTGTAATGTACAGTTGATGCAAAACCTGGAGACAGAGAGGAAGAGTTGGAGGCAAGATGGTATGGTTAGGACGGTGATCTTCATCCTGGCTGCTTGTCTCTTGCCAGGTTAATCAGGGTGCCGTATGAGTTGGGGGCAAACAATAGCTTCTTACTGTATTGTCCACACTTGAGAATGCACTTTTTTACTATCAAACATATTATCATTGCCTTCTCCTGCACAGCTGCCTTTGCTCAGAACCTCTCAGAGACCCTGCACCAAACATCAGACCTTATTCATCCATACCAAGTAGCAATACCAGTGAACCCTCAACAGCCAAAGTGGTGAAAGTGGAAGAATAGAGAAAAAAGATTGAGTAAATGCTTACTGTTATATACACACGTCTGGAGGCAATGAAATATTGTGTCGAAGTTATTTCCATTGCCTTTACAGCCACCAAATACTATCATCTGACACGTTTTCGTAGTGACATCATAGTAATAGTTCGGAAAGAAAGCATCACATCTTCCAGGTTCCAGTGGAAGTGTGCATCTTTCTGGCAGAGCCTCTGCGGAGAAGAGGGTCATACATTAAGATACTGAGCACGTACAACTCCCCGTCTGAAACTAAAAAAATTAATATTTTGAGGTATTGTGACACAAACCCCTGAGTGCCTTTCAGTCAGCATTTGTTCAACCTTTCCTGTGGTCGTTTTGGGGGTATGGAGAAGGAGATGGATCCAAGCCTTGTCTTAGGCAGCCTTCTGACTGATCAGACACCTCTAAAAGTGGTCCAAGTCTGAGTAGACCCATTGGCACTGCTGCAGCCCTACTGCAAGAAAGGGATGACCCTCTTCTTCCTCACAGTGCCACAGAGCAGTCCCAATACTTGGGCTGGGTTCAGCACAGGTGACGACAGCCTGCCGTATATAGTGCAAGTTAGGACTGTGCTGTCAAAGTGCTTTCTTGCACAGCACAGTCCTAGGGATTTCTACTCAGAAGCAAGTTCCAGTGTATTCAGTGGGGCTTAATCAGTGGTGGGCTCCAGCAGGTTCGCACCTACTCTATAGAACCGGTTCTTAACAAGAGATAGTACATATAAAGTTTAAAAATAGCCATTTAAAAGTGGCTGCCAGATGGACAGAGAACCGGTTCTTAATTTCTTTGAAGCCCATCACTGGGCTTACTCCTGGAAAACAGCTCAGAGGATTGTAGCCCTTTTGTTAAAATGATAACGATATCATTTTGATATCATTTTGTTAAAATGATAATGCTGGTTGAGAGCCTTTTCTAGTCCCAACCCCTCCAACCCCTCCCATTATCCAAATGATGTCCGGAGAGAGGAAGAGTTGCAGATATGATAGAGGACTCCTGCAGAGGACTAGCATGGAACTCCTACCTGCATCCTGAATAGAAATCCCCAGAAATTCAAACCAGTTTCCCAGTATGCCCAGTACGAGGACTAAGAAAATAATCTGACTGCGCTGCATGATGACCATTCGTTTTGACTGTCCACTGCCCACTAAAGCTGCTTTATGTTGTGGGTCTTAAGGAAGTGAAGAAGGGCATTCAGGCAGCAAATGGAGGAAACCATATACTGGAAAGAGTAAGTTGCAGTTATGAAAAGTTCCTTTACTATTCCATGCTAACCCCTTCTAAGTACCCAATTGAGTGAAAAGTGGACAGTACCTAACTATAAGCAGTACCTAAGCAAGCTGAAAATGAGGACAAAATGGTGCAGAACAACTCTCTTCAGTCATTCTGAGATATGCGGAAGGAGGGATCAGTGATGACTCATTGGCCATAGCATGACTGTGGCTTGAGTGTTGTGTAGTTGTGTGACCACAACTCATTGGTCTTTCCATTCCTTTGGTGGTAGGAAGGCAATTGGGTGTCTGTCCACTGGCCTAACCATCTCCCAGGAGTGGCACGGAAGTGTCTTATGGCACTTTTGTGACACCGCAAATCAGCACAGGACATATGTGGTGTTAGTTTGGCTTGACTGGAGGTTAGGATAGCAGCTGGGCAGTGCAATCCAGAGTTAGGGCAGTGAGGAGTGCCCCAGCTGGGCTCCCCCAAGTATTCTGAATCCAGAGCTGGAAATGATAGTGAATCCAGAGAGTTAGGAAGACTGGGCTGCCCTAGCTGCCCCAGAGCAAGCTCAGGAGGCACCAAGTCAGTGACACCTGGGGAGGACTTGCTCCCGAGAAGACCTGCCTCAGATCACACTGAATACAGAACATTTGTGGATCCTGACTAAGAACCAGTAACAGCTGCAACATGAGACTGCCGTACACAGGGTGATCGTATGTGTTAACCAGAAAGTGGACAAGCCACTCCAGTATGTAGGACATGACAAAGTAAAAACTAAACACACTCCTATATATTGCTTTCATGTGATTTAAGAACTGTATTACTTATTATTCAATTTTAAACTATTACATATAATTAATAGTGGACAATTTATTAATTACATGAGCTCTACATGCTCTCTGCACAAAAGGAAATGGAGGATAAGAGAATTGTTTCCAGGACACACGGCTAAAATCCAGGACATGTCCTGGAAACAGCGGCACACAAACTCACCCTGGCAGTACAGTCCACACTGGATCCAATGGCTGGTTCAAGTCCATAACCTGCTGTATCCTCAGGTTGGTGGGCTGCTGTAGTTGTGCCATATCCTGAAGCTGACAGGCCAGGATGCCAGTTAGTTTAACTAAGAACTCAGATTGCTTGTCAACCAGTATCCTAACCAGGAACCACTGGAAGGTTCCAACCAGGAACCTACTGGGTACTACCAGGCACTGGAGACAATCAGGCACCCAGAGGGAAAGACCAGGCACCGGCTATCTCTGCCATAGGTACCAGCACCACCGATCTCACTGTGTAGCCACAGATCTGGGCACTGAATAAGTTCTTCCTCCACTTGGTGTTTCATGACAGCCTTTGAGGTCAGAGTGAGTTCCCTGGAGAAGAAGCACCAATGAACCTACTATGAAGAAAAGGCCACAAAACATCACATCCTGTCATCTGTTTTTCATTTCTTGGTAGTAGAAAGGTCTACTCTAGAAGGTCTCAGGCAGCATGCAAATGAGCAGAGGGCATTCTGCATCAGAACAGAGGGTTCTACCTGCAAGCTGAGACAGGAGCCCCATGCAAAGCAACACAGGAAGTGGGTCCTGGAAACATTTCAGTTTTGCAAAGGGAAGACTGAGGCACCAGGTACTCCTACTGGATACCACCAGTGGGCACTGGTCACACCTACTGGGCTGCACGTGGCATTGGTTATCCCTATCCAGCACTAGTGGGCAGCACCAGGCAGTGGGCACCAGCGGGCAGCAGGCAGAACCAGCCACCAGGCACTTCTCCTGGGCACTGGTTGTCAGCATCCTTCCTACTGGCAATGCACCTCAACAGCTATGTACAGTGGCGCCTCACGTAACAAATGCCTCACGTAAAGTATGTTTCACGTAACAAACAAAAATGTCTCTAGGATTATGCTTCACCTAACAAACTGTGCTTCATGTAACAAACACACTCGTTGGCAGTTGGGGCAGACACGCTGTCCAGCAGCCTTTTAAAAAGCGTCAAAGCTACCTAGCGTACCTGCCCATAGCAAAAAGCAACACTTCTGCGCTGGACACTTCTGCGCACCTCCTGTGGCCGGGTGTCCACTGGGCAGAGGGATAGAACAGCAGTGGAGAAGAGGGAAGCTTGGAGCTATCCAGCAGGGAGCAGGGGAGAGAGAAGCTCAGGATGAAGAGAAGGAGACGGGAGACACTTTGAAAGGGTCTTGGATTGCAGAAGAAAGTGTCTTGGATTGCAGCCTCCTAACCATGTTTACCCAGAAGTGTTGTGTTGTGTTAAATGGGGCTTACTCCCAGGAAAGTGTCTTTAGGATTGCAGCCTAAGTAGACTTCATAGGATCATGCACAGTGAAAGCATGTTTTGAATTCAGTTACAGTGTTTTGTCATCATTTTTTACATACAGTTAATATTTTTATATGAATTTTTTGGGGGTTGTGGAACCAATCGTCTGAGTTTCCATTATTTCCTACGGGAAAATCTGCTTCACGTAAAGAGCATTTCACATAACAAGCATGCTTCCTGAACGAATTAAACTTGTTATGTGAGGCATGTCTATATTTTAAGCATGTGTGACCAAATAACAACATTACCCTCCTCCACTGTAAGTTTTATTTGGCACCCTCGAAAGAGCAGCTTGAAATCCTTTTGTGTCTTTCCTGTGTGATGTTATGGTGAGCGACCCCAAGTAGTGCGCTAAGATTGAACCTCAAAACAACACCTGCTTCCCAGAGAGGTGAGGAAGAGCAACAGTGGGACCTGGACTGTGCTGTCATGCGCTGAGATCTCAGAGAAAAAAACTCAGGAAGCAAAAACCATGGATTGGGAAAGAAACCAGTTTATTCCAGAGGATACAAGATATGTCAACATTCAGCAGGCACAAGTACAACTAGATCAATCTTCATTTCAGTATCCCAGCTAAATGGGCAGAAAGGCACTATTTCAAGAGGTGCTGCTCTTTATATTTTGCAGAGGAGAGAATAACTGTCCCTTTTCACCCCAGCACTACTGTGTCTTTTCTTAGGCTATTTTCAAACGTTTCTTCTAAGAGGCCAATCCTACGCACATCTACTCAGAAGTAAGTCTGCTTATAGTCAGTGTAACTTACTCCAAGGTAAGTGTGAATAGGATTGCAACCTAAATCTTCTAAATGATGCAAGACTTGTGAACAGAACTTGGGCATCTCTGGGAGAAGAAAATCAATATTTTGCCAGTTGTCATTGGAGCCCCAGGAGAAATAGGGAGAAGCCTGAAGAAACACCTTGACATTCAATCTAGTTAGTTAGCTAGAAAAAATAATATTCAAGCTAGTTAGAATATTTATATACTGCTTCTCAACTAAAAAGTTCACAAAGTGGTTTACAAAGAAAACGAAAAATTTAATGGCTAATAGATCCAAGAGCAAATTACACCAATTCAGTTCCAGAAAAAGTGCTTGTGACAGCGAGAGTCCTACAAAGAGATCTCCAGGATCTCGGCTAGATCCAAGATTGCCGACTATAACTTGACCCCAATAGGTTATGATGAAGTAGAACAACAAGAACAAGAACAAAACAGAAGTAATCTGGTGCTTTTCTCCACGGTGACTCAATGACCTATTAATGATCTTGGAGATGATGATTTCCAAGGCTTACTTCATTAATCTGAATGAAAAAAGAAGACAGTTTTGAATATGAGTAAGAAACATTTTCCAGCAAAAAAATTCCTTCAAGTACATGAACACCAGTGTTGATGAGATATGTTTTTGGATATGGGAGCACATCTATTTCATATACATTGTACATTTATTTTACGTACTGGAACACATTTATTTCATGTACATTTTTTAGCCGTAGAATTTGAAATGAAAGCTACAATGAAGGGCATCACCAGCTGCACCTGCTCATAACTTGTTGAAAGCAGGGAAAAATTCAAATGAAAATGCAGTTTGTGATATGTTTTTCTTATTGACCAGATGAAACAGGATGGAGGGTATAATGGTGAATTTGGCGCAACTCTGAATTTCATTTGAAAATGTAAAGTGGCAACCAGTGAGATGGGAGATCCATAGTCTTCGACCTTTGTGATGAATAATAAGCAAACAAACAAAAGAAAACATTTGAAGCTGGGAACCTATTGTTGATCCCTCCCAGAACTTCCCGTGGACTGAACAGATTCTCATTCTAAAACTTTTTTAGTCCCCTCCGCATTGTTCCTTTACTTGGAAGAATTTGCTTTTTCTTCCCCAATACTAGAGGCCAGAGTGGTTTTGACTTTTGAGAAAAGCACCAGCCAGGAGACTGTCCACTTCCACCTCCATCTATAGCAGGAAGACTTTGCCCTGCCCTGTTCCACCACCAAGGATATACCCTCTTCCACACTGGCAATGTGGAATATACCCAAAGAGGGATATACCCTCCTCCACATTGGCAAAGGAGGTTAGCAATGGGAAATGTAACCAGTGCATATAAAACAGGTCAGAAGAAGCACCCACTAAGAACTGATTTTTAAGAAATTTCACCCCTGAGGGGGTGAAAAAGGGTACAAGCAACACCCCGTTTTTGGCCTATACTAAACACTGAAGACTGACTTATCAACACCCAGCTCCAGTCTCTGCATCTGCCTGTTATGGGTGCCCACAGTTGTGGTGGGATGGTGCATGGAGAGGGGATGGTGACCAGTGGGAGGATGGTGATGAGAGGGTGAAGAGATGAGAGGGTGCTTATGGTGCACAGAAGTGGTGGTGCATGGGGGTGGTGGTTTTGCATGGAAGTATAGTGCATGGGGTTGGGAGTGGTGCCCACAGGGGATGTTGCACAAAGGGGAAAAGTGCATGGGGGAAAGGTTCACAGGGCTTATGTTGCACGTAGGGGCAATGTTGCAAGTGGAGGATGTTGCATGAAGGATGGTGATGCATGGGGGTGGTGCAAGGGTGAGACTGCAGGGTTTTTTTGCACAAGGGATGTTGCATATGAGTGGGGGTGGGGATGCACCAGGGTAATGGTGCACAGGGGTTAGTGGTGATGTACATGGGTGACCTTGCAGAGGGGCGGGTGGGAGTGCACGAGGGGTGGTCCATGAGGGTGTTGCATGGAAGGGGATGTTGCCATAATTCTCTTCCACAAAATTGGGACAGGACCCTCTGTCACATTTGTCAGTATGTTAATTGGGACTGTCAACTCTGTGCCCATGTAGATGTGGCACAAAGGGGCGCACGGGGAGATATGGGACATGGGGGAATTTTACTCTCACAACAGCAGGGAAATTTCACTAGTGCTCATAATCATACTTATGGTGGTGTTCTACACGAGAAGAGGGGACTATGGCTGCAATCCTAAAGACACTTTCCTGGGAGTAAGACCCATTGAACACAATGGGGCTTACGTTTGAGTAGACATGGTTAGGATTGTGCTGTATATCAGCATTTTTAGAGCAACATATCTGTAAACAAGAGAAAGAAGAAAATAAGTTCATCATGAACCCTCTAATGTCACATTCGGAGAGCCTAGTAGCACTTGCAGTGCAATGTAATGGTGGCCAATGGGGAGAAGGCATTTGTTTTCTAAACAGCAGCTGAGAAGGCCAAGAAAGAGAACTGGAATGGTGTAATGTACAGTTGATGCAAAACCTGGAGACAGAGAGGAAGAGTTGGAGGCAAGATGGTATGGTTAGGACGGTGATCTTCATCCTGGCTGCTTGTCTCTTGCCAGGTTAATCAGGGTGCCGTATGAGTTGGGGGCAAACAATAGCTTCTTACTGTATTGTCCACACTTGAGAATGCACTTTTTTACTATCAAACATATTATCATTGCCTTCTCCTGCACAGCTGCCTTTGCTCAGAACCTCTCAGAGACCCTGCACCAAACATCAGACCTTATTCATCCATACCAAGTAGCAATACCAGTGAACCCTCAACAGCCAAAGTGGTGAAAGTGGAAGAATAGAGAAAAAAGATTGAGTAAATGCTTACTGTTATATACACACGTCTGGAGGCAATGAAATATTGTGTCGAAGTTATTTCCATTGCCTTTACAGCCACCAAATACTATCATCTGACACGTTTTCGTAGTGACATCATAGTAATAGTTCGGAAAGAAAGCATCACATCTTCCAGGTTCCAGTGGAAGTGTGCATCTTTCTGGCAGAGCCTCTGCGGAGAAGAGGGTCATACATTAAGATACTGAGCACGTACAACTCCCCGTCTGAAACTAAAAAAATTAATATTTTGAGGTATTGTGACACAAACCCCTGAGTGCCTTTCAGTCAGCATTTGTTCAACCTTTCCTGTGGTCGTTTTGGGGGTATGGAGAAGGAGATGGATCCAAGCCTTGTCTTAGGCAGCCTTCTGACTGATCAGACACCTCTAAAAGTGGTCCAAGTCTGAGTAGACCCATTGGCACTGCTGCAGCCCTACTGCAAGAAAGGGATGACCCTCTTCTTCCTCACAGTGCCACAGAGCAGTCCCAATACTTGGGCTGGGTTCAGCACAGGTGACGACAGCCTGCCGTATATAGTGCAAGTTAGGACTGTGCTGTCAAAGTGCTTTCTTGCACAGCACAGTCCTAGGGATTTCTACTCAGAAGCAAGTTCCAGTGTATTCAGTGGGGCTTAATCAGTGGTGGGCTCCAGCAGGTTCGCACCTACTCTATAGAACCGGTTCTTAACAAGAGATAGTACATATAAAGTTTAAAAATAGCCATTTAAAAGTGGCTGCCAGATGGACAGAGAACCGGTTCTTAATTTCTTTGAAGCCCATCACTGGGCTTACTCCTGGAAAACAGCTCAGAGGATTGTAGCCCTTTTGTTAAAATGATAACGATATCATTTTGATATCATTTTGTTAAAATGATAATGCTGGTTGAGAGCCTTTTCTAGTCCCAACCCCTCCAACCCCTCCCATTATCCAAATGATGTCCGGAGAGAGGAAGAGTTGCAGATATGATAGAGGACTCCTGCAGAGGACTAGCATGGAACTCCTACCTGCATCCTGAATAGAAATCCCCAGAAATTCAAACCAGTTTCCCAGTATGCCCAGTACGAGGACTAAGAAAATAATCTGACTGCGCTGCATGATGACCATTCGTTTTGACTGTCCACTGCCCACTAAAGCTGCTTTATGTTGTGGGTCTTAAGGAAGTGAAGAAGGGCATTCAGGCAGCAAATGGAGGAAACCATATACTGGAAAGAGTAAGTTGCAGTTATGAAAAGTTCCTTTACTATTCCATGCTAACCCCTTCTAAGTACCCAATTGAGTGAAAAGTGGACAGTACCTAACTATAAGCAGTACCTAAGCAAGCTGAAAATGAGGACAAAATGGTGCAGAACAACTCTCTTCAGTCATTCTGAGATATGCGGAAGGAGGGATCAGTGATGACTCATTGGCCATAGCATGACTGTGGCTTGAGTGTTGTGTAGTTGTGTGACCACAACTCATTGGTCTTTCCATTCCTTTGGTGGTAGGAAGGCAATTGGGTGTCTGTCCACTGGCCTAACCATCTCCCAGGAGTGGCACGGAAGTGTCTTATGGCACTTTTGTGACACCGCAAATCAGCACAGGACATATGTGGTGTTAGTTTGGCTTGACTGGAGGTTAGGATAGCAGCTGGGCAGTGCAATCCAGAGTTAGGGCAGTGAGGAGTGCCCCAGCTGGGCTCCCCCAAGTATTCTGAATCCAGAGCTGGAAATGATAGTGAATCCAGAGAGTTAGGAAGACTGGGCTGCCCTAGCTGCCCCAGAGCAAGCTCAGGAGGCACCAAGTCAGTGACACCTGGGGAGGACTTGCTCCCGAGAAGACCTGCCTCAGATCACACTGAATACAGAACATTTGTGGATCCTGACTAAGAACCAGTAACAGCTGCAACATGAGACTGCCGTACACAGGGTGATCGTATGTGTTAACCAGAAAGTGGACAAGCCACTCCAGTATGTAGGACATGACAAAGTAAAAACTAAACACACTCCTATATATTGCTTTCATGTGATTTAAGAACTGTATTACTTATTATTCAATTTTAAACTATTACATATAATTAATAGTGGACAATTTATTAATTACATGAGCTCTACATGCTCTCTGCACAAAAGGAAATGGAGGATAAGAGAATTGTTTCCAGGACACACGGCTAAAATCCAGGACATGTCCTGGAAACAGCGGCACACAAACTCACCCTGGCAGTACAGTCCACACTGGATCCAATGGCTGGTTCAAGTCCATAACCTGCTGTATCCTCAGGTTGGTGGGCTGCTGTAGTTGTGCCATATCCTGAAGCTGACAGGCCAGGATGCCAGTTAGTTTAACTAAGAACTCAGATTGCTTGTCAACCAGTATCCTAACCAGGAACCACTGGAAGGTTCCAACCAGGAACCTACTGGGTACTACCAGGCACTGGAGACAATCAGGCACCCAGAGGGAAAGACCAGGCACCGGCTATCTCTGCCATAGGTACCAGCACCACCGATCTCACTGTGTAGCCACAGATCTGGGCACTGAATAAGTTCTTCCTCCACTTGGTGTTTCATGACAGCCTTTGAGGTCAGAGTGAGTTCCCTGGAGAAGAAGCACCAATGAACCTACTATGAAGAAAAGGCCACAAAACATCACATCCTGTCATCTGTTTTTCATTTCTTGGTAGTAGAAAGGTCTACTCTAGAAGGTCTCAGGCAGCATGCAAATGAGCAGAGGGCATTCTGCATCAGAACAGAGGGTTCTACCTGCAAGCTGAGACAGGAGCCCCATGCAAAGCAACACAGGAAGTGGGTCCTGGAAACATTTCAGTTTTGCAAAGGGAAGACTGAGGCACCAGGTACTCCTACTGGATACCACCAGTGGGCACTGGTCACACCTACTGGGCTGCACGTGGCATTGGTTATCCCTATCCAGCACTAGTGGGCAGCACCAGGCAGTGGGCACCAGCGGGCAGCAGGCAGAACCAGCCACCAGGCACTTCTCCTGGGCACTGGTTGTCAGCATCCTTCCTACTGGTAATGCACCTCAACAGCTATGTACAGTGGCGCCTCACGTAACAAATGCCTCACGTAAAGTATGTTTCACGTAACAAACAAAAATGTCTCTAGGATTATGCTTCACCTAACAAACTGTGCTTCATGTAACAAACACACTCGTTGGCAGTTGGGGCAGACACGCTGTCCAGCAGCCTTTTAAAAAGCGTCAAAGCTACCTAGCGTACCTGCCCATAGCAAAAAGCAACACTTCTGCGCTGGACACTTCTGCGCACCTCCTGTGGCCGGGTGTCCACTGGGCAGAGGGATAGAACAGCAGTGGAGAAGAGGGAAGCTTGGAGCTATCCAGCAGGGAGCAGGGGAGAGAGAAGCTCAGGATGAAGAGAAGGAGACGGGAGACACTTTGAAAGGGTCTTGGATTGCAGAAGAAAGTGTCTTGGATTGCAGCCTCCTAACCATGTTTACCCAGAAGTGTTGTGTTGTGTTAAATGGGGCTTACTCCCAGGAAAGTGTCTTTAGGATTGCAGCCTAAGTAGACTTCATAGGATCATGCACAGTGAAAGCATGTTTTGAATTCAATTACAATGTTTTGTCATCATTTTTTACATACAGTTAATATTTTTATATGAATTTTTTGGGGGTTGTGGAACCAATCGTCTGAGTTTCCATTATTTCCTACGGGAAAATCTGCTTCACGTAAAGAGCATTTCACATAACAAGCATGCTTCCGGAACGAATTAAACTTGTTATGTGAGGCATGTCTATATTTTAAGCATGTGTGACCAAATAACAACATTACCCTCCTCCACTGTAAGTTTTATTTGGCACCCTCGAAAGAGCAGCTTGAAATCCTTTTGTGTCTTTCCTGTGTGATGTTATGGTGAGCGACCCCAAGTAGTGCGCTAAGATTGAACCTCAAAACAACACCTGCTTCCCAGACAGGTGAGGAAGAGCAACAGTGGGACCTGGACTGTGCTGTCATGCGCTGAGATCTCAGAGAAAAAAACTCAGGAAGCAAAAACCATGGATTGGGAAAGAAACCAGTTTATTCCAGAGGATACAAGATATGTCAACATTCAGCAGGCACAAGTACAACTAGATTAATCTTCATTTCAGTATCCCAGCTAAATGGGCAGAAAGGCACTATTTCAAGAGGTGCTGCTCTTTATATTTTGCAGAGGAGAGAATAACTGTCCCTTTTCACCCCAGCACTACTGTGTCTTTTCTTAGGCTATTTTCAAACGTTTCTTCTAAGAGGCCAATCCTACGCACATCTACTCAGAAGTAAGTCTGCTTATAGTCAGTGTAACTTACTCCAAGGTAAGTGTGAATAGGATTGCAACCTAAATCTTCTAAATGATGCAAGACTTGTGAACAGAACTTGGGCATCTCTGGGAGAAGAAAATCAATATTTTGCCAGTTGTCATTGGAGCCCCAGGAGAAATAGGGAGAAGCCTGAAGAAACACCTTGACATTCAATCTAGTTAGTTAGCTAGAAAAAATAATATTCAAGCTAGTTAGAATATTTATATACTGCTTCTCAACTAAAAAGTTCACAAAGTGGTTTACAAAGAAAACGAAAAATTTAATGGCTAATAGATCCAAGAGCAAATTACACCAATTCAGTTCCAGAAAAAGTGCTTGTGACAGCGAGAGTCCTACAAAGAGATCTCCAGGATCTCGGCTAGATCCAAGATTGCCGACTATAACTTGACCCCAATAGGTTATGATGAAGTAGAACAACAAGAACAAGAACAAAACAGAAGTAATCTGGTGCTTTTCTCCACGGTGACTCAATGACCTATTAATGATCTTGGAGATGATGATTTCCAAGGCTTACTTCATTAATCTGAATGAAAAAAGAAGACAGTTTTGAATATGAGTAAGAAACATTTTCCAGCAAAAAAATTCCTTCAAGTACATGAACACCAGTGTTGATGAGATATGTTTTTGGATATGGGAGCAGGTTTATTTCATGTACACTGTACATTTATTTTATGTACAGGGACACATTTATCCCAAGTACATTTTCAGCCATATAATTTGAAATAAAAGCTACAATTATGGGTATCTCCAGCTGCACCTGCTCATAACTTGTTGAAAGCAGGGAAAAATTCAAATGAAAATGCAGTTTGTGATATGTTTTTCTTATTGACCAGATGAAACAGGGTGGAGGGTATAATGGTGAATTTGGCGCAACTCTGAATTTCATTTGAAAATGTAAAGTGGCAACCAGTGAGATGGGAGATCCATAGTCTTCGACCTTTGTGATGAATAATAAGCAAACAAACAAAAGAAAACATTTGAAGCTGGGAACCTATAGTTGATCCCTCCCAGAACTTCCCGTGGACTGAACAGATTCTCATTCTAAAACTTTTTTAGTCCCCTCCACATTGTTCCTTTACTTGGAAGAATTTGCTTTTTCTTCCCCAATACTAGAGGCCAGAGTGGTTTTGACTTTTGAGAAAAGCACCAGCCAGGAGACTGTCCACTTCCACCTCCATCTATAGCAGGAAGACTTTGCCCTGCCCTGTTCCACCACCAAGGATATACCCTCTTCCACACTGGCAATGTGGAATATACCCAAAGAGGGATATACCCTCCTCCACATTGGCAAAGGAGGTTAGCATTGGGAAATGTAACCAGTGCATATAAAACAGGTCAGAAGAAGCACCCACTAAGAACTGATTTTTAAGAAATTTCACCCCTGAGGGGGTGAAAAAGGGTACAAGCAACACCCCGTTTTTGGCCTATACTAAACACTGAAGACTGACTTATCAACACCCAGCTCCAGTCTCTGCATCTGCCTGTTACGGGTGCCCACAGTTGTGGTGGGATGGTGCATGGAGAGGGGATGGTGACCAGTGGGAGGATGGTGATGAGAGGGTGAAGAGATGAGAGGGAGCTTATGGTGCACAGAAGTGGTGGTGCATGGGGGTGGTGGTTTTGCATGGAAGTATAGTGCATGGGGTTGGGAGTGGTGCCCACAGGGGATGTTGCACAAAGGGGAAAAGTGCATGGGGGAAAGGTTCACAGGGCTTATGTTGCACGTAGGGGCAATGTTGCAAGTGGAGGATGTTGCATGAAGGATGGTGATGCATGGGGGTGGTGCAAGGGTGAGACTGCAGGGGTTTTTTGCACAAGGGATGTTGCATATGAGTGGGGGTGGGGATGCACCAGGGTAATGGTGCACAGGGGTTAGTGGTGATGCACATGGGTGACCTTGCAGAGGGGCGGGTGGGAGTGCACGAGGGGTGGTCCATGAGGGTGTTGCATGGAAGGGGATGTTGCCATAATTCTCTTCCACAAAATTGGGACAGGACCCTCTGTCACATTTGTCAGTATGTTAATTGGGACTGTCAACTCTGTGCCCATGTAGATGTGGCACAAAGGGGCGCACGGGGAGATATGGGACACGGGGGAATTTTACTCTCACAACAGCAGGGAAATTTCACTAGTGCTCATAATCATACTTATGGTGGTGTTCTACACGAGAAGAGGGGACTATGGCTGCAATCCTAAAGACACTTTCCTGGGAGTAAGACCCATTGAACACAATGGGGCTTACGTTTGAGTAGACATGGTTAGGATTGTGCTGTATATCAGCATTTTTAGAGCAACATATCTGTAAACAAGAGAAAGAAGAAAATAAGTTCATCATGAACCCTCTAATGTCACATTCGGAGAGCCTAGTAGCACTTGCAGTGCAATGTAATGGTGGCCAATGGGGAGAAGGCATTTGTTTTCTAAACAGCAGCTGAGAAGGCCAAGAAAGAGAACTGGAATGGTGTAATGTACAGTTGATGCAAAACCTGGAGACAGAGAGGAAGAGTTGGAGGCAAGATGGTATGGTTAGGACGGTGATCTTCATCCTGGCTGCTTGTCTCTTGCCAGGTTAATCAGGGTGCCGTATGAGTTGGGGGCAAACAATAGCTTCTTACTGTATTGTCCACACTTGAGAATGCACTTTTAAATTATCAAACATATTATCATTGCCTTCTCCTTCACAGCTGCCTTTGCTCAGAACCTCTCAGAGACCCTGCACCAAACATCAGACCTTATTCATCCATACCAAGTAGCAATACCAGTGAACCCTCAACAGCCAAAGTGGTGAAAGTGGAAGAATAGAGAAAAAAGATTGAGTAAATGCTTACTGTTATATACACACGTCTGGAGGCAATGAAATATTGTGTCGAAGTTATTTCCATTGCCTTTACAGCCACCAAATACTATCATCTGACACGTTTTCGTAGTGACATCATAGTAATAGTTCGGAAAGAAAGCATCACATCTTCCAGGTTCCAGTGGAAGTGTGCATCTTTCTGGCAGAGCCTCTGCGGAGAAGAGGGTCATACATTAAGATACTGAGCACGTACAACTCCCCGTATGAAACTAAAAAAATTAATATTTTGAGGTATTGTGACACAAACCCCTGAGTGCCTTTCAGTCAGCATTTGTTCAACCTTTCCTGTGGTCGTTTTGGGGGTATGGAGAAGGAGATGGATCCAAGCCTTGTCTTAGGCAGCCTTCTGACTGATCAGACACCTCTAAAAGTGGTCCAAGTCTGAGTAGACCCATTGGCACTGCTGCAGCCCTACTGCAAGAAAGGGATGACCCTCTTCTTCCTCACAGTGCCACAGAGCAGTCCCAATACTTGGGCTGGGTTCAGCACAGGTGACGACAGCCTGCCGTATATAGTGCAAGTTAGGACTGTGCTGTCAAAGTGCTTTCTTGCACAGCACAGTCCTAGGGATTTCTACTCAGAAGCAAGTTCCAGTGTATTCAGTGGGGCTTAATCAGTGGTGGGCTCCAGCAGGTTCGCACCTACTCTATAGAACCGGTTCTTAACAAGAGATAGTACATATAAAGTTTAAAAATAGCCATTTAAAAGTGGCTGCCAGATGGACAGAGAACCGGTTCTTAATTTCTTTGAAGCCCATCACTGGGCTTACTCCTGGAAAACAGCTCAGAGGATTGTAGCCCTTTTGTTAAAATGATAACGATATCATTTTGATATCATTTTGTTAAAATGATAATGCTGGTTGAGAGCCTTTTCTAGTCCCAACCCCTCCAACCCCTCCCATTATCCAAATGATGCCCGGAGAGAGGAAGAGTTGCAGATATGATAGAGGACCCCTGCAGAGGACTAGCATGGAACTCCTACCTGCATCCTGAATAGAAATCCCCAGAAATTCAAACCAGTTTCCCAGTATGCCCAGTACGAGGACTAAGAAAATAATCTGACTGCGCTGCATGATGACCATTCGTTTTGACTGTCCACTGCCCACTAAAGCTGCTTTATGTTGTGGGTCATAAGGAAGTGAAGAAGGGCATTCAGGCAGCAAATGGAGGAAACTATATACTGGAAAGAGTAAGTTGCAGTTATGAAAAGTTCCTTTACTATTCCATGCTAACCCCTTCTAAGTACCCAATTGAGTGAAAAGTGGACAGTACCTAACTATAAGCAGTACCTAAGCAAGCTGAAAATGAGGACAAAATGGTGCAGAACAACTCTCTTCAGTCATTCTGAGATATGCGGAAGGAGGGATCAGTGATGACTCATTGGCCATAGCATGACTGTGGCTTGAGTGTTGTGTAGTTGTGTGACCACAACTCATTGGTCTTTCCATTCCTTTGGTGGTAGGAAGGCAATTGGGTGTCTGTCCACTGGCCTAACCATCTCCCAGGAGTGGCACGGAAGTGTCTTATGGCACTTTTTTGACACCGCAAATCAGCACAGGACATATGTGGTGTTAGTTTGGCTTGACTGGAGGTTAGGATAGCAGCTGGGCAGTGCAATCCAGAGTTAGGGCAGTGAGGAGTGCCCCAGCTGGGCTCCCCCAAGTATTCTGAATCCAGAGCTGGAAATGATAGTGAATCCAGAGAGTTAGGAAGACTGGGCTGCCCTAGCTGCCCCAGAGCAAGCTCAGGAGGCACCAAGTCAGTGACACCTGGGGAGGACTTGCTCCCGAGAAGACCTGCCTCAGATCACACTGAATACAGAACATTTGTGGATCCTGACTAAGAACCAGTAACAGCTGCAACATGAGACTGCCGTACACAGGGTGATCGTATGTGTTAACCAGAAAGTGGACAAGCCACTCCAGTATGTAGGACATGACAAAGTAAAAACTAAACACACTCATATATATTGCTTTCATGTGATTTAAGAACTGTATTACTTATTATTAAATTTTAAACTATTACATATAATTAATAGTGGACAATTTATTAATTACATGAGCTCTACATGCTCTCTGCACAAAAGGAAATGGAGGATAAGAGAATTGTTTCCAGGACACACGGCTAAAATCCAGGACATGTCCTGGAAACAGCGGCACACAAACTCACCCTGGCAGTACAGTCCACGCTGGATCCAATGGCTGGTTCAAGTCCATAACCTGCTGTATCCTCAGGTTGGTGGGCTGCTGTAGTTGTGCCATATCCTGAAGCTGACAGGCCAGGATGCCAGTTAGTTTAACTAAGAACTCAGATTGCTTGTCAACCAGTATCCTAACCAGGAACCACTGGAAGGTTCCAACCAGGAACCTACTGGGTACTACCAGGCACTGGAGACAATCAGGCACCCAGAGGGAAAGACCAGGCACCGGCTATCTCTGCCATAGGTACCAGCACCACCGATCTCACTGTGTACCCACAGATCTGGTCACTGAATAAGTTGTTCCTCCACTTGGTGTTTCATGACAGCCTTTGAGGTCAGAGTGAGTTCCCTGGAGAAGAAGCACCAATGAACCTACTATGAAGAAAAGGCCACAAAACATCACATCCTGTCATCTGTTTTTCATTTCTTTTACATTTTCATTTTTCTTTTCATACAAAAATGAGTTATACGACAATACTGACCATGAGTTATATTATGATTTTTACCCAAATACCTTTTTTACCGACTTTACACCAAAAATGGCTTTTTATAAATATAGTAAACTATTAATCTTAATATTGATCTCTTGTCAACATGCCATTTCTTAAGCACTATCATATGAAAGAGAGAGCTGTGTTCTCAATGGCCTCTCAAAGCAGTACCCATACAAACCAATGGGTACAAATTGCAAGAAAAGAGATTTTAGCTAGATATTCCCAGTGTATTCTAATGCACTTTTAGCTTTCTTCTTGGTAATCCAATTGGACGCTCTAGACAAAAACTGAAGAAAGAAATTCCTGTGATATAAGCTCTTTCAGATTTTGAAAATTTTTTACTTTTGCTGCATCTAACCATATGTGGAAAAGTTGTGCTTGAAATTGGGCTGAGGACTCCCTGGATTTCAAAGGTTCAGTTCTATACTGCCTTTGTGCTTCTTCTGCTGTAACAGCAAATCTCTCTTGAAGTAGCTGCTTAAACAGTTCATAATCATGGATGTTATGAGCAGGAAGGTCTGATAAAATAGAGTCCTCTCTGTTTCAGCTACCTGTGAGCTTAATATTTGGCAATAAAATATTTCTGGTACAGCTTGACCCACACAAACTGCTTCAGAAAGTTTAAGGAAGTCCACGGAATCATCATCCTTACTATATTTCAGGAAAATGTTCCTCATATAACAATCTATAGGTCATTGTTGTTCTTTTATCCTTTCCTTATTCAGATGCAGTTCTAATGTTCTATATTGGTTGGTAATCATCTGCATCAGCCAATGTGGGGTGGGTTCAGTTTTTTGCACTGAGTTTTTCCTCCCGACCTATTTCTTGCAGCCAGTGGTGTACGCAGGGCTGCAAATCCTCTGGCTCCCACTCCTACATTAGCAACATCAGAGTTTTGGGGATGCCGGCACTCTGTCATAGGCTGGGTGGCACCAGTTTTGTCTGGCCTGACTGGGAAATGCACAGCTCCACCCAGGTAGGAAAGACCCCATGTGCGGAACAAGGTGAGTGGTATTTAAGATGACACACAAGACGCACAGCCCTCTTTGCACGTGGTGCATTTATGAACATGTGGTCACTATTAACTCAGACTTATCGGATTACTCCATGTGCCAAGAACATTGCTCTTCTCATTTGAAGGCTGGTGAATATTGGGCTCCCTCTGCATCAGGATCGTGCTTTTAAAATTTATATAAAACTAGCAAAAAGTGTACCCACGTTGCTGGAGTAACTTCTCCATACAACATCCCCCCACAGCGCATCAACAAACCATGCGAAACCTACCCCCATGCACAACATTCCCCCGTGCGCAACTTCCCCCTGTGCGCAACTTCCCCCGGTGTGCAACTTCCCCCGTGCGCAACTTCCCCCATGCGCATCATCCCCATGTGCAACTTTCCCCATGCACATCATCCCCCCACGCGCAACTTCTACCCACGTGCAACTTTTCCCCATGTGCAACTTCCTCTGTGCGCAACTTCCCCCGTTCACAACTTCCCCAATGCGCAACTTTCCCCGTGCGCAACTTCCCCCGTGCGCAACTTTCCACATGCGCAAATTCCCGCCATGTGCAACTTCCCTCCGTGCGCAACTTCCCCCATGCGCAACTTTCCTACATGCGCATCATCCCCCCATGTGCATCTTCCCCCATGCGCAACTTTCCTACATGCGCAACTTCCCCCATGCACAAATTCCCTCCATGTGCAACTTCCCTCATGCGCATCATCCCCCCATGTGCAACTTCCCCATGCGCAACTTTCCTAAATGCACATCATCCCCCCATGCACATCATCCCCCCATGCGCATCATCCCCATGCGCAACTTCCCCCCATGGGCAACTTCCCCCATGCGCAACTTTCCTCATGTGCAACTTCCCTCATGCGCAACTTCCCTCATGCGCGACTTCCCCATGGGCAATTTCCCTCCATGCGCAACTTCTCCCATGCGCAACTTCCTTCTTGCGCAACTTCCCCCATGCGCAACTTCCCTCCATGTGCAACTTCTCCCATGCGCAACTTCCCTCCATGTGCAACTTCTCCCCATGTGCAACTTCCCCATGCGCAACTTCCCCCATGCGCAACTTTCCTACATGCGCATCATCCCCCCATGCGCAACTTCCCCCATGCACAGCATCCTCTCCAGTGCAACCTCTTCCTCCGAACAACATCCCCCAGTGCACCAGGCACTGAGCACCAAATTGGCTGGATGTTGTTCAGTCTCCCATGTTAAGTATAGGACAGAAACACGTTGCCCCCTTTTCAGCCCCTGAAGGGTTAAATTTCTCCAGATGGTTCTTGGTGGGTGTTCAGGTGACAGAAGGAACTCCCAGAATTCCATGCTTCAGGCCCAGCAGTTGGGGAGGAATGTTGCTGACTCAGCAATTCTCAATGCAAAGTATAGGGAGGAAAACGCATTGCGCCCCTTTTCACCCCCTTCCGGTTGGAATTTCTGAAAACCGGTTCTTAGTGCACCCCTCAGTCACGGAAGGAACACCCACCCCAAATTTCACACTTTTAGGCCTAGCGGTTTTGGCAGGGCAGTGATGAGTCAGTGAGTGAGTGAGAGTCAGTCAGTGAGTGACTTTTCTCTTTTATTTATAGATAGATAGATAGATAGATAGATAGATAGATAGATAGATAGATAGATAGATAGATAGATAGATAGATAAAATTAAGGGTATAATGTGTGCAGCCCCCCACAGATATTCTGCTGTTTGAACTCCCAGGACAAACATAGGCTGTTTCTGTTTCTTTTACCTTTAAGGGAGGGATTGTTCTAACCTTCCTTCTTTCTTCATTCCCCACATTAAACTCACTTGTATCCTGTACCCTTACAAAATCTTTCTGCGTTAGCTGTCTCCCCATCCTTGTAGGTCCCTGTACTTGCTGGGATTAAAGTCCATGGCTGACTGAGTTCTTCCTTCAGACAGATCATCAAATGTCTCCAGTGTTTCATCTTCCCATGGGTACCTCAAAGGGTCAGCAGCTGCATCCCACATTCTAAACTTTGTAGTAGTTCTTCGCTTCCCCTCTATCTTTGGTGTAAGCAATCCTGTGAGTAAATTCTCATTTAACTCACCTTCTCCATCTATTAAGGACAAGCGAAATGTACCAGGGTTGCGGGAGTTAAATACAATCCATGCGCCATCCACCGTGTGCCATCCCCCCACTGCGGAACACCCCTATTGTGCAATCCCCCCATGCGCATAATCCCCCCTGGCACAATTCCCCCTGCAATATCTCCCCATCCAAACGCCCCCATGCAATGCCCCCCATGTGCAATGTCCCCATATTGAGCACATCATCCCTGCTAACTCAATGTCTCCCTGCAATATCCCTTCCATGCAACACCCCCACCCCACAAGCACGGACACCCCTCCTCCTGGGCAAATACAGGATTTGGAGATGGGTGTTGATAGTCTTCAGTGTTAAGTATGGGTCAGATTCCTAGAAATTGGTTCTTGGTGGGTGTTCCAATCACCAGGGTGTCCAGGCGTCTGGAAATGCCCAGACACCTCCGGAAATGGCAGGGAGTCTGGCACGATAGGGAAACCCCCTGCCGAGTGCAGAAAGCGGCCATTTTAGTTTGTGTGCGTACCTCAGTGCGTAACTCCTCTGCACTTCATAGCACAGGAAAATGGAGGCGGGCCAGGAGGGAGGTCTTTCCCCCGCCCCATGATTGGCCCTGGGCTGGAAGCCCTGCCCCCGGTCCAGACCCTCAGCTCCTCAGCAGCCATGCGGAGCCTTCTCCGGCCGGCCGGGGGGCTCAAAGGAATCCGTGCGGCCGCACTGCACCGCTCCAGCCTTCCCCCAGCCAGCCGGGGGGGCTCAGAGGCTCCAGATAGACCTGCAGACCCCCAAACATTGTAAGCCCCCCCAAAGTGTTTTAGTGTAGGACAAAATGTAGGACATCCTACATTTTGTCCTACATTTTAAAAATGTTGGACAAAGTCCTCCAAAACGAAAGTCCAGATTGATTTTCAACTGAAAATCTGGACTTTTGGGGACCCTTGTCCTACATTTGGAGGTCTACCCTATGGTCACCCTGTCCCATCACAGCAGGAATATACTCCACAAATTTCATGCTTTTAGGTCCAGGGGTTAGGGTAGTGACCATCAGTCAGTGATTCTTTAATGAAAACTATAAGGGGAAACCAGTTTTTGGAAATTCCAGCTGGAAGGGGGTGAAAACGGGCGCACTGCATTTTCCTCCCTATATTTTCCACTGAAGAGTCCCTGACTGATGGACACTCTGCCCTCACCCCAGACCTTGCACTGTGGAGGCGGTGCTCATGGGAGGTGGTGCTTCTGGGGGGATGTACATGGGGAGATGAACATGAGGAGATGATGTGCATGGGGGGTTGATGCACATGGGGAGTGTTGCTCAATGGGGGGTTGCGTGTAGGGGATATTTTATTCCCACAAAGTGGGCACATTTTGCTAGCTTTGCGCATGTGTGTAGCATATAGTATCCGATGCCTTCATAACCGATGGATGGGTGTCTCCATCACAATTTACCCTTTGTTTAAATCTATTTTTGAACCATATAAGTGGGGTGCCTGGGCAGCATAAGGCACCAGAGGGCATTACTCAACACTGGCCACTGGGTGCCAATGGGACCCAGTGAACAACAGCAGGTACCAGGATCCTGACCAGGCATCACCAGTAAGTAGCAGTAAGTAGCAGTAGTAAGTAGCAAGGCCACAAAGTACCATCAGGTACCACAGACCAGTGGGCAGTAGGTGAAACATGCACCAGGCACCATGTATCATACCAGGCAGCCACAGAGATGGTCAGTGCAGAAATTCTTCCTCCACCAGGTGTTTCATGGCAGCCTTTGAGGTCAGAGTGAGTTCCTTGGAGAGGCACCACTGAACCTACTCTGAAGAAAAGGCCTTGAAACATCACATCCCGTCATCCGTTTTTCATTTCTTTTCTCTGTTCCTTCGTTCCTCTGCAGAAGAGAAAGGTCTACTCGAGAAGGTCTCAGGAAGTATGCAGATGAGCAGAGGTCATTCCGGGTAGTAACAGTGGGTTCTACCTGCATGCTGAGACAGGAGCCCCATGCAAAAGAATGCAGGAAGGGTGTCCTGGAAAAAGTGCTATTAACCCTGAAAAGCTACTGAAATCAAACCCATAATAACCCCATAGAAGTACTAGCTAGTTAAGCATTTCTTCCCTCTAAAATAATAGCATTTTACACCAGGAACTGTAAACTGTGGCTGAGCAGCCCCTACGCCACCACCACAGCTTGGATGATTCCTAGCCCCAATGGGGTGAAGGTTCCCAACCCAGTTTCCCCTTCCTGGAGGTGCCCTGAGTCCACGGAGACAGGAGTGAAGATGCACCTCTCCTGCCTGCCCTTGGGACAAGGTCAGGATCTGACATTTGTTGGAACATGTCCCACCCCCTCCTCTCCTTCCAACTCCTCCTCTGTTTTGTGTCTTTCCGACATGGTTGTTGTCCTATGTGATGTTATGAGTGACCCCAAGTTGTGCCCAAAGGTAGAACCTCAAGACAACATCTAGTTCCCAGACAGGTGGGGAACAGCAACAGTTGGGCCATGACTGAAATGTCGTGCTCTGATATCTGGGAGAAAAAAATTCAGGAAGCTCAATCTACAAAAAAGCTCAATCAATCTCATATGTACTGTGAAAGAAACAGGCTTATTCCAGAGGATACAAGACAAGTCAACACCCATCAGGCAGGGGAACAACTAGATTAATCTTTCTTTTTCAGTATTCTTGTTAAATGGACAGAAAGGCACTATTTCAAGAGGTGCTCCTCTTTATATTTAGCAGTGGACACATTCACTGTCCCCTTTCACTCCAGCACTACTTTTCTAATGGTATTTTTCAGGTGTTTCTTCTAAATCTTTTTAGATGATGGTGATGTTAACGACGACAACGCCAGGATGCATGTGCTGTGAATAGAACTTGGGCACCTCTGAGAGAAGAAGGTCAATATTTTGCCAGTTGTCATTAGAGCCGTAGGAGAGTTGCCTGGAAGCCCGAAGAAACAACTCAACAACAACAACAGTATTTACAGTATATACAGCTTTTCAACAAAATGTTCACAAAGAGGTTTACAGAGAAAACCAAATAACCAATGGCTCCCTGTTCCAGAGGGGCTCACAATCTAGAAAGATGAAAAAGAACACCAGCAAAAGCCACAAGAGAAAACAGTGCTGCTGTGAGAAGGACCACTTAATAATTTCCCTCTGATAAACAGGAGCAACTAATTATCTTGGAAAAAATCTCTTAATACAGGGGTCCTCAAACTTTTTAAACAGGGGGCTGGTTCACTGTCCCTCAGACACTGTCAGGGGCTGGCCAGAGAGTGAGAGGACTTATGTAGGACAAAATGTAGGATGGCCTACAGTTTGTCCTACATTTAAAATGTAGGACATGTTAAAATGAAGCAAAAATGCTTGTATTGCTTTCCTGTACTTAATTTCAACACTTTTGAAATTGAAAAGCTTTTAACACGCCTGACTCTCACCCAGACATGCAAGACGCCCTCAAAGCAGTTTCCAGCAACATGTTACTTCAACATATTTTACTTAACATATTTTTCTACAACATATTTTACATGTCAGACTTAAGACATGTAATGTCTTAAGTCTGCCTCAGAGCAATTTGCAGCAACACAAGGAATATCAGTGACATGCACTGACACACACCATGCACTCTCTCTCTCTCTCTCTCTCTCACACACACACACACATGTATTCTTACACATACACACAAACACAAGCTCACCTCAATTTTGGGCTTGCTGTTCAGGAATTTTGCCCAAGTCTATGCAGTTCTACTCAGGAGTAAGGCCCATTAGAGTCAGTGGGGCTTACTCCCAGGAAAGTAAGCCCAGCCCCCTGCACGTCTACTGAGAAGTAAGGCCCATTAGAGTTCATAGGGCTTACTCCCAGGAAAGTGTGGATGGGAGGGTGGCCTTAATAGCCCAGCTCTCTGCTTGTCTACTCAGAAGTAAGCCCCTGGCAGCTGGGGCGGCCATGAGAGAGCGATGGGAGGCATGCATGCCAGCCTCAAGCCTCTGGTAACTAGGGCGGCCACTCAATGGTGGTGAGAGGCATGTGCACACCAGCCTGAAGTGGCCACGAGAGAGCGGCGGAAGGCCTCAATCCGGGCCCCTGGCATCAGGGGTAGGCGCACGCACCAGCTGGAACCCCTGGGGCAGACAAAGTGCATGCTCAGCTCCAGCTGTGCATGCAACATTTTAAAAAAAATTTAAAGGGCCAGCTTGAAGCTGCCCAAATTCCGGAGCCCGGAGGGGCTCTCTCCCTTTGCACAGGTCTGCTGCGACTGGCGGAACTTTGCCGTGGCAGCCTTGAACTGCCCCCCAGTGCCCACAAAGCACCTCCCAAACCCCCCAAAAGTCCGGCAGGCTGGATTGAGGCCTCTGGCGAGCCTGATCCGGCCTGTGGGCCATGGTTTGAGGACCCATGCCTTAATATCTTGGAAATGATGTTTGCAAAGGCTTATTTCATTGATCTGGAAGGAAGAAAAGAAACACAGTTTTAAAATAAAAAATGAATACATACATTTTGGAGCAAAAAATATTTCTCAAATACTTTACATGAACAGCAGAGATGATGAGATGTGTTTTTGGATATGGGAGCTGGAGCACATTTATTTCATGTACAGTGCATTGTTTTAACCATAAGAATATGAAATGAAAGCTACCATGACAGATTCACAACAGCCCATAAATTGCTGGCAGCAGGGAAAATGGAAAATACAGTTTGATATGTTTTTCTTATTGACCAGATGAAACAGGATGGAGGGTGTAGCGATGAATTGGGCCCAACTCTGAATTTCATTTGAAAATGAAAAGTGGCAACCAGTGAGATGGGAGATCCGTAGTCTTCAACCTTTTGTGATGAATAATAAACAAACAAGTCATAGGGACGAAGGGGCTCATTTGTTCATAGCTGCTTCTAAAAGCAGGACTAGAACCAATGGCTACGAACTGCAAGAGTGGAGATTCCAGTTGGATATCCGGAAAAACTTCCTGACGGTGAGGGCGGTTCGGCAGTGGAACAGATTGCCAAGGGAGGTGGCGGGCTCTCCCTCACGGGGGATCGTCAAGCAGAGGCTCGACGAACACCTGTCGGGGATGCCCTAGGGGGATTTCCTGCTGCAGGCAGGGGGTTGGACAAGATGACCCACTAGGTCCCTTCCAACTCTATGATTCTATGATCCTAAGTAAAAGAAAACATATAAAGCTGGGAACCTATTGTTGATCCCTCCCAGGACTTCCTGTGGTCTGAACAGAGTGTCCTCTCTCTATAGAAAACTGAAAAGTCACTGACTCACTGACTGACTCATCAACACCCAGCCAAAACCGCCAGGCCTAGAAGCATGAAATTTGGGGAGAGTTTTCTTTCTGTGATGGAGGCACCCACTAAGGACTGGTTTTCAAAAATTCCCAGCAGAAGGGGGTGAAAAGGGACTCAATGCGTTTTCCTCCCGATACTTTCCATTGAAGAATCCCTGACTGAGGGATGTTCTGCCCCAACTCCCAGACCTACAAGCATGAAATTGGTGGAGCGTATTCCTTCCATGAGGGGGGCACCACCAAGAACCAATTTTTAGAAATTTAACCCCTAAAGTTCTGAAAATGGGTTCAACACATTTTCTGCCTGTATTTAACATTGAAGACTGATCAACATGCAGCTGATGCACTGGGATGCAAGGTGCACAGATGATGATGGTGCACATGGGGGTGCGTGCAGGGTTTTATGCGTAGGGGAAATGATGCACATGGGAGTGGTGCACATAGGGGTTTGGTGTGCATGGGGGGTTGGTGTGCATGGGGGAATGTGCATGGGGTGAATGCGCATGGGGTGCTGTGCTTGGGGGGTTAGTGCGCATGGGGGTGAGTGCACATGGGGTGAATGTGCATTGGGGTGGTGCGCATCCAGGTATTGCACATAGGGGTTAGTGCACATGGGGAATGGATATTACGCATGGGGGTGAATGTGCATGAGGGGTGTGCATCTGGGGGTGGTGCACATGGGGGGTTTATGCACAGTGGAGAATGTCGCACATGGGGGAAGGTGTGCATGGGGTGAATGTGCATGAGGGGGTGTGCATGTGGGGGAGGTGCTCATGGGAAGGTATTGTGCATGGGTGGTTGATGCACAGTGGGGGATGTTGCACATGGGGGTTGATGCACATGGGGGGTTGGTGCGCATGTAGGGGCTTGATGTGCATGTGGAGGTTGATGAACATGGGAGTGGTGCACATAGAACAGGGTGACCAGATGCCAAACCCAAAATTCCTGAACCCCAAGGTCAAAATTCCTACCCACTTAAAAAAATTGCCAAAAAATGTAATTTTTTATATTTTTTGGTTTTTTGGCCACAACTTTTGATAGGAAGGAGATATCTCAAAACTGATTTTTGCACTGGATTCTGCTCTTCAATACAAATCCAACAACATATGACATGATGGTGTACTGCACACCATGACAAAGATCAAAAATGAAGCCAAAATGTAGGACACCAGGACAGGAGGCTAAAAATCCAGACAATTTCAGGTTTTTCCTGTCATATGGTCACCCTGGCATGGGAGGGTATTGCGCATGGGGGTTTATATATCTATAAAATTGAAAAGTCACTGACTCACTGACTGACTCATCAAGAGCCAGCCAAAACTGCTGGACCTTGAAGTGTGAAATTTGGGAGGGTGTTTCTTCTGTGCTGGAGGCACCCACTAAAAACCAGTTTTTGGAAATCATTCATTCACATCACCAGTCAGACCCTTCCCACTAGGACTGTGTGATGTAGCGGCGTATAATTCGTGCTGATCCCAGAAGAGCGGCTTTCTGCAGTTGGCAGAGTGATATTTTGTCAATGCCTATTATTATTATTATTATTATTATTATTATTATTATTATTATTATTATTATTAATTTACCTCTAGCTCTTACTATTAATTTACTGTCTGTCTTATTATTTATTTATTTATTTATTTATTTATTTATCTATCTATCTATCTATCTATCTATCTATCTATCTCTAACTCTCATTATATACTAGCAAAAGTGTACCCGCGTTGCAGGAGTAAAATTCCCCGTACGCCACCCCCCCACTGCGCATCAACCCTCCATGTGCAACATCCCCCATGTTCATCCAACCCATGCATATCAACCCCCCTGTGCGCATCAGCCTCCCTGCACGTATCATCCCTTTGTGCTTATCAGTCCCCCATGCACAAAATTATTCCATGCACATCAGTCCCCCATGCACATCAGTCCATGTGCATCATCTCCATGCACAACACCCACCTTTGACAACAGCCTCCCATGAGCAACTGCCCCCCATGCACAGCATCCTCCCCAATGAAATCCCTCCCTCCAAATAACATCCCCCCAGTGCACCGGGCACCGAGCATCAAATTGGCTGGATGTTGGTCAGTCTTCCATGTTAAGTATAGGACAAAAACAATTTGCACCCCTTTTCAGCCTCTTAAGGGTTAGATTTCTCCACATCAGTTTTTGGTGGGTGTTCATGTGACGGAAGGAACACCCTCCCCAAATTTCACGCTTCTAGGTCTGGTGGTTAAGGCAGAACATCCCTCAGTCACTGATTCTTCAAAGCAAAGTATAAGGAGGAAAACGCTTTGCGCCCCTTTTCGCCCCCTTCCGGTTGGAATTTCCAAAAACCAGTTCTTAGTGCTCCCCTCGGTCACAGAAGGAGCACGCTCCCCACTCCCAAAATTTCACACTTCTAGGCCCGGAAGTTTTGGCAGGGAGTTGATCAGTTAGTCAGTGACTTTTCTCTTTTATATATATAGATAATAATTTATGAATTACAGAAAACTATATGCTTCTTGCGCGCAAGAAAAAGGAGGACAATTAAATTTTTTCGAGGACACAAGGACAAAAAGAGGGCACGTTCTGGAAAAATGGCGTACGGTCACCTATACCCATACTGGTCACCTGTAGCCATACTAGTGTGCTGGCAGTGCAACATGGCACAGTGGTTGACAATACGTGAGATAGATTGCAATCCGAAAGACACTTTCCTGGGAGTAAGATGTATTGAACACAATGGGGCTTACTTCTAAGTAGACATGTTAGGATTGTGCTCTTTACGGTTAGGGAGCAGGAATGAGGCCTGGAAGATCAAGGTTTACAACCCTATTTGCTTCCCTGGCGACTTTGAGCCACTCATTCTAAGCCTGACCTACCCTGCAGGATTGTTGTGACTGTAAAAGCTTAGTGAGATGCATGGGAACGGCTCTGTTTACCGGCAGTGCCTCTGCACATGCCCATGACTTGCACAAGCCAGATCTCATGCATGCCTACTCAGAAGCATCTCCATTCAATTCAGTGTGATGACTCCCAGGAAAGTGCTTCCTGAGCCTGATTTTTCTGCCCCTCGCTTAGTATGACCAGCTGTGGGTGGCAGGAGGAATTCAGGGGTGCAGGAAGGTGTCTCCCCTTGCATTGCACCCAAGGGTGCACCTGGCCCTGCTGCAGCCTCCCCCGCCCCCCATTGCTTGGTGCATCCCCCATGCATGAGGCTTAGCCTATCCTCCAGCTGCTGGATCCCCACCTGGTGGCACATGTGCAGAAGCAGCACAGGCAGCCAGAGCCCAGGCGGGGGCGGGCTTGATGATTCCAGCCAGTCAGCGTCCCCAGGGACTGTGTGGGCCAGTTAAGGTGGTTGTAGTCAAAGGCGTGCAGGGCTCGACCTGCAAACGCCACATCCAGTTCCCAGTCGTGGCAGCAGCAAAATGGCGCCCGCCCGGTAGTCCGCGGTTGACACTGCTCCACAGTGGGAGCAGCAGTGCCATCTGTGACCACTGCAAATCTACCAGACTTAGCCTTTGTCTAGGCTTTGTTTCACAGGCTAAGCACCTTGCATGACACGAAGATCGATGTGACCGTTTCCAGAGGACCGGGGCCCCACTCTCGGCATTAACAGAGCAGGGCTGCGAACGGGGGCTCCAGCAGGGTCCCTCTGGTGACTCTCATCTGAGGGGTTCGCCGCCGAAGGGCTCTAGCTAACAACACCCACTGTTGGGGGGAGGCACCTCGCCTCATAGCCCGACACCCACCGCCACCAGCACTCCAGGGCCGCCTCCCTCAGCGGGGACCAGGTTCGAGTCCTGCCTCAGCCCCTCATCACCTCCTCTTCTATCTGTGGTGGGGAGAGGGGCAGTCAGGCAGATAACAGTTCCCCTACTCCCCCTCACTCCTCATGACAGGGTTAACTTCCATCTAAGCTATTTCTTCTCGGACTCCAAGAGGGGTCCTGAACTGTCAGTAACAGTAGAAGCTTCTCCCTTACCCCAATGTAAGGCTACAGCAGTTTGTATGGAACTCCTCAGATTTAGTCCACTTCTGGAGGTGGCCTAAGTCCAAGGAGACAGGAGTGGCACCTCCACTTCTGGAGGTGGCCTAAGTCCAAGGAGACAGGAGTGGCAGTGCACTGCTCCTGCCTGCCCTGGGGACAAGGTCAGGATCTGACATATGATGGAACCTGTCCCTGGCCCCCTACTCCCCTTCCAGCTCCTCCTCTCTTTTGTGTCATTCCTATGTGATTGTTGTCCTATGTGATGTTATGGTGAGTGACCCCAAGTTGTACTCAAAGGTAGAACCTCAAAACGACACCTAGTTCCCAGACATGTGGGGAACAGCAACAGTTGGGCCATGATGGAGCTGTCATGCTCTGAGATCTTGGAGAAAAAAATTCAGGAAGCTCAATCTATGTGCTGGGAAAGAAACAAAACTAGAGCATACAAAATATGTCAACTAGGCAGGCAGGGCTACAACTAGATTAATCTCTCTTTTTCAGTATTCTTGTTAAATGGACAGAAAGGCACTATTTCAAGAGGGGCTCCTCTATATATTCAGCAGTGGACAGATTCACTGTCCCTTTTCACTCCAGCACTACTTTGCTAATGCTAGTTTTCAGGTGTTTCTTCTAAATCTTTTTAGATGATGATGATGATGATGATGATGATGATGATGATAAGATGCAAGACTTATGAATAGAAGGTCAGTATTTTGGCCAGTTGCATTACAGCCCTAGGAGAGTTGCTGAGAAGCATGAAGGCTCAGTTAATAATTTCCCCATTAATAATAGAAGCAACTAATGATCTTGGAAATGATGTTTGCAGAGGCTTATTTCAGGGATCTGAAGGAAGAAAAGAAACACCTTTTTAATATAGTTTTAAAATAAAAATGACTAAATACATTTTGGGGCAAAAACTATTCCTCAAATACAGTACATGAACACCAGAGATGACAAGATGTGTTTATGGATACGGAACACATTTATTTCATGTACATTGTTTTAGCCCTAAGAATGTGAAATGAAAGCTACAATGACAGATTCACACCAGTCCATAACTTGCTCCTCTTCAACCGTTTTTGTGGAATAATTACCAACAAATAAAAGAAAACACATGAATTTGGGAACCTATTGCTGTTCCCTCCCAGAACTTCCTGTGGTCCAAACAGACTGTCATTCTAAAACATGTTCTGGTCTCTCCACATTGCTCCTTTACTATGAAGAGTTTGCTTTTGTTATGAGAAATGCTCTCATATGTTATGAGAAATACTATATTTGTCATTAATTTTATCCTGTTACACAGAAGGTTTCATCATCACAAAATCAACCTCAGCAGGAATATGTTTTTCCCATAAGCATCAGTCTTACAGGTCAAGCTGAAGGCTTATCAAGGCCTGACCCTTACAGTAGCCCCTGACTGTGTTACTCTGGACTAGGCAGCCCATTGCCTTGCTAATAGTCAGTACTCAGACAAGTGATCAATGCTCTTTTCAGATCCTATAGTTTGGTTCCTGTCTAGATAGCCCAGGAAATATTCAAAAGGATTAACCAAAAAACAAGCAGTCAGTAGACAAGGGCCAGAATATGTATAAAAAGTTATAGTTTGGGCTCAGTAAGGGTGTGGAGTGGTCCCCACCAGTGATGGGCCCAGCCTAGCCCAAGAACCGGTTCCCTGGAAGTGGGTGGGGCCAGGTGAGGTCAGGGGGTGTGGCCAAGGTCAGGGGGCGTGGTCAGGTCAAAGGGCGTGGCCGGGGAGAATTTAAAGGGGAAATTTTTTTTAATCTAAAAATTAAAAAATTATTTTTTTAAATCTAAGTTTTTGTTAGTGCCCCCAGCAACCTTAACCACACTTTCCTAGGAGTAAGCCACACTGACTGTCATGAGACTTACTTCTGAGTAGACCTGCATAGGATGGGGTTCTGAGGCTGCAGTCCTCTCCACACTGACCTGGGAGTAAGTTCCATTGACGAGCATGGTGCTTACTTCTGAGTAGACACGCATAGGATTGGGGTCTCAGGCTGAAATCATACCCTCACTGACCTGGGAGTAAGTCCTATTGAACAACATGGTGCTTACTTCAGAGTAGACATGCTAGGATGCTCCCAGGCTGCAGTGCCAGCCTCCCCTCCACACTTTCCTTGGAGTAAGCCCCATTGACGATCATGGTGCTTACTTCAGAGTAGACATGCTAGGATGCTCCCAGGCATGCTAGGATCCTAGGATGCTAGGATGCTCCCAGACATGCTAGGATGCTCCCAGGCATGCTAGGATCCCAGCATGCTAGGATGCTTCCAGGTCGCAGTGCCAGCCTCCCTTCCACACTTTCCTTGGAGTAAGCCCCATTGACAATCATGGTGCTTATTTCAGAATAGACCTGCTCTGAGGCTGCAGTCCTCAGATGGGGTTCTGAGATGATGATGATGATGATGATGATGATGAGTCCTCTGCAGATGGGGCTATGAGGCTGCAGTCCTCTCCACACTGGCCTGGGAGTAAGTCCCACTGACTATACTGGGGTTTACTTCTGAGTAGACCTGAATAGGATGGGGCTGTGAGGCTGCAGTCCTCTCCACACTCAGCCTCCCTGGCCAGCCGGGAGAGGCTGACGCTGATGCTTCTCAGCCTCCTGGGCTGGGAGACTGGGAGGGCTCAGAACCTGTCCTCATGATCCCCCCCCTGCTGCTGCCAGCTCTCCAGCGGCAGGGGATTTGGAAGAACAGGTCCCCGAGAACAGGAGCGATCCCCCTTGTGCCCACCATTGGTCCCCACCAAGTTGGACTCTCTCTCTCTCTCTCTCTCTCTCTCTCTCTCTCTCTCTCTCTCTCTCTGTGTGTGTGTATGTGTGTGTGTGTGTGTGTGTGTGCGTGCGTGCGTGTGTGTGTGTGTGTGTGTATGTGTCTCACCCCAAAGATGGCCAGACCAGATCATGAAAGTATGTGCTCTCGGGATGGGTAATATGGCATCTTGACCCCCCTTTTTCCTACTCTCCTACTTTCTTTTTATTGTTTGTAATAGATTAGCTAGCTCAGCATAGAACTTGATTGACTGTATTTCATTGTTATTTTGTTTAGTCTTGCTGTGATTGTTCTTAATAAAGTTTGCTAAAATATACCTTCTAAAGCTCATCCTTCTACAAAGGTTATCTGTGGTGACGCTGTTTGATGAATAGTCCAACCCTATCCTTCTGAGCAAAGAGAGGCAGTGCCTAATTCCCCTACAAAAGTACTGTATGCTGCTCTCTTGGGAACACTTTTTCCTCCCCACCTCAGGAGGCCAGAGTGGCTTTGACTTTTTAGAAAAGCAGCAATCAGGAGAATGGCTGTTGGGTCTATAGCAGGAAGACTTTGCCCTGCCCTATTCCTCCACCAAGGATATACCCTTTTCTCTATATAGAGATAAAATTGAAAAGTCACTGGCTGACTCACTGACTGACTCATCAACACTCTGCCAAAATCACCAGACCTAGAAGCATGAAATTAGGGGAGGGTGTTCCTTCCATGACAGAGGCACCCACTAAGAACCAGTTTTTGGAAATTCCAACTAGAAGGGGGGTGATAAGGGGCTCAACGCATTTTCCTCCCTGTACTTTACACTGAAGAATCCCTGCCTGATGGAAACTCAGCTCCAACCTCTGGACCTAGAAGCATAAAATTTGGGGAGCCTATTCTTTCCATGATGGAAGCACCCACCAAGATCCAATTTCTGGAAATTTAACCCTAAGTGGCTGAAAGGGGTACAATACGTTTTCTTGTATTTCTTACGTGGTGCCCCTTTGTACTCAGCGCCTGGTGTCCCTTGCCTGGTGTCCAGTGGTGCCATTGGTGTGTGCTTTCCACTAGGAGACAGTGCCCAGTGGTGCCTTCAGGGATGAGTGGTCGCTAGTACAGATGGCCAGAGCCCATGGCCAAATGGTGCCCAGAGGTGCATGCTTTTGTATCTGCTGCGCACTGGTGTGTGGTGGTGCCTGCTAGTGTTTGCTGATACCGAGGAGTGCCTAGTGCAAAGTAGGTGTACTCAGTGGTGCCTGCTGCCCACTAGGAGGTGCCTATAGGGATGAGTGGTCACTAGTAAAGATGGCCAGTGCCCACGGCCAATTGGTGCCCAGAGGTGCATGCTGCTCACTTGTGTCTGTGGCCCACTGGTGTGTGGTAGCACCAGCTGGTGCCCAGTGGTGCCCACTGCCAGATGGTGCCTGCTTCTGCTGGTGCTCAGGAGTGCCTGGAATCTGGTGGTGACTGGTGGTGGCCGTTGCCACCCACTGGTGCCCATTACCTACTGATGTCCATTGCTTGTTGGTGCCTACTGGTTCCTGCTGCCCAGTGCCACCCAATGGTGCCTGGTAGGGATGCACAGTGCTCTGTAGGGATGCCTGCTGGTGCCTGATGTTGTCTGCCACTGCCCCCTGGTACCCTATGGTGCCGGTCCCTGTCATTTTCCAGTGGTGCCAATGCCTGCTGGTGCCTGCCACCTGGTGTCACAACCTAGTGTCCAGCAGTGCCAGCCATTCCCGGAACACACAAATATTCTTGAAATTTTACTTCTGCAATGGTGGCTCCATTCCACTAGTCCCCTGATAAAGTTCCAGATAAGGGTGTTGGAACATATTTTATTTCATGTACATTGTTTTAGCCATAAGAATGTATAATGAAAGCTACAGTGATAGGTTCATACCAGCCGGTAACTTGCTGGAAGCAGGAAAAATGCTCAATCTCTACTGTGAAATTGAAAATACAATTTGTGATATGTTTTCCTTATTGACCAGATGAAAGAGGATGAAGCAGGGAACCAATTGATCCCTCCCAGAACTTCCCATGGTCCAAACTGATTGTCATTCCAAAACATTTTCTAGTTTCTCCACATTGTTCATTTACTTTGAAGGGTTTGCTTTTTCATCACCAACCCAGGAGGCCGGAGTGGCTTTGACTTTTTAGAAAAGCAGCAACAGGAGAATGGCGACTTCCACTTGGGTCTACAGCAGGAGGACTGTCCGGTTCCACCACCAAGGATATACCCTCTTCCAGAGGGGCAAAAGACGTTATTGGGCAAACTTACTACTGCATGTTAAACAGGTCAGAAGAACAATTAAGATTCTTGGGGTTCCCTGGAAAGAGCCTCAAAAATACATGTTAATAAGGTTTCGCTTGACACTCTTTTTCGCATTCCATTCTCGTGTTAAACCTATTGGGATCACAGCCATTATCAGGAAGCAGTTGACAGCGCTGATACCTCATATCATAAGCAAAGTTAATTTCATTGATAATGGGACAGCCTACGCGAATTGGAGCTGTGCATTTCTTGGGCAGCGCCATATCTGAAAACAAGAGAGAAGAAAACAGGTTCATCATAAACCTTCTACTGTCACGTTTGGAGAGCCTAGTAGCATTTGCAGTGCAATGCAATGGTGGCCCATGGGGAGAACACACTTGTTTTCTAAATAGCAGCTGATTGGTGGGTTTTGACCCAATTTTTCTGGGTCATGAAACTTGGGGAGCCTCTCAAGGAGATATCCAGCAACTTAGATTCCCATGTTGGATACAGCAGAAGCCTTTTGACATCACTGCATCACAGTGTGGGAATATTGATAGGATTTTGGTAAAGAGGCCCATCCTTGCATCGCTGCCAGCTGCATTTCTGTGTGAAGTGGAATCTGAGAGACCTCTCAGATGTTCTCAGATGGGCACAGAGGGAAGCAATCTATAGTTTCTACACTGTTCTCTCCGCCCCCCCAAAAAAGATTGAGCAAATTATGAATGGAATTTGCACACTCTCTCCTGGATGCGATCAGAGTCTTTTGTTGAAGTTACTGTATTTACTCAAATCTAATGCGCCATTGAATCTAATGAGCACATGATACTTACAGTCAAAACACAGCATTTACTCAAATCTAATTAACCATCAAATCTAATGCACACCCTGATTTTGGTGACTGAATTCGGCTGAAAAGCGTGAGCATTGTATTTGAGTAAATACAGTATTTTCATTGCCTCAACCGCCTCCATATATGAAGGGCTCACAGTTGTTCTTGTTGACATCATAGTAATAGCATCGAAAGTAATAGTATCTTCCCACCTTTCTCGGAAGTGCACATTTTTCAAGCAAAGCCTCTGCAGAGGAAAATCATATACTAGCCTACTCTGCGCATAAAACTCCCTGACTGAAACTCAGAAAAGTGATATTTTGAGGTACTGCAACACTAACCCTTGAGTTCCTTTCAACTGGCATTTGAACAACCTTCCCAGTGGTTGTTTTGGGCTGTGGAGCAGCAGGTGGAGCTCAGATCCTACAGATTTGCCAGATCCAAGCCTTATCTCAGGCAGCGTCTGCTGTTCCTGTCTGCTCAGACATCTGTGGAGGTGGTCCAAGTCTGAGTAGATCCATTGGCACTGCTGCAGCCCTACCATGGGGAAGGCACAATCCTCTCCTTCCCAGCAGTACCACAGCAGCAGTCCAGATCTTTTCACTGGATTCAGTGCTGGTGAAGACAGCCTGCCTGGTCCAGCACAAGTGAGGATTGTGCTGTCAGAGCGCTGTGGACAATCTCGGTTCTGGGGGATTTTGTTCACATCCTATCAAATGGGACAGAGGGTCTTGCTCCAGTTTGGTGGAAGAGAATTATGGCAACCCTACCCTATGGCAACCCAACCCTAACCTTCTCAAAGCTAGTTGAGAACCTATACTAGTTCCTACACCGCCCACAGTCCAGTGGTGGGTTTCAGGGGGTTCTCACAAGTTCTATAGAACACTCTGCTAATGAGTGCCTGGTTCTGAGAACCAGTAACCAATGGGACACAGAACCTGCTGTTAATTTAGGTTATTAGGACAATGAACCTGATGTTAATTTATTTGAATCCCACTACTGCGCTCACCCCTTCCATTATCCAAATGATGCCCAGAGAGAGAAAGGGTTGCAGGAGGACTACAGAGTCTAGCATGGAACTTCTACCTGCATCCTGAATAGAAACCCCCAGAAAGTCAAACCAGTTCGCCAGGATGCCCAGCACCAATACAAAGAAGACCATCTGATTGCGCTTCATGATGGCTGCCCAGTATGACAGCCCCCTGCTCATCGCACTTGCTTTATGTTGTGGGTCATAAGGAAGTGAAGGGGGCAATTAGGCACCAAATGTAATTCTTAAGTACACGCTGGGAAGACCGCGTTGCATTTATGAATATTTTGATTACTATTCCATGTCAGGAAGTACCCAACTGAGCGAAAAGGAGCAGTATACCTAACCAGGCTGAAAAAGGAAATAAAATGGTACAGAATCTGAGATATGGTGGGGAAGAAGTGATGGCTCATTAGCCATAATTGTGAATATATCCCTAACCGAACCGCCCAAGCCGGTAATGTAATGAAATTCAAAAGCTGTGTCCCAGAACCATTACTAGATGTGCTGTTACCACCTGATCAGTAGAACACCTTGCTGTTTTCATTCCTCTCTGGGACATGGGGAGTAGCCTTCGTCCTTAACATTGGATCAGGGTGACCATAGATCATAACCCCAAAAATGAGGACAAGTTCCTCCAAAATGTAGGACACCCAAGAAAAATGAATGTAGGCGAAGAAAAATGAAAAAAGATAAATGCTAAAAGCACTCATATACAGTGGCGCCTCACGTAAAGAATGCCTCACGTAAAGTGCGTTTCACATTAGAAACAAAAATTTCTCTAGGATTCTGCTTCACGTAAAGAACACATTCATTGGCAGTTGGGGCAGACGCGCTGGCCGGCAGCCTGTTTAAAAAGCGTCAGGGCTGCCTAGCGCACCTGCCCATGGTGAAAGCAACACTTCCATGCTGTTCCTCCTGTGGCCGGAGGGAGAGAAGAGCAGTGAAGAAGAGGGAAGCTGCTCAGGGTAGCCAGAAGGGAGCAGGGGAGAGAGAGGCTGAGGATGGAGAGAAGGAGAAAGTGGGGAGACACTTTGAAAGTGTCTTGGATTGCAGCCTCCTAACCATGCCTACCCAGAAGTATGCCCCATTGTGTTAAATGGGTCTTACTCCCAGGAAAGTGTCTTTAGGACTGCAGCCTAAGTAGATTTCATAAGATCATGCACACTGAATGCATGTTTTGAATTCAGTCCCAGTGTTCTTTCATCATTTTTACCTCCAGTTAATATTTTTATATGAATTTTTTTGGGGGGGTGGGGTGGAACCAATCGTCTGAGTTTCCATTATTTCCTATGGGAAAATCCGCTTCACGAAAAGAATGTTTCACGTAAAGAACATGCCTCTGGAACAAATTAAATTTGTAGGCATCAGTAGGTAATGGGCACCAGTGGGTGGCAATGGTCACCACCAGTCACCACCGTATACCAGGCACTCCTGGGCACCGGCAGGCAGCATCTGGCAGTGAGAAATTAGAAAAGTAGTGCTGGAGTGTAAAGGGACAGTGATTGTGTCCACTGCTAAATATATAGAGGAGCCCCTTTTGAAATAGTGTCTTTCTGTCCATTTAACAAGAATACTGAAAAAGAGAGATGAATTGAGTTGTAGCCCTGCCTGCCTAGTTGACATATTTTGTATGCTCTAGAACAGCGTTTCTCAAAGTGGGGGACCCCTTTGGGGGTCGCCAAGAGCTTTCCTGGGGGTCGCCTAAAGAACCCTGGTGCGGGAGGCCAGGCCAGGCTTGCCAGATCTCTGGCTGTAGCTGCGCGCGCACTGGGGCTGACTGACAGCCTCAGGGCCCAATCCTACGCATGCCTACTCTGAAATAAATCCCATTATATTCAGGGGGGCCTTTACTCCCATGTAAATGTGGATAGGATTGCAGCCTCAGGGCCCAATCCTATGCATGCCGACTCTGAAATAAATCCCATTGTGTCCAATGTGTGCATAGAACACATTTCATTTGTAACAATGAAAATACATCCTGCATAGCGGATATTTACATTACGATTCATAACATTAGCAAAATTACAGTTATAAAGTAGCAAGGAAAATAATTTTATGTTTGGGGGTCCCCACAACATGAGGAACTTATAAAGGGGTCACGGCATTAGGAAGACTGAGAACCACTGCTCTAGAATTAGTTTGTTTCTTTCCCAGCACATAGATTGAGCTTCCTGAATTTTTTTCTCCAAGCCTCATGCATGGAGGATGCACCAACCAGGGGGGGGGGGGGGTTGAAGCAGAGCCAGGTGCACCTTTGGGTGCAATGCAAAGGGAGACACCTTCCTGCACCCCTGAATTCCTGCTGCCACCCACAGCTGGTCAGACTTAGCCAGGGGCAGAAAAATCAGGCTCAGGAAGCACTTTCCTGGGAGTCATCCCACTGAATGGAATGCAGATGCTTCTGAGTAGGGATGCATGAGATCTGGCTTGTGCAAGTCATGGGCATGTGCAGATGCACTGCCAGTAGACAGATCTGTTCCCATGCAGCTCAGTAAGCTTTTATAATCACAACAACCCTGCAGGGTAGGTCAGGCTTAGAATGAGTGGCTCAAGGTCGCCAGGGAAGCAAGTAGGCTTGTAAACCTTGATCTTCCAGGCCTCATTCCTGCTCCCTAACCGTAAAGAGCACAATCCTAACATGTCTGCTTAGATGTAAGCTCCATTGTGTTCAATACGTCTTACTCCAGGAAAGTGTCTTTCGGAATGTCTTTTTGGGAGGGTGTTTCTTCCGTGACCGTGGGGAGCACTAAGAACCGGTTTTTGGAAATTTCAGCTGGAAGGGGGTGAAAAGGGGCGCAACACGTTTTCATCCCTATACTTTGCATTGAAGAATTGATGACTTATCAACATTCCACCCCAACCCCCAGACCGAGAAGCATGGAATTCTGGGAGGGATCCTTCTGTCACCTGAACACCCACCAAGAACCATGTGGAGAAATTTAACCCTTCAGGGGCTGAAAAGGGGTGCAATATGTTTCTGTCCTGTACTTAACATGGGAGACTGACTGTGATGTTGATTGGGACGCATACCAGCGTTTCAACATGGAGCCGATGGGGGTGCACATGGGGGAAAGCCTCCGTGTGTGGAACAGACCCAACTACCCCCCCTCTTGACATCAAAGACTTTCCAGACACAGTTGAAGTGTGGACCATGAGTGACATGGTGGAATTATGGAAGACAGGGGGAAGGGGAGGACCAAAACAGAGGGGTATCACTGTGGGACCTTCCACAAGATGGTACGCTCGAGGGGGTGTTCCCTCGCTGACGGGAATCTGGCGGGAAGAAATGGGGGGAGGGGTACAAGATATAAGAGAACGGGAAGGGGAGGAACGAGAGGTTCTTTGGCAGGAGGATTTGCCTTGGAAGGAGCGGAGTACATACCAAGCATGGCGAGAGAACCCAAGGAACCTAACCTTAGAAGCCCTAACCCTGGAGGAGCAGGAGCGTCAACTAGGAATTGAACACAACAGTCAGAGACCCCTTCCCGGATCAAAGCCTGAGGAGGCGGAGGAGAGAGGAGACGAGGCGGCAAAGGCGGGACGCACCTGAAAAGGGAACCAGAAGTGAGCAGGTTATGACTGTTATGAAGGAAGGACTAAGTTGTCAGAGAGAAACACTTACCTGTTTGTGGTGGGGTTCTGTTGTAGTTGTTGTTATTTGTCATGGAACCTGCAAGAAAGAAAAAGACAGTTAATTGTTGTGAAACCGTAAGCCTGTGCAAAGTAAACGTGTTGAAAACTCATTCACCTGTGTCTGCTATTACGATGTATACCCGGAGGGAAGAAGATGATGAGACTCAGATCTCAATGGTTCTAGAGGATCAGATCCCCGAGGGTGGGGGCACTGGGAGGAGAAGTAGAAGGACCCGTGACACTGACCAACATACAGCCAATTTGGTGTTCAGTGCCTGGTGCACTGGGGGGATTTTGGTCAGAGGAAGAGGTTGCACTGGGGACGATGCTGCACATGGGAGATGTTGCGCATGGGAGGTTGATGCGCATGGGGAGATGTTGAACATGTGGAGATGATGCGCGTGGGGAGCTGATGCACATGGGGAGATGTTGCGCATGGGGATGTTGCGCATGGGGGATGTTGTGCATGGGGGTCGATGCACATGGGGGTTTGATGCACATGGGAGTTTGATGCCCATGGGTGTTGGATGCCCATGGGGTTTTGATGCGCATGGGTGATGTTGCACATGGGGGTTGATGAGCATGGGGGGGTTGATGTGCATGGGGGTTCATGCGCATGGCGGACTGATGCGCATGGGGTATGTTGCACATGGGGTTGATGCGCATGGGGAGATGTTGCATATGCGGGAATTATGCACATGGACAAAATTGTGCATGGGGGGATGATGATAATGGGGGTTGATGTGAATGGAGGTTCATGCGCATGATGGACTGATGTGCATGGGGGATGTTGTGTCCCCTGGTGTCCCTTGCCTGGTGTCCAGAGGTACCATTGTTGTGTCCTGCCCCGTGGTGCCTACTGCCAACTAGGGGCACTATTCTCAGCCACAGCTGAGAATGCACTTTTAAATTAGCAAACATATTATCATTGCCTTCTCCTGCACAGCTGCCTTTTCACAGAACCGCTCAGAAACCCTGCAACACACATTAGACCCTCAGCAATTCTAGTGAACCCTCAACAGCCGAAGTAGTAAAAGAGGAAGAATAGAGAAAAAAAGATTGAGTAAATGCTTACTGGAATATACACACGTCTGGAGGCAATGAAATATTGTGTCGAAGTTATTTCCATTGCCTTTACAGCCACCAAATACTATCATCTGACACGTTTTCGTAGTGACATCATAGTAATAGTTCGGAAAGAAAGCATCACATCTTCCAGGTTCCAGTGGAAGTTTGCATCTTTCTGGCAGAGCCTCTGCGGAGAAGAGGGTCATACATTAAGATACTGAGCACGTACAACTCCCCGTCTGAAACTAAAAAAATTAATATTTTGAGGTATTGTGACACAAACCCCTGAGTGCCTTTCAGTCAGCATTTGTTCAACCTTTCCTGTGGTCGTTTTGGGGGTATGGAGAAGGAGATGGATCCAAGCCTTGTCTTAGGCAGCCTCCTCTAGAAGTGGTCCAAGTCTGAGTAGACCCATTGGCACTGCTGCAGCCCTACTGCAAGAAAGGGATGACCCTCTTCTTCCTCACAGTGCCACAGAGCAGTCCCAATACTTGGGCTGGGTTCAGCACAGGTGACGACAGCCTGCCGTATATAGTGCAAGTTAGGACTGTGCTGTCAAAGTGCTTTCTTGCACAGCACAGTCCTAGGGATTTCTACTCAGAAGCAAGTTCCAGTGTATTCAGTGGGGCTTAATCAGTGGTGGGCTCCAGCAGGTTCGCACCTACTCTATAGAACCGGTTCTTAACAAGAGATAGTACATATAAAGTTTAAAAATAGCCATTTAAAAGTGGCTGCCAGATGGACAGAGAACCGGTTCTTAATTTCTTTGAAGCCCATCACTGGGCTTACTCCTGGAAAACAGCTCAGAGGATTGTAGCCCTTTTGTTAAAATGATAACGATATCATTTTGATATCATTTTGTTAAAATGATAATGCTGGTTGAGAGCCTTTTCTAGTCCCAACCCCTCCAACCCCTCCCATTATCCAAATGATGTCCGGAGAGAGGAAGAGTTGCAGATATGATAGAGGACTCCTGCAGAGGACTAGCATGGAACTCATACCTGCATCCTGAATAGAAATCCCCAGAAATTCAAACCAGTTTCCCAGTATGCCCAGTACGAGGACTAAGAAAATAATCTGACTGCGCTGCATGATGACCATTCGTTTTGACTGTCCACTGCCCACTAAAGCTGCTTTATGTTGTGGGTCATAAGGAAGTGAAGAAGGGCATTCAGGCAGCAAATGGAGGAAACCATATACTGGAAAGAGTAAGTTGCAGTTATGAAAAGTTCCTTTACTATTCCATGCTAACCCCTTCTAAGTACCCAATTGAGTGAAAAGTGGACAGTACCTAACTATAAGCAGTACCTAAGCAAGCTGAAAATGAGGACAAAATGGTGCAGAACAACTCTCTTCAGTCATTCTGAGATATGCGGAAGGAGGGATCAGTGATGACTCATTGGCCATAGCATGACTGTGGCTTGAGTGTTGTGTAGTTGTGTGACCACAACTCATTGGTCTTTCCATTCCTTTGGTGGTAGGAAGGCAATTGGGTGTCTGTCCACTGGCCTAACCATCTCCCAGGAGTGGCACGGAAGTGTCTTATGGCACTTTTTTGACACCGCAAATCAGCACAGGACATATGTGGTGTTAGTTTGGCTTGACTGGAGGTTAGGATAGCAGCTGGGCAGTGCAATCCAGAGTTAGGGCAGTGAGGAGTGCCCCAGCTGGGCTCCCCCAAGTATTCTGAATCCAGAGCTGGAAATGATAGTGAATCCAGAGAGTTAGGAAGACTGGGCTGCCCTAGCTGCCCCAGAGCAAGCTCAGGAGGCACCAAGTCAGTGACACCTGGGGAGGACTTGCTCCCGAGAAGACCTGCCTCAGATCACACTGAATACAGAACATTTGTGGATCCTGACTAAGAACCAGTAACAGCTGCAACATGAGACTGCCGTACACAGGGTGATCGTATGTGTTAACCAGAAAGTGGACAAGCCACTCCAGTATGTAGGACATGACAAAGTAAAAACTAAACACACTCATATATATTGCTTTCATGTGATTTAAGAACTGTATTACTTATTATTAAATTTTAAACTATTACATATAATTAATAGTGGACAATTTATTAATTACATGAGCTCTACATGCTCTCTGCACAAAAGGAAATGGAGGATAAGAGAATTGTTTCCAGGACACACGGCTAAAATCCAGGACATGTCCTGGAAACAGCGGCACACAAACTCACCCTGGCAGTACAGTCCACGCTGGATCCAATGGCTGGTTCAAGTCCATAACCTGCTGTATCCTCAGGTTGGTGGGCTGCTGTAGTTGTGCCATATCCTGAAGCTGACAGGCCAGGATGCCAGTTAGTTTAACTAAGAACTCAGATTGCTTGTCAACCAGTATCCTAACCAGGAACCACTGGAAGGTTCCAACCAGGAACCTACTGGGTACTACCAGGCACTGGAGACAATCAGGCACCCAGAGGGAAAGACCAGGCACCGGCTATCTCTGCCATAGGTACCACCACCACCGATCTCACTGTGTAGCCACAGATCTGGGCACTGAATAAGTTCTTCCTCCACTTGGTGTTTCATGACAGCCTTTGAGGTCAGAGTGAGTTCCCTGGAGAAGAAGCACCAATGAACCTACTATGAAGAAAAGGCCACAAAACATCACATCCTGTCATCTGTTTTTCATTTCTTGGTAGTAGAAAGGTCTACTCTAGAAGGTCTCAGGCAGCATGCAAATGAGCAGAGGGCATTCTGCATCAGAACAGAGGGTTCTACCTGCAAGCTGAGACAGGAGCCCCATGCAAAGCAACACAGGAAGTGGGTCCTGGAAACATTTCAGTTTTGCAAAGGGAAGACTGAGGCACCAGGTACTCCTACTGGATACCACCAGTGGGCACTGGTCACACCTACTGGGCTGCACGTGGCATTGGTTATCCCTATCCAGCACTAGTGGGCAGCACCAGGCAGTGGGCACCAGCGGGCAGCAGGCAGAACCAGCCACCAGGCACTTCTCCTGGGCACTGGTTGTCAGCATCCTTCCTACTGGCAATGCACCTCAACAGCTATGTACAGTGGCGCCTCACGTAACAAATGCCTCACGTAAAGTATGTTTCACGTAACAAACAAAAATGTCTCTAGGATTATGCTTCACCTAACAAACTGTGCTTCATGTAACAAACACACTCGTTGGCAGTTGGGGCAGACACGCTGTCCAGCAGCCTTTTAAAAAGCGTCAAAGCTACCTAGCGTACCTGCCCATAGCAAAAAGCAACACTTCTGCGCTGGACACTTCTGCGCACCTCCTGTGGCCGGGTGTCCACTGGGCAGAGGGATAGAACAGCAGTGGAGAAGAGGGAAGCTTGGAGCTATCCAGCAGGGAGCAGGGGAGAGAGAAGCTCAGGATGAAGAGAAGGAGACGGGAGACACTTTGAAAGGGTCTTGGATTGCAGAAGAAAGTGTCTTGGATTGCAGCCTCCTAACCATGTTTACCCAGAAGTGTTGTGTTGTGTTAAATGGGGCTTACTCCCAGGAAAGTGTCTTTAGGATTGCAGCCTAAGTAGACTTCATAGGATCATGCACAGTGAAAGCATGTTTTGAATTCAGTTACAGTGTTTTGTCATCATTTTTTACATACAGTTAATATTTTTATATGAATTTTTTGGGGGTTGTGGAACCAATCGTCTGAGTTTCCATTATTTCCTACGGGAAAATCTGCTTCACGTAAAGAGCATTTCACATAACAAGCATGCTTCCGGAACGAATTAAACTTGTTATGTGAGGCATGTCTATATTTTAAGCATGTGTAACCAAATAACAACATTACCCTCCTCCACTGTAAGTTTTATTTGGCACCCTCGAAAGAGCAGCTTGAAATCCTTTTGTGTCTTTCCTGTGTGATGTTATGGTGAGCGACCCCAAGTAGTGCGCTAAGATTGAACCTCAAAACAACACCTGCTTCCCAGACAGGTGAGGAAGAGCAACAGTGGGACCTGGACTGTGCTGTCATGCGCTGAGATCTCAGAGAAAAAAACTCAGGAAGCAAAAACCATGGATTGGGAAAGAAACCAGTTTATTCCAGAGGATACAAGATATGTCAACATTCAGCAGGCACAAGTACAACTAGATTAATCTTCATTTCAGTATCCCAGCTAAATGGGCAGAAAGGCACTATTTCAAGAGGTGCTGCTCTTTATATTTTGCAGAGGAGAGAATAACTGTCCCTTTTCACCCCAGCACTACTGTGTCTTTTCTTAGGCTATTTTCAAACGTTTCTTCTAAGAGGCCAATCCTACGCACATCTACTCAGAAGTAAGTCTGCTTATAGTCAGTGTAACTTACTCCAAGGTAAGTGTGAATAGGATTGCAACCTAAATCTTCTAAATGATGCAAGACTTGTGAACAGAACTTGGGCATCTCTGGGAGAAGAAAATCAATATTTTGCCAGTTGTCATTGGAGCCCCAGGAGAAATAGGGAGAAGCCTGAAGAAACACCTTGACATTCAATCTAGTTAGTTAGCTAGAAAAAATAATATTCAAGCTAGTTAGAATATTTATATACTGCTTCTCAACTAAAAAGTTCACAAAGTGGTTTACAAAGAAAACGAAAAATTTAATGGCTAATAGATCCAAGAGCAAATTACACCAATTCAGTTCCAGAAAAAGTGCTTGTGACAGCGAGAGTCCTACAAAGAGATCTCCAGGATCTCGGCTAGATCCAAGATTGCCGACTATAACTTGACCCCAATAGGTTATGATGAAGTAGAACAACAAGAACAAGAACAAAACAGAAGTAATCTGGTGCTTTTCTCCACGGTGACTCAATGACCTATTAATGATCTTGGAGATGATGATTTCCAAGGCTTACTTCATTAATCTGAATGAAAAAAGAAGACAGTTTTGAATATGAGTAAGAAACATTTTCCAGCAAAAAAATTCCTTCAAGTACATGAACACCAGTGTTGATGAGATATGTTTTTGGATATGGGAGCAGGTTTATTTCATGTACACTGTACATTTATTTTATGTACAGGGACACATTTATCCCAAGTACATTTTCAGCCATATAATTTGAAATAAAAGCTACAATGATGGGTATCTCCAGCTGCACCTGCTCATAACTTGTTGAAAGCAGGGAAAAATTCAAATGAAAATGCAGTTTGTGATATGTTTTTCTTATTGACCAGATGAAACAGGGTGGAGGGTATAATGGTGAATTTGGCGCAACTCTGAATTTCATTTGAAAATGTAAAGTGGCAACCAGTGAGATGGGAGATCCATAGTCTTCGACCTTTGTGATGAATAATATACAAACAAACAAAAGAAAACATTTGAAGCTGGGAACCTATACTTGATCCCTCCCAGAACTTCCCGTGGACTGAACAGATTCTCATTCTAAAACTTTTTTAGTCCCCTCCACATTGTTCCTTTACTTGGAAGAATTTGCTTTTTCTTCCCCAATACTAGAGGCCAGAGTGGTTTTGACTTTTGAGAAAAGCACCAGCCAGGAGACTGTCCACTTCCACCTCCATCTATAGCAGGAAGACTTTGCCCTGCCCTGTTCCACCACCAAGGATATACCCTCTTCCACATTGGCAATGCGGAATATACCCAAAGAGGGATATACCCTCCTCCACATTGGCAAAGGAGGTTAGCATTGGGAAATGTAACCAGTGCATATAAAACAGGTCAGAAGAAGCACCCACTAAGAACTGATTTTTAAGAAATTTCACCCCTGAGGGGGTGAAAAAGGGTACAAGCAACACCCCGTTTTTGGCCTATACTAAACACTGAAGACTGACTTATCAACACCCAGCTCCAGTCTCTGCATCTGCCTGTTACGGGTGCCCACAGTTGTGGTGGGATGGTGCATGGAGAGGGGATGGTGACCAGTGGGAGGATGGTGATGAGAGGGTGAAGAGATGAGAGGGTGCTTATGGTGCACAGAAGTGGTGGTGCATGGGGGTGGTGGTTTTGCATGGAAGTATAGTGCATGGGGTTGGGAGTGGTGCCCACAGGGGATGTTGCACAAAGGGGAAAAGTGCATGGGGGAAAGGTTCACAGGGCTTATGTTGCACGTAGGGGCAATGTTGCAAGTGGAGGATGTTGCATGAAGGATGGTGATGCATGGGGGTGGTGCAAGGGTGAGACTGCAGGGGTTTTTTGCACAAGGGATGTTGCATATGAGTGGGGGTGGGGATGCACCAGGGTAATGGTGCACAGGGGTTAGTGGTGATGTACATGGGTGACCTTGCAGAGGGGCGGGTGGGAGTGCACGAGGGGTGGTCCATGAGGGTGTTGCATGGAAGGGGATGTTGCCATAATTCTCTTCCACAAAATTGGGACAGGACCCTCTGTCACATTTGTCAGTATGTTAATTGGGACTGTCAACTCTGTGCCCATGTAGATGTGGCACAAAGGGGCGCACGGGGAGATATGGGACATGGGGGAATTTTACTCTCACAACAGCAGGGAAATTTCACTAGTGCTCATAATCATACTTATGGTGGTGTTCTACACGAGAAGAGGGGACTATGGCTGCAATCCTAAAGACACTTTCCTGGGAGTAAGACCCATTGAACACAATGGGGCTTACGTTTGAGTAGACATGGTTAGGATTGTGCTGTATATCAGCATTTTTAGAGCAACATATCTGTAAACAAGAGAAAGAATAAAATAAGTTCATCATGAACCCTCTAATGTCACATTCGGAGAGCCTAGTAGCACTTGCAGTGCAATGTAATGGTGGCCAATGGGGAGAAGGCATTTGTTTTCTAAACAGCAGCTGAGAAGGCCAAGAAAGAGAACTGGAATGGTGTAATGTACAGTTGATGCAAAACCTGGAGACAGAGAGGAAGAGTTGGAGGCAAGATGGTATGGTTAGGACGGTGATCTTCATCCTGGCTGCTTGTCTCTTGCCAGGTTAATCAGGGTGCCGTATGAGTTGGGGGCAAACAATAGCTTCTTACTGTATTGTCCACACTTGAGAATGCACTTTTTTACTATCAAACATATTATCATTGCCTTCTCCTGCACAGCTGCCTTTGCTCAGAACCTCTCAGAGACCCTGCACCAAACATCAGACCCTCAGCAATACTAGTGAACCCTCAACAGCCGAAGTAGTAAAAGAGGAAGACTAGAGAAAAAAAAGATTGAGTAAGTGCTTACCGGAATTTACACACTCCTGGATGCAATCAGATTCTGTGTCGAAGTTATTTGCATTGCAAACTTACTTCAATAATCTGAATGAAAAAAGAAGACAGTTTTGAACATGAATAAGAAACATTTTGGAGCAAAACAAAATTCCTTCAAGTACATGAACACCAGTGTTGATGAGATATGTTTTTGGATATGGGAGCACATCTATTTCATATACATTGTACATTTATTTTACGTACTGGAACACATTTATTTCATGTACATTTTTTAGCCGTAGAATTTGAAATGAAAGCTACAATGAAGGGCATCACCAGCTACTCTACCTCATAACTTCCTGAAAGCAGGGAAAAGTTCTATCCTGCTGTTCAATTGAAAATACAGTTTGTGATATGTTTTTCTTATTGACCAGATGATACAGGAAGGGGGGTGTAGGGATGAATTTGGCCCAGCTCTGAATTTCATTTGAAAATAAAAGGTGGCAACCAGTGAGATGGGAGATCCATAGTCTTCAACCTTTTGTGATGAATAATATACAAACCAATAAAAGAAAACATATGAAGCTGGGAACCTATTGGAAATCCCTCCCAGGACTTCTTGTAGTCCGAACAGATTCTCATTCTAAAACATTTTAGTCCCTCCACATTGCTCCTTTACTTTGAAGAATTTGCTTTTTCTTCCAAAGTGGCTTTGACTTTTTAGAACAGCACCAGCCAGGAGAATGGCTACTTCCACCTCTGTCTATAGCAGGAAGACTTTGTCCTACCTGATCCACCACCAAGGATATACCCTCCTCCACATTGGCAAAGGAGGTTATCACTGGGAAACGTCACAAGTGCATATAAAACAGGTCAGAAGAAGCACCCACTAAGAACTGATTTTTAAGAAATTTCACCCCTGAGGGGGTGAAAAAGGGTACAAGCAACACCCCGTTTTTGGCCTATACTAAACACTGAAGACTGACTTATCAACACCCAGCTCCAGTCTCTGCATCTGCCTGTTACGGGTGCCCACAGTTGTGGTGGGATGGTGCATGGAGAGGGGATGGTGACCAGTGGGAGGATGGTGATGAGAGGGTGAAGAGATGAGAGGGTGCTTATGGTGCACAGAAGTGGTGGTGCATGGGGGTGGTGGTTTTGCATGGAAGTATAGTGCATGGGGTTGGGAGTGGTGCCCACAGGGGATGTTGCACAAAGGGGAAAAGTGCATGGGGGAAAGGTTCACAGGGCTTATGTTGCACGTAGGGGCAATGTTGCAAGTGGAGGATGTTGCATGAAGGATGGTGATGCATGGGGGTGGTGCAAGGGTGAGACTGCAGGGGTTTGTTGCACAAGGGATGTTGCATATGAGTGGGGGTGGGGATGCACCAGGGTAATGGTGCACAGGGGTTAGTGGTGATGCACATGGGTGACCTTGCAGAGGGGCGGGTGGGAGTGCACGAGGGGTGATCCATGAGGGTGTTGCATGGAAGGGGATGTTGCCATAATTCTCTTCCACAAAATTGGGACAGGACCCTCTGTCACACTTGTCAGTATGTGAATTGGGACTGTCAACTCTGTGCCCATGTAGATGTGGCACAAAGGGGCGCACGGGGAGATATGGGACACGGGGGAATTTTACTCTCACAACAGCAGGGAAATTTCACTAGTGCTCATAATCATACTTATGGTGGTGTTCTACACGAGAAGAGGGGACTATGGCTGCAATCCTAAAGACACTTTCCTGGGAGTAAGACCCATTGAACACAATGGGGCTTACGTTTGAGTAGACATGGTTAGGATTGTGCTGTATATCAGCATTTTTAGAGCAACATATCTGTAAACAAGAGAAAGAAGAAAATAAGTTCATCATGAACCCTCTAATGTCACATTCGGAGAGCCTAGTAGCACTTGCAGTGCAATGTAATGGTGGCCAATGGGGAGAAGGCATTTGTTTTCTAAACAGCAGCTGAGAAGGCCAAGAAAGAGAACTGGAATGGTGTAATGTACAGTTGATGCAAAACCTGGAGACAGAGAGGAAGAGTTGGAGGCAAGATGGTATGGTTAGGACGGTGATCTTCATCCTGGCTGCTTGTCTCTTGCCAGGTTAATCAGGGTGCCGTATGAGTTGGGGGCAAACAATAGCTTCTTACTGTATTGTCCACACTTGAGAATGCACTTTTTTACTATCAAACATATTATCATTGCCTTCTCCTTCACAGCTGCCTTTGCTCAGAACCTTTCAGAAACCCTGCACCAAACATCAGACCCTCAGCAATACTAGTGAACCCTCAACAGCCGAAGTAGTAAAAGAGGAAGACTAGAGAAAAAAAAGATTGAGTAAGTGCTTACCGGAATTTACACACTCCTGGATGCAATCAGATTCTGTGTAGAAGTTATTTGCATTGCCTCTACAGCCACCAAATAAGAATCTCTCACACTTTTCCGTAGTGACATCATAGTAATAGCGCGGAAAGGCAGCTTTGCATCTTCCAACTTTCATTGGAAGTGTGCATTTTTCCGGCAGAGCCTCTGCAGAGAAGAGGGTCATACATTAAACTGCTGTACACATAAAACTCCCTGTTTAAAGCACAGAAAATTAATATTTTGAGGTATTGTGACCCAAACCCCTGAGTATCTTTCAATCGGCATTTATTCAACCTTTCCTGTGGTCATTTTAGAGGTATGGAGAAGGAGATGGATCCAAGCCTTGTCTTAGGCAGCCTTCTGACTGATCAGACACCTCTAAAAGTGGTCCAAGTCTGAGTAGACCCATTGGCACTGCTGCAGCCCTACTGCAAGAAAGGAATGACCCTCTTCTTCCTCACAGTGCCACTGCAGCAGTCCCAATACTTGGGCTGGATTCAGCACAGGTGACGACAGCCTGCCGGAAATAGCGCAAGTTAGGATTGTGCTGCCAAAGTGCTGTCTTGCACAGCACAATCCTAGGGATTTCTACTCAGAAGCAAGTTCCAGTGTATTCAGTGGGGCTTACTCCTGGAAAACTGCTAAGAGGATTGTAGCCCTTTTGTTAAAATGATAATGACAGACAGTGCTTTTGTTCTAGGAATAAAGGTAGGGGTACTCAACATGAAGAAGTTATTTGTAATCATAGGCATATCTACTTGGAGTAGGGCATGGAGGTGCCTGTACTCACCACAGGGGTGCCAATACTCACGACAGGGGGGCTGGTACTCAGTATGGTGAGTACCCCTCAAAAAGACAGAATGCTGGTTGAGAGCCTTTTCTAGTCCCAACCCCTCCAACCCCTCCCATTATCCAAATGATGCCCAGAGAGAGGAAGAGTTGCAGATATGACAGAGGACTCCTGCAGAGGACTAGCATGGAACTCCTACCTGCATCCAGAACAGAAATCCCCAGAAATTCAAACCAGTTTCCCAGGATGCCCAGTATGAGGACCAAGACTATAATCTGACTGCGCTGCATGATGGCCATTTGTTTTGACGGTCCACTGTCCATTGAAGCTGCTTTATGTTGTGGGTCTTAAGGAAGTGAAGAGGGGCATTCAGGCAGCAAAGGGCGGAAATTATATACTGGAAAGTGTATGTTGCATTTTTGGAAACTTCCTTTACTATTTCATGCTAACCCCTTCTAAGTGCTCAATAGAGTGAAAAAGGGACAGTACCTAACTATAAGCAGTACCTAAGCAAGCTAACCCCTACTAAGTACCCAATTGTGTGAAAAGGGGACAGTATCTAACTATAAGCAAGCTAACCCCTTCTAAGTGCCCAACTGTGTGAAAAGGGAACGGTACCTAACTATAAGCAAGCTAACCCCTTCTAAGTACCCAACTGTGTGAAAAGGGGACAGTACCTAACTATAAGCAAGCTAACCCCTTCTAAGTGCCCAACTGTGTGAAAAGGGGACGGTACCTAACTATAAGCAAGCTAACCCCTTCTAAGTACCCAACTGTGTGAAAAGGGAACGGTACCTAACTATAAGCAAGCTAACCCCTTCTAAGTACCCAACTGTGTGAAAAGGGGACAGTATCTAACTATAAGCAAGCTAACCCCTTCTAAGTACCCAATTGTGTGAAAAGGGGACGGTATCTAACTATAAGCAAGCTAACCCCTTCTAAGTGCCCAACTGTGTGAAAAGGGAACGGTACCTAACTATAAGCAAGCTAACCCCTTCTAAGTACCCAACTGTGTGAAAAGGGGACGGTATCTAACTATAAGCAAGCTAACCCCTTCTAAGTGCCCAACTGTGTGAAAAGGGGACAGTACCTAACTATAAGCAAGCTAACCCCTTCTAAGTGCCCAACTGTGTGAAAAGGGGACGGTACCTAACTATAAGCAAGCTAACCCCTTCTAAGTGCCCAACTGTGTGAAAAGGGGACGGTACCTAACTATAAGCAAGCTAACCCCTTCTAAGTACCCAACTGTGTGAAAAGGGGACAGTACCTAACTATAAGCAAGCTAACCCCTTCTAAGTGCCCAACTGTGTGAAAAGGGAACGGTACCTAACTATAAGCAAGCTAACCCCTTCTAAGTACCCAACTGTGTGAAAAGGGGACGGTATCTAACTATAAGCAAGCTAACCCCTTCTAAGTGCCCAACTGTGTGAAAAGGGGACAGTACCTAACTATAAGCAAGCTAACCCCTTCTAAGTACCCAACTGTGTGAAAAGGGAACGGTACCTAACTATAAGCAAGCTAACCCCTTCTAAGTACCCAACTGTGTGAAAAGGGGACGGTATCTAACTATAAGCAAGCTAACCCCTTCTAAGTACCCAACTGTGTGAAAAGGGGACAGTACCTAACTATAAGCAAGCTAACCCCTTCTAAGTACCCAACTGTGTGAAAAGGGGACAGTACCTAACTATAAGCAAGCTAACCCCTTCTAAGTGCCCAACTGTGTGAAAAGGGGACAGTACCTAACTATAAGCAAGCTAACCCCTTCTAAGTACCCAACTGTGTGAAAAGGGAACGGTACCTAACTATAAGCAAGCTAACCCCTTCTAAGTACCCAACTGTGTGAAAAGGGGACGGTATCTAACTATAAGCAAGCTAACCCCTTCTAAGTACCCAACTGTGTGAAAAGGGGACAGTACCTAACTATAAGCAAGCTAACCCCTTCTAAGTACCCAACTGTGTGAAAAGGGGACAGTACCTAACTATAAGCAAGCTAACCCCTTCTAAGTACCCAACTGTGTGAAAAGGGGACAGTACCTAACTATAAGCAAGCTAACCCCTTCTAAGTACCCAACTGTGTGAAAAGGGGACAGTACCTAACTATAAGCAAGCTAACCCCTTCTAAGTACCCAACTGTGTGAAAAGGGGACAGTACCTAACTATAAGCAAGCTAACCCCTTCTAAGTACCCAACTGTGTGAAAAGGGGACAGTACCTAACTATAAGCAAGCTAACCCCTTCTAAGTACCCAACTGTGTGAAAAGGGGACAGTACCTAACTATAAGCAAGCTAACCCCTTCTAAGTACCCAACTGTGTGAAAAGGGGACAGTACCTAACTATAAGCAAGCTAACCCCTTCTAAGTACCCAACTGTGTGAAAAGGGGACAGTACCTAACTATAAGCAAGCTAACCCCTTCTAAGTACCCAACTGTGTGAAAAGGGAACGGTACCTAACTATAAGCAAGCTAACCCCTTCTAAGTACCCAACTGTGTGAAAAGGGGACGGTATCTAACTATAAGCAAGCTAACCCCTTCTAAGTACCCAACTGTGTGAAAAGGGGACAGTACCTAACTATAAGCAAGCTAACCCCTTCTAAGTACCCAACTGTGTGAAAAGGGGACAGTACCTAACTATAAGCAAGCTAACCCCTTCTAAGTACCCAACTGTGTGAAAAGGGGACAGTACCTAACTATAAGCAAGCTAACCCCTTCTAAGTACCCAACTGTGTGAAAAGGGGACAGTACCTAACTATAAGCAAGCTAACCCCTTCTAAGTACCCAACTGTGTGAAAAGGGGACAGTACCTAACTATAAGCAAGCTAACCCCTTCTAAGTACCCAACTGTGTGAAAAGGGGACAGTACCTAACTATAAGCAAGCTAACCCCTTCTAAGTACCCAACTGTGTGAAAAGGGGACAGTACCTAACTATAAGCAAGCTAACCCCTTCTAAGTACCCAACTGTGTGAAAAGGGGACAGTACCTAACTATAAGCAAGCTAACCCCTTCTAAGTACCCAACTGTGTGAAAAGGGGACAGTACCTAACTATAAGCAAGCTAACCCCTTCTAAGTACCCAACTGTGTGAAAAGGGGACAGTACCTAACTATAAGCAAGCTAACCCCTTCTAAGTACCCAACTGTGTGAAAAGGGGACAGTAGCTAACCATAAGCAGTACCTATCCAAGCTGAAAATAGGGACAAAAATGATGCAGAACAACTCCCTTCACTCTGAGATATGAGGAAGGAGGGACCAATGATGACTCGTTGGCCATAGCATGATTGTGGCTTGGGTGTTGTGAAGTTGTGTGACCACAGCTCATTGGTCTTTCCATTCCTTTGGTGATGTAGAAGGGCAATTGGGGGTCTATCCACTGGCCTAACCATCTCTCATGAGTGGCACAAAAGTGTCTTATGGCACTTTTGTGACACTCACAGATCAGCACAGGATATATGGAGGGTTAGTTTGGCTTGACTGGAGGTTAGGATAGCAGCCGGGCAGTGCAATCCAGAGTTAGGGTAGTGAGGAATGTCCTAGCTAGGCTCCCCCAACTATTCTGGATCCACCCAGAGCAAGCTCAGTAGGCACCAAGTCAGTGACACCTGGGGAGGACTTGCTCCCGAGAAGACCTGCCTCAGATCACACTGAACACGGAACATTTGTGGATCCTGACTAAGAACCAGTAACAGCTGCAACATGAGACTGCCGTACACAGGGTGATCGTATGTGTTAACCAGAAAGTGGACAAGCCACTCCAATATGTAGGACATGACAAAGTAAAAACTAAACACACTCATATATATTGCTTTCATGTGATTTAAGAACTGTATTATTATTAAATTTTAAACTATTACATATAATTAATAGTGGACAATTTATTAATTACATGAGCTCTACATGCTCTCTGCACAAAAGGAAATGGAGGATAAGAGAATTGTTTCCAGGACACACGGCTAAAATCCAGGACATGTCCTGGAAACAGCGGCACACAAACTCACCCTGGCAGTACAGTCCACGCTGGATCCAATGGCTGGTTCAAGTCCATAACCTGCTGTATCCTCAGGTTGGTGGGCTGCTGTAGTTGTGCCATATCCTGAAGCTGACAGGCCAGGATGCCAGTTAGTTTAACTAAGAACTCAGATTGCTTGTCAACCAGTATCCTAACCAGGAACCACTGGAAGGTTCCAACCAGGAACCTACTGGGTACTACCAGGCACTGGAGACAATCAGGCACCCAGAGGGAAAGACCAGGCACCGGCTATCTCTGCCATAGGTACCACCACCACCGATCTCACTGTGTAGCCACAGATCTGGGCACTGAATAAGTTGTTCCTCCACTTGGTGTTTCATGACAGCCTTTGAGGTCAGAGTGAGTTCCCTGGAGAAGAAGCACCAATGAACCTACTATGAAGAAAAGGCCACAAAACATCACATCCTGTCATCTGTTTTTCATTTCTTGGTAGTAGAAAGGTCTACTCTAGAAGGTCTCAGGCAGCATGCAAATGAGCAGAGGGCATTCTGCGTAAGAACAGAGGGTTCTACCTGCAAGCTGAGACAGGAGCCCCATGCAAAGCAACACAGGAAGTGGGTCCTGGAAACATTTCAGTTTTGCAAAGGGAAGACTGAGGCACCAGGTACTCCTACTGGATACCACCAGTGGGCACTGGTCACACCTACTGGGCTGCACGTGGCATTGGTTATCCCTATCCAGCACTAGTGGGCAGCACCAGGCAGTGGGCACCAGCGGGCAGCAGGCAGAACCAGCCACCAGGCACTTCTCCTGGGCACTGGTTGTCAGCATCCTTCCTACTGGCAATGCACCTCAACAGCTATGTACAGTGGCGCCTCACGTAACAAATGCCTCACGTAAAGTATGTTTCACGTAACAAACAAAAATGTCTCTAGGATTATGCTTCACCTAACAAACTGTGCTTCATGTAACAAACACACTCGTTGGCAGTTGGGGCAGACACGCTGTCCAGCAGCCTTTTAAAAAGCGTCAAAGCTACCTAGCATACCTGCCCATAGCAAAAAGCAACACTTCTGCGCTGGACACTTCTGCGCACCTCCTGTGGCCGGGTGTCCACTGGGCAGAGGGATAGAACAGCAGTGGAGAAGAGGGAAGCTTGGAGCTATCCAGCAGGGAGCAGGGGAGAGAGAAGCTCAGGATGAAGAGAAGGAGACGGGAGACACTTTGAAAGGGTCTTGGATTGCAGAAGAAAGTGTCTTGGATTGCAGCCTCCTAACCATGTTTACCCAGAAGTGTTGTGTTATGTTAAATGGGGCTTACTCCCAGGAAAGTGTCTTTAGGATTGCAGCCTAAGTAGACTTCATAGGATCATGCACAGTGAAAGCATGTTTTGAATTCAGTTACAGTGTTTTGTCATCATTTTTTACATACAGTTAATATTTTTATATGAATTTTTTGGGGGTTGTGGAACCAATCGTCTGAGTTTCCATTATTTCCTACGGGAAAATCTGCTTCACGTAAAGAGCATTTCACATAACAAGCATGCTTCCGGAACGAATTAAACTTGTTATGTGAGGCATGTCTATATTTTAAGCATGTGTGACCAAATAACAACATTACCCTCCTCCACTGTAAGTTTTATTTGGCACCCTCGAAAGAGCAGCTTGAAATCCTTTTGTGTCTTTCCTGTGTGATGTTATGGTGAGCGACCCCAAGTAGTGCGCTAAGATTGAACCTCAAAACAACACCTGCTTCCCAGACAGGTGAGGAAGAGCAACAGTGGGACCTGGACTGTGCTGTCATGCGCTGAGATCTCAGAGAAAAAAACTCAGGAAGCAAAAACCATGGATTGGGAAAGAAACCAGTTTATTCCAGAGGATACAAGATATGTCAACATTCAGCAGGCACAAGTACAACTAGATCAATCTTCATTTCAGTATCCCAGCTAAATGGGCAGAAAGGCACTATTTCAAGAGGTGCTGCTCTTTATATTTTGCAGAGGAGAGAATAACTGTCCCTTTTCACCCCAGCACTACTGTGTCTTTTCTTAGGCTATTTTCAAACGTTTCTTCTAAGAGGCCAATCCTACGCACATCTACTCAGAAGTAAGTCTGCTTATAGTCAGTGTAACTTACTCCAAGGTAAGTGTGAATAGGATTGCAACCTAAATCTTCTAAATGATGCAAGACTTGTGAACAGAACTTGGGCATCTCTGGGAGAAGAAAATCAGTATTTTGCCAGTTGTCATTGGAGCCCCAGGAGAAATAGGGAGAAGCCTGAAGAAACACCTTGACATTCAATCTAGTTAGTTAGCTAGAAAAAATAATATTCAAGCTAGTTAGAATATTTATATACTGCTTCTCAACTAAAAAGTTCACAAAGTGGTTTACAAAGAAAACGAAAAATTTAATGGCTAATAGATCCAAGAGCAAATTACACCAATTCAGTTCCAGAAAAAGTGCTTGTGACAGCGAGAGTCCTACAAAGAGATCTCCAGGATCTCGGCTAGATCCAAGATTGCCGACTATAACTTGACCCCAATAGGTTATGATGAAGTAGAACAACAAGAACAAGAACAAAACAGAAGTAATCTGGTGCTTTTCTCCACGGTGACTCAATGACCTATTAATGATCTTGGAGATGATGATTTCCAAGGCTTACTTCATTAATCTGAATGAAAAAAGAAGACAGTTTTGAATATGAGTAAGAAACATTTTCCAGCAAAAAAATTCCTTCAAGTACATGAACACCAGTGTTGATGAGATATGTTTTTGGATATGGGAGCAGGTTTATTTCATGTACACTGTACATTTATTTTATGTACAGGGACACATTTATCCCAAGTACATTTTCAGCCATATAATTTGAAATAAAAGCTACAATTATGGGTATCTCCAGCTGCACCTGCTCATAACTTGTTGAAAGCAGGGAAAAATTCAAATGAAAATGCAGTTTGTGATATGTTTTTCTTATTGACCAGATGAAACAGGGTGGAGGGTATAATGGTGAATTTGGCGCAACTCTGAATTTCATTTGAAAATGTAAAGTGGCAACCAGTGAGATGGGAGATCCATAGTCTTCGACCTTTGTGATGAATAATATACAAACAAACAAAAGAAAACATTTGAAGCTGGGAACCTATTGTTGATCCCTCCCAGAACTTCCCGTGGACTGAACAGATTCTCATTCTAAAACTTTTTTAGTCCCCTCCACATTGTTCCTTTACTTGGAAGAATTTGCTTTTTCTTCCCCAATACTAGAGGCCAGAGTGGTTTTGACTTTTGAGAAAAGCACCAGCCAGGAGACTGTCCACTTCCACCTCCATCTATAGCAGGAAGACTTTGCCCTGCCCTGTTCCACCACCAAGGATATACCCTCTTCCACATTGGCAATGCGGAATATACCCAAAGAGGGATATACCCTCCTCCACATTGGCAAAGGAGGTTAGCATTGGGAAATGTAACCAGTGCATATAAAACAGGTCAGAAGAAGCACCCACTAAGAACTGATTTTTAAGAAATTTCACCCCTGAGGGGGTGAAAAAGGGTACAAGCAACACCCCGTTTTTGGCCTATACTAAACACTGAAGACTGACTTATCAACACCCAGCTCCAGTCTCTGCATCTGCCTGTTACGGGTGCCCACAGTTGTGGTGGGATGGTGCATGGAGAGGGGATGGTGACCAGTGGGAGGATGGTGATGAGAGGGTGAAGAGATGAGAGGGTGCTTATGGTGCACAGAAGTGGTGGTGCATGGGGGTGGTGGTTTTGCATGGAAGTATAGTGCATGGGGTTGGGAGTGGTGCCCACAGGGGATGTTGCACAAAGGGGAAAAGTGCATGGGGGAAAGGTTCACAGGGCTTATGTTGCACGTAGGGGCAATGTTGCAAGTGGAGGATGTTGCATGAAGGATGGTGATGCATGGGGGTGGTGCAAGGGTGAGACTGCAGGGGTTTGTTGCACAAGGGATGTTGCATATGAGTGGGGGTGGGGATGCACCAGGGTAATGGTGCACAGGGGTTAGTGGTGATGCACATGGGTGACCTTGCAGAGGGGCGGGTGGGAGTGCACGAGGGGTGGTCCATGAGGGTGTTGAATGGAAGGGGATGTTGCCATAATTCTCTTCCACAAAATTGGGACAGAACCCTCTGTCACATTTGTCAGTATGTTAATTGGGACTGTCAACTCTGTGCCCATGTAGATGTGGCACAAAGGGGCGCACGGGGAGATATGGGACATGGGGGAATTTTACTCTCACAACAGCAGGGAAATTTCACTAGTGCTCATAATCATACCTATGGTGGTGTTCTACACGAGAAGAGGGGACTATGGCTGCAATCCTAAAGACACTTTCCTGGGAGTAAGACCCATTGAACACAATGGGGCTTACGTTTGAGTAGACATGGTTAGGATTGTGCTGTATATCAGCATTTTTAGAGCAACATATCTGTAAACAAGAGAAAGAAGAAAATAAGTTCATCATGAACTCTCTAATGTCACATTCGGAGAGCCTAGTAGCACTTGCAGTGCAATGTAATGGTGGCCAATGGGGAGAAGGCATTTGTTTTCTAAACAGCAGCTGAGAAGGCCAAGAAAGAGAACTGGAATGGTGTAATGTACAGTTGATGCAAAACCTGGAGACAGAGAGGAAGAGTTGGAGGCAAGATGGTATGGTTAGGACGGTGATCTTCATCCTGGCTGCTTGTCTCTTGCCAGGTTAATCAGGGTGCCGTATGAGTTGGGGGCAAACAATAGCTTCTTACTGTATTGTCCACACTTGAGAATGCACTTTTTTACTATCAAACATATTATCATTGCCTTCTCCTTCACAGCTGCCTTTTCACAGAACCTCTCAGAAACCCTGCACCAAACATCAGACCCTCAGCAATACTAGTGAACCCTCAACAGCCGAAGTAGTAAAAGAGGAAGACTAGAGAAAAAAAAGATTGAGTAAATGCTTACCGGAATTTACACACTCCTGGATGCAATCAGATTCTGTGTAGAAGTTATTTGCATTGCCTCTACAGCCACCAAATAAGAATCTCTCACACTTTTCCGTAGTGACATCATAGTAATAGCGCGGAAAGGCAGCTTTGCATCTTCCAACTTCCACTGGAAGTGTGCATTTTTCCGGCAGAGCCTCTGCAGAGAAGAGGGTCATACATTAAGATATTGAGCACATACAACTCCCAGTCTGAAACTGTGAAAATTAATATTTTGAGGTATTGTGACACAAACCCCTGAGTGCCTTTCAGTCGGCATTTGTACAACCTTTCCTGTGGTCATTTTGGGGGTATGGAGAAGGAGATGGATCCAAGCCTTGTCTTAGGCAGCCTTCTGACTGATCAAACACCTCTAGAAGTGGTCCAAGTTTGAGTAGACCCACTGGCACTGCTGCAGCCCTACTGCAAGAAAGGAATGACCCTCTTCTTCCTCACAGTGCCACTGCAGCAGTCCCAATACTTGGGCTGGATTCAGCACAGGTGACGACAGCCTGCCGGAAATAGCGCAAGTTAGGATTGTGCTGCCAAAGTGCTGTCTTGCACAGCACAATCCTAGGGATTTCTACTCAGAAGCAAGTTCCAGTGTATTCAGTGGGGCTTACTCCTGGAAAACTGCTAAGAGGATTGTAGCCCTTTTGTTAAAATGATAATGACAGACAGTGCTTTTGTTCTAGGAATAAAGGTAGGGGTACTCAACATGAAGAAGTTATTTGTAATCATAGGCATATCTACTTGGAGTAGGGCATGGAGGTGCCTGTACTCCCCACAGGGGTGCCAATACTCACGACAGGGGGGCTGGTACTCAGTATGGTGAGTACCCCCTCAAAAAGACAGAATGCTGGTTGAGAGCCTTTTCTAGTCCCAACCCCTCCAACCCCTCCCATTATCCAAATGATGCCCAGAGAGAGGAAGAGTTGCAGATATGACAGAGGACTCCTGCAGAGGACTAGCATGGAACTCCTACCTGCATCCAGAACAGAAATCCCCAGAAATTCAAACCAGTTTCCCAGGATGCCCAGTATGAGGACCAAGACTATAATCTGACTGCGCTGCATGATGGCCATTTGTTTTGACGGTCCACTGTCCATTGAAGCTGCTTTATGTTGTGGGTCTTAAGGAAGTGAAGAGGGGCATTCAGGCAGCAAAGCGCGGAAATTATATACTGGAAAGTGTATGTTGCATTTTTGGAAACTTCCTTTACTATTTCATGCTAACCCCTTCTAAGTGCTCAATAGAATGAAAAAGGGACAGTACCTAACTATAAGCAGTACCTAAGCAAGCTAACCCCTACTAAGTACCCAATTGTGTGAAAAGGGGACGGTATCTAACTATAAGCAAGCTAACCCCTTCTAAGTGCCCAACTGTGTGAAAAGGGAACGGTACCTAACTATAAGCAAGCTAACCCCTTCTAAGTGCCCAACTCTGTGAAAAGGGGACGGTATCTAACTATAAGCAAGCTAACCCCTTCTAAGTGCCCAACTGTGTGAAAAGGGGACAGTACCTAACTATAAGCAAGCTAACCCCTTCTAAGTGCCCAACTGTGTGAAAAGGGGACAGTACCTAACTATAAGCAAGCTAACCCCTTCTAAGTACCCAACTGTGTGAAAAGGGGACAGTACCTAACTATAAGCAAGCTAACCCCTTCTAAGTACCCAACTGTGTGAAAAGGGGACGGTACCTAACTATAAGCAAGCTAACCCCTTCTAAGTGCCCAACTGTGTGAAAAGGGGACGGTACCTAACTATAAGCAAGCTAACCCCTTCTAAGTACCCAACTGTGTGAAAAGGGGACGGTACCTAACTATAAGCAAGCTAACCCCTTCTAAGTACCCAACTGTGTGAAAAGGGGACAGTACCTAACTATAAGCAAGCTAACCCCTTCTAAGTGCCCAACTGTGTGAAAAGGGGACGGTACCTAACTATAAGCAAGCTAACCCCTTCTAAGTGCCCAACTGTGTGAAAAGGGGACAGTACCTAACTATAAGCAAGCTAACCCCTTCTAAGTACCCAACTGTGTGAAAAGGGGACGGTATCTAACTATAAGCAAGCTAACCCCTTCTAAGTGCCCAACTGTGTGAAAAGGGGACAGTACCTAACTATAAGCAAGCTAACCCCTTCTAAGTGCCCAACTGTGTGAAAAGGGGACGGTACCTAACTATAAGCAAGCTAACCCCTTCTAAGTACCCAACTGTGTGAAAAGGGGACAGTACCTAACTATAAGCAAGCTAACCCCTTCTAAGTACCCAACTGTGTGAAAAGGGGACAGTATCTAACTATAAGCAAGCTAACCCCTTCTAAGTGCCCAACTGTGTGAAAAGGGGACGGTACCTAACTATAAGCAAGCTAACCCCTTCTAAGTACCCAACTGTGTGAAAAGGGGACGGTATCTAACTATAAGCAAGCTAACCCCTTCTAAGTACCCAACTGTGTGAAAAGGGGACGGTACCTAACTATAAGCAAGCTAACCCCTTCTAAGTACCCAACTGTGTGAAAAGGGGACAGTACCTAACTATAAGCAAGCTAACCCCTTCTAAGTACCCAACTGTGTGAAAAGGGGACAGTACCTAACTATAAGCAAGCTAACCCCTTCTAAGTACCCAACTGTGTGAAAAGGGGACAGTACCTAACTATAAGCAAGCTAACCCCTTCTAAGTACCCAACTGTGTGAAAAGGGGACAGTATCTAACTATAAGCAAGCTAACCCCTTCTAAGTACCCAACTGTGTGAAAAGGGGACGGTACCTAACTATAAGCAAGCTAACCCCTTCTAAGTACCCAACTGTGTGAAAAGGGGACGGTACCTAACTATAAGCAAGCTAACCCCTTCTAAGTACCCAACTGTGTGAAAAGGGGACAGTACCTAACTATAAGCAAGCTAACCCCTTCTAAGTGCCCAACTGTGTGAAAAGGGGACGGTACCTAACTATAAGCAAGCTAACCCCTTCTAAGTACCCAACTGTGTGAAAAGGGGACAGTACCTAACTATAAGCAAGCTAACCCCTTCTAAGTACCCAACTGTGTGAAAAGGGGACAGTACCTAACTATAAGCAAGCTAACCCCTTCTAAGTACCCAACTGTGTGAAAAGGGGACGGTACCTAACTATAAGCAAGCTAACCCCTTCTAAGTGCCCAACTGTGTGAAAAGGGAACGGTACCTAACTATAAGCAAGCTAACCCCTTCTAAGTACCCAACTGTGTGAAAAGGGGACGGTATCTAACTATAAGCAAGCTAACCCCTTCTAAGTACCCAACTGTGTGAAAAGGGGACAGTACCTAACTATAAGCAAGCTAACCCCTTCTAAGTGCCCAACTGTGTGAAAAGGGAACGGTACCTAACTATAAGCAAGCTAACCCCTTCTAAGTACCCAACTGTGTGAAAAGGGGACGGTATCTAACTATAAGCAAGCTAACCCCTTCTAAGTACCCAACTGTGTGAAAAGGGGACAGTACCTAACTATAAGCAAGCTAACCCCTTCTAAGTACCCAACTGTGTGAAAAGGGGACGGTATCTAACTATATGCAAGCTAACCCCTTCTAAGTGCCCAACTGTGTGAAAAGGGGACAGTACCTAACTATAAGCAAGCTAACCCCTTCTAAGTGCCCAACTGTGTGAAAAGGGGACGGTACCTAACTATAAGCAAGCTAACCCCTTCTAAGTACCCAACTGTGTGAAAAGGGGACAGTACCTAACTATAAGCAAGCTAACCCCTTCTAAGTACCCAACTGTGTGAAAAGGGGACAGTATCTAACTATAAGCAAGCTAACCCCTTCTAAGTGCCCAACTGTGTGAAAAGGGGACGGTACCTAACTATAAGCAAGCTAACCCCTTCTAAGTACCCAACTGTGTGAAAAGGGGACAGTACCTAACTATAAGCAAGCTAACCCCTTCTAAGTACCCAACTGTGTGAAAAGGGGACAGTATCTAACTATAAGCAAGCTAACCCCTTCTAAGTGCCCAACTGTGTGAAAAGGGGACGGTACCTAACTATAAGCAAGCTAACCCCTTCTAAGTACCCAACTGTGTGAAAAGGGGACGGTATCTAACTATAAGCAAGCTAACCCCTTCTAAGTACCCAACTGTGTGAAAAGGGGACGGTACCTAACTATAAGCAAGCTAACCCCTTCTAAGTACCCAACTGTGTGAAAAGGGGACGGTACCTAACTATAAGCAAGCTAACCCCTTCTAAGTACCCAACTGTGTGAAAAGGGGACAGTACCTAACTATAAGCAAGCTAACCCCTTCTAAGTACCCAACTGTGTGAAAAGGGGACAGTATCTAACTATAAGCAAGCTAACCCCTTCTAAGTACCCAACTGTGTGAAAAGGGGACGGTACCTAACTATAAGCAAGCTAACCCCTTCTAAGTACCCAACTGTGTGAAAAGGGGACGGTACCTAACTATAAGCAAGCTAACCCCTTCTAAGTACCCAACTGTGTGAAAAGGGGACAGTACCTAACTATAAGCAAGCTAACCCCTTCTAAGTGCCCAACTCTGTGAAAAGGGAACGGTACCTAACTATAAGCAAGCTAACCCCTTCTAAGTACCCAACTGTGTGAAAAGGGGACGGTATCTAACTATAAGCAAGCTAACCCCTTCTAAGTACCCAACTGTGTGAAAAGGGGACAGTACCTAACTATAAGCAAGCTAACCCCTTCTAAGTGCCCAACTGTGTGAAAAGGGAACGGTACCTAACTATAAGCAAGCTAACCCCTTCTAAGTACCCAACTGTGTGAAAAGGGGACGGTATCTAACTATAAGCAAGCTAACCCCTTCTAAGTACCCAACTGTGTGAAAAGGGGACAGTATCTAACTATAAGCAAGCTAACCCCTTCTAAGTGCCCAACTGTGTGAAAAGGGAACGGTACCTAACTATAAGCAAGCTAACCCCTTCTAAGTACCCAACTGTGTGAAAAGGGGACGGTATCTAACTATAAGCAAGCTAACCCCTTCTAAGTACCCAACTGTGTGAAAAGGGGACAGTACCTAACTATAAGCAAGCTAACCCCTTCTAAGTGCCCAACTCTGTGAAAAGGGAACGGTACCTAACTATAAGCAAGCTAACCCCTTCTAAGTACCCAACTGTGTGAAAAGGGGACGGTATCTAACTATAAGCAAGCTAACCCCTTCTAAGTACCCAACTGTGTGAAAAGGGGACAGTACCTAACTATAAGCAAGCTAACCCCTTCTAAGTGCCCAACTGTGTGAAAAGGGGACAGTACCTAACTATAAGCAAGCTAACCCCTTCTAAGTACCCAACTGTGTGAAAAGGGAACGGTACCTAACTATAAGCAAGCTAACCCCTTCTAAGTACCCAACTGTGTGAAAAGGGGACGGTATCTAACTATAAGCAAGCTAACCCCTTCTAAGTACCCAACTGTGTGAAAAGGGGACGGTACCTAACTATAAGCAAGCTAACCCCTTCTAAGTACCCAACTGTGTGAAAAGGGGACAGTACCTAACTATAAGCAAGCTAACCCCTTCTAAGTACCCAACTGTGTGAAAAGGGGACAGTATCTAACTATAAGCAAGCTAACCCCTTCTAAGTACCCAACTGTGTGAAAAGGGGACGGTACCTAACTATAAGCAAGCTAACCCCTTCTAAGTACCCAACTGTGTGAAAAGGGGACGGTACCTAACTATAAGCAAGCTAACCCCTTCTAAGTGCCCAACTGTGTGAAAAGGGGACGGTACCTAACTATAAGCAAGCTAACCCCTTCTAAGTACCCAACTGTGTGAAAAGGGGACAGTACCTAACTATAAGCAAGCTAACCCCTTCTAAGTACCCAACTGTGTGAAAAGGGGACAGTACCTAACTATAAGCAAGCTAACCCCTTCTAAGTGCCCAACTGTGTGAAAAGGGGACGGTACCTAACTATAAGCAAGCTAACCCCTTCTAAGTGCCCAACTGTGTGAAAAGGGGACGGTACCTAACTATAAGCAAGCTAACCCCTTCTAAGTACCCAACTGTGTGAAAAGGGGACAGTATCTAACTATAAGCAAGCTAACCCCTTCTAAGTGCCCAACTGTGTGAAAAGGGGACAGTACCTAACTATAAGCAAGCTAACCCCTTCTAAGTGCCCAACTGTGTGAAAAGGGGACAGTACCTAACTATAAGCAAGCTAACCCCTTCTAAGTACCCAACTGTGTGAAAAGGGGACAGTAGCTAACCATAAGCAGTACCTATCCAAGCTGAAAATAGGGACAAAAATGATGCAGAACAACTCCCTTCACTCTGAGATATGAGGAAGGAGGGACCAATGATGACTCGTTGGCCATAGCATGATTGTGGCTTGGGTGTTGTGAAGTTGTGTGACCACAGCTCATTGGTCTTTCCATTCCTTTGGTGATGTAGAAGGGCAATTGGGGGTCTATCCACTGGCCTAACCATCTCTCATGAGTGGCACAAAAGTGTCTTATGGCACTTTTGTGACACTCACAGATCAGCACAGGATATATGGAGGGTTAGTTTGGCTTGACTGGAGGTTAGGATAGCAGCCGGGCAGTGCAATCCAGAGTTAGGGTAGTGAGGAATGTCCTAGCTAGGCTCCCCCAACTATTCTGGATCCACCCAGAGCAAGCTCAGTAGGCACCAAGTCAGTGACACCTGGGGAGGACTTGCTCCCGAGAAGACCTGCCTCAGATCACACTGAACACGGAACATTTGTGGATCCTGACTAAGAACCAGTAACAGCTGCAACATGAGACTGCCGTACACAGGGTGATCGTATGTGTTAACCAGAAAGTGGACAAGCCACTCCAATAGGTAGGACATGACAAAGTAAAAACTAAACACACTCATATATATTGCTTTCATGTGATTTAAGAACTGTTTTACTCATTATTAAATTTTAAATTATTACATATAATTAATAGTGGACAATTCATTAATTACATGAGCTCTACATGCTCTCTGCTCAAAAGGAAATGGAGGATAACTGTTTCCAGGACACACGGCTAAAATCCAGGACATGTCCTGGAAACAGCGGCACACAAACTCACCCTGGCAGTACAGTCTACGCTGGATCCAATGGCTGGTTCAAGTGGATAACCTGCTGTATCCTCAGGTTGGTGGGCTGCTGTAGTTGTGCCATATCCTGAAGCTGAGAGGCCAGGACTCCAGTTAGTTTAACTAAGAACTCAGATTGCTTGTCAACCAGTATCCAAACCAGGAACCACTGGAAGGTTCCAACCAGGAACCTACTGGGTACTACCAGGCACTGGAGACAATCAGGCACCCAGAGGGAAAGACCAGGCACCGGGTATCTCTGCCATAGGTACCAGCACCACCGATCTCACTGTGTAGCCACAGATCTGGGCACTGAATAAGTTGTTCCTCCACTTGGTGTTTCATGACAGCCTTTGAGGTCAGAGTGAGTTCCCTGGAGAAGAAGCACCAATGAACCTACTATGAAGAAAAGGCCACAAAACATCACATCCTGTCATCTGTTTTTCATTTCTTGGTAGTAGAAAGGTCTACTCTAGAAGGTCTCAGGCAGTATGCAAATGAGCAGAGGGCATTCTGGGTAAGAACAGAGGGTTCTACCTGCAAGCTGAGACAGGAGCCCCATGCAAAGCAACACAGGAAGTGGGTCCTGGAAACATTTCAGTTTTGCAAAGGGAAGATTGAGGCATCAGGTACTCCTAATGAATACCACCAGTGGGCGCTGGTCACATCTACTGGGCTGGTTATCCCAATCCAGCACTAGTGGGCAGCACCAGGCAGTGGGCACCAGCGGGCAGCAGGCAGAACCAGCCACCAGGCACTTCTCCTGGGCACTGGTTGTCAGCATCCTTCCTACTGGCCATGCACCTCAACAGCGAAATAATATGTTTTCCTGGATGGGTCATTAGGCACCATACTTTCAGATAATAATAAAGGTGTTAGTAACCCTGAAAAGCTACTTAAATCAAACCCATAATAAACCCATGTAAGGACTAGTTCGTCAAACATTTCTTCCCTCTAAAATAATAGCATTCCAACCAGAAACCGTAAACTGTGGTTGAGCAGCCCCTCCCCAGCTCGTGCAGCTTGGATGATTCCTAGCCCCAATGGGTTGATGATGGTTCCCAACTCCCCACTCCTGGAGGTGGCCTGAGTCCAAAGAGACAGGAGTGAAGATGCAGTGCTCCTGCATGACCTCGGGACCAGGTCAGGATCTGACATTTGTTGGAACGTGTCCCTCCTCCTCCTCCTCTCCCAGCTCCTCCTCTCTTTTGTGTCTTTCCGACATGGTTGTTGTCCTATGTGATGTTATGAGTGACCCCAAGTTGTGCCCAAAGGTAGAACCTCAAGACAACGCCTGGTTCCCAGACCGGTGGGGAACAGCAACTGTTGGGCCATGACTGAAATGTCATGCTCTGAGATCTTGGAGAAAAAAATTCAGGAAGCTCAGTCTATGTACAGTGGTGCCTCACGTAACAAACGCCTCACGTAAAGTATGTTTCACATAACAAACAAAAATTTCTCTAGGATTCTGCTTGGATTCACCTAACAAACTGTGCTTCATGTAACAAACACTCGTTGGCGGTTGGGGCAGACACACTGTCCAGCAGCCCGTTTAAAAGCGTCAAAGCTACCTAGCGTGCCTGCCCATAGCGAAAGCTCAGAGCTATCCAGCAAGGAGCAGGGGAGAGAGAAGCTCAGGATGAAGAGAAGGAGAAAGTGGGGAAACACTTTGAAAGTGTCTTGGATTGCAGCCTCCTAACCATGTTTACCCAGAAGTGTTGTGTTGTGTTAAATGGGGCTTACTCCCAGGAAAGTGTCTTTAGGATTGCAGCCTAAGTAGACTTCATAGGATCATGCACAGTGAAAGCATGTTTTCAATTCAATTACAGAGTTTTGTCATCATTTTCTACATACAGTTAATATTTTTATATGAATTTTTTTTGGGTTGTGGAACCAATCGTCTGAATTTCCATTATTTCCTACGGGAAAATCTGCTTCACATAAAGAGCTTTTCACATAACTAGCATGCTTCCGGAACGAATTAAACTTGTTATGTGAGGCACCTCTATATCTTCAAGCGTGTGTTACCAGCTCTGTAAGTTTTATTTGGCACCCTCGAAAGAGCAGCTTGAAATCCTTTTGTGTCTTTCCTGTGTGATGTTATGGTGAGCGACCCCAAGTAGTGCGCTAAGGTAGAACCTCAAAACAACACCTGCTTCCCAGACAGGTGAGGAAGAGCAACAGTGGGACCTGGACTGTGCTGTCATGCGCTGAGATCTCAGAGAAAAAAACTCAGGAAGCAAAAACCATGGATTGGGAAAGAAACCAGTTTATTCCAGAGGATACAAGATATGTCAACATTCAGCAGGCACAAGTACAACTAGATTAATCTTCATTTCAGTATCCCAGCTAAATGGGCAGAAAGGCACTATTTCAAGAGGTGCTGCTCTTTATATTTTGCAGAGGAGAGAATAACTGTCCCTTTTCACCCCAGCACTACTGTGTCTTTTCTTAGGCTATTTTCAAACGTTTCTTCTAAGAGGCCAATCCTACGCACATCTACTCAGAAGTAAGTCTGCTTATAGTCAGTGTAACTTACTCCAAGGTAAGTGTGAATAGGATTGCAACCTAAATCTTCTAAATGATGCAAGACTTGTGAACAGAACTTGGGCATCTCTGGGAGAAGAAAATCAATATTTTGCCAGTTGTCATTGGAGCCCCAGGAGAAATAGGGAGAAGCCTGAAGAAACACCTTGACATTCAATCTAGTTAGTTAGCTAGAAAAAATAATATTCAAGCTAGTTAGAATATTTATATACTGCTTCTCAACTAAAAAGTTCACAAAGTGGTTTACAAAGAAAACGAAAAATTTAATGGCTAATAGATCCAAGAGCAAATTACACCAATTCAGTTCCAGAAAAAGTGCTTGTGACAGCGAGAGTCCTACAAAGAGATCTCCAGGATCTCGGCTAGATCCAAGATTGCCGACTATAACTTGACCCCAATAGGTTATGATGAAGTAGAACAACAAGAACAAGAACAAAACAGAAGTAATCTGGTGCTTTTCTCCACGGTGACTCAATGACCTATTAATGATCTTGGAGATGATGATTTTCAAGGCTTACTTCATTAATCTGAATGAAAAAAGAAGACAGTTTTGAATATGAGTAAGAAACATTTTCCAGCAAAAAAATTCCTTCAAGTACATGAACACCAGTGTTGATGAGATATGTTTTTGGATATGGGAGCAGGTTTATTTCATGTACACTGTACATTTATTTTATGTACAGGGACACATTTATCCCAAGTACATTTTCAGCCATATAATTTGAAATAAAAGCTACAATTATGGGTATCTCCAGCTGCACCTGCTCATAACTTGTTGAAAGCAGGGAAAAATTCAAATGAAAATGCAGTTTGTGATATGTTTTTCTTATTGACCAGATGAAACAGGATGGAGGGTATAATGGTGAATTTGGCGCAACTCTGAATTTCATTTGAAAATGTAAAGTGGCAACCAGTGAGATGGGAGATCCATAGTCTTCGACCTTTGTGATGAATAATAAGCAAACAAACAAAAGAAAACATTTGAAGCTGGGAACCTATAGTTGATCCCTCCCAGAACTTCCCGTGGACTGAACAGATTCTCATTCTAAAACTTTTTTAGTCCCCTCCACATTGTTCCTTTACTTGGAAGAATTTGCTTTTTCTTCCCCAATACTAGAGGCCAGAGTGGTTTTGACTTTTGAGAAAAGCACCAGCCAGGAGACTGTCCACTTCCACCTCCATCTATAGCAGGAAGACTTTGCCCTGCCCTGTTCCACCACCAAGGATATACCCTCCTCCACATTGGCAAAGGAGGTTAGCATTGGGAAATGTAACCAGTGCATATAAAACAGGTCAGAAGAAGCACCCACTAAGAACTGATTTTTAAGAAATTTGACCCCTGAGGGGGTGAAAAAGGGTACAAGCAACACCCCGTTTTTGGCCTATACTAAACACTGAAGACTGACTTATCAACACCCAGCTCCAGTCTCTGCATCTGCCTGTTACGGGTGCCCACAGTTGTCGTGGGATGGTGCATGGAGAGGGGATGGTGACCAGTGGGAGGATGGTGATGAGAGGGTGAAGAGATGAGAGGGTGCTTATGGTGCACAGAAGTGGTGGTGCATGGGGGTGGTGGTTTTCCATGGAAGTATAGTGCATGGGGTTGGGAGTGGTGCCCACAGGGGATGTTGCACAAAGGGGAAAAGTGCATGGGGGAAAGGTTCACAGGGCTTATGTTGCACGTAGGGGCAATGTTGCAAGTGGAGGATGTTGCATGAAGGATGGTGATGCATGGGGGTGGTGCAAGGGTGAGACTGCAGGGGTTTGTTGCACAAGGGATGTTGCATATGAGTGGGGGTGGGGATGCACCAGGGTAATGGTGCACAGGGGTTAGTGGTGATGCACATGGGTGACCTTGCAGAGGGGCGGGTGGGAGTGCACGAGGGGTGATCCATGAGGGTGTTGCATGGAAGGGGATGTTGCCATAATTCTCTTCCACAAAATTGGGACAGGACCCTCTGTCACACTTGTCAGTATGTGAATTGGGACTGTCAACTCTGTGCCCATGTAGATGTGGCACAAAGGGGCGCACGGGGAGATATGGGACACGGGGGAATTTTACTCTCACAACAGCAGGGAAATTTCACTAGTGCTCATAATCATACTTATGGTGGTGTTCTACACGAGAAGAGGGGACTATGGCTGCAATCCTAAAGACACTTTCCTGGGAGTAAGACCCATTGAACACAATGGGGCTTACGTTTGAGTAGACAAGGTTAGGATTGTGCTGTATATCAGCATTTTTAGAGCAACATATCTGTAAACAAGAGAAAGAAGAAAATAAGTTCATCATGAACCCTCTAATGTCACATTCGGAGAGCCTAGTAGCACTTGCAGTGCAATGTAATGGTGGCCAATGGGGAGAAGGCATTTGTTTTCTAAACAGCAGCTGAGAAGGCCAAGAAAGAGAACTGGAATGGTGTAATGTACAGTTGATGCAAAACCTGGAGACAGAGAGGAAGAGTTGGAGGCAAGATGGTATGGTTAGGACGGTGATCTTCATCCTGGCTGCTTGTCTCTTGCCAGGTTAATCAGGGTGCCGTATGAGTTGGGGGCAAACAATAGCTTCTTACTGTATTGTCCACACTTGAGAATGCACTTTTAAATTATCAAACATATTATCATTGCCTTTACACAGAACCTCTCAGAGACCCTGCAACAAACATCAGACCTTATTCATCCATACCAAGTAGCAATACTAGTGAACCCTCAACAGCCGAAGTAGTAAAGGAGGAATAATAGAGAAAAAATGATTGAGTAAATGCTTACTGGAATATTCACACTCCACCATGCAATCAAATATTGTGTAGAAGTTATTTGCATTGCCTCTACAGCCACCATATATGAATGGCTCACACTTTTCCGTAGTGACATCATAGTAATAGCGCGGAAAGGCAGCTTTGCATCTTCCAACTTTCATTGGAAGTGTGCATTTTTCCGGCAGAGCCTCTGCAGAGAAGAGGGTCATACATTAAACTGCTGTACACATAAAACTCCCTGTTTAAAGCACAGAAAATTAATATTTTGAGGTATTGTGACACAAACCCCTGAGTATCTTTCAATTGGCATTTATTCAACCTTTCCTGTGGTCATTTTAGAGGTATGGAGAAGGAGATGGATCCAAGCCTTGTCTTAGGCAGCCTTCTGACTGATCAAACACCTCTAGAAGTGGTCCAAGTTTGAGTAGACCCATTGGCACTGCTGCAGCCCTACTGCAAGAAAGGAATGACCCTCTTCTTCCTCACAGTGCCACTGCAGCAGTCCCAATACTTGGGCTGGATTCAGCACAGGTGACGACAGCCTGCCGGAAATAGCGCAAGTTAGGATTGTGCTGCCAAAGTGCTGTCTTGCACAGCACAATCCTAGGGATTTCTACTCAGAAGCAAGTTCCAGTGTATTCAGTGGGGCTTACTCCTGGAGAACTGCTAAGAGGATTGTAGCCCTTTTGTTAAAATGATAATGACAGACAGTGCTTTTGTTCTAGAAATAAAGGTAGGGGTACTCAACATGAAGAAGTTATTTGTAATCATAGTCATGTCTACTTGTGGGGAGGGAATAGGGGTGCCTGTATTCACCACAGGGGTGCCAATACTCACGACAGAGGGCTGGTACTCAGTATGGTGAGTACCCCCTCAAAAAGACAGAATGCTGGTTGAGAGCCTTTTCTAGTCCCAACCCCTCCAACCCCTCCCATTATCCAAATGATGCCCGAAGGGAGGAAGAGTTGCAGATATGATAGAGGACTCCTGCAGAGGACTAGCATGGAACTCCTACCTGCATCCAGAACAGAAATCCCCAGAAATTCAAACCAGTTTCCCAGGATGCCCAGTATGAGGACCAAGACTATAATCTGACTGTGCTGCATGATGGCCATTTGTTTTGACAGTCCACCGTCCATTGAAGCTGCTTTATGTTGTGGGTCTTAAGGAAGTGAAGAGGGGCATTCAGGCAGCAAAGCGCGGAAATTATATACTGGAAAGAGTATGTTGCATTTTTGGAAACTTCCTATACTATTCCATGCTATGTTGGATTTATAAAAACTTCCTTTACTATTCCATGCTAACCCCTTCTGAGTACCCAACTGTGTGAAAAAGGGACATTAGCTAACTATAAGCAGTACCTAACCAAGCTGAAAATGGGGACAAAAATGATGCAAAACAACTCCCTTCAGTCTGAGATATGGGGAAGGAGGGATCAGTGATGACTCATTGGCCTTAGCATGATTGTGGTTTGAGTGTTGTGTAGTTGTGTGACCACAACTCAATGGTCTTTCCATTCCTTTGGTGATATAGAAAAGCAATCAGGTGTCTATCCACTGGCCTAATCATCTCCCATGGGTGGCACGGAAGTGTCTTATGCCACTTTTGTGACACTCGCAGATCAGCACAGGATATATGGAGGGTTAATTTGGCTTGACTGGAGGTTAGGATAGCAGCCGGGCATCCCACTCAAAACGTCCCCTCAAAAAGACAGAATGCTGGCTGAGAGCCTTTTCTAGTCCCAACCCCTCCAATCCCTCCCATTATCCAAATGATGCCCGGAGAGAGGAAGAGTTGCAGATATGATAGACTCCTGCAGAGGACTAGCATGGAACTCCTACCTGCATCCAGAACAGAAATCCCCAGAAATTCAAACCAGTTTCCCAGGATGCCCAGTATGAGGACCAAGACAATAATCTGACTGCACTGCATGATGACCATTCGTTTTGACTGTCCACTGCCCACTAAAGCTGCTTTATGTTGTGGGTCATAAGGAAGTGAAGAAGGGCATTCAGGCAGCAAATGGAGGAAACTATATACTGGAAAGAGTAAGTTGCAGTTATGAAAAGTTCCTTTACTATTCCATGCTAACCCCTTCTAAGTACCCAACTGAGTGAAAAGTGGACAGTACCTAACTATAAGCAGTACCTAAGCAAGCTGAAAATGAGGACAAAATGGTGCAGAACAACTCTCTTCAGTCATTCTGAGATATGCGGAAGGAGGGATCAGTGATGACTCACTGGCCATAGCATGACTGTGGCTTGAGTGTTGTGTAGTTGTGTGACCACAACTCATTGGTCTTTCCATTCCTTTGGTGGTAAGAAGGCAATTGGGTGTCTGTCCACTGGCCTAACCATCTCCCAGGAGTGGCACGGAAGTGTCTTATGGCACTTTTGTGACACCGCAAATCAGCACAGGACATATGTGGTGTTAGTTTGGCTTGACTGGAGGTTAGGATAGCAGCTGGGCAGTGCAATCCAGAGTTAGGGCAGTGAGGAGTGCCCCAGCTGGGCTCCCCCAAGTATTCTGAATCCAGAGCTGGAAATGATAGTGAATCCAGAGAGTTAGGAAGGTTGGGCTGCCCTAGCTGACCCAGAGCAAGCTCAGGAGGCACCAAGTCAGTAACACCTGGGGAGGACTTGCTCCCGAGAAGACCTGCCTCAGATCACACTGAATACAGAACATTTGTGGATCCTGACTAAGAACCAGTAACAGCTGCAACATGAGACTGCCGTACACAGGGTGATCGTATGTGTTAACCAGAAAGTGGACAAGCCACTCCAGTATGTAGGACATGACAAAGTAAAAACTAAACACACTCCTATATATTGCTTTCATGTGATTTAAGAACTGTATTACTTATTATTCAATTTTAAACTATTACATATAATTAATAGTGGACAATTTATTAATTACATGAGCTCTACATGCTCTCTGCACAAAAGGAAATGGAGGATAAGAGAATTGTTTCCAGGACACACGGCTAAAATCCAGGACATGTCCTGGAAACAGCGGCACACAAACTCACCCTGGCAGTACAGTCCACACTGGATCCAATGGCTGGTTCAAGTCCATAACCTGCTGTATCCTCAGGTTGGTGGGCTGCTGTAGTTGTGCCATATCCTGAAGCTGACAGGCCAGGATGCCAGTTAGTTTAACTAAGAACTCAGATTGCTTGTCAACCAGTATCCTAACCAGGAACCACTGGAAGGTTCCAACCAGGAACCTACTGGGTACTACCAGGCACTGGAGACAATCAGGCACCCAGAGGGAAAGACCAGGCACCGGCTATCTCTGCCATAGGTACCAGCACCACCGATCTCACTGTGTAGCCACAGATCTGGGCACTGAATAAGTTCTTCCTCCACTTGGTGTTTCATGACAGCCTTTGAGGTCAGAGTGAGTTCCCTGGAGAAGAGGCACCAATGAACCTACTATGAAGAAAAGGCCACAAAACATCACATCCTGTCATCTGTTTTTCATTTCTTGGTAGTAGAAAGGTCTACTCTAGAAGGTCTCAGGCAGCATGCAAATGAGCAGAGGGCATTCTGCGTAAGAACAGAGGGTTCTACCTGCAAGCTGAGACAGGAGCCCCATGCAAAGCAACACAGGAAGTGGGTCCTGGAAACATTTCAGTTTTGCAAAGGGAAGACTGAGGCACCAGGTACTCCTACTGGATACCACCAGTGGGCACTGGTCACACCTACTGGGCTGCACGTGGCATTGGTTATCCCTATCCAGCACTAGTGGGCAGCACCAGGCAGTGGGCACCAGCGGGCAGCAGGCAGAACCAGCCACCAGGCACTTCTCCTGGGCACTGGTTGTCAGCATCCTTCCTACTGGCAATGCACCTCAACAGCTATGTACAGTGGCGCCTCACGTAACAAATGCCTCACGTAAAGTATGTTTCACGTAACAAACAAAAATGTCTCTAGGATTATGCTTCACCTAACAAACTGTGCTTCATGTAACAAACACACTCGTTGGCAGTTGGGGCAGACACGCTGTCCAGCAGCCTTTTAAAAAGCGTCAAAGCTACCTAGCGTACCTGCCCATAGCAAAAAGCAACACTTCTGCGCTGGACACTTCTGCGCACCTCCAGTGGCCGGGTGTCCACTGGGCAGAGGGGTAGAACAGCAGTGGAGAAGAGGGAAGCTTGGAGCTATCCAGCAGGGAGCAGGGGAGAGAGAAGCTCAGGATGAAGAGAAGGAGACGGGAGACACTTTGAAAGGGTCTTGGATTGCAGAAGAAAGTGTCTTGGATTGCAGCCTCCTAACCATGTTTACCCAGAAGTGTTGTGTTGTGTTAAATGGGGCTTACTCCCAGGAAAGTGTCTTTAGGATTGCAGCCTAAGTAGACTTCATAGGATCATGCACAGTGAAAGCATGTTTTGAATTCAATTACAGTGTTTTGTCATCATTTTTTACATACAGTTAATATTTTTATATGAATTTTTTGAGGGTTGTGGAACCAATCGTCTGAGTTTCCATTATTTCCTACGGGAAAATCTGCTTCACGTAAAGAGCATTTCACATAACAAGCATGCTTCCTGAACGAATTAAACTTGTTATGTGAGGCATGTCTATATTTTAAGCATGTGTGACCAAATAACAACATTACCCTCCTCCACTGTAAGTTTTATTTGGCACCCTCGAAAGAACAGCTTGAAATCCTTTTGTGTCTTTCCTGTGTGATGTTATGGTGAGCGACCCCAAGTAGTGCGCTAAGGTAGAACCTCAAAACAACACCTGCTTCCCAGACAGGTGAGGAAGAGCAACAGTGGGACCTGGACTGTGCTGTCATGCGCTGAGATCTCAGAGAAAAAAACTCAGGAAGCAAAAACCATGGATTGGGAAAGAAACCAGTTTATTCCAGAGGATACAAGATATGTCAACATTCAGCAGGCACAAGTACAACTAGATTAATCTTCATTTCAGTATCCCAGCTAAATGGGCAGAAAGGCACTATTTCAAGAGGTGCTGCTCTTTATATTTTGCAGAGGAGAGAATAACTGTCCCTTTTCACCCCAGCACTACTGTGTCTTTTCTTAGGCTATTTTCAAACGTTTCTTCTAAGAGGCCAATCCTACGCACATCTACTCAGAAGTAAGTCTGCTTATAGTCAGTGTAACTTACTCCAAGGTAAGTGTGAATAGGATTGCAACCTAAATCTTCTAAATGATGCAAGACTTGTGAACAGAACTTGGGCATCTCTGGGAGAAGAAAATCAATATTTTGCCAGTTGTCATTGGAGCCCCAGGAGAAATAGGGAGAAGCCTGAAGAAACACCTTGACATTCAATCTAGTTAGTTAGCTAGAAAAAATAATATTCAAGCTAGTTAGAATATTTATATACTGCTTCTCAACTAAAAAGTTCACAAAGTGGTTTACAAAGAAAACGAAAAATTTAATGGCTAATAGATCCAAGAGCAAATTACACCAATTCAGTTCCAGAAAAAGTGCTTGTGACAGCGAGAGTCCTACAAAGAGATCTCCAGGATCTCGGCTAGATCCAAGATTGCCGACTATAACTTGACCCCAATAGGTTATGATGAAGTAGAACAACAAGAACAAGAACAAAACAGAAGTAATCTGGTGCTTTTCTCCACGGTGACTCAATGACCTATTAATGATCTTGGAGATGATGATTTCCAAGGCTTACTTCATTAATCTGAATGAAAAAAGAAGACAGTTTTGAATATGAGTAAGAAACATTTTCCAGCAAAAAAATTCCTTCAAGTACATGAACACCAGTGTTGATGAGATATGTTTTTGGATATGGGAGCACATCTATTTCATATACATTGTACATTTATTTTACGTACTGGAACACATTTATTTCATGTACATTTTTTAGCCGTAGAATTTGAAATGAAAGCTACAATGAAGGGCATCACCAGCTGCACCTGCTCATAACTTGTTGAAAGCAGGGAAAAATTCAAATGAAAATGCAGTTTGTGATATGTTTTTCTTATTGACCAGATGAAACAGGGTGGAGGGTATAATGGTGAATTTGGCGCAACTCTGAATTTCATTTGGAAATGTAAAGTGGCAACCAGTGAGATGGGAGATCCATAGTCTTCGACCTTTGTGATGAATAATAAGCAAACAAACAAAAGAAAACATTTGAAGCTGGGAACCTATTGTTGATCCCTCCCAGAACTTCCCGTGGACTGAACAGATTCTCATTCTAAAACTTTTTTAGTCCCCTCCACATTGTTCCTTTACTTGGAAGAATTTGCTTTTTCTTCCCCAATACTAGAGGCCAGAGTGGTTTTGACTTTTGAGAAAAGCACCAGCCAGGAGACTGTCCACTTCCACCTCCATCTATAGCAGGAAGACTTTGCCCTGCCCTGTTCCACCACCAAGGATATACCCTCTTCCACACTGGCAATGTGGAATATACCCAAAGAGGGATATACCCTCCTCCACATTGGCAAAGGAGGTTAGCATTGGGAAATGTAACCAGTGCATATAAAACAGGTCAGAAGAAGCACCCACTAAGAACTGATTTTTAAGAAATTTGACCCCTGAGGGGGTGAAAAAGGGTACAAGCAACACCCCGTTTTTGGCCTATACTAAACACTGAAGACTGACTTATCAACACCCAGCTCCAGTCTCTGCATCTGCCTGTTACGGGTGCCCACAGTTGTCGTGGGATGGTGCATGGAGAGGGGATGGTGACCAGTGGGAGGATGGTGATGAGAGGGTGAAGAGATGAGAGGGTGCTTATGGTGCACAGAAGTGGTGGTGCATGGGGGTGGTGGTTTTCCATGGAAGTATAGTGCATGGGGTTGGGAGTGGTGCCCACAGGGGATGTTGCACAAAGGGGAAAAGTGCATGGGGGAAAGGTTCACAGGGCTTATGTTGCACGTAGGGGTAATGTTGCAAGTGGAGGATGTTGCATGAAGGATGGTGATGCATGGGGGTGGTGCAAGGGTGAGACTGCAGGGGTTTGTTGCACAAGGGATGTTGCATATGAGTGGGGGTGGGGATGCACCAGGGTAATGGTGCACAGGGGTTAGTGGTGATGCACATGGGTGACCTTGCAGAGGGGCGGGTGGGAGTGCACGAGGGGTGGTCCATGAGGGTGTTGCATGGAAGGGGATGTTGCCATAATTCTCTTCCACAAAATTGGGACAGGACCCTCTGTCACATTTGTCAGTATGTTAATTGGGACTGTCAACTCTGTGCCCATGTAGATGTGGCACAAAGGGGCTCACGGGGAGATATGGGACATGGGGGAATTTTACTCTCACAACAGCAGGGAAATTTCACTAGTGCTCATAATCATACTTATGGTGGTGTTCTACACGAGAAGAGGGGACTATGGCTGCAATCCTAAAGACACTTTCCTGGGAGTAAGACCCATTGAACACAATGGGGCTTACGTTTGAGTAGACATGGTTAGGATTGTGCTGTATATCAGCATTTTTAGAGCAACATATCTGTAAACAAGAGAAAGAAGAAAATAAGTTCATCATGAACCCTCTAATGTCACATTCGGAGAGCCTAGTAGCACTTGCAGTGCAATGTAATGGTGGCCAATGGGGAGAAGGCATTTGTTTTCTAAACAGCAGCTGAGAAGGCCAAGAAAGAGAACTGGAATGGTGTAATGTACAGTTGATGCAAAACCTGGAGACAGAGAGGAAGAGTTGGAGGCAAGATGGTATGGTTAGGACGGTGATCTTCATCCTGGCTGCTTGTCTCTTGCCAGGTTAATCAGGGTGCCGTATGAGTTGGGGGCAAACAATAGCTTCTTACTGTATTGTCCACACTTGAGAATGCACTTTTAAATTATCAAACATATTATCATTGCCTTCTCCTTCACAGCTGCCTTTGCTCAGAACCTCTCAGAGACCCTGCACCAAACATCAGACCTTATTCATCCATACCAAGTAGCAATACCAGTGAACCCTCAACAGCCAAAGTGGTGAAAGTGGAAGAATAGAGAAAAAAGATTGAGTAAATGCTTACTGTTATATACACACGTCTGGAGGCAATGAAATATTGTGTCGAAGTTATTTCCATTGCCTTTACAGCCACCAAATACTATCATCTGACACGTTTTCGTAGTGACATCATAGTAATAGTTCGGAAAGAAAGCATCACATCTTCCAGGTTCCAGTGGAAGTGTGCATCTTTCTGGCAGAGCCTCTGCGGAGAAGAGGGTCATACATTAAGATACTGAGCACGTACAACTCCCCGTCTGAAACTAAAAAAATTAATATTTTGAGGTATTGTGACACAAACCCCTGAGTGCCTTTCAGTCAGCATTTGTTCAACCTTTCCTGTGGTCGTTTTGGGGGTATGGAGAAGGAGATGGATCCAAGCCTTGTCTTAGGCAGCCTTCTGACTGATCAGACACCTCTAAAAGTGGTCCAAGTCTGAGTAGACCCATTGGCACTGCTGCAGCCCTACTGCAAGAAAGGGATGACCCTCTTCTTCCTCACAGTGCCACAGAGCAGTCCCAATACTTGGGCTGGGTTCAGCACAGGTGACGACAGCCTGCCGTATATAGTGCAAGTTAGGACTGTGCTGTCAAAGTGCTTTCTTGCACAGCACAGTCCTAGGGATTTCTACTCAGAAGCAAGTTCCAGTGTATTCAGTGGGGCTTAATCAGTGGTGGGCTCCAGCAGGTTCGCACCTACTCTATAGAACCGGTTCTTAACAAGAGATAGTACATATAAAGTTTAAAAATAGCCATTTAAAAGTGGCTGCCAGATGGACAGAGAACCGGTTCTTAATTTCTTTGAAGCCCATCACTGGGCTTACTCCTGGAAAACAGCTCAGAGGATTGTAGCCCTTTTGTTAAAATGATAACGATATCATTTTGATATCATTTTGTTAAAATGATAATGCTGGTTGAGAGCCTTTTCTAGTCCCAACCCCTCCAACCCCTCCCATTATCCAAATGATGCCCGGAGAGAGGAAGAGTTGCAGATATGATAGAGGACCCCTGCAGAGGACTAGCATGGAACTCATACCTGCATCCTGAATAGAAATCCCCAGAAATTCAAACCAGTTTCCCAGTATGCCCAGTACGAGGACTAAGAAAATAATCTGACTGCGCTGCATGATGACCATTCGTTTTGACTGTCCACTGCCCACTAAAGCTGCTTTATGTTGTGGGTCATAAGGAAGTGAAGAAGGGCATTCAGGCAGCAAATGGAGGAAACCATATACTGGAAAGAGTAAGTTGCAGTTATGAAAAGTTCCTTTACTATTCCATGCTAACCCCTTCTAAGTACCCAACTGAGTGAAAAGTGGACAGTACCTAACTATAAGCAGTACCTAAGCAAGCTGAAAATGAGGACAAAATGGTGCAGAACAACTCTCTTCAGTCATTCTGAGATATGCGGAAGGAGGGATCAGTGATGACTCATTGGCCATAGCATGACTGTGGCTTGAGTGTTGTGTAGTTGTGTGACCACAACTCATTGGTCTTTCCATTCCTTTGGTGGTAGGAAGGCAATTGGGTGTCTGTCCACTGGCCTAACCATCTCCCAGGAGTGGCACGGAAGTGTCTTATGGCACTTTTTTGACACCGCAAATCAGCACAGGACATATGTGGTGTTAGTTTGGCTTGACTGGAGGTTAGGATAGCAGCTGGGCAGTGCAATCCAGAGTTAGGGCAGTGAGGAGTGCCCCAGCTGGGCTCCCCCAAGTATTCTGAATCCAGAGCTGGAAATGATAGTGAATCCAGAGAGTTAGGAAGACTGGGCTGCCCTAGCTGCCCCAGAGCAAGCTCAGGAGGCACCAAGTCAGTGACACCTGGGGAGGACTTGCTCCCGAGAAGACCTGCCTCAGATCACACTGAATACAGAACATTTGTGGATCCTGACTAAGAACCAGTAACAGCTGCAACATGAGACTGCCGTACACAGGGTGATCGTATGTGTTAACCAGAAAGTGGACAAGCCACTCCAGTATGTAGGACATGACAAAGTAAAAACTAAACACACTCATATATATTGCTTTCATGTGATTTAAGAACTGTATTACTTATTATTAAATTTTAAACTATTACATATAATTAATAGTGGACAATTTATTAATTACATGAGCTCTACATGCTCTCTGCACAAAAGGAAATGGAGGATAAGAGAATTGTTTCCAGGACACACGGCTAAAATCCAGGACATGTCCTGGAAACAGCGGCACACAAACTCACCCTGGCAGTACAGTCCACACTGGATCCAATGGCTGGTTCAAGTCCATAACCTGCTGTATCCTCAGGTTGGTGGGCTGCTGTAGTTGTGCCATATCCTGAAGCTGACAGGCCAGGATGCCAGTTAGTTTAACTAAGAACTCAGATTGCTTGTCAACCAGTATCCAAACCAGGAACCACTGGAAGGTTCCAACCAGGAACCTACTGGGTACTACCAGGCACTGGAGACAATCAGGCACCCAGAGGGAAAGACCAGGCACCGGCTATCTCTGCCATAGGTACCAGCACCACCGATCTCACTGTGTAGCCACAGATCTGGGCACTGAATAAGTTCTTCCTCCACTTGGTGTTTCATGACAGCCTTTGAGGTCAGAGTGAGTTCCCTGGAGAAGAAGCACCAATGAACCTACTATGAAGAAAAGGCCACAAAACATCACATCCTGTCATCTGTTTTTCATTTCTTGGTAGTAGAAAGGTCTACTCTAGAAGGTCTCAGGCAGCATGCAAATGAGCAGAGGGCATTCTGCGTAAGAACAGAGGGTTCTACCTGCAAGCTGAGACAGGAGCCCCATGCAAAGCAACACAGGAAGTGGGTCCTGGAAACATTTCAGTTTTGCAAAGGGAAGACTGAGGCACCAGGTACTCCTACTGGATACCACCAGTGGGCACTGGTCACACCTACTGGGCTGCACGTGGCATTGGTTATCCCTATCCAGCACTAGTGGGCAGCACCAGGCAGTGGGCACCAGCGGGCAGCAGGCAGAGCCAGCCACCAGGCATTTCTCCTGGGCACTGGTTGTCAGCATCCTTCCTACTGGCAATGCACCTCAACAGCTATGTACAGTGGCGCCTCACGTAACAAATGCCTCACGTAAAGTATGTTTCACGTAACAAACAAAAATGTCTCTAGGATTATGCTTCACCTAACAAACTGTGCTTCATGTAACAAACACACTCGTTGGCAGTTGGGGCAGACACGCTGTCCAGCAGCCTTTTAAAAAGCGTCAAAGCTACCTAGCGTACCTGCCCATAGCAAAAAGCAACACTTCTGCGCTGGACACTTCTGCGCACCTCCTGTGGCCGGGTGTCCACTGGGCAGAGGGATAGAACAGCAGTGGAGAAGAGGGAAGCTTGGAGCTATCCAGCAGGGAGCAGGGGAGAGAGAAGCTCAGGATGAAGAGAAGGAGACGGGAGACACTTTGAAAGGGTCTTGGATTGCAGAAGAAAGTGTCTTGGATTGCAGCCTCCTAACCATGTTTACCCAGAAGTGTTGTGTTGTGTTAAATGGGGCTTACTCCCAGGAAAGTGTCTTTAGGATTGCAGCCTAAGTAGACTTCATAGGATCATGCACAGTGAAAGCATGTTTTGAATTCAGTTACAGTGTTTTGTCATCATTTTTTACATACAGTTAATATTTTTATATGAATTTTTTGGGGGTTGTGGAACCAATCGTCTGAGTTTCCATTATTTCCTACGGGAAAATCTGCTTCACGTAAAGAGCATTTCACATAACAAGCATGCTTCCGGAACGAATTAAACTTGTTATGTGAGGCATGTCTATATTTTAAGCATGTGTAACCAAATAACAACATTACCCTCCTCCACTGTAAGTTTTATTTGGCACCCTCGAAAGAGCAGCTTGAAATCCTTTTGTGTCTTTCCTGTGTGATGTTATGGTGAGCGACCCCAAGTAGTGCGCTAAGATTGAACCTCAAAACAACACCTGCTTCCCAGACAGGTGAGGAAGAGCAACAGTGGGACCTGGACTGTGCTGTCATGCGCTGAGATCTCAGAGAAAAAAACTCAGGAAGCAAAAACCATGGATTGGGAAAGAAACCAGTTTATTCCAGAGGATACAAGATATGTCAACATTCAGCAGGCACAAGTACAACTAGATTAATCTTCATTTCAGTATCCCAGCTAAATGGGCAGAAAGGCACTATTTCAAGAGGTGCTGCTCTTTATATTTTGCAGAGGAGAGAATAACTGTCCCTTTTCACCCCAGCACTACTGTGTCTTTTCTTAGGCTATTTTCAAACGTTTCTTCTAAGAGGCCAATCCTACGCACATCTACTCAGAAGTAAGTCTGCTTATAGTCAGTGTAACTTACTCCAAGGTAAGTGTGAATAGGATTGCAACCTAAATCTTCTAAATGATGCAAGACTTGTGAACAGAACTTGGGCATCTCTGGGAGAAGAAAATCAATATTTTGCCAGTTGTCATTGGAGCCCCAGGAGAAATAGGGAGAAGCCTGAAGAAACACCTTGACATTCAATCTAGTTAGTTAGCTAGAAAAAATAATATTCAAGCTAGTTAGAATATTTATATACTGCTTCTCAACTAAAAAGTTCACAAAGTGGTTTACAAAGAAAACGAAAAATTTAATGGCTAATAGATCCAAGAGCAAATTACACCAATTCAGTTCCAGAAAAAGTGCTTGTGACAGCGAGAGTCCTACAAAGAGATCTCCAGGATCTCGGCTAGATCCAAGATTGCCGACTATAACTTGACCCCAATAGGTTATGATGAAGTAGAACAACAAGAACAAGAACAAAACAGAAGTAATCTGGTGCTTTTCTCCACGGTGACTCAATGACCTATTAATGATCTTGGAGATGATGATTTCCAAGGCTTACTTCATTAATCTGAATGAAAAAAGAAGACAGTTTTGAATATGAGTAAGAAACATTTTCCAGCAAAAAAATTCCTTCAAGTACATGAACACCAGTGTTGATGAGATATGTTTTTGGATATGGGAGCAGGTTTATTTCATGTACACTGTACATTTATTTTATGTACAGGGACACATTTATCCCAAGTACATTTTCAGCCATATAATTTGAAATAAAAGCTACAATTATGGGTATCTCCAGCTGCACCTGCTCATAACTTGTTGAAAGCAGGGAAAAATTCAAATGAAAATGCAGTTTGTGATATGTTTTTCTTATTGACCAGATGAAACAGGGTGGAGGGTATAATGGTGAATTTGGCGCAACTCTGAATTTCATTTGAAAATGTAAAGTGGCAACCAGTGAGATGGGAGATCCATAGTCTTCGACCTTTGTGATGAATAATAAGCAAACAAACAAAAGAAAACATTTGAAGCTGGGAACCTATAGTTGATCCCTCCCAGAACTTCCCGTGGACTGAACAGATTCTCATTCTAAAACTTTTTTAGTCCCCTCCACATTGTTCCTTTACTTGGAAGAATTTGCTTTTTCTTCCCCAATACTAGAGGCCAGAGTGGTTTTGACTTTTGAGAAAAGCACCAGCCAGGAGACTGTCCACTTCCACCTCCATCTATAGCAGGAAGACTTTGCCCTGCCCTGTTCCACCACCAAGGATATACCCTCTTCCACACTGGCAATGCGGAATATACCCAAAGAGGGATATACCCTCCTCCACATTGGCAAAAGAGGTTATCATTGGGAAAAGTCACTAGTGCATATAAAACAGGTCAGAAGAAGCACCCACTAAGAACTGACTTTTAAGAAATTTCACCCCTGAGGGGGTGAAAAAGGGTACAAGCAACACCCCGTTTTTGGCCTATACTAAACACTGAAGACTGACTTATCAACACCCAGCTCCAGTCTCTGCATCTGCCTGTTACGGGTGCCCACAGTTGTGGTGGGATGGTGCATGGAGAGGGGATGGTGACCAGTGGGAGGATGGTGATGAGAGGGTGAAGAGATGAGAGGGTGCTTATGGTGCACAGAAGTGGTGGTGCATGGGGGTGGTGGTTTTGCATGGAAGTATTGTGCATGGGGTTGAGAGTGGTGCCCACAGGGGATGTTGCACAAAGGGGAAAAGTGCATGGGGGAAAGGTTCACAGGGCTTATGTTGCACGTAGGGGCAATGTTGCAAGTGGAGGATGTTGCATGAAGGATGGTGATGCATGGGGGTGGTGCAAGGGTGAGACTGCAGGGGTTTGTTGCATAAGGGATGTTGCATATGAGTGGGGGTGGGGATGCACCAGGGTAATGGTGCACAGGGGTTAGTGGTGATGCACATGGGTGACCTTGCAGAGGGGCGGGTGGGAGTGCACGAGGGGTGATCCATGAGGGTGTTGCATGGAAGGGGATGTTGCCATAATTCTCTTCCACAAAATTGGGACAGGACCCTCTGTCACATTTGTCAGTATGTTAATTGGGACTGTCAACTCTGTGCCCATGTAGATGTGGCACAAAGGGGCGCACGGGGAGATATGGGACACGGGGGAATTTTACTCTCACAACAGCAGGGAAATTTCACTAGTGCTCATAATCATACTTATGGTGGTGTTCTACACGAGAAGAGGGGACTATGGCTGCAATCCTAAAGACACTTTCCTGGGAGTAAGACCCATTGAACACAATGGGGCTTACGTTTGAGTAGACATGGTTAGGATTGTGCTGTATATCAGCATTTTTAGAGCAACATATCTGTAAACAAGAGAAAGAAGAAAATAAGTTCATCATGAACCCTCTAATGTCACATTCGGAGAGCCTAGTAGCACTTGCAGTGCAATGTAATGGTGGCCAATGGGGAGAAGGCATTTGTTTTCTAAACAGCAGCTGAGAAGGCCAAGAAAGAGAACTGGAATGGTGTAATGTACAGTTGATGCAAAACCTGGAGACAGAGAGGAAGAGTTGGAGGCAAGATGGTATGGTTAGGACGGTGATCTTCATCCTGGCTGCTTGTCTCTTGCCAGGTTAATCAGGGTGCCGTATGAGTTGGGGGCAAACAATAGCTTCTTACTGTATTGTCCACACTTGAGAATGCACTTTTTTACTATCAAACATATTATCATTGCCTTCTCCTGCACAGCTGCCTTTGCTCAGAACCTCTCAGAGACCCTGCACCAAACATCAGACCCTCAGCAATACTAGTGAACCCTCAACAGCCGAAGTAGTAAAAGAGGAAGACTAGAGAAAAAAAAGATTGAGTAAGTGCTTACCGGAATTTACACACTCCTGGATGCAATCAGATTCTGTGTCGAAGTTATTTGCATTGCCTCTACAGCCACCAAATAAGAATCTCTCACACTTTTCCGTAGTGACATCATAGTAATAGCGCGGAAAGGCAGCTTGGCATCTTCCAACTTTCATTGGAAGTGTGCATTTTTCCGGCAGAGCCTCTGCAGAGAAGAGGGTCATACATTAAACTGCTGTACACATAAAACTCCCTGTTTAAAGCACAGAAAATTAATATTTTGAGGTATTGTGACACAAACCCCTGAGTATCTTTCAATCGGCATTTATTCAACCTTTCCTGTGGTCATTTTAGAGGTATGGAGAAGGAGATGGATCCAAGCCTTGTCTTAGGCAGCCTTCTGACTGATCAGACACCTCTAAAAGTGGTCCAAGTCTGAGTAGACCCATTGGCACTGCTGCAGCCCTACTGCAAGAAAGGAATGACCCTCTTCTTCCTCACAGTGCCACTGCAGCAGTCCCAATACTTGGGCTGGATTCAGCACAGGTGACGACAGCCTGCCGGAAATAGCGCAAGTTAGGATTGTGCTGCCAAAGTGCTGTCTTGCACAGCACAATCCTAGGGATTTCTACTCAGAAGCAAGTTCCAGTGTATTCAGTGGGGCTTACTCCTGGAAAACTGCTAAGAGGATTGTAGCCCTTTTGTTAAAATGATAATGACAGACAGTGCTTTTGTTCTAGGAATAAAGGTAGGGGTACTCAACATGAAGAAGTTATTTGTAATCATAGGCATATCTACTTGGAGTAGGGCATGGAGGTGCCTGTACTCACCACAGGGGTGCCAATACTCACGACAGGGGGGCTGGTACTCAGTATGGTGAGTACCCCCTCAAAAAGACAGAATGCTGGTTGAGAGCCTTTTCTAGTCCCAACCCCTCCAACCCCTCCCATTATCCAAATGATGCCCAGAGAGAGGAAGAGTTGCAGATATGACAGAGGACTCCTGCAGAGGACTAGCATGGAACTCCTACCTGCATCCAGAACAGAAATCCCCAGAAATTCAAACCAGTTTCCCAGGATGCCCAGTATGAGGACCAAGACTATAATCTGACTGCGCTGCATGATGGCCATTTGTTTTGACGGTCCACTGTCCATTGAAGCTGCTTTATGTTGTGGGTCTTAAGGAAGTGAAGAGGGGCATTCAGGCAGCAAAGGGCGGAAATTATATACTGGAAAGTGTATGTTGCATTTTTGGAAACTTCCTTTACTATTTCATGCTAACCCCTTCTAAGTGCTCAATAGAGTGAAAAAGGGACAGTACCTAACTATAAGCAGTACCTAAGCAAGCTAACCCCTACTAAGTACCCAATTGTGTGAAAAGGGGACAGTATCTAACTATAAGCAAGCTAACCCCTTCTAAGTGCCCAACTGTGTGAAAAGGGAACGGTACCTAACTATAAGCAAGCTAACCCCTTCTAAGTACCCAACTGTGTGAAAAGGGGACAGTACCTAACTATAAGCAAGCTAACCCCTTCTAAGTACCCAATTGTGTGAAAAGGGGACAGTACCTAACTATAAGCAAGCTAACCCCTTCTAAGTACCCAACTGTGTGAAAAGGGGACAGTACCTAACTATAAGCAAGCTAACCCCTTCTAAGTGCCCAACTGTGTGAAAAGAGAACGGTACCTAACTATAAGCAAGCTAACCCCTTCTAAGTACCCAACTGTGTGAAAAGGGGACAGTACCTAACTATAAGCAAGCTAACCCCTTCTAAGTACCCAACTGTGTGAAAAGGGGACAGTACCTAACTATAAGCAAGCTAACCCCTTCTAAGTGCCCAACTGTGTGAAAAGAGAACGGTACCTAACTATAAGCAAGCTAACCCCTTCTAAGTACCCAACTGTGTGAAAAGGGGACGGTACCTAACTATAAGCAAGCTAACCCCTTCTAAGTACCCAACTGTGTGAAAAGGGGACAGTAGCTAACCATAAGCAGTACCTATCCAAGCTGAAAATAGGGACAAAAATGATGCAGAACAACTCCCTTCACTCTGAGATATGAGGAAGGAGGGACCAATGATGACTCGTTGGCCATAGCATGATTGTGGCTTGGGTGTTGTGAAGTTGTGTGACCACAGCTCATTGGTCTTTCCATTCCTTTGGTGATGTAGAAGGGCAATTGGGGGTCTATCCACTGGCCTAACCATCTCTCATGAGTGGCACAAAAGTGTCTTATGGCACTTTTGTGACACTCACAGATCAGCACAGGATATATGGAGGGTTAGTTTGGCTTGACTGGAGGTTAGGATAGCAGCCGGGCAGTGCAATCCAGAGTTAGGGTAGTGAGGAATGTCCTAGCTAGGCTCCCCTAACTATTCTGGATCCACCCAGAGCAAGCTCAGTAGGCACCAAGTCAGTGACACCTGGGGAGGACTTGCTCCCGAGAAGACCTGCCTCAGATCACACTGAACACGGAACATTTGTGGATCCTGACTAAGAACCAGTAACAGCTGCAACATGAGACTGCCGTACACAGGGTGATCGTATGTGTTAACCAGAAAGTGGACAAGCCACTCCAATATGTAGGACATGACAAAGTAAAAACTAAACACACTCATATATATTGCTTTCATGTGATTTAAGAACTGTTTTACTCATTATTAAATTTTAAACTATTACATATAATTAATAGTGGACAATTCATTAATTACATGAGCTCTACATGCTCTCTGCTCAAAAGGAAATGGAGGATAACTGTTTCCAGGACACACGGCTAAAATCCAGGACATGTCCTGGAAACAGCGGCACACAAACTCACCCTGGCAGTACAGTCTACGCTGGATCCAATGGCTGGTTCAAGTGGATAACCTGCTGTATCCTCAGGTTGGTGGGCTGCTGTAGTTGTGCCATATCCTGAAGCTGAGTGGCAAGGACTCCAGTTAGTTTAACTAAGAACTCAGATTGCTTGTCAACCAGTATCCAAACCAGGAACCACTGGAAGGTTCCAACCAGGAACCTACTGGGTACTACCAGGCACTGGAGACAATTAGGCACCCAGAGGGAAAGACCAGGCACCGGGTATCTCTGCCATAGGTACCAGCACCACCGATCTCACTGTGTAGCCACAGATCTGGGCACTGAATAAGTTCTTCCTCCACTTGGTGTTTCATGACAGCCTTTGAGGTCAGAGTGAGTTCCCTGGAGAAGAAGCACCAATGAACCTACTATGAAGAAAAGGCCACAAAACATCACATCCTGTCATCTGTTTTTCATTTCTTGGTAGTAGAAAGGTCTACTCTAGAAGGTCTCAGGCAGCATGCAAATGAGCAGAGGGCATTCTGCGTAAGAACAGAGGGTTCTACCTGCAAGCTGAGACAGGAGCCCCATGCAAAGCAACACAGGAAGTGGGTCCTGGAAACATTTCAGTTTTGCAAAGGGAAGATTGAGGCATCAGGTACTCCTAATGAATACCACCAGTGGGCGCTGGTCACATCTACTGGGCTGGTTATCCCAATCCAGCACTAGAGGGCAGCACCAGGCAGTGGGCACCAGCGGGCAGCAGGCAGAACCAGCCACCAGGCACTTCTCCTGGGCACTGGTTGTCAGCATCCTTCCTACTGGCCATGCACCTCAACAGCGAAATAATATGTTTTCCTGGATGGGTCATTAGGCACCATACTTTCAGATAATAATAAAGGTGTTAGTAACCCTGAAAAGCTACTTAAATCAAACCCATAATAAACCCATGTAAGGACTAGTTCGTCAAACATTTCTTCCCTCTAAAATAATAGCATTCCAACCAGAAACCGTAAACTGTGGTTGAGCAGCCCCTCCCCAGCTCGTGCAGCTTGGATGATTCCTAGCCCCAATGGGTTGATGATGGTTCCCAACTCCCCACTCCTGGAGGTGGCCTGAGTCCAAAGAGACAGGAGTGAAGATGCAGTGCTCCTGCATGACCTCGGGACCAGGTCAGGATCTGACATTTGTTGGAACGTGTCCCTCCTCCTCCTCCTCTCCCAGCTCCTCCTCTCTTTTGTGTCTTTCCGACATGGTTGTTGTCCTATGTGATGTTATGAGTGACCCCAAGTTGTGCCCAAAGGTAGAACCTCAAGACAACGCCTGGTTCCCAGACCGGTGGGGAACAGCAACTGTTGGGCCATGACTGAAATGTCATGCTCTGAGATCTTGGAGAAAAAAATTCAGGAAGCTCAGTCTATGTACAGTGGTGCCTCACGTCACAAACGCCTCACGTAAAGTATGTTTCACATAACAAACAAAAATTTCTCTAGGATTCTGCTTGGATTCACCTAACAAACTGTGCTTCATGTAACAAACACTCGTTGGCGGTTGGGGCAGACACACTGTCCAGCAGCCCGTTTAAAAGCGTCAAAGCTACCTAGCGTGCCTGCCCATAGCGAAAGCTCAGAGCTATCCAGCAAGGAGCAGGGGAGAGAGAAGCTCAGGATGAAGAGAAGGAGAAAGTGGGGAAACACTTTGAAAGGGTCTTGGATTGCAGCCTCCTAACCATGTTTACCCAGAAGTGTTGTGTTGTGTTAAATGGGGCTTACTCCCAGGAAAGTGTCTTTAGGATTGCAGCCTAAGTAGACTTCATAGGATCATGCACAGTGAAAGCATGTTTTGAATTCAATTACAATGTTTTGTCATCATTTTTTACATACAGTTAATATTTTTATATGAATTTTTTGGGGGTTGTGGAACCAATCGTCTGAGTTTCCATTATTTCCTATGGGAAAATCTGCTTCACATAAAGAGCTTTTCACATAACTAGCATGCTTCCGGAACGAATTAAACTTGTTATGTGAGGCACCTCTATATCTTCAAGCGTGTGTTACCAGCTCTGTAAGTTTTATTTGGCACCCTCGAAAGAGCAGCTTGAAATCCTTTTGTGTCTTTCCTGTGTGATGTTATGGTGAGCGACCCCAAGTAGTGCGCTAAGGTAGAACCTCAAAACAACACCTGCTTCCCAGACAGGTGAGGAAGAGCAACAGTGGGACCTGGACTGTGCTGTCATGCGCTGAGATCTCAGAGAAAAAAACTCAGGAAGCAAAAACCATGGATTGGGAAAGAAACCAGTTTATTCCAGAGGATACAAGATATGTCAACATTCAGCAGGCACAAGTACAACTAGATCAATCTTCATTTCAGTATCCCAGCTAAATGGGCAGAAAGGCACTATTTCAAGAGGTGCTGCTCTTTATATTTTGCAGAGGAGAGAATAACTGTCCCTTTTCACCCCAGCACTACTGTGTCTTTTCTTAGGCTATTTTCAAACGTTTCTTCTAAGAGGCCAATCCTACGCACATCTACTCAGAAGTAAGTCTGCTTATAGTCAGTGTAACTTACTCCAAGGTAAGTGTGAATAGGATTGCAACCTAAATCTTCTAAATGATGCAAGACTTGTGAACAGAACTTGGGCATCTCTGGGAGAAGAAAATCAATATTTTGCCAGTTGTCATTGGAGCCCCAGGAGAAATAGGGAGAAGCCTGAAGAAACACCTTGACATTCAATCTAGTTAGTTAGCTAGAAAAAATAATATTCAAGCTAGTTAGAATATTTATATACTGCTTCTCAACTAAAAAGTTCACAAAGTGGTTTACAAAGAAAACGAAAAATTTAATGGCTAATAGATCCAAGAGCAAATTACACCAATTCAGTTCCAGAAAAAGTGCTTGTGACAGCGAGAGTCCTACAAAGAGATCTCCAGGATCTCGGCTAGATCCAAGATTGCCGACTATAACTTGACCCCAATAGGTTATGATGAAGTAGAACAACAAGAACAAGAACAAAACAGAAGTAATCTGGTGCTTTTCTCCACGGTGACTCAATGACCTATTAATGATCTTGGAGATGATGATTTCCAAGGCTTACTTCATTAATCTGAATGAAAAAAGAAGACAGTTTTGAATATGAGTAAGAAACATTTTCCAGCAAAAAAATTCCTTCAAGTTTTTAGCCATATAATCTATATTATATGGGAGGAAAGTTGCGCATGGGAGGAAGTTGCGCATGGGGGAAGTTGCGCATGGGGAAGTTGCGCATGGGGGAAGTTGCATATGGGAGGAAGTTGCATGTGGGGGAAGTTGCACATGGGGGGATGATGCACATGGAGGAAAGTTGCGCACAGGGGAAAGGTGCACTTGGGAGGAAGTTGCGCATGGGAGGAAGTTGCGCATGGAGGAAAGTTGTGCATTGAGGAAAGTTGTGCATGGGGGAAGTTGCGCCTGGGGGGAAGTTGCGCATGGGGAAAATTGTGTATGGGGACAGTGGCGCATGGGAGGAAGTTGCGCATGGGGGAAGTTGCGCATGGGGGGAAGTTGCGCATGGGGAAGTTGCGCATGGGGGGTCGATGCACATGGAGGAAAGTTGCGCATGGGGGAAAGTTGTGCATGGGGGAAATTGTGCATGGGGGAAGTTACGCATGGGGGAAGTTGCACATGGGGAGAAGTTGCACATGGGGAAGTTGCACATGGGGAAGTTGCGCATGGAGAAGTTGCGCATGGGGAAAGTTGCGCATGGGGAAATTTGCGCATGGGGGAAGTTGTGCATGGGAGGTTGATGCACATGGGGGAAGTTGTGCATGGGGGGTTGATGTGCATGGGGGAAGTTTGCATTGGGGGTTGATGTGCATGGGGGAAGTTGCGCATGGGGGGTTGTTAAACCTGGGGGAAAGTTATCCATGGGGGGTTGTTGCATATGGGGGGATGGCATACTGGGGAATTTTACTCCCGCAACGTGGGTACGCCTTTCGCTAGTTTGAAATGAAAGCTACAATGATGGGTATCTCCAGCTGCACCAGCTCATAACTTGTTGAAAGCAGGGAAAAGTTCAAATGAAAATGCAGTTTGTGATATGTTTTTCTTATTGACCAGATGAAACAGGGTGGAGGGTATAATGGTGAATTTGGCGCAACTCTGAATTTCATTTGAAAATGTAAAGTGGCAACCAGTGAGATGGGAGATCCATAGTCTTCGACCTTTGTGATGAATAATATACAAACAAACAAAAGAAAACATTTGAAGCTGGGAACCTATAGTTGATCCCTCCCAGAACTTCCCGTGGACTGAACAGATTCTCATTCTAAAACTTTTTTAGTCCCCTCCACATTGTTCCTTTACTTGGAAGAATTTGCTTTTTCTTCCCCAATACTAGAGGCCAGAGTGGTTTTGACTTTTGAGAAAAGCACCAGCCAGGAGACTGTCCACTTCCACCTCCATCTATAGCAGGAAGACTTTGCCCTGCCCTGTTCCACCACCAAGGATATACCCTCTTCCACACTGGCAATGCGGAATATACCCAAAGAGGGATATACCCTCCTCCACATTGGCAAAGGAGGTTAGCATTGGGAAATGTAACCAGTGCATATAAAACAGGTCAGAAGAAGCACCCACTAAGAACTGATTTTTAAGAAATTTCACCCCTGAGGGGGTGAAAAAGGGTACAAGCAACACCCCGTTTTTGGCCTATACTAAACACTGAAGACTGACTTATCAACACCCAGCTCCAGTCTCTGCATCTGCCTGTTACGGGTGCCCACAGTTGTGGTGGGATGGTGCATGGAGAGGGGATGGTGACCAGTGGGAGGATGGTGATGAGAGGGTGAAGAGATGAGAGGGTGCTTATGGTGCACAGAAGTGGTGGTGCATGGGGGTGGTGGTTTTGCATGGAAGTATAGTGCATGGGGTTGGGAGTGGTGCCCACAGGGGATGTTGCACAAAGGGGAAAAGTGCATGGGGGAAAGGTTCACAGGGCTTATGTTGCACGTAGGGGCAATGTTGCAAGTGGAGGATGTTGCATGAAGGATGGTGATGCATGGGGGTGGTGCAAGGGTGAGACTGCAGGGGTTTGTTGCACAAGGGATGTTGCATATGAGTGGGGGTGGGGATGCACCAGGGTAATGGTGCACAGGGGTTAGTGGTGATGCACATGGGTGACCTTGCAGAGGGGCGGGTGGGAGTGCACGAGGGGTGGTCCATGAGGGTGTTGCATGGAAGGGGATGTTGCCATAATTCTCTTCCACAAAATTGGGACAGGACCCTCTGTCACACTTGTCAGTATGTGAATTGGGACTGTCAACTCTGTGCCCATGTAGATGTGGCACAAAGGGGCGCACGGGGAGATATGGGACACGGGGGAATTTTACTCTCACAACAGCAGGGAAATTTCACTAGTGCTCACAATCATACTTATGGTGGTGTTCTACACGAGAAGAGGGGACTATGGCTGCAATCCTAAAGACTCTTTCCTGGGAGTAAGACCCATTGAACACAATGGGGCTTACGTTTGAGTAGACATGGTTAGGATTGTGCTGTATATCAGCATTTTTAGAGCAACATATCTGTAAACAAGAGAAAGAAGAAAATAAGTTCATCATGAACTCTCTAATGTCACATTCGGAGAGCCTAGTAGCACTTGCAGTGCAATGTAATGGTGGCCAATGGGGAGAAGGCATTTGTTTTCTAAACAGCAGCTGAGAAGGCCAAGAAAGAGAACTGGAATGGTGTAATGTACAGTTGATGCAAAACCTGGAGACAGAGAGGAAGAGTTGGAGGCAAGATGGTATGGTTAGGACGGTGATCTTCATCCTGGCTGCTTGTCTCTTGCCAGGTTAATCAGGGTGCCGTATGAGTTGGGGGCAAACAATAGCTTCTTACTGTATTGTCCACACTTGAGAATGCACTTTTAAATTATCAAACATATTATCATTGCCTTCTCCTTCACAGCTGCCTTTGCTCAGAACCTCTCAGAGACCCTGCACCAAACATCAGACCTTATTCATCCATACCAAGTAGCAATACCAGTGAACCCTCAACAGCCAAAGTGGTGAAAGTGGAAGAATAGAGAAAAAGATTGAGTAAATGCTTACTGTTATATACACACGTCTGGAGGCAATGAAATATTGTGTCGAAGTTATTTCCATTGCCTTTACAGCCACCAAATACTATCATCTGACACGTTTTCGTAGTGACATCATAGTAATAGTTCGGAAAGAAAGCATCACATCTTCCAGGTTCCAGTGGAAGTGTGCATTTTTCTGGCAGAGCCTCTGCGGAGAAGAAGGTCATACATTAAGATACTGAGCACGTACAACTCCCCGTCTGAAACTAAAAAAATTAATATTTTGAGGTATTGTGACACAAACCCCTGGGTGCCTTTCAGTCAGCATTTGTTCAACCTTTCCTGTGGTCGTTTTGGGGGTATGGAGAAGGAGATGGATCCAAGCCTTGTCTTAGGCAGCCTTCTGACTGATCAGACACCTCTAAAAGTGGTCCAAGTCTGAGTAGACCCATTGGCACTGCTGCAGCCCTACTGCAAGAAAGGGATGACCCTCTTCTTCCTCACAGTGCCACAGAGCAGTCCCAATACTTGGGCTGGGTTCAGCACAGGTGACGACAGCCTGCCGTATATAGTGCAAGTTAGGACTGTGCTGTCAAAGTGCTTTCTTGCACAGCACAGTCCTAGGGATTTCTACTCAGAAGCAAGTTCCAGTGTATTCAGTGGGGCTTAATCAGTGGTGGGCTCCAGCAGGTTCGCACCTACTCTATAGAACCGGTTCTTAACAAGAGATAGTACATATAAAGTTTAAAAATAGCCATTTAAAAGTGGCTGCCAGATGGACAGAGAACCGGTTCTTAATTTCTTTGAAGCCCATCACTGGGCTTACTCCTGGAAAACAGCTCAGAGGATTGTAGCCCTTTTGTTAAAATGATAACGATATCATTTTGATATCATTTTGTTAAAATGATAATGCTGGTTGAGAGCCTTTTCTAGTCCCAACCCCTCCAACCCCTCCCATTATCCAAATGATGTCCGGAGAGAGGAAGAGTTGCAGATATGATAGAGGACTCCTGCAGAGGACTAGCATGGAACTCATACCTGCATCCTGAATAGAAATCCCCAGAAATTCAAACCAGTTTCCCAGGATGCCCAGTACGAGGACTAAGAAAATAATCTGACTGCGCTGCATGATGACCATTCGTTTTGACTGTCCACTGCCCACTAAAGCTGCTTTATGTTGTGGGTCATAAGGAAGTGAAGAAGGGCATTCAGGCAGCAAATGGAGGAAACCATATACTGGAAAGAGTAAGTTGCAGTTATGAAAAGTTCCTTTACTATTCCATGCTAACCCCTTCTAAGTACCCAATTGAGTGAAAAGTGGACAGTACCTAACTATAAGCAGTACCTAAGCAAGCTGAAAATGAGGACAAAATGGTGCAGAACAACTCTCTTCAGTCATTCTGAGATATGCGGAAGGAGGGATCAGTGATGACTCATTGGCCATAGCATGACTGTGGCTTGAGTGTTGTGTAGTTGTGTGACCACAACTCATTGGTCTTTCCATTCCTTTGGTGGTAGGAAGGCAATTGGGTGTCTGTCCACTGGCCTAACCATCTCCCAGGAGTGGCACGGAAGTGTCTTATGGCACTTTTTTGACACCGCAAATCAGCACAGGACATATGTGGTGTTAGTTTGGCTTGACTTGAGGTTAGGATAGCAGCTGGGCAGTGCAATCCAGAGTTAGGGCAGTGAGGAGTGCCCCAGCTGGGCTCCCCCAAGTATTCTGAATCCAGAGCTGGAAATGATAGTGAATCCAGAGAGTTAGGAAGGTTGGGCTGCCCTAGCTGACCCAGAGCAAGCTCAGGAGGCACCAAGTCAGTAACACCTGGGGAGGACTTGCTCCCGAGAAGACCTGCCTCAGATCACACTGAATACAGAACATTTGTGGATCCTGACTAAGAACCAGTAACAGCTGCAACATGAGACTGCCGTACACAGGGTGATCGTATGTGTTAACCAGAAAGTGGACAAGCCACTCCAGTATGTAGGACATTGCAAAGTAAAAACTAAACACACTCCTATATATTGCTTTCATGTGATTTAAGAACTGTATTACTTATTATTCAATTTTAAACTATTACATATAATTAATAGTGGACAATTTATTAATTACATGAGCTCTACATGCTCTCTGCACAAAAGGAAATGGAGGATAAGAGAATTGTTTCCAGGACACACGGCTAAAATCCAGGACATGTCCTGGAAACAGCGGCACACAAACTCACCCTGGCAGTACAGTCCACACTGGATCCAATGGCTGGTTCAAGTCCATAACCTGCTGTATCCTCAGGTTGGTGGGCTGCTGTAGTTGTGCCATATCCTGAAGCTGACAGGCCAGGATGCCAGTTAGTTTAACTAAGAACTCAGATTGCTTGTCAACCAGTATCCTAACCAGGAACCACTGGAAGGTTCCAACCAGGAACCTACTGGGTACTACCAGGCACTGGAGACAATCAGGCACCCAGAGGGAAAGACCAGGCACCGGCTATCTCTGCCATAGGTACCAGCACCACCGATCTCACTGTGTAGCCACAGATCTGGGCACTGAATAAGTTGTTCCTCCACTTGGTGTTTCATGACAGCCTTTGAGGTCAGAGTGAGTTCCCTGGAGAAGAAACACCAATGAACCTACTATGAAGAAAAGGCCACAAAACATCACATCCTGTCATCTGTTTTTCATTTCTTGGTAGTAGAAAGGTCTACTCTAGAAGGTCTCAGGCAGCATGCAAATGAGCAGAGGGCATTCTGCGTCAGAACAGAGGGTTCTACCTGCAAGCTGAGACAGGAGCCCCATGCAAAGCAACACAGGAAGTGGGTCCTGGAAACATTTCAGTTTTGCAAAGGGAAGACTGAGGCATCAGGTACTCCTAATGAATACCACCAGTGGGCACTGGTCACACCTACTGGGCTGCACGTGGCATTGGTTATCCCTATCCAGCACTAGTGGGAAGCACCAGGCAGTGGGCACCAGCGGGCAGCAGGCAGAACCAGCCACCAGGCACTTCTCCTGGGCACTGGTTGTCAGCATCCTTCCTACTGGCAATGCACCTCAACAGCTATGTACAGTGGCGCCTCACGTAACAAATGCCTCACGTAAAGTATGTTTCACGTAACAAACAAAAATGTCTCTAGGATTATGCTTCACCTAACAAACTGTGCTTCATGTAACAAACACACTCGTTGGCAGTTGGGGCAGACACGCTGTCCAGCAGCCTTTTAAAAAGCGTCAAAGCTACCTAGCGTACCTGCCCATAGCAAAAAGCAACACTTCTGCGCTGGACACTTCTGCGCACCTCCTGTGGCCGGGTGTCCACTGGGCAGAGGGATAGAACAGCAGTGGAGAAGAGGGAAGCTTGGAGCTATCCAGCAGGGAGCAGGGGAGAGAGAAGCTCAGGATGAAGAGAAGGAGACGGGAGACACTTTGAAAGGGTCTTGGATTGCAGAAGAAAGTGTCTTGGATTGCAGCCTCCTAACCATGTTTACCCAGAAGTGTTGTGTTGTGTTAAATGGGGCTTACTCCCAGGAAAGTGTCTTTAGGATTGCAGCCTAAGTAGACTTCATAGGATCATGCACAGTGAAAGCATGTTTTGAATTCAGTTACAGTGTTTTGTCATCATTTTTTACATACAGTTAATATTTTTATATGAATTTTTTGGGGGTTGTGGAACCAATCGTCTGAGTTTCCATTATTTCCTACAGGAAAATCTGCTTCACGTAAAGAGCATTTCACATAACAAGCATGCTTCCGGAACGAATTAAACTTGTTATGTGAGGCATGTCTATATCTTCAAGCGTGTGTTACCAGCTCTGTAAGTTTTATTTGGCACCCTCGAAAGAGCAGCTTGAAATCCTTTTGTGTCTTTCCTGTGTGATGTTATGGTGAGCGACCCCAAGTAGTGCGCTAAGATTGAACCTCAAAACAACACCTGCTTCCCAGACAGGTGAGGAAGAGCAACAGTGGGACCTGGACTGTGCTGTCATGCGCTGAGATCTCAGAGAAAAAAACTCAGGAAGCAAAAACCATGGATTGGGAAAGAAACCAGTTTATTCCAGAGGATACAAGATATGTCAACATTCAGCAGGCACAAGTACAACTAGATTAATCTTCATTTCAGTATCCCAGCTAAATGGGCAGAAAGGCACTATTTCAAGAGGTGCTGCTCTTTATATTTTGCAGAGGAGAGAATAACTGTCCCTTTTCACCCCAGCACTACTGTGTCTTTTCTTAGGCTATTTTCAAACGTTTCTTCTAAGAGGCCAATCCTACGCACATCTACTCAGAAGTAAGTCTGCTTATAGTCAGTGTAACTTACTCCAAGGTAAGTGTGAATAGGATTGCAACCTAAATCTTCTAAATGATGCAAGACTTGTGAACAGAACTTGGGCATCTCTGGGAGAAGAAAATCAATATTTTGCCAGTTGTCATTGGAGCCCCAGGAGAAATAGGGAGAAGCCTGAAGAAACACCTTGACATTCAATCTAGTTAGTTAGCTAGAAAAAATAATATTCAAGCTAGTTAGAATATTTATATACTGCTTCTCAACTAAAAAGTTCACAAAGTGGTTTACAAAGAAAACAAAAAATTTAATGGCTAATAGATCCAAGAGCAAATTACACCAATTCAGTTCCAGAAAAAGTGCTTGTGACAGCGAGAATCCTACAAAGAGATCTCCAGGATCTCGGCTAGATCCAAGATTGCCGACTATAACTTGACCCCAATAGGTTATGATGAAGTAGAACAACAAGAACAAGAACAAAAACTGAAGTAATCTGGTGCTTTTCTCCACGGTGACTCAATGACCTATTAATGATCTTGGAGATGATGATTTCCAAGGCTTACTTCATTAATCTGAATGAAAAAAGAAGACAGTTTTGAATATGAGTAAGAAACATTTTCCAGCAAAAAAATTCCTTCAAGTACATGAACACCAGTGTTGATGAGATATGTTTTTGGATATGGGAGCAGGTTTATTTCATGTACACTGTACATTTATTTTATGTACAGGGACACATTTATCCCAAGTACATTTTCAGCCATATAATTTGAAATAAAAGCTACAATTATGGGTATCTCCAGCTGCACCTGCTCATAACTTGTTGAAAGCAGGGAAAAATTCAAATGAAAATGCAGTTTGTGATATGTTTTTCTTATTGACCAGATGAAACAGGATGGAGGGTATAATGGTGAATTTGGCGCAACTCTGAATTTCATTTGAAAATGTAAAGTGGCAACCAGTGAGATGGGAGATCCATAGTCTTCGACCTTTGTGATGAATAATATACAAACAAACAAAAGAAAACATTTGAAGCTGGGAACCTATACTTGATCCCTCCCAGAACTTCCCGTGGACTGAACAGATTCTCATTCTAAAACTTTTTTAGTCCTCTCCACATTGTTCCTTTACTTGGAAGAATTTGCTTTTTCTTCCCCAATACTAGAGGCCAGAGTGGTTTTGACTTTTGAGAAAAGCACCAGCCAGGAGACTGTCCACTTCCACCTCCATCTATAGCAGGAAGACTTTGCCCTGCCCTGTTCCACCACCAAGGATATACCCTCCTCCACATTGGCAAAGGAGGTTAGCATTGGGAAATGTAACCAGTGCATATAAAACAGGTCAGAAGAAGCACCCACTAAGAACTGATTTTTAAGAAATTTCACCCCTGAGGGGGTGAAAAAGGGTACAAGCAACACCCCGTTTTTGGCCTATACTAAACACTGAAGACTGACTTATCAACACCCAGCTCCAGTCTCTGCATCTGCCTGTTACGGGTGCCCACAGTTGTGGTGGGATGGTGCATGGAGAGGGGATGGTGACCAGTGGGAGGATGGTGATGAGAGGGTGAAGAGATGAGAGGGTGCTTATGGTGCACAGAAGTGGTGGTGCATGGGGGTGGTGGTTTTGCATGGAAGTATAGTGCATGGGGTTGGGAGTGGTGCCCACAGGGGATGTTGCACAAAGGGGAAAAGTGCATGGGGGAAAGGTTCACAGGGCTTATGTTGCACGTAGGGGCAATGTTGCAAGTGGAGGATGTTGCATGAAGGATGGTGATGCATGGGGGTGGTGCAAGGGTGAGACTGCAGGGGTTTGTTGCACAAGGGATGTTGCATATGAGTGGGGGTGGGGATGCACCAGGGTAATGGTGCACAGGGGTTAGTGGTGATGCACATGGGTGACCTTGCAGAGGGGCGGGTGGGAGTGCACGAGGGGTGATCCATGAGGGTGTTGCATGGAAGGGGATGTTGCCATAATTCTCTTCCACAAAATTGGGACAGGACCCTCTGTCACACTTGTCAGTATGTGAATTGGGACTGTCAACTCTGTGCCCATGTAGATGTGGCACAAAGGGGCGCACGGGGAGATATGGGACACGGGGGAATTTTACTCTCACAACAGCAGGGAAATTTCACTAGTGCTCATAATCATACTTATGGTGGTGTTCTACACGAGAAGAGGGGACTATGGCTGCAATCCTAAAGACACTTTCCTGGGAGTAAGACCCATTGAACACAATGGGGCTTACGTTTGAGTAGACATGGTTAGGATTGTGCTGTATATCAGCATTTTTAGAGCAACATATCTGTAAACAAGAGAAAGAAGAAAATAAGTTCATCATGAACCCTCTAATGTCACATTCGGAGAGCCTAGTAGCACTTGCAGTGCAATGTAATGGTGGCCAATGGGGAGAAGGCATTTGTTTTCTAAACAGCAGCTGAGAAGGCCAAGAAAGAGAACTGGAATGGTGTAATGTACAGTTGATGCAAAACCTGGAGACAGAGAGGAAGAGTTGGAGGCAAGATGGTATGGTTAGGACGGTGATCTTCATCCTGGCTGCTTGTCTCTTGCCAGGTTAATCAGGGTGCCGTATGAGTTGGGGGCAAACAATAGCTTCTTACTGTATTGTCCACACTTGAGAATGCACTTTTTTACTATCAAACATATTATCATTGCCTTCTCCTTCACAGCTGCCTTTGCTCAGAACCTCTCAGAGACCCTGCACCAAACATCAGACCCTCAGCAATACTAGTGAACCCTCAACAGCCGAAGTAGTAAAAGAGGAAGACTAGAGAAAAAAAAGATTGAGTAAGTGCTTACCGGAATTTACACACTCCTGGTTGCAATCAGATTCTGTGTCGAAGTTATTTGCATTGCCTCTACAGCCACCAAATAAGAATCTCTCACACTTTTCCGTAGTGACATCATAGTAATAGCGCGGAAAGGCAGCTTGGCATCTTCCAACTTTCATTGGAAGTGTGCATTTTTCCGGCAGAGCCTCTGCAGAGAAGAGGGTCATACATTAAACTGCTGTACACATAAAACTCCCTGTTTAAAGCACAGAAAATTAATATTTTGAGGTATTGTGACACAAACCCCTGAGTATCTTTCAATCGGCATTTATTCAACCTTTCCTGTGGTCATTTTAGAGGTATGGAGAAGGAGATGGATCCAAGCCTTGTCTTAGGCAGCCTTCTGACTGATCAGACACCTCTAAAAGTGGTCCAAGTCTGAGTAGACCCATTGGCACTGCTGCAGCCCTACTGCAAGAAAGGAATGACCCTCTTCTTCCTCACAGTGCCACTGCAGCAGTCCCAATACTTGGGCTGGATTCAGCACAGGTGACGACAGCCTGCCGGAAATAGCGCAAGTTAGGATTGTGCTGCCAAAGTGCTGTCTTGCACAGCACAATCCTAGGGATTTCTACTCAGAAGCAAGTTCCAGTGTATTCAGTGGGGCTTACTCCTGGAAAACTGCTAAGAGGATTGTAGCCCTTTTGTTAAAATGATAATGACAGACAGTGCTTTTGTTCTAGGAATAAAGGTAGGGGTACTCAACATGAAGAAGTTATTTGTAATCATAGGCATATCTACTTGGAGTAGGGCATGGAGGTGCCTGTACTCCCCACAGGGGTGCCAATACTCACGACAGGGGGGCTGGTACTCAGTATGGTGAGTACCCCCTCAAAAAGACAGAATGCTGGTTGAGAGCCTTTTCTAGTCCCAACCCCTCCAACCCCTCCCATTATCCAAATGATGCCCAGAGAGAGGAAGAGTTGCAGATATGACAGAGGACTCCTGCAGAGGACTAGCATGGAACTCCTACCTGCATCCAGAACAGAAATCCCCAGAAATTCAAACCAGTTTCCCAGGATGCCCAGTATGAGGACCAAGACTATAATCTGACTGCGCTGCATGATGGCCATTTGTTTTGACGGTCCACTGTCCATTGAAGCTGCTTTATGTTGTGGGTCTTAAGGAAGTGAAGAGGGGCATTCAGGCAGCAAAGGGCGGAAATTATATACTGGAAAGTGTATGTTGCATTTTTGGAAACTTCCTTTACTATTTCATGCTAACCCCTTCTAAGTGCTCAATAGAGTGAAAAAGGGACAGTACCTAACTATAAGCAGTACCTAAGCAAGCTAACCCCTACTAAGTACCCAATTGTGTGAAAAGGGGACAGTATCTAACTATAAGCAAGCTAACCCCTTCTAAGTGCCCAACTGTGTGAAAAGGGGACGGTACCTAACTATAAGCAAGCTAACCCCTTCTAAGTACCCAACTGTGTGAAAAGGGGACAGTACCTAACTATAAGCAAGCTAACCCCTTCTAAGTACCCAACTGTGTGAAAAGGGGACAGTACCTAACTATAAGCAAGCTAACCCCTTCTAAGTACCCAACTGTGTGAAAAGGGGACAGTACCTAACTATAAGCAAGCTAACCCCTTCTAAGTACCCAACTGTGTGAAAAGGGGACAGTACCTACCTATAAGCAAGCTAACCCCTTCTAAGTACCCAACTGTGTGAAAAGGGGACGGTACCTAACTATAAGCAAGCTAACCCCTTCTAAGTGCCCAACTGTGTGAAAAGGGGACGGTACCTAACTATAAGCAAGCTAACCCCTTCTAAGTGCCCAACTGTGTGAAAAGGGGACGGTACCTACCTATAAGCAAGCTAACCCCTTCTAAGTACCCAACTGTGTGAAAAGGGGACAGTACCTAACTATAAGCAAGCTAACCCCTTCTAAGTACCCAACTGTGTGAAAAGGGGACAGTACCTAACTATAAGCAAGCTAACCCCTTCTAAGTACCCAACTGTGTGAAAAGGGGACAGTACCTAACTATAAGCAAGCTAACCCCTTCTAAGTACCCAACTGTGTGAAAAGGGGACAGTAGCTAACCATAAGCAGTACCTATCCAAGCTGAAAATAGGGACAAAAATGATGCAGAACAACTCCCTTCACTCTGAGATATGAGGAAGGAGGGACCAATGATGACTCGTTGGCCATAGCATGATTGTGGCTTGGGTGTTGTGAAGTTGTGTGACCACAGCTCATTGGTCTTTCCATTCCTTTGGTGATGTAGAAGGGCAATTGGGGGTCTATCCACTGGCCTAACCATCTCTCATGAGTGGCACAAAAGTGTCTTATGGCACTTTTGTGACACTCACAGATCAGCACAGGATATATGGAGGGTTAGTTTGGCTTGACTGGAGGTTAGGATAGCAGCCGGGCAGTGCAATCCAGAGTTAGGGTAGTGAGGAATGTCCTAGCTAGGCTCCCCTAACTATTCTGGATCCACCCAGAGCAAGCTCAGTAGGCACCAAGTCAGTGACACCTGGGGAGGACTTGCTCCCGAGAAGACCTGCCTCAGATCACACTGAACACGGAACATTTGTGGATCCTGACTAAGAACCAGTAACAGCTGCAACATGAGACTGCCGTACACAGGGTGATCGTATGTGTTAACCAGAAAGTGGACAAGCCACTCCAGTATGTAGGACATGACAAAGTAAAAACTAAACACACTCATATATATTGCTTTCATGTGATTTAAGAACTGTTTTACTCATTATTAAATTTTAAACTATTACATATAATTAATAGTGGACAATTCATTAATTACATGAGCTCTACATGCTCTCTGCTCAAAAGGAAATGGAGGATAACTGTTTCCAGGACACACGGCTAAAATCCAGGACATGTCCTGGAAACAGCGGCACACAAACTCACCCTGGCAGTACAGTCTACGCTGGATCCAATGGCTGGTTCAAGTGGATAACCTGCTGTATCCTCAGGTTGGTGGGCTGCTGTAGTTGTGCCATATCCTGAAGCTGAGTGGCAAGGACTCCAGTTAGTTTAACTAAGAACTCAGATTGCTTGTCAACCAGTATCCAAACCAGGAACCACTGGAAGGTTCCAACCAGGAACCTACTGGGTACTACCAGGCACTGGAGACAATTAGGCACCCAGAGGGAAAGACCAGGCACCGGGTATCTCTGCCATAGGTACCAGCACCACCGATCTCACTGTGTAGCCACAGATCTGGGCACTGAATAAGTTGTTCCTCCACTTGGTGTTTCATGACAGCCTTTGAGGTCAGAGTGAGTTCCCTGGAGAAGAAGCACCAATGAACCTACTATGAAGAAAAGGCCACAAAACATCACATCCTGTCATCTGTTTTTCATTTCTTGGTAGTAGAAAGGTCTACTCTAGAAGGTCTCAGGCAGCATGCAAATGAGCAGAGGGCATTCTGCGTAAGAACAGAGGGTTCTACCTGCAAGCTGAGACAGGAGCCCCATGCAAAGCAACACAGGAAGTGGGTCCTGGAAACATTTCAGTTTTGCAAAGGGAAGATTGAGGCATCAGGTACTCCTAATGAATACCACCAGTGGGCGCTGGTCACATCTACTGGGCTGGTTATCCCAATCCAGCACTAGAGGGCAGCACCAGGCAGTGGGCACCAGCGGGCAGCAGGCAGAACCAGCCACCAGGCACTTCTCCTGGGCACTGGTTGTCAGCATCCTTCCTACTGGCCATGCACCTCAACAGCGAAATAATATGTTTTCCTGGATGGGTCATTAGGCACCATACTTTCAGATAATAATAAAGGTGTTAGTAACCCTGAAAAGCTACTTAAATCAAACCCATAATAAACCCATGTAAGGACTAGTTCGTCAAACATTTCTTCCCTCTAAAATAATAGCATTCCAACCAGAAACCGTAAACTGTGGTTGAGCAGCCCCTCCCCAGCTCGTGCAGCTTGGATGATTCCTAGCCCCAATGGGTTGATGATGGTTCCCAACTCCCCACTCCTGGAGGTGGCCTGAGTCCAAAGAGACAGGAGTGAAGATGCAGTGCTCCTGCATGACCTCGGGACCAGGTCAGGATCTGACATTTGTTGGAACGTGTCCCTCCTCCTCCTCCTCTCCCAGCTCCTCCTCTCTTTTGTGTCTTTCCGACATGGTTGTTGTCCTATGTGATGTTATGAGTGACCCCAAGTTGTGCCCAAAGGTAGAACCTCAAGACAACGCCTGGTTCCCAGACCGGTGGGGAACAGCAACTGTTGGGCCATGACTGAAATGTCATGCTCTGAGATCTTGGAGAAAAAAATTCAGGAAGCTCAGTCTATGTACAGTGGTGCCTCACGTCACAAACGCCTCACGTAAAGTATGTTTCACATAACAAACAAAAATTTCTCTAGGATTCTGCTTGGATTCACCTAACAAACTGTGCTTCATGTAACAAACACTCGTTGGCGGTTGGGGCAGACACACTGTCCAGCAGCCCGTTTAAAAGCGTCAAAGCTACCTAGCGTGCCTGCCCATAGCGAAAGCTCAGAGCTATCCAGCAAGGAGCAGGGGAGAGAGAAGCTCAGGATGAAGAGAAGGAGAAAGTGGGGAAACACTTTGAAAGGGTCTTGGATTGCAGCCTCCTAACCATGTTTACCCAGAAGTGTTGTGTTGTGTTAAATGGGGCTTACTCCCAGGAAAGTGTCTTTAGGATTGCAGCCTAAGTAGACTTCATAGGATCATGCACAGTGAAAGCATGTTTTGAATTCAATTACAATGTTTTGTCATCATTTTTTACATACAGTTAATATTTTTATATGAATTTTTTGGGGGTTGTGGAACCAATCGTCTGAGTTTCCATTATTTCCTACGGGAAAATCTGCTTCACATAAAGAGCTTTTCACATAACTAGCATGCTTCCGGAACGAATTAAACTTGTTATGTGAGGCACCTCTATATCTTCAAGCGTGTGTTACCAGCTCTGTAAGTTTTATTTGGCACCCTCGAAAGAGCAGCTTGAAATCCTTTTGTGTCTTTCCTGTGTGATGTTATGGTGAGCGACCCCAAGTAGTGCGCTAAGGTAGAACCTCAAAACAACACCTGCTTCCCAGACAGGTGAGGAAGAGCAACAGTGGGACCTGGACTGTGCTGTCATGCGCTGAGATCTCAGAGAAAAAAACTCAGGAAGCAAAAACCATGGATTGGGAAAGAAACCAGTTTATTCCAGAGGATACAAGATATGTCAACATTCAGCAGGCACAAGTACAACTAGATTAATCTTCATTTCAGTATCCCAGCTAAATGGGCAGAAAGGCACTATTTCAAGAGGTGCTGCTCTTTATATTTTGCAGAGGAGAGAATAACTGTCCCTTTTCACCCCAGCACTACTGTGTCTTTTCTTAGGCTATTTTCAAACGTTTCTTCTAAGAGGCCAATCCTACGCACATCTACTCAGAAGTAAGTCTGCTTATAGTCAGTGTAACTTACTCCAAGGTAAGTGTGAATAGGATTGCAACCTAAATCTTCTAAATGATGCAAGACTTGTGAACAGAACTTGGGCATCTCTGGGAGAAGAAAATCAATATTTTGCCAGTTGTCATTGGAGCCCCAGGAGAAATAGGGAGAAGCCTGAAGAAACACCTTGACATTCAATCTAGTTAGTTAGCTAGAAAAAATAATATTCAAGCTAGTTAGAATATTTATATACTGCTTCTCAACTAAAAAGTTCACAAAGTGGTTTACAAAGAAAACGAAAAATTTAATGGCTAATAGATCCAAGAGCAAATTACACCAATTCAGTTCCAGAAAAAGTGCTTGTGACAGCGAGAGTCCTACAAAGAGATCTCCAGGATCTCGGCTAGATCCAAGATTGCCGACTATAACTTGACCCCAATAGGTTATGATGAAGTAGAACAACAAGAACAAGAACAATACAGAAGTAATCTGGTGCTTTTCTCCACGGTGACTCAATGACCTATTAATGATCTTGGAGATGATGATTTCCAAGGCTTACTTCATTAATCTGAATGAAAAAAGAAGACAGTTTTGAATATGAGTAAGAAACATTTTCCAGCAAAAAAATTCCTTCAAGTTTTTAGCCATATAATCTATATTATATGGGAGGAAAGTTGCGCATGGGAGGAAGTTGCGCATGGGGGAAGTTGCGCATGGGGAAGTTGCGCATGGGGGAAGTTGCATATGGGAGGAAGTTGCATGTGGGGGAAGTTGCACATGGGGGGATGATGCACATGGAGGAAAGTTGCGCACAGGGGAAAGGTGCACTTGGGAGGAAGTTGCGCATGGGAGGAAGTTGCGCATGGAGGAAAGTTGTGCATTGAGGAAAGTTGTGCATGGGGGAAGTTGCGCCTGGGGGGGAGTTGCGCATGGGGAAAATTGTGTATGGGGACAGTGGCGCATGGGAGGAAGTTGCGCATGGGGGAAGTTGCGCATGGGGGGAAGTTGCGCATGGGGAAGTTGCGCATGGGGGGTCGATGCACATGGAGGAAAGTTGCGCATGGGGGAAAGTTGTGCATGGGGGAAATTGTGCATGGGGGAAGTTACGCATGGGGGAAGTTGCACATGGGGAGAAGTTGCACATGGGGAAGTTGCACATGGGGAAGTTGCGCATGGAGAAGTTGCGCATGGGGAAAGTTGCGCATGGGGAAATTTGCGCATGGGGGAAGTTGTGCATGGGAGGTTGATGCACATGGGGGAAGTTGTGCATGGGGGGTTGATGTGCATGGGGGAAGTTTGCATTGGGGGTTGATGTGCATGGGGGAAGTTGCGCATGGGGGGTTGTTACACCTGGGGGAAAGTTATCCATGGGGGGTTGATGCATATGGGGGGATGGCATACTGGGGAATTTTACTCCCGCAACGTGGGTACGCCTTTCGCTTGTTTGAAATGAAAGCTACAATGATGGGTATCTCCAGCTGCACCAGCTCATAACTTGTTGAAAGCAGGGAAAAGTTCAAATGAAAATGCAGTTTGTGATATGTTTTTCTTATTGACCAGATGAAACAGGGTGGAGGGTATAATGGTGAATTTGGCGCAACTCTGAATTTCATTTGAAAATGTAAAGTGGCAACCAGTGAGATGGGAGATCCATAGTCTTCGACCTTTGTGATGAATAATATACAAACAAACAAAAGAAAACATTTGAAGCTGGGAACCTATAGTTGATCCCTCCCAGAACTTCCCGTGGACTGAACAGATTCTCATTCTAAAACTTTTTTAGTCCCCTCCACATTGTTCCTTTACTTGGAAGAATTTGCTTTTTCTTCCCCAATACTAGAGGCCAGAGTGGTTTTGACTTTTGAGAAAAGCACCAGCCAGGAGACTGTCCACTTCCACCTCCATCTATAGCAGGAAGACTTTGCCCTGCCCTGTTCCACCACCAAGGATATACCCTCTTCCACACTGGCAATGCGGAATATACCCAAAGAGGGATATACCCTCCTCCACATTGGCAAAGGAGGTTAGCATTGGGAAATGTAACCAGTGCATATAAAACAGGTCAGAAGAAGCACCCACTAAGAACTGATTTTTAAGAAATTTCACCCCTGAGGGGGTGAAAAAGGGTACAAGCAACACCCCGTTTTTGGCCTATACTAAACACTGAAGACTGACTTATCAACACCCAGCTCCAGTCTCTGCATCTGCCTGTTACGGGTGCCCACAGTTGTGGTGGGATGGTGCATGGAGAGGGGATGGTGACCAGTGGGAGGATGGTGATGAGAGGGTGAAGAGATGAGAGGGTGCTTATGGTGCACAGAAGTGGTGGTGCATGGGGGTGGTGGTTTTGCATGGAAGTATAGTGCATGGGGTTGGGAGTGGTGCCCACAGGGGATGTTGCACAAAGGGGAAAAGTGCATGGGGGAAAGGTTCACAGGGCTTATGTTGCACGTAGGGGCAATGTTGCAAGTGGAGGATGTTGCATGAAGGATGGTGATGCATGGGGGTGGTGCAAGGGTGAGACTGCAGGGGTTTGTTGCACAAGGGATGTTGCATATGAGTGGGGGTGGGGATGCACCAGGGTAATGGTGCACAGGGGTTAGTGGTGATGCACATGGGTGACCTTGCAGAGGGGCGGGTGGGAGTGCACGAGGGGTGGTCCATGAGGGTGTTGCATGGAAGGGGATGTTGCCATAATTCTCTTCCACAAAATTGGGACAGGACCCTCTGTCACACTTGTCAGTATGTGAATTGGGACTGTCAACTCTGTGCCCATGTAGATGTGGCACAAAGGGGCGCACGGGGAGATATGGGACACGGGGGAATTTTACTCTCACAACAGCAGGGAAATTTCACTAGTGCTCATAATCATACTTATGGTGGTGTTCTACACGAGAAGAGGGGACTATGGCTGCAATCCTAAAGACACTTTCCTGGGAGTAAGACCCATTGAACACAATGGGGCTTACGTTTGAGTAGACATGGTTAGGATTGTGCTGTATATCAGCATTTTTAGAGCAACATATCTGTAAACAAGAGAAAGAAGAAAATAAGTTCATCATGAACCCTCTAATGTCACATTCGGAGAGCCTAGTAGCACTTGCAGTGCAATGTAATGGTGGCCAATGGGGAGAAGGCATTTGTTTTCTAAACAGCAGCTGAGAAGGCCAAGAAAGAGAACTGGAATGGTGTAATGTACAGTTGATGCAAAACCTGGAGACAGAGAGGAAGAGTTGGAGGCAAGATGGTATGGTTAGGACGGTGATCTTCATCCTGGCTGCTTGTCTCTTGCCAGGTTAATCAGGGTGCCGTATGAGTTGGGGGCAAACAATAGCTTCTTACTGTATTGTCCACACTTGAGAATGCACTTTTAAATTATCAAACATATTATCATTGCCTTCTCCTTCACAGCTGCCTTTGCTCAGAACCTCTCAGAGACCCTGCACCAAACATCAGACCTTATTCATCCATACCAAGTAGCAATACCAGTGAACCCTCAACAGCCAAAGTGGTGAAAGTGGAAGAATAGAGAAAAAGATTGAGTAAATGCTTACTGTTATATACACACGTCTGGAGGCAATGAAATATTGTGTCGAAGTTATTTCCATTGCCTTTACAGCCACCAAATACTATCATCTGACACGTTTTCGTAGTGACATCATAGTAATAGTTCGGAAAGAAAGCATCACATCTTCCAGGTTCCAGTGGAAGTGTGCATTTTTCTGGCAGAGCCTCTGCGGAGAAGAGGGTCATACATTAAGATACTGAGCACGTACAACTCCCCGTCTGAAACTAAAAAAATTAATATTTTGAGGTATTGTGACACAAACCCCTGGGTGCCTTTCAGTCAGCATTTGTTCAACCTTTCCTGTGGTCGTTTTGGGGGTATGGAGAAGGAGATGGATCCAAGCCTTGTCTTAGGCAGCCTTCTGACTGATCAGACACCTCTAAAAGTGGTCCAAGTCTGAGTAGACCCATTGGCACTGCTGCAGCCCTACTGCAAGAAAGGGATGACCCTCTTCTTCCTCACAGTGCCACAGAGCAGTCCCAATACTTGGGCTGGGTTCAGCACAGGTGACGACAGCCTGCCGTATATAGTGCAAGTTAGGACTGTGCTGTCAAAGTGCTTTCTTGCACAGCACAGTCCTAGGGATTTCTACTCAGAAGCAAGTTCCAGTGTATTCAGTGGGGCTTAATCAGTGGTGGGCTCCAGCAGGTTCGCACCTACTCTATAGAACCGGTTCTTAACAAGAGATAGTACATATAAAGTTTAAAAATAGCCATTTAAAAGTGGCTGCCAGATGGACAGAGAACCGGTTCTTAATTTCTTTGAAGCCCATCACTGGGCTTACTCCTGGAAAACAGCTCAGAGGATTGTAGCCCTTTTGTTAAAATGATAACGATATCATTTTGATATCATTTTGTTAAAATGATAATGCTGGTTGAGAGCCTTTTCTAGTCCCAACCCCTCCAACCCCTCCCATTATCCAAATGATGCCCGGAGAGAGGAAGAGTTGCAGATATGATAGAAGACTCCTGCAGAGGACTAGCATGGAACTCATACCTGCATCCTGAATAGAAATCCCCAGAAATTCAAACCAGTTTCCCAGGATGCCCAGTACGAGGACTAAGAAAATAATCTGACTGCGCTGCATGATGACCATTCGTTTTGACTGTCCACTGCCCACTAAAGCTGCTTTATGTTGTGGGTCATAAGGAAGTGAAGAAGGGCATTCAGGCAGCAAATGGAGGAAACTATATACTGGAAAGAGTAAGTTGCAGTTATGAAAAGTTCCTTTACTATTCCATGCTAACCCCTTCTAAGTACCCAATTGAGTGAAAAGTGGACAGTACCTAACTATAAGCAGTACCTAAGCAAGCTGAAAATGAGGACAAAATGGTGCAGAACAACTCTCTTCAGTCATTCTGAGATATGCGGAAGGAGGGATCAGTGATGACTCATTGGCCATAGCATGACTGTGGCTTGAGTGTTGTGTAGTTGTGTGACCACAACTCATTGGTCTTTCCATTCCTTTGGTGGTAGGAAGGCAATTGGGTGTCTGTCCACTGGCCTAACCATCTCCCAGGAGTGGCACGGAAGTGTCTTATGGCACTTTTTTGACACCACAAATCAGCACAGGACATATGTGGTGTTAGTTTGGCTTGACTTGAGGTTAGGATAGCAGCTGGGCAGTGCAATCCAGAGTTAGGGCAGTGAGGAGTGCCCCAGCTGGGCTCCCCCAAGTATTCTGAATCCAGAGCTGGAAATGATAGTGAATCCAGAGAGTTAGGAAGTTTGGGCTGCCCTAGCTGCCCCAGAGCAAGCTCAGGAGGCACCAAGTCAGTGACACCTGGGGAGGACTTGCTCCCGAGAAGACCTGCCTCAGATCACACTGAATACAGAACATTTGTGGATCCTGACTAAGAACCAGTAACAGCTGCTACATGAGACTGCCGTACACAGGGTGATCGTATGTGTTAACCAGAAAGTGGACAAGCCACTCCAGTATGTAGGACATTGCAAAGTAAAAACTAAACACACTCCTATATATTGCTTTCATGTGATTTAAGAACTGTATTACTTATTATTCAATTTTAAACTATTACATATAATTAATAGTGGACAATTTATTAATTACATGAGCTCTACATGCTCTCTGCACAAAAGGAAATGGAGGATAAGAGAATTGTTTCCAGGACACACGGCTAAAATCCAGGACATGTCCTGGAAACAGCGGCACACAAACTCACCCTGGCAGTACAGTCCACACTGGATCCAATGGCTGGTTCAAGTCCATAACCTGCTGTATCCTCAGGTTGGTGGGCTGCTGTAGTTGTGCCATATCCTGAAGCTGACAGGCCAGGATGCCAGTTAGTTTAACTAAGAACTCAGATTGCTTGTCAACCAGTATCCTAACCAGGAACCACTGGAAGGTTCCAACCAGGAACCTACTGGGTACTACCAGGCACTGGAGACAATCAGGCACCCAGAGGGAAAGACCAGGCACCGGCTATCTCTGCCATAGGTACCAGCACCACCGATCTCACTGTGTAGCCACAGATCTGGGCACTGAATAAGTTGTTCCTCCACTTGGTGTTTCATGACAGCCTTTGAGGTCAGAGTGAGTTCCCTGGAGAAGAAACACCAATGAACCTACTATGAAGAAAAGGCCACAAAACATCACATCCTGTCATCTGTTTTTCATTTCTTGGTAGTAGAAAGGTCTACTCTAGAAGGTCTCAGGCAGCATGCAAATGAGCAGAGGGCATTCTGCGTCAGAACAGAGGGTTCTACCTGCAAGCTGAGACAGGAGCCCCATGCAAAGCAACACAGGAAGTGGGTCCTGGAAACATTTCAGTTTTGCAAAGGGAAGACTGAGGCATCAGGTACTCCTAATGAATACCACCAGTGGGCACTGGTCACACCTACTGGGCTGCACGTGGCATTGGTTATCCCTATCCAGCACTAGTGGGAAGCACCAGGCAGTGGGCACCAGCGGGCAGCAGGCAGAACCAGCCACCAGGCACTTCTCCTGGGCACTGGTTGTCAGCATCCTTCCTACTGGCAATGCACCTCAACAGCTATGTACAGTGGCGCCTCACGTAACAAATGCCTCACGTAAAGTATGTTTCACGTAACAAACAAAAATGTCTCTAGGATTATGCTTCACCTAACAAACTGTGCTTCATGTAACAAACACACTCGTTGGCAGTTGGGGCAGACACGCTGTCCAGCAGCCTTTTAAAAAGCGTCAAAGCTACCTAGCGTACCTGCCCATAGCAAAAAGCAACACTTCTGCGCTGGACACTTCTGCGCACCTCCAGTGGCCGGGTGTCCACTGGGCAGAGGGGTAGAACAGCAGTGGAGAAGAGGGAAGCTTGGAGCTATCCAGCAGGGAGCAGGGGAGAGAGAAGCTCAGGATGAAGAGAAGGAGACGGGAGACACTTTGAAAGGGTCTTGGATTGCAGAAGAAAGTGTCTTGGATTGCAGCCTCCTAACCATGTTTACCCAGAAGTGTTGTGTTGTGTTAAATGGGGCTTACTCCCAGGAAAGTGTCTTTAGGATTGCAGCCTAAGTAGACTTCATAGGATCATGCACAGTGAAAGCATGTTTTGAATTCAGTTACAGTGTTTTGTCATCATTTTTTACATACAGTTAATATTTTTATATGAATTTTTTGGGGGTTGTGGAACCAATCGTCTGAGTTTCCATTATTTCCTACAGGAAAATCTGCTTCACGTAAAGAGCATTTCACATAACAAGCATGCTTCCTGAACGAATTAAACTTGTTATGTGAGGCATGTCTATATTTTAAGCATGTGTGACCAAATAACAACATTACCCTCCTCCACTGTAAGTTTTATTTGGCACCCTCGAAAGAACAGCTTGAAATCCTTTTGTGTCTTTCCTGTGTGATGTTATGGTGAGCGACCCCAAGTAGTGCGCTAAGGTAGAACCTCAAAACAACACCTGCTTCCCAGACAGGTGAGGAAGAGCAACAGTGGGACCTGGACTGTGCTGTCATGCGCTGAGATCTCAGAGAAAAAAACTCAGGAAGCAAAAACCATGGATTGGGAAAGAAACCAGTTTATTCCAGAGGATACAAGATATGTCAACATTCAGCAGGCACAAGTACAACTAGATTAATCTTCATTTCAGTATCCCAGCTAAATGGGCAGAAAGGCACTATTTCAAGAGGTGCTGCTCTTTATATTTTGCAGAGGAGAGAATAACTGTCCCTTTTCACCCCAGCACTACTGTGTCTTTTCTTCGGCTATTTTCAAACGTTTCTTCTAAGAGGCCAATCCTACGCACATCTACTCAGAAGTAAGTCTGCTTATAGTCAGTGTAACTTACTCCAAGGTAAGTGTGAATAGGATTGCAACCTAAATCTTCTAAATGATGCAAGACTTGTGAACAGAACTTGGGCATCTCTGGGAGAAGAAAATCAATATTTTGCCAGTTGTCATTGGAGACCCAGGAGAAATAGGGAGAAGCCTGAAGAAACACCTTGACATTCAATCTAGTTAGTTAGCTAGAAAAAATAATATTCAAGCTAGTTAGAATATTTATATACTGCTTCTCAACTAAAAAGTTCACAAAGTGGTTTACAAAGAAAACGAAAAATTTAATGGCTAATAGATCCAAGAGCAAATTACACCAATTCAGTTCCAGAAAAAGTGCTTGTGACAGCGAGAATCCTACAAAGAGATCTCCAGGATCTCGGCTAGATCCAAGATTGCCGACTATAACTTGACCCCAATAGGTTATGATGAAGTAGAACAACAAGAACAAGAACAAAACAGAAGTAATCTGGTGCTTTTCTCCACGGTGACTCAATGACCTATTAATGATCTTGGAGATGATGATTTCCAAGGCTTACATCAATAATCTGAATGAAAAAAGAAGACAGTTTTGAATATGAGTAAGAAACATTTTCCAGCAAAAAAATTCCTTCAAGTACATGAACACCAGTGTTGATGAGATATGTTTTTGGATATGGGAGCAGGTTTATTTCATGTACACTGTACATTTATTTTATGTACAGGGACACATTTATCCCAAGTACATTTTCAGCCATATAATTTGAAATAAAAGCTACAATTATGGGTATCTCAAGCTGCACCTGCTCATAACTTGTTGAAAGCAGGGAAAAATTCAAATGAAAATGCAGTTTGTGATATGTTTTTCTTATTGACCAGATGAAACAGGATGGAGGGTATAATGGTGAATTTGGCGCAACTCTGAATTTCATTTGAAAATGTAAAGTGGCAACCAGTGAGATGGGAGATCCATAGTCTTCGACCTTTGTGATGAATAATATACAAACAAACAAAAGAAAACATTTGAAGCTGGGAACCTATACTTGATCCCTCCCAGAACTTCCCGTGGACTGAACAGATTCTCATTCTAAAACTTTTTTAGTCCCCTCCACATTGTTCCTTTACTTGGAAGAATTTGCTTTTTCTTCCCCAATACTAGAGGCCAGAGTGGTTTTGACTTTTGAGAAAAGCACCAGCCAGGAGACTGTCCACTTCCACCTCCATCTATAGCAGGAAGACTTTGCCCTGCCCTGTTCCACCACCAAGGATATACCCTCTTCCACACTGGCAATGCGGAATATACCCAAAGAGGGATATACCCTCCTCCACATTGGCAAAAGAGGTTATCATTGGGAAAAGTCACTAGTGCATATAAAACAGGTCAGAAGAAGCACCCACTAAGAACTGACTTTTAAGAAATTTCACCCCTGAGGGGGTGAAAAAGGGTACAAGCAACACCCCGTTTTTGGCCTATACTAAACACTGAAGACTGACTTATCAACACTCAGCTCCAGTCTCTGCATCTGCCTGTTACGGGTGCCCACAGTTGTGGTGGGATGGTGCATGGAGAGGGGATGGTGACCAGTGGGAGGATGGTGATGAGAGGGTGAAGAGATGAGAGGGTGCTTATGGTGCACAGAAGTGGTGGTGCATGGGGGTGGTGGTTTTCCATGGAAGTATTGTGCATGGGGTTGAGAGTGGTGCCCACAGGGGATGTTGCACAAAGGGGAAAAGTGCATGGGGGAAAGGTTCACAGGGCTTATGTTGCACGTAGGGGCAATGTTGCAAGTGGAGGATGTTGCATGAAGGATGGTGATGCATGGGGGTGGTGCAAGGGTGAGACTGCAGGGGTTTGTTGCATAAGGGATGTTGCATATGAGTGGGGGTGGGGATGCACCAGGGTAATGGTGCACAGGGGTTAGTGGTGATGCACATGGGTGACCTTGCAGAGGGGCGGGTGGGAGTGCACGAGGGGTGATCCATGAGGGTGTTGCATGGAAGGGGATGTTGCCATAATTCTCTTCCACAAAATTGGGACAGGACCCTCTGTCACACTTGTCAGTATGTGAATTGGGACTGTCAACTCTGTGCCCATGTAGATGTGGCACAAAGGGGCGCACGGGGAGATATGGGACATGGGGGAATTTTACTCTCACAACAGCAGGGAAATTTCACTAGTGCTCATAATCATACCTATGGTGGTGTTCTACACGAGAAGAGGGGACTATGGCTGCAATCCTAAAGACACTTTCCTGGGAGTAAGACCCATTGAACACAATGGGGCTTACGTTTGAGTAGACATGGTTAGGATTGTGCTGTATATCAGCATTTTTAGAGCAACATATCTGTAAACAAGAGAAAGAAGAAAATAAGTTCATCATGAACCCTCTAATGTCACATTCGGAGAGCCTAGTAGCACTTGCAGTGCAATGTAATGGTGGCCAATGGGGAGAAGGCATTTGTTTTCTAAACAGCAGCTGAGAAGGCCAAGAAAGAGAACTGGAATGGTGTAATGTACAGTTGATGCAAAACCTGGAGACAGAGAGGAAGAGTTGGAGGCAAGATGGTATGGTTAGGACGGTGATCTTCATCCTGGCTGCTTGTCTCTTGCCAGGTTAATCAGGGTGCCGTATGAGTTGGGGGCAAACAATAGCTTCTTACTGTATTGTCCACACTTGAGAATGCACTTTTTTACTATCAAACATATTATCATTGCCTTCTCCTTCACAGCTGCCTTTTCACAGAACCTTTCAGAAACCCTGCACCAAACATCAGACCCTCAGCAATACTAGTGAACCCTCAACAGCCGAAGTAGTAAAAGAGGAAGACTAGAGAAAAAAAAGATTGAGTAAGTGCTTACCGGAATTTACACACTCCTGGATGCAATCAGATTCTGTGTAGAAGTTATTTTGCATTGCCTCTACAGCCACCAAATAAGAATCTCTCACACTTTTCCGTAGTGACATCATAGTAATAGCGCGGAAAGGCAGCTTTGCATCTTCCAACTTCCACTGGAAGTGTGCATTTTTCCGGCAGAGCCTCTGCAGAGAAGAGGGTCATACATTAAGATATTGAGCACATACAACTCCCAGTCTGAAACTAAGAAAATTAATATTTTGAGGTATTGTGACACAAACCCCTGAGTGCCTTTCAGTCGGCATTTGTACAACCTTTCCTGTGGTCCTTTTGGGGGTATGGAGAAGGAGATGGATCCAAGCCTTGTCTTAGGCAGCCTTCTGACTGATCAAACAACTCTAGAAGTGGTCCAAGTTTGAGTAGACCCACTGGCACTGCTGCAGCCCTACTGCAAGAAAGGAATGACCCTCTTCTTCCTCACAGTGCCACTGCAGCAGTCCCAATACTTGGGCTGGATTCAGCACAGGTGACGACAGCCTGCCGGAAATAGCGCAAGTTAGGATTGTGCTGCCAAAGTGCTGTCTTGCACAGCACAATCCTAGGGATTTCTACTCAGAAGCAAGTTCCAGTGTATTCAGTGGGGCTTACTCCTGGAAAACTGCTAAGAGGATTGTAGCCCTTTTGTTAAAATGATAATGACAGACAGTGCTTTTGTTCTAGGAATAAAGGTAGGGGTACTCAACATGAAGAAGTTATTTGTAATCATAGGCATATCTACTTGGAGTAGGGCATGGAGGTGCCTGTACTCACCACAGGGGTGCCAATACTCACGACATATGGTGAGTGCCCCCTCAAAAAGACAGAATGCTGGTTGAGAGCCTTTTCTAGTCCCAACCCCTTCAACCCCTCCCATTATCCAAATGATGCCCAGAGAGAGGAAGAGTTGCAGATATGACAGAGGACTCCTGCAGAGGACTAGCATGGAACTCCTACCTGCATCCAGAACAGAAATCCCCAGAAATTCAAACCAGTTTCCCAGGATGCCCAGTATGAGGACCAAGACTATAATCTGACTGCGCTGCATGATGGCCATTTGTTTTGACAGTCCACCGTCCACTGAAGCTGCTTTATGTTGTGGGTCTTAAGGAAGTGAAGAGGGGCATTCAGGCAGCAAAGGGCGGAAATTATATACTGGAAAGTGTATGTTGCATTTTTGGAAACTTCCTTTACTATTTCATGCTAACCCCTTCTAAGTGCTCAATAGAGTGAAAAAGGGACAGTACCTAACTATAAGCAGTACCTAAGCAAGCTAACCCCTTCTAAGTACCCAACTGTGTGAAAAGGGGACAGTAACTAACCATAAGCAGTACCTATCCAAGCTGAAAATAGGGACAAAAATGATGCAGAACAACTCCCTTCACTCTGAGATATGAGGAAGGAGGGACCAATGATGAGTCGTTGGCCATAGCATGATTGTGGCTTGGGTGTTGTGAAGTTGTGTGACCACAGCTCATTGGTCTTTCCATTCCTTTGGTGATGTAGAAGGGCAATTGGGGGTCTATCCACTGGCCTAACCATCTCTCATGAGTGGCACAAAAGTGTCTTATGGCACTTTTGTGACACTCACAGATCAGCACAGGATATATGGAGGGTTAGTTTGGCTTGACTGGAGATTAGGATAGCAGCCGGGCAGTGCAGTCCAGAGTTAGGGTAGTGAGGAATGTCCTAGCTAGGCTCCCCCAACTATTCTGGATCCACCCAGAGCAAGCTCAGTAGGCACCAAGTCAGTGACACCTGGGGAGGACTTGCTCCCGAGAAGACCTGCCTCAGATCACACTGAACACGGAACATTTGTGGATCCTGACTAAGAACCAGTAACAGCTGCAACATGAGACTGCCGTACACAGGGTGATCGTATGTGTTAACCAGAAAGTGGACAAGCCACTCCAATATGTAGGACATGACAAAGTAAAAACTAAACACACTCATATATATTGCTTTCATGTGATTTAAGAACTGTTTTACTCATTATTAAATTTTAAACTATTACATATAATTAATAGTGGACAATTCATTAATTACATGAGCTCTACATGCTCTCTGCTCAAAAGGAAATGGAGGATAACTGTTTCCAGGACACACGGCTAAAATCCAGGACATGTCCTGGAAACAGCGGCACACAAACTCACCCTGGCAGTACAGTCCACACTGGATCCAATGGCTGGTTCAAGTCGATAACCTGCTGTATCCTCAGGTTGGTGGGCTGCTGTAGTAGTGCCATATCCTGAAGCTGAGAGGCCAGGATTCCAGTTAGTTTAACTAAGAACTCAGATTGCTTGTCAACCAGTATCCTAACCAGGAACCACTGGAAGGTTCCAACCAGGAACCTACTGGGTACTACCAGGCACTGGAGACAATCAGGCACCCAGAGGGAAAGACCAGGCACCGGGTATCTCTGCCATAGGTACCAGCACCACCAATCTCACTGTGTAGCCACAGATCTGGGCACTGAATAAGTTGTTCCTCCACTTGGTGTTTCATGACAGCCTTTGAGGTCAGAGTGAGTTCCCTGGAGAAGAAGCACCAATGAACCTACTATGAAGAAAAGGCCACAAAACATCACATCCTGTCATCTGTTTTTCATTTCTTGGTAGTAGAAAGGTCTACTCTAGAAGGTCTCAGGCAGCATGCAAATGAGCAGAGGGCATTCTGCGTAAGATCAGAGGGTTCTACCTGCAAGCTGAGACAGGAGCCCCATGCAAAGCAACACAGGAAGTGGGTCCTGGAAACATTTCAGTTTTGCAAAGGGAAGATTGAGGCATCAGGTACTCCTAATGAATACCACCAGTGGGCGCTGGTCACATCTACTGGGCTGGTTATCCCAATCCAGCACTAGTGGGCAGCACCAGGCAGTGGGCACCAGCGGGCAGCAGGCAGAACCAGCCACCAGGCACTTCTCCTGGGCACTGGTTGTCAGCATCCTTCCTACTGGCCATGCACCTCAACAGCGAAATAATATGTTTTCCTGGATGGGTCATTAGGCACCATACTTTCAGATAATAATAAAGGTGTTAGTAACCCTGAAAAGCTACTTAAATCAAACCCATAATAAACCCATGTAAGGACTAGTTCGTCAAACATTTCTTCCCTCTAAAATAATAGCATTCCAACCAGAAACCGTAAACTGTGGTTGAGCAGCCCCTCCCCAGCTCGTGCAGCTTGGATGATTCCTAGCCCCAATGGGTTGATGATGGTTCCCAACTCCCCACTCCTGGAGGTGGCCTGAGTCCAAAGAGACAGGAGTGAAGATGCAGTGCTCCTGCATGACCTCGGGACCAGGTCAGGATCTGACATTTGTTGGAACGTGTCCCTCCTCCTCCTCCTCTCCCAGCTCCTCCTCTCTTTTGTGTCTTTCCGACATGGTTGTTGTCCTATGTGATGTTATGAGTGACCCCAAGTTGTGCCCAAAGGTAGAACCTCAAGACAACGCCTGGTTCCCAGACCGGTGGGGAACAGCAACTGTTGGGCCATGACTGAAATGTCACGCTCTGAGATCTTGGAGAAAAAAATTCAGGAAGCTCAGTCTATGTACAGTGGTGCCTCACGTAACAAACGCCTCACGTAAAGTATGTTTCACATAACAAACAAAAATTTCTCTAGGATTCTGCTTGGATTCACCTAACAAACTGTGCTTCATGTAACAAACACAAGTTGGCGGTTGGGGCAGACACACTGTCCAGCAGCCCGTTTAAAAGCGTCAAAGCTACCTAGCGTGCCTGCCCATAGCGAAAGCTCAGAGCTATCCAGCAAGGAGCAGGGGAGAGAGAAGCTCAGGATGAAGAGAAGGAGAAAGTGGGGAAACACTTTGAAAGTGTCTTGGATTGCAGCCTCCTAACCATGTTTACCCAGAAGTGTTGTGTTGTGTTAAATGGGGCTTACTCCCAGGAAAGTGTCTTTAGGATTGCAGCCTAAGTAGACTTCATAGGATCATGCACAGTGAAAGCATGTTTTGAATTCAATTACAATGTTTTGTCATCATTTTTTACATACAGTTAATATTTTTATATGAATTTTTTGGGGGTTGTGGAACCAATCGTCTGAGTTTCCATTATTTCCTACGGGAAAATCTGCTTCACATAAAGAGCTTTTCACATAACTAGCATGCTTCCGGAACGAATTAAACTTGTTATGTGAGGCACCTCTATATCTTCAAGCGTGTGTGACCAGTTCTGTAAGTTTTATTTGGCACCCTCGAAAGAGCAGCTTGAAATCCTTTTGTGTCTTTCCTGTGTGATGTTATGGTGAGCGACCCCAAGTAGTGCGCTAAGATTGAACCTCAAAACAACACCTGCTTCCCAGACAGGTGAGGAAGAGCAACAGTGGGACCTGGACTGTGCTGTCATGCGCTGAGATCTCAGAGAAAAAAACTCAGGAAGCAAAAGCCATGGATTGGGAAAGAAACCAGTTTATTCCAGAGGATACAAGATATGTCAACATTCAGCAGGCACAAGTACAACTAGATTAATCTTCATTTCAGTATCCCAGCTAAATGGGCAGAAAGGCACTATTTCAAGAGGTGCTGCTCTTTATATTTTGCAGAGGAGAGAATAACTGTCCCTTTTCACCCCAGCACTACTGTGTCTTTTCTTAGGCTATTTTCAAACGTTTCTTCTAAGAGGCCAATCCTACGCACATCTACTCAGAAGTAAGTCTGCTTATAGTCAGTGTAACTTACTCCAAGGTAAGTGTGAATAGGATTGCAACCTAAATCTTCTAAATGATGCAAGACTTGTGAACAGAACTTGGGCATCTCTGGGAGAAGAAAATCAATATTTTGCCAGTTGTCATTGGAGCCCCAGGAGAAATAGGGAGAAGCCTGAAGAAACACCTTGACATTCAATCTAGTTAGTTAGCTAGAAAAAATAATATTCAAGCTAGTTAGAATATTTATATACTGCTTCTCAACTAAAAAGTTCACAAAGTGGTTTACAAAGAAAACGAAAAATTTAATGGCTAATAGATCCAAGAGCAAATTACACCAATTCAGTTCCAGAAAAAGTGCTTGTGACAGCGAGAGTCCTACAAAGAGATCTCCAGGATCTCGGCTAGATCCAAGATTGCCGACTATAACTTGACCCCAATAGGTTATGATGAAGTAGAACAACAAGAACAAGAACAAAACAGAAGTAATCTGGTGCTTTTCTCCACGGTGACTCAATGACCTATTAATGATCTTGGAGATGATGATTTCCAAGGCTTACTTCATTAATCTGAATGAAAAAAGAAGACAGTTTTGAATATGGGTAAGAAACATTTTCCAGCAAAAAAATTCCTTCAAGTACATGAACACCAGTGTTGATGAGATATGTTTTTGGATATGGGAGCAGGTTTATTTCATGTACACTGTACATTTATTTTATGTACAGGGACACATTTATCCCAAGTACATTTTCAGCCATATAATTTGAAATAAAAGCTACAATTATGGGTATCTCCAGCTGCACCTGCTCATAACTTGTTGAAAGCAGGGAAAAATTCAAATGAAAATGCAGTTTGTGATATGTTTTTCTTATTGACCAGATGAAACAGGGTGGAGGGTATAATGGTGAATTTGGCGCAACTCTGAATTTCATTTGAAAATGTAAAGTGGCAACCAGTGAGATGGGAGATCCATAGTCTTCGACCTTTGTGATGAATAATAAGCAAACAAACAAAAGAAAACATTTGAAGCTGGGAACCTATAGTTGATCCCTCCCAGAACTTCCCGTGGACTGAACAGATTCTCATTCTAAAACTTTTTTAGTCCCCTCCACATTGTTCCTTTACTTGGAAGAATTTGCTTTTTCTTCCCCAATACTAGAGGCCAGAGTGGTTTTGACTTTTGAGAAAAGCACCAGCCAGGAGACTGTCCACTTCCACCTCCATCTATAGCAGGAAGACTTTGCCCTGCCCTGTTCCACCACCAAGGATATACCCTCTTCCACACTGGCAATGTGGAATATACCCAAAGAGGGATATACCCTCCTCCACATTGGCAAAGGAGGTTAGCATTGGGAAATGTAACCAGTGCATATAAAACAGGTCAGAAGAAGCACCCACTAAGAACTGATTTTTAAGAAATTTCACCCCTGAGGGGGTGAAAAAGGGTACAAGCAACACCCCGTTTTTGGCCTATACTAAACACTGAAGACTGACTTATCAACACCCAGCTCCAGTCTCTGCATCTGCCTGTTACGGGTGCCCACAGTTGTGGTGGGATGGTGCATGGAGAGGGGATGGTGACCAGTGGGAGGATGGTGATGAGAGGGTGAAGAGATGAGAGGGTGCTTATGGTGCACAGAAGTGGTGGTGCATGGGGGTGGTGGTTTTGCATGGAAGTATAGTGCATGGGGTTGGGAGTGGTGCCCACAGGGGATGTTGCACAAAGGGGAAAAGTGCATGGGGGAAAGGTTCACAAGGCTTATGTTGCACGTAGGGGCAATGTTGCAAGTGGAGGATGTTGCATGAAGGATGGTGATGCATGGGGGTGGTGCAAGGGTGAGACTGCAGGGGTTTGTTGCACAAGGGATGTTGCATATGAGTGGGGGTGGGGATGCACCAGGGTAATGGTGCACAGGGGTTAGTGGTGATGCACAAGGGTGACCTTGCAGAGGGGTGGGTGGGAGTGCACGAGGGGTGGTCCATGAGGGTGTTGCATGGAAGGGGATGTTGCCATAATTCTCTTCCACAAAATTGGGACAGGACCCTCTGTCACATTTGTCAGTATGTTAATTGGGACTGTCAACTCTGTGCCCATGTAGATGTGGCACAAAGGGGCGCACGGGGAGATATGGGACATGGGGGAATTTTACTCTCACAACAGCAGGGAAATTTCACTAGTGCTCATAATCATACTTATGGTGGTGTTCTACACGAGAAGAGGGGACTATGGCTGCAATCCTAAAGACACTTTCCTGGGAGTAAGACCCATTGAACACAATGGGGCTTACGTTTGAGTAGACATGGTTAGGATTGTGCTGTATATCAGCATTTTTAGAGCAACATATCTGTAAACAAGAGAAAGAAGAAAATAAGTTCATCATGAACCCTCTAATGTCACATTCGGAGAGCCTAGTAGCACTTGCAGTGCAATGTAATGGTGGCCAATGGGGAGAAGGCATTTGTTTTCTAAACAGCAGCTGAGAAGGCCAAGAAAGAGAACTGGAATGGTGTAATGTACAGTTGATGCAAAACCTGGAGACAGAGAGGAAGAGTTGGAGGCAAGATGGTATGGTTAGGACGGTGATCTTCATCCTGGCTGCTTGTCTCTTGCCAGGTTAATCAGGGTGCCGTATGAGTTGGGGGCAAACAATAGCTTCTTACTTTATTGTCCACACTTGAGAATGCACTTTTAAATTATCAAACATATTATCATTGCCTTCTCCTGCACAGCTGCCTTTGCTCAGAACCTCTCAGAGACCCTGCACCAAACATCAGACCTTATTCATCCATACCAAGTAGCAATACCAGTGAACCCTCAACAGCCAAAGTGGTGAAAGTGGAAGAATAGAGAAAAAAGATTGAGTAAATGCTTACTGTTATATACACACGTCTGGAGGCAATGAAATATTGTGTCGAAGTTATTTCCATTGCCTTTACAGCCACCAAATACTATCATCTGACACGTTTTCGTAGTGACATCATAGTAATAGTTCGGAAAGAAAGCATCACATCTTCCAGGTTCCAGTGGAAGTTTGCATCTTTCTGGCAGAGCCTCTGCGGAGAAGAGGGTCATACATTAAGATACTGAGCACGTACAACTCCCCGTCTGAAACTAAAAAAATTAATATTTTGAGGTATTGTGACACAAACCCCTGAGTGCCTTTCAGTCAGCATTTGTTCAACCTTTCCTGTGGTCGTTTTGGGGGTATGGAGAAGGAGATGGATCCAAGCCTTGTCTTAGGCAGCCTCCTCTAGAAGTGGTCCAAGTCTGAGTAGACCCATTGGCACTGCTGCAGCCCTACTGCAAGAAAGGGATGACCCTCTTCTTCCTCACAGTGCCACAGAGCAGTCCCAATACTTGGGCTGGGTTCAGCACAGGTGACGACAGCCTGCCGTATATAGTGCAAGTTAGGACTGTGCTGTCAAAGTGCTTTCTTGCACAGCACAGTCCTAGGGATTTCTACTCAGAAGCAAGTTCCAGTGTATTCAGTGGGGCTTAATCAGTGGTGGGCTCCAGCAGGTTCGCACCTACTCTATAGAACCGGTTCTTAACAAGAGATAGTACATATAAAGTTTAAAAATAGCCATTTAAAAGTGGCTGCCAGATGGACAGAGAACCGGTTCTTAATTTCTTTGAAGCCCATCACTGGGCTTACTCCTGGAAAACAGCTCAGAGGATTGTAGCCCTTTTGTTAAAATGATAACGATATCATTTTGACATCATTTTGTTAAAATGATAATGCTGGTTGAGAGCCTTTTCTAGTCCCAACCCCTCCAACCCCTCCCATTATCCAAATGATGTCCGGAGAGAGGAAGAGTTGCAGATATGATAGAGGACTCCTGCAGAGGACTAGCATGGAACTCATACCTGCATCCTGAATAGAAATCCCCAGAAATTCAAACCAGTTTCCCAGTATGCCCAGTACGAGGACTAAGAAAATAATCTGACTGCGCTGCATGATGACCATTCGTTTTGACTGTCCACTGCCCACTAAAGCTGCTTTATGTTGTGGGTCATAAGGAAGTGAAGAAGGGCATTCAGGCAGCAAATGGAGGAAACCATATACTGGAAAGAGTAAGTTGCAGTTATGAAAAGTTCCTTTACTATTCCATGCTAACCCCTTCTAAGTACCCAATTGAGTGAAAAGTGGACAGTACCTAACTATAAGCAGTACCTAAGCAAGCTGAAAATGAGGACAAAATGGTGCAGAACAACTCTCTTCAGTCATTCTGAGATATGCGGAAGGAGGGATCAGTGATGACTCATTGGCCATAGCATGACTGTGGCTTGAGTGTTGTGTAGTTGTGTGACCACAACTCATTGGTCTTTCCATTCCTTTGGTGGTAGGAAGGCAATTGGGTGTCTGTCCACTGGCCTAACCATCTCCCAGGAGTGGCACGGAAGTGTCTTATGGCACTTTTTTGACACCGCAAATCAGCACAGGACATATGTGGTGTTAGTTTGGCTTGACTGGAGGTTAGGATAGCAGCTGGGCAGTGCAATCCAGAGTTAGGGCAGTGAGGAGTGCCCCAGCTGGGCTCCCCCAAGTATTCTGAATCCAGAGCTGGAAATGATAGTGAATCCAGAGAGTTAGGAAGACTGGGCTGCCCTAGCTGCCCCAGAGCAAGCTCAGGAGGCACCAAGTCAGTGACACCTGGGGAGGACTTGCTCCCGAGAAGACCTGCCTCAGATCACACTGAATACAGAACATTTGTGGATCCTGACTAAGAACCAGTAACAGCTGCAACATGAGACTGCCGTACACAGGGTGATCGTATGTGTTAACCAGAAAGTGGACAAGCCACTCCAGTATGTAGGACATGACAAAGTAAAAACTAAACACACTCATATATATTGCTTTCATGTGATTTAAGAACTGTATTACTTATTATTAAATTTTAAACTATTACATATAATTAATAGTGGACAATTTATTAATTACATGAGCTCTACATGCTCTCTGCACAAAAGGAAATGGAGGATAAGAGAATTGTTTCCAGGACACACGGCTAAAATCCAGGACATGTCCTGGAAACAGCGGCACACAAACTCACCCTGGCAGTACAGTCTACACTGGATCCAATGGCTGGTTCAAGTGGATAACCTGCTGTATCCTCAGGTTGGTGGGCTGCTGTAGTTGTGCCATATCCTGAAGCTGAGAGGCCAGGATTCCAGTTAGTTTAACTAAGAACTCAGATTGCTTGTCAACCAGTATCCTAACCAGGAACCACTGGAAGGTTCCAACCAGGAACCTACTGGGTACTACCAGGCACTGGAGACAATCAGGCACCCAGAGGGAAAGACCAGGCACTGGGTATCTCTGCCATAGGTACCAGCACCACCGATCTCACTGTGTACCCACAGATCTGGTCACTGAATAAGTTGTTCCTCCACTTGGTGTTTCATGACAGCCTTTGAGGTCAGAGTGAGTTCCCTGGAGAAGAAGCACCAATGAACCTACTATGAAGAAAAGGCCACAAAACATCACATCCTGTCATCTGTTTTTCATTTCTTTTACATTTTCATTTTTCTTTTCATACAAAAATGAGTTATACGACAATACTGACCATGAGTTATATTATGATTTTTACCCAAATACCTTTTTTACCGACTTTACACCAAAAATGGCTTTTTATAAATATCGTAAACTATTAATCTTAATATTGATCTCTTGTCAACATGCCATTTCTTAAGCACTATCATATGAAAGAGAGAGCTGTGTTCTCAATGGCCTCTCAAAGCAGTACCCATACAAACCAATGGGTACAAATTGCAAGAAAAGAGATTTTAGCTAGATATTCCCAGTGTATTCTAATGCACTTTTAGCTTTCTTCTTGGTAATCCAATTGGACGCTCTAGACAAAAACTGAAGAAAGAAATTCCTGTGATATAAGCTCTTTCAGATTTTGAAAATTTTTTACTTTTGCTGCATCTAACCATATGTGGAAAAGTTGTGCTTGAAATTGGGCTGAGGACTCCCTTGATTTCAAAGGTTCAGTTCTATACTGCCTTTGTGCTTCTTCTGCTGTAACAGCAAATCTCTCTTGAAGTAGCTGCTTAAACAGTTCATAATCATGGATGTTATGAGCAGGAAGGTCTGATAAAATAGAGTCCTCTCTGTTTCAGCTACCTGTGAGCTTAATATTTGGCAATAAAATATTTCTGGTACAGCTTGACCCACACAAACTGCTTCAGAAAGTTTAAGGAAGTCCACGGAATCATCATCCTTACTATATTTCAGGAAAATGTTCCTCATATAACAATCTATAGGTCATTGTTGTTCTTTTATCCTTTCCTTATTCAGATGCAGTTCTAATGTTCTATATTGGTTGGTAATCATCTGCATCAGCCAATGTGGGGTGGGTTCAGTTTTTTGCACTGAGTTTTTCCTCCCGACCTATTTCTTGCAGCCAGTGGTGTAAGCAGGGCTGCAAATCCTCTGGCTCCCACTCCTACATTAGCAACATCAGAGTTTTGGGGATGCCGGCACTCTGTCATAGGCTGGGTGGCACCAGTTTTGTCTGGCCTGACTGGGAAATGCACAGCTCCACCCAGGTAGGAAAGACCCCATGTGCGGAACAAGGTGAGTGGTATTTAAGATGACACACAAGACGCACAGCCCTCTTTGCACGTGGTGCATTTATGAACATGTGGTCACTATTAACTCAGACTTATCGGATTACTCCATGTGCCAAGAACATTGCTCTTCTCATTTGAAGGCTGGTGAATATTGGGCTCCCTCTGCATCAGGATCGTGCTTTTAAAATTTATATAAAACTAGCAAAAAGTGTACCCACGTTGCTGGAGTAACTTCTCCATACAACATCCCCCCACAGCGCATCAACAAACCATGCGAAACCTACCCCCATGCACAACATTCCCCCGTGCGCAACTTCCCCCTGTGCGCAACTTCCCCCGGTGTGCAACTTCCCCCGTGCGCAACTTCCCCCATGCGCATCATCCCCATGTGCAACTTTCCCCACGCACATCATCCCCCCACGCGCAACTTCTACCCACGTGCAACTTTTCCCCATGTGCAACTTCCTCTGTGCGCAACTTCCCCCGTGCACAACTTCCCCAATGCGCAACTTTCCCCGTGCGCAACTTCCCCCGTGCGCAACTTTCCACATGCGCAAATTCCCGCCATGTGCAACTTCCCTCCGTGCGCAACTTCCCCCATGTGCAACTTTCCTACATGCGCATCATCCCCCCATGTGCATCTTCCCCCATGCGCAACTTTCCTACATGCGCAACTTCCCCCATGCACAAATTCCCTCCATGTGCAACTTCCCTCATGCGCATCATCCCCCCATGTGCAACTTCCCCATGTGCAACTTTCCTACATGCGCAACTTCCCCCATGCACAACTTCCCTCCATGTGCAACTTCCTTCCATGCGCAACTTCCCCCATGCGCAACTTAACCCATACAGATAATCTCCCATGCACAACTTCCCCATGTGCAACTTTCCTACATGCACAACTTCCCCATGCGCAACTTCCCTCCATGTGCAACTTCTCCCATGTGCAGCTTTCCTACATGCGCATCATCCCCCCATGTGCAACTTCCCCATGTGCAACTTCCCCATGTGCAACTTTCCTACATGCGCAACTTCCCCCCATGCACAACTTCCCTCCATGTGCAACTTCCTTCCATGCACAACTTCCCCCATGCAGATAATCTCCCATGCGCAACTTTCCCCATACACAACATCCCCCCATGCGCAACTTCCCATGCGCAACTTCCCCATGTGCAACTTCCCCATGCGCAACTTTCGTACATGAGCATCATCCCCCATGTGCAACTTCCCCCATGCGCATCATCCCCCCATGCGCAACTTTCCTACATGCGCAACTTCCCCCATGCACAACTTCCCTCCATGTACAACTTCCCCCATGCGCATCATCCCCCCATGTGCAACTTTCCTACATGCACAACTTCCCCCATGCGGGACTTCCCCCATGCACAACTTTCCTACATGCACATCACCCCCCATGCATATCATCCCCCCATGCGCATCATCCCCCAAGCGCAACTTCCCCATGTGCAACTTCCCATGTGCAACTTCCCCCATGCGCAACTTTCCTACATGCGCATCATCCCCCCATGTGCAACTTCCCCATGTGCAACTTCCTTCCATATGCAACTTCCCCCATGTGCAACTTCCCACCATGCGCAACTTCCCCCCATGCACAACTTTCCCCCGTGCGCAACTTCCCCCGTGCGCATCTTCCCCCGTGCGCAACTCCCCCGCATGCGCAACTTACCCCATGCACAACTTCCCTCCATGTGCAACTTCCTTCCATGCGCAACATCCCCCATGCGCAACTTCCCCCATGCAGATAATCTCCCATGCGCAACTTCCCCCATGCGCAACTTTCCTACATGCGCAACTTCCCCATGCGCAACTTCCCCCATGCAGATAATCTCCCATGCGCAACTTCCTCATGCGCAACTTCCCCCATGCGCAACTTCCCCATGCACAACTTCCCCCATGTGCAACTTCCCCCATGTGCAACTTTCCTACATGCGCATCATCCCCATGTACATCATCCCCCCATGCGCATCATCCCCCATACGCATCATCCCCATGCGCAACTTCCTCCATGTGCAACTTCCCCCATGCGCAACCTTCCTACATGCACATCATCCCCCATGCGCAACTTTCCTCCATGCACAACTTTCCTCTATGAGCAACTTCCCCATGCGCAACTTCCCCCATGCGCAACTTCCCCCCATGCACATCATCTCCCATGCGCAACTTCCTCCATGCACAACTTTCCTACATGCACATCATCCCCCATGCGCATCACCCCAATGCGCAACTTCCCTCCAGCGCAACTTCGCCCCGTGCGCAACTTTTCCCGTGCGCAACTTCCCCCGTGCGCAACTTCCCCATGCGCAACTTCCCCCATGAGCAACTTCCCGCCATGCGCAACTTCCCCCATGTGCAACTTTCCTACATGCGCAACTTCCCCCATGCACAACTTCCCTCCATGTGCAACTTCCTTCCATGCTCAACTTCCCCCATGCGCAACTTAACCCATACAGATAATCTCCCATGCGCAACTTCCCCATGTGCAATTTTCCTACATGCGCAACTTCCCCATGCGCAACTTCCCCCATGCGCAACTTCCCTCCATGCGCAACTTCCCCCATGCAGATAATCTCCCATGCGCAACTTCCCCCATGCGCAACTTCCCCCATGAGCAACTTCCCTCCATGTGCAACTTCCTTCCATGCACAACTTCCCCCATGCGCAACTTCACCCATGCAGATAATCTCCCATGCGCAACTTCCCCCATGCGTAACTTCCCCCATGCGCAACTTCCCCATGCACAACTTCCCCCATGTGCAACTTCCCCCATGTGCAACTTTCCTACATGCGCATCATCCCCATGTACATCATCCCCCCATGCGCATCATCCCCCATACGCATCATCCCCCATGCGCAACTTCCTCCATGCGCAACTTCCCCCATGCGCAACCTTCCTACATGCACATCATCCCCATGCGCAAATTCCCCCATGCGCAACTTTCCTCCATGCTCAACTTTCCTCCATGAGCAACTTCCCCCATGCGCAACTTCCCCCCATGCACATCATCTCCCATGCGCAACTTCCTCCATGCACAACTTTCCTACATGCGCATCATCCCCCATGCGCATCACCCCAATGCGCAACTTCCCTCCAGCGCAACTTCGCCCCGTGCGCAACTTTTCCCGTGTGCAACTTTCCCTGTGCACAACTCCCCCCATGCACAACTTCCCCATGTGAAACTTCCCCCATGTGCAACTTTCCTACATGCGCATCATCCCCCCATGTACAACTTCCCTCCATGTGCAACTTCCTTCCATGCGCAACTTCCCCCATGTGCAACTTTCCTACGTGCGCAACTTCCCCATGCGCAACTTCCCCATACGAACTTTGCTACATGTGCATCATCCCCCCATGCGCATCATCCCCATGCGCAACTTCCCCCCATGGGCAACTTCCCCCATGTGCAACTTTCCTACATGCGCATCATCCCCCCATGTACAACTTCCTTCCATGCGCAACTTCCCCCATGCGCAACTTCCCCCATGTGCAACTTCCCCCATGCGCATCATCTCCCATGCGCAACTTCCTCCATGCGCAACTTTCCTACATGCGCAACTTCCCCATGTGAACTTTCCTACATGTGCATCATCCCCCCATGCGCAACTTCCCCCCATGGGCAACTTCCCCCATGCGCAACTTTCCTCATGTGCAACTTCCCTCATGCGCAACTTCCCTCATGCGCGACTTCCCCATGCGCAATTTCCCTCCATGCGCAACTTCTCCCATGCGCAACTTCCTTCTTGCGCAACTTCCCCCATGCGCAACTTCCCTCCATGTGCAACTTCTCCCATGCGCAACTTCCTTCTTGCGCAACTTCCCCCATGCGCAACTTCCCTCCATGTGCAACTTCTCCCCATGTGCAACTTCCCCATGCGCAACTTCCCCCATGCGCAACTTTCCTACATGCGCATCATCCCCCCATGCGCAACTTCCCCCATGCACAGCATCCTCTCCAGTGCAACCTCTTCCTCTGAACAACATCCCCCAGTGCACCAGGCACTGAGCACCAAATTGGCTGGATGTGGTTCAGTCTCCCATGTTAAGTATAGGACAGAAACACGTTGCCCCCTTTTCAGCCCCTGAAGGGTTAAATTTCTCCAGATGGTTCTTGGTGGGTGTTCAGGTGACAGAAGGAACTCCCAGAATTCCATGCTTCAGGCCCAGCAGTTGGGGAGGAATGTTGCTGACTCAGCAATTCTCAATGCAAAGTATAGGGAGGAAAACGCGTTGCGCCCCTTTTCACCCCCTTCCGGTTGGAATTTCTGAAAACTGGTTCTTAGTGCACCCCTCAGTCACGGAAGGAACACCCACCCCAAATTTCACGCTTCTAGGCCTAGCGGTTTTGGCAGGGCAGTGATGAGTCAGTGAGTGAGTCAGTGAGTGAGTGAGTCAGTCAGTCAGTCAGTGAGTGACTTTTCTCTTTTATAGATAGATAGATAGATAGATAGATAGATAGATAGATAGATAGATAGATAGATAGATAAAATTAAGGGTATAATGTGTGCAGCCCCCCACAGATATTCTGCTGTTTGAACTCCCAGGACAAACATAGGCTGTTTCTGTTTCTTTTACCTTTAAGGGAGGGATTGTTCTAACCTTCCTTCTTTCTTCATTCCCCACATTAAACTCACTTGTATCCTGTACCCTTACAAAATCTTTCTGCGTTAGCTGTCTCCCCATCCTTGTAGGTCCCTGTACTTGCTGGGATTAAAGTCCATGGCTGACTGAGTTCTTCCTTCAGACAGATCATCAAATGTCTCCAGTGTTTCATCTTCCCATGGGTACCTCAAAGGGTCAGCAGCCGCATCCCACATTCTAAACTTTGTAGTAGTTCTTCGCTTCCCCTCTATCTTTGGTGTAAGCAATCCTGTGAGTAAATTCTCATTTAACTCACCTTCTCCATCTATTAAGGACAAGCGAAATGTACCAGGGTTGCGGGAGTTAAATACAATCCATGCGCCATCCACCGTGTGCCATCCCCCCACTGCGGAACACCCCTATTGTGCAATCCCCCCATGCGCATAATCCCCCCTGGCACAATTCCCCCTGCAATATCTCCCCATCCAAACGCCCCCATGCAATGCCCCCCATGTGCAATGTCCCCATATTGAGCACATCATCCCTGCTAACTCAATGTCTCCCTGCAATATCCCTTCCATGCAACACCCCCACCCCACAAGCACGGACACCCCTCCTCCTGGGCAAATACAGGATTTGGAGATGGGTGTTGATAGTCTTCAGTGTTAAGTATGGGTCAGATTCCTAGAAATTGGTTCTTGGTGGGTGTTCCAATCACCAGGGTGTCCAGGCGTCTGGAAATGCCCAGACACCTCCGGAAATGGCAGGGAGTCTGGCACGATAGGGAAACCCCCTGCCGAGTGCAGAAAGCGGCCATTTTAGTTTGTGTGCGTACCTCAGTGCGTAACTCCTCTGCACTTCATAGCACAGGAAAATGGAGGCGGGCCAGGAGGGAGGTCTTTCCCCCGCCCCATGATTGGCCCTGGGCTGGAAGCCCTGCCCCCGGTCCAGACCCTCAGCTCCTCAGCAGCCATGCGGAGCCTTCTCCGGCCAGCCGGGGGGCTCAAAGGAATCCGTGCGGCCGCACTGCACCGCTCCAGCCTTCCCCCAGCCAGCCGGGGGGGCTCAGAGGCTCCAGATAGACCTGCAGACCCCCAAACATTGTAAGCCCCCCAAAGTGTTTTAGTGTAGGACAAAATGTAGGACATCCTACATTTTGTCCTACATTTTAAAAATGTTGGACAAAGTCCTCCAAAACGAAAGTCCAGATTGATTTTCAACTGAAAATCTGGACTTTTGGGGACCCTTGTCCTACATTTGGAGGTCTACCCTATGGTCACCCTGTCCCATCACAGCAGGAATATACTCCACAAATTTCATGCTTTTAGGTCCAGGGGTTAGGGTAGTGACCATCAGTCAGTGATTCTTTAATGCAAACTATAAGGGGAAACCAGTTTTTGGAAATTCCAACTGGAAGGGGGTGAAAACGGGCGCATTGCATTTTCCTCCCTATATTTTCCACTGAAGAGTCCCTGACTGATGGACACTCTGCCCTCACCCCAGACCTTGCACTGTGGAGGCGGTGCTCATGGGAGGTGGTGCTTCTGGGGGGATGTACATGGGGAGATGAACATGAGGAGATGATGTGCATGGGGGGTTGATGCACATGGGGAGTGTTGCTCAATGGGGGGTTGCGTGTAGGGGATATTTTATTCCCACAAAGTGGGCACATTTTGCTAGCTTTGCGCATGTGTGTAGCATATAGTATCCGATGCCTTCATAACCGATGGTTGGGTGTCTCCATCACAATTTACCCTTTGTTTAAATCTATTTTTGAACCATATAAGTGGGGTGCCTGGGCAGCATAAGGCACCAGAGGGCATTACTCAACACTGGCCACTGGGTGCCAATGGGACCCAGTGAACAACAGCAGGTACCAGGATCCTGACCAGGCATCACCAGTAAGTAGCAGTAAGTAGCAGTAGTAAGTAGCAAGGCCACAAAGTACCATCAGGTACCATAGACCAGTGGGCAGTAGGTGAAACATGCACCAGGCACCATGTATCATACCAGGCAGCCACAGAGATGGTCAGTGCAGAAATTCTTCCTCCACCAGGTGTTTCATGGCAGCCTTTGAGGTCAGAGTGAGTTCCTTGGAGAGGCACCACTGAACCTACTCTGAAGAAAAGGCCTTGAAACATCACATCCCGTCATCCGTTTTTCATTTCTTTTCTCTGTTCCTTCGTTCCTCTGCAGAAGAGAAAGGTCTACTCGAGAAGGTCTCAGGAAGTATGCAGATGAGCAGAGGTCATTCCGGGTAGTAACAGTGGGTTCTACCTGCATGCTGAGACAGGAGCCCCATGCAAAAGAATGCAGGAAGGGTGTCCTGGAAAAAGTGCTATTAACCCTGAAAAGCTACTGAAATCAAACCCATAATAACCCCATAGAAGTACTAGCTAGTTAAGCATTTCTTCCCTCTAAAATAATAGCATTTTACACCAGGAACTGTAAACTGTGGCTGAGCAGCCCCTACGCCACCACCACAGCTTGGATGATTCCTAGCCCCAATGGGGTGAAGGTTCCCAACCCAGTTTCCCCTTCCTGGAGGTGCCCTGAGTCCACGGAGACAGGAGTGAAGATGCACCTCTCCTGCCTGCCCTTGGGACAAGGTCAGGATCTGACATTTGTTGGAACATGTCCCACCCCCTCCTCTCCTTCCAACTCCTCCTCTGTTTTGTGTCTTTCCAACATGGTTGTTGTCCTATGTGATGTTATGAGTGACCCCAAGTTGTGCCCAAAGGTAGAACCTCAAGACAACATCTAGTTCCCAGACAGGTGGGGAACAGCAACAGTTGGGCCATGACTGAAATGTTGTGCTCTGATATCTGGGAGAAAAAAATTCAGGAAGCTCAATCTACAAAAAAGCTCAATCAATCTCATATGTACTGTGAAAGAAACAGGTTTATTCCAGAGGATACAAGACAAGTCAACACCCATCAGGCAGGGGAACAACTAGATTAATCTTTCTTTTTCAGTATTCTTGTTAAATGGACAGAAAGGCACTATTTCAAGAGGTGCTCCTCTTTATATTTAGCAGTGGACACATTCACTGTCCCCTTTCACTCCAGCACTACTTTTCTAATGGTATTTTTCAGGTGTTTCTTCTAAATCTTTTTAGATGATGGTGATGTTAACGACGACAACGCCAGGATGCATGTGCTGTGAATAGAACTTGGGCACCTCTGAGAGAAGAAGGTCAATATTTTGCCAGTTGTCATTAGAGCCGTAGGAGAGTTGCCTGGAAGCCCGAAGAAACAACTCAACAACAACAACAGTATTTATATACAGCTTTTCAACAAAATGTTCACAAAGAGGTTTACAGAGGAAACCAAATAACCAATGGCTCCCTGTTCCAGAGGGGCTCACAATCTAGAAAGATGAAAAAGAACACCAGCAAAAGCCACAAGAGAAAACAGTGCTGCTGTGAGAAGGACCACTTAATAATTTCCCTCTGATAAACAGGAGCAACTAATTATCTTGGAAAAAATCTCTTAATACAGGGGTCCTCAAACTTTTTAAACAGGGGGCTGGTTCACTGTCCCTCAGACACTGTCAGGGGCTGGCCAGAGAGTGAGAGGACTTATGTAGGACAAAATGTAGGATGGCCTACAGTTTGTCCTACATTTAAAATGTAGGACATGTTAAAATGAAGCAAAAATGCTTGTATTGCTTTCCTGTACTTAATTTCAACACTTTTGAAATTGAAAAGCTTTTAACACGCCTGACTCTCACCCAGACATGCAAGACGCCCTCAAAGCAGTTTCCAGCAACATGTTACTTCAACATATTTTACTTAACATATTTTTCTACAACATATTTTACATGTCAGACTTAAGACATGTAATGTCTTAAGTCTGCCTCAGAGCAATTTGCAGCAACACAAGGAATATCAGTGACATGCACTGACACACACCATGCACTCTCTCTCTCTCTCTCTCTCTCTCACACACACACATGTATTCTTACACACACACACAAACACAAGCTCACTTCAATTTTGGGCTTGCTGTTCAGGAATTTTGCCCAAGTCTATGCAGTTCTACTCAGGAGTAAGGCCCATTAGAGTCAGTGGGGCTTACTCCCAGGAAAGTAAGCCCAGCCCCCTGCATGTCTACTGAGAAGTAAGGCCCATTAGAGTTCATAGGGCTTACTCCCAGGAAAGTGTGGATGGGAGGGTGGCCTTAATAGCCCAGCTCTCTGCTTGTCTACTCAGAAGTAAGCCCCTGGCAGCTGGGGTGGCCATGAGAGAGCGATGGGAGGCATGCATGCCAGCCTCAAGCCTCTGGTAACTAGGGCGGCCACTCAAGGGTGGTGAGAGGCATGTGCACACCAGCCTGAAGCGGCCACGAGAGAGCGGCGGAAGGCCTCAATCCGGGCCCCTGGCATCAGGGGTAGGCGCACACACCAGCTGGAACCCCTGGGGCAGACAAAGTGCATGCTCAGCTCCAGCTGTGCATGCAACATTTTAAAAAAAAATTTAAAGGGCCAGCTTGAAGCTGCCCAAATTCCGGAGCCCGGAGGGGCTCTCTCCCTTTGCACAGGTCTGCTGCGACTGGCGGAACTTTGCCGTGGCAGCCTTGAACTGCCCCCCAGTGCCCACAAAGCACCTCCCAAACCCCCCAAAAGTCTGGCAGGCTGGATTGAGGCCTCTGGCGAGCCTGATCCGGCCTGTGGGCCATGGTTTGAGGACCCATGCCTTAATATCTTGGAAATGATGTTTGCAAAGGCTTATTTCATTGATCTGGAAGGAAGAAAAGAAACACAGATTTAAAATAAAAAATGAATACATACATTTTGGAGCAAAAAATATTTCTCAAATACTTTACATGAACAGCAGAGATGATGAGATGTGTTTTTGGATATGGGAGCTGGAGCACATTTATTTCATGTACAGTGCGTTGTTTTAGCCATAAGAATATGAAATGAAAGCTACCATGACAGATTCACAACAGCCCATAAATTGCTGGCAGCAGGGAAAATGGAAAATACAGTTTGATATGTTTTTCTTATTGACCAGATGAAACAGGATGGAGGGTGTAGCGATGAATTGGGCCCAACTCTGAATTTCATTTGAAAATGAAAAGTGGCAACCAGTGAGATGGGAGATCCGTAGTCTTCAACCTTTTGTGATGAATAATAAACAAGTCATAGGGACGAAGGGGCTCATTTGTTCATAGCTGCTTCTAAAAGCAGGACTAGAACCAATGGCTACGAACTGCAAGAGTGGAGATTCCAGTTGGATATCCGGAAAAACTTCCTGACAGTGAGGGCGGTTCGGCAGTGGAACAGATTGCCAAGGGAGGTGGCGGGCTCTCCCTCACGGGGGATCGTCAAGCAGAGGCTCGACGAACACCTGTCGGGGATGCCCTAGGGGGATTTCCTGCTGCAGGCAGGGGGTTGGACAAGATGACCCACTAGGTCCCTTCCAACTCTATGATTCTATGATCCTAAGTAAAAGAAAACATATAAAGCTGGGAACCTATTGTTGATCCCTCCCAGGACTTCCTGTGGTCTGAACAGAGTGTCCTCTCTCTATAGAAAACTGAAAAGTCACTGACTCACTGACTGACTCATCAACACCCAGCCAAAACCGCCAGGCCTAGAAGCATGAAATTTGGGGAGAGTTTTCTTTCCGTGATGGAGGCACCCACTAAGGACTGGTTTTCAAAAATTCCCAGCAGAAGGGGGTGAAAAGGGACTCAATGCGTTTTCCTCCCGATACTTTCCATTGAAGAATCCCTGACTGAGGGATGTTCTGCCCCAACTCCCAGACCTACAAGCATGAAATTGGTGGAGCGTATTCCTTCCATGAGGGGGGCACCACCAAGAACCAATTTTTAGAAATTTAACCCCTAAAGTTCTGAAAATGGGTTCAACACATTTTCTGCCTGTATTTAACATTGAAGACTGATCAACATGCAGCTGATGCACTGGGATGCAAGGTGCACAGATGATGATGGTGCACATGGGGGTGCGTGCAGGGTTTTATGCGTAGGGGAAATGATGCACATGGGAGTGGTGCACATAGGGGTTTGGTGTGCATGGGGGGTTGGTGTGCATGGGGGAATGTGCATGGGGTGAATGCGCATGGGGTGCTGTGCTTGGGGGGTTAGTGCGCATGGGGGTGAGTGCACATGGGGTGAATGTGCATTGGGGTGGTGCGCATCCAGGTATTGCACATAGGGGTTGGTGCACATGGGGAATGGATATTACGCATGGGGGTGAATGTGCATGAGGGGTGTGCATCTGGGGGTGGTGCACATGGGGGGTTTATGCACAGTGGAGAATGTCGCACATGGGGGAAGGTGTGCATGGGGTGAATGTGCATGAGGGGGTGTGCATGTGGGGGAGGTGCTCATGGGAAGGTATTGTGCATGGGTGGTTGATGCGCAGTGGGGGATGTTGCACATGGGGCTTGATGCACATGAGGGGGTTGGTGTGCATGTGGGGGCTTGATGTGCATGTGGAGGTTGATGAACATGGGAGTGGTACACATGGGACAGGGTGACCAGATGACAAACCCAAAATTCCTGAACCCCCAGATTCCTACCCGCTTAAAAAAATTGCCAAAAAATGTAATTTTTTTATATTTTTTGGTTTTTGGTTTTTTGGCCATAACCTTTGATGGGAAGGTATCTCAAAACTGATTTTTGCATTGGATTCTGCTCTTCAATACAAATCCAACAACATATGACATGATGGTGTACTGCACACCATGACAAAGATCAAAAATGAAGCCAAAATGTAGGACACCAGGACAGGAGGCTAAAAATCCAGACAATTTCAGGTTTTTCCTGTCATATGGTCACCCTGGCATGGGAGGGTATTGCGCATGGGGGTTTATATATCTATAAAATTGAAAAGTCACTGACTCACTGACTGACTCATCAAGAGCCAGCCAAAACTGCTGGACCTTGAAGTGTGAAATTTGGGAGGGTGTTTCTTCTGTGCTGGAGGCACCCACTAAAAACCAGTTTTTGGAAATCATTCATTCACATCACCAGTCAGACCCTTCCCACTAGGACTGTGTGATGTAGCGGCGTATAATTCGTGCTGATCCCAGAAGAGCGGCTTTCTGCAGTTGGCAGAGTGATATTTTGTCAATGCCTATTATTATTATTATTATTTTTATTATTATTATTATTATTATTATTATTATTATTATTATTATTATTAATTTACCTCTAGCTCTTACTATTAATTTACTGTCTGTCTTATTATTTATTTATTTATTTATTTATCTATCTATCTATCTATCTATCTCTAACTCTCATTATATACTAGCAAAAGTGTACCCGCGTTGCAGGAGTAAAATTCCCCGTACGCCACCCCCCCACTGCGCATCAACCCTCCATGTGCAACATCCCCCATGTTCATCCAACCCATGCATATCAACCCCCCTGTGCGCATCAGCCTCCCTGCACGTATCATCCCTTTGTGCTTATCAGTCCCCCATGCACAAAATTATTCCATGCACATCAGTCCCCCATGCACATCAGTCCATGTGCATCATCTCCATGCACAACACCCACCTTTGACAACAGCCTCCCATGAGCAACTGCCCCCCATGCACAGCATCCTCCCCAATGAAATCCCTCCCTCCAAATAACATCCCCCCAGTGCACCGGGCACCGAGCATCAAATTGGCTGGATGTTGGTCAGTCTTCCATGTTAAGTATAGGACATCCCCCCAGTGCACCGGGCACCGAGCATCAAATTGGCTGGATGTTGGTCAGTCTTCCATGTTAAGTATAGGACAAAAACAATTTGCACCCCTTTTCAGCCTCTTAAGGGTTAGATTTCTCCACATCAGTTTTTGGTGGGTGTTCATGTGACGGAAGGAACACCCTCCCCAAATTTCACGCTTCTAGGTCTGGTGGTTAAGGCAGAACATCCCTCAGTCACTGATTCTTCAAAGCAAAGTATAAGGAGGAAAACGCTTTGCGCCCCTTTTCGCCCCCTTCCGGTTGGAATTTCCAAAAACCAGTTCTTAGTGCTCCCCTCGGTCACAGAAGGAGCACGCTCCCCACTCCCAAAATTTCACACTTCTAGGCCCGGAAGTTTTGGCAGGGAGTTGATCAGTTAGTCAGTGACTTTTCTCTTTTATATATATAGATAATAATTTATGAATTACAGAAAACTATATGCTTCTTGCGCGCAAGAAAAAGGAGGACAATTAAATTTTTTCGAGGACACAAGGACAAAAAGAGGGCACGTTCTGGAAAAATGGCGTACGGTCACCTATACCCATACTGGTCACCTGTAGCCATACTAGTGTGCTGGCAGTGCAACATGGCACAGTGGTTGACAATACGTGAGATAGATTGCAATCCGAAAGACACTTTCCTGGGAGTAAGATGTATTGAACACAATGGGGCTTACTTCTAAGTAGACATGTTAGGATTGTGCTCTTTACGGTTAGGGAGCAGGAATGAGGCCTGGAAGATCAAGGTTTACAACCCTATTTGCTTCCCTGGCGACTTTGAGCCACTCATTCTAAGCCTGACCTACCCTGCAGGATTGTTGTGACTGTAAAAGCTTAGTGAGATGCATGGGAACGGCTCTGTTTACCGGCAGTGCCTCTGCACATGCCCATGACTTGCACAAGCCAGATCTCATGCATGCCTACTCAGAAGCATCTCCATTCAATTCAATGTGATGACTCCCAGGAAAGTGCTTCCTGAGCCTGATTTTTCTGCCCCTCGCTTAGTATGACCAGCTGTGGGTGGCAGGAGGAATTCAGGGGTGCAGGAAGGTGTCTCCCCTTGCATTGCACCCAAGGGTGCACCTGGCCCTGCTGCAGCCTCCCCCGCCCCCCATTGCTTGGTGCATCCCCCATGCATGAGGCTTAGCCTATCCTCCAGCTGCTGGATCCCCACCTGGTGGCACATGTGCAGAAGCAGCACAGGCAGCCAGAGCCCAGGCGGGGGCGGGCTTGATGATTCCAGCCAGTCAGCGTCCCCAGGGACTGTGTGGGCCAGTTAAGGTGGTTGTAGTCAAAGGCGTGCAGGGCTCGACCTGCAAACGCCACATCCAGTTCCCAGTCGTGGCAGCAGCAAAATGGCGCCCGCCCGGTAGTCCGCGGTTGACACTGCTCCACAGTGGGAGCAGCAGTGCCATCTGTGACCACTGCAAATCTACCAGACTTAGCCTTTGTCTAGGCTTTGTTTCACAGGCTAAGCACCTCGCATGACGCGAAGATCGATGTGACCGTTTCCAGAGGACCGGGGCCCCACTCTCGGCATTAACAGAGCAGGGCTGCGAACGGGGGCTCCAGCAGGGTCCCTCTGGTGACTCTCATCTGAGGGGTTCGCCGCCGAAGGGCTCTAGCTAACAACACCCACTGTTGGGGGGGAGGCACCTCGCCTCATAGCCCGACACCCACCGCCACCAGCACTCCAGGGCCGCCTCCCTCAGCGGGGACCAGGTTCGAGTCCTGCCTCAGCCCCTCATCACCTCCTCTTCTATCTGTGGTGGGGAGAGGGGCAGTCAGGCAGATAACAGTTCCCCTACTCCCCCTCACTCCTCATGACAGGGTTAACTTCCATCTAAGCTATTTCTTCTCGGACTCCAAGAGGGGTCCTGAACTGTCAGTAACAGTAGAAGCTTCTCCCTTACCCCAATGTAAGGCTACAGCAGTTTGTATGGAACTCCTCAGATTTAGTCCACTTCTGGAGGTGGCCTAAGTCCAAGGAGACAGGAGTGGCAGTGCACTGCTCCTGCCTGCCCTGGGGACAAGGTCAGGATCTGACATATGATGGAACCTGTCCCTGGCCCCCTACTCCCCTTCCAGCTCCTCCTCTCTTTTGTGTCATTCCTATGTGATTGTTGTCCTATGTGATGTTATGGTGAGTGACCCCACGTTGTACTCAAAGGTAGAACCTCAAAACAACACCTAGTTCCCAGACATGTGGGGAACAGCAACAGTTGGGCCATGATGGAGCTGTCATGCTCTGAGATCTTGGAGAAAAAAATTCAGGAAGCTCAATCTATGTGCTGGGAAAGAAACAAAACTAGAGCATACAAAATATGTCAACTAGGCAGGCAGGGCTACAACTAGATTAATCTCTCTTTTTCAGTATTCTTGTTAAATGGACAGAAAGGCACTATTTCAAGAGGGGCTCCTCTATATATTCAGCAGTGGACAGATTCACTGTCCCTTTTCACTCCAGCACTACTTTGCTAATGCTAGTTTTCAGGTGTTTCTTCTAAATCTTTTTAGATGATGATGATGATGATGATGATGATGATAAGATGCAAGACTTATGAATAGAAGGTCAGTATTTTGGCCAGTTGCATTACAGCCCTAGGAGAGTTGCTGAGAAGCATGAAGGCTCAGTTAATAATTTCCCCATTAATAATAGAAGCAACTAATGATCTTGGAAATGATGTTTGCAGAGGCTTATTTCAGGGATCTGAAGGAAGAAAAGAAACACAGTTTTAAAATAAAAATGACTAAATACATTTTGGGGCAAAAACTATTCCTCAAATACAGTACATGAACACCAGAGATGACAAGATGTGTTTATGGATACGGAACACATTTATTTCATGTACATTGTTTTAGCCCTAAGAATGTGAAATGAAAGCTACAATGACAGATTCACACCAGTCCATAACTTGCTCCTCTTCAACCGTTTTTGTGGAATAATTACCAACAAATAAAAGAAAACACATGAATTTGGGAACCTATTGCTGTTCCCTCCCAGAACTTCCTGTGGTCCAAACAGACTGTCATTCTAAAACATGTTCTGGTCTCTCCACATTGCTCCTTTACTATGAAGAGTTTGCTTTTGTTATGAGAAATGCTCTCTTACTATATTTGTCATTAATTTTATCCTGTTACACAGAAGGTTTCATCACAAAATCAATCTCAGCAGGAATATGTTTTTCCCATAAGCATCAGTCTTACAGGTCAAGCTGAAGGCTTATCAAGGCCTGACCCTTACAGTAGCCCCTGACTGTGTTACTCGGGACTAGGCAGCCCATTGCCTTGCTAATAGTCAGTACTCAGACAAGTGATCAATGCTCTTTTCAGATCCTATAGTTTGGTTCCTGTCTAGATAGCCCAGGAAATATTCAAAAGGATTAACCAAAAAACAAGCAGTCAGTAGACAAGGGCCAGAATATGTATAAAAAGTTATAGTTTGGGCTCAGTAAGGGTGTGGAGTGGTCCCCACCAGTGATGGGCCCAGCCTAGCCCAAGAACCAGTTCCCTGGAAGTGGGTGAGGCCAGGCGAGGTCAGGGGGTGTGGCCGAGGTCAAGGGGCTTGGCCGGGTCAAGGGGCGTGGCCGGGGAGAATTTAAAGGGGAAATTTTTTTTAATCTAAAAATTTTAAAAAAATATTTTTTTTAAATCTAAGTTTTTGTTAGTGCCCCCCAGGAACCTTAACCACACTATCCTAGGAGTAAGCCACATTGACTGTGGGGCTCTGAGGATTCAGTCCTCTCCACACTGACCTGGGAGTAAGTCCTATTGACAAACATGGAGCTTACTTCTGAGTAGACACGCATAGGATGGGGCTCTCAGGCTGAAATCATACCCTCACTGCCCTGGGAGTAAGTCCCATTGACGCACATGGTGCTTACTTCAGAGTAGACATGCTAGGATGCTCCCAGGCTGCAGTGCCAGCCTCCCTTCCACACTTTCCTTGGAGTAAGCCCCATTGACGATCATGGTGCTTACTTCAGAGTAGATCTGCATAGGATGGGGCTCTGAGGCTGCAGTCCTCTCCACACTGGCCTGGGAGTAAGTGCCACTGACTATACTGGGATTTACTTCTGAGTAGACCTGCATAGGTTGGGGCTGTGAGGCTGCAATCCTCTCCACACTCAACCTCCCTGGCCAGCCCTCCTCCCTCTCAGCCTCCCTGGCCAGCCGGGAGAGGCTGATGCTGATGCTTCTCAGCCTCTGGGTTCTGGGAGAGCTCAGAACTGGTCCACATGGATCTGGGGGCTCCCTGCGGCAGGGGATTTGGAAGAACAGGTCCCCGAGAATAGGAGCGATCCCCCTTGTGCCCACCATTGGTCCCCACCAAGTTGGACTCTCTCTCTCTCTCTCTCTCTCTCTCTCTCTCTCTCTGTGTGTGAGTGTGTGTGTGTGTGTGTGTGCGTCTCACCCCAAAGATGGTCAGACCAGATTATGAAAGGATGTGCTCTCGGGATGGGTAATATGGCATCTTGACCCCCCTTTTTCCTACTCTCCTACTCTCTTCTTATTGTTTGTAATAGGTTAGCTAGCTAAGTTCTATGCAACTTGATTGACTGTATTTCATTGTTGTTTTGTTTAGTCTTGCTGTGGTTGTTCTTAATAAAGTTTGCTAAAATATACCTTCTAAAGCTCCTCTTTCTACAAAGGTTATCTGTGGTGACGCTGTTTGATGAATAGTCCAGCCTTAGATCCTTCTGAGCAAAGAGAGGCAGTGCCTAATTCCCCTACAAAAGTACTGTATGCTGCTCTCTTGGGAACACTTTTTCCTCCCCACCCCAGGAGGCCAGAGTGGCTTTGACCTTTTAGAAAAGCAGCAACCAGGAGAATGGCTGTTGGGTCTATAGCAGTGATGTGGAAGATTAGGTTATTAATATTTCCTTGATTAATATTTTTTATTAATATTTCTGTGGCCATACTAAGGTGATGATCCTGAAAGGTGACAAGGCCTGCAATTAGAATTAAATCCTCTGCAACTTTCATGAGGCCCAGGTCTGTGTTAATTGCGGGCTGATGCCTGGGGCTAAATGGCCTAATAGCCCTGTGGAAAGACAAAGAGATACAGGCAATGAGAAGTCTAAAGAACAATAAGAGAGCTATTTAGACTTGAAGAGGTGTGAAGTATCCAAGCATCCAAGCTGGCAGGTTTATTGTTATCAATGATGGGGCCTAGATGCATACATGAAATATAGTGTGAAGTAACTGAATCCTTTGAGTGACAAATAGGAGGAAAGGCAAATCAGGTTGTCGGGCTGAAAGTGATGTAACCGAATCTAGCCAATGTTCACCCTTTCTCAAATTTGAACTGCTGTAAAATCTGAATCTTCTAGAAACTGTTTGGATGTTGGGGTATAAAATCAATTGCATTTCTTTGTTCTGGGCTCTCATCCTTTGCAATGGCCATGGGTGGCCTGGCTTGCTGGCTGCAGGAGCAAATCCGGATGGGAGACAATAAATCCATTATCTGCACATTTCTGGACTTGTGTTTCTTTGGTCTCAATTTCTACAACAGCAGGAAGACTTTGCCCTGCCCTGTTCCTCCACCAAGGATATACCCTTTTCTCTATATAGAGATAAAATTGAAAAGTCACTGGCTGACTCACTGACTGACTCATCAACACTCTGCCAAAATCACCAGACCTAAAAGCATGAAATTAGGGGAGGGTGTTCCTTCCATGACAGAGGCACCCACTAAGAACCAGTTTTTGGAAATTCCAACTAGAAGGGGGGTGATAAGGGGCTCAACGCATTTTCCTCCCTATACTTTACATTGAAGAATCCCCGCCTGATGGAAACTCAGCCCCAACGCCTGGACCTAGAAGCATAAAATTTGGGGAGCCTATTCTTTCCATGATGGAAGCACCCACCAAGATCCAATTTCTGGAAATTTAACCCTAAGTGGCTGAAAGGGGTACAATACATTTTCTCGTATTTCTTACGTGGTGCCCCGTTGTACTCAGCGCCTGGTGTCCCTTGCCTGGTGTCCAGTGGTGCCATTGGTGTGTGCTTTCCACTAGGAGACAGTGCCCAGTGGTGCCTTCAGGGATGAGTGGTCGCTAGTACAGATGACCAGAGCCCATGGCCAAATGGTGCCCAGAGGTGCATGCTTTTGTATCTGCTGCGCACTGGTGTGTGGTGGTGCCTGCTGGTGCCAAGTGGTGCCCACTGCCAGATGGTGCCTGCTGATACCAAGTGACTAGTGCAAAGTAGGTGTACTCAGTGGTGCCGGGTGTCCAGTGGTACCACTAGGAGGTGCCTATAGGGATGAGTGGTCACTAGTACAGATGGCCAGTGCCCACAGCCAATTGGTACCCAGAGGTGCATGCTGCTCACTTGTGTCTGCGGCCCACTGGTGTGTGGTAGCGCCAGCTGGTGCCCAGTGGTGCCCACTGCCAGATGGTGCCTGCTTGTGCTGGTGCTCAGGAGTGCCTGGAATCTGGTGGTGACTAGTGGTGGCCGTTGCCACCCACTGGTGCTCATTACCTACTGATGTCCATTGCTTGTTGGTGCCTACTGGTTCCTGCTGCCCAGTGCCACCCAATGGTGCCTGGTAGGGATGCACAGTGCTCTGTAGGGATGCCTGCTGGTGCCTGATGTTGCCTGCAACTGCCCCCTGATGCCTTATGGTGCCGGTCCCTGTCATTTTCCAGCGGTGCCAATGCCTGCTGGTGCCTGCCACCTGGTGTCACAACCTAGTGTCCAGCAGTGCCAGCCATTCCCGGAACACACAAATATTCTTGAAATTTTACTTCTGCAATGGTGGCTCCATTCCACTAGTCCCCTGATAAAGTTCCAGATAAGGGTATTGGAACATATTTTATTTCATGTACGTTGTTTTAGCCATAAGAATGTATAATGAAAGCTACAGTGATAGGTTCATACCAGCCGGTAACTTGCTGGAAGCAGGAAAAATGCTCAATCTCTACTGCGCAATTGAAAATACAATTTGTGATATGTTTTCCTTATTGACCAGATGAAAGAGGATGAAGCAGGGAACCAATTGATCCCTCCCAGAACTTCCCATGATCCAAACTGATTGTCATTCCAAAACATTTTCTAGTTTCTCCACATTGTTCATTTACTTTGAAGGGTTTGCTTTTTCATCACCAACCCGGGAGGCCGGAGTGGCTTTGACTTTTTAGAAAAGCAGCAACAGGAGAATGGCGACTTCCACTTGGGTCTACAGCAGGAAGACTGTCCTGTTCCACCACCAAGGATATACCCTCTTCCAGAGGGGCAAAAGAGGTTATTGGGCAAACTTACTACTGCATGTTAAACAGGTCAGAAGAACAATTAAGATTCTTGGGGTTCCCTGGAAAGAGCCTCAAAAATACATGTTAATAAGGTATCGCTTGACACTCTTTTTCGCATTCCATTCTCGTGTTAAACCTATTGGGATCACAGCCATTATCAGGAAGCAGTTGACAGCGCTGATACCTCATATCATAAGCAAAGTTAATTTCGTTGATAATGGGACAGCCTACGCGAATTGGAGCTGTGCATTTCTCGGGCAGCGCCATATCTGAAAACAAGAGAGAAGAAAACAGGTTCATCATAAACCTTCTACTGTCACGTATGGAGAGCCTAGTAGCATTTGCAGTGCAATGCAATGGTGGCCCATGGGGAGAACACACTTGTTTTCTAAATAGCAGCTGATTGGTGGGTTTTGACCCAATTTTTCTGGGTCATGAAACTTGGGGAGCCTCTCAAGGAGACATCCAGCAACTTAGATTCCCATGTTGGATACAGCAGAAGCCTTTTGACATCACTGCATCACAGTGTGGGAATATTGATAGGATTTTGGTAAAGAGGCCCATCCTTGCATCGCTGCCAGCTGCATTTCTGTGTGAAGTGGAATCTGAGAGACCTCTCAGATGTTCTCAGATGGGCACAGAGGGAAGCAATCTATAGTTTCTACACTGTTCTCTCCGCCCCCCAAAAAGATTGAGCAAATTATGAATGGAATTTGCACACTCTCTCCTGGATGCGATCAGATTCTTTTGTCGAAGTTACTGTATTTACTCAAATCTAATGCGCCATTGAATCTAATGAGCACATGATACTTACAGTCAAAACACAGCATTTACTCAAATCTAATTAACCATCAAATCTAATGCACACCCTGATTTGGGAGACTGAATTCGGCTGAAAAGCGTGAGCATTATATTTGAGTAAATACAGTATTTTCATTGCCTCAACTGCCACCATATATGAAGGGCTCACAGTTGTTCTTGTTGACATCATAGTAATAGCATCGAAAGGAAGCTTTGCATCTTCCCACCTTTCTCGGAAGTGCGCATCTTTCAAGCAGAGCCTCTGCAGAGGAAAATCATATACTAGCCTACTCTGCGCATAAAACTCCCTGACTGAAACTCAGAAAAGTGATATTTTGAGGTACTGCAACACTAACCCTTGAGTTCCTTTCAACTGGCATTTGAACAACCTTCCCAGTGGTTGTTTTGGGCTGTGGAGCAGCAGGTGGAGCTCAGATCCTACAGATTTGCCAGATCCAAGCCTTATCTCAGGCAGCATCTGCTGCTCCTGTCTGCTCAGACATCTGTGGAGGTGGTCCAAGTCTGAGTAGATTCATTGGCACTGCTGCAGCCCTACCGTGGGGAAGGCACAATCCTCTCCTTCCCAGCAGTACCACAGCAGCAGTCCAGATCTTTTCACTGGATTCAGTGCTGGTGAAGACAGTCTGCCTGATCCAGCACAAGTGAGGATTGTGCTGTCAGAGCGCTGTGGACAATCCCGATTCTGGGGGATTTTGTTCACATCCTGGCAAATGGGACAGAGGGTCTTGCTCCAGTTTGGTGGAAGAGAATTATGGCAACTCTACCCTATGGCAACCCAACCCTAACCTTCTCAAAGCTAGTTGAGAACCTTTACTAGTTCCTACACCGCCCACAGTCCAGTGGTGGGTTTCAGGGGGTTCTCACAAGTTCTATAGAACACTCTGCTAATGAGTGCCTGGTTCTGAGAACCGGTAACCAATGGGACACAGAACCTGTTGTTAATTTAGGTTATTAGGACAATGAACCTGTTGTTAATTTATTTGAATCCCACCACTGCGCCCAGCCCTTCCATTATCCAGATGACGCCCAGAGAGAGAAAGGGTTGCAGGAGGACTACAGAGTCTAGCATGGAACTTCTACCTGCATCCTGAATAGAAACCCCCAGAAAGTCAAACCAGTTTGCCAGGATGCCCAGCACCAATACAAAGAAGACCATCTGATTGCGCTTCATGATGGCTGCCCAGTATGACAGCCCCCTGCTCATCGCAGTTGCTTTATGTTGTGGGTCATAAGGAAGTGAAGGGGGCAATTAGGCACCAAATGTAATTCTCAAGTACACGCTGGGAAGATTGCGTTGCATTTATGAATACTTTGATTACTATTCCATGTCAGGAAGTACCCAACTGAGCGAAAAGGAGCAGTATACCTAACCAGGCTGAAAAAGGAAATAAAATGGTACAGAATCTGAGATATGGTGTGGAAGAAGTGATGGCTCATTAGCCATAATTGTGAATATATCCCTAACCGAACCGCCCAAGCCGGTAATGTAATGAAATTCAAAAGCTGTGTCCCAGAACCATTACTAGATGTGCTGTTACCACCTGATCAGTAGAACACCTTGCTGTTTTCATTCCTCTCTGGGACATGGGGAGTAGCCTTCGTCCTTAACATTGGATCAGGGTGACCATAGATCATAACCCCAAAAATGAGGACAAGTTCCTCCAAAATGTAGGACACCCAAGAAAAATGAATGTAGGCGAAGAAAAATGAAAAAAGATAAATGCTAAAAGCACTCATATACAGTGGCGCCTCACGTAAAGAATGCCTCACGTAAAGTGTGTTTCACGATACAAACAAAAATTTCTCTAGGATTCTGCTTCACGTAAAGAACATGCTTCACGTAAAGAACACATTCATTGGCAGTTGGGGCAGACGGGCTGGCCGGCAGCCTGTTTAAAAAGCGTCAGGGCTGCCTAGCGCACCTGCCCGTAGTGAATGCAACACTTCCATGCTGTTCCTCCTGTGGCTGGAGGGAGAGAAGAGCAGTGGAGAAGAGGGAAGCTGCTCAGGGTAGCCAGAAGGGAAGTGGGGAGAGAGAGGCTCAGGATGGAGAGAAGGAGAAAGTGGGGAGACACTTTGAAAGTGCCTTGGATTGCAGCCTCCTAACCATGTCTACCCAGAAGTATGCCCCATTGTGTTAAATGGATCTTACTCCCAGGAAAGTGTCTTTAGGACTGCAGCCTAAGTAGACTTCATAAGATCATGCACACTGAATGCATGTTTTGAATTCAGTCCCAGTGTTCTTTCATCATTTTTACCTCCAGTTAATATTTTTATATGAATTTGGGGGGGGGGGGGTGGAAACAATCATCTGAGTTTCCATTATTTCCTATGGGAAAATCCGCTTCATGTAAAGAATGTTTCACATAAAGAACATGCCTCCGGAACAAATTAAATTTGTAGGCATCAGTAGGTAATGGGCACCAGTGGGTGGCAATGGTCACCACCAGTCACCACCATATACCTAGAACAGCGTTTCTCAAAGTGGGGGTCAGGACCCCTTTTAGGGGTCGCCTAAATACCCCTGATGCAGGGGGCCAGGCCAAGCTTGCCAGACCTCCGGCTGTAGCTGCGAGCGCACCGGGGCTTACTGACAGCCTCAGGGCCCAATCCTACGCATGCCTACTCTGAAATAAATCCCATTATATTCAGGGGGGCCTTTACTCCCATGTAAATGTGGATAGGATTTCAGCCTCAGGGCCCAATCCTATGCATGCCTACTCTGAAATAAATCCCATTGTGTTCAATGTGTGCATAGAACACATTTCATTTGTAACAATGAAAATACATCCTGCATAGCGGATATTTACATTATGATTCATAACAGTAGCAAAATTACAGTTATAAAGTAGCAAGGAAAATAATTTTATGTTTGGGGGTCCCCACAACATGAGGAACTTATAAAGGGGTCACGGCATTAGGAAGACTGAGAACCACTGCTCTAGAATTAGTTTGTTTCTTTCCCAGCACATAGATTGAGCTTCCTGAATTTTTTTCTCCAAGCCTCATGCATGGAGGATGCACCAACCAGGGGTGGAGGGAGGGGGGGGGCTGAAGCAGAGCCAGGTGCACCCTTGGGTGCAATGCATAGGGAGACACCTTCCTGCACCCCTGAGTTCCTGCTGCCACCCACAGCTGGTCAGACTTAGCCAGGGGCAGAAAAATCAGGCTCAGGAAGCACTTTCCTGGGAGTCATCCCACTGAATGGAATGCAGATGCTTCTGAGTAGGGAATGCATGAGATCTGGCTTGTGCAAGTCATGGGCATGTGCAGATGCACTGCCGGTAGACAGAGCTCTTCCCATGAAGCTCAGTAAGCTTTTACAGTCACAACAACCCTGCAGGGTAGGTCAGGCTTAGAATGAGTGGCTCAAAGTCGCCAGGGAAGCAAATAGGGTTGTAAACCTTGATCTTCCAGGCCTCATTCCTGCTCCCTAACCGTAAAGAGCACAATCCTAACATGTCTGCTTAGATGTAAGCTCCATTGTGTTCAAAACGTCTTACTCCCAGGAAAGTGTCTTTCGGAATGTCTTTTTGGGGAGGGTGTTCCTTCCGTGACCGTGGGGAGCACTAAGAACCGGTTTTTGGAAATTTCAACCGGAAGGGGGTGAAAAGGGGTGCAACGCGTTTTCCTCCCTATACTTTGCATTGATGAATTGATGACTTATCAACATTCCGCCCCAACCCCCAGACCTAGAAGCATGGAATTCTGGAAGGGATTCCTTATGTGACCTGAACTCCCACCAAGAACCATCTGGAGAAATTTAACCCTTAAGGGGCTGAAAAGGGGGCAACGTGTTTCTGTCCTATACTTAACATGGGAGACTGACCAACATCCAGCCAATTTGGTGCTCAGTGCCTGGTGGACTGGGGGGATTTTGGTCAGAGGAAGAGGTTGCACTGGGGACGATGTTGCGCATGGGGGGTTGATGCGCATGGGGAGATGTTGAACATGTGGAGATGATGCGCATGGGGAGCTGATGCACATGGGGAGATGTTTCACATGGGGATGTTGCGCATGGGAGATGTGCATGGGCAATGTTGCGCATGGGGGATGTTGCGCCTGGGGGTCGATGCGCATGGGGGTTTGATGCGCATGGGTGTTGGATGCCCATGGGGTTTTGATGTGCATGGGTGATGTTGCACATGGGGATTGATGCACATGGGGGGGTTGATGCGCATGGGGGGTTGATGCGCATAGGGGTTCATGCGCATGGCAGACTGATGCGCATGTGGTATGTTGCATAAGGGTTGCACATGGGGTTGATGCGCATGGGGAGATGTTGCATATGGGGGAATTATGCACATGCACAAAACTATGCATAGGGAGATGATCCGTATGGGGGTTGATGTGCATGGGTGTTTATGCGCATGGTGGACTGATGTGCATGGGGGATGTTGTGTCCCCTGGTGTCTCTTGCCTGGTGTCCAGTGGTGCCATTGTTGTGTCCTGCCCCATCGTGCCTACTGCCAAGTAGGGGTACTATTCTCAGCCACAGCTGAGAATGCACTTTTAAATTATCAAACATATTATCATTGCCTTCTCCTGCACAGCTGCCTTTACACAGAAGCTCTCAGAGACCCTGCACCAAACATCAGACCCTCAGCAATACTAGTGAACCCTCAACAGCCGAAGTAGTAAAAGAGGAAGACTAGAGAAAAAAAAGATTGAGTAAATGCTTACCGGAATTTACACACTCCTGGATGCAATCAGATTCTGTGTAGAAGTTATTTGCATTGCCTCTACAGCCACCAAATATGAATCTCTCACACTTTTCCGTAGTGACATCATAGTAATAGCGCGGAAAGGCAGCTTTGCATCTTCCAACTTCCACTGGAAGTGTGCATTTTTCCGGCAGAGCCTCTGCAGAGAAGAGGGTCATACATTAAGATATTGAGCACATACAACTCCCAGTCTGAAACTAAGAAAATTAATATTTTGAGGTATTGTGACACAAACCCCTGAGTGCCTTTCAGTCGGCATTTGTACAACCTTTCCTGTGGTCCTTTTGGGGGTATGGAGAAGGAGATGGATCCAAGCCTTGTCTTAGGCAGCCTTCTGACTGATCAGACACCTCTAAAAGTGGTCCAAGTCTGAGTAGACCCATTGGCACTGCAGCAGCCCTACTGCAAGAAAGGGACGTCCTTCTTCTTCCTCACAGTACCACAGCAGCAGTCCCAATACTTGGGCTGGATTCAGCACAGGTGATGACAGCCTGCCGTATATAGCTCAAGTTAGGATTGTGCTGTCAAAGTGCTGCTTGCACACAAACCTAGGGATTGTTACTCAGAAGCAAGTTCCAGAGTATTCAGTGGGGCTTACTCCTGGAAAACTGCTAAGAGAATTGTAGCCCTTTTGTTAAAATGATAATGACAGACAGTGCTTTTGTTCTAGGAATAAAGGTAGGGGTACTCAACATGAAGAAGTTATTTGTAATCATAGGCATGTCTACTTGGGGCGAAGGCATGAGGGTGCCTGTACTCACCACAGGGGTGCCAATATCACGAGAGAGGGCTGGCAGTATGGTGAGTAAACCCTCAAAAAGACAGAATGCTGGATGAGAGCCTTTTCTAGTCCCAACCCCTCCAACCCCTCCCATTATCCAAATGATGCCCGAAGGGAGGAAGAGTTGCAGATATGATAGAGGACTCCTGCAGAGGACTAGCATGGAACTCCTACCTGCATCCAGAACAGAAATCCCCAGAAATTCAAACCAGTTTCCCAGGATGCCCAGTATGAGGACCAAGACTATAATCTGACTGCGCTGCATGATGGCCATTTGTTTTGATGGTCCACCGTCCATTGAAGCTGCTTTATGTTGTGGGTCTTAAGGAAGTGAAGAGGGGCATTCAGGCAGCAAAGGGCGGAAATTATATACTGGAAAGAGTATGTTGCATTTATGGAAACTTCCTATACTATTCCATGCTATGTTGCATTTATGAAAACCTCCTTTACTATTTCATGCTAACCCCTTCTAAGTACTCAATTGAGTGAAAAAGGGACAGTACCTAACTATAAGCAGTACCTAAGGAAGCTAACCCCTACTAAGTACCCAATTCTGTGAAAAGGGGACAGTATCCAAATATAAGCAGTATCTAACCAAGCTGAAAATGGGGACAAAAATGGTACAGAACAACTCCCTTCAGTCTGAGATATGGGGAAGGAGGAACCAGTGATGACTCATTGGCCATAGCATAATTGTGGCTTGAGTGTTGTGTAGTTGTGTGACCACAACTCATTGGTCTTTCCATTGGTGATGTAGGAAGGCAATTGGGTGTCTATCCACTGGCCTAACCATCTCCCATGAGTTGCACGGAAGTGTCTTATGGCACTTTTGTGACATCCCCGGATCAGCACAGGATATAAGCGGGGTTAGTTTGGCTTGACTGGAGGTTAGGATAGCAGCTGGGCAGTGCAATCCAGAGTTAGGGCAGTGAGGAGTGCCCTAGCTGGGCTCCCCCAAGTATTCTGAATCCAGAGCAGGAGATTATGGTGAATCCAGAGGGTTAGGAAGTTTGGGCTGCCCTAGCTGCCCCAGAGCAAGCTCAGTAGGCACCAAGTCAGTGACACCTGGGGAGGGCTTGCTCCCGAGGAGACCTGCCTCAGATCACACTGAACACGGAACAAATTTCATGTTTCTAGGTCCAGGGGTTGGGGTAGTGACCGTCAGTCAGTGATTCTTTAATCTATTTATATAAAAGAGAAAAGTCACTCACTGACTGACTCACTGACTGACTCACTCTTCACCGCCCTGCCAAAACTGGTGAGCCTAGAAGCATGAAATTTGGGGAGGGTGTTCCTTCCGTGAGGGAGGGGTGCACTAAGAACCGGTTTTCGGAAATTCCAACTGGAAGGGGGCAAAAAGGGACACGTTTTCCTCCCTATACTTTGCATTGAGAATTGCTGACTCATCAACATTCCGCCCCAACTGCTGGGCCTGAAGCATGGAATTCTGGGAGTTCCTTCTGTCACCTGAACTCCCACCCAGAACTGATGTGGAGAAATTTAACCCTTCAGGGGCTGAAAAGGGGTCAATGTGTTTCTGCCCTATACTTAACATGGGAGACTGACCAAACTCCAGCCAATTTGGTGCTCTCTGCCTGGTGCACTGGGGGATGTTGTTCGGAGGAAAAGGTTGCACTGGCGAGGATGCTGCGCATGGGAGGAAGTTGCGCATGGGGGGAAGTTATGCACAGGGGACGATGCGCATGGGGAAAGTTGCGCATAGGGGAAAGTTGCGCATGAGGGATGTTGTGCATGGGGAATAGCTGGTCATGGGTATGATGCACATGGGCGAAAGCTGGGCATGGGGGATGATGCACATGGGGGAAAGTTGTGCATGGGGGAGGTTGCGCATGGGGAAGTTGCACTAGGGAGAAGTTGCGCATGGGGGAAAGTTGCGCATGGGGGAAAGTTGCGCATGTGGGATGATGCACATGGGGGAAGTTGTGCATAGGGGATGATGCACATGGGGGAAGTTGCGCATGGGGGAATTTGCACATGGGGAAAGCTGCGCATGTGGGAAAGCTGCACATGGGGGATGATGCGCATGGGGAAGTTGTGCATAGGGGATGATGCGCATGGGGAAAAAGTTGCGCATGGGGGAAAGTTGCTTATGGGGAATTTGCTTATGGGGAAGTTGCGCATGGGGGGATAATGCACATGGGGGGATGATGAGCATGGGGGAAGTTGTGCGTGGGGAAAAATTGTGCATGGGGGATGATGCACATGGGGGAAAGTTGCACACGGGGAATAATGCACATGGGGAAGTTGTGCATAGGGGATGTTGCGCATGGGGGATGATGCGCATGGGGGGATGATGAGCATGGGGGGACGTTGTGCATGGAAGGGGGTGAAAATGGGCACACTGCATTTTCCTTCCTATATTTTCAATTGAAGAGTCCCTGACTGATGGACACTCTGCCCTCACCCGAGACCTTGCAATATGGAGGTGGTGCTCATGGGAGGTGGTGCTCATGGGGGGGATGTGCATGGGGAAATGATGTGCATGGGGGGTTGATGCACATGGGGAGTGTTGCTCAATGGGGGTTGCGTGTAGGGGATATTTTACTCCCACAACGTGGGCACATTTTGCAAGCTTGTGTGTGTGTGTAGTATAGAGTATAGTATCTGGTGCCTTCATAACCGATGGATGGGTATCTCCATCACAATTTACCCTTTGTTTAAATCTATTTTTGAACCATATAAGTGGGGTGCCTGGGCAGCAAAAGGTACCAGAGGGCATTACTCAACACTGGCCACTGGGTGCCAATGGGACCCATTGAACTGCAGCAGGTACCAGGATCCTGACCAGGCATCACCTGTAAGTAGCAGGCCCCGGCAAATAGTGGGCACTGGGCATCTCTACTTGGCAACACAAGGCCACAAAGTACCATCAGATACCACAGACCAGTGGGAGTAGGTGAAACATGCACCAGGCACCATGTATCATACCAGGTAGCCACAGTGATGGGCAGTGCAGAAATTCTTCCTCTACCAGATGTTTCATGGTGGCCTTTGAGGTCAGAGTAAGTTCCTTGGAGAGGCACCAATGAACCTACTATGAAGAAAAGGCCTTGAAACATCACATTCTGTCATCCGTTTTTCATTTCTTTTCTCTGTTCCTTCATTCCTCTGCAGAAGAGAAAGGTCTACTCGAGAAGGTCTCAGGCAGTATGCAAATGAGCAGAGGGCATTCCGGGTAAGAACAGTGGGTTCTACCTGCATGCTGAGACAGGAACCCCATGCAAAAGAATGCAGGAAGGGGGTTCTGGAAACATTTCAGTTTTGCAAAGGGAAGATTGAGGCACCAAGTACTCCTAATGGATATCACCAGTGGGCACTGGACACACTTACCGGGCAGCACGTGGCATTGGGTATCCCAATCCAGCACTAGTGGGCAGCACTAGGCAGTGGGCACCAGTGGGAAGCAGGCACAACCAGCCACCAGGCACTTCTCCTAGGCACTGGTTGTCAGGATCCTTCCTACTGGCAATGCACCTAAACAGCTAAATAATAAATTTTCCTGTATTAGGCACCATATTTTCAGATAATAGAAAAAGTGCTATTAACCCTGAAAAGGTACTGAAATCAAACCCATAATAAACCCATAGAAGACTAACTCGTCAAGCATTTCTTCCCTCTAAAATAATAGCATTTTACACCAGGAACTGTAAACTGTGGCTGAGCAGACCCTACGCTACCACCACAGCTTGGATGATTCCTAGCCCCAATGGGTTGAAGGTTCCCAAACCACTTTCCCATTCCTGGAGGTGCCCTGAGTCCAAGGAGACAGGAGTGAAGATGCACCTCTCCTGCCTGCCCTTGGGACAAGGTCAGGATCTGACATTTGTTGGAACATGTCCCACCCCCTCCTCTCCTTCCAACTCTTCCTCTGTTTTGTGTCTTTCCAACATGGTTGTTGTCCTATGTGATGTTATGAGTGACCCCAAGTTGTGTCCAAAGGTAGAACCTCAAGACAACACCTAGTTCCCAGACAGGTGGGGAACAGCAACAGTTGGGCCATGACTGAGCTGTCATGCTCTGAGAACTGGGAGAAAAAAATTCAGGAAGCTCAATCTACAAAAAAGCTCAATCAATCTCATATGTACTGTGAAAGAAACAGGTTTATTCCAGAGGATACAAGACAAGTCAACACCCATCAGGCAGGGGAACAACTAGATTAATCTTTCTTTTTCAGTATTCTTGTTAAATGGACAGAAAGGCACTGTTTCAAGAGGTGCTCCTCTTTATATTTAGCAGTGGACACATTCACTGTCCCCTTTCACTCCAGCACTACTTTTCTAATGGTATTTTTCAGGTGTTTCTTCTAAATCTTTTTAGATGATGGTGATGTTAACATTGACGACAACGCCAGGATGCATGTGCTGTGAATAGAACTTGGGCACCTCTGAGAGAAGAAGGTCAATATTTTGCCAGTTGTCATTAGAGCCGTAGGAGAGTTGCCTGGAAGCCCGAAGAAACAACTCAACAACAACAACAGTATTTATATACAGCTTTTCAACAAAATGTTCACAAAGAGGTTTACAGAGGAAACCAAATAACCAATGGCTCCCTGTTCCAGAGGGGCTCACAATCTAGAAAGATGAAAAAGAACACCAGCAAAAGCCACAAGAGAAAACAGTGCTGCTGTGAGAAGGACCACTTAATAATTTCCCTCTGATAAACAGGAGCAACTAATTATCTTGGAAAAGATCTCTCAATGTCTTGGAAATGATGTTTGCAAAGACTTATTTCATTGATCTGGAAGGAAGAAAAGAAACACAGTTTTAAAATTAAAAATGAATACAGTGACGCCTCACGTAAAGAACGCCTCACGTAAAGTAAGTTTCACATAACAAAAAAATTTTCTCTAGGATTCTGCTTTACATAACAAACTGTGCTTCACGTAAAGAAAACATTCGTTGGCAGTTAGGGCAGACGTGCTGACCAGCAACCTGTTTAAAAATGTCAGGGCTGCCTAGCGCACCTGCCCATAGTGAAAGCAACACTTCCATGCTTTTCCTCCTGTGGCCAGACATCCGCTGGGCAGAGGGAGAGAAGAGCAGTGGAGAAGAGGGAAGCAGCTCAGGGCCAGCCAGAAGGGAGCAGAGAGAGAGAGGCTCAGGATGAAGAGAAGGAGAAAGTGGGGAGATTTGGATTACAGAAGAAAGTGTCTTTGATTGCAGCCTCCTACCCATGTCTACCCAGAAGTCTACCTCATTGTGTTAAATGGGTCCTACTCCCAGGAAAGTGTCTTTAGGATTGCAGCCTAAGTAGACTCCATAGGATCATGCCCACTGAATGCATGTTTTGAATTCAGTTACAGTGTTTTGTCATCATTTTTAAAACCAGTTAATATTTTTATATAAATATTTTTGGGGTTGTGGAACCAATCATCTGCGTTTCCATTATTTCCTATGGGAAAATCCACTTCACGTAAAGAAAGTTTCACGTAAAGGAACTGCCTCCGGAATGAATTAATTCTGTTACATGAGGTACCACTGTACATACATTTTGGAGCAAAAAATATTCCTCAAATACTTTACATGAACAGCAGAGATGATGAGATGTGTTTTTGGATATGGGAGCTGGAACACATTTATTTCATGTACAGTGCGTTGTTTTAGCCATAAGAATATGAAATGAAAGCTACAATGACAGATTCACAACAGCCCATAAATTGCTGGAAGCAGGGAAAAGTGGAAAATACAGTTTGATATGTTTTTCTTATTGACCAGATGAAACAGGATGGAGGGTGTAGCGATGAATTGGGCCCAACTCTGAATTTCATTTGAAAATGAAAAGTGGCAACCAGTGAGATGGGAGATCTGTAGTCTTTAACCTTTTGTGATGAATAATAAGCAAACAAGTAAAAGAAAACATATGAAGCTGGGAACCTATTGTTGATCCCTCCCAGGACTTCCTGTGGTCCAAACAGATTGTCCTCTCTCTATAGAAAATTGAAAAGTCTCTGACTCACTGACTGACTCATCAAAACCCAGCCAAATCCATCAGGCCCATAAGCATGAAATTTGGGGAGAGTTTTCTTTCCTTGATGGAGGCACCCACTAAGGACTGGTTTTCAAAAATTCCCAGCAGAAGGGGGTGAAAAGGGGCACAACAGGTTTTCTTCCCTATACTTTCCATTGAAGAATCCCTGACTGAGGAATGTTCTGCCTCAACTCCCAGATCTAGAAGCATGAAATTGGGGGAGCGTATTCCTTCTATGAAGGGGGTACCACCAAGAACCAATTTTTAGAAATTTAACCCCTAAAGGTCTGAAAATGGGTGCAACACATTTTCTGCCTGTATTTAACTTTGGAGACTGATCAACATCCAGCTGATGCACTGGGATGCAAGGTGCACAGAAGGTGATGGTGCACCTGGAGGTGCATGCAGGGTTTTATGCGTATGGGAAATGATGCACATGGGGTTGGTGCACATGGGAGTTTGGTGTGCATGGGGGGTTGGTGTGCATGGGGAATGTGAGTGGGGTGCTGTGCATGGGGGGTTGGTGCACATGGGGGTAAGTTTACAGGAGTGAATGTGCATTGGGATGGTGTGCATCCAGGTATTGCACATGGGGGTTGGTGTGCATGGGGAACGGATGGTACGCATGGGGGTGAATGTGCATGAGGAGGTGTGCATCTGGGGGTGGTGCGCATGGGGGTGTTGGTTTGCATGGGAGTTTGATGCTCCTGGAGTCCCAGGTGGCAACTGTGGCCAGGGGAGCCTCTGCTCAGCTTCAGCTGATTCGCCAGCTGCAACCATACCTGAGTCACTCGGATCTGGCCATGGTGACCCATGCCCTTGTGACATCCAGACTGGATTATTGTAACACACTCTATGTCAGGCTGCCTCTGACGACAGTCCGGAAGCTTCAATTAGTTCAGAATGCAGCGGCCCGTGTGGTTGCTGGGACTCGTTGGTTCGACTCTGTCGGGCCACTGCTTCAGCGACTACACTGGCTGCCCATTTGTTTCCAGGCTGAATTCAAAGTGCTGGTCCTGACCATTAAAGCCCTATACAGCTCTGGTCCAGGGTATCTGAGGGACCGCCTTCTTCTGTACAATTCGACCCATCACCTAAGGTCAGCTGAGGGGGGCCTACTGACTGTGCTGCCACTATGAGATGTGAGAGGTGTGGCGGCCAGAGACAGGGCCTTCTTGGTGGTGGCACCCTGGCTTTGGAACTCCCTCCCCTTAGAATTGAGGAAAGCTCCCTCAACACAGAGCTTCAGGCGGAGCCTTAAAACCTTTTATTTTAAAAAAGATTTTTAACGGGGCAGAGGTTGGGGGCTGTTGTTTTATTGTTTTTAGTATATATGTTTTTTAGCTTGTATGTTTTAATTGTTTTTATTGAATTGCTCTATTTATGTTTTTAATTATGTTTTATTTCAGCTGCCTTGAGTCGGGCTAATGGCCCGAGAAAGGTAGGATATAAATTTTTAAAATAAATAAATAAATAAAATAATGCACATGGGAGGGTATTCCACATGGGGAGTAGATGCACAGTGGGGAATGTTGCACATGGGGGAAGGTGTGCATGGGTTGAATGTGCATGAGGGGGTGCGCATGTGGGGATGGTGTGCATGGGAGGGTATTGAGCATAGGAGGGTATTGTGCACGGGTGGTTGATGCGCAGTGGGGGATGTTGCACATGGGGCTTGATGCACATGAGGGGGTTGGTGTGCATGTGGGGGCTTGATGTGCATGTGGAGGTTGATGAACATGGGAGTGGTGCACATGGGACAGGGTGACCAGATGACAAACCCAAAATTCCTGAACCCCCAGATTCCTACCCGCTTAAAAAAATTGCCAAAAAATGTAATTTTTTTATATTTTTTGGTTTTTGGTTTTTTGGCCATAACCTTTGATGGGAAGGTATCTCAAAACTGATTTTTGCATTGGATTCTGCTCTTCAATACAAATCCAACAACATATGACATGATGGTGTACTGCACACCATGACAAAGATAAAAAATGAAGCCAAAATGTAGGACACCTGGACAGGAGGCTAAAAATCCGGACAATTTCAGGTTTTTCCAGTCATATGGTCACCCTGGCATGGGAGGGTATTGCACATGAGGGTTTATCTATATATATAAAAGAGAGAAGTCACTCACTGACTGACTCACTGACTGACTGACTGATTGACTGACTCATCACCGCCCTGCCAAAACCGCCAGCCCTAGAAGCATGAAATTTAGGGAGGGTGTTCCTTCCATGACGGAGGGGTGCACTAAGAACCGGTTTTCGGAAATTCCAACCGGAAGGGGGTGAAAAGGGGCGCAACAGGTTTTCCTCCCTATACTTAGCATTGAGAATTGCTGACTCATCAACATTCCGCCCCAACTGCTGGGCCTGAAGCATGGAATTCTGGGAGGGATCCTTCTGTCACCTGAACACCCACCAAGAACCATCTGGAGAATTTTAACCCTTCAGGGGCTGAAAAGGGGTCAACGTGTTTTTGTCTTAGTATAGACAAAAAGTATGTTTTTGTTAAGTATAGACTTAACATGGGAGACTGACCAACATCCAGCCAATTTGGTGCTCAGTGCCTGGTGCACTGGGGGATGTTGTTCGGAGGAAGGGGTTGCACCGTGGAGGATGCTGTGCACGGGGGGTTGGTGCGCATGGGGGAAGTTGTGCATGGGGGTTGATGTGCATGGGGAAGTTGCGCATGGGGGAAGTTGCGCATGGGGGTTGATGAGCATGGGGGAAGTTGCGCATGGGGGAATTTGCGCATGGGGGAATTTGTGCATGGGGGGTGATCCGTATGGGGAAGTTGCATATGGGGTTTGATGCGCATAGTGGACTGATGCTCATGGGGAGCTGATGCGCATGAGGAAGTTGGGCATGGGGGAATGTTGCTCATGGGGGTTGATGCCCATGGGGGAAGTTGCACATGGGGGGAAGTTGCGCATGGGGGAAGTTGCACATGGGGGAAGTTGCGCATGGGGGAAGTTGCACATGGGGGAAGTTGCACATCGGGGTTGATGTGCATGGGGGAAAGTTGCGCATGGGGGGTTGATGCGCATGGGAGAAGTGGCGCATGGGGGTTGATGCACAAGGGGAAGTTGCGCATGGGGTGTTGATGCGCATGGGGACCATCTACTAGGTGGTATGCACGAGGAGGAGTCCGGTCATTAGTGGGGATTTGGCGGGAAGAGATGGGGGAGGGGTACAAGATATAAGAGAGAGGGAGGGGGAAGAACAAGAGGTCCTTTGGCGGGAAGAGCTCCCATGGAAGGAACCGGGTACCTATTCAGCTTACCGGGAAAAGGCAAGAGAAGGCGAGGATCCTGGAGGAGCAAAAGGAACCTGGAAGGAATAGGGAGAGAAGTGAGCATTGAGAATTTCTTAAAGAAAGACTTTAGTTGAGGGTGTTTAAAGGACTTACCTGTTGGTGGTGGGGTTTGTTGTGAAGTTCTTGTGACCTGTAAAGCAGAGAAGTGTTGTTAAAAGAAACTAAAAGACAGTGCTGGAGTAAACTTGTCCTGACATACTTACCTTGTTCCGTATCTTGCCATGTATACCCGGGGGGAGGAAGCAGATGATGAGACCCAAATCTCTGTCGTCCTGGAAGAGCAAACCCCTGCTAGTGGGGGGTCCAGAAGCAGAAGTAGACGTACCCGTGACATTGGTGGCCCATACGGGGAAAGTGAGAAGGACGATGAGAGGCCCCCACCCCCAGACGGGTGAAGTGGTGGTTAAGGGAACAGACGAAGATGCTAGGCACCTTGACCCAACAGCTCGGGCGAGGCGCTGAAGGAGACAATAATAAGACTAGTGTAGAACCCCACCATTTTAAGTTAACCAAAATGAAGAAGGATGATGACCCCGAAGCATATATCAATGCATTCGAGAGGATGGCAGTAACAGTGAGATGGCCGAGATGTCAGTGAAGTGCGATATTAACCCCGTACCTGACCGAGGCGGCTCAGCTAGCGGTGGATGCGTTACCCCTCTATGAGACGAGAGATTATGGGAAGGTCTGGCAAGCCATCCTCAGCACTTTGAAAATATCTGAGGAGTCATATAGGAGAAGGATGAGGGCTGCCAAGTACTCTAAAGATAAAGGGGGGAGACTGCTAGCCAACACCATCCACGCTCATGGACTTAGATGGCTCAGGCCAGTAGAAAGATCAACAGAGGAAATATTGGGGTTGATATGGGAGCAATTGATATGGGTTGATATGGGAATATTGGGAGCAATTCCTGGAGGCAGTACCGACTAAGGCAGAGAAATGGATAAGGTCCCATAACCCACACACTTGGACGAAGCTATCCAGATCATGGAAGCATTTGAAAGTGCAGAAGAGGCGGGGGAACACAAGTCTCTCAAGGTGAATGACAGATCAAGAGGCGGGGGACCGACGGCAGTGAGGGGAGGAGGACACGCCATTCCCCAGGTCTCCCCAATTGGGTGGGGTCGTCCCTTCGAAAGAGAAAATAAGATGGCTGACTCTGGCAAGCACCCCAATTCCCAAGGTCCAGGAGAGATGGAGAAGGAGGCATCAGAGGGAGCCCAGAGGTGGAGAGAAAGGCCCTGGTACCAGCCGGGGGGGCTCGTCTGCTTCAAATGTGGCATCCGCGGCCACGTCCGCCGCGAGTGTCCATACAGAGAGGCGCCCCGGGACTCGGCTTATGTGCAGAATCAGGTACCCCGCCCCGCACCCCTAACTCAGACCATAAAGGTCAATGGAAAGGAAGGGACAGCCCTCACTCGGGGTGTACCCAAACCCTAATCAAGGAAGGATGGGCCCAAGATAGGATAAGAGGGGCTGGAGTGCTGATCCGATGCGTACATGGGGACATGAAAAGTTACCCAGCCGGGACGGCAACCTTTCAAGAGACTCACACCTTGCGAGTGGGGATAGCAAGGAGGCTCCCTTATGACATCATCCTGGGGAGAGACTGGCCCGGATTTTGGAAGTTGGTGAGCTCCCAGAAGCAGAGAGAAGCCTGTGCAGGGGAGGGGGACACCGAGACCCCACATGGAGGTAGCCTAGAGGAGGAACAAGGAGCGGACCCCACCTTAGCTAAGGCCAGGGAGCGAGCCCAGGAAGGGGGGCCTAAAAATGAGTTGGGACCTCAGTTTGAGTTGAGAAACAGGGTGATGTATAGGGTAGGGAAAGACCCACATACTGAAGAGGAGGTGGACCAACTAGTTCTCCCGAAGGCGAGAAGGGTGAAGGCCCTCACCATGGCCCATGAGTGTCCACTGGGGGGGCACATGGGGGAGGCCTCAACCTTGGCTAGGTTGCTTGCACGGTTTTATTGGCCAGGGATTTATCATGATGTAAAGAGACACTGTAGTACCTGCAAGCAATGCCAACTTACCCAGGATAGGGGGAGACATGGGGGGAACTACACCCCCTTCCCATAATAGCAGTACCTTTTGAGAGAGTGGGCCTGGATCTGGTAGGGCCGCTACTGAAAGGAAGGGGGGGCTATCAGTACATCATGGTTGTTGTTGATTACGCAACCCGGTACCCAGAGGCAGTACCTTCAGTTCTGGCGAAGGAATTACTAAAGATATTCTCGAGGGTAGGGATTCCTTGGGAAATAGTGACTGATCAAGGGACCAACCTTATGGGAGAGGTAAAGGGCGAATTATGAAAGCAGCTGGGGGTGAAACGCTTACATACCAGCGTTTACCACCCCCAGTGCAATGGGTTGGTTGAACGATTCAACCAAACCCTCAAAAGAATGTTGAGGAAATTCACCATAGAAGACCCCACAGGATGGCCCCAATTTATAGAACCATTGCTTTTTGCTGTCAGGGGGGTTTCCCAAGCTTCTACGGGTTTTTCCCCTTTCGAATTACTTTTCGGGAGGAGGCCACGAGGGATTTTAGATCTAGCCAGGGAACAATGGGAAGGAGATAACCAACGGAAACCCCCCCCCCCCCCGAAGCATAAACCTGGGTGACTTGAGGGCTAGATTGAAAAGGCTAGCCGCGTGGGCTAAAGGTAACATTGAAGCGGCACAGATCAGCCAAAAGGCCCGGTATGATAACAAAGTATCCCCCAGGGAGTTCCTGATGGCACCATAAGAGTGTGTATTGACTTTCGAAAGGTTAACGAGGCTTCGCTTTTCGATGCCTACCCTATGCCCCGCATTCAAGAGCTATTAGAGAAGTTAGGAGAGGCCAAATACTTAACAACATTAGACATGACCAAGGGGTATTGGCAGATACCCCTTGAGGAGATGACTAAGGGTTACACTGTCTTTTCTACACCCATAGGGTTATATCAATTTAACAGAATGCCTTTTGGACTACACGGCGCAGCCGCCACTTGGCTGCTAGACCGTTTTCAGAGGCTGGTAGACCATTTACTAAAGAGACACACTTCATACGCTGCTGCGTATATAGACGATGTAGTAGTGTTCAGCCAGTCATGGACGGAGCACTTAAAACACCTACAAGCAGTCTTAGAAGAAGTAAAGGAGGCCGGATTAACAATAAACCCTGAGAAGTGCAAAGTGGGAAGGGAGACCACGCAGTTCCTGGGCTTCATAGTGGGGAAAGGCGAAGTGAAACCCGTGATGTCCAAAGTGCAGGCCATAAGAGAGGTACCCACCCCCCAGAATAAAAAAGATATTCAGAGGTTCCTGGGGATGGTGGGATACTACCGCTCATTTATTCCCCAATTCTCAGAAATAGCCACCCCCTTGACAGACATGCTAAGGGGGAAGAAGCAGAGTGGGTGGAAATGGAGATCCGAGTGCCAAAAAGCTTTCGACCAGCTTAAGAACTTACTCTGTACTGGACCAGTTTTACGGGCCCCAGATTTCACAAAACCCTTTAAAGTCATAACAGATGCATCAGGAAGGGGGATGGGGGCAGTGCTAGTACAAGACTTCAAAGAAAAAGAACATCCCATCATGTATTTAAGCAGGAAGTTCTCCCCCGCTGAAGCCAAGTACTCCACGATAGAGAGGGAGGCTCTGGCAGTCAAATGGGCCTTGGAGAGGATCGCTGCCCATCCTATGCATCATGCCTACTCAGAAGTTAGCCCCATTACAATCAATGAGACTTAGTCCAAGGTTTAAAAAATGAAGGACAAAATATAGGACATCCTACATTTTGTCCTATTTTTTTAAAAAAAAAGTTGTTAGTGTTTATATGCAGTCCACACCAACTTGTCTTCTTCCAGTGCGGCCCAGGGAAGCTAAAAGGTTGGACACCCCTGTTTTAGGTTATTTAATGAAGCTCCAAGAATTTATTTAATGACTCTCCTAAGCCTTGGCATAAATTCTGTGCTGACCTGGGGGTGTTACACCAGGGGGTGGGGAGTTAGGCCAAAGCACATGTATACGCCTATCTTCCCACACCATCATTCAAAGATTAGCCAGGTGAGTTAAAAGGTGTTTATACTGCTAGATGCGACCGACTGTAACATGTGGTGCTCATCCCCGTTTCTAAAGCCATAGAGCCAGCGTTGTCCGACATGTGGCTCGCATGTGCACGGAACGATGCTACCTTCCCACCAAAGTAGTACCTATTTATCTACTTGCATTTCCATGCTTTTGAAATGCTAGGTTGGCAGGAGCTGGGCTAAGGACAGGAGCTCAACCCATCTTGTCAGACCCGCATCTCAAACCCCTGCCTGCTGGTTAACAGGCACAATGTCTTAACCAGCTGCACCACCATAGCCTACTCCAGATGAGTTAGGCCGGCCTAAATTTCTTGGGGCTCAATTCGTAGGGCACAATCCTAACCTAGGCCGGCACAAGTCATCAGTCTTCCCATCCCCGTGGTGATGTAGGGAGGCTGGTGCATGTTTGCACTGACCTAACCGTCCCCCAAAAGTGGCACAGACATTTCATACAGCACTTTTGTGACACCCCCAAGTCAGCACAGGTCTTATGCTGGGACTTAGGTCAGACCTAGGGCAAGGTGCTAATTTTGTTCCCTGCTAGAGCCCAGCTTGTTAATGGTTTGTCTGTCCCAAATGAGAAAATATATATGATGTGACCAGGGAGATGAGAAACAGGCGTGGATCTATCAGCAGGACGAATAAGTGCCATTGCCCCTCATCCAGCCTTTCTTTGCAAGGGGCATTTGAGTCCGCTCCCCCATCCCAACTGACTTTGCAGACCCAACTCTTCCTTCTCTCTGCCAGAAAAGAGAGAGAAGGGGGAATTTTAGGTGGGTGGGGGTGTGATTGGGGGTTGTAGTGTGTGCGTTGGGTCTGGTCTCTGGGTGTCTTGTGAATTTCATTGTATGTGTACACTGTGTATACGTACAATGACAATAAAGAATTTATTTATTATTTCAAAACTATGATTCACGTTTACTGGCCATTAACAGCATCCCTAACCTAGAAAATCAAGTAGGCCTGACAGGAGCACAGAATATCCTGGTGTCCTTCTTCTGCACGAGGCTAGTTTCAGGATGCACAATTATAATGACATTCAGAAAACTGACCCACAACGCTCGAACCCAGACAGTTCTGTGTTGGAAACTGCCCTGTATTGGCTGCATACTTGGAGTCAGTTTCCTTTGGAGCACTATAGATGAAGAAGTCAATCCTAACCAGTTTAGGCCAGCATAACTCACCTGGCATCACTACCTGTGGTGGTGTGGAGAGGCCAGCACATGTCTGTGCGCACTGTCCTAACCCCACCAAGACAGAACTTGCTCCAGCCTCCGCACACCACTACAGATAGTAATACCAGGTGAATTATGCTAGTGATGCAGTATCAGAAATCTGTATTACCAAAGACTATTTAGTCAGTTTCCTTGGATGATGAACAAATAAAACTATTCAGCGCATTAATCCAACTTGTCCAACATTACCTACAGTGAATGGTAGCAGCTCCCCAAATTTTGGACACCTTTCCCCACTACGCCATATCTTGTAAATGGCTAAAAACATGATCTCTGCTGCATGAAGGACACATTCCTTCCCACAGAACTATAAGCTGCATACAATTTAAGGGTTCATTATATACATAGTGGATAATCTTCTAGGATGCTGAAGATACAAACTCATTTACTGAGATACTACAGCTGACATGAGTATAATTTTCTGCTTAGGACTTAGGTGAGTTATGCCAGCCTAAGTTGGTTAGGATAGCACCACGAGAGTAATTCTGTAACATGTACAATGAGAGTAAGTCTTGTTTAATACATGTTTGGTTCAGCCATTCTTGAAAGAACATGCTTGCTTAATACCAAAAACTTACTTGCACTCCCAAAGCTTTGAAATTCAAAATTTCCTAAGCCAAAGGAGGCTTGTTAGAGAAAGATGGAGGCTTGTTAGAGAAAGATGGTAGGTATCCCCCCACTTTAGTTGTATCCAGTTGTGAGAAGGTGGGTTAGTAAGGGTTGAAAGGCAGGTCTGCATGGCAGGAGACTGCAGTCAAAATCCACTAACCAGGGGCTAAGCCCCCCCCCCCCCCCCCATGTAGACATGCCATGGCTGAGATCTGTACTCATCTTCCCCACCCACTGCCTCTTCCACTTCCCTGGACCCCTTTCCATCTGTCTCAGCAAGCCTCCAGGCAGAGCTTAAGCACCATTTCAAGGCTTGCATCCTCAGCTTCGCCATAATTCTGCACATTATTATTAATTGGGAGAAAGAGGAACATCCTACCAGCTAGACACAGCTTGTCCGTTAGCAGGACTTTAGCAGGATTAGCAATTCTGCCCAACTTCCTGAGATGCAAGTGAGTAACAGTGCAATCTCATAAGCATGTCTCCTCAGAAGTAAGTCCCATTCTGTTTGATTGTACTTACTCCCAGAAAAGTGTAATTAGGATTGTGGCCTAAATCCTTCCTTCTTCCTCCTCTACAGATTCTTGTGCGGATATGGACATCTCCGTAACGACAATGTCGGGCCTAGCCAGCATGTGGATTCTGGCATGGAAATATTAGTAGGGGAAATACTGAGACAAAATGGACAAGGGAGGAAGTTTAACCAGCCTGTCTCACCTGTGAAGAGCTCCTGGATCAGTCCTCAAATGCTCTGGAGTTTCAAAGGGATGAGCTCCTTCCAGATCCACCTGTTTGCACACTCCCAGGTGTCACAGGTAGCCTCCAGGTATTTTTCTAGACTGAGTTCTTGCACACCCATACACCAGTCTATCCTTTCCCAAGATAGCAATACCTAAATAGCTCACTCATTACATCCCTTTCTTAGCCAACACACACACACGCAGGTGTGTGTACACACACACACCCCCAGTTGGAACACACACATTTGTGGCTCTCTGAGCTTCCATTGTCAAACTTATTGATGTACATCCAGTTGACAAACTCTTGTCATCTTCTCCATCAAAATCTGCAGGTGAACTTTCCCTGAGGATCCAAATCAGGACTTTCCAGCAATAGCTTAGCTACACCAGGGAAACTGCAGCCTGCCTTTAGATCCTCTTTCCCGGAATTGTTGTACTATAATATTCCGGAATAAATCCAAGCAGTCCCACTGATTCGAGGACCTCAAATCCAGTTCAGGTGAACAATTCCAGGAGACATCCTGGCTCCTTTGGGTCCCTTTGTTCTGTTGTCTTCAAATGGTCGGTCACCAGGGTTGATCAGAGGCAAGGTGTCTCTGAAGACCACCAGCAGCCAAGGGTGGTCTTATGAGAAAGCAGCCACTGAGCTTGGATAGGCTTTGGGTACAGAAAGAACGGATTGAACCAGCTGTGGAAGGCAAGCAGTGTCCTGGGAATGGCAGCCCACTAGAGGGCAACCCTGCCTGAGGTACGGAGCCTCCTGCTCCTGCCCTACTTCTGCTTCTCTCCAAGCTTGTTAGCCAGGCAGCTAACAAGAAAACTGTGTGTGTTGGGGGTAGGTAGAGACCACCCACCTCCCTTCCCACAAGCATGTGGGTCTGTTCTAGTGCTAGCTGGAATTATTGTGTTATTTTGCCTCCCATCGAGGGAAAAAGATTATTATGCCTTCCATGAAGAAATAAAAATTTATTCAATAATTACCAGGCTACGATAAGCAGGTTGCTCTTAGTGCACCCCAACCCTTCTGCCTGACCTTGCCTTGCCCCACTGAAAGGTCTCATTAATTTGATTTGGGTATCCACAGCTGACTTGGCCTCCAGCCCCATTGCTCATTCTCCATCACATTTGAGACTGACGTGTAGGGTTGGCCACAGGGATCTCCCGAAGGCAGTGGAAAGCTCCAAGGAAGTGAATGAGGGTGTTCAAATAGTGCGTTTGGAGGACGGAAGGCAGAAGAGCCCAGACAAGCAGGCCTCCCAGAAACCTCCTGCCCCCCCCCCCCCCCAAAGGAAAATGTGCTGAACTAAGGCTGCAATCCTTTCCTGGGAGTAAGACCCATTGAACAAAATGGGACTCACTTTTGAGTAGATATGGTTAGGATTGCATCCTTAGTCCCAGCAATTCAAAGGGACTGCGGAGAAAAACAGGCAGACTAATGAGCATGTTCTGGAACCTCCTGTGGAGAATAAAAATCAGTGTATAAAGAAGACAATGGAAAAGACCCACTTCCAGGTTTCTTGGCGCCTCTTTTGCACCTAATGGAATAAGATAGTGCTTTAATATCTGCAGGGTTTTGATTCTGGGATGGAAAAATGGAATGATTGTTTGCATGACTGCCTCTCTACAACAGTAGAAAAGCAGTTTTTAACACTGTGATTTGCAGTGGCCATTCATGTTGAGTAAAATCCATGTATATCAAGGTTGAACCAGTAATTAGCCCTTTAATTACCTTCCTGAGTGGATTGTGGCAAGGGAGAGGCCAGTGCAGGGGGATTCCAGGAACTTTCTTGCTGCTTCATTACGTGCCCTGCAGTAGGTAATGTTTCCTGCACTTGCTGAAAGGTCAGCAACTCCCTTGTAAAGAGCATTGAGAGTTGGGAAAAGGGCCCCCCAGCAATGGCTGTAGTGGTGAGGGTAGCAGGGCTGGTTAGGGGCACCACTTAGGGCTGGTGAGATGGAGGTGACAATGGATGGGCACCATGGAGAGCAGGTCCAAAAGGCCAGGAAAGTGGCTTTGGCTGCAATCTTAAATGCACTTTCTTGGGAGTAAGACCCACTGAACAAAATGGGGTTACCTCTCATTAGACATGCACAGACATGGACTGAGCCCGCAATCCTATCCACTTTCCTCGGAGGAAACCCATTAACTAGACCGGGACTTACTTCTGAATAGACACTGCTGAGTTGGTGGCGTAGCTAGAGGGAGGCGCAGCCGTCAAAGGTGGTCAGCCCTCTGCAGTCTCCTCCTGCCGGGGTCCCTGGTTCAAGGGCGGACCAGGGCGTCCGCAGCAGGCGTCCGGTTCGAAGGGCGAGCCGAGGCGTCGGGGTGGAGCTGGAGAGGGCCCGAGTCCCACCGCCCCCGTGAGGAGAAGAGTGGCAACCCTTCCCTCCATGGTCTCGTGCGGGCGAGGGGCGACAGGCTCTCACCCCCGATACTGGTGAGAAATGGCCCCCGGGGGAGAGTTCCCGGGTTCTTTTTCCCACCTGCTGGCGTAGTTGGAGTTTGGGGGTGATTCTGCTGCCACCCAAAAAACTGACGGCTGCGCCCCCCTCAAGCTACGCCACCAACTCACCCCCGCCCCCGTGCCAGGAAGGGCCAGCTTCTCTCCCATCTGGAATGGCTATAAAGGGGTGAGCTACCCCAAAGAATGACACCCCCCAGTGCCTGGAAAGGGTCAGGCTCCCGCCAGGTGGAATGGATATAAAGGGTGTGCCCCCCAAGAATGACACCCTCCCCCCAGAATGACACCCACAGTGCCAGGAAGTGTCAGGGGAGGCTGCGGTGTCGCAGCTAGACGGGGGCAGTTGACAGTTTTGGGGGGGGGTCACACGCGTTCGGAGCCATTCCCGGTGGGGGGAGCCTGACCCTCCTCGATGGCGGTGGGGTGGTGGCATAGCTAGAGGGGGCGCAGCTATTAGTCTTGGGAGGCTCACCCCTTAATAGCCATTCCAGTTGGGGGAGTCTGATCCTTCCTGACTCTGGATAGGGGTGAGCTGGAGGCATAGTTGGAGGGGGCGCAGCTGCCAGTCTTGGCGGATCATCCCTTTATAGCCATTCCCGGTGGGGTGGGGTGGGTGGGTCGTGTGAGCTGGTGGCGTACTTAGAGGGGGCGCAGCCGTCACTTTTGGGGGAGTCTCACCCCCAAGACTGACGGCTGCGCCCGCTCTAGCTATCCCACCCCCACCACTCGTGGCAAGGAGGGTCAGGCTCCCCCCACCCGGATTGGCTATAAAGAGGTGATTCCCCAAGACTGGCAGCTGCGCCCCCCTCCAGCTCCGCCACCGCCGCCTCCCCATCTTCAGATCGTTCATTCCGCCCCCCCCCCACCCCACGTTCCATCCTTAGAACGTTCTTCTTCCGAAGGTTCCATTCATACCTGGAGGCGGCGCGGCTGAGCGATGGGGGTCCCTGTGCCTCTCTCGTCCCAGGCTTGCCAGCCCCAGCTCAGGTTCCCCCCAGGATCCCACCCGCAGCCTGCACTTCCTCCCGCCGCTCCAACAAAGGGCTCCCGGCAGGGTCTGGGGTCGCCAGCCCAAGTGGCAGGTGGGGTCAGTCCTCTGCAGCTTCCTCCTGCCGGAGTCCCTGGTTCAAGGGCGGACCAGGGCGTCCGCAGCAGGCGTCCGGTTCAAAGGGCGAGCCGAGGCGTCGGGGTGGAGCTGGAGAGGGCCCGAGTCCCACCGCCCCCGTGGGGAGAAGAGTGGCAACCCTTCCCTCCATGGTCTCGTGCGGGCGAGGGGCGACAGGCTCTCACCCCCGATACTGGTGAGAAATGGCCCCCGGGGGAGAGTTCCCGGGTTCTTTTTCCCACCTGCTGGCGTAGATGGAGTTTGGGGGTGATTCTGCTGCCACCCAAAAAACTGACGGCTGCGCCCCCCTCAAGCTACGCCACCAACTCACCCCCGCCCCCGTGCCAGGAAGGGCCAGCTTCTCTCCCATCTGGAATGGCTATAAAGGGGTGAGCTACCCCAAAGAATGACACCCCCCAGTGCCTGGAAAGGGTCAGGCTCCCCCCAGGTGGAATGGATATAAAGGGTGTGCCCCCCAAGAATGACACCCCCCCCCCAGAATGGCACCCACAGTGCCAGGAAGTGTCAGAGGAGGCTGCGGTGTCGCAGCTAGACGGGGGCAGTTGACAGTTTTTTGGGGGTCTCACGTGTTCGGAGCCATTCCCGGTGGGGGGAGCCTGACCCTCCTGGATGGCGGTGGGGTGGTGGCATAGCTAGAGGGGGCGCAGATATTAGTCTTGGGAGGCTCACCCCTTAATAGCCATTCCAGTTGGGGGAGTCTGATCCTTCCTGGCTCTGGATGGGGGTGAGCTGGAGGCATAGTTGGAGGGGGCGCAGCTGCCAGTCTTGGGGGATCATCCCTTTATAGCCATTCCCGGTGGGGTGGGGTGGGTGGGTAGTGTGAGCTGGTGGCGTACTTAGAGGGGGCGCAGCCGTCACTTTTGGGGGAGTCTCACCCCCAAGACTGACGGCTGCGCCAGCTCTAGCTATCCCACCCCCACCACTCGTGGCAAGGAGGGTCAGGCTCCCCCCACCCGGATTGGCTATAAAGAGGTGATTCCCCAAGACTGGCAGCTGCGCCCCCCTCCAGCTCCGCCACCGCCGCCTCCCCATCTTCAGATCGTTCATTCCGCCCCCACCCCCACCCCACGTTCCATCCTTAGAACGTTCATCTTCCGAAGGTTCCATTCATACCTGGAGGCGGCGCGGCTGAGCGATGGGGGTCCCTGTGCCTCTCTCGTCCCAGGCTTGCCAGCCCCAGCTCAGGATCCCCCCAGGATCCCACCCGCAGCCTGCACTTCCTCCCGCCGCTCCAACAAAGGGCTCCCGGCAGGGTCTGGGGTCGCCAGCCCAAGTGGCAGGTGGGGTCAGTCCTCTGCACCTTCCTCCTGCCGGAGTCCCTGGTTCAAGGGCGGACCAGGGCGTCCGCAGCAGGCGTCCGGTTCAAAGGGCGAGCCGAGGCGTCGGGGTGGAGCTGGAGAGGGCCCGAGTCCCACCGCCCCCGTGGGGAGAAGAGTGGCAACCCTTCCCTCCATGGTCTCGTGCGGGCGAGGGGCGACAGGCTCTCACCCCCGATACTGGTGAGAAATGGCCCCCGGGGGAGAGTTCCCGGGTTCTTTTTCCCACCTGGTGGCGTAGCTGGAGTTTGGGGGTGATTCTGCTGCCACCCAAAAAACTGACGGCTGCGCCCCCCTCAAGCTACGCCACTAACTCACCCCCGCCCCCGTGCCAGGAAGGGCCAGCTTCTCTCCCATCTGGAATGGCTATAAAGGGGTGAGCTACCCCAAAGAATGACACCCCCCAGTGCCTGGAAAGGGTCAGGCTCCCCTCAGGTGGAATGGATATAAAGGGTGTGCCCCCCAAGAATGACACCCCCCCCCCAGAATGACACCCACAGTGCCAGGAAGTGTCAGGGGAGGCTGCGGTGTCGCAGCTAGACGGGGGCAGTTGACAGTTTTGGGGGGGGGGTCACACGCGTTCGGAGCCATTCCCGGTGGGGGGAGCCTGACCCTCCTCGATGGCGGTGGGGTGGTGGCATAGCTAGAGGGGGCGCAGCTATTAGTCTTGGGAGGCTCACCCCTTAATAGCCATTCCAGTTGGGGGAGTCTGATCCTTCCTGACTCTGGATAGGGGTGAGCTGGAGGCATAGTTGGAGGGGGCGCAGCTGCCAGTCTTGGCGGATCATCCCTTTATAGCCATTCCCGGTGGGGTGGGGTGGGTGGGTCGTGTGAGCTGGTGGCGTACTTAGAGGGGGCGCAGCCGTCACTTTTGGGGGAGTCTCACCCCCAAGACTGACGGCTGCGCCCGCTCTAGCTATCCCACCCCCACCACTCGTGGCAAGGAGGGTCAGGCTCCCCCCACCCGGATTGGCTATAAAGAGGTGATTCCCCAAGACTGGCAGCTGCGCCCCCCTCCAGCTCCGCCACCGCCGCCTCCCCATCTTCAGATCGTTCATTCCGCCCACCCCCCCCACCCACGTTCCATCCTTAGAACGTTCTTCTTCGGAAGGTTCCATTCATACCTGGAGGCGGCGCGGCTGAGCGATGGGGGTCCCTGTGCCTCTCTCGTCCCAGGCTTGCCAGCCCCAGCTCAGGTTCCCCCCAGGATCCCACCCGCAGCCTGCACTTCCTCCCGCCGCTCCAACAAAGGGCTCCCGGCAGGGTCTGGGGTCGCCAGCCCAAGTGGCAGGTGGGGTCAGTCCTCTGCAGCTTTCTCCTGCCGGAGTCCCTGGTTCAAGGGCGGACCAGGGCGTCCGCAGCAGGCGTCCGGTTCAAAGGGCGAGCCGAGGCGTCGGGGTGGAGCTGGAGAGGGCCCGAGTCCCACCGCCCCCGTGGGGAGAAGAGTGGCAACCCTTCCCTCCATGGTCTCGTGCGGGCGAGGGGCGACAGGCTCTCACCCCCGATACTGGTGAGAAATGGCCCCCGGGGGAGAGTTCCCGGGTTCTTTTTCCCACCTGGTGGCGTAGCTGGAGTTTGGGGGTGATTCTGCTGCCACCCAAAAAACTGACGGCTGCGCCCCCCTCAAGCTACGCCACTAACTCACCCCCGCCCCCGTGCCAGGAAGGGCCAGCTTCTCTCCCATCTGGAATGGCTATAAAGGGGTGAGCTACCCCAAAGAATGACACCCCCCAGTGCCTGGAAAGGGTCAGGCTCCCCCCAGGTGGAATGGATATAAAGGGTGTGCCCCCCAAGAATGACACCCCCCAGAATGACACCTACAGTGCCAGGAAGTGTCAGGGGAGGCTGCGGTGTCGCAGCTAGACGGGGGCAGTTGACAGTTTTCTGGGGGTCTCACGCGTTCGGAGCCATTCCCGGTGGGGGGAGCCTGACCCTCCTTGATGGCGGTGGGGTGGTGGCATAGCTAGAGGGGGCGCAGCTATTAGTCTTGGGAGGCTCACCCCTTAATAGCCATTCCAGTTGGGGGAGTCTGATCCTTCCTGGCTCTGGATGGGGGTGAGCTGGAGGCATAGTTGGAGGGGGCGCAGCTGCCAGTCTTGGGGGATCATCCCTTTATAGCCATTCCCGGTGGGGTGGGGTGGGTGGGTCGTGTGAGCTGGTGGCGTACTTAGAGGGGGCGCAGCCGTCACTTTTGGGGGAGTCTCACCCCCAAGACTGACGGCTGCGCCCGCTCTAGCTATCCCACCCCCACCACTCGTGGCAAGGAGGGTCAGGCTCCCCCCACCCGGATTGGCTATAAAGAGGTGATTCCCCAAGACTGGCAGCTGCGCCCCCCTCCAGCTCCGCCACAGCCGCCTCCCCATCTTCAGATCGTTCATTTCGCCCCCCCACCCCCACCCCACGTTCCATCCTTAGAACGTTCTTCTTCCGAAGGTTCCATTAATACCTGGAGGCGGCGCGGCTGAGCGATGGGGGTCCCTGTGCCTCTCTCGTCCCAGGCTTGCCAGCCCCAGCTCAGGTTCCCCCCAGGATCCCACCCGCAGCCTGCACTTCCTCCCGCCGCTCCAACAAAGGGCTCCCGGCAGGGTCTGGGGTCGCCAGCCCAAGTGGCAGGTGGGGTCAGTCCTCTGCAGCTTCCTCCTGCCGGAGTCCCTGGTTCAAGGGCGGACCAGGGCGTCCGCAGCAGGCGTCCGGTTCAAAGGGCGAGCCGAGGCGTCGGGGTGGAGCTGCAGAGGGCCCGAGTCCCACCGCCCCCGTGGGGAGAAGAGTGGCAACCCTTCCCTCCATGGTCTCGTGCGGGCGAGGGGCGACAGGCTCTCACCCCCGATACTGGTGAGAAATGGCCCCCGGGGGAGAGTTCCCGGGTTCTTTTTCCCACCTGCTGGCGTAGTTGGAGTTTGGGGGTGATTCTGCTGCCACCCAAAAAACTGACGGCTGCGCCCCCCTCAAGCTACGCCACCAACTCACCCCCGCCCCCGTGCCAGGAAGGGCCAGCTTCTCTCCCATCTGGAATGGCTATAAAGGGGTGAGCTACCCCAAAGAATGACACCCCCCACTGCCTGGAAAGGGTCAGGCTCCCCCCAGGTGGAATGGATATAAAGGGTGTGCCCCCCAAGAATGACACCCCCCCCCCAGAATGACACCCACAGTGCCAGGAAGTGTCAGGGGAGGCTGCGGTGTCGCAGCTAGACGGGGGCAGTTGACAGTTTTTTGGGGGTCTCACGCGTTCGGAGCCATTCCCGGTGGGGGGAGCCTGACCCTCCTTGATGGCGGTGGGGTGGTGGCATAGCTAGAGGGGGCGCAGCTATTAGTCTTGGGAGGCTCACCCCTTAATAGCCATTCCAGTTGGGGGAGTCTGATCCTTCCTGGCTCTGGATGGGGGTAAGCTGGAGGCATAGTTGGAGGGGGCGCAGCTGCCAGTCTTGGGGGATCATCCCTTTATAGCCATTCCCGGTGGGGTGGGGTGGGTGGGTCGTGTGAGCTGGTGGCGTACTTAGAGGGGGCGCAGCCGTCACTTTTGGGGGAGTCTCACCCCCAAGACTGACGGCTGCGCCCGCTCTAGCTATCCCACCCCCACCACTCGTGGCAAGGAGGGTCAGGCTCCCCCCACCCGGATTGGCTATAAAGAGGTGATTCCCCAAGACTGGCAGCTGCGCCCCCCTCCAGCTCCGCCACCGCCGCCTCCCCATCTTCAGATCGTTCATTCCGCCCCCCCCCACCCCACGTTCCATCCTTAGAACGTTCTTCTTCCGAAGGTTCCATTCATACCTGGAGGCGGCGCGGCTGAGCGATGGGGGTCCCTGTGCCTCTCTCGTCCCAGGCTTGCCAGCCCCAGCTCAGGTTCCCCCCAGGATCCCACCCGCAGCCTGCACTTCCTCCCGCCGCTCCAACAAAGGGCTCCCGGCAGGGTCTGGGGTCGCCAGCCCAAGTGGCAGGTGGGGTCAGTCCTCTGCAGCTTCCTCCTGCCGGAGTCCCTGGTTCAAGGGCGGACCAGGGCGTCCGCAGCAGGCGTCCGGTTCAAAGGGCGAGCCGAGGCGTCGGGGTGGAGCTGGAGAGGGCCCGAGTCCCACCGCCCCCGTGGGGAGAAGAGTGGCAACCCTTCCCTCCATGGTCTCGTGCGGGCGAGGGGCGACAGGCTCTCACCCCCGATACTGCTGAGAAATGGCCCCCGGGGGAGAGTTCCCGGGTTCTTTTTCCCACCTGCTGGCGTAGTTGGAGTTTGGGGGTGATTCTGCTGCCACCCAAAAAACTGACGGCTGCGCCCCCCTCAAGCTACGCCACCAACTCACCCCCGCCCCCGTGCCAGGAAGGGCCAGCTTCTCTCCCATCTGGAATGGCTATAAAGGGTGAGCTACCCCAAAGAATGACACCCCCCAGTGCCTGGAAAGGGTCAGGCTCAACCCAGGTGGAATGGATATAAAGGGTGTGCCCCCCAAGAATGACACCCCCCCCCAGAATGACACCCACAGTGCCAGGAAGTGTCAGGGGAGGCTGCGGTGTCGCAGCTAGACGGGGGCAGTTGACAGTTTTTTGGGGGTCTCACGCGTTCGGAGCCATTCCCGGTGGGGTGGGGTGGGTGGGTCGTGTGAGCTGGTGGCGTACTTAGAGGGGGCGCAGCCGTCACTTTTGGGGGAGTCTCACCCCCAAGACTGACGGCTGCGCCCGCTCTAGCTATCCCACCCCCACCACTCGTGGCAAGGAGGGTCAGGCTCCCCCCACCCGGATTGGCTATAAAGAGGTGATTCCCCAAGACTGGCAGCTGCGCCCCCCTCCAGCTCCGCCACCGCCACCTCCCCATCTTCAGATCGTTCATTCCGCCCCCCCATCCCCACCCCACGTTCCATCCTTAGAACGTTCATCTTCCGAAGGTTCCATTCATACCTGGAGGCGGCGCGGCTGAGCGATCGGGGTCCCTGTGCCTCTCTCGTCCCAGGCTTGCCAGCCCCAGCTCAGGTTCCCCCCAGGATCCCACCCGCAGCCTGCACTTCCTCCCGCCGCTCCAACAAAGGGCTCCCGGCCGGGTCTGGGGTCGCCAGCCCAAGTGGCAGGTGGGGTCAGTCCTCTGCAGCTTTCTCCTGCCGGAGTCCCTGGTTCAAGGGCGGACCAGGGCGTCCGCAGCAGGCGTCCGGTTCAAAGGGCGAGCCGAGGCGTCGGGGTGGAGCTGGAGAGGGCCCGAGTCCCACCGCCCCCGTGAGGAGAAGAGTGGCAACCCTTCCCTCCATGGTCTCGTGCGGGCGAGGGGCGACAGGCTCTCACCCCCGATACTGGTGAGAAATGGCCCCCGGGGGAGAGTTCCCGGGTTCTTTTTCCCACCTGCTGGCGTAGTTGGAGTTTGGGGGTGATTCTGCTGCCACCCAAAAAACTGACGGCTGCGCCCCCCTCAAGCTACGCCACCAACTCACCCCCGCCCCCGTGCCAGGAAGGGCCAGCTTCTCTCCCATCTGGAATGGCTATAAAGGGGTGAGCTACCCCAAAGAATGACACCCCCCAGTGCCTGGAAAGGGTCAGGCTCCCCCCAGGTGGAATGGATATAAAGGGTGTGCCCCCCAAGAATGACACCCCCCCAGAATGACACCCACAGTGCCAGGAAGTGTCAGGGGAGGCTGCGGTGTCGCAGCTAGACGGGGGCAGTTGACAGTTTTTTGGGGGTCTCACGCGTTCGGAGCCATTCCCGGTGGGGGGAGCCTGACCCTCCTTGATGGCGGTGGGGTGGTGGCATAGCTAGAGGGGGCGCAGCTATTAGTCTTGGGAGGCTCACCCCTTAATAGCCATTCCAGTTGGGGGAGTCTGATCCTTCCTGGCTCTGGATGGGGGTGAGCTGGAGGCATAGTTGGAGGGGGCGCAGCTGCCAGTCTTGGGGGATCATCCCTTTATAGCCATTCCCGGTGGGGTGGGGTGGGTGGGTCGTGTGAGCTGGTGGCGTACTTAGAGGGGGCGCAGCCGTCACTTTTGGGGGAGTCTCACCCCCAAGACTGACGGCTGCGCCCGCTCTAGCTATCCCACCCCCACCACTCGTGGCAAGGAGGGTCAGGCTCCCCCCACCCGGATTGGCTATAAAGAGGTGATTCCCCAAGACTGGCAGCTGCGCCCCCCTCCAGCTCCGCCACCGCCGCCTCCCCATCTTCAGATCGTTCATTCCGCCCCCCCACCCCCACCCCACGTTCCATCCTTAGAACGTTCATCTTCCGAAGGTTCCATTCATACCTGGAGGCGGCGCGGCTGAGCGATGGGGGTCCCTGTGCCTCTCTCGTCCCAGGCTTGCCAGCCCCAGCTCAGGTTCCCCCCAGGATCCCACCCGCAGCCTGCACTTCCTCCCGCCGCTCCAACAAAGGGCTCCCGGCAGGGTCTGGGGTCGCCAGCCCAAGTGGCAGGTGGGGTCAGTCCTCTGCAGCTTCCTCCTGCCGGAGTCCCTGGTTCAAGGGCGGACCAGGGCGTCCGCAGCAGGCGTCCGGTTCAAAGGGCGAGCCGAGGCGTCGGGGTGGAGCTGGAGAGGGCCCGAGTCCCACCGCCCCCGTGGGGAGAAGAGTGGCAACCCTTCCCTCCATGGTCTCGTGCGGGCGAGGGGCGACAGGCTCTCACCCCCGATACTGCTGAGAAATGGCCCCCGGGGGAGAGTTCCCGGGTTCTTTTTCCCACCTGCTGGCGTAGTTGGAGTTTGGGGGTGATTCTGCTGCCACCCAAAAAACTGACGGCTGCGCCCCCCTCAAGCTACGCCACCAACTCACCCCCGCCCCCGTGCCAGGAAGGGCCAGCTTCTCTCCCATCTGGAATGGCTATAAAGGGTGAGCTACCCCAAAGAATGACACCCCCCAGTGCCTGGAAAGGGTCAGGCTCAACCCAGGTGGAATGGATATAAAGGGTGTGCCCCCCAAGAATGACACCCCCCCCCAGAATGACACCCACAGTGCCAGGAAGTGTCAGGGGAGGCTGCGGTGTCGCAGCTAGACGGGGGCAGTTGACAGTTTTTTGGGGGTCTCACGCGTTCGGAACCATTCCCGGTGGGGTGGGGTGGGTGGGTCGTGTGAGCTGGTGGCGTACTTAGAGGGGGCGCAGCCGTCACTTTTGGGGGAGTCTCACCCCCAAGACTGACGGCTGCGCCCGCTCTAGCTATCCCACCCCCACCACTCGTGGCAAGGAGGGTCAGGCTCCCCCCACCCGGATTGGCTATAAAGAGGTGATTCCCCAAGACTGGCAGCTGCGCCCCCCTCCAGCTCCGTCACCGCCGCCTCCCCATCTTCAGATCGTTCATTCCGCCCCCACCCCCACCCCACGTTCCATCCTTAGAACGTTCTTCTTCCGAAGGTTCCATTCATACCTGGAGGCGGCGCGGCTGAGCGATGGGGGTCCCTGTGCCTCTCTCGTCCCAGGCTTGCCAGCCCCAGCTCAGGTTCCCCCCAGGATCCCACCCGCAGCCTGCACTTCCTCCCGCCGCTCCAACAAAGGGCTCCCGGCAGGGTCTGGGGTCGCCAGCCCAAGTGGCAGGTGGGGTCAGTCCTCTGCAGCTTTCTCCTGCCGGAGTCCCTGGTTCAAGGGCGGACCAGGGCGTCCGCAGCAGGCGTCCGGTTCAAAGGGCGAGCCGAGGCGTCGGGGTGGAGCTGGAGAGGGCCCGAGTCCCACCGCCCCCGTGGGGAGAAGAGTGGCAACCCTTCCCTCCATGGTCTCGTGCGGGCGAGGGGCGACAGGCTCTCACCCCCGATACTGGTGAGAAATGGCCCCCGGGGGAGAGTTCCCGGGTTCTTTTTCCCACCTGCTGGCGTAGTTGGAGTTTGGGGGTGATTCTGCTGCCACCCAAAAAACTGACGGCTGCGCCCCCCTCAAGCTACGCCACCAACTGACCCCCGCCCCCGTGCCGGGAAGGGCCAGCTTCTCTCCCATCTGGAATGGCTATAAAGGGATGAGCTACCCCAAAGAATGACACCCCCCAGTGCCTGGAAAGGGTCAGGCTCCCCCCAGGAAGAATGGATATAAAGGGTGTGCCCCCCAAGAATGACACACCCCCCAGAATGACACACACAGTGCCAGGAAGTGTCAGGGGAGGCTGCGGTGTCGCAGCTAGACGGGGGCAGTTGACAGTTTTTTGGGGGTCTCACGCGTTCGGAGGCATTCCCGGTGGGGGGAGCCTGACCCTCCTTGATGGCGGTGGGGTGGTGGCATAGCTAGAGGGGGCGCAGCTATTAGTCTTGGGAGGCTCACCCCTTAATAGCCATTCCAGTTGGGGGAGTCTGATCCTTCCTGGCTCTGGATGGGGGTGAGCTGGAGGCATAGTTGGAGGGGGCGCAGCTGCCAGTCTTGGGGGATCATCCCTTTATAGCCATTCCCGGTGTGGTGGGGTGGGGTGGGTGGGTCGTGTGAGCTGGTGGCGTACTTAGAGGGGGCGCAGCCGTCACTTTTGGGGGAGTCTCACCCCCAAGACTGACGGCTGCGCCTGCTCTAGCTATCCCACCCCCACCACTCGTGGCAAGGAGGGTCAGGCTCCCCCCACCCGGATTGGCTATAAAGAGGTGATTCCCCAAGACTGGCAGCTGCGCCCCCCTCCAGCTCCGCCACCGCCGCCTCCCCATCTTCAGTTCGTTCATTCCGCCCCCCCACCCCCACCCCACGTTCCATCCTTAGAACGTTCTTCTTCGGAAGGTTCCATTCATACCTGGAGGCGGCGCGGCTGAGCGATGGGGGTCCCTGTGCCTCTCTCGTCCCAGGCTTGCCAGCCCCAGCTCAGGTTCCCCCCAGGATCCCACCCGCAGCCTGCACTTCCTCCCGCCGCTCCAACAAAGGGCTCCCGGCAGGGTCTGGGGTCGCCAGCCCAAGTGGCAGGTGGGGTCAGTCCTCTGCAGCTTTCTCCTGCCGGAGTCCCTGGTTCAAGGGCGGACCAGGGCGTCCGCAGCAGGCGTCCGGTTCAAAGGGCGAGCCGAGGCGTCGGGGTGGAGCTGGAGAGGGCCCGAGTCCCACCGCCCCCGTGGGGAGAAGAGTGGCAACCCTTCCCTCCATGGTCTCGTGCGGGCGAGGGGCGACAGGCTCTCACCCCCGATACTGGTGAGAAATGGCCCCCGGGGGAGAGTTCCCGGGTTCTTTTTCCCACCTGCTGGCGTAGTTGGAGTTTGGGGGTGATTCTGCTGCCACCCAAAAAACTGACGGCTGCGCCCCCCTCAAGCTACGCCACCAACTCACCCCCGCCCCCGTGCCAGGAAGGGCCAGCTTCTCTCCCATCTGGAATGGCTATAAAGGGATGACCTACCCCAAAGAATGACACCCCCCAGTGCCTGGAAAGGGTCAGGCTCCCCCCAGGAGGAATGGATATAAAGGGTGTGCCCCCCAAGAATGACACACCCCCCAGAATGACACCCACAGTGCCAGGAAGTGTCAGGGGAGGCTGCGGTGTCGCAGCTAGACGGGGGCAGTTGACAGTTTTTTGGGGGTCTCACGCGTTCGGAGCCATTCCCGGTGGGGGGAGCCTGACCCTCCTTGATGGCGGTGGGGTGGTGGCATAGCTAGAGGGGGCGCAGCTATTAGTCTTGGGAGGCTCACCCCTTAATAGCCATTCCAGTTGGGGGAGTCTGATCCTTCCTGGCTCTGGATGGGGGTGAGCTGGAGGCATAGTTGGAGGGGGCGCAGCTGCCAGTCTTGGGGGATCATCCCTTTATAGCCATTCCCGGTGGGGTGGGGTGGGGTGGGTGGGTCGTGTGAGCTGGTGGCGTACTTAGAGGGGGCGCAGCCGTCACTTTTGGGGGAGTCTCACCCCCAAGACTGACGGCTGCGCCCGCTCTAGCTATCCCACCCCCACCACTCGTGGCAAGGAGGGTCAGGCTCCCCCCACCCGGATTGGCTATAAAGAGGTGATTCCCCAAGACTGGCAGCTGCGCCCCCCTCCAGCTCCGCCACCGCCACCTCCCCATCTTCAGATCGTTCATTCCGCCCCCCCATCCCCACCCCACGTTCCATCCTTAGAACGTTCATCTTCCGAAGGTTCCATTCATACCTGGAGGCGGCGCGGCTGAGCGATCGGGGTCCCTGTGCCTCTCTCGTCCCAGGCTTGCCAGCCCCAGCTCAGGTTCCCCCCAGGATCCCACCCGCAGCCTGCACTTCCTCCCGCCGCTCCAACAAAGGGCTCCCGGCCGGGTCTGGGGTCGCCAGCCCAAGTGGCAGGTGGGGTCAGTCCTCTGCAGCTTTCTCCTGCCGGAGTCCCTGGTTCAAGGGCGGACCAGGGCGTCCGCAGCAGGCGTCCGGTTCAAAGGGCGAGCCGAGGCGTCGGGGTGGAGCTGGAGAGGGCCCGAGTCCCACCGCCCCCGTGAGGAGAAGAGTGGCAACCCTTCCCTCCATGGTCTCGTGCGGGCGAGGGGCGACAGGCTCTCACCCCCGATACTGGTGAGAAATGGCCCCCGGGGGAGAGTTCCCGGGTTCTTTTTCCCACCTGCTGGCGTAGTTGGAGTTTGGGGGTGATTCTGCTGCCACCCAAAAAACTGACGGCTGCGCCCCCCTCAAGCTACGCCACCAACTCACCCCCGCCCCCGTGCCAGGAAGGGCCAGCTTCTCTCCCATCTGGAATGGCTATAAAGGGGTGAGCTACCCCAAAGAATGACACCCCCCAGTGCCTGGAAAGGGTCAGGCTCCCCCCAGGTGGAATGGATATAAAGGGTGTGCCCCCCAAGAATGACACCCCCCCAGAATGACACCCACAGTGCCAGGAAGTGTCAGGGGAGGCTGCGGTGTCGCAGCTAGACGGGGGCAGTTGACAGTTTTTTGGGGGTCTCACGCGTTCGGAGCCATTCCCGGTGGGGGGAGCCTGACCCTCCTTGATGGCGGTGGGGTGGTGGCATAGCTAGAGGGGGCGCAGCTATTAGTCTTGGGAGGCTCACCCCTTAATAGCCATTCCAGTTGGGGGAGTCTGATCCTTCCTGGCTCTGGATGGGGGTGAGCTGGAGGCATAGTTGGAGGGGGCGCAGCTGCCAGTCTTGGGGGATCATCCCTTTATAGCCATTCCCGGTGGGGTGGGGTGGGTGGGTCGTGTGAGCTGGTGGCGTACTTAGAGGGGGCGCAGCCGTCACTTTTGGGGGAGTCTCACCCCCAAGACTGACGGCTGCGCCCGCTCTAGCTATCCCACCCCCACCACTCGTGGCAAGGAGGGTCAGGCTCCCCCCACCCGGATTGGCTATAAAGAGGTGATTCCCCAAGACTGGCAGCTGCGCCCCCCTCCAGCTCCGCCACCGCCGCCTCCCGGTCTTCAGATCGTTCATTCCGCCCCCCCCACCCCACGTTCCATCCTTAGAACGTTCATCTTCCGAAGGTTCCATTCATACCTGGAGGCGGCGCGGCTGAGCGATGGGGGTCCCTGTGCCTCTCTCGTCCCAGGCTTGCCAGCCCCAGCTCAGGTTCCCCCCAGGATCCCACCCGCAGCCTGCACTTCCTCCCGCCGCTCCAACAAAGGGCTCCCGACAGGGTCTGGGGTCGCCAGCCCAAGTGGCAGGTGGGGTCAGTCCTCTGCAGCTTCCTCCTGCCGGAGTCCCTGGTTCAAGGGCGGACCAGGGCGTCCGCAGCAGGCGTCCGGTTCAAAGGGCGAGCCGAGGCGTCGGGGTGGAGCTGGAGAGGGCCCGAGTCCCACCGCCCCCGTGGGGAGAAGAGTGGCAACCCTTCCCTCCATGGTCTCGTGCGGGCGAGGGGCGACAGGCTCTCACCCCCGATACTGCTGAGAAATGGCCCCCGGGGGAGAGTTCCCGGGTTCTTTTTCCCACCTGCTGGCGTAGTTGGAGTTTGGGGGTGATTCTGCTGCCACCCAAAAAACTGACGGCTGCGCCCCCCTCAAGCTACGCCACCAACTCACCCCCGCCCCCGTGCCAGGAAGGGCCAGCTTCTCTCCCATCTGGAATGGCTATAAAGGGTGAGCTACCCCAAAGAATGACACCCCCCAGTGCCTGGAAAGGGTGAGGCTCAACCCAGGTGGAATGGATATAAAGGGTGTGCCCCCCAAGAATGACACCCCCCCCCCAGAATGACACCCAAAGTGCCAGGAAGTGTCAGGGGAGGCTGCGGTGTCGCAGCTAGACGGGGGCAGTTGACAGTTTTTTGGGGGTCTCACGCGTTCGGAACCATTCCCGGTGGGGTGGGGTGGGTGGGTCGTGTGAGCTGGTGGCGTACTTAGAGGGGGCGCAGCCGTCACTTTTGGGGGAGTCTCACCCCCAAGACTGACGGCTGCGCCCGCTCTAGCTATCCCACCCCCACCACTCGTGGCAAGGAGGGTCAGGCTCCCCCCACCCGGATTGGCTATAAAGAGGTGATTCCCCAAGACTGGCAGCTGCGCCCCCCTCCAGCTCCGTCACCGCCGCCTCCCCATCTTCAGATCGTTCATTCCGCCCCCACCCCCACCCCACGTTCCATCCTTAGAACGTTCTTCTTCCGAAGGTTCCATTCATACCTGGAGGCGGCGCGGCTGAGCGATGGGGGTCCCTGTGCCTCTCTCGTCCCAGGCTTGCCAGCCCCAGCTCAGGTTCCCCCCAGGATCCCACCCGCAGCCTGCACTTCCTCCCGCCGCTCCAACAAAGGGCTCCCGGCAGGGTCTGGGGTCGCCAGCCCAAGTGGCAGGTGGGGTCAGTCCTCTGCAGCTTTCTCCTGCCGGAGTCCCTGGTTCAAGGGCGGACCAGGGCGTCCGCAGCAGGCGTCCGGTTCAAAGGGCGAGCCGAGGCGTCGGGGTGGAGCTGGAGAGGGCCCGAGTCCCACCGCCCCCGTGGGGAGAAGAGTGGCAACCCTTCCCTCCATGGTCTCGTGCGGGCGAGGGGCGACAGGCTCTCACCCCCGATACTGGTGAGAAATGGCCCCCGGGGGAGAGTTCCCGGGTTCTTTTTCCCACCTGCTGGCGTAGTTGGAGTTTGGGGGTGATTCTGCTGCCACCCAAAAAACTGACGGCTGCGCCCCCCTCAAGCTACGCCACCAACTCACCCCCGCCCCCGTGCCGGGAAGGGCCAGCTTCTCTCCCATCTGGAATGGCTATAAAGGGATGAGCTACCCCAAAGAATGACACCCCCCAGTGCCTGGAAAGGGTCAGGCTCCCCCCAGGAAGAATGGATATAAAGGGTGTGCCCCCCAAGAATGACACACCCCCCAGAATGACACCCACAGTGCCAGGAAGTGTCAGGGGAGGCTGCGGTGTCGCAGCTAGACGGGGGCAGTTGACAGTTTTTTGGGGGTCTCACGCGTTCGGAGGCATTCCCGGTGGGGGGAGCCTGACCCTCCTTGATGGCGGTGGGGTGGTGGCATAGCTAGAGGGGGCGCAGCTATTAGTCTTGGGAGGCTCACCCCTTAATAGCCATTCCAGTTGGGGGAGTCTGATCCTTCCTGGCTCTGGATGGGGGTGAGCTGGAGGCATAGTTGGAGGGGGCGCAGCTGCCAGTCTTGGGGGATCATCCCTTTATAGCCATTCCCGGTGGGGTGGGGTGGGGTGGGTGGGTCGTGTGAGCTGGTGGCGTACTTAGAGGGGGCGCAGCCGTCACTTTTGGGGGAGTCTCACCCCCAAGACTGACGGCTGCGCCCGCTCTAGCTATCCCACCCCCACCACTCGTGGCAAGGAGGGTCAGGCTCCCCCCACCCGGATTGGCTATAAAGAGGTGATTCCCCAAGACTGGCAGCTGCGCCCCCCTCCAGCTCCGCCACCGCCACCTCCCCATCTTCAGATCGTTCATTCCGCCCCCCCATCCCCACCCCACGTTCCATCCTTAGAACGTTCATCTTCCGAAGGTTCCATTCATACCTGGAGGCGGCGCGGCTGAGCGATGGGGGTCCCTGTGCCTCTCTCGTCCCAGGCTTGCCAGCCCCAGCTCAGGTTCCCCCCAGGATCCCACCCGCAGCCTGCACTTCCTCCCGCCGCTCCAACAAAGGGCTCCCGGCCGGGTCTGGGGTCGCCAGCCCAAGTGGCAGGTGGGGTCAGTCCTCTGCAGCTTTCTCCTGCCGGAGTCCCTGGTTCAAGGGCGGACCAGGGCGTCCGCAGCAGGCGTCCGGTTCAAAGGGCGAGCCGAGGCGTCGGGGTGGAGCTGGAGAGGGCCCGAGTCCCACCGCCCCCGTGAGGAGAAGAGTGGCAACCCTTCCCTCCATGGTCTCGTGCGGGCGAGGGGCGACAGGCTCTCACCCCCGATACTGGTGAGAAATGGCCCCCGGGGGAGAGTTCCCGGGTTCTTTTTCCCACCTGCTGGCGTAGTTGGAGTTTGGGGGTGATTCTGCTGCCACCCAAAAAACTGACGGCTGCGCCCCCCTCAAGCTACGCCACCAACTCACCCCCGCCCCCGTGCCAGGAAGGGCCAGCTTCTCTCCCATCTGGAATGGCTATAAAGGGGTGAGCTACCCCAAAGAATGACACCCCCCAGTGCCTGGAAAGGGTCAGGCTCCCCCCAGGAAGAATGGATATAAAGGGTGTGCCCCCCAAGAATGACACCCCCCCAGAATGACACCCACAGTGCCAGGAAGTGTCAGGGGAGGCTGCGGTGTCGCAGCTAGACGGGGGCAGTTGACAGTTTTTTGGGGGTCTCACGCGTTCGGAGCCATTCCCGGTGGGGGGAGCCTGACCCTCCTTGATGGCGGTGGGGTGGTGGCATAGCTAGAGGGGGCGCAGCTATTAGTCTTGGGAGGCTCACCCCTTAATAGCCATTCCAGTTGGGGGAGTCTGATCCTTCCTGGCTCTGGATGGGGGTGAGCTGGAGGCATAGTTGGAGGGGGCGCAGCTGCCAGTCTTGGGGGATCATCCCTTTATAGCCATTCCCGGTGGGGTGGGGTGGGTGGGTCGTGTGAGCTGGTGGCGTACTTAGAGGGGGCGCAGCCGTCACTTTTGGGGGAGTCTCACCCCCAAGACTGACGGCTGCGCCCGCTCTAGCTATCCCACCCCCACCACTCGTGGCAAGGAGGGTCAGGCTCCCCCCACCCGGATTGGCTATAAAGAGGTGATTCCCCAAGACTGGCAGCTGCGCCCCCCTCCAGCTCCGCCACCGCCGCCTCCCCATCTTCAGATCGTTCATTCCGCCCCCCCACCCCCACCCCACGTTCCATCCTTAGAACGTTCATCTTCCGAAGGTTCCATTCATACCTGGAGGCGGCGCGGCTGAGCGATGGGGGTCCCTGTGCCTCTCTCGTCCCAGGCTTGCCAGCCCCAGCTCAGGTTCCCCCCAGGATCCCACCCGCAGCCTGCACTTCCTCCCGCCGCTCCAACAAAGGGCTCCCGGCAGGGTCTGGGGTCGCCAGCCCAAGTGGCAGGTGGGGTCAGTCCTCTGCAGATTCCTCCTGCCGGAGTCCCTGGTTCAAGGGCGGACCTGGGCGTCCGCAGCAGGCGTCCGGTTCAAAGGGCGAGCCGAGGCGTCGGGGTGGAGCTGCAGAGGGCCCGAGTCCCACCGCCCCCGTGGGGAGAAGAGTGGCAACCCTTCCCTCCATGGTCTCGTGCGGGCGAGGGGCGACAGGCTCTCACCCCCGATACTGGTGAGAAATGGCCCCCGGGGGAGAGTTCCCGGGTTCTTTTTCCCACCTGCTGGCGTAGTTGGAGTTTGGGGGTGATTCTGCTGCCACCCAAAAAACTGACGGCTGCGCCCCCCTCAAGCTACGCCACCAACTCACCCCCGCCCCCGTGCCAGGAAGGGCCAGCTTCTCTCCCATCTGGAATGGCTATAAAGGGGTGAGCTACCCCAAAGAATGACACCCCCCAGTGCCTGGAAAGGGTCAGGCTCCCCCCAGGTAGAATGGATATAAAGGGTGTGCCCCCCAAGAATGACACCCCCCCCCCAGAATGACACCCACAGTGCCAGGAAGTGTCAGGGGAGGCTGCGGTGCCGCAGCTAGACGGGGGCAGTTGACAGTTTTCTGGGGGGTCTCACGCATTCGGAGCCATTCCCGGTGGGGGGAGCCTGACCCTCCTTGATGGCGGTGGGGTGGTGGCATAGCTAGAGGGGGCGCAGCTATTAGTCTTGGGAGGCTCACCCCTTAATAGCCATTCCAGTTGGGGGAGTCTGATCCTTCCTGGCTCTGGATGGGGGTGAGCTGGAGGCATAGTTGGAGGGGGCGCAGCTGCCAGTCTTGGGGGATCATCCCTTTATAGCCATTCCCGGTGGGGTGGGGTGGGGTGGGTGGGTCGTGTGAGCTGGTGGCGTACTTAGAGGGGGCGCAGCCGTCACTTTTGGGGGAGTCTCACCCCCAAGACTGACGGCTGCGCCCGCTCTAGCTATCCCACCCCCACCACTCGTGGCAAGGAGGGTCAGGCTCCCCCCACCCGGATTGGCTATAAAGAGGTGATTCCCCAAGACTGGCAGCTGCGCCCCCCTCCAGCTCCGCCACCGCCGCCTCCCCATCTTCAGATCGTTCATTCCGCCCCCACCCCCACCCCACGTTCCATCCTTAGAACGTTCTTCTTCCGAAGGTTCCATTCATACCTGGAGGCGGCGCGGCTGAGCGATGGGGGTCCCTGTGCCTCTCTCGTCCCAGGCTTGCCAGCCCCAGCTCAGGTTCCCCCCAGGATCCCACCCGCACCCTGCACTTCCTCCCGCCGCTCCAACAAAGGGCTCCCGGCCGGGTCTGGGGTCGCCAGCCCAAGTGGCAGGTGGGGTCAGTCCTCTGCAGCTTTCTCCTGCCGGAGTCCCTGGTTCAAGGGCGGACCAGGGCGTCCGCAGCAGGCGTCCGGTTCAAAGGGCGAGCCGAGGCGTCGGGGTGGAGCTGGAGAGGGCCCGAGTCCCACCGCCCCCGTGAGGAGAAGAGTGGCAACCCTTCCCTCCATGGTCTCGTGCGGGCGAGGGGCGACAGGCTCTCACCCCCGATACTGGTGAGAAATGGCCCCCGGGGGAGAGTTCCCGGGTTCTTTTTCCCACCTGCTGGCGTAGTTGGAGTTTGGGGGTGATTCTGCTGCCACCCAAAAAACTGACGGCTGCGCCCCCCTCAAGCTACGCCACCAACTCACCCCCGCCCCCGTGCCAGGAAGGGCCAGCTTCTCTCCCATCTGGAATGGCTATAAAGGGGTGAGCTACCCCAAAGAATGACACCCCCCAGTGCCTGGAAAGGGTCAGGCTCCCCCCAGGTGGAATGGATATAAAGGGTGTGCCCCCCAAGAATGACACCCCCCCAGAATGACACCCACAGTGCCAGGAAGTGTCAGGGGAGGCTGCGGTGTCGCAGCTAGACGGGGGCAGTTGACAGTTTTTTGGGGGTCTCACGCGTTCGGAGCCATTCCCGGTGGGGGGAGCCTGACCCTCCTTGATGGCGGTGGGGTGGTGGCATAGCTAGAGGGGGCGCAGCTATTAGTCTTGGGAGGCTCACCCCTTAATAGCCATTCCAGTTGGGGGAGTCTGATCCTTCCTGGCTCTGGATGGGGGTGAGCTGGAGGCATAGTTGGAGGGGGCGCAGCTGCCAGTCTTGGGGGATCATCCCTTTATAGCCATTCCCGGTGGGGTGGGGTGGGTGGGTCGTGTGAGCTGGTGGCGTACTTAGAGGGGGCGCAGCCGTCACTTTTGGGGGAGTCTCACCCCCAAGACTGACGGCTGCGCCCGCTCTAGCTATCCCACTTCCACCACTCGTGGCAAGGAGGGTCAGGCTCCCCCCACCCGGATTGGCTATAAAGAGGTGATTCCCCAAGACTGGCAGCTGCGCCCCCCTCCAGCTCCGCCACCGCCGCCTCCCCATCTTCAGATCGTTCATTCCGCCCCCACCCCACCCCACGTTCCATCCTTAGAACGTTCTTCTTCCGAAGGTTCCATTCATACCTGGAAGCGGCGCGGCTGAGCGATGGGGGTCCCTGTGCCTCTCTCGTCCCAGGCTTGCCAGCCCCAGCTCAGGTTCCCCCCAGGATCCCACCCGCAGCCTGCACTTCCTCCCGCCGCTCCAACAAAGGGCTCCCGGCAGGGTCTGGGGTCGCCAGCCCAAGTGGCAGGTGGGGTCAGTCCTCTGCAGCTTTCTCCTGCCGGAGTCCCTAGTTCAAGGGCGGACCAGGGCGTCCGCAGCAGGCGTCCGGTTCAAAGGGCGAGCCGAGGCGTCGGGGTGGAGCTGGAGAGGGCCCGAGTCCCACCGCCCCCGTGGGGAGAAGAGTGGCAACCCTTCCCTCCATGGTCTCGTGCGGGCGAGGGGCGACAGGCTCTCACCCCCGATACTGGTGAGAAATGGACCCCGGGGGAGAGTTCCCGGGTTCTTTTTCCCACCTGGTGGCGTAGTTGGAGTTTGGGGGTGATTCTGCTGCCACCCAAAAAACTGACGGCTGCGCCCCCCTCAAGCTACGCCACCAACGCACCCCCGCCCCCGTGCCGGGAAGGGCCAGCTTCTCTCCCATCTGGAATGGCTATAAAGGGGTGAGCTACCCCAAAGAATGACACCCCCCAGTGCCTGGAAAGGGTCAGGCTCCCCCCAGGAAGAATGGATATAAAGGGTGTGCCCCCCAAGAATGACACACCCCCCAGAATGACACACACAGTGCCAGGAAGTGTCAGGGGAGGCTGCGGTGTCGCAGCTAGACGGGGGCAGTTGACAGTTTTTTGGGGGTCTCACGCGTTCGGAGCCATTCCCGGTGGGGGGAGCCTGACCCTCCTTGATGGCGGTGGGGTGGTGGCATAGCTAGAGGGGGCGCAGCTATTAGTCTTGGGAGGCTCACCCCTTAATAGCCATTCCAGTTGGGGGAGTCCGATCCTTCCTGGCTCTGGATGGGGGTGAACTGGAGGCATAGTTGGAGGGGGCGCAGCTGCCAGTCTTGGGGGATCATCCCTTTATAGCCATTCCCGGTGGGGTGGGGTGGGTGGGTCGTGTGAGCTGGTGGCGTACTTAGAGGGGGCGCAGCCGTCACTTTTGGGGGAGTCTCACCCCCAAGACTGACGGCTGCGCCCGCTCTAGCTATCCCACCCCCACCACTCGTGGCAAGGAGGGTCAGGCTCCCCCCACCCGGATTGGCTATAAAGAGGTGATTCCCCAAGACTGGCAGCTGCGCCCCCCTCCAGCTCCGCCACCGCCGCCTCCCCATCTTCAGATCGTTCATTCCGCCCCCCCAACCCCCACCCCACGTTCCATCCTTAGAACGTTCATCTTCCGAAGGTTCCATTCATACCTGGAGGCGGCGCGGCTGAGCGATGGGGGTCCCTGTGCCTCTCTCGTCCCAGGCTTGCCAGCCCCAGCTCAGGTTCCCCCCAGGATCCCACCCGCAGCCTGCACTTCCTCCCGCCGCTCCAACAAAGGGCTCCCGGCAGGGTCTGGGGTCGCCAGCCCAAGTGGCAGGTGGGGTCAGTCCTCTGCAGCTTCCTCCTGCCGGAGTCCCTGGTTCAAGGGCGGACCAGGGCGTCCGCAGCAGGCGTCCGGTTCAAAGGGCGAGCCGAGGCGTCGGGGTGGAGCTGGAGAGGGCCCGAGTCCCACCGCCCCCGTGGGGAGAAGAGTGGCAACCCTTCCCTCCATGGTCTCGTGCGGGCGAGGGGCGACAGGCTCTCACCCCCGATACTGGTGAGAAATGGCCCCCGGGGGAGAGTTCCCGGGTTCTTTTTCCCACCTGCTGGCGTAGTTGGAGTTTGGGGGTGATTCTGCTGCCACCCAAAAAACTGACGGCTGCGCCCCCCTCAAGCTACGCCACCAACTCACCCCCGCCCCCGTGCCAGGAAGGGCCAGCTTCTCTCCCATCTGGAATGGCTATAAAGGGGTGAGCTACCCCAAAGAATGACACCCCCCAGTGCCTGGAAAGGGTCAGGCTCCCCCCAGGTAGAATGGATATAAAGGGTGTGCCCCCCAAGAATGACACCCCCCCCCAGAATGACACCCACAGTGCCAGGAAGTGTCAGGGGAGGCTGCGGTGTCGCAGCTAGACGGGGGCAGTTGACAGTTTTCTGGGGGGTCTCACGCATTCGGAGCCATTCCCGGTGGGGGGAGCCTGACCCTCCTTGATGGCGGTGGGGTGGTGGCATAGCTAGAGGGGGCGCAGCTATTAGTCTTGGGAGGCTCACCCCTTAATAGCCATTCCAGTTGGGGGAGTCTGATCCTTCCTGGCTCTGGATGGGGGTGAGCTGGAGGCATAGTTGGAGGGGGCGCAGCTGCCAGTCTTGGGGGATCATCCCTTTATAGCCATTCCCGGTGGGGTGGGGTGGGGTGGGTGGGTCGTGTGAGCTGGTGGCGTACTTAGAGGGGGCGCAGCCGTCACTTTTGGGGGAGTCTCACCCCCAAGACTGACGGCTGCGCCCGCTCTAGCTATCCCACCCCCACCACTCGTGGCAAGGAGGGTCAGGCTCCCCCCACCCGGATTGGCTATAAAGAAGTGATTCCCCAAGACTGGCAGCTGCGCCCCCCTCCAGCTCCGCCACCGCCGCCTCCCCATCTTCAGTTCGTTCATTCCGCCCCCCCACCCCCACCCCACGTTCCATCCTTAGAACGTTCTTCTTCGGAAGGTTCCATTCATACCTGGAGGCGGCGCGGCTGAGCGATGGGGGTCCCTGTGCCTCTCTCGTCCCAGGCTTGCCAGCCCCAGCTCAGGTTCCCCCCAGGATCCCACCCGCAGCCTGCACTTCCTCCCGCCGCTCCAACAAAGGGCTCCCGGCAGGGTCTGGGGTCGCCAGCCCAAGTGGCAGGTGGGGTCAGTCCTCTGCAGCTTTCTCCTGCCGGAGTCCCTGGTTCAAGGGCGGACCAGGGCGTCCGCAGCAGGCGTCCGGTTCAAAGGGCGAGCCGAGGCGTCGGGGTGGAGCTGGAGAGGGCCCGAGTCCCACCGCCCCCGTGGGGAGAAGAGTGGCAACCCTTCCCTCCATGGTCTCGTGCGGGCGAGGGGCGACAGGCTCTCACCCCCGATACTGGTGAGAAATGGCCCCCGGGGGAGAGTTCCCGGGTTCTTTTTCCCACCTGGTGGCGTAGTTGGAGTTTGGGGGTGATTCTGCTGCCACCCAAAAAACTGACGGCTGCGCCCCCCTCAAGCTACGCCACCAACTGACCCCCGCCCCCGTGCCGGGAAGGGCCAGCTTCTCTCCCATCTGGAATGGCTATAAAGGGATGAGCTACCCCAAAGAATGACACCCCCCAGTGCCTGGAAAGGGTCAGGCTCCCCCCAGGAAGAATGGATATAAAGGGTGTGCCCCCCAAGAATGACACACCCCCCAGAATGACACCCACAGTGCCAGGAAGTGTCAGGGGAGGCTGCGGTGTCGCAGCTAGACGGGGGCAGTTGACAGTTTTTTGGGGGTCTCACGCGTTCGGAGGCATTCCCGGTGGGGGGAGCCTGACCCTCCTTGATGGCGGTGGGGTGGTGGCATAGCTAGAGGGGGCGCAGCTATTAGTCTTGGGAGGCTCACCCCTTAATAGCCATTCCAGTTGGGGGAGTCTGATCCTTCCTGGCTCTGGATGGGGGTGAGCTGGAGGCATAGTTGGAGGGGGCGCAGCTGCCAGTCTTGGGGGATCATCCCTTTATAGCCATTCCCGGTGGGGTGGGGTGGGTGGGTCGTGTGAGCTGGTGGCGTACTTAGAGGGGGCGCAGCCGTCACTTTTGGGGGAGTCTCACCCCCAAGACTGACGGCTGCGCCCGCTCTAGCTATCCCACCCCCACCACTCGTGGCAAGGAGGGTCAGGCTCCCCCCACCCGGATTGGCTATAAAGAGGTGATTCCCCAAGACTGGCAGCTGCGCCCCCCTCCAGCTCCGCCACCGCCGCCTCCCCATCTTCAGATCGTTCATTCCGCCCCCCCATCCCCACCCCACGTTCCATCCTTAGAACGTTCATCTTCCGAAGGTTCCATTCATACCTGGAGGCGGCGCGGCTGAGCGATGGGGGTCCCTGTGCCTCTCTCGTCCCAGGCTTGCCAGCCCCAGCTCAGGTTCCCCCCAGGATCCCACCCGCAGCCTGCACTTCCTCCCGCCGCTCCAACAAAGGGCTCCCGGCCGGGTCTGGGGTCGCCAGCCCAAGTGGCAGGTGGGGTCAGTCCTCTGCAGCTTTCTCCTGCCGGAGTCCCTGGTTCAAGGGCGGACCAGGGCGTCCGCAGCAGGCGTCCGGTTCAAAGGGCGAGCCGAGGCGTCGGGGTGGAGCTGGAGAGGGCCCGAGTCCCACCGCCCCCGTGAGGAGAAGAGTGGCAACCCTTCCCTCCATGGTCTCGTGCGGGCAAGGGGCGACAGGCTCTCACCCCCGATACTGGTGAGAAATGGCCCCCGGGGGAGAGTTCCCGGGTTCTTTTTCCCACCTGCTGGCGTAGTTGGAGTTTGGGGGTGATTCTGCTGCCACCCAAAAAACTGACGGCTGCGCCCCCCTCAAGCTACGCCACCAACTCACCCCCGCCCCCGTGCCAGGAAGGGCCAGCTTCTCTCCCATCTGGAATGGCTATAAAGGGGTGAGCTACCCCAAAGAATGACACCCCCCAGTGCCTGGAAAGGGTCAGGCTCCCCCCAGGTGGAATGGATATAAAGGGTGTGCCCCCCAAGAATGACACCCCCCCAGAATGACACCCACAGTGCCAGGAAGTGTTAGGGGAGGCTGCGGTGTCGCAGCTAGACGGGGGCAGTTGACAGTTTTTTGGGGGTCTCACGCGTTCGGAGCCATTCCCGGTGGGGGGAGCCTGACCCTCCTTGATGGCGGTGGGGTGGTGGCATAGCTAGAGGGGGCGCAGCTATTAGTCTTGGGAGGCTCACCCCTTAATAGCCATTCCAGTTGGGGGAGTCTGATCCTTCCTGGCTCTGGATGGGGGTGAGCTGGAGGCATAGTTGGAGGGGGCGCAGCTGCCAGTCTTGGGGGATCATCCCTTTATAGCCATTCCCGGTGGGGTGGGGTGGGTGGGTCGTGTGAGCTGGTGGCGTACTTAGAGGGGGCGCAGCCGTCACTTTTGGGGGAGTCTCACCCCCAAGACTGACGGCTGCGCCCGCTCTAGCTATCCCACCCCCACCACTCGTGGCAAGGAGGGTCAGGCTCCCCCCACCCGGATTGGCTATAAAGAGGTGATTCCCCAAGACTGGCAGCTGCGCCCCCCTCCAGCTCCGCCACCGCCGCCTCCCCATCTTCAGATCGTTCATTCCGCCCCCCCACCCCCACCCCACGTTCCATCCTTAGAACGTTCATCTTCCGAAGGTTCCATTCATACCTGGAGGCGGCGCGGCTGAGCGATGGGGGTCCCTGTGCCTCTCTCGTCCCAGGCTTGCCAGCCCCAGCTCAGGTTCCCCCCAGGATCCCACCCGCAGCCTGCACTTCCTCCCGCCGCTCCAACAAAGGGCTCCCGGCAGGGTCTGGGGTCGCCAGCCCAAGTGGCAGGTGGGGTCAGTCCTCTGCAGATTCCTCCTGCCGGAGTCCCTGGTTCAAGGGCGGACCTGGGCGTCCGCAGCAGGCGTCCGGTTCAAAGGGCGAGCCGAGGCGTCGGGGTGGAGCTGCAGAGGGCCCGAGTCCCACCGCCCCCGTGGGGAGAAGAGTGGCAACCCTTCCCTCCATGGTCTCGTGCGGGCGAGGGGCGACAGGCTCTCACCCCCGATACTGGTGAGAAATGGCCCCCGGGGGAGAGTTCCCGGGTTCTTTTTCCCACCTGCTGGCGTAGTTGGAGTTTGGGGGTGATTCTGCTGCCACCCAAAAAACTGACGGCTGCGCCCCCCTCAAGCTACGCCACCAACTCACCCCCGCCCCCGTGCCAGGAAGGGCCAGCTTCTCTCCCATCTGGAATGGCTATAAAGGGGTGAGCTACCCCAAAGAATGACACCCCCCAGTGCCTGGAAAGGGTCAGGCTCCCCCCAGGTAGAATGGATATAAAGGGTGTGCCCCCCAAGAATGACACCCCCCCCCCAGAATGACACCCACAGTGCCAGGAAGTGTCAGGGGAGGCTGCGGTGCCGCAGCTAGACGGGGGCAGTTGACAGTTTTCTGGGGGGTCTCACGCATTCGGAGCCATTCCCGGTGGGGGGAGCCTGACCCTCCTTGATGGCGGTGGGGTGGTGGCATAGCTAGAGGGGGCGCAGCTATTAGTCTTGGGAGGCTCACCCCTTAATAGCCATTCCAGTTGGGGGAGTCTGATCCTTCCTGGCTCTGGATGGGGGTGAGCTGGAGGCATAGTTGGAGGGGGCGCAGCTGCCAGTCTTGGGGGATCATCCCTTTATAGCCATTCCCGGTGGGGTGGGGTGGGGTGGGTGGGTCGTGTGAGCTGGTGGCGTACTTAGAGGGGGCGCAGCCGTCACTTTTGGGGGAGTCTCACCCCCAAGACTGACGGCTGCGCCCGCTCTAGCTATCCCACCCCCACCACTCGTGGCAAGGAGGGTCAGGCTCCCCCCACCCGGATTGGCTATAAAGAGGTGATTCCCCAAGACTGGCAGCTGCGCCCCCCTCCAGCTCCGCCACCGCCGCCTCCCCATCTTCAGATCGTTCATTCCGCCCCCACCCCCACCCCACGTTCCATCCTTAGAACGTTCTTCTTCCGAAGGTTCCATTCATACCTGGAGGCGGCGCGGCTGAGCGATGGGGGTCCCTGTGCCTCTCTCGTCCCAGGCTTGCCAGCCCCAGCTCAGGTTCCCCCCAGGATCCCACCCGCACCCTGCACTTCCTCCCGCCGCTCCAACAAAGGGCTCCCGGCCGGGTCTGGGGTCGCCAGCCCAAGTGGCAGGTGGGGTCAGTCCTCTGCAGCTTTCTCCTGCCGGAGTCCCTGGTTCAAGGGCGGACCAGGGCGTCCGCAGCAGGCGTCCGGTTCAAAGGGCGAGCCGAGGCGTCGGGGTGGAGCTGGAGAGGGCCCGAGTCCCACCGCCCCCGTGAGGAGAAGAGTGGCAACCCTTCCCTCCATGGTCTCGTGCGGGCGAGGGGCGACAGGCTCTCACCCCCGATACTGGTGAGAAATGGCCCCCGGGGGAGAGTTCCCGGGTTCTTTTTCCCACCTGCTGGCGTAGTTGGAGTTTGGGGGTGATTCTGCTGCCACCCAAAAAACTGACGGCTGCGCCCCCCTCAAGCTACGCCACCAACTCACCCCCGCCCCCGTGCCAGGAAGGGCCAGCTTCTCTCCCATCTGGAATGGCTATAAAGGGTGAGCTACCCCAAAGAATGACACCCCCCAGTGCCTGGAAAGGGTCAGGCTCAACCCAGGTGGAATGGATATAAAGGGTGTGCCCCCCAAGAATGACACCCCCCCCCAGAATGACACCCACAGTGCCAGGAAGTGTCAGGGGAGGCTGCGGTGTCGCAGCTAGACGGGGGCAGTTGACAGTTTTCTGGGGGGTCTCACGCGTTCGGAGCCATTCCCGGTGGGGGGAGCCTGACCCTCCTTGATGGCGGTGGGGTGGTGGCATAGCTAGAGGGGGCGCAGCTATTAGTCTTGGGAGGCTCACCCCTTAATAGCCATTCCAGTTGGGGGAGTCTGATCCTTCCTGGCTCTGGATGGGGGTGAGCTGGAGGCATAGTTGGAGGGGGCGCAGCTGCCAGTCTTGGGGGATCATCCCTTTATAGCCATTCCCGGTGGGGTGGGGTGGGGTGGGTGGGTCGTGTGAGCTGGTGGCGTACTTAGAGGGGGCGCAGCCGTCGCTTTTGAGGGAGTCTCACCCCCAAGACTGACGGCTGCGCCCGCTCTAGCTATCCCACCCCCACCACTCGTGGCAAGGAGGGTCAGGCTCCCCCCACCCGGATTGGCTATAAAGAGGTGATTCCCCAAGACTGGCAGCTGCGCCCCCCTCCAGCTCCGCCACAGCCGCCTCCCCATCTTCAGATCGTTCATTCCGCCCCCCCACCCCCACCCCACGTTCCATCCTTAGAACGTTCTTCTTCCGAAGGTTCCATTCATACCTGGAGGCGGCGCGGCTGAGCGATGGGGGTCTCTGTGCCTCTCGTCCCAGGCTTGCCAGCCCCAGCTCAGGTTCCCCCCAGGATCCCACCCGCAGCCTGCACTTCCTCCCGCCGCTCCAACAAAGGGCTCCCGGCAGGGTCTGGGGTCGCCAGCCCAAGTGGCAGGTGGGGTCAGTCCTCTACAGCTTCCTCCTGCCGGAGTCCCTGGTTCAAGGGCGGACCAGGGCGTCCGCAGCAGGCGTCCGGTTCAAAGGGCGAGCCGAGGCGTCGGGGTGGAGCTGGAGAGGGCCCGAGTCCCACCGCCCCCGTGGGGAGAAGAGTGGCAACCCTTCCCTCCATGGTCTCGTGCGGGCGAGGGGCGACAGGCTCTCACCCCCGATACTGGTGAGAAATGGCCCCCGGGGGAGAGTTCCCGGGTTCTTTTTCCCACCTGCTGGCGTAGTTGGAGTTTGGGGGTGATTCTGCTGCCACCCAAAAAACTGACGGCTGCGCCCCCCTCAAGCTACGCCACCAACTCACCCCCGCCCCCGTGCCAGGAAGGGCCAGCTTCTCTCCCATCTGGAATGGCTATAAAGGGGTGAGCTACCCCAAAGAATGACACCCCCCAGTGCCTGGAAAGGGTCAGGCTCCCCCCAGGTGGAATGGATATAAAGGGTGTGCCCCCCAAGAATGACACCCCCCCAGAATGACACCCACAGTGCCAGGAAGTGTCAGGGGAGGCTGCGGTGTCGCAGCTAGACGGGGGCAGTTGACAGTTTTTTGGGGGTCTCACGCGTTCGGAGCCATTCCCGGTGGGGGGAGCCTGACCCTCCTTGATGGCGGTGGGGTGGTGGCATAGCTAGAGGGGGCGCAGCTATTAGTCTTGGGAGGCTCACCCCTTAATAGCCATTCCAGTTGGGGGAGTCTGATCCTTCCTGGCTCTGGATGGGGGTGAACTGGAGGCATAGTTGGAGGGGGCGCAGCTGCCAGTCTTGGGGGATCATCCCTTTATAGCCATTCCCGGTGGGGTGGGGTGGGTGGGTCGTGTGAGCTGGTGGCGTACTTAGAGGGGGCGCAGCCGTCACTTTTGGGGGAGTCTCACCCCCAAGACTGACGGCTGCGCCCGCTCTAGCTATCCCACCCCCACCACTCGTGGCAAGGAGGGTCAGGCTCCCCCCACCCGGATTGGCTATAAAGAGGTGATTCCCCAAGACTGGCAGCTGCGCCCCCCTCCAGCTCCGCCACCGCCGCCTCCCCATCTTCAGATCGTTCATTCCGCCCCCACCCCCACCCCACGTTCCATCCTTAGAACGTTCTTCTTCCGAAGGTTCCATTCATACCTGGAGGCGGCGCGGCTGAGCGATGGGGGTCCCTGTGCCTCTCTCGTCCCAGGCTTGCCAGCCCCAGCTCAGGTTCCCCCCAGGATCCCACCCGCAGCCTGCACTTCCTCCCGCCGCTCCAACAAAGGGCTCCCGGCCGGGTCTGGGGTCGCCAGCCCAAGTGGCAGGTGGGGTCAGTCCTCTGCAGCTTTCTCCTGCCGGAGTCCCTGGTTCAAGGGCGGACCAGGGCGTCCGCAGCAGGCGTCCGGTTCAAAGGGCGAGCCGAGGCGTCGGGGTGGAGCTGGAGAGGGCCCGAGTCCCACCGCCCCCGTGGGGAGAAGAGTGGCAACCCTTCCCTCCATGGTCTCGTGCGGGCGAGGGGCGACAGGCTCTCACCCCCGATACTGGTGAGAAATGGCCCCCGGGGGAGAGTTCCCGGGTTCTTTTTCCCACCTGGTGGCGTAGTTGGAGTTTGGGGGTGATTCTGCTGCCACCCAAAAAACTGACGGCTGCGCCCCCCTCAAGCTACGCCACCAACGCACCCCCGCCCCCGTGCCGGGAAGGGCCAGCTTCTCTCCCATCTGGAATGGCTATAAAGGGGTGAGCTACCCCAAAGAATGACACCCCCCAGTGCCTGGAAAGGGTCAGGCTCCCCCCAGGAAGAATGGATATAAAGGGTGTGCCCCCCAAGAATGACACACCCCCCAGAATGACACACACAGTGCCAGGAAGTGTCAGGGGAGGCTGCGGTGTCGCAGCTAGACGGGGGCAGTTGACAGTTTTTTGGGGGTCTCACGCGTTCGGAGCCATTCCCGGTGGGGGGAGCCTGACCCTCCTTGATGGCGGTGGGGTGGTGGCATAGCTAGAGGGGGCGCAGCTATTAGTCTTGGGAGGCTCACCCCTTAATAGCCATTCCAGTTGGGGGAGTCTGATCCTTCCTGGCTCTGGATGGGGGTGAACTGGAGGCATAGTTGGAGGGGGCGCAGCTGCCAGTCTTGGGGGATCATCCCTTTATAGCCATTCCCGGTGGGGTGGGGTGGGTGGGTCGTGTGAGCTGGTGGCGTACTTAGAGGGGGCGCAGCCGTCACTTTTGGGGGAGTCTCACCCCCAAGACTGACGGCTGCGCCCGCTCTAGCTATCCCACCCCCACCACTCGTGGCAAGGAGGGTCAGGCTCCCCCCACCCGGATTGGCTATAAAGAGGTGATTCCCCAAGACTGGCAGCTGCGCCCCCCTCCAGCTCCGCCACCGCCGCCTCCCCATCTTCAGATCGTTCATTCCGCCCCCACCCCCACCCCACGTTCCATCCTTAGAACGTTCTTCTTCCGAAGGTTCCATTCATACCTGGAGGCGGCGCGGCTGAGCGATGGGGGTCCCTGTGCCTCTCTCGTCCCAGGCTTGCCAGCCCCAGCTCAGGTTCCCCCCAGGATCCCACCCGCAGCCTGCACTTCCTCCCGCCGCTCCAACAAAGGGCTCCCGGCCGGGTCTGGGGTCGCCAGCCCAAGTGGCAGGTGGGGTCAGTCCTCTGCAGCTTTCTCCTGCCGGAGTCCCTGGTTCAAGGGCGGACCAGGGCGTCCGCAGCAGGCGTCCGGTTCAAAGGGCGAGCCGAGGCGTCGGGGTGGAGCTGGAGAGGGCCCGAGTCCCACCGCCCCCGTGGGGAGAAGAGTGGCAACCCTTCCCTCCATGGTCTCGTGCGGGCGAGGGGCGACAGGCTCTCACCCCCGATACTGGTGAGAAATGGCCCCCGGGGGAGAGTTCCCGGGTTCTTTTTCCCACCTGGTGGCGTAGTTGGAGTTTGGGGGTGATTCTGCTGCCACCCAAAAAACTGACGGCTGCGCCCCCCTCAAGCTACGCCACCAACTGACCCCCGCCCCCGTGCCGGGAAGGGCCAGCTTCTCTCCCATCTGGAATGGCTATAAAGGGATGAGCTACCCCAAAGAATGACACCCCCCAGTGCCTGGAAAGGGTCAGGCTCCCCCCAGGAAGAATGGATATAAAGGGTGTGCCCCCCAAGAATGACACACCCCCCAGAATGACACCCACAGTGCCAGGAAGTGTCAGGGGAGGCTGCGGTGTCGCAGCTAGACGGGGGCAGTTGACAGTTTTTTGGGGGTCTCACGCATTCGGAGCCATTCCCGGTGGGGGGAGCCTGACCCTCCTTGATGGCGGTGGGGTGGTGGCATAGCTAGAGGGGGCGCAGCTATTAGTCTTGGGAGGCTCACCCCTTAATAGCCATTCCAGTTGGGGGAGTCTGATCCTTCCTGGCTCTGGATGGGGGTGAGCTGGAGGCATAGTTGGAGGGGGCGCAGCTGCCAGTCTTGGGGGATCATCCCTTTATAGCCATTCCCGGTGGGGTGGGGTGGGGTGGGTGGGTCGTGTGAGCTGGTGGCGTACTTAGAGGGGGCGCAGCCGTCACTTTTGGGGGAGTCTCACCCCCAAGACTGACGGCTGCGCCCGCTCTAGCTATCCCACCCCCACCACTCGTGGCAAGGAGGGTCAGGCTCCCCCCACCCGGATTGGCTATAAAGAGGTGATTCCCCAAGACTGGCAGCTGCGCCCCCCTCCAGCTCCGCCACCGCCGCCTCCCCATCTTCAGATCGTTCATTCCGCCCCCCCCCACCCCCACCCCACGTTCCATCCTTAGAACGTTCATCTTCCGAAGGTTCCATTCATACCTGGAGGCGGCGCGGCTGAGCGATGAGGGTCCCTGTGCCTCTCTCGTCCCAGGCTTGCCAACCCCAGCTCAGGTTCCCCCCAGGATCCCACCCGCAGCCTGCACTTCCTCCCGCCGCTCCAACAAAGGGCTGCCGGCAGGGTCTGGGGTCGCCAGCCCAAGTGGCAGGTGGGGTCAGTCCTCTGCAGATTCCTCCTGCCGGAGTCCCTGGTTACAGGGCGGACCTGGGCGTCCGCAGCAGGCGTCCGGTTCAAAGGGCGAGCCGAGGCGTCGGGGTGGAGCTGCAGAGGGCCCGAGTCCCACCGCCCCCGTGGGGAGAAGAGTGGCAACCCTTCCCTCCATGGTCTCGTGCGGGCGAGGGGCGACAGGCTCTCACCCCCGATACTGGTGAGAAATGGCCCCCGGGGGAGAGTTCCCGGGTTCTTTTTCCCACCTGGTGGCGTAGTTGGAGTTTGGGGGTGATTCTGCTGCCACCCAAAAAACTGACGGCTGCGCCCCCCTCAAGCTACGCCACCAACTCACCCCCGCCCCCGTGCCAGGAAGGGCCAGCTTCTCTCCCATCTGGAATGGCTATAAAGGGGTGAGCTACCCCAAAGAATGACACCCCCCAGTGCCTGGAAAGGGTCAGGCTCCCCCCAGGTAGAATGGATATAAAGGGTGTGCCCCCCAAGAATGACACCCCCCCCCCCAGAATGACACCCACAGTGCCAGGAAGTGTCAGGGGAGGCTGCGGTGTCGCAGCTAGACGGGGGCAGTTGACAGTTTTCTGGGGGGTCTCACGCATTCGGAGCCATTCCCGGTGGGGGGAGCCTGACCCTCCTTGATGGCGGTGGGGTGGTGGCATAGCTAGAGGGGGCGCAGCTATTAGTCTTGGGAGGCTCACCCCTTAATAGCCATTCCAGTTGGGGGAGTCTGATCCTTCCTGGCTCTGGATGGGGGTAAGCTGGAGGCATAGTTGGAGGGGGCGCAGCTGCCAGTCTTGGGGGATCATCCCTTTATAGCCATTCCCGGTGGGGTGGGGTGGGTGGGTCGTGTGAGCTGGTGGCGTACTTAGAGGGGGCGCAGCCGTCACTTTTGGGGGAGTCTCACCCCCAAGACTGACGGCTGCGCCCGCTCTAGCTATCCCACCCCCACCACTCGTGGCAAGGAGGGTCAGGCTCCCCCCACCCGGACTGGCTATAAAGAGGTGATTCCCCAAGACTGGCAGCTGCGCCCCCCTCCAGCTCCGCCACCGCCGCCTCCCCATCTTCAGATCGTTCATTCCGCCCCCACCCCCACCCCACGTTCCATCCTTAGAACGTTCTTCTTCCGAAGGTTCCATTCATACCTGGAGGCGGCGCGGCTGAGCGATGGGGGTCCCTGTGCCTCTCTCGTCCCAGGCTTGCCAGCCCCAGCTCAGGTTCCCCCCAGGATCCCACCCGCAGCCTGCACTTCCTCCCGCCGCTCCAACAAAGGGCTCCCGGCAGGGTCTGGGGTCGCCAGCCCAAGTGGCAGGTGGGGTCAGTCCTCTGCAGCTTCCTCCTGCCGGAGTCCCTGGTTCAAGGGCGGACCAGGGCGTCCGCAGCAGGCGTCCGGTTCAAAGGGCGAGCCGAGGCGTCGGGGTGGAGCTGGAGAGGGCCCGAGTCCCACCGCCCCCGTGGGGAGAAGAGTGGCAACCCTTCCCTCCATGGTCTCGTGCGGGCGAGGGGCGACAGGCTCTCACCCCCGATACTGGTGAGAAATGGCCCCCGGGGGAGAGTTCCCGGGTTCTTTTTCCCACCTGCTGGCGTAGTTGGAGTTTGGGGGTGATTCTGCTGCCACCCAAAAAACTGACGGCTGCGCCCCCCTCAAGCTACGCCACCAACTCACCCCCGCCCCCGTGCCAGGAAGGGCCAGCTTCTCTCCCATCTGGAATGGCTATAAAGGGGTGAGCTACCCCAAAGAATGACACCCCCCAGTGCCTGGAAAGGGTCAGGCTCCCCCCAGGTGGAATGGATATAAAGGGTGTGTCCCCCAAGAATGACACCCCCCCAGAATGACACCCACAGTGCCAGGAAGTGTCAGGGGAGGCTGCGGTGTCGCAGCTAGACGGGGGCAGTTGACAGTTTTTTGGGGGTCTCACGCGTTCGGAGCCATTCCCGGTGGGGGGAGCCTGACCCTCCTTGATGGCGGTGGGGTGGTGGCATAGCTAGAGGGGGCGCAGCTATTAGTCTTGGGAGGCTCACCCCTTAATAGCCATTCCAGTTGGGGGAGTCTGATCCTTCCTGGCTCTGGATGGGGGTGAGCTGGAGGCATAGTTGGAGGGGGCGCAGCTGCCAGTCTTGGGGGATCATCCCTTTATAGCCATTCCCGGTGGGGTGGGGTGGGTGGGTCGTGTGAGCTGGTGGCGTACTTAGAGGGGGCGCAGCCGTCACTTTTGGGGGAGTCTCACCCCCAAGACTGACGGCTGCGCCCGCTCTAGCTATCCCACCCCCACCACTCGTGGCAAGGAGGGTCAGGCTCCCCCCACCCGGATTGGCTATAAAGAGGTGATTCCCCAAGACTGGCAGCTGTGCCCCCCTCCAGCTCCGCCACCGCCGCCTCCCCATCTTCAGATCGTTCATTCCGCCCCCCAACCCCCACCCCACGTTCCATCCTTAGAACGTTCATCTTCCGAAGGTTCCATTCATACCTGGAGGCGGCGCGGCTGAGCGATGGGGGTCCCTGTGCCTCTCTCGTCCCAGGCTTGCCAGCCCCAGCTCAGGTTCCCCCCAGGATCCCACCCGCAGCCTGCACTTCCTCCCGCCGCTCCAACAAAGGGCTCCCGGCAGGGTCTGGGGTCGCCAGCCCAAGTGGCAGGTGGGGTCAGTCCTCTGCAGCTTCCTCCTGCCGGAGTCCCTGGTTCAAGGGCGGACCAGGGCGTCCGCAGCAGGCGTCCGGTTCAAAGGGCGAGCCGAGGCGTCGGGGTGGAGCTGGAGAGGGCCCGAGTCCCACCGCCCCCGTGGGGAGAAGAGTGGCAACCCTTCCCTCCATGGTCTCGTGCGGGCGAGGGGCGACAGGCTCTCACCCCCGATACTGGTGAGAAATGGCCCCCGGGGGAGAGTTCCCGGGTTCTTTTTCCCACCTGGTGGCGTAGTTGGAGTTTGGGGGTGATTCTGCTGCCACCCAAAAAACTGACGGCTGCGCCCCCCTCAAGCTACGCCACCAACTCACCCCCGCCCCCGTGCCAGGAAGGGCCAGCTTCTCTCCCATCTGGAATGGCTATAAAGGGGTGAGCTACCCCAAAGAATGACACCCCCCAGTGCCTGGAAAGGGTCAGGCTCCCCCCAGGTGGAATGGATATAAAGGGTGTGCCCCCCAAGAATGACACCCCCCCCCCAGAATGACACCCACAGTGCCAGGAAGTGTCAGGGGAGGCTGCGGTGTCGCAGCTAGACGGGGGCAGTTGACAGTTTTCTGGGGGGTCTCACGCGTTCGGAGCCATTCCCGGTGGGGGGAGCCTGACCCTCCTTGATGGCGGTGGGGTGGTGGCATAGCTAGAGGGGGCGCAGCTATTAGTCTTGGGAGGCTCACCCCTTAATAGCCATTCCAGTTGGGGGAGTCTGATCCTTCCTGGCTCTGGATGGGGGTGAGCTGGAGGCATAGTTGGAGGGGGCGCTTCTGCCAGTCTTGGGGGATCATCCCTTTATAGCCATTCCCGGTGGGGTGGGGTGGGGTGGGTGGGTCGCGTGAGCTTGTGGCGTACTTAGAGGGGGCGCAGCCGTCACTTTTGGGGGAGTCTCACCCCCAAGACTGACGGCTGCGCCCGCTCTAGCTATCCCACCCCCACCACTCGTGGCAAGGAGGGTCAGGCTCCCCCCACCCGGATTGGCTATAAAGAGGTGATTCCCCAAGACTGGCAGCTGCGCCCCCCTCCAGCTCCGCCACCGCCGCCTCCCCATCTTCAGATCGTTCATTCCGCCCCCCCCCCCACCCCACGTTCCATCCTTAGAACGTTCTTCTTCCGAAGGTTCCATTCATACCTGGAGGCGGCGCGGCTGAGCGATGGGGGTCCCTGAGCCTCTCTCGTCCCAGGCTTGCCAGCCCCAGCTCAGGTTCCCCCCAGGATCCCACCCGCAGCCTGCACTTCTTCCCGCCGCTCCAACAAAGGGCTCCCGGCAGGGTCTGGGGTCGCCAGCCCAAGTGGCAGGTGGGGTCAGTCCTCTGCAGCTTCCTCCTGCCGGAGTCCCTGGTTCAAGGGCGGACCAGGGCGTCCGCAGCAGGCGTCCGGTTCAAAGGGCGAGCCGAGGCGTCGGGGTGGAGCTGGAGAGGGCCCGAGTCCCACCGCCCCCGTGGGGAGAAGAGTGGCAACCCTTCCCTCCATGGTCTCGTGCGGGCGAGGGGCGACAGGCTCTCACCCCCGATACTGGTGAGAAATGGCCCCCGGGGGAGAGTTCCCGGGTTCTTTTTCCCACCTGCTGGCGTAGTTGGAGTTTGGGGGTGATTCTGCTGCCACCCAAAAAACTGACGGCTGCGCCCCCCTCAAGCTACGCCACCAACTCACCCCCGCCCCCGTGCCAGGAAGGGCCAGCTTCTCTCCCATCTGGAATGGCTATAAAGGGGTGAGCTACCCCAAAGAATGACACCCCCCAGTGCCTGGAAAGGGTCAGGCTCAACCCAGGTGGAATGGATATAAAGGGTGTGCCCCCCAAGAATGACACCCCCCCCCCAGAATGACACCCACAGTGCCAGGAAGTGTCAGGGGAGGCTGCGGTGTCGCAGCTAGACGGGGGCAGTTGACAGTTTTCTGGGGGGTCTCACGCGTTCGGAGGCATTCCCGGTGGGGGGAGCCTGACCCTCCTTGACGGCGGTGGGGTGGTGGCATAGCTAGAGGGGGCGCAGCTATTAGTCTTGGGAGGCTCACCCCTTAATAGCCATTCCAGTTGGGGGAGTCTGATCCTTCCTGGCTCTGGATGGGGGTGAGCTGGAGGCATAGTTGGAGGGGGCGCAGCTGCCAGTCTTGGGGGATCATCCCTTTATAGCCATTCCCGGTGGGGTGGGGTGGGTGGGTCGTGTGAGCTGGTGGCGTACTTAGAGGGGGCGCAGCCGTCACTTTTGGGGGAGTCTCACCCCCAAGACTGACGGCTGCGCCCGCTCTAGCTATCCCACCCCCACCACTCGTGGCAAGGAGGGTCAGGCTCCCCCCACCCGGATTGGCTATAAAGAGGTGATTCCCCAAGACTGGCAGCTGCGCCCCCCTCCAGCTCCGCCACCGCCGCCTCCCCATCTTCAGATCGTTCATTCCGCCCCCCCCCCACCCCACGTTCCATCCTTAGAACGTTCTTCTTCCGAAGGTTCCATTAATACCTGGAGGCGGCGCGGCTGAGCGATGGGGGTCCCTGTGCCTCTCGTCCCAGGCTTGCCAGCCCCAGCTCAGGTTCCCCCCAGGATCCCACCCGCAGCCTGCACTTCCTCCCGCCGCTCCAACAAAGGGCTCCCGGCAGGGTCTGGGGTCGCCAGCCCAAGTGGCAGGTGGGGTCAGTCCTCTGCAGCTTCCTCCTGCCGGAGTCCCTGGTTCAAGGGCGGACCAGGGCGTCCGCAGCAGGCGTCCGGTTCAAAGGGCGAGCCGAGGCGTCGGGGTGGAGCTGGAGAGGGCCCGAGTCCCACCGCCCCCGTGGGGAGAAGAGTGGCAACCCTTCCCTCCATGGTCTCGTGCGGGCGAGGGGCGACAGGCTCTCACCCCCGATACTGGTGAGAAATGGCCCCCGGGGGAGAGTTCCCGGGTTCTTTTTCCCACCTGCTGGCGTAGTTGGAGTTTGGGGGTGATTCTGCTGCCACCCAAAAAACTGACGGCTGCGCCCCCCTCAAGCTACGCCACCAACTCACCCCCGCCCCCGTGCCAGGAAGGGCCAGCTTCTCTCCCATCTGGAATGGCTATAAAGGGGTGAGCTACCCCAAAGAATGACACCCCCCAGTGCCTGGAAAGGGTCAGGCTCAACCCAGGTGGAATGGATATAAAGGGTGTGCCCCCCAAGAATGACACCCCCCCCCCAGAATGACACCCACAGTGCCAGGAAGTGTCAGGGGAGGCTGCGGTGTCGCAGCTAGACGGGGGCAGTTGACAGTTTTCTGGGGGGTCTCACGCGTTCGGAGCCATTCCCGGTGGGGGGAGCCTGACCCTCCTTGATGGCGGTGGGGTGGTGGCATAGCTAGAGGGGGCGCAGCTATTAGTCTTGGGAGGCTCACCCCTTAATAGCCATTCCAGTTGGGGGAGTCTGATCCTTCCTGGCTCTGGATGGGGGTGAGCTGGAGGCATAGTTGGAGGGGGCGCAGCTGCCAGTCTTGGGGGATCATCCCTTTATAGCCATTCCCGGTGGGGTGGGGTGGGGTGGGTGGGTCGTGTGAGCTGGTGGCGTACTTAGAGGGGGCGCAGCCGTCACTTTTGGGGGAGTCTCACCCCCAAGACTGACGGCTGCGCCCGCTCTAGCTATCCCACCCCCACCACTCGTGGCAAGGAGGGTCAGGCTCCCCCCACCCGGATTGGCTATAAAGAGGTGATTCCCCAAGACTGGCAGCTGCGCCCCCCTCCAGCTCCGCCACCGCCGCCTCCCCATCTTCAGATCGTTCATTCCGCCCCCCCCCCACCCCACGTTCCATCCTTAGAACGTTCTTCTTCCGAAGGTTCCATTCATATCTGGAGGCGGCGCGGCTGAGCGATGGGGGTCCCTGAGCCTCTCTCGTCCCAGGCTTGCCAGCCCCAGCTCAGGTTCCCCCCAGGATCCCACCCGCAGCCTGCACTTCTTCCCGCCGCTCCAACAAAGGGCTCCCGGCAGGGTCTGGGGTCGCCAGCCCAAGTGGCAGGTGGGGTCAGTCCTCTGCAGCTTCCTCCTGCCGGAGTCCCTGGTTCAAGGGCGGACCAGGGCGTCCGCAGCAGGCGTCCGGTTCAAAGGGCGAGCCGAGGCGTCGGGGTGGAGCTGGAGAGGGCCCGAGTCCCACCGCCCCCGTGGGGAGAAGAGTGGCAACCCTTCCCTCCATGGTCTCGTGCGGGCGAGGGGCGACAGGCTCTCACCCCCGATACTGGTGAGAAATGGCCCCCGGGGGAGAGTTCCCGGGTTCTTTTTCCCACCTGGTGGCGTAGTTGGAGTTTGGGGGTGATTCTGCTGCCACCCAAAAAACTGACGGCTGCGCCCCCCTCAAGCTACGCCACCAACTCACACTCCCCAGTGCCAGAAAGGGTCAGACTCAGGCTCTCCGCCAGCTGGAATGGCTGTGAAGGCGTGAGCCCGCCTAAAACTGACTGCTGCGCCCCCCTCTAGCTATGCCACCACCTCCTACCCTCAGTGCCAGGAACAGTCAGGCTTCTTCCAACTTGAATGGCTCTGAAGGTGTGAGACTCCCCCCTAAGACTAACTGCTACGGCCCCCTCTAGCTATGCCACCGGTCTCTTCCACTTCTGGGGCTCCTGCGCTGCCCAGCACACAACATCCCTGCAATGCAGGCGCCTGGGGAGAGAAGAAACCCCACTCTCATTATGACTCCCTTTAGCCCCCCCCCACCACCACCTGGGATGGCTCCGAAGGGATGAGACTCCCTCCAAGACTGAGTTCTCCGCCCCCCTCTAGCTACTCCACCACCTGGTACTCACTCCTATGGGAGTTTGCTGGCTGCATCCCGGGAATAGCAACTCAGAAGTGCCGCTTATTCCCAGATAACTGTGGATAGGACTGCAGCCCGAAAGCACATGGTCCTGAATGTCTGTCTACTCAGAAGTAAGTCCCACTCTAGTTAATGGGTTTCCTCCCAGGAAAGTGGATAGGATTGCTGTGGATGATGGGAAGGTTGTGGAGGCGGAGCTGGAGGGGCCGCGGCTGACCGTTTTTTTGGGGTCTCACACCTTCTGAGCCATTCCAAATGGGGAGAGCCTGACCCTCCTTGACACGGGGGTGGATGGGTGGGGGTGGCACAGCTAGAGGGGCGCAGCTATTAGTCTTGGGAGGCTCACCCCTTTATAGCCATTCCAGCCATCCCCAGTCTTACCCTTCCTGGCACTGGGTAGGGGGTGTGAGCTGGTGGCGTAGCAAGAGAGGGCGCAGCCGTCACTTTTGGGGGGAGTCTCATCCCCAATACTGACAGCTGCGCCCCCCTCTAGCTACGCCACCGGGTGGGGAAAAGACAAACCGGGTTGGGAACCCGGTGGTCGTTCCTCACCTGCGCCCAGAGATATAATCCAGGCTACGGTGAGAACCTGCCGGCCCGCCCGTCTCCCCCGCGCGCAGGGATTCGAGTCCAGGGAGGGCGAGTGGCCGCCGCTGCCTGGCCGAGCAGCCACGACCTTCGCCCCCCTTGGGGCTTATGGGACTCGGGACCCGACCCTGGACGCCCCCCGTCACCGACGCGCCCTGGGCAGCCCTTGGACCAGAACGCACGCCGGGAGGGCGGAGGGTGGCAGGAACCGGGCTGAACCCACGGTGCCACTCAGGCCGACGGCTCAAAGGCCCTCCCAGGACCTCTTATGGGGAGCGACCCCCCAGTACCCCTGCTGCTGCACAGCCTGGGAGAGCCAAGCAGGGCACGGAGGGCCTTTCAGGACCTGCCCCCCTTGGCCTTCTGTCCCGGGTATAACATCTGCTGCCCCCTTTCCCCCAGGACTTCTCCCCCTTTTTGCCTTCTATCCTGGGTATAAGGTCATGACATCTAATGACCTCTTTCTCCAGGATGTGTCCTCCTTTTTGCCGCTGCCCCAGGAAAAAATTCTCCCTTTTCCCCAGGACGTGTCCTTTTTTTATAGTAAGGGACATGGAAGGCTGCTTTGAGAATCTTCCATTTTTCCAAGCAAATAAACCTCATGGGTCACCCCGAAGGAGATTTGAACCCCCCCCCCAACCTGCTGTGCCCCAGACTGGAGACTCAGATTCCCCCCCCCCCCAGGCAAGAAAATGGAAGACCTGGAAGGTCAGGGTTTAAATCCCACCTTGGCCATGAAGCTTCCTGGATGACCTTGAGCAGGTCACTTACTCTCAGCCTCACCTACCTTACAGGGTTGTTGTGAGGACAAGGACTAAAAGTAAACTTTGTAGCTTTGGCATGGGAAAGATAGTGGTGGGCTTCAGGGGGTTCTTACAGGTTCTATAGAACCCTTTGCTAATGAGTGCCTGGTTCTGAGAACCGGTTACTAATGGGACACAGAACCTGTTGTTAATCTTGGACATAGAACCTGTTGTTTACTTGAATCACCACTGGAAAGATGGTGATGTAAATAAGAGGGGCCTGGATGTCATCACTCAGTGGTGCTGGACTGACCTTTGAGTTTTCCAGCTCTGAGAAGAACAATCCTTGGTGCCCTCCAAGGTCCTGAAGCACTGACCTCACTGCCTGCACCCGTTTCTTGCAAGGAGAGCAGGAGTTCCCAAACTCAGCAGTGGCGCGACCCACCTTGTCCTCTGTGGTGGCTCATGTTGCTTCTGGGGATGCTGGAGGCCTCTCCTACCCGAGGGGCGACGAGTTCTCAAATTGGAAGAGGCTTCCCAAAACTGGAAGTGGCTTATGGAGGGTTCCAAGAATGGACTGAAGAGTTGGTTCCAGGGTGACCAGATGCCCAAACCTCAAACCTCAAAAGGAGGCATCGTATCTGAAAACAAGGGAGAAGAAAACAGCTTCATCATAAACCTTCTAATGTCACATTCGGAGAACCTAGTAGCATGTGCAGTGCAATTCATTGGTGGCCCACTGAACTAATGCATTTGTTTTCTAAATAGCAGCTGAGAAGGCCAAGAAAGAGGACTGGAATGGTGTACTGTGCAGTTGATGCAAAAGCTGGAGACAGAGAGGAAGAGTTGGTGGCAAGACGGTATGGTTAGGACGGTGATCTTCCTCCTGGCAAGAGATACCCAGCAGAGTTAATCAAGGTGCCGTATGAGTTGGCTGCAAACCAAAGGTTCTTACCATTGAGGATGCCCTTCTTTCAGTTATCAAACATATTATCATTGCCTTCTCCTTCACAGCTGCCTTTACGCAACTCTATCTATTCTATATATATATAAATGAAAAGTCACTGACTGACTGACTGACTGACTCACTCACTCACTCACTTAGACAATACCACTAGACTTAGAAGCGTGAAATTGGGGGGAGAGTGTTCATTCCATGTCAGAGGCACCAACTAAAAACCAATTTTTGGAAATTCCAACAAGAAGGGGGTAAAAAAGGGCACAACGTGTTTACCTCCTTATACTTCACATTGAAGAATCTCTGACTGATGGACACTCTTGACCAGGGGTCCTCAAACTTTTTAAACAGGGGGCCGGTTCACTGTCCCTCAGATACTGTCGGGGGCCGGACAAGAGGGGAGGTTTCTGGGGGGTGGTGGGTACTGGCAGGGCTAATGGGGGGTTTCTGGGGGTGGGGGTTACTAGCAGGGATAGTGGGGGGGTTTCTGGGGGTGGTGGGTACTGGCAGGGCTGGTGGGGGTTTCTTGGGGGTGGTGGGTGCTGGCAGGGCTGGTGGGGGTTCTGGGGGTGGTGGGTACTGGCAGGGCTAGTGGGGGATTCTGGGGGGTGTTGGGTACAGTCAGGGTTAGTGGGGGATTTTTGGGGGGTGAAGGCCTGTCAGGGATGGTGGGGAGTTTTTGGGGGGTGGAGGGCAGTGGTGGGCACCAGCAGGTTCGCACCTACTCTATAGAACCGGTTCTTAACAAGAGATAGTACATATAAAGTTTAAAAATAGCCATTTAAAAGTGGCTGCCAGATGGACAGAGAACCGGTTCTTAATTTCTTTGAAGCCCATCACTGGTGGAGGGGTACTGTCAGGGCTGGTGGGGGTTTCTTGGGGGTGGTGGGTGCTGGCAGGGCTGGTGGGGGTTCTGGGGGTGGTGGGTACTGGCAGGGCTAGTGGGGGGTTTCTGGGGGTGGGGGTACTGGCAGGGCTTCTGGGGTGTGGGGGTTACTGGCATGGCTGGTGGGGGTTCTCGGGGTGGTGGGTACTGGCAGGGTTAGTGGGGGGGTTTCTGGGGGGTGGGGGTTCTGGGGGTAGGGGTTACTGGCAGGACTAATAGGGGGTTTCTGGGGGGTGGGGTTACTGAAAGGCTGGTGGGGATCGGGGAAAGAAAGGGAGGCACTTACCTGGGGAGCCCTGTGGCCACCATCCAAGCCCCCTGGCTGGCCAGGGTAGCTGTGGATTAGGCGCTGCAGCTGTGCAGTCCCCCATCAAAGCCCCCTGGCCGGGCAAGGAAGCTGTGGATGGGGCGCTTCAGCTGCGCAGCCCCCCATCCAAGTCAAGTTCTTCCACTGGGCGAGCAGGTGGGCGGGCAAGCGAACAGACAGGCAGCCCCTTGCCATGGTGGGCACCCAGCCACTCAGCAACAGCGAAGCAGGGAGGGGGAGGAGCTGTGCCCTCAGGACAGCACAGCGCACACAGCAGCGTGCCAAATTTAAAATGGCAGCCGCCACCAAGCCTCTTTTCCCAGTGGCGGCCAACAAGCCTCAGCGGGCCGGATTGAGGGCCCTGGCGGGCCGTATCCGGCCCCCGGGCCGTAGTTTGAGGACCCCTGCTCTTGACCAATCCTGGACCTAGAAGTGTGAAATTTGGGGAGGGTACTCCTTCTGTGATGGAAGCTCCACCACGATACAGTTTCTAAAAATTTAACCTTTAAGGGGGTGAAAAGGGGTGCAATGTATTTTTGTATCATACTTAACATTGGAGACCGACTGACATCATCCAGCCAATTTGGTCTCCGGTGCCTGATCACTGGGAGGGAGGGTGCACTGGGGGGATGGTGCACATGGGGCGTTGATGCACGTGGAGGGATGTGGCTCATGGGGGTTGATCAGTGATGGGCCCAGCCTGGCCCAACAACCGGTTCCTCGGAAGTGGGCAGGGCCAGGCCAGGTCAGGGGGTGGGGCTGGGTCAGGGGGAAGGGCTGGGGTTAGGGGGCGGGGCTGGAAAAAATTAAATATAAAAAAAATTAAAAAAATTAAAAATTTAAAAAAATTAAAATTGACTGTCATGGGACTGTCATGGTTGTCATGGGACAACCTGAGTAGTCAGGTTGGGCTCTCAAGCTGCAGTTCCAGCCACTTTCCTGGGAGTAAGTCCCATTGACGATCATGGGACTTACTTCTGAGTAGTCAGATTGGGCTCTCAGGCTGCAGTGCCAGCCACTTTCCTGGGATAGGGTTGCAGCATCCCCAGAGCCCAGTCCTGTGCAGGTCTACTCAGAAGTAAGCCCTATTATAGCCAACGGGGCTTACCCCCAGGAAAGTGTGGATAGGGTTTCAGCATCCTCATAGCCCTGACCTGTGCAGCCCAGTCCTAACCATGTCTACTCAGAAGAAAGTCCCATTATAGACAGTGGGCTTACTCTCAGGAAAGTAGACAGGGCTGGAGGAATAGGGGACAAAAGCCCTGGATGATCTCATCCTAACAACACTCAGGTGCTGCTCCTACAGGCTCCCAGACCTTTCTTAGCAGCTGTGGCTTCTAAGGAAGCCACTGAGGAAGGAGGAGGGAGTGGAGCTTCTGGGAAGACAGATCCAGAGACCCTTTAAGAGAAATTCAAACACACTTGCATGCAATTCAAAGATGACGGGCCCCTCTTAACAACCGGTTCGCTAACATCCTCCCCAAATTAACCAGCTGCTGCCCACCAGTGGGGTTGATGTGCATGGGGGTTGATGAACATGGGGGGTTGATGCGCATGGGGGATGATGTGCGTGGGGACAAGTGGAACTTGGGGGGAACACGGGATGTTAATGTGCATGGGGAAGTGGTGCATGGGGAAGTGGTGCATGGGGGATGCGGTACATGGGGGATGATGTGCATGGGGGAGTTGATGCAGCGGATGGGCGGTTGATGTGTATGGGGTGTTGTTGCTCATGGGGGTTGATACACAAAGGGGGTGTTGAGCAATGGCGGATAGCGTAGGGTGTAGTTTACTCCCACAATGTGAGTACGTTTTGCTCGTCTATATAGAAAATTGAAAAGTTACTGGCTGATTCATCAACGCCCAACCAAAACTGCCAGACCTAAAACCATGAACTTTGGGGAGGGTGTTCCTTCCATGATAGAGGTACCCACTAAGAAAAGATTTTGGGAAATTCAAATTGGAAGAGGGTGAAAGGGGATGCAACGTGTTTTCATCCCTATACTTTACACGGAAGAATTGCTGACTGACAGGGTGACCATACAGAATGGAGAAAAGGATGCCCCTAGCTTTTGCTTTGCATAGAAGAGGGAATTTAGGCAGGTGCTGCCTTTTTAAACCTTTCTATTATGAGCTAAACCTGCCTATGTTCCCTCTTCTATGCAATACTTAAAGGTAGAGACACTCTGTCCTCCGTTCTATATGGTCATCCTTCTGACTAAGAACTGATTTTTAAAAAACTGGGGCAAAATAGGTTATTGGGAAAAGTACTAGTGCATGTAAAACAGGTCAGAAGAATAATTAAGAGTCTTGGGGTTCCCTGGAAAGAGCCTCAAAAAAGCATGTTGCTTACCTTTCAGTCTACACTCATTATAACATTCCATCTGAGTTTCAAACCTATTGTCATTACCTTCACAGCCAGTATAAGGAAAACCTCTACAGGACCTCACATAGAAATCATAATAATACTTAAGCTCAAGTCCTGTGCAAATGCCCATGTCAGGAAGATATCTGCATTCTTGGGGCAATGAATCTGAAAACAAGAGAGAAGAAAACAAGTTAATCATAAACCTCATGTCACATTTGGAGAGCCTAGTAGCAATTGCAGTGCAATGCAATGGTGGTCCATGGGGAGAACACACTTGTTTTCCAAATAGCAGCTGAGAAGGCCAAGAAAGAGATTGGAACGGTGTATTGTGCAGTCCATGCAAAACCTGGAGACGGAGAGGAAGAGTTGGTGGCAAGACGGGATGGTTAGGATGGTGATCTTCCTCCTGGCAAGAGACACCCAGCAGAGTTAATCATGGTGCTGAACTCAAATGGGGGATTTTCAACACACCGTCAGACAAGAATAGAACATCCTGACTAGAGAGAGGCAGCCGTGTTCAACCAGGGCAGATTGGTGGGTTTTGACCCAATTTTTCTGGGTCATGAAACTTGGGGAGGCTCTCAAGAAGACGTCCAGCAACTGATATTCCCATGCCGGATACAGCAGAAGCCTTTTGACATCACTGCATCTCAGTGTGGGAATTTTGATAGGATTTTGCTGAAGAGACCCCTCCTTGCATCGCTGCAGTTCTGTGTGAAGCGGAATCTGAGAGACCTCTCAGATGTTCTCAGATGGGCAGTTTCACATAGAGAAAAGCAATCCACAGATGACAGTACTGTTATTTACAAAAACAATAACAACAAGAAAACCTGAGCAAATTCTTACTGGAATTTGCACACTCCTGGATGCAGTCAGATTCTGTTTCAAAGTTCTTTGCATTGCCTTGTGGTGAGGCCCCTCACCCCTCTGAAGGTTTCACCAGTGAAAGGGTGAAGAAAAGAGATGCCTGGGAGGAGGTCCTAGAGAGGACAGGATGTAGCCATTTCAGAGCACAAGGAAGGGCTCTGGCTCTCCCCTGGAAGAGGAAAGAAAAGGGGAGGAGGGAGAAGAGGGATAAAAGGGAAAAAGAGCGGGAAAACAGGCAGTGGGTGTGGAGAAGCTGAAGGAGACACTACTGGAGATAGTGCTGGACACCTGCTGGTTCAAGGCCTGCCTGAAAGACAAATGGGAGAGGGTTAGTTGTATGCTTTTGTTGGACACTGACCTTTATGTTGATCTGGCAAAGAGAACAGAGGTCCTCATGTAAAAATCCTCTGCTTCTTGGTGAAGGAACTGGGAAAGAAAGAGAGACAATGGACACTGAGGAAGCATTGAATGTCAATAGCTGTTTATGAAACTAACTTGTTGAAATACAAAGAACCTGTTGATACTCACCTGGTGTCTCTTCTCTGGAGCTGTTGTGGTGTGATGCTGCTATGGCTGAAAAGAGGAAGGAACAACAGCACGAGGGGAACAGGGAGGATGGGTCTAAACCTGACATGCCTTCACAGCCACCATATAGGAATGGTTCACTCGTTTTTGTACTGACATCGTAGTAATAGCTCGGAAAGGCAGCTTTGCATCTTCCAACTTCTCTCGGAAGTGTGCATGTTTCCGGCAGAGCCTCTGCAGAGAAGAGGGTCATATGTTAAGCTACTGAGCACATACAACTCCCGGTCTGAAACTAAGAAAATTATTATTTTCAGGTATTGTGACACAAACCCCTGAGTGCCTTTCAGTCGGCATTTGTACAACCTTTCCTGTGGTCGTTTTGGGGGTATGGAGAAGGCGATGGATCCAAGCCTTGTCTTAGGCAGCCTCCTCTAGAAGTGGTCCAAGTCTGAGTAGACCCATTGGCACTGCTGCAGCCCCGCTGCAAGAAAGGGATGACCCTCTTCTTCCTCACAGTGCCACAGCAGCAGTCCCAATACTTGGGCTGGGTTCAGCACAGGTGACGACAGCCTGCCGTATATAGTGCAAGTTAGGACTGTGCTGTCAAAGTGCTTTCTTGCACAGCACAGTCCTAGGGATTTCTACTCAGAAGCATGTTCCAGTATATTCAGTGGGGCTTACTCCCAGGAAATTGCACAGGAAATTCTAGGCCACTTGTCAAAGCAAAATGATACCTACAGACAGTGCTTTTGGTTCTAGAAATAAAGGTGGGGTAATTACCATGAAGATGATTTACTGTATTTGTAATCATAGGTATGTCTTTTTTGGGGAGGTGGAGGTGCCTGTACTTACCACAGAGGTGCCGGTACTCAATCCGGTTAGTACCCCTCTCAAAAAGATGGAGAATTCTGGTTGAGAGTGTTTTCTAGTCCCAACCCCTCCAATCCCTCCCATTATCCAAATGACGCCCGAAGAGAGGAAGAGTTGCAGATATGACAGAGGACTCCTGCAGAGGACTAGCATGGAACTCCTACCTGCATTCTGAATAGAAATCCCCAGCAATTCAAACCAGTTTCCCAGGAGGCCCAGTATGAGGACCAATAAAATAGTCTTACTGTGCTGCATGATGGCCATTTGTTTTGACTGTCCGCTGCCCATTGAAGCTGCTTTATGTTGTGGGTCATAAGGAAGGGAAGCAAAGGTATTCAGGCAGCAAAGAGAAGAAATTTTATACCAGAAAGATTAGGTTGCATTTAGGAAAACTTCCTTTACTATTCCATGCTAACCCCTTCTAAGTACCCAACTGAGTGAAAAGGGGACAGTACCTAACTATCTGCAGTACCTAACCAAGCTGAAAATGAGGACAAAATGGTGTGGAACACTTCCCTTCAATCTAAGATATAGGGAAGGAGGGACCAGCCATGGCTCATTGGCCATACCATGATTGTGGCTTGTGTGTTGTGTAGCTGTGTAACCACAACTCATCAATCTTTCCATTCCCTTAGTGATGTAGGACGGTAATTGCGTGTCTGTCCACTGTCCTAATCATCTCGGAGGAGTGGCACAGAAGTGTCTTATGGCACTTTTGTGACACCCCCAGATCAGCACAGGACTTATTTGCAGCTTAGTATGGCTTGACTGGAGGTTGGAAATGCAGGCTTAGTGATTTAACTGTCCTGGTTCCTCATTCTCATTTGGCAATCTCCAAATTCATTGGACAAGACACAAGAGCATGTTGCCCTTGCACACACTTCACATCAAAAGCCATCTTCACGAAATAATCCTTAAAGACAAATTAATCCTTAAACCAAACTAGGCCAGCACAACGCACTCATACCCCCGTTCCCATGGTGGTGCGTGGAGGCCATACAAGTCTGTGCAGTGGGTTAACCGCCCCCAGATGTGGCGCAGAAGTGCCCTATGGCAATTGTGTGACATGCCTGGGCCATCACAGGACTTGTGAGATGGAGGCCCGAGATCCCAGCCCGAGCTGGGTGCCAAATCCGCTACATTTGGCCCTCTTCTTGGCCCAGAAGAGGATGGAGTGGCCGATGAGCAGGATCCGAGTCCAGGTTCCTCCTACGAGGGAAAGAAAAAACATAGCCACATTAGAATGCAACAAACAGCACTCCAGGCCAAAACATCAACCAGAAAGATTGGTTGATGACCAAGCCCTAACAGTCAGTCAATGGGCCGGGGATGCCGACCCAAGCCCCTACTCTAAGCGCAGCCCGAAGGCCCAACACATTCGGGCTATGCCCGACAAGTTGCAACCCTATGCAGGGCGCAACACCAGTAGACCCGTGCCGGCGCCAGCCGGGCTGCTTACATCACAGTTTGGGCACAAGCCCATATAACAACAAGCCAAGCTGACGCCAGCAAGGCAAGGGCTTTCACAACTGTCGGCACCACCTACTGTCAACTGGGACAACAGTCCCTTAAAAATTATGGGGAAGCCAACCCTGGCAATACACAGGCTCTTAAAGCGAAATGCTGGCCCGACCCTTGTCCATCTATGATAAGAGGCCCCCCCAAAAAAAGAAAATTAACAATAAAGCCAACCGCTGTCGATACCTCCAGCTACACCTATAGGCCTTGGATCAAAAATTACCCCATAGGTAAAACAAACTGGAGCCAAAACTCAAACATCTTGTCCTCCTAACCCAGATTAGAGGTATCAGACTACCTTGTGTCCCATCCTAAATTAAGAGTGACTGACATGCCCATCGCACTGGGTGCACCTAAGGGCACAGCAGACCACTTCCTACCTCGTTTCCCCTATGGGATGCCCCTCAGATTTCCCCTGGGTGAAAGGCCACAAAGACTCACCTTAAAGTCTCACACACGGGCCAGAAGTCGATGAAACTCCAAACAGCTGAAAACCACCCATCCTATACATACAAATGCAAATATGCAAAGCTGCCTGAAAAAGCAGGTAAGGTTGCAAAGCCACCGATGAGCCTTATCCTCATTATGCCGTCCGAAACTCCCACCATGGTGATAACAAATACTGATGTTAATGCAAAATTACAAGGTGCCATAATAGTCATGATAGCCAGACACCGAAGGGAGCGGGATCACCACGAGCTAACTGGTCCACTAACCTCTGCTGTGGACAAAACCATGCATCCACTAATTGCTGATGTGCTTAGAAAAAATACCGAAATCGCCTGATAAAGGCAGCAACGGCAGCCAAACTATAATGGAGTGCATAGCTCTCTGGAAGCTAAACTCCTCAGCGGGCCTTACCTACATTTCTTACACTCATTAAGATGAAGATACATAACCAAAGATGCCTGAGAAAGGCATCTAAGGTGGCAGAGCCCCCACTGAGCTTCATACACAGGAGTATAAATCCTACCTTACCCGAGAAAGTACATCAACCCCAAATTCTATTGCACATCCTTCATTTAATCCATTCTGAGTAGATAGCCACTCATTCCTCCACTACAAATATGAATGAATATCAGAGGAAAGCATTTGCTAACCTGTCACAAAAGGATTGGGCCAGCATAGAGTTTAAAACTCCTTAAGATAAGCTCCCCTTCAGGTGATATAGATGTGGGACACAATTAATGCACCCACTAATCAAGTTAGCCCCTCTACCAGATGTATATATAGCTGCAAAGAGCCCTTTAAACCAGCACATAAAGCGCCGGAGCCCACATTAGGCGTAATGCTGCAGCTGCAGACGAAAACCCCAATTATGTGCCATACCAGAAGATATAAGCATGCCTAAGCAGAAAAGTTGCCTGCAAACCATACCCCTAAAATAACTGAGCAGCCAGGAGCTTATTGCTCAACATGAAGCTAGGCCTCACTGTGTGAGAGCCACACCCTCTGTGGGTATAATTATAAAAGTAAAATAAATGAGTAGCAAAGCAACAATCATATAATGTGCAAGTAGTAGCGAATATATATAATTAGTTAAATCGCTCAATATATAATCAGTGAATACAATCATCACGATGACAAACAGCAATGGGGACAATGAGTCCCCCTGGAAGATTCCCCATCTAATGTTGACAAGTCCATAGCTTTCATTGGCTACGGATAATTCTGTCTTCCAGAGTTTCATTGCGTTTCCAATGAAATGTGTAAGATTTTTGTTGACCCCGATGGACTCCAGACATTTTATGATCCAGCTGTGTGGCAGTGAATCAAAGGCTTTTCTATAGTCAATCCAAGCCACGTGCAGATTGGTTTTCCGGCTTTTACAATTCCCCAGTATCATTTTATCAATCAGGAGCTGGTCTTTTGTGCCTCTGCTTCTCCGTTTATTGCCTTTCTGCTCCACTGGTAAGATGTTATTTCCTTTCAAGTAATCCTGAATCCTGTCAGCTATGATGCCTCTCAACAGCTTGAGCATGGTGGGTAGACACGTTGTTGGCCTGAAGTTTCCTGGTGCTATCCCTTTTGCTGGATCCTTCTGTATTAGTAGAGTCCTTCCAGTTGTTAACCACTGGCTGATGTTATCTGTTCGTAGCATTTTATTAAATAGTTCAGCCATTTTTCCATGCAGGCTAGTCAGGTACTTGAGCCAGAACCCATGGAGCTGATCATTACCAGGTGAAGTCCAGTTTTTAACTCTTTTCACTCTCTGTCTGATCATTTCAGCTGTTATTTCCATCTGTTCCATTTTGTTCTTGGAGAATTGTTCTTCAAACTCTTTTATCCACCCAGCATCTCTGTTGTAATCTTTCTCGGTTTCCCATAAGTTTTTCCAGAGTTGAGTAGTCTCATTTTTCTCAGGTTTTATTACTTTTATATCTGCTTTCTGATTCAGCGCCTGGTAGAACCGCCTTTGATGTGACTGGAACATTTGATTTTGTCTGTACTGGATGATTCTGTACTGGACTGATTCTGGCTTCATATCTTTCCATGTTTCTGGCTGTTGCTGTTATCTGCTGTTATCTGCTGCTGATTTGTTTGTTCAATAGATGTTATGTAAGTTGTTGCAAGTGCAGCATTGGCGTCTTTTATTAGTGGTGCCAGGTGCTTTCTGGGTATATGTTTCAGGACTTGAAGCCTTGTCCTTTCTGCATTTGAGGCAGCATGGGTCAGGATTTTATCTTTCAGTTCTTGTCAGGAATAGTCAGTATTCCTGGCAACTCACCAAGACCTTCAGATTTTTGCTCAGCTTCACACAAAATGTCTATGCTTTCTTCTGGTTTAGTGCGTCCCTGTATGGGAGCTTCTCCCACAGTCACTACAGAAGTCGGCTGTTCTTCAGTTTTGCAGCTTTTCCTTATTTCTTCCAGTTCAACATCACTGAAGATCTTATTCCGGACTATGAGTTGTCTCTGGTCAGCCAGTCTAAGATGGGTTGTATTTGAATGGAGGAATTCTTGGATCAGAGTTGGTACATCCTTTTCTGGTAGCCACACTTTTCAGGTTCTGAGTTGTAGTAGCACTTCATGATGATACGATTCTCTAACATTGAGTATTTCTGCCGCTTTTGTGGTTGTCGACAAAATTATTATTATTATTATTATTATTATTATTATTATTATTATTATTATTATTAATTTACCTCTAGCTCTTACTATTAATTTACTGCCTGTCTCATTATTTATTTATTTATTTATTTATTTATTTATTTATCTCTAACTCTCATTATATACTAGCAAAAGTGTACCCGTGTTGCAGGAGTAAAATTCCCCGTACGCCATCCCCCCACTGCGCATCAACCCTCCATGCGCAACATCCCCGATGTTCATCCAACCCATGCATATCAACCCCCCCGCGCACATAAGCCTCCCTGCACATATCATCCCTTTGTGCTTATCAGTCCCCCATGCACAAAATCCCTCCATGCACATCAGTCCCCCATGCACATCAGTCCATGTGCATCATCTCCATGCACAACACCCCCCTTCGACAACAGCCTCCCATGAGCAACCGCCCCCCATGCACAGCATCCTCCCCAATGAAATCCCTCCCTCCAAATAACATCCCCCCAGTGCACCGGGCACCGAGCACCAAATTGGCTGGATGTTGGTCAGTCTTCCATGTTAAGTATAGGACAAAAACAATTTGCACCCCTTTTCAGCCCCTTAAGGGTTAAATTTCTCCACATTAGTTTTTGGTGGGTGTTCATGTGACGGAAGGAACACCCTCCCCAAATTTCACGCTTCTAGGTCTGGTGGTTAGGGCAGAACATCCCTCAGTCATTGATTCTTCAAAGCAAAGTATAAGGAGGAAAACGCTTTGCGCCACTTTTCGTCCCCTTCCGGTTGGAATTTCCAAAAACCGGTTCTTAGTGCTCCCCTCGGTCACAGAAGGAGCACGCTCCCCACTCCCAAAATTTCACACTTCTACGCCCGGCAGTTTTGGCAGGGAGTTGATCAGTCAGTCAGTGACTTTTCTCTTAGATAGATAGATAGATAGATAGATAGATAGATAGATAGATAGATAGATAGATAGATAGATAGATAGATAGATAGATAGATAGATAATTTATGAATTACAGAAAACTACATGCTTCTTGTGCGAAAGAAAAAGGAGGACAATTAAATTTTTTCGAGGACACAAGGACAAAAAGAGGGCATGTCCTGGAAAAATGGCATATGGTCACCTATACCCATACTGGTCACCCATAGCCATACTAGTGTGCTGGCAGTGCAACATGGCACAGTGGTTGACAATATGTGAGATAGATTGCAATCCGAAAGACACTTTCCTGGGAGTAAGACCTATTGAACACAACGGGGCTTACTTCTAAGTAGACATGTTAGGATTGTGCTCTTTATGGTTAGGTAGCAAGAATGAGGCCTGGAAGATCGAGGTTTACAACCCCACTTCCTTCCCTGGTGACCTTGAGCCACTCATTCTAAGCCTGACCTACCTTGCAGGATTGTTGTGACTGTAAAAGCTTAGTGAGATGCATGGGAACGGCTCTGTTTACCGGCAGTGCATCTGCTCTGCATGACTTCCTCAAGCCAGATCTCATGCATGCCTACTCAGAAGCATCTCCATTCAATTCAATGTGAGGACTCCCAGGAAAGTGCTTCCTGAGCCTGATTTTTCTGTCCCTCGCTTAGTATGACCAGCTGTGGGTGGCAGCAGGAATTCAGGGGTGCAGGAAGGTGTCTCCCCTTGCATTGCACCCAAATATGCACCTGGCCCTGCTGCAGCCTCCCCCCCCCCCATTGCTTGGTACATCCCCCATGCATGAGGCTTAGTCTATCCTCCAGCTGCTGGATCCCCACCTGGTGGCACATGTGCAGAAGCAGCGCAGGCGGCCAGAGCCCAGGCAGGGGCAGCGCTTGATGATTCCAGCCAGTCAGCGTCCCCAAGGACTGTGTGGGCCAGTTAAGGCGGTTGTAGTCAAAGGCGTGCAGGGCTCGACCTGCGAACGCCACATCCAGTTCCCAGTAGTGGCAGCAGCAAAATGGCGCCCGCCTGGTAGCCCACGGTAGCGGGAGCAGCAGTGCCATCTCTGACCACTGCAAGTCTACCGGAACTAGCCTTTGTCTAGGCTTTGTTTCACAGGCTAAGCACCTCGCATGACGCGAAGATCGATGTGACCGTTTCCAGAGGACCGGGGCCCCACTCTCGGCATTAACAGAGCAGGGCTGCGAACGGGGGCTCCAGCAGGGTCCCTCTGGTGACTCTCATTGAGGGGTTCACCGCCGAAGGGCTCCAGCTAACAACACCCACTGTTGGGGGGGAGGCACCTCGCCTCATAGCCCGACACCCACCGCCACCAGCACTCCAGGGCCGCCTCCCTCAGCATGGACCAGGTTCGAGTCCTGCCTCAGCCCCTCATCACCTCCTCTTCTATCTGTGGTAGGGGAGAGGGGCAGTCAGGCAGATAACAGTTCCCCTACTCCCCCTCACTCCTCATGACAGGGTTAAATTCCATCTAAGCTATTTCTTCTCAGACTCCAAGAGGGGTCCTGAACTGTCAGTAACAGTAGAAGCTTCTCCCTTACCCCAATGTAAGGCTACAGCAGTTTGTATGGAACTCCTCAGATTTAGTCCACTTCTGGAGGTGGCCTAAGTCCAAGGAGACAGGAGTGGCAGTGCACTGCTCCTGCCTGCCCTGGGGACAAGGTCAGGATCTGACATATGATGGAACCTGTCCCTGGCCCCCTACTCCCCTTCCAGCTCCTCCTCTCTTTTGTGTCATTCCTATGTGATTGTTGTCCTATGTGATGTTATGGTGAGTGACCCCACGTTGTACTCAAAGGTAGAACCTCAAAACAACACCTAGTTCCCAGACATGTGGGGAACAGCAACAGTTGGGCCATGATGGAGCTGTCATGCTCTGAGATCTTGGAGAAAAAAATTCAGGAAGCTCAATCTATGTGCTGGGAAAGAAACAAAACTAGAGCATACAAAATATGTCAACTAGGCAGGCAGGGCTACAACTAGATTAATCTCTCTTTTTCAGTATTCTTGTTAAATGGACAGAAAGGCACTATTTCAAGAGGGGCTCCTCTATATATTCAGCAGTGGACAGATTCACTGTCCCTTTTCACTCCAGCACTACTTTGCTAATGCTAGTTTTCAGGTGTTTCTTCTAAATCTTTTTAGATGATGATGATGATGATGATGATAAGATGCAAGACTTATGAATAGAAGGTCAGTATTTTGGCCAGTTGCATTACAGCCCTAGGAGAGTTGCTGAGAAGCATGAAGGCTCAGTTAATAATTTCCCCATTAATAATAGAAGCAACTAATGATCTTGGAAATAATGTTTGCAGAGGCTTATTTCAGGGATCTGAAGGAAGAAAAGAAACACCTTTTTAATAAAGTTTTAAAATAAAAATGACTAAATACATTTTGGGGCAAAAACTATTCCTCAAATACAGTACATGAACACCAGAGATGACAAGATGTGTTTATGGATACGGAACACATTTATTTCATGTACATTGTTTTAGCCCTAAGAATGTGAAATGAAAGCTACAATGACAGATTCACACCAGTCCATAACTTGTCCATTCACACCAGTCCATTCACACCAGTCCTCTTCAACCGTTTTTGTGGAATAATTACCAACAAATAAAAGAAAACACATGAATTTGGGAACCTATTGCTGTTCCCTCCCAGAACTTCCTGTGGTCCAAACAGACTGTCATTCTAAAACATGTTCTGGTCTCTCCACATTGCTCCTTTACTATGAAGAGTTTGCTTTTGTTATGAGAAATGCTCTCTTACTATATTTGTCATTAATTTTATCCTGTTACACAGAAGGTTTCATCACAAAATCAATCTCAGCAGGAATATGTTTTTCCCATAAGCATCAGTCTTACAGGTCAAGCTGAAGGCTTATCAAGGCCTGACCCTTACAGTAGCCCCTGACTGTGTTACTCGGGACTAGGCAGCCCATTGCCTTGCTAATAGTCAGTACTCAGACAAGTGATCAATGCTCTTTTCAGATCCTATAGTTTGGTTCCTGTCTAGATAGCCCAGGAAATATTCAAAAGGATTAACCAAAAAACAAGCAGTCAGTAGACAAGGGCCAGAATATGTATAAAAAGTTATAGTTTGGGCTCAGTAAGGGTGTGGAGTGGTCCCCACCAGTGATGGGCCCAGCCTAGCCTAAGAACCGGTTCCCTGGAAGTGGGTGGGGCCAGGTGAGGTCAGGGGGTGTGGCCAAGGTCAGGGGGCGTGGTCAGGTCAAAGGGCGTGGCCGGGGAGAATTTAAAGGGGAAATTTTTTTTAATCTAAAAATTAAAAAATCATTTTTTTAAATCTAAGTTTTTGTTAGTGCCCCCAGCAACCTTAACCACACTTTCCTAGGAGTAAGCCACACTGACTGTCATGAGACTTACTTCTGAGTAGACCTCCATAGGATGGTGTTCTGAGGCTGCAGTCCTCTCCACACTGACCTGGGAGTAAGTTCCATTGACGAGCATGGTGCTTACTTCTGAGTAGACACGCATAGGATTGGGGTCTCAGGCTGAAATCATACCCTCACTGACCTGGGAGTAAGTCCTATTGAACAACATGGTGCTTACTTCAGAGTAGACATGCTAGGATGCTCCCAGGCTGCAGTGCCAGCCTCCCCTCCACACTTTCCTTGGAGTAAGCCCCATTGACGATCATGGTGCTTACTTCAGAGTAGACATGCTAGGATGCTCCCAGGCATGCTAGGATCCTAGGATGCTAGGATGCTCCCAGACATGCTAGGATGCTCCCAGGCATGCTAGGATCCCAGCATGCTAGGATGCTTCCAGGTCGCAGTGCCAGCCTCCCTTCCACACTTTCCTTGGAGTAAGCCCCATTGACAATCATGGTGCTTATTTCAGAATAGACCTGCTTCTGAGTAGACCTGAATAGGATGGGGCTGTGAGGCTGCAGTCCTCTCCACACTCAGCCTCCCTGGCCAGCCGGGAGAGGCTGACGCTGATGCTTCTCAGCCTCCTGGGCTGGGAGACTGGGAGGGCTCAGAACCGGTCCTCACGATCCCCCCCTGCTGCTGCCAGCTCTCCAGCGGCAGGGGATTTGGAAGAACAGGTCCCCGAGAACAGGAGCGATCCCCCTTGTGCCCACCATTGGTCCCCACCAAGTTGGACTCTCTCTCTCTCTCTCTCTCTCTCTCTCTCTCTCTCTCTCTGTGTATGTGTGTGTGTGTGTGTGTGTGTGCGTGCGTGCGTGCGTGTGTGTGTGTGTGTCTCACCCCAAAGATGGCCAGACCAGATCATGAAAGTATGTGCTCTCGGGATGGGTAATATGGCATCTTGACCCCCCTTTTTCCTACTCTCCTACTTTCTTTTTATTGTTTGTAATAGATTAGCTAGCTCAGCATAGAACTTGATTGACTGTATTTCATTGTTATTTTGTTTAGTCTTGCTGTGATTGTTCTTAATAAAGTTTGCTAAAATATACCTTCTAAAGCTCATCCTTCTACAAAGGTTATCTGTGGTGACGCTGTTTGATGAATAGTCCAACCCTATCCTTCTGAGCAAAGAGAGGCAGTGCCTAATTCCCCTACAAAAGTACTGTATGCTGCTCTCTTGGGAACACTTTTTCCTCCCCACCCCAGGAGGCCAGAGTGGCTTTGACTTTTTAGAAAAGCAGCAATCAGGAGAATGGCTGTTGGGTCTATAGCAGGAAGACTTTGCCCTGCCCTGTTCCTCCACCAAGGATATACCCTTTTCTCTATATAGAGATAAAATTGAAAAGTCACTGGCTGACTCACTGACTGACTCATCAACACTCTGCCAAAATCACCAGACCTAGAAGCATGAAATTAGGGGAGGGTGTTCCTTCCATGACAGAGGCACCCACTAAGAACCAGTTTTTGGAAATTCCAACTAGAAGGGGGGTGATAAGGGGCTCAACGCATTTTCCTCCCTGTACTTTACACTGAAGAATCCCTGCCTGATGGAAACTCAGCTCCAACCTCTGGACCTAGAAGCATAAAATTTGGGGAGCCTATTCTTTCCATGATGGAAGCACCCACCAAGATCCAATTTCTGGAAATTTAACCCTAAGTGGCTGAAAGGGGTACAATACGTTTTCTTGTATTTCTTACGTGGTGCCCCGTTGTACTCAGCGCCTGGTGTCCCTTGCCTGGTGTCCAGTGGTGCCATTGGTGTGTGCTTTCCACTAGGAGACAGTGCCCAGTGGTGCCTTCAGGGATGAGTGGTCGCTAGTACAGATGGCCAGAGCCCATGGCCAAATGGTGCCCAGAGGTGCATGCTTTTGTATCTGCTGCGCACTGGTGTGTGGTGGTGCCTGCTAGTGTTTGCTGATACCGAGGAGTGCCTAGTGCAAAGTAGGTGTACTCAGTGGTGCCTGCTGCCCACTAGGAGGTGCCTATAGGGATGAGTGGTCACTAGTAAAGATGGCCAGTGCCCACGGCCAATTGGTGCCCAGAGGTGCATGCTGCTCACTTGTGTCTGTGGCCCACTGGTGTGTGGTAGCACCAGCTGGTGCCCAGTGGTGCCCACTGCCAGATGGTGCCTGCTTCTGCTGGTGCTCAGGAGTGCCTGGAATCTGGTGGTGACTGGTGGTGGCCGTTGCCACCCACTGGTGCCCATTACCTACTGATGTCCATTGCTTGTTGGTGCCTACTGGTTCCTGCTGCCCAGTGCCACCCAATGGTGCCTGGTAGGGATGCACAGTGCTCTGTAGGGATGCCTGCTGGTGCCTGATGTTGTCTGCCACTGCCCCCTGGTACCCTATGGTGCCGGTCCCTGTCATTTTCCAGTGGTGCCAATGCCTGCTGGTGCCTGCCACCTGGTGTCACAACCTAGTGTCCAGCAGTGCCAGCCATTCCCGGAACACACAAATATTCTTGAAATTTTACTTCTGCAATGGTGGCTCCATTCCACTAGTCCCCTGATAAAGTTCCAGATAAGGGTGTTGGAACATATTTTATTTCATGTACATTGTTTTAGCCATAAGAATGTATAATGAAAGCTACAGTGATAGGTTCATACCAGCCGGTAACTTGCTGGAAGCAGGAAAAATGCTCAATCTCTACTGTGAAATTGAAAATACAATTTGTGATATGTTTTCCTTATTGACCAGATGAAAGAGGATGAAGCAGGGAACCAATTGATCCCTCCCAGAACTTCCCATGGTCCAAACTGATTGTCATTCCAAAACATTTTCTAGTTTCTCCACATTGTTCATTTACTTTGAAGGGTTTGCTTTTTCATCACCAACCCAGGAGGCCGGAGTGGCTTTGACTTTTTAGAAAAGCAGCAACAGGAGAATGGCGACTTCCACTTGGGTCTACAGCAGGAGGACTGTCCTGTTCCACCACCAAGGATATACCCTCTTCCAGAGGGGCAAAAGAGGTTATTGGGCAAACTTACTACTGCATGTTAAACAGGTCAGAAGAACAATTAAGATTCTTGGGGTTCCCTGGAAAGAGCCTCAAAAATACATGTTAATAAGGTTTCGCTTGACACTCTTTTTCGCATTCCATTCTCGTGTTAAACCTATTGGGATCACAGCCATTATCAGGAAGCAGTTGACAGCGCTGATACCTCATATCATAAGCAAAGTTAATTTCGTTGATAATGGGACAGCCTACGCGAATTGGAGCTGTGCATTTCTCGGGCAGCGCCATATCCGAAAACAAGAGAGAAGAAAACAGGTTCATCATAAACCTTCTACTGTCACGTTTGGAGAGCCTACTAGCATTTGCAGTGCAATGCAATGGTGGCCCATGGGGAGAACACACTTGTTTTCTAAATAGCAGCTGATTGGTGGGTTTTGACCCAATTTTTCTGGGTCATGAAACTTGGGGAGCCTCTCAAGGAGACATCCAGCAACTTAGATTCCCATGTTGGATACAGCAGAAGCCTTTTGACATCACTGCATCACAGTGTGGGAATATTGATAGGATTTTGGTAAAGAGGCCCATCCTTGCATCGCTGCCAGCTGCATTTCTGTGTGAAGTGGAATCTGAGAGACCTCTCAGATGTTCTCAGATGGGCACAGAGGGAAGCAACCTATAGTTTCTACACTGTTCTCTCCGCCCCCCAAAAAGATTGAGCAAATTATGAATGGAATTTGCACACTCTCTCCTGGATGCGATCAGATTCTTTTGTAGAAGTTACTGTATTTACTCAAATCTAATGTGCCATTGAATCTAATGAGCACATGATACTTACAGTCAAAACACAGCATTTACTCAAATCTAATTAACCATCAAATCTAATGCACACCCTGATTTTGGTGACTGAATTCGGCTGAAAAGCGTGAGCATTGTATTTGAGTAAATACAGTATTTTCATTGCCTCAACCGCCTCCATATATGAAGGGCTCACAGTTGTTCTTATTGACATCATAGTAATAGCATCGAAAGTAATAGTATCTTCCCACCTTTCTCGGAAGTGCACATTTTTCAAGCAAAGCCTCTGCAGAGGAAAATCATATACTAGCCTACTCTGCGCATAAAACTCCCTGACTGAAACTCAGAAAAGTGATATTTTGAGGTACTGCAACACTAACCCTTGAGTTCCTTTCAACTGGCATTTGAACAACCTTCCCAGTGGTTGTTTTGGGCTGTGGAGCAGCAGGTGGAGCTCAGATCCTACAGATTTGCCAGATCCAAGCCTTATCTCAGGCAGCGTCTGCTGTTCCTGTCTGCTCAGACATCTGTGGAGGTGGTCCAAGTCTGAGTAGATCCATTGGCACTGCTGCAGCCCTACCATGGGGAAGGCACAATCCTCTCCTTCCCAGCAGTACCACAGCAGCAGTCCAGATCTTTTCACTGGATTCAGTGCTGGTGAAGACAGCCTGCCTGGTCCAGCACAAGTGAGGATTGTGCTGTCAGAGCGCTGTGGACAATCTCGGTTCTGGGGGATTTTGTTCACATCCTGGCAAATGGGACAGAGGGTCTTGCTCCAGTTTGGTGGAAGAGAATTATGGCAACCCTACCCTATGGCAACCCAACCCTAACCTTCTCAAAGCTAGTTGAGAACCTATACTAGTTCCTACACCGCCCACAGTCCAGTGGTGGGTTTCAGGGGGTTCTCACAAGTTCTATAGAACACTCTGCTAATGAGTGCCTGGTTCTGAGAACCGGTAACCAATGGGACACAGAACCTGCTGTTAATTTAGGTTATTAGGACAATGAACCTGATGTTAATTTATTTGAATCCCACCACTGCGCCCAGCCCTTCCATTATCCAGATGATGCCCAGAGAGAGAAAGGGTTGCAGGGGGACTGCAGAGTCTAGCATGGAACTTCTACCTGCATCCTGAATAGAAACCCCCAGAAAGTCAAACCAGTTCGCCAGGATGCCCAGCACCAATACAAAGAAGACCATCTGATTGCGCTTCATGATGGCTGCCCAGTATGACAGCCCCCTGCTCATCGCACTTGCTTTATGTTGTGGGTCATAAGGAAGTGAAGGGGGCAATTAGGCACCAAATGTAATTCTTAAGTACACGCTGGGAAGACCGCGTTGCATTTATGAATATTTTGATTACTATTCCATGTCAGGAAGTACCCAACTGAGCGAAAAGGAGCAGTATACCTAACCAGGCTGAAAAAGGAAATAAAATGGTACAGAATCTGAGATATGGTGGGGAAGAAGTGATGGCTCATTAGCCATAATTGTGAATATATCCCTAACCGAACCGCCCAAGCCGGTAATGTAATGAAATTCAAAAGCTGTGTCCCAGAACCATTACTAGATGTGCTGTTACCACCTGATCAGTAGAACACCTTGCTGTTTTCATTCCTCTCTGGGACATGGGGAGTAGCCTTCGTCCTTAACATTGGATCAGGGTGACCATAGAGCATAACCCCAAAAATGAGGACAAGTTCCTCCAAAATGTAGGACACCCAAGAAAAATGAATGTAGGCTAAGAAAAGTGAAAAAAGATAAATGCTAAAAGCACTCATATACAGTGGCGCCTCACGTAAAGAATGCCTCACGTAAAGTGCGTTTCACGTTAGAAACAAAAATTTCTCTAGGATTCTGCTTCACATAAAGAACACATTCATTGGCAGTTGGGGCAGACGCGCTGGCCGGCAGCCTGTTTAAAAAGCGTCAGGGCTGCCTAGCGCACCTGCCCATAGTGAAAGCAACATCCATGCTGTTCCTCCTGTGGCCGGAGGGAGAGAAGAGCAGTGAAGAAGAGGGAAGCTGCTCAGGGTAGCCAGAAGGGAGCAGGGGAGAGAGAGGCTGAGGATGGAGAGAAGGAGAAAGTGGGGAGACACTTTGAAAGTGTCTTGGATTGCAGCCTCCTAACCATGCCTACCCAGAAGTATGCCCCATTGTGTTAAATGGGTCTTACTCCCAGGAAAGTGTCTTTAGGACTGCAGCCTAAGTAGATTTCATAAGATCATGCACACTGAATGCATGTTTTGAATTCAGTCCCAGTGTTCTTTCATCATTTTTACCTCCAGTTAATATTTTTATATGAATTTTTTTTTGGGGGGGGGGGGGTGGGGTGGAACCAATCGTCTGAGTTTCCATTATTTCCTATGGGAAAATCCGCTTCACGTAAAGAATGTTTCACGTAAAGAACATGCCTCTGGAACAAATTAAATTTGTAGGCATCAGTAGGTAATGGGCACCAGTGGGTGGCAATGGTCACCACCAGTCACCACCATATACCAGGCACTCCTGGGCACCGGCAGGCAGCATCTGGCAGTGAGAAATTAGAAAAGTAGTGCTGGAGTGTAAAGGGACAGTGATTGTGTCCACTGCTAAATATATAGAGGAGCCCCTTTTGAAATAGTGTCTTTCTGTCCATTTAACAAGAATACTGAAAAAAGAGAGATGAATCGAGTTGTAGCCCTGCCTGCCTAGTTGACATATTTTGTATGCTCTAGAACAGCGTTTCTCAAAGTGGGGGACCCCTTTGGGGGTCGCGAAGAGCTTTCCTAGGGGTCGCCTAAAGAACCCTGGTGCAGGAGGCCAGGCCAGGCCAGGCTTGCCAGACCTCTGGCTGTAGCTGCGCGCGCACTGGGGCTGACTGACAGCCTCAGGGCCCAATCCTACGCATGCCTACTCTGAAATAAATCCCATTATATTCAGGGGGGCCTTTACTCCCATGTAAATGTGGATAGGATTGCAGCCTCAGGGCCCAATCCTATGCATGCCGACTCTGAAATAAATCCCATTGTGTCCAATGTGTGCATAGAACACATTTCATTTGTAACAATGAAAATACATCCTGCATAGCAGATATTTACATTACGATTCATAACATTAGCAAAATTACAGTTATAAAGTAGCAAGGAAAATAATTTTATGTTTGGGGGTCCCCACAACATGAGGAACTTATAAAGGGGTCACGGCATTAGGAAGACTGAGAACCACTGCTCTAGAATTAGTTTGTTTCTTTCCCAGCACACAGATTGAGCTTCCTGAATTATTTTCTCCAAGCCTCATGCATGGAGGATGCACCAACCGGGGGGGGGGGGGGGGGCTGAAGCAGAGCCAGGTGCACCTTTGGGTGCAATGCAAAGGGAGACACCTTTCTGCACCCCTGAATTCCTGCTGCCACCCACAGCTGGTCAGACTTAGCCAGGGGCAGAAAAATCAGGCTCAGGAAGCACTTTCCTGGGAGTCATCCCACTGAATGGAATGCAGATGCTTCTGAGTAGGGATGCATGAGATCTGGCTTGTGCAAGTCATGGGCATGTGCAGATGCACTGCCGGTAGACAGATCTGTTCCCATGCAGCTCAGTAAGCTTTTATAGTCACAACAACCCTGCAGGGTAGGTCAGGCCTAGAATGAGTGGCTCAAGGTCGCCAGGGAAGCAAGTAGGCTTGTAAACCTTGATCTTCCAGGCCTCATTCCTGCTCCCTAACCGTAAAGAGCACAATCCTAACATGTCTGCTTAGATGTAAGCTCCATTGTGTTCAATACGTCTTACTCCAGGAAAGTGTCTTTCGGAATGTCTTTTTGGGAGGGTGTTTCTTCCGTGACCGTGGGGAGCACTAAGAACCGGTTTTTGGAAATTTCAGCTGGAAGGGGGTGAAAAGGGGCGCAACACGTTTTCATCCCTATACTTTGCATTGAAGAATTGATGACTTATCAACATTCCACCCCAACCCCCAGACCGAGAAGCATGGAATTCTGGGAGGGATCCTTCTGTCACCTGAACACCCACCAAGAACCATGTGGAGAAATTTAACCCTTCAGGGGCTGAAAAGGAGTGCAATATGTTTCTGTCCTGTACTTAACATGGGAGACTGACTGTGATGTTGATTGGGACGCATACCAGCGTTTCAACATGGAGCCGATGGGGGTGCACATGGGGGAAAGCCTCCGTGTGTGGAACAGACCCAACTACCCCCCCTCTTGACATCAAAGACTTTCCAGACACAGTTGAAGTGTGGACCATGAGTGACATGGTGGAATTATGGAAGACAGGGGGAAGGGGAGGACCAAAACAGAGGGGTATCACTGTGGGACCTTCCACAAGATGGTACGCTCGAGGGGGTGTTCCCTCGCTGATGGGAATCTGGCGGGAAGAAATGGGGGGGGTACAAGATATAAGAGAACGGGAAGGGGAGGAACGCGAGGTTCTTTGGCAGGAGGATTTGCCTTGGAAGGAGCGGAGTACATACCAAGCATGGCAAGAGAACCCAAGGAACCTAACCTTAGAAGCCCTAACCCTGGAGGAGCAGGAGCGTCAACTAGGAATTGAACACAACAGTCAGAGACCCCTTCCCGGATCAAAGCCTGAGGAGGCGGAGGAGAGAGGAGACGAGGCGGCAAAGGCGGGACGCACCTGAAAAGAGAACCAGAAGTGAGCAGGTTATGACTGTTATGAAAGAAGGACTAAGTTGTCAAATTGAGAAACACTTACCTGTTTGTGGTGGGGTTCTGTTGTAGTTGTTGTTATTTGTCATGGAACCTGCAAGAAAGAAAAAGACAGTTAATTGTTGTGAAACCGTAAGCCTGTGCAAAGTAAACGTGTTGAAAACTCATTCACCTGTGTCTGCTATTACGATGTATACCCGGAGGGAAGAAGATGATGAGACTCAGATCTCAATGGTTCTAGAGGATCAGACCCCCGAGGGTGGGGGCACTGGGAGGAGAAGTAGAAGGACCCGTGACACTGACCAACATACAGCCAATTTGGTGTTCAGTGCCTGGTGCACTGGGGACGATGCTGCGCATGGGAGATGTTGCGCATGGGAGGTTGATGCGCATGGGGAGATGTTGAACATGTGGAGATGATGCACATGGGGAGCTGATGCACATGGGGAGATGTTGCGCATGGGGATGTTGCGCATGGGGGATGTTGTGCATGGGCAATGTTGGGCATGGGGGATGTTGTGCATGGGGGTCGATGCACATGGGGGTTTGATGCACATGGGAGTTTGATGCCCATGGGTGTTGGATGCCCATAGGGTTTTGATGCGCATGGGTGATGTTGCACATGGGGGTTGATGAGCATGGGGGGGTTGATGCGCATGGGGAGATGTTGCGCATGGGGATGTTGCGCATGGGGGATGTTGTGCATGGGGTTGATGCGCATGGGGAGATGTTGCATATGCGGGAATTATGCACATGGACAAAATTGTGCATGGGGGGATGATGATAATGGGGGTTGATGTGAATGGAGGTTCATGTGCCTGGTGGACTGATGCACATGGGGGATGTTGCATATGGGGGTTGATGCACATGGGAGATGTTGCGCATGGGAGGTTGATGCGCATGGGGAGATGTTGAACATGTGGAGATGATGCGCGTGGGGAGCTGATGCACATGGGGAGATGTTGCGCATGGGGATGTTGCGCATGGGGGATGTTGTGCATGGGGGTCGATGCACATGGGGGTTTGATGCACATGGGAGTTTGATGCCCATGGGTGTTGGATGCCCATGGGGTTTTGATGCGCATGGGTGATGTTGCACATGGGGGTTGATGAGCATGGGGGGGTTGATGGGCATGGGGGTTCATGCGCATGGCGGACTGATGCGCATGGGGTATGTTGCACATGGGGTTGATGCGCATGGGGAGATGTTGCATATGCAGGAATTATGCACATGGACAAAATTGTGCATGGGGGGATGATGATAATGGGGGTTGATGTGAATGGAGGTTCATGTGCCTGGTGGACTGATGCACATGGGGGATGTTGCATATGGGGGTTGATGCACATGGGGAGATGTTGCGCATGGGGGATGATGTGTCTGGGGGTTGATGTGCATGGGTGTTCATGCGCATGATGGACCGATGTGCATGGAGGATGTTGTGTCCCCTGGTGTCCCTTGCCTGGTGTCCAGAGGTACCATTGTTGTGTCCTGCCCCGTGGTGCCTACTGCCAACTAGGGGCACTATTCTCAGCCACAGCTGAGAATGCACTTTTAAATTAGCAAACATATTATCATTGCCTTCTCCTGCACAGCTGCCTTTTCACAGAACCGCTCAGAAACCCTGCAACAAACATTAGACCCTCAGCAATTCTAGTGAACCCTCAACAGCCGAAGTAGTAAAAGAGGAAGAATAGAGAAAAAAAGATTGAGTAAATGCTTACTGGAATATACACACGTCCGGAGGCAATGAAATATTGTGTCAAAGTTATTTCCATTGCCTTTACAGCCACCAAATACTATTATCTGACACGTTTTCGTAGTGACATCATAGTAATAGCGCGGAAAGAAAGAATCGCATCTTCCAGCTTCCAGTGGAAGTGTGCATTTTTCCGGCAGAGCCTCTGCAGAGAAGAGGGTCATACATTAAGATATTGAGCACATACAACTCCCAGTCTGAAACTAAGAAAATTAATATTTTGAGGTATTGTGACACAAACCCCTGAGTGCCTTTCAGTCGGCATTTGTACAACCTTTCCTGTGGTCCTTTTGGGGGTATGGAGAAGGAGATGGATCCAAGCCTTGTCTTAGGCAGCCTTCTGACTGATCAAACACCTCTAGAAGTGGTCCAAGTTTGAGTAGACCCATTGGCACTGCTGCAGCCCTACTGCAAGAAAAGGACGTCCTTCTTCTTCCTCACAGTACCACAGCAGCAGTCCCAATACTTGGGCTGGATTCAGCACAGGTGATGACAGCCTGCCGTATATAGCGCAAGTTAGGATTGTGCTGTCAAAGTGCTGTCTTGCACAGCACAAACTAGGGATTGTTACTCAGAAGCAAGTTCCGGTGTATTCAGTGGGGCTTACTCCTGGAAAACTGCTAAGAGGATTGTAGCCCTTTTGTTAAAATGATAATGACAGACAGTGCTTTTGTTCTAGGAATAAAGGTAGGGGTACTCAACATGAAGAAGTTATTTGTAATCATAGGCATGTCTACTTGGGGCGAAGGCATGAGGGTGCCTGTACTCACCACAGGGGTGCCAATATCACGAGAGAGGGCTGGCAGTATGGTGAGTAAACCCTCAAAAAGACAGAATGCTGGATGAGAGCCTTTTCTAGTCCCAACCCCTCCAACCCCTCCCATTATCCAAATGATGCCCGAAGGGAGGAAGAGTTGCAGATATGATAGAGGACTCCTGCAGAGGACTAGCATGGAACTCCTACCTGCATCCAGAACAGAAATCCCCAGAAATTCAAACCAGTTTCCCAGGATGCCCAGTATGAGGACCAAGACTATAATCTGACTGTGCTGCATGATGGCCATTTGTTTTGACAGTCCACCGTCCATTGAAGCTGCTTTATGTTGTGGGTCTTAAGGAAGTGAAGAGGGGCATTCAGGCAGCAAAGGGCGGAAATTATATACTGGAAAGAGTATGTTGCATTTATGGAAACTTCCTATACTATTCCATGCTATGTTGCATTTATGAAAACCTCCTTTACTATTTCATGCTAACCCCTTCTAAGTACTCAGTTGAGTGAAAAAGGGACAGTACCTAACTATAAGCAGTACCTAAGGAAGCTAACCCCTACTAAGTACCCAACTGTGTGAAAAGGGGACAGTATCCAAATATAAGCAGTATCTAACCAAGCTGAAAATGGGGACAAAAATGGTGCAGAATAACTCCCTTCAGTCTGAGATATGGGGAAGGAGGGACCAGTGATGATTCATTGGCCATAGCATAATTGTGGCTTGAGTGTTGTGTAGTTGTGTGACCACAACTCATTGGTCTTTCCATTGGTGATGTAGGAAGGCAATTGGGTGTCTATCCACTGGCCTAACCATCTCCCAGGAGTGGCACGGAAGTGTCTTATGGCACTTTTGTGACATCCCCAGATCAGCACAGGATATAAGCGGGGTTAGTTTGGCTTGACTGGAGGTTAGGATAGCAGCTGGGCAGTGCAATCCAGAGTTAGGGCAGTGAGGAGTGCCCTAGCTGGGCTTCCCCAAGTATTCTGAATCCAGAGCAGGAAATGATAGTGAATCCAGAGAGTTAGGAAGTTTGGGCTGCCCTAGCTGCCCCAGAGCAAGCTTAGTAGGCACCAAGTCAGTAACACCTGGGGAGGGCTTGCTCTCGAGGAGACCTGCCTCAGATCTCACTGAATACAGAACAAATTTCATGCTTCTAGGTCCAGAGGTTGGGGTAGTGACCGTCAGTCATTGATTCTTTAATCTATATATATAAAAGAGAAAAGTCACTCACTGACTGACTCACTGACTCACTGACTGACTCACTCATCACCGCCCTGCCAAAACTGGTGGGCCTAGAAGCATGAAATTTGGGGAGGGTGTTCCGTGTCTGAGTGGTGCACTAAGAACCGGTTTTCGGAAATTCCAACGGGAAGGGGGTGAAAAGGGGCGCAACGCGTTTTCCTCCCTATACTTTGCATTGAGAATTGCTGACTCAGCAACATTCTGCCCCAACTGCTGGGCCTGAAGCATGGAATTCTGGGAGTTCCTTCTGTCACCTGAACACCCACCAAGAACCATCTGGAGAAATTAACCCTTCAGGGGCTGAAAAGGGGTCAACGTGTTTCTGTCCTATACTTAACACGGGAGACTGACCAACCTCCAGCCATTTTGGTGCTCTCTGCCTGGTACACTGGGGGATGTTGTTCGGAGGAAAAGGTTGCACTGGCGAGGATGCTGTGCATGGGAGGAAGTTGCGCATGGGGGGAAGTTATGCACAGGGGACGATGCGCATGGGGGACAGTTGCGCATAGGGGAAAGTTGCGCATGAGGGATGTTGTGCATGGGGAATAGCTGCGCATGGGTAGGATGCGCATGTGGGAAAGTTGCACATGGGGGAATTTGCACATGGGGAAAGTTGCGCATGTGGGAAAGCTGTCCATGGGGGATGATGCGCATGGGGGAAAGCTGCCTCTGGGGGATGATGCGCATGGGGAAGTTGCGCATGGGGGAAAGTTGCGCACGGGGGATGATGCACATGGGGAAGTTGTGCATAGGGGATGATGCGCGTGGGGGGAAAGTTGCTTATGGGGAATTTACTTATGGGAAAGTTGTGCATGGGGGGATGATGCACATGGGGGGATGATGCACATGGGGAAGTTGCACATGGGGGAAAATTGTGCATGGGGTGATGATGCACCTGGGGGAAAGTTGCACACGGGGAATGATGCGCATGGGGAAGTTGTGCATAGGGGATGGTGCGCATGGGGGATGATGCGCATGGGGGAATTTGCGTATGGGGAAGTTGCGCATGGGCGATGTTGAGCATGGGGGAAGTTGCGTATGGGGATGATGCACCTGGGGGATGTTGCACATGTGGGAAAGTTGCACATGTGGGATGATGCACATGGGGAAGTTGTGCATAGGGGATGATGCGCATGGAGGAAAGTTGCGCATAGGGGATGATGTGCATGGGGGAAAAGTTGCGCATGGGGAATTTGCTTATGGGGAATTTGCGCATGGGGGGATGATGCACATGGGGGGATGATGAGCATGGGGGGAAGTTGCGCATGGAAGGGGGTGAAAATGGGCACACTGCATTTTCCTTCCTATATTTTCAATTGAAGAGTCCCTGACTGATGGACACTCTGCCCTCACCCGAGACCTTGCAATATGGAGGTGGTGCTTATGGGAGGTGGTGCTCATGGGGGGATGTGCATGGGGAGATGATGTAGGATGATGTAGGATGGGGAGATGATGTAGGGTTGATGCGCATGGGGAATGTTGCTCAATGGGGGTTGCGTGTAGGGGATATTTTACTCCCACAACGTGGGCACATTTTGCAAGCTTGTGTGTGTGTGTAGTATAGACTATAGTATCTGGTGCCTTCATAACTGATGGATGGGTATCTCCATCACAATTTACCCTTTGTTTAAATCTATTTTTGAACCATATAAGTGGGGTGCCTGGGCAGCAAAAGGTACCAGAGGGCATTACTCAACACTGGCCACTGGGTGCCAATGAGACCCATTGAACTGCAGCAGGTACCAGGATCCTGACCAGGCATCACCAGTAAGTAGCAGGCCCCGGCAGATAGTGGGCACTGGGCATCTCTACTTGGCACCACAAGGCCACAAAGTACCATCAGGTACCACAGACCAGTGGGAGTAGGTGAAACATGCACCAGGCACCATGTATCATACCAGGTAGCCACAGTGATGGGCAGTGCAGAAATTCTTCCTCTACCAGATGTTTCATGGTGGCCTTTGAGGTCAGAGTAAGTTCCTTGGAGAGGCACCAATGAACCTACTATGAAGAAAAGGCCTTGAAACATCACATCCCGTCATCCGTTTTTCATTTCTTTTCTCTGTTCCTTCGTTCCTCTGCAGAAGAGAAAGGTCTACTCGAGAAGGTCTCAGGCAGTATGCAAATGAGCAGAGGGCATTCCGTGTAAGAACAGTGGGTTCTACCTGCATGCTGAGACAGGAACCCCATGCAAAAGAATGCAGGAAGGGGGTTCTGGAAACAATTCAGTTTTGCAAAGGGAAGATTGAGGCACCAAGTACTCCTAATGGATATCACCAGTGGGCACTGGACACACTTACCGGGCAGCACGTGGCATTGGGTATCCCAATCCAGCACTAGTGGGCAGCACTAGGCAGTGGGCACCAGTGGGAAGCAGGCACAACCAGCCACCAGGCACTTCTCCTGGGCACTGATTGTCAGGATCCTTCCTACTGGCAATGCACCTAAACAGCTAAATAATAAATTTTCCTGTATTAGGCACCATATTTTCAGATAATAGAAAAAGTGCTATTAACCCTGAAAAGGTACTGAAATCAAACCCATAATAAACCCATAGAAGACTAACTCGTCAAGCATTTCTTCCCTCTAAAATAATAGCATTTTACAGCAGGAACTGTAAACTGTGGTTGAGCAGACCCTACGCTACCACCACAGCTTGGATGATTCCTAGCCCCAATGGGTTGAAGGTTCCCAAACCACTTTCCCATTCCTGGACCTGAGTCCAAGGAGACAGGAGTGAAGATGCACCTCTCCTGCCTGCCCTTGGGACAAGGTCAGGATCTGACATTTGTTGGAACATGTCCCACCCCCTCCTCTCCTTCCAACTCCTCCTCTGTTTTGTGTCTTTCTGACACGGTTGTTGTCCTATGTGATGTTATGAGTGACCCCAAGTTGTGTCCAAAGGTAGAACCTCAAGACAACACCTAGTTCCCAGACAGGTGGGGAACAGCAACAGTTGGGCCATGACTGAGCTGTCATGCTCTGAGAACTGGGAGAAAAAAATTCAGGAAGCTCAATCTACAAAAAAGCTCAATCAATCTCATATGTACTGTGAAAGAAACAGGTTTATTCCAGAGGATACAAGACAAGTCAACACCCATCAGGCAGGGGAACAACTAGATTAATCTTTCTTTTTCAGTATTCTTGTTAAATGGACAGAAAGGCACTATTTCAAGAGGTGCTCCTCTTTATATTTAGCAGTGGACACATTCACTGTCCCCTTTCACTCCAGCACTACTTTTCTAATGGTATTTTTCAGGTGTTTCTTCTAAATCTTTTTAGATGATGGTGATGTTAACGACGACAACGCCAGGATGCATGTGCTGTGAATAGAACTTGGGCACCTCTGAGAGAAGAAGGTCAATATTTTGCCAGTTGTCATTAGAGCCGTAGGAGAGTTGCCTGGAAGCCCGAAGAAACAACTCAACAACAACAACAGTATTTATATATAGCTTTTCAACAAAATGTTCACAAAGAGGTTTACAGAGGAAACCAAATAACCAATGGCTCCCTGTTCCAGAGGGGCTCACAATCTAGAAAGATGAAAAAGAACACCAGCAAAAGCCACAAGAGAAAACAGTGCTGCTGTGAGAAGGACCACTTAATAATTTCCCTCTGATAAACAGGAGCAACTAATTATCTTGGAAAAGATCTCTCAATGTCTTGGAAATGATGTTTGCAAAGGCTTATTTCATTGATCTGGAAGGAAGAAAAGAAACACAGTTTTAAAATTAAAAATGAATACAGTGACGCCTCACGTAAAGAACGCCTCACGTAAAGTAAGTTTCACGTAACAAAAAAATTTTCTCTAGGATTCTGCTTTACATAACAAACTGTGCTTCACGTAAAGAAAACATTCGTTGGCAGTTAGGGCAGACGTGCTGACCAGCAACCTGTTTAAAAATGTCAGGGCTGCCTAGCGCACCTGCCCATAGTGAAAGCAACACTTCCATGCTTTTCCTCCTGTGGCCAGACATCCGCTGGGCAGAGGGAGAGAAGAGCAGTGGAGAAGAGGGAAGCAGCTCAGGGCCAGCCAGAAGGGAGCAGAGAGAGAGAGGCTCAGGATGAAGAGAAGGAGAAAGTGGGGAGATTTGGATTACAGAAGAAAGTGTCTTTGATTGCAGCCTCCTACCCATGTCTACCCAGAAGTCTACCTCATTGTGTTAAATGGGTCCTACTCCCAGGAAAGTGTCTTTAGGATTGCAGCCTAAGTAGACTCCATAGGATCATGCCCACTGAATGCATGTTTTGAATTCAGTTACAGTGTTTTGTCATCATTTTTAAAACCAGTTAATATTTTTATATAAATATTTTTGGGGTTGTGGAACCAATCATCTGCGTTTCCATTATTTCCTATGGGAAAATCCACTTCACGTAAAGAAAGTTTCACGTAAAGGAACTGCCTCCGGAATGAATTAATTCTGTTACATGAGGTACCACTGTACATACATTTTGGAGCAAAAAATATTCCTCAAATACTTTACATGAACAGCAGAGATGATGAGATGTGTTTTTGGATATGGGAGCTGGAACACATTTATTTCATGTACAGTGCGTTGTTTTAGCCATAAGAATATGAAATGAAAGCTACAATGACAGATTCACAACAGCCCATAAATTGCTGGAAGCAGGGAAAAGTGGAAAATACAGTTTGATATGTTTTTCTTATTGACCAGATGAAACAGGATGGAGGGTGTAGCGATGAATTGGGCCCAACTCTGAATTTCATTTGAAAATGAAAAGTGGCAACCAGTGAGATGGGAGATCTGTAGTCTTTAACCTTTTGTGATGAATAATAAGCAAACAAGTAAAAGAAAACATATGAAGCTGGGAACCTATTGTTGATCCCTCCCAGGACTTCCTGTGGTCCAAACAGATTGTCCTCTCTCTATAGAAAATTGAAAAGTCTCTGACTCACTGACTGACTCATCAAAACCCAGCCAAATCCATCAGGCCCATAAGCATGAAATTTGGGGAGAGTTTTCTTTCCTTGATGGAGGCACCCACTAAGGACTGGTTTTCAAAAATTCCCAGCAGAAGGGGGTGAAAAGGGGCACAACAGGTTTTCTTCCCTATACTTTCCATTGAAGAATCCCTGACTGAGGAATGTTCTGCCTCAACTCCCAGATCTAGAAGCATGAAATTGGGGGAGCGTATTCCTTCTATGAAGGGGGTACCACCAAGAACCAATTTTTAGAAATTTAACCCCTAAAGGTCTGAAAATGGGTGCAACACATTTTCTGCCTGTATTTAACTTTGGAGACTGATCAACATCCAGCTGATGCACTGGGATGCAAGGTGCACAGAAGGTGATGGTGCACAGGGAGGTGCATGCAGGGTTTTATGCGTATGGGAAATGATGCACATGGGGTTGGTGCACATGGGAGTTTGGTGTGCATGGGGGGTTGGTGTGCATGGGGAATGTGAGTGGGGTGCTGTGCATGGGGGGTTGGTGCACATGGGGGTAAGTTTACAGGAGTGAATGTGCATTGGGATGGTGTGCATCCAGGTATTGCACATGGGGGTTGGTGTGCATGGGGAACGGATGGTACGCATGGGGGTGAATGTGCATGAGGAGGTGTGCATCTGGGGGTGGTGCGCATGGGGGTGTTGGTTTGCATGGGAGTTTGATGCTCCTGGAGTCCCAGGTGGCAACTGTGGCCAGGGGAGCCTCTGCTCAGCTTCAGCTGATTCGCCAGCTGCAACCATACCTGAGTCACTCGGATCTGGCCATGGTGACCCATGCCCTTGTGACATCCAGACTGGATTATTGTAACACACTCTATGTCAGGCTGCCTCTGACGACAGTCCGGAAGCTTCAATTAGTTCAGAATGCAGCGGCCCGTGTGGTTGCTGGGACTCGTTGGTTCGACTCTGTCGGGCCACTGCTTCAGCGACTACACTGGCTGCCCATTTGTTTCCAGGCTGAATTCAAAGTGCTGGTCCTGACCATTAAAGCCCTATACAGCTCTGGTCCAGGGTATCTGAGGGACCGCCTTCTTCTGTACAATTCGACCCATCACCTAAGGTCAGCTGAGGGGGGCCTACTGACTGTGCTGCCACTATGAGATGTGAGAGGTGTGGCGGCCAGAGACAGGGCCTTCTTGGTGGTGGCACCCTGGCTTTGGAACTCCCTCCCCTTAGAATTGAGGAAAGCTCCCTCAACACAGAGCTTCAGGCGGAGCCTTAAAACCTTTTATTTTAAAAAAGATTTTTAACGGGGCAGAGGTTGGGGGCTGTTGTTTTATTGTTTTTAGTATATATGTTTTTTAGCTTGTATGTTTTAATTGTTTTTATTGAATTGCTCTATTTATGTTTTTAATTATGTTTTATTTCAGCTGCCTTGAGTCGGGCTAATGGCCCGAGAAAGGTAGGATATAAATTTTTAAAATAAATAAATAAATAAAATAATGCACATGGGAGGGTATTCCACATGGGGAGTAGATGCACAGTGGGGAATGTTGCACATGGGGGAAGGTGTGCATGGGTTGAATGTGCATGAGGGGGTGCGCATGTGGGGATGGTGTGCATGGGAGGGTATTGAGCATAGGAGGGTATTGTGCACGGGTGGTTGATGCGCAGTGGGGGATGTTGCACATGGGGCTTGATGCACATGAGGGGGTTGGTGTGCATGTGGGGGCTTGATGTGCATGTGGAGGTTGATGAACATGGGAGTGGTGCACATGGGACAGGGTGACCAGATGACAAACCCAAAATTCCTGAACCCCCAGATTCCTACCCGCTTAAAAAAATTGCCAAAAAATGTAATTTTTTTATATTTTTTGGTTTTTGGTTTTTTGGCCATAACCTTTGATGGGAAGGTATCTCAAAACTGATTTTTGCATTGGATTCTGCTCTTCAATACAAATCCAACAACATATGACATGATGGTGTACTGCACACCATGACAAAGATAAAAAATGAAGCCAAAATGTAGGACACCTGGACAGGAGGCTAAAAATCCGGACAATTTCAGGTTTTTCCAGTCATATGGTCACCCTGGCATGGGAGGGTATTGCACATGAGGGTTTATCTATATATATAAAAGAGAGAAGTCACTCACTGACTGACTCACTGACTGACTGACTGATTGACTGACTCATCACCGCCCTGCCAAAACCGCCAGCCCTAGAAGCATGAAATTTAGGGAGGGTGTTCCTTCCATGACGGAGGGGTGCACTAAGAACCGGTTTTCGGAAATTCCAACCGGAAGGGGGTGAAAAGGGGCGCAACAGGTTTTCCTCCCTATACTTAGCATTGAGAATTGCTGACTCATCAACATTCCGCCCCAACTGCTGGGCCTGAAGCATGGAATTCTGGGAGGGATCCTTCTGTCACCTGAACACCCACCAAGAACCATCTGGAGAATTTTAACCCTTCAGGGGCTGAAAAGGGGTCAACGTGTTTTTGTCTTAGTATAGACAAAAAGTATGTTTTTGTTAAGTATAGACTTAACATGGGAGACTGACCAACATCCAGCCAATTTGGTGCTCAGTGCCTGGTGCACTGGGGGATGTTGTTCGGAGGAAGGGGTTGCACCGTGGAGGATGCTGTGCACGGGGGGTTGGTGCGCATGGGGGAAGTTGTGCATGGGGGTTGATGTGCATGGGGAAGTTGCGCATGGGGGAAGTTGCGCATGGGGGTTGATGAGCATGGGGGAAGTTGCGCATGGGGGAATTTGCGCATGGGGGAATTTGTGCATGGGGGGTGATCCGTATGGGGAAGTTGCATATGGGGTTTGATGCGCATAGTGGACTGATGCTCATGGGGAGCTGATGCGCATGAGGAAGTTGGGCATGGGGGAATGTTGCTCATGGGGGTTGATGCCCATGGGGGAAGTTGCACATGGGGGGAAGTTGCGCATGGGGGAAGTTGCACATGGGGGAAGTTGCGCATGGGGGAAGTTGCACATGGGGGAAGTTGCACATCGGGGTTGATGTGCATGGGGGAAAGTTGCGCATGGGGGGTTGATGCGCATGGGAGAAGTGGCGCATGGGGGTTGATGCACAAGGGGAAGTTGCGCATGGGGTGTTGATGCGCATGGGGACCATCTACTAGGTGGTATGCACGAGGAGGAGTCCGGTCATTAGTGGGGATTTGGCGGGAAGAGATGGGGGAGGGGTACAAGATATAAGAGAGAGGGAGGGGGAAGAACAAGAGGTCCTTTGGCGGGAAGAGCTCCCATGGAAGGAACCGGGTACCTATTCAGCTTACCGGGAAAAGGCAAGAGAAGGCGAGGATCCTGGAGGAGCAAAAGGAACCTGGAAGGAATAGGGAGAGAAGTGAGCATTGAGAATTTCTTAAAGAAAGACTTTAGTTGAGGGTGTTTAAAGGACTTACCTGTTGGTGGTGGGGTTTGTTGTGAAGTTCTTGTGACCTGTAAAGCAGAGAAGTGTTGTTAAAAGAAACTAAAAGACAGTGCTGGAGTAAACTTGTCCTGACATACTTACCTTGTTCCGTATCTTGCCATGTATACCCGGGGGGAGGAAGCAGATGATGAGACCCAAATCTCTGTCGTCCTGGAAGAGCAAACCCCTGCTAGTGGGGGGTCCAGAAGCAGAAGTAGACGTACCCGTGACATTGGTGGCCCATACGGGGAAAGTGAGAAGGACGATGAGAGGCCCCCACCCCCAGACGGGTGAAGTGGTGGTTAAGGGAACAGACGAAGATGCTAGGCACCTTGACCCAACAGCTCGGGCGAGGCGCTGAAGGAGACAATAATAAGACTAGTGTAGAACCCCACCATTTTAAGTTAACCAAAATGAAGAAGGATGATGACCCCGAAGCATATATCAATGCATTCGAGAGGATGGCAGTAACAGTGAGATGGCCGAGATGTCAGTGAAGTGCGATATTAACCCCGTACCTGACCGAGGCGGCTCAGCTAGCGGTGGATGCGTTACCCCTCTATGAGACGAGAGATTATGGGAAGGTCTGGCAAGCCATCCTCAGCACTTTGAAAATATCTGAGGAGTCATATAGGAGAAGGATGAGGGCTGCCAAGTACTCTAAAGATAAAGGGGGGAGACTGCTAGCCAACACCATCCACGCTCATGGACTTAGATGGCTCAGGCCAGTAGAAAGATCAACAGAGGAAATATTGGGGTTGATATGGGAGCAATTGATATGGGTTGATATGGGAATATTGGGAGCAATTCCTGGAGGCAGTACCGACTAAGGCAGAGAAATGGATAAGGTCCCATAACCCACACACTTGGACGAAGCTATCCAGATCATGGAAGCATTTGAAAGTGCAGAAGAGGCGGGGGAACACAAGTCTCTCAAGGTGAATGACAGATCAAGAGGCGGGGGACCGACGGCAGTGAGGGGAGGAGGACACGCCATTCCCCAGGTCTCCCCAATTGGGTGGGGTCGTCCCTTCGAAAGAGAAAATAAGATGGCTGACTCTGGCAAGCACCCCAATTCCCAAGGTCCAGGAGAGATGGAGAAGGAGGCATCAGAGGGAGCCCAGAGGTGGAGAGAAAGGCCCTGGTACCAGCCGGGGGGGCTCGTCTGCTTCAAATGTGGCATCCGCGGCCACGTCCGCCGCGAGTGTCCATACAGAGAGGCGCCCCGGGACTCGGCTTATGTGCAGAATCAGGTACCCCGCCCCGCACCCCTAACTCAGACCATAAAGGTCAATGGAAAGGAAGGGACAGCCCTCACTCGGGGTGTACCCAAACCCTAATCAAGGAAGGATGGGCCCAAGATAGGATAAGAGGGGCTGGAGTGCTGATCCGATGCGTACATGGGGACATGAAAAGTTACCCAGCCGGGACGGCAACCTTTCAAGAGACTCACACCTTGCGAGTGGGGATAGCAAGGAGGCTCCCTTATGACATCATCCTGGGGAGAGACTGGCCCGGATTTTGGAAGTTGGTGAGCTCCCAGAAGCAGAGAGAAGCCTGTGCAGGGGAGGGGGACACCGAGACCCCACATGGAGGTAGCCTAGAGGAGGAACAAGGAGCGGACCCCACCTTAGCTAAGGCCAGGGAGCGAGCCCAGGAAGGGGGGCCTAAAAATGAGTTGGGACCTCAGTTTGAGTTGAGAAACAGGGTGATGTATAGGGTAGGGAAAGACCCACATACTGAAGAGGAGGTGGACCAACTAGTTCTCCCGAAGGCGAGAAGGGTGAAGGCCCTCACCATGGCCCATGAGTGTCCACTGGGGGGGCACATGGGGGAGGCCTCAACCTTGGCTAGGTTGCTTGCACGGTTTTATTGGCCAGGGATTTATCATGATGTAAAGAGACACTGTAGTACCTGCAAGCAATGCCAACTTACCCAGGATAGGGGGAGACATGGGGGGAACTACACCCCCTTCCCATAATAGCAGTACCTTTTGAGAGAGTGGGCCTGGATCTGGTAGGGCCGCTACTGAAAGGAAGGGGGGGCTATCAGTACATCATGGTTGTTGTTGATTACGCAACCCGGTACCCAGAGGCAGTACCTTCAGTTCTGGCGAAGGAATTACTAAAGATATTCTCGAGGGTAGGGATTCCTTGGGAAATAGTGACTGATCAAGGGACCAACCTTATGGGAGAGGTAAAGGGCGAATTATGAAAGCAGCTGGGGGTGAAACGCTTACATACCAGCGTTTACCACCCCCAGTGCAATGGGTTGGTTGAACGATTCAACCAAACCCTCAAAAGAATGTTGAGGAAATTCACCATAGAAGACCCCACAGGATGGCCCCAATTTATAGAACCATTGCTTTTTGCTGTCAGGGGGGTTTCCCAAGCTTCTACGGGTTTTTCCCCTTTCGAATTACTTTTCGGGAGGAGGCCACGAGGGATTTTAGATCTAGCCAGGGAACAATGGGAAGGAGATAACCAACGGAAACCCCCCCCCCCCCGAAGCATAAACCTGGGTGACTTGAGGGCTAGATTGAAAAGGCTAGCCGCGTGGGCTAAAGGTAACATTGAAGCGGCACAGATCAGCCAAAAGGCCCGGTATGATAACAAAGTATCCCCCAGGGAGTTCCTGATGGCACCATAAGAGTGTGTATTGACTTTCGAAAGGTTAACGAGGCTTCGCTTTTCGATGCCTACCCTATGCCCCGCATTCAAGAGCTATTAGAGAAGTTAGGAGAGGCCAAATACTTAACAACATTAGACATGACCAAGGGGTATTGGCAGATACCCCTTGAGGAGATGACTAAGGGTTACACTGTCTTTTCTACACCCATAGGGTTATATCAATTTAACAGAATGCCTTTTGGACTACACGGCGCAGCCGCCACTTGGCTGCTAGACCGTTTTCAGAGGCTGGTAGACCATTTACTAAAGAGACACACTTCATACGCTGCTGCGTATATAGACGATGTAGTAGTGTTCAGCCAGTCATGGACGGAGCACTTAAAACACCTACAAGCAGTCTTAGAAGAAGTAAAGGAGGCCGGATTAACAATAAACCCTGAGAAGTGCAAAGTGGGAAGGGAGACCACGCAGTTCCTGGGCTTCATAGTGGGGAAAGGCGAAGTGAAACCCGTGATGTCCAAAGTGCAGGCCATAAGAGAGGTACCCACCCCCCAGAATAAAAAAGATATTCAGAGGTTCCTGGGGATGGTGGGATACTACCGCTCATTTATTCCCCAATTCTCAGAAATAGCCACCCCCTTGACAGACATGCTAAGGGGGAAGAAGCAGAGTGGGTGGAAATGGAGATCCGAGTGCCAAAAAGCTTTCGACCAGCTTAAGAACTTACTCTGTACTGGACCAGTTTTACGGGCCCCAGATTTCACAAAACCCTTTAAAGTCATAACAGATGCATCAGGAAGGGGGATGGGGGCAGTGCTAGTACAAGACTTCAAAGAAAAAGAACATCCCATCATGTATTTAAGCAGGAAGTTCTCCCCCGCTGAAGCCAAGTACTCCACGATAGAGAGGGAGGCTCTGGCAGTCAAATGGGCCTTGGAGAGGATCGCTGCCCATCCTATGCATCATGCCTACTCAGAAGTTAGCCCCATTACAATCAATGAGACTTAGTCCAAGGTTTAAAAAATGAAGGACAAAATATAGGACATCCTACATTTTGTCCTATTTTTTTAAAAAAAAAGTTGTTAGTGTTTATATGCAGTCCACACCAACTTGTCTTCTTCCAGTGCGGCCCAGGGAAGCTAAAAGGTTGGACACCCCTGTTTTAGGTTATTTAATGAAGCTCCAAGAATTTATTTAATGACTCTCCTAAGCCTTGGCATAAATTCTGTGCTGACCTGGGGGTGTTACACCAGGGGGTGGGGAGTTAGGCCAAAGCACATGTATACGCCTATCTTCCCACACCATCATTCAAAGATTAGCCAGGTGAGTTAAAAGGTGTTTATACTGCTAGATGCGACCGACTGTAACATGTGGTGCTCATCCCCGTTTCTAAAGCCATAGAGCCAGCGTTGTCCGACATGTGGCTCGCATGTGCACGGAACGATGCTACCTTCCCACCAAAGTAGTACCTATTTATCTACTTGCATTTCCATGCTTTTGAAATGCTAGGTTGGCAGGAGCTGGGCTAAGGACAGGAGCTCAACCCATCTTGTCAGACCCGCATCTCAAACCCCTGCCTGCTGGTTAACAGGCACAATGTCTTAACCAGCTGCACCACCATAGCCTACTCCAGATGAGTTAGGCCGGCCTAAATTTCTTGGGGCTCAATTCGTAGGGCACAATCCTAACCTAGGCCGGCACAAGTCATCAGTCTTCCCATCCCCGTGGTGATGTAGGGAGGCTGGTGCATGTTTGCACTGACCTAACCGTCCCCCAAAAGTGGCACAGACATTTCATACAGCACTTTTGTGACACCCCCAAGTCAGCACAGGTCTTATGCTGGGACTTAGGTCAGACCTAGGGCAAGGTGCTAATTTTGTTCCCTGCTAGAGCCCAGCTTGTTAATGGTTTGTCTGTCCCAAATGAGAAAATATATATGATGTGACCAGGGAGATGAGAAACAGGCGTGGATCTATCAGCAGGACGAATAAGTGCCATTGCCCCTCATCCAGCCTTTCTTTGCAAGGGGCATTTGAGTCCGCTCCCCCATCCCAACTGACTTTGCAGACCCAACTCTTCCTTCTCTCTGCCAGAAAAGAGAGAGAAGGGGGAATTTTAGGTGGGTGGGGGTGTGATTGGGGGTTGTAGTGTGTGCGTTGGGTCTGGTCTCTGGGTGTCTTGTGAATTTCATTGTATGTGTACACTGTGTATACGTACAATGACAATAAAGAATTTATTTATTATTTCAAAACTATGATTCACGTTTACTGGCCATTAACAGCATCCCTAACCTAGAAAATCAAGTAGGCCTGACAGGAGCACAGAATATCCTGGTGTCCTTCTTCTGCACGAGGCTAGTTTCAGGATGCACAATTATAATGACATTCAGAAAACTGACCCACAACGCTCGAACCCAGACAGTTCTGTGTTGGAAACTGCCCTGTATTGGCTGCATACTTGGAGTCAGTTTCCTTTGGAGCACTATAGATGAAGAAGTCAATCCTAACCAGTTTAGGCCAGCATAACTCACCTGGCATCACTACCTGTGGTGGTGTGGAGAGGCCAGCACATGTCTGTGCGCTCTGTCCTAACCCCACCAAGACAGAACTTGCTCCAGCCTCCGCACACCACTACAGATAGTAATGCCAGGTGAGTTATGCTAGTGATGCAGTATCAGAAATCTGTATTACCAAAGACTATTTAGTCAGTTTCCTTGGATGATGAACAAATAAAACTATTCAGCGCATTAATCCAACTTGTCCAACATTACCTACAGTGAATGGTAGCAGCTCCCCAAATTTTGGACACCTTTCCCCACTACGCCATATCTTGTAAATGGCTAAAAACATGATCTCTGCTGCATGAAGGACACATTCCTTCCCACAGAACTATAAGCTGCATACAATTTAAGGGTTCATTATATACATAGTGGATAATCTTCTAGGATGCTGAAGATACAAACTCATTTACTGAGATACTACAGCTGACATGAGTATAATTTTCTGCTTAGGACTTAGGTGAGTTATGCCAGCCTAAGTTGGTTAGGATAGCACCACGAGAGTAATTCTGTAACATGTACAATGAGAGTAAGTCTTGTTTAATACATGTTTGGTTCAGCCATTCTTGAAAGAACATGCTTGCTTAATACCAAAAACTTACTTGCACTCCCAAAGCTTTGAAATTCAAAATTTCCTAAGCCAAAGGAGGCTTGTTAGAGAAAGATGGAGGCTTGTTAGAGAAAGATGGTAGGTATCCCCCCACTTTAGTTGTATCCAGTTGTGAGAAGGTGGGTTAGTAAGGGTTGAAAGGCAGGTCTGCATGGCAGGAGACTGCAGTCAAAATCCACTAACCAGGGGCTAAGCCCCCCCCCCCCCCATGTAGACATGCCATGGCTGAGATCTGTACTCATCTTCCCCACCCACTGCCTCTTCCACTTCCCTGGACCCCTTTCCATCTGTCTCAGCAAGCCTCCAGGCAGAGCTTAAGCACCATTTCAAGGCTTGCATCCTCAGCTTCGCCATAATTCTGCACATTATTATTAATTGGGAGAAAGAGGAACATCCTACCAGCTAGACACAGCTTGTCCGTTAGCAGGACTTTAGCAGGATTAGCAATTCTGCCCAACTTCCTGAGATGCAAGTGAGTAACAGTGCAATCTCATAAGCATGTCTCCTCAGAAGTAAGTCCCATTCTGTTTGATTGTACTTACTCCCAGAAAAGTGTAATTAGGATTGTGGCCTAAATCCTTCCTTCTTCCTCCTCTACAGATCCTTGTGCAGATATGGACATCTCCGTAACGACAATGTCGGGCCTAGCCAGCATGTGGATTCTGGCATGGAAATATTAGTAGGGGAAATACTGAGACAAAATGGACAAGGGAGGAAGTTTAACCAGCCTGTCTCACCTGTGAAGAGCTCCTGGATCAGTCCTCAAATGCTCTGGAGTTTCAAAGGGATGAGCTCCTTCCAGATCCACCTGTTTGCACACTCCCAGGTGTCACAGGTAGCCTCCAGGTATTTTTCTAGACTGAGTTCTTGCACACCCATACACCAGTCTATCCTTTCCCAAGATAGCAATACCTAAATAGCTCACTCATTACATCCCTTTCTTAGCCAACACACACACACGCAGGTGTGTGTACACACACACACCCCCAGTTGGAACACACACATTTGTGGCTCTCTGAGCTTCCATTGTCAAACTTATTGATGTACATCCAGTTGACAAACTCTTGTCATCTTCTCCATCAAAATCTGCAGGTGAACTTTCCCTGAGGATCCAAATCAGGACTTTCCAGCAATAGCTTAGCTACACCAGGGAAACTGCAGCCTGCCTTTAGATCCTCTTTCCCGGAATTGTTGTACTATAATATTCCGGAATAAATCCAAGCAGTCCCACTGATTCGAGGACCTCAAATCCAGTTCAGGTGAACAATTCCAGGAGACATCCTGGCTCCTTTGGGTCCCTTTGTTCTGTTGTCTTCAAATGGTCGGTCACCAGGGTTGATCAGAGGCAAGGTGTCTCTGAAGACCACCAGCAGCCAAGGGTGGTCTTATGAGAAAGCAGCCACTGAGCTTGGATAGGCTTTGGGTACAGAAAGAACGGATTGAACCAGCTGTGGAAGGCAAGCAGTGTCCTGGGAATGGCAGCCCACTAGAGGGCAACCCTGCCTGAGGTACGGAGCCTCCTGCTCCTGCCCTACTTCTGCTTCTCTCCAAGCTTGTTAGCCAGGCAGCTAACAAGAAAACTGTGTGTGTTGGGGGTAGGTAGAGACCACCCACCTCCCTTCCCACAAGCATGTGGGTCTGTTCTAGTGCTAGCTGGAATTATTGTGTTATTTTGCCTCCCATCGAGGGAAAAAGATTATTATGCCTTCCATGAAGAAATAAAAATTTATTCAATAATTACCAGGCTACGATAAGCAGGTTGCTCTTAGTGCACCCCAACCCTTCTGCCTTACCTTGCCTTGCCCCACTGAAAGGTCTCATTAATTTGATTTGGGTATCCACAGCTGACTTGGCCTCCAGCCCCATTGCTCATTCTCCATCACATTTGAGACTGACGTGTAGGGTTGGCCACAGGGATCTCCCGAAGGCAGTGGAAAGCTCCAAGGAAGTGAATGAGGGTGTTCAAATAGTGCGTTTGGAGGACGGAAGGCAGAAGAGCCCAGACAAGCAGGCCTCCCAGAAACCTCCTGCCCCCCCCCCCAAAGGAAAATGTGCTGAACTAAGGCTGCAATCCTTTCCTGGGAGTAAGACCCATTGAACAAAATGGGACTCACTTTTGAGTAGATATGGTTAGGATTGCATCCTTAGTCCCAGCAATTCAAAGGGACTGCGGAGAAAAACAGGCAGACTAATGAGCATGTTCTGGAACCTCCTGTGGAGAATAAAAATCAGTGTATAAAGAAGACAATGGAAAAGACCCACTTCCAGGTTTCTTGGCGCCTCTTTTGCACCTAATGGAATAAGATAGTGCTTTAATATCTGCAGGGTTTTGATTCTGGGATGGAAAAACGGAATGATTGTTTGCATGACTGCCTCTCTACAACAGTAGAAGAGCAGTTTTTAACACTGTGATTTGCAGTGGCCATTCATGTTGAGTAAAATCCATGTATATCAAGGTTGAACCAGTAATTAGCCCTTTAATTACCTTCCTGAGTGGATTGTGGCAAGGGAGAGGCCAGTGCAGGGGGATTCCAGGAACTTTCTTGCTGCTTCATTACGTGCCCTGCAGTAGGTAATGTTTCCTGCACTTGCTGAAAGGTCAGCAACTCCCTTGTAAAGAGCATTGAGAGTTGGGAAAAGGGCCCCCCAGCAATGGCTGTAGTGGTGAGGGTAGCAGGGCTGGTTAGGGGCACCACTTAGTGCTGGTGAGATGGAGGTGACAATGGATGGGCACCAGGGAGAGCAGGTCCAAAAGGCCAGGAAAGTGGCTTTGGCTGCAATCTTAAATGCACTTTCTTGGGAGTAAGACCCACTGAACAAAATGGGGTTACCTCTCATTAGACATGCACAGACATGGACTGAGCCCGCAATCCTATCCACTTTCCTCGGAGGAAACCCATTAACTAGACCGGGACTTACTTCTGAATAGACACTGCTGAGTTGGTGGCGTAGCTAGAGGGAGGCGCAGCCGTCAAAGGTGGTCAGCCCTCTGCAGTCTCCTCCTGCCGGGGTCCCTGGTTCAAGGGCGGAACAGGGCGTCCGCAGCAGGCGTCCGGTTCAAAGGGCGAGCCGAGGCGTCGGGGTGGAGCTGGAGAGGGCCCGAGTCCCACCGCCCCCGTGGGGAGAAGAGTGGCAACCCTTCCCTCCATGGTCTCGTGCGGGCGAGGGGCGACAGGCTCTCACCCCCGATACTGGTGAGAAATGGCCCCCGGGGGAGAGTTCCCGGGTTCTTTTTCCCACCTGCTGGCGTAGTTGGAGTTTGGGGGTGATTCTGCTGCCACCCAAAAAACTGACGGCTGCGCCCCCCTCAAGCTACGCCACCAACTCACCCCCGCCCCCGTGCCAGGAAGGGCCAGCTTCTCTCCCATCTGGAATGGCTATAAAGGGGTGAGCTACCCCAAAGAATGACACCCCCCAGTGCCTGGAAAGGGTCAGGCTCCCCCCAGGTGGAATGGATATAAAGGGTGTGCCCCCCAAGAATGACACCCCCCCCCCAGAATGACACCCACAGTGCCAGGAAGTGTCAGAGGAGGCTGCGGTGTCGCAGCTAGACGGGGGCAGTTGACAGTTTTTTGGGGGTCTCACGCGTTCGGAGCCATTCCCGGTGGGGGGAGCCTGACCCTCCTGGATGGCGGTGGGGTGGTGGCATAGCTAGAGGGGGCGCAGCTATTAGTCTTGGGAGGCTCACCCCTTAATAGCCATTCCAGTTGGGAGAGTCTGATCCTTCCTGGCTCTGGATGGGGGTGAGCTGGAGGCATAGTTGGAGGGGGCGCAGCTGCCAGTCTTGGGGGATCATCCCTTTATAGCCATTCCCGGTGGGGTGGGGTGGGTGGGTCGTGTGAGCTGGTGGCGTACTTAGAGGGGGCGCAGCCGTCACTTTTGGGGGAGTCTCACCCCCAAGACTGACGGCTGCGCCAGCTCTAGCTATCCCACCCCCACCACTCGTGGCAAGGAGGGTCAGGCTCCCCCCACCCGGATTGGCTATAAAGAGGTGATTCCCCAAGACTGGCAGCTGCGCCCCCCTCCAGCTCCGCCACCGCCGCCTCCCCATCTTCAGATCGTTCATTCCGCCCCCCCACCCCTACCCCACGTTCCATCCTTAGAACGTTCTTCTTCCGAAGGTTCCATTCATACCTGGAGGCGGCGCGGCTGAGCGATGGGGGTCCCTGTGCCTCTCTCGTCCCAGGCTTGCCAGCCCCAGCTCAGGTTCCCCCCAGGATCCCACCCGCAGCCTGCACTTCCTCCCGCCGCTCCAACAAAGGCTCCCGGCAGGGTCTGGGGTCGCCAGCCCAAGTGGCAGGTGGGGTCAGTCCTCTGCAGCTTCCTCCTGCCGGAGTCCCTGGTTCAAGGGCGGACCAGGGCGTCCGCAGCAGGCGTCCGGTTCAAAGGGCGAGCCGAGGCGTCGGGGTGGAGCTGGAGAGGGCCCGAGTCCCACCGCCCCCGTGGGGAGAAGAGTGGCAACCCTTCCCTCCATGGTCTCGTGCGGGCGAGGGGCGACAGGCTCTCACCCCCGATACTGGTGAGAAATGGCCCCCGGGGGAGAGTTCCCGGGTTCTTTTTCCCACCTGCTGGCGTAGTTGGAGTTTGGGGGTGATTCTGCTGCCACCCAAAAAACTGACGGCTGCGCCCCCCTCAAGCTACGCCACCAACTCACCCCCGCCCCCGTGCCAGGAAGGGCCAGCTTCTCTCCCATCTGGAATGGCTATAAAGGGGTGAGCTACCCCAAAGAATGACACCCCCCAGTGCCTGGAAAGGGTCAGGCTCCCCCCAGGTGGAATGGATATAAAGGGTGTGCCCCCCAAGAATGACACCCCCCCCAGAATGACACCCACAGTGCCAGGAAGTGTCAGGGGAGGCTGCGGTGTCGCAGCTAGACGGGGGCAGTTGACATTTTTTGGGGGGGTCACACGCGTTCGGAGCCATTCCCGGTGGGGGGAGCCTGACCCTCCTTGATGGCGGTGGGGTGGTGGCATAGCTAGAGGGGGCGCAGCTATTAGTCTTGGGAGGCTCACCCCTTAATAGCCATTCCAGTTGGGGGAGTCTGATCCTTCCTGGCTCTGGATGGGGGTGAGCTGGAGGCATAGTTGGAGGGGGCGCAGCTGCCAGTCTTGGGGGATCATCCCTTTATAGCCATTCCCGGTGGGGTGGGGTGGGGTGGGTGGGTCGTGTGAGCTGGTGGCGTACTTAGAGGGGGCGCAGCCGTCACTTTTGGGGGAGTCTCACCCCCAAGACTGACGGCTGCGCCAGCTCTAGCTATCCCACCCCCACCACTCGTGGCAAGGAGGGTCAGGCTCCCCCCACCCGGATTGGCTATAAAGAGGTGATTCCCCAAGACTGGCAGCTGCGCCCCCCTCCAGCTCCGCCACCGCCGCCTCCCCATCTTCAGATCGTTCATTCCGCCCCCCCACCCCTACCCCACGTTCCATCCTTAGAACGTTCTTCTTCGGAAGGTTCCATTCATACCTGGAGGCGGCGCGGCTGAGCGATGGGGGTCCCTGTGCCTCTCTCGTCCCAGGCTTGCCAGCCCCAGCTCAGGTTCCCCCCAGGATCCCACCCGCAGCCTGCACTTCCTCCCGCCGCTCCAACAAAGGCTCCCGGCAGGGTCTGGGGTCGCCAGCCCAAGTGGCAGGTGGGGTCAGTCCTCTGCAGCTTCCTCCTGCCGGAGTCCCTGGTTCAAGGACGGACCAGGGCGTCCGCAGCAGGCGTCCGGTTCAAAGGGCGAGCCGAGGCGTCGGGGTGGAGCTGGAGAGGGCCCGAGTCCCACCGCCCCCGTGGAGAGAAGAGTGGCAACCTTTCCCTCCATGGTCTCGTGCGGGCGAGGGGCGACAGGCTCTCACCCCCGATACTGGTGAGAAATGGCCCCCGGGGGAGAGTTCCCGGGTTCTTTTTCCCACCTGGTGGCGTAGTTGGAGTTTGGGGGTGATTCTGCTGCCACCCAAAAAACTGACGGCTGCGCCCCCCTCAAGCTACGCCACCAGCTCACCCCCGCCCCCGTGCCAGGAAGGGCCAGCTTCTCTCCCATCTGGAATGGCTATAAAGGGGTGAGCTACCCCAAAGAATGACACCCCCCAGTGCCTGGAAAGGGTCAGGCTCAACCTAGGTGGAATGGATATAAAGGGTGTGCCCCCCAAGAATGACACCCCCCCCAGAATGACACCCACAGTGCCAGGAAGTGTCAGGGGAGGCTGCGGTGTCGCAGCTAGACGGGGGCAGTTGACAGTTTTTTGGGGGTCTCACGCGTTCGGAGCCATTCCCGGTGGGGGGAGCCTGACCCTCCTTGATGGCGGTGGGGTGGTGGCATAGCTAGAGGGGGCGCAGCTATTAGTCTTGGGAGGCTCACCCCTTAATAGCCATTCCAGTTGGGGGAGTCTGATCCTTCCTGGCTCTGGATGGGGGTGAGCTGGAGGCATAGTTGGAGGGGGCGCAGCTGCCAGTCTTGGGGGATCATCCCTTTATAGCCATTCCCGGTGGGGTGGGGTGGGTGGGTCGTGTGAGCTGGTGGCGTACTTAGAGGGGGCGCAGCCGTCACTTTTGGGGGAGTCTCACCCCCAAGACTGACGGCTGCGCCAGCTCTAGCTATCCCACCCCCACCACTCGTGGCAAGGAGGGTCAGGCTCCCCCCACCCGGATTGGCTATAAAGAGGTGATTCCCCAAGACTGGCAGCTGCGCCCCCCTCCAGCTCCGCCACCGCCGCCTCCCCATCTTCAGATCGTTCATTCCGCCCCCCCCCCACCCATACCCCACGTTCCATCCTTAGAACGTTCTTCTTCCGAAGGTTCCATTCATACCTGGAGGCGGCGCGGCTGAGCGATGGGGGTCCCTGTGCCTCTCTCGTCCCAGGCTTGCCAGCCCCAGCTCAGGTTCCCCCCAGGATCCCACCCGCAGCCTGCACTTCCTCCCGCCGCTCCAACAAAGGGCTCCCGGCAGGGTCTGGGGTCGCCAGCCCAAGTGGCAGGTGGGGTCAGTCCTCTGCAGCTTCCTCCTGCCGGAGTCCCTGGTTCAAGGGCGGACCAGGGCGTCCGCAGCAGGCGTCCGGTTCAAAGGGCGAGCCGAGGCGTCGGGGTGGAGCTGGAGAGGGCCCGAGTCCCACCGCCCCCGTGGGGAGAAGAGTGGCAACCCTTCCCTCCATGGTCTCGTGCGGGCGAGGGGCGACAGGCTCTCACCCCCGATACTGGTGAGAAATGGCCCCCGGGGGAGAGTTCCCGGGTTCTTTTTCCCACCTGCTGGCGTAGTTGGAGTTTGGGGGTGATTCTGCTGCCACCCAAAAAACTGACGGCTGCGCCCCCCTCAAGCTACGCCACCAACTCACCCCCGCCCCCGTGCCAGGAAGGGCCAGCTTCTCTCCCATCTGGAATGGCTATAAAGGGGTGAGCTACCCCAAAGAATGACACCCCCCAGTGCCTGGAAAGGGTCAGGCTCCCCCCAGGTGGAATGGATATAAAGGGTGTGCCCCCCAAGAATGACACCCCCCCCAGAATGACACCCACAGTGCCAGGAAGTGTCAGAGGAGGCTGCGGTGTCGCAGCTAGACGGGGGCAGTTGACAGTTTTTTGGGGGTCTCACGCGTTCGGAGCCATTCCCGGTGGGGGGAGCCTGACCCTCCTGGATGGCGGTGGGGTGGTGGCATAGCTAGAGGGGGCGCAGCTATTAGTCTTGGGAGGCTCACCCCTTAATAGCCATTCCAGTTGCGTGAGTCTGATCCTTCCTGGCTCTGGATGGGGGTGAGCTGGAGGCATAGTTGGAGGGGGCGCAGCTGCCAGTCTTGGGGGATCATCCCTTTATAGCCATTCCTGGTGGGGTGGGGTGGGTGGGTCGTGTGAGCTGGTGGCGTACTTAGAGGGGGCGCAGCCGTCACTTTTGGGGGAGTCTCACCCCCAAGACTGACGGCTGCGCCCGCTCTAGCTATCCCACCTCCCCACCCCCACCACTCGTGGCAAGGAGGGTCAGGCTCCCCCCACCCGGATTGGCTATAAAGAGGTGATTCCCCAAGACTGGCAGCTGCGCCCCCCTCCAGCTCCGCCACCGCCGCCTCCCCGTCTTCAGATCGTTCATTCCGCCCCCCCCACCCCACGTTCCATCCTTAGAACGTTCTTCTTCCGAAGGTTCCATTCATACCTGGAGGCGGCGCGGCTGAGCGATGGGGGTCCCTGTGCGTCTCTCGTCCCAGGCTTGCCAGCCCCAGCTCAGGTTCCCCCCAGGATCCCACCCGCAGCCTGCACTTCCTCCCGCCGCTCCAACAAAGGGCTCCCGGCAGGGTCTGGGGTCGCCAGCCCAAGTGGCAGGTGGGGTCAGTCCTCTGCAGCTTCCTCCTGCCGGAGTCCCTGGTTCAAGGGCGGACCAGGGCGTCCGCAGCAGGCGTCCGGTTCAAAGGGCGAGCCGAGGCGTCGGGGTGGAGCTGGAGAGGGTCCGAGTCCCACCGCCCCCGTGGGGAGAAGAGTGGCAACCCTTCCCTCCATGGTCTCGTGCGGGCGAGGGGCGACAGGCTCTCACCCCCGATACTGGTGAGAAATGGCCCCCGGGGGAGAGTTCCCGGGTTCTTTTTCCCACCTGCTGGCGTAGTTGGAGTTTGGGGGTGATTCTGCTGCCACCCAAAAAACTGACGGCTGCGCCCCCCTCAAGCTACGCCACCAACTCACCCCCGCCCCCGTGCCAGGAAGGGCCAGCTTCTCTCCCATCTGGAATGGCTATAAAGGGGTGAGCTACCCCAAAGAATGACACCCCCCAGTGCCTGGAAAGGGTCAGGCTCCCCTCAGGTGGAATGGATATAAAGGGTGTGCCCCCCAAGAATGACACCCCCCCCCAGAATGACACCCACAGTGCCAGGAAGTGTCAGGGGAGGCTGCGGTGTCGCAGCTAGACGGGGGCAGTTGACAGTTTTCTGGGGGGTCTCACGCGTTCGGAGCCATTCTCGGTGGGGGGAGCCTGACCCTCCTTGATGGCGGTGGGGTGGTGGCATAGCTAGAGGGGGCGCAGCTATTAGTCTTGGGAGGCTCACCCCTTAATAGCCATTCCAGTTGGGAGAGTCTGATCCTTCCTGGCTCTGGATGGGGGTGAGCTGGAGGCATAGTTGGAGGGGGCGCAGCTGCCAGTCTTGGGGGATCATCCCTTTATAGCCATTGCCGGTGGGGTGGGGTGGGTGGGTCGTGTGAGCTGGTGGCGTACTTAGAGGGGGCGCAGCCGTCACTTTTGGGGGAGTCTCACCCCCAAGACTGACGGCTGCGCCCGCTCTAGCTATCCCACCCCCACCACTCGTGGCAAGGAGGGTCAGGCTCCCCCCACCCGGATTGGCTATAAAGAGGTGATTCCCCAAGACTGGCAGCTGCGCCCCCCTCCAGCTCCGCCACCGCCGCCTCCCCATCTTCAGGTCGTTCATTCCGCCCCCCCCACCCCACGTTCCATCCTTAGAACGTTCTTCTTCCGAAGGTTCCATTCATACCTGGAGGCGGCGCGGCTGAGCGATGGGGGTCCCTGTGCCTCTCTCGTCCCAGGCTTGCCAGCCCCAGCTCAGGTTCCCCCCAGGATCCCACCCGCAGCCTGCACTTCCTCCCGCCGCTCCAACAAAGGGCTCCCGGCAGGGTCTGGGGTCGCCAGCCCAAGTGGCAGGTGGGGTCAGTCCTCTGCAGCTTCCTCCTGCCGGAGCCCCTGGTTCAAGGGCGGACCAGGGCGTCCGCAGCAGGCGTCCGGTTCAAAGGGCGAGCCGAGGCGTCGGGGTGGAGCTGGAGAGGGCCCGAGTCCCACCGCCCCCGTGGGGAGAAGAGTGGCAACCCTTCCCTCCATGGTCTCGTGCGGGCGAGGGGCGACAGGCTCTCACCCCCGATACTGGTGAGAAATGGCCCCCGGGGGAGAGTTCCCGGGTTCTTTTTCGCACCTGCTGGCGTAGTTGGAGTTTGGGGGTGATTCTGCTGCCACCCAAAAAACTGACGGCTGCGCCCCCCTCAAGCTACGCCACCAACTCACCCCCGCCCCCGTGCCAGGAAGGGCCAGCTTCTCTCCCATCTGGAATGGCTATAAAGGGGTGAGCTACCCCAAAGAATGACACCCCCCAGTGCCTGGAAAGGGTCAGGCTCCCCTCAGGTGGAATGGATATAAAGGGTGTGCCCCCCAAGAATGACACCCCCCCCCCCAGAATGACACCCACAGTGCCAGGAAGTGTCAGGGGAGGCTGCGGTGTCGCAGCTAGACGTGGGCAGTTGACAGTTTTCTGGGGGGTCTCACGCGTTCGGAGCCATTCTCGGTGGGGGGAGCCTGACCCTCCTTGATGGCGGTGGGGTGGTGGCATAGCTAGAGGGGGCGCAGCTATTAGTCTTGGGAGGCTCACCCCTTAATAGCCATTCCAGTTGGGAGAGTCTGATCCTTCCTGGCTCTGGATGGGGGTGAGCTGGAGGCATAGTTGGAGGGGGCGCAGCTGCCAGTCTTGGGGGATCATCCCTTTATAGCCATTCCCGGTGGGGTGGGGTGGGTGGGTCGTGTGAGCTGGTGGCGTACTTAGAGGGGGCGCAGCCGTCACTTTTGGGGGAGTCTCACCCCCAAGACTGACGGCTGCGTCCGCTCTAGCTATCCCACCCCCACCACTCGTGGCAAGGAGGGTCAGGCTCCCCCCACCCGGATTGGCTATAAAGAGGTGATTCCCCAAGACTGGCAGCTGCGCCCCCCTCCAGCTCCGCCACCGCCGCCTCCCCATCTTCAGATCGTTCATTCCGCCCCCCCCCACCCCACGTTCCATCCTTAGAACGTTCTTCTTCGGAAGGTTCCATTCATACCTGGAGGCGGCGCGGCTGAGCGATGCGGGTCCCTGTGCCTCTCTCGTCCCAGGCTTGCCAGCCCCAGCTCAGGTTACCCCCAGGATCCCACCCGCAGCCTGCACTTCCTCCCGCCGCTCCAACAAAGGGCTCCCGGCAGGGTCTGGGGTCGCCAGCCCAAGTGGCAGGTGGGGTCAGTCCTCTGCAGCTTCCTCCTGCCGGAGTCCCTGGTTCAAGGGCGGACCAGGGCGTCCGCAGCAGGCGTCCGGTTCAAAGGGCGAGCCGAGGCGTCGGGGTGGAGCTGGAGAGGGCCCGAGTCCCACCGCCCCCGTGGGGAGAAGAGTGGCAACCCTTCCCTCCATGGTCTCGTGCGGGCGAGGGGCGACAGGCTCTCACCCCCGATACTGGTGAGAAATGGCCCCCGGGGGAGAGTTCCCGGGTTCTTTTTCCCACCTGCTGGCGTAGTTGGAGTTTGGGGGTGATTCTGCTGCCACCCAAAAAACTGACGGCTGCGCCCCCCTCAAGCTACGCCACCAACTCACCCCCGCCCCCGTGCCAGGAAGGGCCAGCTTCTCTCCCATCTGGAATGGCTATAAAGGGGTGAGCTACCCCAAAGAATGACACCCCCCAGTGCCTGGAAAGGGTCAGGCTCCCCTCAGGTGGAATGGATATAAAGGGTGTGCCCCCCAAGAATGACACCCCCCCCCCAGAATGACACCCACAGTGCCAGGAAGTGTCAGGGGAGGCTGCGGTGTCGCAGCTAGACGGGGGCAGTTGACAGTTTTCTGGGGGGTCTCACGCGTTCGGAGCCATTCTCGGTGGGGGGAGCCTGAGCCTCCTTGATGGCGGTGGGGTGGTGGCATAGCTAGAGGGGGCGCAGCTATTAGTCTTGGGAGGCTCACCCCTTAATAGCCATTCCAGTTGGGAGAGTCTGATCCTTCCTGGCTCTGGATGGGGGTGAGCTGGAGGCATAGTTGGAGGGGGCGCAGCTGCCAGTCTTGGGGGATCATCCCTTTATAGCCATTCCCGGTGGGGTGGGGTGGGTGGGTCGTGTGAGCTGGTGGCGTACTTAGAGGGGGCGCAGCCGTCACTTTTGGGGGAGTCTCACCCCCAAGACTGACGGCTGCGCCCGCTCTAGCTATCCCACCCCCACCACTCGTGGCAAGGAGGGTCAGGCTCCCCCCACCCGGATTGGCTATAAAGAGGTGATTCCCCAAGACTGGCAGCTGCGCCCCCCTCCAGCTCCGCCACTGCCGCCTCCCCATGTTCAGATCGTTCATTCCGCCCCCCCCACCCATACCCCACGTTCCATCCTTAGAACGTTCTTCTTCCGAAGGTTCCATTCATACCTGGAGGCGGCGCGGCTGAGCGATGGGGGTCCCTGTGCCTCTCTCGTCCCAGGCTTGCCAGCCCCAGCTCAGGTTCCCCCCAGGATCCCACCCGCAGCCTGCACTTCCTCCCGCCGCTCCAACAAAGGGCTCCCGGCAGGGTCTGGGGTCGCCAGCCCAAGTGGCAGGTGGGGTCAGTCCTCTGCAGCTTCCTCCTGCCGGTGTCCCTGGTTCAAGGGCGGACCAGGGCGTCCGCAGCAGGCGTCCGGTTCAAAGGGCGAGCCGAGGCGTCGGGGTGGAGCTGGAGAGGGCCCGAGTCCCACCGCCCCCGTGGGGAGAAGAGTGGCAACCCTTCCCTCCATGGTCTCGTGCGGGCGAGGGGCGACAGGCTCTCACCCCCGATACTGGTGAGAAATGGCCCCCGGGGGAGAGTTCCCGGGTTCTTTTTCCCACCTGCTGGCGTAGTTGGAGTTTGGGGGTGATTCTGCTGCCACCCAAAAAACTGACGGCTGCGCCCCCCTCAAGCTACGCCACCAACTCACCCCCGCCCCCGTGCCAGGAAGGGCCAGCTTCTCTCCCATCTGGAATGGCTATAAAGGGGTGAGCTACCCCAAAGAATGACACCCCCCAGTGCCTGGAAAGGGTCAGGCTCCCCCCAGGTGGAATGGATATAAAGGGTGTGCCCCCCAAGAATGACACCCCCCCCCCAGAATGACACCCACAGTGCCAGGAAGTGTCAGAGGAGGCTGCGGTGTCGCAGCTAGACGGGGGCAGTTGACAGTTTTTTGGGGGTCTCACGTGTTCGGAGCCATTCCCGGTGGGGGGAGCCTGACCCTCCTGGATGGCGGTGGGGTGGTGGCATAGCTAGAGGGGGCGCAGCTATTAGTCTTGGGAGGCTCACCCATTAATAGCCATTCCAGTTGCGGGAGTCTGATCCTTCCTGGCTCTGGATGGGGGTGAGCTGGAGGCATAGTTGGATGGGGCGCAGCTGCCAGTCTTGGGGGATCATCCCTTTATAGCCATTCCCGGTGGGGTGGGGTGGGGTGGGTGGGTCGTGTGAGCTGGTGGCGTACTTAGAGGGGGCGCAGCCGTCACTTTTGGGGGAGTCTCACCCCCAAGACTGACGGCTGCGCCCGCTCTAGCTATCCCACCTCCCCACCCCCACCACTCGTGGCAAGGAGGGTCAGGCTCCCCCCACCCGGATTGGCTATAAAGAGGTGATTCCCCAAGACTGGCAGCTGCGCCCCCCTCCAGCTCCGCCACCGCCGCCTCCCCATCTTCAGATCGTTCATTCCGCCCCCCCACCCCTACCCCACGTTCCATCCTTAGAACGTTCTTCTTCCGAAGGTTCCATTCATACCTGGAGGCGGCGCGGCTGAGCGATGGGGGTCCCTGTGCCTTTCTCGTCCCAGGCTTGCCAGCCCCAGCTCAGGTTACCCCCAGGATCCCACCCGCAGCCTGCACTTCCTCCCGCCGCTCCAACAAAGGGCTCCCGGCAGGGTCTGGGGTCGCCAGCCCAAGTGGCAGGTGGGGTCAGTCCTCTGCAGCTTCCTCCTGCCGGAGTCCCTGGTTCAAGGGCGGACCAGGGCGTCCGCAGCAGGCGTCCGGTTCAAAGGGCGAGCCGAGGCGTCGGGGTGGAGCTGGAGAGGGCCCGAGTCCCACCGCCCCCGTGGGGAGAAGAGTGGCAACCCTTCCCTCCATGGTCTCGTGCGGGCGAGGGGCGACAGGCTCTCACCCCCGATACTGGTGAGAAATGGCCCCCGGGGGAGAGTTCCCGGGTTCTTTTTCCCACCTGCTGGCGTAGTTGGAGTTTGGGGGTGATTCTGCTGCCACCCAAAAAACTGACGGCTGCGCCCCCCTCAAGCTACGCCACCAACTCACCCCCGCCCCCGTGCCAGGAAGGGCCAGCTTCTCTCCCATCTGGAATGGCTATAAAGGGGTGAGCTACCCCAAAGAATGACACCCCCCAGTGCCTGGAAAGGGTCAGGCTCCCCTCAGGTGGAATGGATATAAAGGGTGTGCCCCCCAAGAATGACACCCCCCCCCAGAATGACACCCACAGTGCCAGGAAGTGTCAGGAGAGGCTGCGGTGTCGCAGCTAGACGGGGGCAGTTGACAGTTCTCTGGGGGGTCTCACGCGTTCGGAGCCATTCTCGGTGGGGGGAGCCTGACCCTCCTTGATGGCGGTGGGGTGGTGGCATAGCTAGAGGGGGCGCAGCTATTAGTCTTGGGAGGCTCACCCCTTAATAGCCATTCCAGTTGGGAGAGTCTGATCCTTCCTGGCTCTGGATGGGGGTGAGCTGGAGGCATAGTTGGAGGGGGCGCAGCTGCCAGTCTTGGGGGATCATCCCTTTATAGCCATTCCCGGTGGGGTGGGGTGGGTGGGTCGTGTGAGCTGGTGGCGTACTTAGAGGGGGCGCAGCCGTCACTTTTGGGGGAGTCTCACCCCCAAGACTGACGGCTGCGCCCGCTCTAGCTATCCCACCCCCACCACTCGTGGCAAGGAGGGTCAGGCTCCCCCCACCCGGATTGGCTATAAAGAGGTGATTCCCCAAGACTGGCAGCTGCGCCCCCCTCCAGCTCCGCCACCGCGGCCTCCCCATCTTCAGATCGTTCATTCCGCCCCCCCCCCACCCCACGTTCCATCCTTAGAACGTTCTTCTTCGGAAGGTTCCATTCATACCTGGAGGCGGCGCGGCTGAGCGATGGGGGTCCCTGTGCCTCTCTCGTCCCAGGCTTGCCAGCCCCAGCTCAGGTTACCCCCAGGATCCCACCCGCAGCCTGCACTTCCTCCCGCCGCTCCAACAAAGGGCTCCCGGCAGGGTCTGGGGTCGCCAACCCAAGTGGCAGGTGGGGTCAGTCCTCTGCAGCTTCCTCCTGCCGGAGTCCCTGGTTCAAGGGCGGACCAGGGCGTCCGCAGCAGGCGTCCGGTTCAAAGGGCGAGCCGAGGCGTCGGGGTGGAGCTGGAGAGGGCCCGAGTCCCACCGCCCCCGTGGGGAGAAGAGTGGCAACCCTTCCCTCCATGGTCTCGTGCGGGCGAGGGGCGACAGGCTCTCACCCCCGATACTGGTGAGAAATGGCCCCCGGGGGAGAGTTCCCGGGTTCTTTTTCCCACCTGCTGGCGTAGTTGGAGTTTGGGGGTGATTCTGCTGCCACCCAAAAAACTGACGGCTGCGCCCCCCTCAAGCTACGCCACCAACTCACCCCCGCCCCCGTGCCAGGAAGGGCCAGCTTCTCTCCCATCTGGAATGGCTATAAAGGGGTGAGCTACCCCAAAGAATGACACCCCCCAGTGCCTGGAAAGGGTCAGGCTCCCCTCAGGTGGAATGGATATAAAGGGTGTGCCCCCCAAGAATGACACCCCCCCCCAGAATGACACCCACAGTGCCAGGAAGTGTCAGGGGAGGCTGCGGTGTCGCAGCTAGACGGGGGCAGTTGACAGTTTTCTGGGGGGTCTCACGCGTTCGGAGCCATTCTCGGTGGGGGGAGCCTGACCCTCCTTGATGGCGGTGGGGTGGTGGCATAGCTAGAGGGGGCGCAGCTATTAGTCTTGGGAGGCTCACCCCTTAATAGCCATTCCAGTTGGGAGAGTCTGATCCTTCCTGGCTCTGGATGGGGGTGAGCTGGAGGCATAGTTGGAGGGGGCGCAGCTGCCAGTCTTGGGGGATCATCCCTTTATAGCCATTCCCGGTGGGGTGGGGTGGGTGGGTCGTGTGAGCTGGTGGCGTACTTAGAGGGGGCGCAGCCGTCACTTTTGGGGGAGTCTCACCCCCAAGACTGACGGCTGCGCCCGCTCTAGCTATCCCACCCCCACCACTCGTGGCAAGGAGGGTCAGGCTCCCCCCACCCGGATTGGCTATAAAGAGGTGATTCCCCAAGACTGGCAGCTGCGCCCCCCTCCAGCTCCGCCACCGCCGCCTCCCCATCTTCAGATCGTTCATTCCGCCCCCCCACCACCCCACGTTCCATCCTTAGAACGTTCTTCTTCCGAAGGTTCCATTCATACCTGGAGGCGGCGCGGCTGAGCGATGGGGGTCCCTGTGCCTCTCTCGTCCCAGGCTTGCCAGCCCCAGCTCAGGTTCCCCCCAGGATCCCACCCGCAGCCTGCACTTCCTCCCGCCGCTCCAACAAAGGGCTCCCGGCAGGGTCTGGGGTCGCCAGCCCAAGTGGCAGGTGGGGTCAGTCCTCTGCAGCTTCCTCCTGCCGGAGTCCCTGGTTCAAGGGCGGACCAGGGCGTCCGCAGCAGGCGTCCGGTTCAAAGGGCGAGCCGAGGCGTCGGGGTGGAGCTGGAGAGGGCCCGAGTCCCACCGCCCCCGTGGGGAGAAGAGTGGCAACCCTTCCCTCCATGGTCTCGTGCGGGCGAGGGGCGACAGGCTCTCACCCCCGATACTGGTGAGAAATGGCCCCCGGGGGAGAGTTCCCGGGTTCTTTTTCCCACCTGCTGGCGTAGTTGGAGTTTGGGGGTGATTCTGCTGCCACCCAAAAAACTGACGGCTGCGCCCCCCTCAAGCTACGCCACCAACTCACCCCCGCCCCCGTGCCAGGAAGGGCCAGCTTCTCTCCCATCTGGAATGGCTATAAAGGGGTGAGCTACCCCAAAGAATGACACCCCCCAGTGCCTGGAAAGGGTCAGGCTCCCCTCAGGTGGAATGGATATAAAGGGTGTGCCCCCCAAGAATGACACCCCCCCCCCAGAATGACACCCACAGTGCCAGGAAGTGTCAGGGGAGGCTGCGGTGTCGCAGCTAGACGGGGGCAGTTGACAGGTTTTTGGGGGTCTCACGCGTTCGGAGCCATTCCCGGTGGGGGGAGCCTGACCCTCCTTGATGGCGGTGGGGTGGTGGCATAGCTAGAGGGGGCGCAGCTATTAGTCTTGGGAGGCTCACCCCTTAATAGCCATTCCAGTTGGGAGAGTCTGATCCTTCCTGGCTCTGGATGGGGGTGAGCTGGAGGCATAGTTGGAGGGGGCGCAGCTGCCAGTCTTGGGGGATCATCCCTTTATAGCCATTGCCGGTGGGGTGGGGTGGGTGGGTCGTGTGAGCTGGTGGCGTACTTAGAGGGGGCGCAGCCGTCACTTTTGGGGGAGTCTCACCCCCAAGACTGACGGCTGCGCCCGCTCTAGCTATCCCACCCCCACCACTCGTGGCAAGGAGGGTCAGGCTCCCCCCACCCGGATTGGCTATAAAGAGGTGATTCCCCAAGACTGGCAGCTGCGCCCCCCTCCAGCTCCGCCACTGCCGCCTCCCCATCTTCAGATCGTTCATTCCGCCCCCCCATCCCCACCCCACGTTCCATCCTTAGAACGTTCTTCTTCCGAAGGTTCCATTCATACCTGGAGGCGGCGCGGCTGAGCGATGGGGGTCCCTGTGCCTCTCTCGTCCCAGGCTTGCCAGCCCCAGCTCAGGTTCCCCCCAGGATCCCACCCGCAGCCTGCACTTCCTCCCGCCGCTCCAACAAAGGGCTCCCGGCAGGGTCTGGGGTCGCCAGCCCAAGTGGCAGGTGGGGTCAGTCCTCTGCAGCTTCCTCCTGCCGGAGTCCCTGGTTCAAGGGCGGACCAGGGCGTCCGCAGCAGGCGTCCGGTTCAAAGGGCGAGCCGAGGCGTCGGGGTGGAGCTGGAGAGGGCCCGAGTCCCACCGCCCCCGTGGGGAGAAGAGTGGCAACCCTTCCCTCCATGGTCTCGTGCGGGCGAGGGGCGACAGGCTCTCACCCCCGATACTGGTGAGAAATGGCCCCCGGGGGAGAGTTCCCGGGTTCTTTTTCCCACCTGCTGGCGTAGTTGGAGATTGGGGGTGATTCTGCTGCCACCCAAAAAACTGACGGCTGCGCCCCCCTCAAGCTACGCCACCAACTCACCCCCGCCCCCGTGCCAGGAAGGGCCAGCTTCTCTCCCATCTGGAATGGCTATAAAGGGGTGAGCTACCCCAAAGAATGACACCCCCCCCAGTGCCTGGAAAGGGTCAGGCTCCCCTCAGGTGGAATGGATATAAAGGGTGTGCCCCCCAAGAATGACACCCCCCCCCAGAATGACACCCACAGTGCCAGGAAGTGTCAGGGGAGGCTGCGGTGTCGCAGCTAGACGGGGGCAGTTGACAGTTTTCTGGGGGGTCTCACGCGTTCGGAGCCATTCTCGGTGGGGGGAGCCTGACCCTCCTTGATGGCGGTGGGGTGGTGGCATAGCTAGAGGGGGCGCAGCTATTAGTCTTGGGAGGCTCACCCCTTAATAGCCATTCCAGTTGGGAGAGTCTGATCCTTCCTGGCTCTGGATGGGGGTGAGCTGGAGGCATAGTTGGAGGGGGCGCAGCTGCCAGTCTTGGGGGATCATCCCTTTATAGCCATTCCCGGTGGGGTGGGGTGGGTGGGTCGTGTGAGCTGGTGGCGTACTTAGAGGGGGCGCAGCCGTCACTTTTGGGGGAGTCTCACCCCCAAGACTGACGGCTGCGCCCGCTCTAGCTATCCCACCCCCACCACTCGTGGCAAGGAGGGTCAGGCTCCCCCCACCCGGATTGGCTATAAAGAGGTGATTCCCCAAGACTGGCAGCTGCGCCCCCCTCCAGCTCCGCCACTGCCGCCTCCCCATGTTCAGATCGTTCATTCCGCCCCCCCCACCCATACCCCACGTTCCATCCTTAGAACGTTCTTCTTCCGAAGGTTCCATTCATACCTGGAGGCGGCGCGGCTGAGCGATGGGGGTCCCTGTGCCTCTCTCGTCCCAGGCTTGCCAGCCCCAGCTCAGGTTCCCCCCAGGATCCCACCCGCAGCCTGCACTTCCTCCCGCCGCTCCAACAAAGGGCTCCCGGCAGGGTCTGGGGTCGCCAGCCCAAGTGGCAGGTGGGGTCAGTCCTCTGCAGCTTCCTCCTGCCGGAGTCCCTGGTTCAAGGGCGGACCAGGGCGTCCGCAGCAGGCGTCCGGTTCAAAGGGCGAGCCGAGGCGTCGGGGTGGAGCTGGAGAGGGCCCGAGTCCCACCGCCCCCGTGGGGAGAAGAGTGGCAACCCTTCCCTCCATGGTCTCGTGCGGGCGAGGGGCGACAGGCTCTCACCCCCGATACTGGTGAGAAATGGCCCCCGGGGGAGAGTTCCCGGGTTCTTTTTCCCACCTGCTGGCGTAGTTGGAGTTTGGGGGTGATTCTGCTGCCACCCAAAAAACTGACGGCTGCGCCCCCCTCAAGCTACGCCACCAACTCACCCCCGCCCCCGTGCCAGGAAGGGCCAGCTTCTCTCCCATCTGGAATGGCTATAAAGGGGTGAGCTACCCCAAAGAATGACACCCCCCCCCAGTGCCTGGAAAGGGTCAGGCTCCCCTCAGGTGGAATGGATATAAAGGGTGTGCCCCCCAAGAATGACACCCCCCCCCCAGAATGACACCCACAGTGCCAGGAAGTGTCAGGGGAGGCTGCGGTGTCGCAGCTAGACGGGGGCAGTTGACAGTTTTCTGGGGGGTCTCACGCGTTCGGAGCCATTCTCGGTGGGGGGAGCCTGACCCTCCTTGATGGCGGTGGGGTGGTGGCATAGCTAGAGGGGGCGCAGCTATTAGTCTTGGGAGGCTCACCCCTTAATAGCCATTCCAGTTGGGAGAGTCTGATCCTTCCTGGCTCTGGATGGGGGTGAGCTGGAGGCATAGTTGGAGGGGGCGCAGCTGCCAGTCTTGGGGGATCATCCCTTTATAGCCATTCCCGGTGGGGTGGGGTGGGTGGGTCGTGTGAGCTGGTGGCGTACTTAGAGGGGGCGCAGCCGTCACTTTTGGGGGAGTCTCACCCCCAAGACTGACGGCTGCGCCCGCTCTAGCTATCCCACCCCCACCACTCGTGGCAAGGAGGGTCAGGCTCCCCCCACCCGGATTGGCTATAAAGAGGTGATTCCCCAAGACTGGCAGCTGCGCCCCCCTCCAGCTCCGCCACCGCCGCCTCCCCATCTTCAGATCGTTCATTCCGCCCCCCCCCCACCCCACGTTCCATCCTTAGAACGTTCTTCTTCCGAAGGTTCCATTCATACCTGGAGGCGGCGCGGCTGAGCGATGGGGGTCCCTGTGCCTCTCTCGTCCCAGGCTTGCCAGCCCCAGCTCAGGTTCCCCCCAGGATCCCACCCGCAGCCTGCACTTCCTCCCGCCGCTCCAACAAAGGGCTCCCGGCAGGGTCTGGGGTCGCCAGCCCAAGTGGCAGGTGGGGTCAGTCCTCTGCAGCTTCCTCCTGCCGGAGTCCCTGGTTCAAGGGCGGACCAGGGCGTCCGCAGCAGGCGTCCGGTTCAAAGGGCGAGCCGAGGCGTCGGGGTGGAGCTGGAGAGGGCCCGAGTCCCACCGCCCCCGTGGGGAGAAGAGTGGCAACCCTTCCCTCCATGGTCTCGTGCGGGCGAGGGGCGACAGGCTCTCACCCCCGATACTGGTGAGAAATGGCCCCCGGGGGAGAGTTCCCGGGTTCTTTTTCCCACCTGCTGGCGTAGTTGGAGTTTGGGGGTGATTCTGCTGCCACCCAAAAAACTGACGGCTGCGCCCCCCTCAAGCTACGCCACCAACTCACCCCCGCCCCCGTGCCAGGAAGGGCCAGCTTCTCTCCCATCTGGAATGGCTATAAAGGGGTGAGCTACCCCAAAGAATGACACCCCCCAGTGCCTGGAAAGGGTCAGGCTCCCCTCAGGTGGAATGGATATAAAGGGTGTGCCCCCCAAGAATGACACCCCCCCCCAGAATGACACCCACAGTGCCAGGAAGTGTCAGGGGATGCTGCGGTGTCGCAGCTAGACGGGGGCAGTTGACAGTTTTCTGGGGGGTCTCACGCGTTCGGAGCCATTCCCGGTGGGGGGAGCCTGACTCTCCTTGATGGCGGTGGGGTGGTGGCATAGCTAGAGGGGGCGCAGCTATTAGTCTTGGGAGGCTCACCCCTTAATAGCCATTCCAGTTGGGAGAGTCTGATCCTTCCTGGCTCTGGATGGGGGTGAGCTGGAGGCATAGTTGGAGGGGGCGCAGCTGCCAGTCTTGGGGGATCATCCCTTTATAGCCATTCCCGGTGGGGTGGGGTGGGTGGGTCGTGTGAGCTGGTGGCGTACTTAGAGGGGGCGCAGCCGTCACTTTTGGGGGAGTCTCACCCCCAAGACTGACGGCTGCGCCCGCTCTAGCTATCCCACCCCCACCACTCGTGGCAAGGAGGGTCAGGCTCCCCCCACCCGGATTGGCTATAAAGAGGTGATTCCCCAAGACTGGCAGCTGCGCCCCCCTCCAGCTCCGCCACCGCCGCCTCCCGGTCTTCAGATCGTTCATTCCGCCCCCCCCACCCCACGTTCCATCCTTAGAACGTTCTTCTTCCGAAGGTTCCATTCATACCTGGAGGCGGCGCGGCTGAGCGATGGGGGTCCCTGTGCCTCTCTCGTCCCAGGCTTGCCAGCCCCAGCTCAGGTTCCCCCCAGGATCCCACCCGCAGCCTGCACTTCCTCCCGCCGCTCCAACAAAGGGCTCCCGGCAGGGTCTGGGGTCGCCAGCCCAAGTGGCAGGTGGGGTCAGTCCTCTGCAGCTTCCTCCTGCCGGAGTCCCTGGTTCAAGGGCGGACCAGGGCGTCCGCAGCAGGCGTCCGGTTCAAAGGGCGAGCCGAGGCGTCGGGGTGGAGCTGGAGAGGGCCCGAGTCCCACCGCCCCCGTGGGGAGAAGAGTGGCAACCCTTCCCTCCATGGTCTCGTGCGGGCGAGGGGCTACAGGCTCTCACCCCCGATACTGGTGAGAAATGGCCCCCGGGGGAGAGTTCCCGGGTTCTTTTTCCCACCTGGTGGCGTAGTTGGAGTTTGGGGGTGATTCTGCTGCCACCCAAAAAACTGACGGCTGCGCCCCCCTCAAGCTACGCCACCAACTCACCCCCGCCCCCGTGCCAGGAAGGGCCAGCTTCTCTCCCATCTGGAATGGCTATAAAGGGGTGAGCTACCCCAAAGAATGACACCCCCCAGTGCCTGGAAAGGGTCAGGCTCCCCCCAGGTGGAATGGATATAAAGGGTGTGCCCCCCAAGAATGACACCCCCCCCCAGAATGACACCCACAGTGCCAGGAAGTGTCAGGGGAGGCTGCGGTGTCGCAGCTAGACGGGGGCAGTTGACAGTTTTCTGGGGGGTCTCACGCGTTCGGAGCCATTCCCGGTGGGGGGAGCCTGACCCTCCTTGATGGCGGTGGGGTGGTGGCATAGCTAGAGGGGGCGCAGCTATTAGTCTTGGGAGGCTCACCCCTTAATAGCCATTCCAGTTGGGGGAGTCTGATCCTTCCTGGCTCTGGATGGGGGTGAGCTGGAGGCATAGTTGGAGGGGGCGCTTCTGCCAGTCTTGGGGGATCATCCCTTTATAGCCATTCCCGGTGGGGTGGGGTGGGGTGGGTGGGTCGCGTGAGCTTGTGGCGTACTTAGAGGGGGCGCAGCCGTCACTTTTGGGGGAGTCTCACCCCCAAGACTGACGGCTGCGCCCGCTCTAGCTATCCCACCCCCACCACTCGTGGCAAGGAGGGTCAGGCTCCCCCCACCCGGATTGGCTATAAAGAGGTGATTCCCCAAGACTGGCAGCTGCGCCCCCCTCCAGCTCCGCCACCGCCGCCTCCCCATCTTCAGATCGTTCATTCCGCCCCCCCCCCCCACCCCACGTTCCATCCTTAGAACGTTCTTCTTCCGAAGGTTCCATTCATACCTGGAGGCGGCGCGGCTGAGCGATGGGGGTCCCTGTGCCTCTCTCGTCCCAGGCTTGCCAGCCCCAGCTCAGGTTCCCCCCAGGATCCCACCCGCAGCCTGCACTTCCTCCCGCCGCTCCAACAAAGGGCTCCCGGCAGGGTCTGGGGTCGCCAGCCCAAGTGGCAGGTGGGGTCAGTCCTCTGCAGCTTCCTCCTGCCGGAGTCCCTGGTTCAAGGGCGGACCAGGGCGTCCGCAGCAGGCGTCCGGTTCAAAGGGCGAGCCGAGGCGTCGGGGTGGAGCTGGAGAGGGCCCGAGTCCCACCGCCCCCGTGGGGAGAAGAGTGGCAACCCTTCCCTCCATGGTCTCGTGCGGGCGAGGGGCGACAGGCTCTCACCCCCGATACTGGTGAGAAATGGCCCCCGGGGGAGAGTTCCCGGGTTCTTTTTCCCACCTGGTGGCGTAGTTGGAGTTTGGGGGTGATTCTGCTGCCACCCAAAAAACTGACGGCTGCGCCCCCCTCAAGCTACGCCACCAACTCACCCCCGCCCCCGTGCCAGGAAGGGCCAGCTTCTCTCCCATCTGGAATGGCTATAAAGGGGTGAGCTACCCCAAAGAATGACACCCCCCAGTGCCTGGAAAGGGTCAGGCTCCCCCCAGGTGGAATGGATATAAAGGGTGTGCCCCCCAAGAATGACACCCCCCCCCAGAATGACACCCACAGTGCCAGGAAGTGTCAGGGGAGGCTGCGGTGTCGCAGCTAGACGGGGGCAGTTGACAGTTTTCTGGGGGGTCTCACGCGTTCGGAGCCATTCCCGGTGGGGGGAGCCTGACCCTCCTTGATGGCGGTGGGGTGGTGGCATAGCTAGAGGGGGCGCAGCTATTAGTCTTGGGAGGCTCACCCCTTAATAGCCATTCCAGTTGGGGGAGTCTGATCCTTCCTGGCTCTGGATGGGGGTGAGCTGGAGGCATAGTTGGAGGGGGCGCAGCTGCCAGTCTTGGGGGATCATCCCTTTATAGCCATTCCCGGTGGGGTGGGGTGGGGTGGGTGGGTCGTGTGAGCTGGTGGCGTACTTAGAGGGGGCGCAGCCGTCACTTTTGGGGGAGTCTCACCCCCAAGACTGACGGCTGCGCCCGCTCTAGCTATCCCACCCCCACCACTCGTGGCAAGGAGGGTCAGGCTCCCCCCACCCGGATTGGCTATAAAGAGGTGATTCCCCAAGACTGGCAGCTGCGCCCCCCTCCAGCTCCGCCACCGCCGCCTCCCCATCTTCAGATCGTTCATTCCGCCCCCCCCCCCCACCCCACGTTCCATCCTTAGAACGTTCTTCTTCCGAAGGTTCCATTCATATCTGGAGGCGGCGCGGCTGAGCGATGGGGGTCCCTGAGCCTCTCTCGTCCCAGGCTTGCCAGCCCCAGCTCAGGTTCCCCCCAGGATCCCACCCGCAGCCTGCACTTCTTCCCGCCGCTCCAACAAAGGGCTCCCGGCAGGGTCTGGGTTCGCCAGCCCAAGTGGCAGGTGGGGTCAGTCCTCTGCAGCTTCCTCCTGCCGGAGTCCCTGGTTCAAGGGCGGACCAGGGCGTCCGCAGCAGGCGTCCGGTTCAAAGGGCGAGCCGAGGCGTCGGGGTGGAGCTGGAGAGGGCCCGAGTCCCACCGCCCCCGTGGGGAGAAGAGTGGCAACCCTTCCCTCCATGGTCTCGTGCGGGCGAGGGGCGACAGGCTCTCACCCCCGATACTGGTGAGAAATGGCCCCCGGGGGAGAGTTCCCGGGTTCTTTTTCCCACCTGCTGGCGTAGTTGGAGTTTGGGGGTGATTCTGCTGCCACCCAAAAAACTGACGGCTGCGCCCCCCTCAAGCTACGCCACCAACTCACACTCCCCAGTGCCAGAAAGGGTCAGACTCAGGCTCTCCGCCAGCTGGAATGGCTGTGAAGGCGTGAGCCCGCCTAAAACTGACTGCTGCGCCCCCCTCTAGCTATGCCACCACCTCCTACCCTCAGTGCCAGGAACAGTCAGGCTTCTTCCAACTTGAATGGCTCTGAAGGTGTGAGACTCCCCCCTAAGACTAACTGCTACGGCCCCCTCTAGCTATGCCACCGGTCTCTTCCACTTCTGGGGCTCCTGCGCTGCCCAGCACACAACATCCCTGCAATGCAGGCGCCTGGGGAGAGAAGAAACCCCACTCTCATTATGACTCCCTTTAGCCCCCCCCCACCACCACCTGGGATGGCTCCGAAGGGATGAGACTCCCTCCAAGACTGAGTTCTCCGCCCCCCTCTAGCTACTCCACCACCTGGTACTCACTCCTATGGGAGTTTGCTGGCTGCATCCCGGGAATAGCAACTCAGAAGTGCCGCTTATTCCCAGATAACTGTGGATAGGACTGCAGCCCGAAAGCACATGGTCCTGAATGTCTGTCTACTCAGAAGTAAGTCCCACTCTAGTTAATGGGTTTCCTCCCAGGAAAGTGGATAGGATTGCTGTGGATGATGGGAAGGTTGTGGAGGCGGAGCTGGAGGGGCCGCGGCTGACCGTTTTTTTGGGGTCTCACACCTTCTGAGCCATTCCAAATGGGGAGAGCCTGACCCTCCTTGACACGGGGGTGGATGGGTGGGGGTGGCACAGCTAGAGGGGCGCAGCTATTAGTCTTGGGAGGCTCACCCCTTTATAGCCATTCCAGCCATCCCCAGTCTTACCCTTCCTGGCACTGGGTAGGGGGTGTGAGCTGGTGGCGTAGCAAGAGAGGGCGCAGCCGTCACTTTTGGGGGGAGTCTCATCCCCAATACTGACAGCTGCGCCCCCCTCTAGCTACGCCACCGGGTGGGGAAAAGACAAACCGGGTTGGGAACCCGGTGGTCGTTCCTCACCTGCGCCCAGAGATATAATCCAGGCTACGGTGAGAACCTGCCGGCCCGCCCGTCTCCCCCGCGCGCAGGGATTCGAGTCCAGGGAGGGCGAGTGGCCGCCGCTGCCTGGCCGAGCAGCCACGACCTTCGCCCCCCTTGGGGCTTATGGGACTCGGGACCCGACCCTGGACGCCCCCCGTCACCGACGCGCCCTGGGCAGCCCTTGGACCAGAACGCACGCCGGGAGGGCGGAGGGTGGCAGGAACCGGGCTGAACCCACGGTGCCACTCAGGCCGACGGCTCAAAGGCCCTCCCAGGACCTCTTATGGGGAGCGACCCCCCAGTACCCCTGCTGCTGCACAGCCTGGGAGAGCCAAGCAGGGCACGGAGGGCCTTTCAGGACCTGCCCCCCTTGGCCTTCTGTCCCGGGTATAACATCTGCTGCCCCCTTTCCCCCAGGACTTCTCCCCCTTTTTGCCTTCTATCCTGGGTATAAGGTCATGACATCTAATGACCTCTTTCTCCAGGACGTGTCCTCCTTTTTGCCGCTGCCCCAGGAAAAAATTCTCCCTTTTCCCCAGGACGTGTCCTTTTTTTATAGTAAGGGACATGGAAGGCTGCTTTGAGAATCTTCCATTTTTCCAAGCAAATAAACCTCATGGGTCACCCCGAAGGAGATTTGAACCCCCCCCCCAACCTGCTGTGCCCCAGACTGGAGACTCAGATTCCCCCCCCCCCCCCAGGCAAGAAAATGGAAGACCTGGAAGGTCAGGGTTTAAATCCCACCTTGGCCATGAAGCTTCCTGGATGACCTTGAGCAGGTCACTTACTCTCAGCCTCACCTACCTTACAGGGTTGTTGTGAGGACAAGGACTAAAAGTAAACTTTGTAGCTTTGGCATGGGAAAGATAGTGGTGGGCTTCAGGGGGTTCTTACAGGTTCTATAGAACCCTTTGCTAATGAGTGCCTGGTTCTGAGAACCGGTTACTAATGGGACACAGAACCTGTTGTTAATCTTGGACATAGAACCTGTTGTTTACTTGAATCACCACTGGAAAGATGGTGATGTAAATAAGAGGGGCCTGGATGTCATCACTCAGTGGTGCTGGACTGACCTTTGAGTTTTCCAGCTCTGAGAAGAACAATCCTTGGTGCCCTCCAAGGTCCTGAAGCACTGACCTCACTGCCTGCACCCGTTTCTTGCAAGGAGAGCAGGAGTTCCCAAACTCAGCAGTGGCGCGACCCACCTTGTCCTCTGTGGTGGCTCATGTTGCTTCTGGGGATGCTGGAGGCCTCTCCTACCCGAGGGGCGACGAGTTCTCAAATTGGAAGAGGCTTCCCAAAACTGGAAGTGGCTTATGGAGGGTTCCAAGAATGGACTGAAGAGTTGGTTCCAGGGTGACCAGATGCCCAAACCTCAAACCTCAAAAGGAGGCATCGTATCTGAAAACAAGGGAGAAGAAAACAGCTTCATCATAAACCTTCTAATGTCACATTCGGAGAACCTAGTAGCATGTGCAGTGCAATTCATTGGTGGCCCACTGAACTAATGCATTTGTTTTCTAAATAGCAGCTGAGAAGGCCAAGAAAGAGGACTGGAATGGTGTACTGTGCAGTTGATGCAAAAGCTGGAGACAGAGAGGAAGAGTTGGTGGCAAGACGGTATGGTTAGGACGGTGATCTTCCTCCTGGCAAGAGACACCCAGCAGAGTTAATCAAGGTGCCGTATGAGTTGGCTGCAAACCAAAGGTTCTTACCATTGAGGATGCCCTTCTTTCAGTTATCAAACATATTATCATTGCCTTCTCCTTCACAGCTGCCTTTACGCAACTCTATCTATTCTATATATATATAAATGAAAAGTCACTGACTGACTGACTGACTGACTCACTCACTCACTCACTTAGACAATACCACTAGACTTAGAAGCGTGAAATTGGGGGGAGAGTGTTCATTCCATGTCAGAGGCACCAACTAAAAACCAATTTTTGGAAATTCCAACAAGAAGGGGGTAAAAAAGGGCACAACGTGTTTACCTCCTTATACTTCACATTGAAGAATCTCTGACTGATGGACACTCTTGACCAGGGGTCCTCAAACTTTTTAAACAGGGGGCCGGTTCACTGTCCCTCAGATACTGTCGGGGGCCGGACAAGAGGGGAGGTTTCTGGGGGGTGGTGGGTACTGGCAGGGCTAATGGGGGGTTTCTGGGGGTGGGGGTTACTAGCAGGGATAGTGGGGGGGTTTCTGGGGGTGGTGGGTACTGGCAGGGCTGGTGGGGGTTTCTTGGGGGTGGTGGGTGCTGGCAGGGCTGGTGGGGGTTCTGGGGGTGGTGGGTACTGGCAGGGCTAGTGGGGGATTCTGGGGGGTGTTGGGTACAGTCAGGGTTAGTGGGGGATTTTTGGGGGGTGAAGGCCTGTCAGGGATGGTGGGGAGTTTTTGGGGGGTGGAGGGCAGTGGTGGGCACCAGCAGGTTCGCACCTACTCTATAGAACCGGTTCTTAACAAGAGATAGTACATATAAAGTTTAAAAATAGCCATTTAAAAGTGGCTGCCAGATGGACAGAGAACCGGTTCTTAATTTCTTTGAAGCCCATCACTGGTGGAGGGGTACTGTCAGGGCTGGTGGGGGTTTCTTGGGGGTGGTGGGTGCTGGCAGGGCTGGTGGGGGTTCTGGGGGTGGTGGGTACTGGCAGGGCTAGTGGGGGGTTTCTGGGGGTGGGGGTACTGGCAGGGCTTCTGGGGTGTGGGGGTTACTGGCATGGCTGGTGGGGGTTCTCGGGGTGGTGGGTACTGGCAGGGTTAGTGGGGGGGTTTCTGGGGGGTGGGGGTTCTGGGGGTAGGGGTTACTGGCAGGACTAATAGGGGGTTTCTGGGGGGTGGGGTTACTGAAAGGCTGGTGGGGATCGGGGAAAGAAAGGGAGGCACTTACCTGGGGAGCCCTGTGGCCACCATCCAAGCCCCCTGGCTGGCCAGGGTAGCTGTGGATTAGGCGCTGCAGCTGTGCAGTCCCCCATCAAAGCCCCCTGGCCGGGCAAGGAAGCTGTGGATGGGGCGCTTCAGCTGCGCAGCCCCCCATCCAAGTCAAGTTCTTCCACTGGGCGAGCAGGTGGGCGGGCAAGCGAACAGACAGGCAGCCCCTTGCCATGGTGGGCACCCAGCCACTCAGCAACAGCGAAGCAGGGAGGGGGAGGAGCTGTGCCCTCAGGACAGCACAGCGCACACAGCAGCGTGCCAAATTTAAAATGGCAGCCGCCACCAAGCCTCTTTTCCCAGTGGCGGCCAACAAGCCTCAGCGGGCCGGATTGAGGGCCCTGGCGGGCCGTATCCGGCCCCCGGGCCGTAGTTTGAGGACCCCTGCTCTTGACCAATCCTGGACCTAGAAGTGTGAAATTTGGGGAGGGTACTCCTTCTGTGATGGAAGCTCCACCACGATACAGTTTCTAAAAATTTAACCTTTAAGGGGGTGAAAAGGGGTGCAATGTATTTTTGTATCATACTTAACATTGGAGACCGACTGACATCATCCAGCCAATTTGGTCTCCGGTGCCTGATCACTGGGAGGGAGGGTGCACTGGGGGGATGGTGCACATGGGGCGTTGATGCACGTGGAGGGATGTGGCTCATGGGGGTTGATCAGTGATGGGCCCAGCCTGGCCCAACAACCGGTTCCTCGGAAGTGGGCAGGGCCAGGCCAGGTCAGGGGGTGGGGCTGGGTCAGGGGGAAGGGCTGGGGTTAGGGGGCGGGGCTGGAAAAAATTAAATATAAAAAAAATTAAAAAAATTAAAAATTTAAAAAAATTAAAATTGACTGTCATGGGACTGTCATGGTTGTCATGGGACAACCTGAGTAGTCAGGTTGGGCTCTCAAGCTGCAGTTCCAGCCACTTTCCTGGGAGTAAGTCCCATTGACGATCATGGGACTTACTTCTGAGTAGTCAGATTGGGCTCTCAGGCTGCAGTGCCAGCCACTTTCCTGGGATAGGGTTGCAGCATCCCCAGAGCCCAGTCCTGTGCAGGTCTACTCAGAAGTAAGCCCTATTATAGCCAACGGGGCTTACCCCCAGGAAAGTGTGGATAGGGTTTCAGCATCCTCATAGCCCTGACCTGTGCAGCCCAGTCCTAACCATGTCTACTCAGAAGAAAGTCCCATTATAGACAGTGGGCTTACTCTCAGGAAAGTAGACAGGGCTGGAGGAATAGGGGACAAAAGCCCTGGATGATCTCATCCTAACAACACTCAGGTGCTGCTCCTACAGGCTCCCAGACCTTTCTTAGCAGCTGTGGCTTCTAAGGAAGCCACTGAGGAAGGAGGAGGGAGTGGAGCTTCTGGGAAGACAGATCCAGAGACCCTTTAAGAGAAATTCAAACACACTTGCATGCAATTCAAAGATGACGGGCCCCTCTTAACAACCGGTTCGCTAACATCCTCCCCAAATTAACCAGCTGCTGCCCACCAGTGGGGTTGATGTGCATGGGGGTTGATGAACATGGGGGGTTGATGCGCATGGGGGATGATGTGCGTGGGGACAAGTGGAACTTGGGGGGAACACGGGATGTTAATGTGCATGGGGAAGTGGTGCATGGGGAAGTGGTGCATGGGGGATGCGGTACATGGGGGATGATGTGCATGGGGGAGTTGATGCAGCGGATGGGCGGTTGATGTGTATGGGGTGTTGTTGCTCATGGGGGTTGATACACAAAGGGGGTGTTGAGCAATGGCGGATAGCGTAGGGTGTAGTTTACTCCCACAATGTGAGTACGTTTTGCTCGTCTATATAGAAAATTGAAAAGTTACTGGCTGATTCATCAACGCCCAACCAAAACTGCCAGACCTAAAACCATGAACTTTGGGGAGGGTGTTCCTTCCATGATAGAGGTACCCACTAAGAAAAGATTTTGGGAAATTCAAATTGGAAGAGGGTGAAAGGGGATGCAACGTGTTTTCATCCCTATACTTTACACGGAAGAATTGCTGACTGACAGGGTGACCATACAGAATGGAGAAAAGGATGCCCCTAGCTTTTGCTTTGCATAGAAGAGGGAATTTAGGCAGGTGCTGCCTTTTTAAACCTTTCTATTATGAGCTAAACCTGCCTATGTTCCCTCTTCTATGCAATGCTTAAAGGTAGAGACACTCTGTCCTCCGTTCTATATGGTCATCCTTCTGACTAAGAACTGATTTTTAAAAAACTGGGGCAAAATAGGTTATTGGGAAAAGTACTAGTGCGTGTAAAACAGGTCAGAAGAATAATTAAGAGTCTTGGGGTTCCCTGGAAAGAGCCTCAAAAAAGCATGTTGCTTACCTTTCAGTCTACACTCATTATAACATTCCATCTGAGTTTCAAACCTATTGTCATTACCTTCACAGCCAGTATAAGGAAAACCTCTACAGGACCTCACATAGAAATCATAATAATACTTAAGCTCAAGTCCTGTGCAAATGCCCATGTCAGGAAGATATCTGCATTCTTGGGGCAATGAATCTGAAAACAAGAGAGAAGAAAACAAGTTAATCATAAACCTCATGTCACATTTGGAGAGCCTAGTAGCAATTGCAGTGCAATGCAATGGTGGTCCATGGGGAGAACACACTTGTTTTCCAAATAGCAGCTGAGAAGGCCAAGAAAGAGATTGGAACGGTGTATTGTGCAGTCCATGCAAAACCTGGAGACGGAGAGGAAGAGTTGGTGGCAAGACGGGATGGTTAGGATGGTGATCTTCCTCCTGGCAAGAGACACCCAGCAGAGTTAATCAGGGTGCTGAACTCAAATGGGGGATTTTCAGCACACCGTCAGACAAGAATAGAACATCCTGACTACAGAGAGGTAGCCGTGTTCAACCAGGGCAGATTGGTGGGTTTTGACCCAATTTTTCTGGGTCATGAAACTTGGGGAGGCTCTCAAGAAGACGTCCAGCAACTGATATTCCCATGCCGGATACAGCAGAAGCCTTTTGACATCACTGCATCTCAGTGTGGGAATTTTGATAGGATTTTGCTGAAGAGACCCCTCCTTGCATCGCTGCAGTTCTGTGTGAAGCGGAATCTGAGAGACCTCTCAGATGTTCTCAGATGGGCAGTTTCACATAGAGAAAAGCAGTCCACAGATGACAGTACTGTTATTTACAAAAACAATAACAACAAGAAAACCTGAGCAAATTCTTACTGGAATTTGCACACTCCTGGATGCAGTCAGATTCTGTTTCAAAGTTCTTTGCATTGCCTTGTGGTGAGGCCCCTCACCCCTCTGAAGGTTTCACCAGTGAAAGGGTGAAGAAAAGAGATGCCTGGGAGGAGGTCCTAGAGAGGACAGGATGTAGCCATTTCAGAGCACAAGGAAGGGCTCTGGCTCTCCCCTGGAAGAGGAAAGAAAAGGGGAGGAGGGAGAAGAGGAATAAAAGGGAAAAAGAGCGGGAAAACAGGCAGTGGGTGTGGAGAAGCTGAAGGAGACACTACTGGAGATAGTGCTGGACACCTGCTGGTTCAAGGCCTGCCTGAAAGACAAATGGGAGAGGGTTAGTTGTATGCTTTTGTTGGACACTGACCTTTATGTTGATCTGGCAAAGAGAACAGAGGTCCTCATGTAAAAATCCTCTGCTTCTTGGTGAAGGAACTGGGAAAGAAAGAGAGACAATGGACACTGAGGAAGCATTGAATGTCAATAGCTGTTTATGAAACTAACTTGTTGAAATACAAAGAACCTGTTGATACTCACCTGGTGTCTCTTCTCTGGAGCTGTTGTGGTGTGATGCTGCTATGGCTGAAAAGAGGAAGGAACAACAGCACGAGGGGAACAGGGAGGATGGGTCTAAACCTGACATGCCTTCACAGCCACCATATAGGAATGGTTCACTCGTTTTTGTACTGACATCGTAGTAATAGCTCGGAAAGGCAGCTTTGCATCTTCCAACTTCTCTCGGAAGTGTGCATGTTTCCGGCAGAGCCTCTGCAGAGAAGAGGGTCATATGTTAAGCTACTGAGCACATACAACTCCCGGTCTGAAACTAAGAAAATTATTATTTTCAGGTATTGTGACACAAACCCCTGAGTGCCTTTCAGTCGGCATTTGTACAACCTTTCCTGTGGTCGTTTTGGGGGTATGGAGAAGGCGATGGATCCAAGCCTTGTCTTAGGCAGCCTCCTCTAGAAGTGGTCCAAGTCTGAGTAGACCCATTGGCACTGCTGCAGCCCCGCTGCAAGAAAGGGATGACCCTCTTCTTCCTCACAGTGCCACAGCAGCAGTTCCCAATACTTGGGCTGGGTTCAGCACAGGTGACGACAGCCTGCCGTATATAGTGCAAGTTAGGACTGTGCTGTCAAAGTGCTTTCTTGCACAGCACAGTCCTAGGGATTTCTACTCAGAAGCATGTTCCAGTATATTCAGTGGGGCTTACTCCCAGGAAATTGCACAGGAAATTCTAGGCCACTTGTCAAAGCAAAATGATACCTACAGACAGTGCTTTTGGTTCTAGAAATAAAGGTGGGGTAATTACCATGAAGATGATTTACTGTATTTGTAATCATAGGTATGTCTTTTTTGGGAGGTGGAGGTGCCTGTACTTACCACAGAGGTGCCGGTACTCAATCCGGTTAGTACCCCTCTCAAAAAGATGGAGAATTCTGGTTGAGAGTGTTTTCTAGTCCCAACCCCTCCAATCCCTCCCATTATCCAAATGACGCCCGAAGAGAGGAAGAGTTGCAGATATGACAGAGGACTCCTGCAGAGGACTAGCATGGAACTCCTACCTGCATTCTGAATAGAAATCCCCAGCAATTCAAACCAGTTTGCCAGGAGGCCCAGTATGAGGACCAATAAAATAGTCTTACTGTGCTGCATGATGGCCATTTGTTTTGACTGTCCGCTGCCCATTGAAGCTGCTTTATGTTGTGGGTCATAAGGAAGGGAAGCAAAGGTATTCAGGCAGCAAAGAGAAGAAATTTTATACCAGAAAGATTAGGTTGCATTTAGGAAAACTTCCTTTACTATTCCATGCTAACCCCTTCTAAGTACCCAACTGAGTGAAAAGGGGACAGTACCTAACTATCTGCAGTACCTAACCAAGCTGAAAATGAGGACAAAATGGTGTGGAACACTTCCCTTTAATCTAAGATATAGGGAAGGAGGGACCAGCCATGGCTCATTGGCCATACCATGATTGTGGCTTGTGTGTTGTGTAGCTGTGTAACCACAACTCATCAATCTTTCCATTCCCTTAGTGATGTAGGACGGTAATTGCGTGTCTGTCCACTGTCCTAATCATCTCGGAGGAGTGGCACAGAAGTGTCTTATGGCACTTTTGTGACACCCCCAGATCAGCACAGGACTTATTTGCAGCTTAGTATGGCTTGACTGGAGGTTGGAAATGCAGGCTTAGTGATTTAACTGTCCTGGTTCCTCATTCTCATTTGGCAATCTCCAAATTCATTGGACAAGACACAAGAGCATGTTGCCCATGCACACACTTCACATCAAAAGCCATCTTCACGAAATAATCCTTAAAGACAAATTAATCCTTAAACCAAACTAGGCCAGCACAACGCACTCATACCCCCGTTCCCATGGTGGTGCGTGGAGGCCATACAAGTCTGTGCAGTGGGTTAACCGCCCCCAGGTGTGGCGCAGAAGTGCCCTATGGCAATTGTGTGACATGCCTGGGCCATCACAGGACTTGTGAGATGGAGGCCCGAGATCCCAGCCCGAGCTGGGTGCCAAATCCGCTACATTTGGCCCTCTTCTTGGCCCAGAAGAGGATGGAGTGGCCGATGAGCAGGATCCGAGTCCAGGTTCCTCCTACGAGGGAAAGAAAAAACATAGCCACATTAGAATGCAACAAACAGCACTCCAGGCCAAAACATCAACCAGAAAGATTGGTTGATGACCAAGCCCTAACAGTCAGTCAATGGGCCGGGGATGCCGACCCAAGCCCCTACTCTAAGCGCAGCCCGAAGGCCCAATACATTCGGGCTATGCCCGACAAGTTGCAACCCTATGCAGGGCGCAACACCAGTAGACCCGTGCCGGCGCCAGCTGGGCTGCTTACATCACAGTTTGGGCACAAGCCCATATAACAACAAGCCAAGCTGACGCCAGCAAGGCAAGGGCTTTCACAACTGTCGGCACCACCTACTGTCAACTGGGACAACAGTCCCTTAAAAATTATGGGGAAGCCAACCCTGGCAATACACAGGCTCTTAAAGCGAAATGCTGGCCCGACCCTTGTCCATCTATGATAAGAGGCCCCCCCCAAAAAAAGAAAATTAACAATAAAGCCAACCGCTGTCGATACCTCCAGCTACACCTATAGGCCTTGGATCAAAAATTACCCCATAGGTAAAACAAACTGGAGCCAAAACTCAAACATCTTGTCCTCCTAACCCAGATTAGAGGTATCAGACTACCTTGTGTCCCATCCTAAATTAAGAGTGACTGACATGCCCATCGCACTGGGTGCACCTAAGGGCACAGCAGACCACTTCCTACCTCGTTTCCCCTATGGGATGCCCCTCAGATTTCCCCTGGGTGAAAGGCCACAAAGACTCACCTTAAAGTCTCACACACGGGCCAGAAGTTGATGAAACTCCAAACAGCTGAAAACCACCCATCCTATACATACAAATGCAAATATGCAAAGCTGCCTGAAAAAGCAGGTAAGGTTGCAAAGCCACCGATGAGCCTTATCCTCATTATGCCGTCCGAAACTCCCACCATGGTGATAACAAATACTGATGTTAATGCAAAATTACAAGGTGCCATAATAGTCATGATAGCCAGACACCGAAGGGAGCGGGACCACCACGAGCTAACTGGTCCACTAACCTCTGCTGTGGACAAAACCATGCATCCACTAATTGCTGGTGTGCTTAGAAAAAATACCGAAATCGCCTGATAAAGGCAGCAACGGCAGCCAAACTATAATGGAGTGCATAGCTCTCTGGAAGCTAAACTCCTCAGCAGGCCTTACCTACATTTCTTACACTCATTAAGATGAAGATACATAACCAAAGATGCCTGAGAAAGGCATCTAAGGTGGCAGAGCCCCCACTGAGCTTCATACACAGGAGTATAAATCCTACCTTACCCGAGAAAGTACATCAACCCCAAATTCTATTGCACATCCTTCATTTAATCCATTCTGAGTAGATAGCCACTCATTCCTCCACTACAAATATGAATGAATATCAGAGGAAAGCATTTGCTAACCTGTCACAAAAGGATTGGGCCAGCATAGAGTTTAAAACTCCTTAAGATAAGCTCCCCTTCAGGTGATATAGATGTGGGACACAATTAATGCACCCACTAATCAAGTTAGCCCCGCTACCAGATGTATATATAGCTGCAAAGAGCCCTTTAAACCAGCACATAAAGCGCCGGAGCCCACATTAGGCGTAATGCTGCAGCTGCAGACGAAAACCCCAATTATGTGCCATACCAGAAGATATAAGCATGCCTAAGCAGAAAAGTTGCCTGCAAACCATACCCCTAAAATAACTGAGCAGCCAGGAGCTTATTGCTCAACATGAAGCTAGGCCTCACTGTGTGAGAGCCACACCCTCTGTGGGTATAATTATAAAAGTAAAATAAATGAGTAGCAAAGCAACAATCATATAATGTGCAAGTAGTAGCGAATATATATAATTAGTTAAATCGCTCAATATATAATCAGTGAATACAATCATCACGATGACAAACAGCAATGGGGACAATGAGTCCCCCTGGAAGATTCCCCATCTAATGTTGACAAGTCCATAGCTTTCATTGGCTACGGATAATTCTGTCTTCCAGAGTTTCATTGCGTTTCCAATGAAATGTGTAAGATTTTTGTTGACCCCGATGGACTCCAGACATTTTATGATCCAGCTGTGTGGCAGTGAATCAAAGGCTTTTCTATAGTCAATCCAAGCCACGTGCAGATTGGTTTTCCGGCTTTTACAATTCCCCAGTATCATTTTATCAATCAGGAGCTGGTCTTTTGTGCCTCTGCTTCTCCGTTTATTGCCTTTCTGCTCCACTGGTAAGATGTTATTTCCTTTCAAGTAATCCTGAATCCTGTCAGCTATGATGCCTCTCAACAGCTTGAGCATGGTGGGTAGACACGTTGTTGGCCTGAAGTTTCCTGGTGCTATCCCTTTTGCTGGATCCTTCTGTATTAGTAGAGTCCTTCCAGTTGTTAACCACTGGCTGATGTTATCTGTTCGTAGCATTTTATTAAATAGTTCAGCCATTTTTCCATGCAGGCTAGTCAGGTACTTGAGCCAGAACCCATGGAGCTGATCATTACCAGGTGAAGTCCAGTTTTTAACTCTTTTCACTCTCTGTCTGATCATTTCAGCTGTTATTTCCATCTGTTCCATTTTGTTCTTGGAGAATTGTTCTTCAAACTCTTTTATCCACCCAGCATCTCTGTTGTAATCTTTCTCGGTTTCCCATAAGTTTTTCCAGAGTTGAGTAGTCTCATTTTTCTCAGGTTTTATTACTTTTATATCTGCTTTCTGATTCAGCGCCTGGTAGAACCGCCTTTGATGTGACTGGAACATTTGATTTTGTCTGTACTGGATGATTCTGTACTGGACTGATTCTGGCTTCATATCTTTCCATTTTTCTGGCTGTTGCTGTTATCTGCTGTTATCTGCTGCTGATTTGTTTGTTCAATAGATGTTATGTAAGTTGTTGCAAGTGCAGCATTGGCGTCTTTTATTAGTGGTGCTAGGTGCTTTCTGGGTATATGTTTCAGGACTTGAAGCCTTGTCCTTTCTGCATTTGAGGCAGCATGGGTCAGGATTTTATCTTTCAGTTCTTGTCAGGAATAGTCAGTATTCCTGGCAACTCACCAAGACCTTCAGATTTTTGCTCAGCTTCACACAAAATGTCTATGCTTTCTTCTGGTTTAGTGCGTCCCTGTATGGGAGCTTCTCCCACAGTCACTACAGAAGTCGGCTGTTCTTCAGTTTTGCAGCTTTTCCTTATTTCTTCCAGTTCAACATCACTGAAGATCTGATTCCGGACTATGAGTTGTCTCTGGTCAGCCAGTCTAAGATGGGTTGTATTTGAATGGAGGAATTCTTGGATCAGAGTTGGTACATCCTTTTCTGGTAGCCACACTTTTCAGGTTCTGAGTTGTAGTAGCACTTCATGATGATACGATTCTCTAACATTGAGTATTTCTGCCGCTTTTGTGGTTGTCGACAAAATTATTATTATTATTATTATTATTATTATTATTATTATTATTATTATTATTATTATTATTATTAATTTACCTCTAGCTCTTACTATTAATTTACTGCCTGTCTCATTATTTATTTATTTATTTATTTATTTATTTATCTATTTATTTATCTATCTCTAACTCTCATTATATACTAGCAAAAGTGTACCCGTGTTGCAGGAGTAAAATTCCCCGTACGCCATCCCCCCACTGCGCATCAACCCTCCATGCGCAACATCCCCGATGTTCATCCAACCCATGCATATCAACCCCCCCGCGCACATAAGCCTCCCTGCACATATCATCCCTTTGTGCTTATCAGTCCCCCATGCACAAAATCCCTCCATGCACATCAGTCCCCCATGCACATCAGTCCATGTGCATCATCTCCATGCACAACACCCCCCTTCGACAACAGCCTCCCATGAGCAACCGCCCCCCATGCACAGCATCCTCCCCAATGAAATCCCTCCCTCCAAATAACATCCCCCCAGTGCACCGGGCACCGAGCACCAAATTGGCTGGATGTTGGTCAGTCTTCCATGTTAAGTATAGGACAAAAACAATTTGCACCCCTTTTCAGCCCCTTAAGGGTTAAATTTCTCCACATTCGTTTTTGGTGGGTGTTCATGTGATGGAAGGAACACCCTCCCCAAATTTCACGCTTCTAGGTCTGGTGGTTAGGGCAGAACATCCCTCAGTCATTGATTCTTCAAAGCAAAGTATAAGGAGGAAAACGCTTTGCGCCACTTTTCGTCCCCTTCCGGTTGGAATTTCCAAAAACCGGTTCTTAGTGCTCCCCTCGGTCACAGAAGGAACATGCTCCCCACTCCCAAAATTTCACACTTCTAGGCCTGGCAGTTTTGGCAGGGAGTTGATCAGTTAGTCAGTGACTTTTCTCTTAGATAGATAGACAGATAGATAGATAGATAGATAGATAGATAGATAGATAGATAGATAGATAGATAGATAGATAGATAGATAGATAGATAGATAGATAATTTATGAATTACAGAAAACTACATGCTTCTTGTGCGAAAGAAAAAGGAGGACAATTAAATTTTTTCGAGGACACAAGGACAAAAAGAGGGCATGTCCTGGAAAAATGGCATATGGTCACCTATACCCATACTGGTCACCCATAGCCATACTAGTGTGCTGGCAGTGCAACATGGCACAGTGGTTGACAATATGTGAGATAGATTGCAATCCGAAAGACACTTTCCTGGGAGTAAGACCTATTGAACACAACGGGGCTTACTTCTAAGTAGACATGTTAGGATTGTGCTCTTTATGGTTAGGTAGCAAGAATGAGGCCTGGAAGATCGAGGTTTACAACCCCACTTCCTTCCCTGGTGACCTTGAGCCACTCATTCTAAGCCTGACCTACCTTGCAGGATTGTTGTGACTGTAAAAGCTTAGTGAGATGCATGGGAACGGCTCTGTTTACCGGCAGTGCATCTGCTCTGCATGACTTCCTCAAGCCAGATCTCATGCATGCCTAGTCAGAAGCATCTCCATTCAATTCAATGTGAGGACTCCCAGGAAAGTGCTTCCTGAGCCTGATTTTTCTGTCCCTCGCTTAGTATGACCAGCTGTGGGTGGCAGCAGGAATTCAGGGGTGCAGGAAGGTGTCTCCCCTTGCATTGCACCCAAATATGCACCTGGCCCTGCTGCAGCCTCCCCCCCCCCCCCATTGCTTGGTACATCCCCCATGCATGAGGCTTAGTCTATCCTCTAGCTGCTGGATCCCCACCTGGTGGCACATGTGCAGAAGCAGCGCAGGCAGCCAGAGCCCAGGCAGGGGCAGCGCTTGATGATTCCAGCCAGTCAGCATCCCCAAGGACTGTGTGGGCCAGTTAAGGCGGTTGTAGTCAAAGGCGTGCAGGGCTCGACCTGCGAACGCCACATCCAGTTCCCAGTAGTGGCAGCAGCAAAATGGCGCCCGCCTGGTAGCCCACGGTAGCGGGAGCAGCAGTGCCATCTCTGACCACTGCAAGTCTACCGGAACTAGCCTTTGTCTAGGCTTTGTTTCACAGGCTAAGCACCTCGCATGACGCGAAGATCGATGTGACCGTTTCCAGAGGACCAGGGCCCCACTCTCGGCATTAACAGAGCAGGGCTGCGAACGGGGGCTCCAGCAGGGTCCCTCTGGTGACTCTCATTGAGGGGTTCACCGCCGAAGGGCTCCAGCTAACAACACCCACTGTTGGGGGGGAGGCACCTCGCCTCATAGCCCGACACCCACCGCCACCAGCACTCCAGGGCCGCCTCCCTCAGCATGGACCAGGTTCGAGTCCTGCCTCAGCCCCTCATGACCTCCTCTTCTATCTGTGGTAGGGGAGAGGGGCAGTCAGGCAGATAACAGTTCCCCTACTCCCCCTCACTCCTCATGACAGGGTTAAATTCCATCTAAGCAATTTCTTCTCAGACTCCAAGAGGGGTCCTGAACTGTCAGTAACAGTAGAAGCTTCTCCCTTACCCCAATGTAAGGCTACAGCAGTTTGTATGGAACTCCTCAGATTTAGTCCACTTCTGGAGGTGGCCTAAGTCCAAGGAGACAGGAGTGGCAGTGCACTGCTCCTGCCTGCCCTGGGGACAAGGTCAGGATCGGACATATGATGGAACCTGTCCCTGGCCCCCTACTCCCCTTCCAGCTCCTCCTCTCTTTTGTGTCATTCCTATGTGATTGTTGTCCTATGTGATGTTATGGTGAGTGACCCCACGTTGTACTCAAAGGTAGAACCTCAAAACAACACCTAGTTCCCAGACATGTGGGGAACAGCAACAGTTGGGCCATGATGGAGCTGTCATGCTCTGAGATCTTGGAGAAAAAAATTCAGGAAGCTCAATCTATGTGCTGGGAAAGAAACAAAACTAGAGCATACAAAATATGTCAACTAGGCAGGCAGGGCTACAACTAGATTAATCTCTCTTTTTCAGTATTCTTGTTAAATGGACAGAAAGGCACTATTTCAAGAGGGGCTCCTCTATATATTCAGCAGTGGACAGATTCACTGTCCCTTTTCACTCCAGCACTACTTTGCTAATGCTAGTTTTCAGGTGTTTCTTCTAAATCTTTTTAGATGATGATGATGATGATGATGATGATGATAAGATGCAAGACTTATGAATAGAAGGTCAGTATTTTGGCCAGTTGCATTACAGCCCTAGGAGAGTTGCTGAGAAGCATGAAGGCTCAGTTAATAATTTCCCCATTAATAATAGAAGCAACTAATGATCTTGGAAATGATGTTTGCAGAGGCTTATTTCAGGGATCTGAAGGAAGAAAAGAAACACCTTTTTAATATAGTTTTAAAATAAAAATGACTAAATACATTTTGGGGCAAAAACTATTCCTCAAATACAGTACATGAACACCAGAGATGACAAGATGTGTTTATGGATACGGAACACATTTATTTCATGTACATTGTTTTAGCCCTAAGAATGTGAAATGAAAGCTACAATGACAGATTCACACCAGTCCATAACTTGCTCCTCTTCAACCGTTTTTGTGGAATAATTACCAACAAATAAAAGAAAACACATGAATTTGGGAACCTATTGCTGTTCCCTCCCAGAACTTCCTGTGGTCCAAACAGACTGTCATTCTAAAACATGTTCTGGTCTCTCCACATTGCTCCTTTACTATGAAGAGTTTGCTTTTGTTATGAGAAATGCTCTCTTACTATATTTGTCATTAATTTTATCCTGTTACACAGAAGGTTTCATCATCACAAAATCAATCTCAGCAGGAATATGTTTTTCCCATAAGCATCAGTCTTACAGGTCAAGCTGAAGGCTTATCAAGGCCTGACCCTTACAGTAGCCCCTGACTGTGTTACTCTGGACTAGGCAGCCCATTGCCTTGCTAATAGTCAGTACTCAGACAAGTGATCAATGCTCTTTTCAGATCCTATAGTTTGGTTCCTGTCTAGATAGCCCAGGAAATATTCAAAAGGATTAACCAAAAAACAAGCAGTCAGTAGACAAGGGCCAGAATATGTATAAAAAGTTATAGTTTGGGCTCAGTAAGGGTGTGGAGTGGTCCCCACCAGTGATGGGCCCAGCCTAGCCCAAGAACCGGTTCCCTGGAAGTGGGTGAGGCCAGGCGAGGTCAGGGGGTGTGGCCGAGGTCAGGGGGCTTGGCCGGGTCAAGGGGCGTGGCTGGGGAGAATTTAAAGGGGAAATTTTTTTTAATCTAAAAATTAAAAAATTATTTTTTTAAATCTAAGTTTTTGTTAGTGCCCCCAGCAACCTTAACCACACTTTCCTAGGAGTAAGCCACACTGACTGTCATGAGACTTACTTCTGAGTAGACCTGCATAGGATGGGGTTCTGAGGCTGCAGTCCTCTCCACACTGACCTGGGAGTAAGTTCCATTGACGAGCATGGTGCTTACTTCTGAGTAGACACGCATAGGATTGGGGTCTCAGGCTGAAATCATACCCTCACTGACCTGGGAGTAAGTCCTATTGAACAACATGGTGCTTACTTCTGAGTAGACACGCAATAGGATGGGGCTTTCAGGCTGAAATCATAACCTCACTGCCCTGGGAGTAAGTCCCATTGACGAACATGGTGCTTACTTCAGAGTAGACATGCTAGGATGCTCCCAGGCTGCAGTGCCAGCCTCCCCTCCACACTTTCCTTGGAGTAAGCCCCATTGACGATCATGGTGCTTACTTCAGAGTAGACATGCTAGGATGCTCCCAGGCATGCTAGGATCCTAGGATGCTAGGATGCTCCCAGACATGCTAGGATGCTCCCAGGCATGCTAGGATCCCAGCATGCTAGGATGCTTCCAGGTCGCAGTGCCAGCCTCCCTTCCACACTTTCCTTGGAGTAAGCCCCATTGACAATCATGGTGCTTATTTCAGAATAGACCTGCTCTGAGGCTGCAGTCCTCAGATGGGGTTCTGAGATGATGATGATGATGATGATGATGATGATGAGTCCTCTGCAGATGGGGCTATGAGGCTGCAGTCCTCTCCACACTGGCCTGGGAGTAAGTCCCACTGACTATACTGGGGTTTACTTCTGAGTAGACCTGAATAGGATGGGGCTGTGAGGCTGCAGTCCTCTCCACACTCAGCCTCCCTGGCCAGCCGGGAGAGGCTGACGCTGATGCTTCTCAGCCTCCTGGGCTGGGAGACTGGGAGGGCTCAGAACCGGTCCTCATGATCCCCCCCCCTGCTGCTGCCAGCTCTCCAGCGGCAGGGGATTTGGAAGAACAGGTCCCCGAGAACAGGAGCAATCCCCCTTGTGCCCACCATTGGTCCCCACCAAGTTGGACACTCTCTCTCTCTCTCTCTCTCTCTGTGTATGTGTGTGTGTGTGTGTGTGTGCGTGCGTGCGTGCATGTGTGTGTGTGTGTGTGTGTGTGTGTGTGTGTGTATGTGTCTCACCCCAAAGATGGCCAGACCAGATCATGAAAGTATGTGCTCTCGGGATGGGTAATATGGCATCTTGACCCCCCTTTTTCCTACTCTCCTACTTTCTTTTTATTGTTTGTAATAGATTAGCTAGCTCAGCATAGAACTTGATTGACTGTATTCATTGTTATTTTGTTTAGTCTTGCTGTGATTGTTCTTAATAAAGTTTGCTAAAATATACCTTCTAAAGCTCATCCTTCTACAAAGGTTATCTGTGGTGACGCTGTTTGATGAATAGTCCAGCCCTATCCTTATGAGCAAAGAGAGGCAGTGCCTAATTCCCCTACAAAAATATTGTATGCTGCTCTCTTGGGAACACTTTTTCCTCCCCACCCCAGGAGGCCAGAGTGGCTTTGACTTTTTAGAAAAGCAGCAATCAGGAGAATGGCTGTTGGGTCTATAGCAGGAAGACTTTGCCCTGCCCTGTTCCTCCACCAAGGATATACCCTTTTCTCTATATAGAGATAAAATTGAAAAGTCACTGGCTGACTCACTGACTGACTCATCAACACTCTGCCAAAATCACCAGACCTAGAAGCATGAAATTAGGGGAGGGTGTTCCTTCCATGACAGAGGCACCCACTAAGAACCAGTTTTTGGAAATTCCAACTAGAAGGGGGGTGATAAGGGGCTCAACGCATTTTCCTCCCTGTACTTTACATTGAAGAATCCCTGCCTGATGGAAACTCAGCTCCAACCTCTGGACCTAGAAGCATAAAATTTGGGGAGCCTATTCTTTCCATGATGGAAGCACCCACCAAGATCCAATTTCTGGAAATTTAACCCTAAGTGGCTGAAAGGGGTACAATACGTTTTCTTGTATTTCTTACGTGGTGCCCCGTTGTACTCAGCGCCTGGTGTCCCTTGCCTGGTGTCCAGTGGTGCCATTGGTGTGTGCTTTCCACTAGGAGACAGTGCCCAGTGGTGCCTTCAGGGATGAGTGGTCGCTAGTACAGATGGCCAGAGCCCATGGCCAAATGGTGCCCAGAGGTGCATGCTTTTGTATCTGCTGCGCACTGGTGTGTGGTGGTGCCTGCTGGTGCCAAGTGGTGCCCACTGCCAGATAGTGTCTGCTGATACCGAGGAGTGCCTCGTGCAAAGTAGGTGTACTCAGTGGTGCCTGCTGCCCACTAGGAGGTGCCTATAGGGATGAGTGGTCACTAGTAAAGATGGCCAGTGCCCACGGCCAATTGGTGCCCAGAGGTGCATGCTGCTCACTTGTGTCTGTGGCCCACTGGTGTGTGGTAGCACCAGCTGGTGCCCAGTGGTGCCCACTGCCAGATGGTGCCTGCTTCTGCTGGTGCTCAGGAGTGCCTGGAATCTGGTGGTGACTGGTGGTGGCCGTTGCCACCCACTGGTGCCCATTACCTACTGATGTCCATTGCTTGTTGGTGCCTACTGGTTCCTGCTGCCCAGTGCCACCCAATGGTGCCTGGTAGGGATGCACAGTGCTCTGTAGGGATGCCTGCTGGTGCCTGATGTTGTCTGCCACTGCCCCCTGGTACCCTATGGTGCCGGTCCCTGTCATTTTCCAGTGGTGCCAATGCCTGCTGGTGCCTGCCACCTGGTGTCACAGCCTAGTGTCCAGCAGTGCCAGCCATTCCCAGAACACACAAATATTCTTGAAATTTTACTTCTGCAATGGTGGCTCCATTCCACTAGTCCCCTGATAAAGTTCCAGATAAGGGTGTTGGAACATATTTTATTTCATGTACATTGTTTTAGCCATAAGAATGTATAATGAAAGCTACAGTGATAGGTTCATACCAGCCGGTAACTTGCTGGAAGCAGGAAAAATGCTCAATCTCTACTGCGCAATTGAAAATACAATTTGTGATATGTTTTCCTTATTGACCAGATGAAAGAGGATGAAGCAGGGAACCAATTGATCCCTCCCAGAACTTCCCATGATCCAAACTGATTGTCATTCCAAAACATTTTCTAGTTTCTCCACATTGTTCATTTACTTTGAAGGGTTTGCTTTTTCATCACCAACCCGGGAGGCCGGAGTGGCTTTGACTTTTTAGAAAAGCAGCAACAGGAGAATGGCGACTTCCACTTGGGTCTACAGCAGGAAGACTGTCCTGTTCCACCACCAAGGATATACCCTCTTCCAGAGGGGCAAAAGAGGTTATTGGGCAAACTTACTACTGCATGTTAAACAGGTCAGAAGAACAATTAAGATTCTTGGGGTTCCCTGGAAAGAGCCTCAAAAATACATGTTAATAAGGTTTCGCTTGACACTCTTTTTCGCATTCCATTCTCGTGTTAAACCTATTGGGATCACAGCCATTATCAGGAAGCAGTTGACAGCGCTGATACCTCATATCATAAGCAAAGTTAATTTCGTTGATAATGGGACAGCCTACGCGAATTGGAGCTGTGCATTTCTCGGGCAGCGCCATATCTGAAAACAAGAGAGAAGAAAACAGGTTCATCATAAACCTTCTACTGTCACGTTTGGAGAGCCTACTAGCATTTGCAGTGCAATGCAATGGTGGCCCATGGGGAGAACACACTTGTTTTCTAAATAGCAGCTGATTGGTGGGTTTTGACCCAATTTTTCTGGGTCATGAAACTTGGGGAGCCTCTCAAGGAGACATCCAGCAACTTAGATTCCCATGTTGGATACAGCAGAAGCCTTTTGACATCACTGCATCACAGTGTGGGAATATTGATAGGATTTTGGTAAAGAGGCCCATCCTTGCATCGCTGCCAGCTGCATTTCTGTGTGAAGTGGAATCTGAGAGACCTCTCAGATGTTCTCAGATGGGCACAGAGGGAAGCAACCTATAGTTTCTACACTGTTCTCTCCGCCCCCCAAAAAGATTGAGCAAATTATGAATGGAATTTGCACACTCTCTCCTGGATGCGATCAGATTCTTTTGTAGAAGTTACTGTATTTACTCAAATCTAATGCGCCATTGAATCTAATGAGCACATGATACTTACAGTCAAAACACAGCATTTACTCAAATCTAATTAACCATCAAATCTAATGCACACCCTGATTTTGGTGACTGAATTCGGCTGAAAAGCGTGAGCATTATATTTGAGTAAATACAGTATTTTCATTGCCTCAACCGCCTCCATATATGAAGGGCTCACAGTTGTTCTTATTGACATCATAGTAATAGCATCGAAAGGAAGCTTTGCATCTTCCCACCTTTCTCGGAAGTGCGCATCTTTCAAGCAGAGCCTCTGCAGGGGAAGATCACATACTAGCCTACTCTGCGCATAAAACTCCCTGACTGAAACTCAGAAAAGTGATATTTTGAGGTACTGCAACACTAACCCTTGAGTTCCTTTCAACTGACATTTAAACAACCTTCCCAGTGGTCGTTTTGGGCTATGGAGCAGCAGGTGGAGCTCAGATCCTACAGATTTGCCAGATCCAAGCCTTATCTCAGGCAGCGTCTGCTGCTCCTGTCTGCTCAGACATCTGTGCAGGTGGCCCAAGTCTGAGTAGATCCATTGGCACTGCTGCAGCCCTACCGTGGGGAAGGGACAATCCTCTCCTTCCCAGCAGTACCACAGCAGCAGTCCAGATCTTTTCACTGGATTCAGTGCTGGTGAAGACAGCCTGCCTGGTCCAGCACAAGTGAGGATTGTGCTGTCAGAGCGCTGTGGACAATCCCGATTCTGGGGGATTTTGTTCACATCCTGGCAAATGGGACAGAGCGTCTTGCTCCAGTTTGGTGGAAGAGAATTATGGCAACCCTACCCTATGGCAACCCAACCCTAACCTTCTCAAAGCTAGCTGAGAACCTTTACTAGTTCCTACACCGCCCACAGTCCAGTGGTGGGTTTCAGGGGGTTCTCACATGTTCTATACAACCCTCTGCTAATGAGTGCCTGGTTCTGAGAACCGGTAACCAATGGGACACAGAACCTGCTGTTAATTTAGGTTATTAGGACAATGAACCTGATGTTAATTTATTTGAATCCCACCACTGCGCCCACCCCTTCCATTATCCAGATGATGCCCAGAGAGAGAAAGGGTTGCAGGAGGACTACAGAGTCTAGCATGGAACTTCTACCTGCATCCTGAATAGAAACCCCCAGAAAGTCAAACCAGTTCGCCAGGATGCCCAGCACCAATACAAAGAAGACCATCTGATTGCACTTCATGATGGCTGCCCAGTATGACAGCCCCCTGCTCATCGCAGTTGCTTTATGTTGTGGGTCCTAAGGAAGTGAAGGGGGCAATTAGGCACCAAATGTAATTCTCAAGTACATGCTGGGGAGACCGCGTTGCATTTATGAATATTTTGATTACTATTCCATGTCAGGAAGTACCCAACTGAGCGAAAAGGAGCAGTATACCTAACCAGGCTGAAAAAGGAAATAAAATGGTACAGAATCTGAGATATGGTGGGGAAGAAGTGATGGCTCATTAGCCATAATTGTGAATATATCCCTAACCGAACCGCCCAAGCCGGTAATGTAATGAAATTCAAAAGCTGTGTCCCAGAACCATTACTAGATGTGCTGTTACCACCTGATCAGTAGAACACCTTGCTGTTTTCATTCCTCTCTGGGACATGGGGAGTAGCCTTCGTCCTTAACATTGGATCAGGGTGACCATAGAGCATAACCCCAAAAATGAGGACAAGTTCCTCCAAAATGTAGGACACCCAAGAAAAATGAATGTAGGCTAAGAAAAGTGAAAAAAGATAAATGCTAAAAGCACTCATATACAGTGGCGCCTCACGTAAAGAATGCCTCACGTAAAGTGCGTTTCACATTAGAAACAAAAATTTCTCTAGGATTCTGCTTCACGTAAAGAACACATTCATTGGCAGTTGGGGCAGACGCGCTGGCCGGCAGCCTGTTTAAAAAGCGTCAGGGCTGCCTAGCGCACCTGCCCATGGTGAAAGCAACACTTCCATGCTGTTCCTCCTGTGGCCGGAGGGAGAGAAGAGCAGTGAAGAAGAGGGAAGCTGCTCAGGGTAGCCAGAAGGGAGCAGGGGAGAGAGAGGCTGAGGATGGAGAGAAGGAGAAAGTGGGGAGACACTTTGAAAGTGTCTTGGATTGCAGCCTCCTAACCATGCCTACCCAGAAGTATGCCCCATTGTGTTAAATGGGTCTTACTCCCAGGAAAGTGTCTTTAGGACTGCAGCCTAAGTAGATTTCATAAGATCATGCACACTGAATGCATGTTTTGAATTCAGTCCCAGTGTTCTTTCATCATTTTTACCTCCAGTTAATATTTTTATATGAATTTTTTTTGGGGGGGGGGGGTGGGGTGGAACCAATCGTCTGAGCTTCCATTATTTCCTATGGGAAAATCCGCTTCACGTAAAGAATGTTTCACGTAAAGAACATGCCTCTGGAACAAATTAAATTTGTAGGCATCAGTAGGTAATGGGCACCAGTGGGTGGCAATGGTCACCACCAGTCACCACCATATACCAGGCACTCCTGGGCACCGGCAGGCAGCATCTGGCAGTGAGAAATTAGAAAAGTAGTGCTGGAGTGTAAAGGGACAGTGATTGTGTCCACTGCTAAATATATAGAGGAGCCCCTTTTGAAATAGTGTCTTTCTGTCCATTTAACAAGAATACTGAAAAAGAGAGATGAATCGAGTTGTAGCCCTGCCTGCCTAGTTGACATATTTTGTATGCTCTAGAACAGCGTTTCTCAAAGTGGGGGACCCCTTTGGGGGTCGCGAAGAGCTTTCCTAGGGGTCGCCTAAAGAACCCTGGTGCAGGAGGCCAGGCCAGGCTTGCCAGACCTCTGGCTGTAGCTGCGCGCGCACTGGGGCTGACTGACAGCCTCAGGGCCCAATCCTACGCATGCCTACTCTGAAATAAATCCCATTATATTCAGGGGGGCCTTTACTCCCATGTAAATGTGGATAGGATTGCAGCCTCAGGGCCCAATCCTATGCATGCCGACTCTGAAATAAATCCCATTGTGTCCAATGTGTGCATAGAACACATTTCATTTGTAACAATGAAAATACATCCTGCATAGCGGATATTTACATTACGATTCATAACATTAGCAAAATTACAGTTATAAAGTAGCAAGGAAAATAATTTTATGTTTGGGGGTCCCCACAACATGAGGAACTTATAAAGGGGTCACGGCATTAGGAAGATTGAGAACCACTGCTCTAGAATTAGTTTGTTTCTTTCCCAGCACATAGATTGAGCTTCCTGAATTTTTTTCTCCAAGCCTCATGCATGGAGGATGCACCAACCAGGGGTGGGGGTGGGGCTGAAGCAGAGCCAGGTGCACCTTTGGGTGCAATGCAAAGGGAGACACCTTCCTGCACCCCTGAATTCCTGCTGCCACCCACAGCTGGTCAGACTTAGCCAGGGGCAGAAAAATCAGGCTCAGGAAGCACTTTCCTGGGAGTCATCCCACTGAATGGAATGCAGATGCTTCTGAGTAGGGATGCATGAGATCTGGCTTGTGCAAGTCATGGGCATGTGCAGATGCACTGCCGGTAGACAGAGCTGTTCCCATGCAGCTCAGTAAGCTTTTATAGTCACAACAACCCTGCAGGGTAGGTCAGGCTTAGAATGAGTGGCTCAAGGTCGCCAGGGAAGCAAGTAGGCTTGTAAACCTTGATCTTCCAGGCCTCATTCCTGCTCCCTAACCGTAAAGAGCACAATCCTAACATGTCTGCTTAGATGTAAGCTCCATTGTGTTCAATACGTCTTACTCCAGGAAAGTGTCTTTCGGAATGTCTTTTTGGGAGGGTGTTTCTTCCGTGACCGTGGGGAGCACTAAGAACCGGTTTTTGGAAATTTCAGCTGGAAGGGGGTGAAAAGGGGCGCAACACGTTTTCATCCCTATACTTTGCATTGAAGAATTGATGACTTATCAACATTCCACCCCAACCCCCAGACCGAGAAGCATGGAATTCTGGGAGGGATCCTTCTGTCACCTGAACACCCACCAAGAACCATGTGGAGAAATTTAACCCTTCAGGGGCTGAAAAGGGGTGCAATATGTTTCTGTCCTGTACTTAACATGGGAGACTGACTGTGATGTTGATTGGGACGCATACCAGCGTTTCAACATGGAGCCGATGGGGGTGCACATGGGGGAAAGCCTCCGTGTGTGGAACAGACCCAACTACCCCCCCTCTTGACATCAAAGACTTTCCAGACACAGTTGAAGTGTGGACCATGAGTGACATGGTGGAATTATGGAAGCAGGGGGAAGGGGAGGACCAAAACAGAGGGGTATCACTGTGGGACCTTCCACAAGATGGTACGCTCGAGGGGGTGTTCCCTCGCTGACGGGAATCTGGTTGGAAGAAATGGGGGGAGGGGTACAAGATATAAGAGAACGGGAAGGGGAGGAACGAGAGGTTCTTTGGCAGGAGGATTTGCCTTGGAAGGAGCGGAGTACATACCAAGCACGGCGAGAGAACCCAAGGAACCTAACCTTAGAAGCCCTAACCCTGGAGGAGCAGGAGCGTCAACTAGGAATTGAACACAACAGTCAGAGACCCCTTCCCGGATCAAAGCCTGAGGAGGCGGAGGAGAGAGGAGACGAGGCGGCAAAGGCGGGACGCACCTGAAAAGAGAACCAGAAGTGAGCAGGTTATGACTGTTATGAAAGAAGGACTAAGTTGTCAAAGAGAGAAACACTTACCTGTTTGTGGTGGGGTTCTGTTGTAGTTGTTGTTATTTGTCATGGAACCTGCAAGAAAGAAAAAGACAGTTAATTGTTGTGAAACTGTAAGCCTGTGCAAAGTAAACATGTTGAAAACTCATTCACCTGTGTCTGCTATTACGATGTATACCCGGAGGGAAGAAGATGATGAGACTCAGATCTGAATGGTTCTAGAGGATCAGACCCCCGAGGGTGGGGGCACTGGGAGGAGAAGTAGAAGGACCCGTGACACTGACCAACATACAGCCAATTTGGTGTTCAGTGCCTGGTGCACTGGGGGGATTTTGGTCAGAGGAAGAGGTTGCACTGGGGACGATGCTGCGCATGGGAGATGTTGCGCATGGGAGGTTGATGCGCATGGGGAGATGTTGAACATGTGGAGATGATGCGCATGGGGAGCTGATGCACATGGGGAGATGTTGCGCATGGGGATGTTGCGCATGGGGGATGTTGTGCATGGGCAATGTTGGGCATGGGGGATGTTGTGCATGGGGGTCGATGCACATGGGGGTTTGATGCACATGGGAGTTTGATGCCCATGGGTGTTGGATGCCCATGGGGTTTTGATGCGCATGGGTGATGTTGCACATGGGGGTTGATGAGCATGGGGGGGTTGATGCGCATGGGGGTTCATGCGCATGGCGGACTGATGCGCATGGGGTATGTTGCACATGGGGTTGATGCGCATGGGGAGATGTTGCATATGCGGGAATTATGCACATGGACAAAATTGTGCATGGGGGGATGATGATAATGGGGGTTGATGTGAATGGAGGTTCATGCGCCTGGTGGACTGATGCACATGGGGGATGTTGCATATGGGGGTTGATGCACATTGGGAGATGTTGCGCATGGGGGATGATGTGTCTGGGGGTTGATGTGCATGGGTGTTCATGCGCATGATGGACCGATGTGCATGGAGGATGTTGTGTCCCCTGGTGTCCCTTGCCTGGTGTCCAGAGGTACCATTGTTGTGTCCTGCCCCGTGGTGCCTACTGCCAACTAGGGGCACTATTCTCAGCCACAGCTGAGAATGCACTTTTAAATTAGCAAACATATTATCATTGCCTTCTCCTGCACAGCTGCCTTTTCACAGAACCTCTCAGAAACCCTGCAACAAACATTAGACCCTCAGCAATTCTAGTGAACCCTCAACAGCCGAAGTAGTAAAAGAGGAAGAATAGAGAAAAAAAGATTGAGTAAATGCTTACTGGAATATACACACGTCCGGAGGCAATGAAATATTGTGTCGAAGTTATTTCCATTGCCTTTACAGCCACCAAATACTATTATCTGACACGTTTTCGTAGTGACATCATAGTAATAGCGCGGAAAGAAAGAATCGCATCTTCCAGCTTCCAGTGGAAGTGTGCATTTTTCCGGCAGAGCCTCTGCAGAGAAGAGGGTCATACATTAAGATATTGAGCACATACAACTCCCAGTCTGAAACTAAGAAAATTAATATTTTGAGGTATTGTGACACAAACCCCTGAGTGCCTTTCAGTCGGCATTTGTACAACCTTTCCTGTGGTCCTTTTGGGGGTATGGAGAAGGAGATGGATCCAAGCCTTGTCTTAGGCAGCCTTCTGACTGATCAAACACCTCTAGAAGTGGTCCAAGTTTGAGTAGACCCATTGGCACTGCTGCAGCCCTACTGCAAGAAAGGGACGTCCTTCTTCTTCCTCACAGTACCACAGCAGCAGTCCCAATACTTGGGCTGGATTCAGCACAGGTGATGACAGCCTGCCGTATATAGCGCAAGTTAGGATTGTGCTGTCAAAGTGCTGTCTTGCACAGCACAAACTAGGGATTGTTACTCAGAAGCAAGTTCCCGTGTATTCAGTGGGGCTTACTCCTGGAAAACTGCTAAGAGGATTGTAGCCCTTTTGTTAAAATGATAATGACAGACAGTGCTTTTGTTCTAGGAATAAAGGTAGGGGTACTCAACATGAAGAAGTTATTTGTAATCATAGGCATGTCTACTTGGGGCGAAGGCATGAGGGTGCCTGTACTCACCACAGGGGTGCCAATATCACGAGAGAGGGCTGGCAGTATGGTGAGTAAACCCTCAAAAAGACAGAATGCTGGATGAGAGCCTTTTCTAGTCCCAACCCCTCCAACCCCTCCCATTATCCAAATGATGCCCAGAGAGAGGAAGAGTTGCAGATATGACAGAGGACTCCTGCAGAGGACTAGCATGGAACTCCTACCTGCATCCAGAACAGAAATCCCCAGAAATTCAAACCAGTTTCCCAGGATGCCCAGTATGAGGACCAAGACTATAATCTGACTGCGCTGCATGATGGCCATTTGTTTTGACGGTCCACTGTCCATTGAAGCTGCTTTATGTTGTGGGTCTTAAGGAAGTGAAGAGGGGCATTCAGGCAGCAAAGGGCGGAAATTATATACTGGAAAGAGTATGTTGCATTTATGGAAACTTCCTATACTATTCCATGCTATGTTGCATTTATGAAAACCTCCTTTACTATTTCATGCTAACCCCTTCTAAGTACTCAATTGAGTGAAAAAGGGACAGTACCTAACTATAAGCAGTACCTAAGGAAGCTAACCCCTACTAAGTACCCAACTGTGTGAAAAGGGGACAGTATCCAAATATAAGCAGTATCTAACCAAGCTGAAAATGGGGACAAAAATGGTGCAGAATAACTCCCTTCAGTCTGAGATATGGGGAAGGAGGGACCAGTGATGATTCATTGGCCATAGCATAATTGTGGCTTGAGTGTTGTGTAGTTGTGTGACCACAACTCATTGGTCTTTCCATTGGTGATGTAGGAAGGCAATTGGGTGTCTATCCACTGGCCTAACCATCTCCCAGGAGTGGCACGGAAGTGTCTTATGGCACTTTTGTGACATCCCCGGATCAGCACAGGATATAAGCGGGGTTAGTTTGGCTTGACTGGAGGTTAGGATAGCAGCTGGGCAGTGCAATCCAGAGTTAGGGCAGTGAGGAGTGCCCTAGCTGGGCTCCCCCAAGTATTCTGAATCCAGAGCAGGAAATGATAGTGAATCCAGAGAGTTAGGAAGTTTGGGCTGCCCTAGCTGCCCCCAGAGCAAGCTCAGGAGGCACCAAGTCAGTGACACCTGGGGAGGGCTTGCTCTCGAGGAGACCTGCCTCAGATCACACTGAACACAGAACAAATTTCATGCTTCTAGGTCCAGAGGTTGGGGTAGTGACCGTCAGTCATTGATTCTTTAATCTATATATATAAAAGAGAAAAGTCACTCACTGACTGACTCACTGACTCACTGACTGACTCACTCATCACCGCCCTGCCAAAACTGGTGGGCCAAGAAGCATGAAATTTGGGGAGGGTGTTCCGTGTCTGAGTGGTGCACTAAGAACCGGTTTTCGGAAATTCCAACGGGAAGGGGGTGAAAAGGGGCGCAACGCGTTTTCCGCCCTATACTTTGCATTGAGAATTGCTGACTGAGCAACATTCTGCCCCAACTGCTGGGCCTGAAGCATGGAATTCTGGGAGTTCCTTCTGTCACCTGAACACCCACCAAGAACCATCTGGAGAAATTAACCCTTCAGGGGCTGAAAAGGGGTCAATGTGTTTCTGCCCTATACTTAACATGGGAGACTGACCAACCTCCAGCCATTTTGGTGCTCTCTGCCTGGTACACTGGGGGATGTTGTTCAGGGGAAAAGGTTGCACTGGCGAGGATGCTGCGCATGGGAGGAAGTTGCGCATGGGGGGAAGTTATGCACAGGGGACGATGCGCATGGGGAAAGTTGCGCATAGGGGAAAGTTGCGCATGAGGGATGTTGTGCATGGGGAAAAGCTGCGCTTGGGTAGGATGCGCATGTGGGAAAGTTGCACATGGGGGAATTTGCACATGGGGAAAGTTGCGCATGTGGGAAAGCTGTCCATGGGGGATGATGCGCATGGGGGAAAGCTGCCTCTGGGGGATGATGCGCATGGGGAAGTTGCGCATGGGGGAAAGTTGCGCACGGGGGATGATGCACATGGGGAAGTTGTGCATAGGGGATGATGCGCGTGGGGGGAAAGTTGCTTATGGGGAATTTACTTATGGGAAAGTTGTGCATGGGGGGATGATGCACATGGGGGGATGATGCACATGGGGAAGTTGCACATGGGGGAAGTTGCACATGGGGGAAAATTGTGCATGGGGTGATGAGGCACCTGGGGGAAAGTTGCACACGGGGAATGATGCGCATGGGGGATGATGCGCATGGGGGAATTTGCGTATGGGGAAGTTGCGCATGGGGGATGTTGAGCATGGGGGAAGTTGCGTATGGGGATGATGCACCTGGGGGATGTTGCACATGTGGGAAAGTTGCACATGTGGGATGATGCACATGGGGAAGTTGTGCATACGGGATGATGCGCATGGAGGAAAGTTGCGCATAGGGGATGATGTGCATGGGGGAAAAGTTGCGCATGGGGAATTTGCTTATGGGGAATTTGCGCATGGGGGGATGATGCACATGGGGGGATGATGAGCATGGGGGGAAGTTGCGCATGGAAGGGGGTGAAAATGGGCACACTGCATTTTCCTTCCTATATTTTCAATTGAAGAGTCCCTGACTGATGGACACTCTGCCCTCACCCGAGACCTTGCATTATGGAGGTGGTGCTTATGGGAGGTGGTGCTCATGGGGGGATGTGCATGGGGAGATGATGTAGGATGATGTAGGATGGGGAGATGATGTAGGGTTGATGCGCATGGGGAATGTTGCTCAATGGGGGTTGCGTGTAGGGGATATTTTACTCCCACAACGTGGGCACATTTTGCAAGCTTGTGTGTGTGTGTAGTATAGACTATAGTATCTGGTGCCTTCATAACTGATGGATGGGTATCTCCATCACAATTTACCCTTTGTTTAAATCTATTTTTGAACCATATAAGTGGGGTGCCTGGGCAGCAAAAGGTACCAGAGGGCATTACTCAACACTGGCCACTGGGTGCCAATGGGACCCATTGAACTGCAGCAGGTACCAGGATCCTGACCAGGCATCACCTGTAAGTAGCAGGCCCCGGCAAATAGTGGGCACTGGGCATCTCTACTTGGCAACACAAGGCCACAAAGTACCATCAGATACCACAGACCAGTGGGAGTATGTGAAACATGCACCAGGCACCATGTATCATACCAGGTAGCCACAGTGATGGGCAGTGCAGAAATTCTTCCTCTACCAGATGTTTCATGGTGGCCTTTGAGGTCAGAGTAAGTTCCTTGGAGAGGCACCAATGAACCTACTATGAAGAAAAGGCCTTGAAACATCACATCCCGTCATCCGTTTTTCATTTCTTTTCTCTGTTCCTTCGTTCCTCTGCAGAAGAGAAAGGTCTACTCGAGAAGGTCTCAGGCAGTATGCAAATGAGCAGAGGGCATTCCGGGTAAGAACAGTGGGTTCTACCTGCATGCTGAGACAGGAACCCCATGCAAAAGAATGCAGGAAGGGGGTTCTGGAAACATTTCAGTTTTGCAAAGGGAAGATTGAGGCACCAAGTACTCCTAATGGATATCACCAGTGGGCACTGGACACACTTACCGGGCAGCACGTGGCATTGGCTATCCCAATCCAGCACTAGTGGGCAGCACTAGGCAGTGGGCACCAGTGGGAAGCAGGCACAACCAGCCACCAGGCACTTCTCCTGGGCACTGGTTGTCAGGATCCTTCCTACTGGCAATGCACCTAAACAGCTAAATAATAAATTTTCCTGTATTAGGCACCATATTTTCAGATAATAGAAAAAGTGCTATTAACCCTGAAAAGGTACTGAAATCAAACCCATAATAAACCCATAGAAGGACTAGCTCGTCAAGCATTTCTTCCCTCTAAAATAATAGCATTTTACACCAGGAACTGTAAACTGTGGTTGAGCAGCCCCTACGCTACCACCACAGCTTGGATGATTCCTAGCCCCAATGGGTTGAAGGTTCCCAAACCAGTTTTCCATTCCTGGAGGTGCCCTGAGTCCAAGGAGACAGGAGTGAAGATGCACCTCTCCTGCCTGCCCTTGGGACAAGGTCAGGATCTGACATTTGTTGGAACATGTCCCACCCCCTCCTCTCCTTCCAACTCCACCTCTTTTTGTGTCTTTCCAACATGGTTGTTGTCCTATGTGATGTTATGAGTGACCCCAAGTTGTGTCCAAAGGTAGAACCTCAAGACAACACCTAGTTCCCAGACAGGTGGGGAACAGCAACAGTTGGGCCATGACTGAGCTGTCATGCTCTGAGAACTGGGAGAAAAAAATTCAGGAAGCTCAATCTACAAAAAAGCTCAATCAATCTCATATGTACTGTGAAAGAAACAGGTTTATTCCAGAGGATACAAGACAAGTCAACACCCATCAGGCAGGGGAACAACTAGATTAATCTTTCTTTTTCAGTATTCTTGTTAAATGGACAGAAAGGCACTATTTCAAGAGGTGCTCCTCTTTATATTTAGCAGTGGACACATTCACTGTCCCCTTTCACTCCAGCACTACTTTTCTAATGGTATTTTTCAGGTGTTTCTTCTAAATCTTTTTAGATGATGGTGATGTTAACGACGACAACGCCAGGATGCATGTGCTGTGAATAGAACTTGGGCACCTCTGAGAGAAGAAGGTCAATATTTTGCCAGTTGTCTTTAGAGCCGTAGGAGAGTTGCCTGGAAGCCCGAAGAAACAACTCAACAACAACAACAGTATTTACAGTATATACAGCTTTTCAACAAAATGTTCACAAAGAGGTTTACAGAGAAAACCAAATAACCAATGGCTCCCTGTTCCAGAGGGGCTCACAATCTAGAAAGATGAAAAAGAACACCAGCAAAAGCCACAAGAGAAAACAGTGCTGCTGTGAGAAGGACCACTTAATAATTTCCCTCTGATAAACAGGAGCAACTAATTATCTTGGAAAAAATCTCTTAATATCTTGGAAATGATGTTTGCAAAGGCTTATTTCATTGATCTGGAAGGAGGAAAAGAAACAGTTTTAAAATAAAAAATGAATACATACATTTTGGAGCAAAAAATATTCCTCAAATACTTTACATGAACACCAGAGATGATGAGATGTGTTTTTGGATATGGGAGCTGGAACACATTTATTTCATGTACAGTGCGTTGTTTTAGCCATAAGAATATGAAATGAAAGCTACCATGACAGATTCACAACAGCCCATAAATTGCTGGAAGCAGGGAAAAGTGGAAAATACAGTTTGATATGTTTTTCTTATTGACCAGATGAAACAGGATGGAGGGTGTAGCGATGAATTGGGCCCAACTCTGAATTTCATTTGAAAATGAAAAGTGGCAACCAGTGAGATGGGAGATCCGTAGTCTTCAACCTTTTGTGATGAATAATAAACAAGTCATAGGGAGGAAGGGGCTCATTTGTTCATAGCTGCTTCTAAAAGCAGGACTAGAACCAATGGGTACAAACTGCAAGAGAGGAGATTCCGGTTGGATATCCGGAAAAACTTCCTGACGGTGAGGGCGGTTCGGCAGTGGAACAGATTGCCAAGGGAGGTGGCGGGCTATCCCTCATGGGGGATCTTCAAGCAGAGGCTCGACAAGCACCTGTTGGGGATGCTCTAGGGGGATTTCCTGCTGCAGGCAGGGGGTTGGACTAGATGACCCAGTAGGGCTGCAATCCTAAAGACACTTTCCTGGCAGTAAGACCCATTGAACACAATGGGGCTTACTTTTGAGTAGACATAGTTAGGATTGCACCCTAGGTCCCTTCCAACTCTATGATTCTATGATTCTAAGTAAAAGAAAACATATAAAGCTGGGAACCTATTGTTGATCCCTCCCAGGACTTCCTGTGGTCTGAACAGAGTGTCCTCTGTCTATATAAAACTGAAAAGCCACTGACTCACTGACTGACTCATCAACACCCAGCCAAAACCGCCAGGCCTAGAAGCATGAAATTTGGGGAGAGTTTTCTTTCCATGATGGAGGCACCCACTAAGGACTGTTTTTCAAAAATTCCCAGCAGAAGGGGGTGAAAAGGGACTCAATGCATTTTCCTCCCTATACTTTCCATTGAAGAATCCCTGACTGAGGGATGTTCTGCCCCAACTCCCAGACCTACAAGCATGAAATTGGTGGAGCGTATTCCTTCCATGAGGGGGGCACCACCAAGAACCAATTTTTAGAAATTTAACCCCTAAAGTTCTGAAAATGGGTTCAACACATTTTCTGCCTGTATTTAACATTGAAGACTGATCAACATGCAGCTGATGCACTGGGATGCAAGGTGCACAGATGATGATGGTGCACATGGGGGTGCGTGCAGGGTTTTATGCGTAGGGGAAATGATGCACATGGGAGTGGTGCACATGGGGGTTTGGTGTGCATGGGGGGTTGGTGTGCGTGGGGGAATGCGCATGGGGGTGAATGCACATGGGGTGCTGTGCATGGGGAGTTGGTGTGCGTGGGGGAATGCGCATGGGGTGAATACGCATGGGGTGCTGTGCATGGGGGGTTGGTGCGCTTGAGGGGTGAGTGCACATGGGGTGAGTGTGCATTGGGGTGGTGCGCATCCAGGTATTGCACATGGGGGTTGGTACGCATAGGGAATGGGTGGTACTCTTGGGGGTGAATGTGCATGAGGGGGTGTGCATCTGGGGGTGGTGCACATGGGGGGTTTATGCACAGTGGGGGGTTGGTGCACATGGGAGTTTGATGCTCCTGGAGTCCCAGGTGGCAGCTGTGGCCAGGGGAGCCTTTGCTCAGCTTCGGCTGATTCACCAGCTGCAACCATACCTGAGTCATTCGGATCTGGCCACAGTGACCCATACCCTAGTGACATCAAGACTGGATTATTGTAACGCGCTCTACGTCGGGCTGTCTCTGAAGACGGTCCGGAAGCTTTAATTAGTTCAGAATGCGGTGGCCCGTGTAGTTGCTGGGGCTTGTCGGTTCAGCTCTGTCAGGCCACTGCTTCTGCGACTACACTGGCTGCCCATTCGTTTCCAGGCTGAATTCAAAGTGCTGGTCCTGACCTTTAAAGCCCTAAACGGCTTGGGTCCAGGATATCTGAAGGACCGCCTTCTTCCCTACAATCCGACCTGTCACCTAAGGTCATCTGAGGGGGCCCTACTGACTGTGCCGCCACTAAGAGATGTGAGAGGTGTGGCGGCCAGAGATAGGGCCTTCTCGGTGGTGGCACCCCGGCTGTGGAACTCCCTCCCCTTAGAACTGAGGAAAGCTCCCTCAATACAGAGGTTCAGGTGGAGCCTTAAAACCTTTTATTTTATAAAAGCTTTTTAATGGGGCAGAAGTTGGGAGGCTGTTGTTTTATTGTTTTTAGTATACAGTGGCGCCTCACGTAACAGAATTAATTCATTCCAGAGGCAGTTTCTTTATGTGAAACTTTCTTTACGTGAAGCGGATTTTCCCATAGGAAATAATGGAAACGCAGATGATTGGTTCCACAACCCCAAAAATATTCATATAAAAATATTAACTGGATGTAAAAATGATGACAAAACACTGGGATTGAATTCAAAACATGCATTCAATGTGCATGATCTTATCAAGTCTACTTAGGCTGCAGTCCTAAAGACAATTTCCTGAGAGAAATACCCATTTAACACAATGGGGCTTACTTCCGGGTAGACATGGTTAGGAGGCTGCAATCCAAGACACCTTCAAAGTGTCTCCCCCTTTTCTCCTTCTCTCCATCCTGAGCCTCTCTCTCCCCTGCTCCCTTCTGGCTAGCCCTGAGCTGCTTCCCTCTTCTCCACTGCTCTTCTCTCCCTCTGCCCAGCGGACACCTGGCCATAGGTGGAACATCATGGAAGTGTTGCTTTCACTAAGGGCAGGTGCGCTAGGCAGCCCTGACACTTTTTAAACAGGTTGCCGGCCAGCGCGTCTGCCCCAACTGGCAAAGAATGTTTCTTTACGTGAAGCACAATCCTAGAGAAATTTTTGTTTGTTACGTGAAACTAACTTTATGTGAGGCTTTCTTTACGTGAGGCGCCACTGTATATGTTTTTAGCTTGTATGTTTTAATTGTTTTTATTGAATTGCTCTATTTATGTTTTTAATTATGTTTTATGGCAGCTGCCTTGAGTCGGGCTAATGGCCCGAGAACGGCGGGATATAAATTTTTAAAATAAAATAAATAAATAAATAAAATAATGCACATGGGAGGGTATTGCACATGGGGGGTTGATGCACAGTGGGAAATGTCGCACATGGAGGAAGGTGTGCACGGGGTGAATGTGCATGAGGGGACTTACTCCCAGGAAAGTGTGGAGAGGACTGCAGCCTCAGAGCCCCATCCTATGGAGGTCTACTCAGAAGTAAGTCCCAGTATAGTCAATGGGTCTTACTCCCAGGAAAGTGTGGAGAGGACTGCAGCCTCAGAGCCCCATCCTATGCAGGTCTACTCAGAAGTAAGTAATTTTATTTTTTTATTTTTTTTATTTTTAAATTAAAAACCTCCCGGCCCTGCCCCTGCCCCTGCCCCCTCCCCTGGCCCTGGCCCCGCCCCTGGCCCCGCCCACTTCCAGAGAACCAGTTCTTGGGCCAGGGTGGGCCCACCACTGGGTACGCAGGGGTGATTATGTACATGGGGGGAGGTTGCGTATGGGAGCCAGTGCACATGAGGGTTTGATGAGCACGGGGGATGATGCGTACGGGGGTGTTGCCCATGGGGGATGGTGCACATGGGGGGATGGTGCACATAAGACGTTGATGAGCATGGGGATGTTGCACATAGGGGTTGATGTGGGGATGATGCCTGTGGGGATGGTGCACATGGAGGGTATTGTGCATGGGGGTAAGGGGCACATGGTGGGTGATGCGCATGGGGGTGTTGCGCATGGGAGGATGGTGCACATGGGGAATGTGCACATGAGGGGTTGATGAGCATGGGGGATGTTGACATGTCTGGGTGTTGATGCGCATGACGGATGATGCCCATGGGGGTGTTTCACATGGGGTGATGATGCACATGGGGGTGTTACATATGGTGCACATTAGACAGAGTGCATGGAGTGATGGTGCTCATGGAGGGACAGTGCACATGGAGGGACGGTGCGCATGTGGGGGACAGTGCACATGGGGGGACCGTGCACATAGGGGAATGATGTGCAGTGGGGGGAAGGTATACAGGGAGAATTTTACTCCTGCAACGTGGGTACGTTTTCACTAGTTCTAAAATATTTTCTAGTATCTCCACATTGTTCGTTTACATTATTCATTTAGGGTTTGACTTTTTAGAAAAGCAGAATCAGGAGAATGTCGCAAATTCCCCTTGGGTCTATAGCAGGAAAACTGTCCTGTTCCACCACCAACGATATACCATCTTCCACGTGGGCAAAAGAGGTTATTGTTGGGGAAAGTCATTAGTGCATATAAAACAGGTCAGAAGAAGAATTTTAAGATTCTTGGGGTTCCTGGAAAGAGCCTCAAAAAAGCATGTTGCTTACCTCGCTGTGCACACTCCACAGAGCATGATTTTAGAGTTGCAAATCTATTGGCATTACCTCCACAGCCAGTATAATAAAAAGTTTTACACATCTTACTAAAAAAATCGTAAGTATACATAACAACTGATCTGTTGCAACTGCCTGGGTCAGAAGGATATTTGCATTTTTTAGGCATCGTATCTGAAAACAAGAGAGAAGAAAACAGCTTCATCATAAACCTTCTAATGTCACATTCGGAGAACCTAGTAGCATGTGCAGTGCAATTCATTGGTGGCCCACTGAACTAATGCATTTGTTTTCTAAATAGCAGCTGAGAAGGCCAAGAAAGAGGACTGGAATGGTGTACTGCGCAGTTGATGCAAAAGCTGGAGACAGAGAGGAAGAGTTGGTGGCAAGACGGTATGGTTAGGATGGTGATCTTCCTCCTGGCAAGAGACACCCAGCAGAGTTAATCAAGGTGCCGTATGAGTTGGCTGCAAACCAAAGGTTCTTACCATTGAGGATGCCCTTCTTTCAGTTATCAAACATATTATCATTGCCTTCTCCTTCACAGCTGCCTTTACGCAACTCTATCTATTCTATATAAATATAAATGAAAAGTCACTTACTGACTGACTGACTGACTGACTGACTGACTGACTGACTGACTCACTCACTCACTCACTCACTCACTCAGACAATACCACTGGACTTAGAAGCGTGAAACTGGGGGGAGAGTGTTCATTCCATGACAGAGAAACCCACTAAGAACCAGTTTTTGGAAATTCCAACAGGAAGGGGGTAAAAAAGGGCACAACGTGTTTACCTCCTTATACTTCACATTGAAGAATCCCTGACTGATGGACACTCTTGACCAATCCCAGACCTAGAAGTGTGAAATTTGGGGAGGGTACTCCTTCTGTGATGGAAGCTCCACCAAGATACAGTTTCTAAAAATTTAACCCTTAAGGGGGTGAAAAGGGGTGCAATGTATTTTTGTATCTTACTTAACATTGGAGATCGACTGACATCATCCAGCCAATTTGGTCCCCGGTGTCTGATGCACTGGGAGGGAGGGTGCACTGGGGGGATGATGCGCATGGGGCGTTGATGCACTTGGAGGGATATGGCTCATGGGGGTTGATGCACATGGAGAATGATGTGCATGGGGGCAAGTGGAACTTGGGGGAACATGGGATGTTAATGTGCATGGGGGATGATGCTCACGGGGGAAGTGGTGCATACGGGATGCAGTATATGGGGGATGGTGTGCATGGGGGGTTGATGCAGCGGATGGGCAGTTGATGTGTATGGGGTGTTGTTGCTCATGGGGGGTTGATACACAAAGGGGATGTTGAGCAATGGTGGATAGTGTAGGGTGTAGTTTACTCCCACAATGTGAGTATGTTTCGCTCGTATATATAGAAAATTGAAAAGTTACTGGCTGATTCATCAATGCCCAACCAAAACTGCCAGACCTAAAACCATGAACTTTGGGGAGGGTGTTCCTTCCATGATAGAGGTACCCACTAAGAAAAGATTTTGGGAAATTCAAATTGGAAGAGGGTGAAAGGGGATGCAACGTGTTTTCATCCCTATACTTTACACGGAAGAATTGCTGACTGACAGGGTGACCATACAGAATGGAGAAAAGGATGCCCCTAGCTTTTGCTTTGCATAGAAGAGGGAATTTAGGCAGGTGCTGCCTTTTTAAACCTTTCTATTATGAGCTAAACCTGCCTATGTTCCCTCTTCTATGCAATGCTTAAAGGTAGAGACACTCTGTCCTCCGTTCTATATGGTCATCCTTCTGACTAAGAACTGATTTTTAAAAAACTGGGGCAAAATAGGTTATTGGGAAAAGTACTAGTGCGTGTAAAACAGGTCAGAAGAATAATTAAGAGTCTTGGGGTTCCCTGGAAAGAGCCTCAAAAAAGCATGTTGCTTACCTTTCAGTCTACACTCATTATAACATTCCATCTGAGTTTCAAACCTATTGTCATTACCTTCACAGCCAGTATAAGGAAAACCTCTACAGGACCTCACATAGAAATCATAATAATACTTAAGCTCAAGTCCTGTGCAAATGCCCATGTCAGGAAGATATCTGCATTTTTGGGGCAATGAATCTGAAAACAAGAGAGAAGAAAACAAGTTTATCGTAAACCTCATGTCACATTTGGAGAGCCTAGTAGCAATTGCAGTGCAATGCAATGGTGCCCCTTGGGGAGAACACACTTGTTTTATAAATAGCAGACAAGAAGGCAAGAAAGGGATTGGAATGGTGTATTGTTCAGTCAATGCAAAACCTGGAGACGGAGAGGAAGTAGCTGGTGGCAAAACGGTATGGTTACGATGGTTAGGATGGTGATCATCCTCCCGGCAAGAGACACCCAGCAGAATTAATCATGGTGCTGAACTCAAATGGGGGATTTTCAACACACCGTCAGACAAGAATAGAACATCCTGACTAGAGAGAGGCAGCCGTGTTCAACCAGGGCAGATTGGTGGGTTTTGACCCAATTTTTCTGGGTCATGAAACTTGGGGAGGCTCTCAAGAAGACGTCCAGCAACTGATATTCCCATGCCGGATACAGCAGAAGCCTTTTGACATCACTGCATCTCAGTGTGGGAATTTTGATAGGATCTTGCTGAAGAGACCCCTCCTTGCATCGCTGCAGTTCTGTGTGAAGCGGAATCTGAGAGACCTCTCAGATGTTCTCAGATGGGCAGTTTCACATAGAGAAAAGCAATCCACAGATGACAGTACTGTTATTTACAAAAACAATAACAACAAGAAAACCTGAGCAAATTCTTACTGGAATTTGCACACTCCTGGATGCAGTCAGATTCTGTTTCAAAGTTATTTGCATTGCCTTCACAGCCACTATATAGGAATGGCTCACACTTTTCCATAGTGACATCATAGTAATAGCTCGGAAAGGCAGCTTTGCATCTTCCAACTTCTCTCGGAAGTGTGCATTTTTCCGGCAGAGCCTCTGCGGAGAAGAGGGTCATACATTAAGCCACTGAGCACATACAACTGCCTGTCTAAACCTCAGAAAATTAATATATTGAGGTATTGTGACACAAACCCTTGAGTGCCTTTCAGTCGGCATTTGTACAACCTTTCCTGTGGTCCTTTTGGGGGTATGGAGAGGGAGATGGATCCAAGCCTTGTCTTAGGCAGCCTCCTGACTGATCAGACACCTCTAGAAGTGGTCCCAGTCTGAGTACACCCATTGGCATTGCTGCAGCCCTACTGCAGGAAAGGAACGATCCTCTTCTTCCTCACAGTACCACAGCAGCAGTCCCAATACTTGGGCTGGATTCAGCACAGGTGACAACAGCCTGCCTGATATAGCACAAGTTAGGACTGTGCTGTCAAAGTGCTTTCTTGCACAGCACAATCCTAGGGATTTCTACTCAGAAGCATGTTCCAGTATATTCAGTGGGGCTTACTCCCAGGAAATTGAACAGGAAATTGTAGCCCACTTGTCAAAGCAAAATGATACCTACAGACAGTGCTTTTGTTCTAGAAATAAAGGTGGGATAGTTACCATGAAGATGATTTACTGTATTTGTAATCACAGGTATGTCTTTTTGGGGGAGGTGGAGGTGCCTGTACTCCCCACAGAGGTCCCAGTACTCAATCTGGTGAGTACCCCTCTCAAAAAGATGGAGAATTCTGGTTGAGAGTGTTTTCTAGTCCCAACCCCTCCAACCCCTCCCATTATCCAAATGACGCCCGAAGAGAGGAAGAGTTGCAGATATGATAGAGGACTCCTGCAGAGGACTAGCATGGAACTCCTACCTGCATCCTGAATAGAAATCCCCAGCAATTCAAACCAGTTTCCCAGGAGGCCCAGTATGAGGACCAATAAAATAGTCTGACTATGCTGCATGATGGCCATTTGTTTTGACTGTCCACTGCCCATTGAAGCTGCTTTATGTTGTGGGTCATAAGGAAGTGAAGCAAAGGGAAGCAAAGGCATTCAGGCAGCAAAGAGAAGAAATTTTATACCGGAAAGATTAGGTTGCATTTATGAAAACTTCCTTTACTATTCCATGCTAACCCCTTCTAAGTACCCAACTGAGTGAAAAGGGGACAGTACCTAACTATCTGCAGTACCTAACCAAGCTGAAAATGAGGACAAAATGGTGTGGAACACCTCCCTTTAGTCTGAGATATAGGGAAGGAGGGATCAGCGATGGCTCATTGGCCATAGCATGATTGTGGCTTGTGTGTTGTGTAGCTGTGTAACCACAACTCATCCGTCTTTCCATTCCCTTGGTGATGTAGGACGGTAATTCTGTGTCTGTCCACTGTCCTAACCATCTCGGAGCAGTGGCACAGAAGTGTCTTATGGCACTTTTGTGACACCCCCAGATCAGCACAGGACTTATTTGGGGCTTAATATGGCTTGACTGGAGGTTGGAAATGCAGGCTTAGTGATTTAACTGTCCTGGTTCCTCATTCTCATTTGGCAATCTCCAAATTCATTGGACAAGACACAAGAGCCCATGCACACACTTCACATCAAAAGCCATCTTCACGAAATAATCCTTAAAGACAAATTAATCCTTAAACCAAACTAGGCCAGCACAACGCACTCATACCCCCGTTCCCAGGGTGGTGTGTGGAGGCCATGCAAGTCTGTGCAGGGGGTTAACCGCCCCCAGGAGTGGCACAGAAGTGCCCTATGGCAACTTTGTTACATGCCTGGGCCATCACAGGACTTGTGACACGTAATCAGTGCTTAGGATTGCATTGTTGATCATAATCATTCAGCACATTTTGTGGCCAGGTGAGGATTTGAATCTCCCAGTCCTGTCCAAGCCTAAACTGCCTGGAATGTCAGGACTCCTGTAGTGCCAGAATGGCTGCCACGGTATCCTGTGTGCTGTGGGCTACCACTTGTGCTGCAGGCTCTCTTTCTATCGGCTTCCCATCTCCTTTTGCAAATTAAGGGAATGTGTTGCAGAGGAGCAAAGATGATGAAAGGTCTTGGATCATCCCTGGAAATATGTGTGGCTCAGAGTTTAACCCATTAAAGATAAAGTTTTCAGTACAGGCTGTCAGCATTGGGGATGATCACAGGTATTGTTTTGAAGTAGTACTGCTGAAAACACACTGATACATTCTATTGGAAGATTTCTTAAACCAGGGGTGTCAAACTCATTTCATACAGAGGGCCGCAATAGCATTAATGGTGTCTCCCAAAGGCCACAATCCAATTTTTTGCATGTCTTCTCAGAAGAGCCCTCCTTCCTCCTGGGCTATTTCTCCAGCTCAAAATCAAGTGCGCTGCCGCCACTACTGAGTTGCTTCTGGGGGTGGGGAGATCACTTGAGGACCACAGGTGTGTCACTTGCAGCCCTCGGGCGGCCAGTTTGACATGCCTGTCTTAAACTGAATCATATAATTGGTTCATCCAAGTCGCTATTGTCAACGCAACTGGAAGTACTCCTGGAATTTTTCTCTGCACACTCTTGAGAGCTTGGGGATTTGAACCAAATGCCTTCTGTATGCAACAAGGTGCTTTATCCATGACTTGCTGGAAACTTCTGATATTGTAATTTTATACATTCCTAATCACTGATACATTCAGGTTTAAAAAAAATAGAGCAGAACCAAAGAGGAAAAAGAAGGTGGATCCAAAGAGGGAAATAGCCTAAAGACGGGATGAGGTAGAGGGTTAAACGGATGGAAAAAGCTACCCCCCCCCCACACACACACACAATGAATTGATTCTCATTGAAGACTATATAATCACAGTTCAGATTCATGGATGAATCAAGGTAATGGCAGGGAGACATACAGCTACTGTGAAGTTGTGCAGTTACCAAACCAGATGTATCAGTCATTCACTGACCTGAATTTCTCTGAACTCTAGACTTAATTTTGCATAGGTATGTACTATATAGGATTGCACTATTAGCCACTCATTGCACACATTTGCCATCAACTCAGCAGTAATGTTTGCCATCCCTAAGCACACCACTGCTTCTCAGTTTCCACTCCATCACTGTGATAAAGAGAATAAATCTTACCTTACATAATTGTAGTATGATAAATGACTATGACTACAGCTGACTTCAAGACACTGGACCCCTTTTTGCTGCTTTATTGACTTCAGTTGTCTGCCTTATTATTAATAAGTGCCTTATTGTTAATATGCCTTATTATTCCTTGCCATTAGTATGCTTGGAAGCAGTATCAGGATTATTGTCCCTATTTTGGGAGATGGGGAAGAATGAGGCTAACTGGGAGCAGCTTGTCTAAGAGCACAAAATCCTGACCACATCTACTCAAAAGTAAGCTGCAGTTTGTTCAATGGGTCTTACTCCCAGAAAAGAGCCTTTAGGATTGCCGCCTAAGTCTACCTGATGAGTTCGTGGCAAAGGTAGAATTTGAACCAAGGTAGTCCTGATGTCCAGCTTGTGCCAGTTTTAAGCTCCCAGTTAGGCCCTGAGATAGGGTAAACTATTTAGGCTGCAATCCTAAAGACACTTTCCTGGGAGAAGACCCACTGAACAAAATGCAGCTTACTTTTGAGTAGACATGGTTAGAATTGTGCTCTAAGATTTAAATTCTCAGAAAACATTGCTATAATTTCCTGTTCAACAAAAATTAAATCAATATTTTTACAACTCACAGACACTTAGAAAGTGGTTTTCTAACTACTTCCTTTTCAAATGTTATCTCTGGATCTTATTATTTATTTTTCCTCTCTTATTATTATTATTATTTTATTAAAAATCAAACATGAATACACAGCAAACAATTTCGTGCTGGTTTTGTTCACATCACCAGTCAGACCCTTCCCAAGAGTCTAGAACTGTGTGATGTAGAGGCGTATAATTCGTGCTGAACCCAGAAGAACGGCTTTCTGCAATTGGCAGAGTGATATTTTGTCAATGCCAATAGTTTTCAGATGCCTGCCAAGGTCTTTCACACTGCACCCAGTGTGCCAATTACCACTGGAACCACCTGCACTGGCTTACACCAGATACGCTGTAATTCAGTTCTTAGGTCTTGGTAGTGGGAGATCTTTTCCAGTTGTTTCTCCTCAATTCTGCTGTCACCTGGTATGGCAATGTCAACAACCCACACCTGACTGCTTTTTATGATGGTGATATCTGGAGTATTGTGTTCCAAGACCTTGTCCGTCTATACCCTGAAGTCCCACAGAAGCTTGATCTGCTCATCTACAATCACTTTTTCAGGCTTGTGGTCCCACCATTTTTTGCCACTGGCAGATGATACTCTTGGCATAGATTCCAGTGGATCTTCTGGGCAACAGATTGTGCCTCAGTTTGTAGTCAGTCTGCGCCATCTTCTTGCAGCCGCTTAGAATGTGGTCGATGGTTTCATCCACTTCTTTGCAGAGCCGGCATTTTGGGTCATGGGCTGATTTGTCAATTCTGACCTTGATGGCATTTGTCCTGATTGCCTGTTCTTGGGCAGCCAGTATCAGGCCTTCAGTCTCCTTTTTCAGTGTTCCACTCGTGAGCCACAACCAGGTATTATTATTATTATTATTATTATTATTATTATTATTATTATTATTATTATTAAGGGCACACAATCCTAACCTACTTTCCAGCACTTGCATAGTTGTACTAGTGGGGCATGTGGTGCATCCTGCAATGGGGGTGAAGTCATGGAGGGCTTTGCAAAGTAAGGGAAATCCTAAGCAAGTCTACTCAGAAGTCCTATTGTATTCAAATTGTACTGTATTCATTGAGTTCAATATTACTTGCTCCCAAGAAAGTATGGTTAGGATTGCAGCCTTTGCTCCCTTACCTCCAAGTTGCATTACCCTTACCCCAGAACTGGAAAATTACTTAAGATTGCATGCCAACTTAATTAAATTAAATTGGTGCACATTCATCTTACCTTAGCCATGTGACTTTTAGTCCCTGCAGTTTTCATAGTCTATTTTCCACTGCTTGCAGGATGGCATTTCCCCATAAGTGTAGTAATGATGGAGGAGGTTGAAAACACTCTTGCAGTGCTTCCATTCCGCCCAGTAATCGTCATAGGCTCATGGGGTACAGAAAGCAAGAAGGACGGTGTACTGTAGTTAGTGCAGAGGTTTTCAACCTTTTTCATCTCATGGCACACTGACACAACACTAAAATTGTCAAGGTGCACCATCAGTTTTTTTTTACCATTGACGAGGCACACCATGCTTCTGGTAGGTGTTTCAAATCCCCCAATAACCATATTAATACATAACAATACCATATTAATAAATGGCCTCTTCACAATGTAGGACACCCAAGAAAAATGTAGAACATGACAAAATAAAAACTGAAAACATGTACAGTATATTGCTTTCAGGTGGTTAATTTCAACCATCATGTAACAGTAAATGTAAAACTATTACGTATATAGTGGAACCCTAAACACGTCTACCTAGAAGTAAGTCCCACTGTGTTCAATAGTACTTACTCCAAGGAAAGTGTGGTAAGGATTGCAGCCATAATTTATTACATACTAGCAAAATGTGTACCCACGTTGCGAGAGTAAAATGCCCCATACGCCAATTCCCCCATGGTGCAACATCCCACCATGCACATCAATCCTCCATCCACATCATTCCCCATGTTCATTTCCCCATGCGAATCGGTCCCCCATGTGCATCAACCACACATTCCCATCAACCCCCCATGAGCAACATCCCCACATGCATCAGTCCCCCATGTGCATCCACCCCCATGCACATTATATCCTTTGCGCAACATCCCCCCATGCACAACATCCCCCATGCGCAACATCCCCCAAGCACATCAGTCCCCTCAAACGCATCAGTCCCCCATGCGCATCTCCCCCATGTGCATCAACCCCCCCATGTGCAACAATCCCCCATGTACAACATCTCTCCATGCACATCAACACCCCATGCACATCATCTCCCCATACGCATCCCCCCATGCACAGCATCCTCCCCAGTGCAACCCCTCCCTCCAAACAACATCCCCCCAACTGCACCAGGCACCAAGCACCAAATTGTTTGGATGTTGGTAAGTCTTCCATGGAAAAAACATGTTTCACCCCTTTTCAGCCCCTTAAGAGTTAAATTTCTCCAGATGGGTTTTTGGTGGGTGTTCATGTGACAGAAGGAACTCCCTCCCAGAATTCCATGCTTCTAGGCCTAGGGATTGGGCAGAGCATCCCTCAGTCACTGATTCTCCAATGCAAAGTATAGGGAGGAAAACATGTTGCACCCCTTTTCACCCCTTCCGGTTGGAATTTCTGAAAACCAGTTCTTAGTGCACTCCTCAGTCACGGAAGGAACACCCACCCCAAATTTCATGCTTCTAGGCCTGGCGGTTTTGGCAGGGCGTTGATGAATCAGTCAGTCAGTCAGTGACTTTATCTACATCTACATATACTGTATAGATAATAATTTATGAATCACAGAAAACTACAATATGTGAGATTGACGGCAATCCGAAAGACACTTTCCTGGGAGTAAGACCTATTGAACACAATGGGGCTTACTTCTAAGTAGACATGGTTAGGATTGTGCACTTTATGGTTAGGGAGCTGGAGTGAGGCCTGGAAGATCGAGGTTTACAACACCACTTGCGCCACTCATTCTAAGCATGACCTACCTTGCAGGGTTGTTGTGACTGTAAAAGCTTACTGAGCTGCATGGGAACGGCTCTGTCTACCAGCAGTGCATCTGCACATGCCCATGACTTGCACAAGCCAGATCTCAGGCATGCCTACTCAGAAGCATCTGCATTCAATTCAATGGGATGACTCCCAGGAAAGTGCTTCCTCAGCAGATCTTTCTGCCCCTGGCTCAACATGACCAGCTGTGGGTGGCAGCAGGAATTCAGGGGTGCAGGAAGGTGTCTCCTCTTGCGTTGCACCCAAGGGTGCACCAGGTCCTGCTGCACCAGCCCCCTTGCTCGGTGCATTCCCCATGCATGAGGCTTATCCTATCCTACAGCTGCTGGCTCCCCACCTGGTGGTGCATGCACAGAAGCACTGCAGGCAGCCAGAGCATGGGCAGGGACGGAGCTTGGTGATTCCAGCCAAGCAGCGTCGCCAGGGACTGTGCAGCCCAGTCAAGGGGGTTGTACTCAAAGGGGTGCTGGGCTCGGCCTGCAAACGCCACTTCCAGTTCCCAGTCGCAGCAGCAAAATGGCACCCACCCGCTATCCTGCAGTCGACACTGCTCCGCAGAGGGAGCAGCAGTGCCATCTCTGACCACTGCGAGTCTAGCGGACCTAGCCTTTGTCTAGGCTTTGTTTCACATGCCAAGCGCCTCGTGTGACACAAAGGTCGATCTGACTGTTTCAAGTGGCCAGGGCCCCACTCTCGGCATGCACAGAGCGGGGCTGCAAATGGGAGCTCCAGCAGGGTCCCTCTGGTGACTTTCGTCTGAGGAGTTTGCCACCGAAGGGCTCCAGCTATCAACACCACCACGGTGGGAGGTGCCTCACCTCACAGCCCGACACCCCCCGCCACCAGCACTCCAGGGCCACCTCCCTCAGAGGGGACAGGTTCGAGTCCAACCTCAGCCCTCCTCCACTTCTATCTGTAGAAGGGGATAGGGGCAGTCAGGAAGATAACAGTCCCCCCACTCCTCCTCACTCCTTCCTCTACCCCCTCCACTCCCCCTCACTCCTCATGACAGGGTTAACTTCCATCTAAGCTATTTCTTCTTGGACTCCAAGAGGGGTCCTGAACAGTGGTGGGCTCCAGCAGGTTCGCACCTACTCTATAGAACCGGTTGTTAACGAGAGATAGGACATATAAAGTTTAAAAATATCCATTTAAAAGTGGCTTCCAGATGGGCAGAGAACCGGTTGTTAATTTATTTTGAGCCCATCACTGGTCCTGAACTGTCAGTAACAGCAGAAGCTGAGAAGTTTGAGGGTGCAATCCTAACCGATTTACAGTGCGATCTTTGCTTTCGCTTTGACAGGCAGGCTGCTGTGCCTGAGCTGTATCCAGCGCAAGATATAGAAGCTGCTGCTGCTCTACCCTGGGGAAGGCAAGCGTCTCCCTTACCCCAATGTAAGGCTACAGCAGTCTGTATGGAACTCCTCGGATTTAGTCCACTTCTGGAGGTGGCCTAAGTCCAAGGAGACAGGAGTGGCAGTGCACTGCTCCTGCCTGCCCTGCGGACAAGGTCAGGATCTGACATATGATGGAACCTGTCCCTGGCCCCCTACTCCCCTTCCAGCTCCTCCTCTCTTTTGTGTCTTTCCGACATGCTTGTTGTCCTATGTGATGTTATGGTGAGTGATCCCAAGTTGTACTCTAAGGTAGAACCTCAAAACAACACCTAGTTCCCAGACAGGTGGGGAACAGCAACAGTTCCCATGACGGAGCTGTCAAGCTCTGAGATCTTGGAGAAAAGTTCAGGAGGCTCAAACGATGTGCTGGGAAAGAAACAAATTTATTCTAGAGCAGTGTTTCTCAAAGTGGGGGTCGGGACCCCTTTGTGGGTCGCCTAGAGCTTTCCTGGGGGTCGCCTAAAGGCCCCTGGTGCAGGGGGCCAGGTCAGGCTTGCCAGACCTCTGGCTGTAGCTGCACATGCACTGGGGCTGACTGACAGCCTACTGACAGTATGCATGCCTACTCTGAAATAAATCCCATTATAGTCAGGTGGGCATTTAGTCCCATGTAAATGTGGATAGGATTGCAGCCTCAGGGCCCAATCCTATGCATGCCTACTCTGAAATAAATCCCATTGTGTTCAATGTGTGCATAGAACACACATTTCATTTGTAACAATGAAAATACATCCTGCATATCCAATATTTACATTACAATTCATAACAGCAGCAAAATTAGTTATAAAGTAACAACGAAAATAATTTTATGTTTGGGGGTCCCCACAACATGAGGAACTTATAAAGGGGTCATGGCGTTAGGAAGATTGAGAACCACCGTTCTAGAGCATACAAGATATGTCAGCTAGGCAGGCAGGGCTACAACTAGATTAATCTCTCTTTTTCAATATTCTTGTTAAAAGGACAGAAAGGCACTATTTCAAGAGGGGCTCCTCTATATATTCAGCAGTGGACAGATTCACTGTCCCTTTTCACTCCAGCACTACTTTGCTAATGCTAGTTTTCAGGTGTTTCTTCTAAATCTTTTTAGATGATGATGATGATGATGATGATGATGATGATGATGATAAGATGCAAGACTTATGAATAGAAGGTCAATATTTTGGCCAGTTGCATTACAGCCCTAGGAGAGTTGCTGAGAAGCATGAAGGCTCAGTTATTAATTTCCCCATTAATAATAGAAGCAACTAATGATCTTGGAAATGATGTTTGCAGAGGCTTATTTCAGAGATCTGAAGGAAGAAAAGAAACACAGTTTTAAAATAAAAATGACTAAATACATTTTGGGGCAAAAACTATTCCTCAAATACAGTATATGAACACCAGAGATGACGAGATGTGTTTTTGGATATGGGAGCTGGAACCCATTTATTTCATGTACAATGTTTTAGCCCTAAGAATGTGAAATGAAAGCTACAATGACAGATTCACACCAGTCCATAACTTGTCCTCTTCAATCATTGATATGGATGAAATTGAAGATTACGTTATTAATATTTCCTTGATTAATATTTCTTTTATTAATATTTCTGTGGCCATACTAGCCATGTGAACCAGAGAGGTGACTAGGCCTCTGATTTAAGAATTAGTCCTCCTTCAACTCTCATGAGGTCCAGATCTAATCTTCCACATCCCTGGGAAACTTCTCCTTTGGATACAAATTTACTATACAAATTTACTCCTTTACTATGAAGAGTTTGCTTTTGTTACGAGAAATGCTCTTTTACTACATTTGTCATTAATTTTATCCTGTTACACATAAGGTTTCATCATTACAAATTAATCTCAGCAGGAATATGTTTTTCCCATAAGCATCAGTTTTACAGGTCAAGCTGAAAGCTTATCAAGGCCTGACCCTTACTGTATCCCCTGACTATGTTAATCTGGACTGGGTAGCCCATTGCCATGCTAGTTGTTCAGACACGTGATCAATGCTCCTTTCAGATCCTATAGTTTGGTTCCTGTCTAGATAGCTCAGGAAATATTCAAAAGGATTAACCAAAAAACAGTCAGTAGACAACGGACAAAATATGTATAAAAAGTTATAGTAACTTTTGGCTCAGTAAGAGTGTGCAGTGGTCCCCACCAAGGAGGAGACTCTCTCTCTCTCTCTCTCTCTCTCTCTCTCTCTCTCTCTCTCTGTGTGTGCGTGTGTGGGTGGGTGTCTCACCCCAAAGATGGCCAGACCACATCATGAAAGGATGTACTTTCGGGATGGGTAATATGGCATCTTGGTTACCCCTTTTTCCTACTCTCCTACTCTCTTCTTATTGTTTGTAATGGGTTAGCTAACTACGCATTGAACTTAATTGACTGTATTTCATTGTTATTTTGTTTAGTCTTGCTGTGATTGTTCTTAATAAAGTTTGCTAAAATATACCTTTCCAAAGCTCATCCGTCTACAAAGGTTATCTGTGGTGACGCTGTTTGATGAATAGTCCAGCCTTAGATCCTTCTGAGCAAAGAGAGGCAGTGCCTAATTCCCCTACAAAAGTACTGTATGCTGCTCTCTTGGGAACACTTTTTCCTCCCCACCCCAGGAGGCCAGAGTGGCTTTGACCTTTTAGAAAAGCAGCAACCAGGAGAATGGCTGTTGGGTCTATAGCAGGAAGACTTTGCCCTGCCCTGTTCCTCCACCAAGGATATACCCTCTTCCACATGGGCAAAAGAGGTGATCGTTGGGAAAATTCACTAGTGCACGTAAAACAGGTCAGAAGGACAATTAAGAGTCTTGAGGTTCCCTGGAAAGAGCCTCAAAAAAGCATGTTGCTTACCATGGTGCTTACACTCCATAAAGCACTGCCATTGAGTTGGAAATCTGTTGCCATTACCTCCACAGCCACCATAAGGAAAACGTTTACAGATCCTCTCCAGAAAATCATAATAATACATAACCCCCTGTTCTTCGCTGTTGCATGTATATCCTGTGCTAACCATATATTTGCATTTTTCGGGCAAAGTATCTGAAAGCAAAAGAGAGAAGAAAACAGGTTCATCATAAACCTTCTAATGTCACATTCAGAGAGCCTAGCAGGACGTGCATTTCAGTGCAGTGCTTTGCAACCATGCAATGGTGGCCCATGGGGAGAACACACTTGTTGTCTACATAGCAGCTGAGAAGGCCCAGAAAGAGAATTGGCATAGGGCCTTGTGCAGTTGATGCAAAACCTGGAGACAGAGATGAAGAGTTGGTGGCAGGATGGTATGGTTAGGACGAAGATCTTCCTCCTGGCAAGAGTCACCCAGCAGAGTTAATCAGGGGACCATATGAGTTGGTTGCAGATGAAAGCAACTTACTGAATTGTCCACTGTTGAGGATACCCTTCTTTCAGTTATCAAACATAATATCATTGCCTTCTGCCTTCACAGTGGCAATCACACGAATCTATCTATTCGATATGCCCTATATACTTGAGTATAAGCCTAGTTTCTCTGGTGGTACATCCACGGTGGGGTCAGTCCTCTAGTTTGAGTTGTAGACACTGTACGTTGGAGGTATACCCTAGAATTTCGCCAGCTCCACAGGGACAGGTTCATACGTGTGCACCGCCCCCCAAGTCTAGAGAAACACCTATGAACCTGTCCTGGGGTTCACGTATGAATCTGTCCCTGGGGAGCTGGTGAAATTCTAGGGTATACCCCCGACGTACAGTGTCTAGAACCCAAACTAGAGGACTGACCCCACCATGGATATACCACCGGGAAGGGGGCTAACACAGGTAAGACCAAGTCTCCCCATTTTCAGCACATTTTTTAATGCTGAAAAAGCCCCTCTCGGCTTCTACTCCGGTCTGCTTATACTTGTCATAAGATGGGCAAAGAAGTGGATTTCTGCACAAGCAGTTCAGCTTAGGTCACCATTTTTAAAAAGCAGGAAAGGCTGCTTTGCTTCCTTCTGGAAAAAAAACAAGAAGAAAACAAAACAAAACAAGTCAGCAGATGGATCCCTCTCCTCCCTGCATGTAGGAGCTTGATGGCTCACCACATTGGCTGTTTTCTCCTCCCACCCTAGGCTTATACTCGACTCAATAAGTTTCCCAGTTTTTTGTGGTAAAATTAGGTGCCTCGGCTTCTACTTGGGTCAGCTTATACTCGAGTATGTACGGTATATACTAGCGAAATGTACCCATGTTGCGGGAGTAAAATACCCGTCTACCATCCCCCCATTGCACAACACCCTCATTGTGCAACACCCCATTGTGCATCATCCCCCATGCGCAACACCCCCATGCACATCATCCTCCCATACACATCACCCCATGCACATCAGTCAGTCAGTGACTTTTCAATTTTATCTCTACATATCTCGATAGAGATAAAATTGAAAAGTCACTGGCTGACTCACTGACTGACTCATCAACACCCAGCCAAGACCACCAGAAGCATGAAATTTCATAGAAGCATGAAATTAGGGGAGGGTGTACCTTCCATGACAGAGGCACCCATTAAGAACCAGTTTTCAACTAGAAATTCCAAATAGAAGGGGGTGAAAAGGGGCTCAACGCATTTTCCTCCCTATACTTTACATGGAAGAATCCCTGACTGACCAACGCTCAGCCCCAAACCCTGGACCTAGAAGCATGAAATCTGAGGAGCCTATTCTTTCCATGAGGGAAGCACCCACCAAGATCCAATTTCTGGAAATTTAAACCTAAGTGGCTAAAAGGGGTACAATACGTTTTCTTGTATTTCTTACACAGTGCCCAGTTGTACTCAGTGCCTGGTGTCCCTTGCCTGGTGTCCAGTGGTGCCATTGGTGTGTGCTGCCCAGTGGTGCCTGGTGCCAAGTAGGGGCACCGAGTAGTTCCTGCTGCCCACTAGAAGGCAGTGCCCAGTGGTAACTGTAGGGATGAGTGGTCACTAGTACAGATGGCCAGTGCCCATGGCCAATTGGTGCCCAGAAGTGCATGCTGCTCACTTGTGTCTTCTGCCCACCGGTGTGTGGTGATGCCTGCTTGTGCCCAGTGGTGCTCACTGCCAGATCATGCCTGCTGGTACCAAGGAGTGCCTGGAATCTGGTGGTGACTGGTGGTGACCATTGCCATCCACTGGTGCTCATTATCTACTGATGTCCAATGTTTGTTGGTGCCCACTGGTCCCTTTTGCCCAATGCCGCCCAATGGTGTCTGGTAGGGATGCAGAGTGCTCCATAGGGATGTCTGCTGGTGCCTGATGTTGCTTGCCACTGCCCCTAGTATCCTCTGGTTCTGGTCCCTGTCATTGTCCAGCGGTGCCAATGCCTGCAGGTGCCTGCCACCTGGTGTCACAGCCTAATGTCCACGAGTGCCAGCCATTCCTGGAACACACAAATATTCTTCAAATTTTACTTCTGCAATGGCGGATTCATTCCACTAGTCCCCTGAGAAAATTCATGATATGGGAGTTGGAACATATTTTATTTCATTTACATTGTTTTAGCCATAAGAACGTATAATGAAAGCTACAATGACAGGTTCACAAAAGGCCGTAATTTGCTGGAAGCAGGAAAAATGCTCAATCTCTATTGTGCAATTGAAAATACAATTTGTGATATGTTTTCCTTATTGACCAGATGGAAGAGGATGAAGCAGGGAACCTATTGATCCCTCCCAAAACTTCCCATGGTCCAAACTGATTGTCATTCCAAAACATTTTCTAGTTTCTCCACATTGTTCATTTACTTTGAAGGGTTTGCCTTTTCCTCCCCAACCCAGGAGGCCAGAGTGGCTTTGACTTTTAAGAAAAGCAGCAACAGGAGAACGTTGCTACTTTCACTTGGGTTTTTAGCAGGAAGACTGTCCTGTTCCACCACCAAGGATATACCCATTTCCACGGGGGCAAAAGAGGTTATTGGAAAAAGTCAGTAGTGCATGTAAAACAGGTCAGAAGAATAATTAAGATTCTTGGGGTTCCCTGGAAAGAGCCTCAAAAATACATGTTGCTTACCTTTCCCAAAACACTCATCTTGGCATTCCGCTGCAGTGCCAAACCTATTGGGATCACAGCTATTATAAGGAATACGTAGACAGACCTGAGAACCTACATCATAACCATAGTTAATTTCTTGGATAAAGGGACAGCCTATGCGAAATGGATATCTGCATTTCATGGGAAGCGCCATATCTGAAAACAAGAGAGAAGAAAACAGGTTCATCATAAACCTTCTAATGTCACATTGGGAGAGCCTAGTAGCATTTGCAGTGCAATGCAATGGTGGCCCATGGGGAGAACACACTTGTTTACTGAATAGCAGCTGAGAAGGCCAAGAAAGAGATGGGAACGGTGTATTGTGCAGTCCATGCAGAACCTGGAGACAGAGAGGAAGAGTTGGTGGCAAGACGGTATGGTTAGGATGGTTAGGATGGTGATCTTCCTCCTGGCAAGAGACACCCAGCAGAGTTAATCAGGGTGCTGAACTCAAATGGGGGATATGAGGGATAGAGAGAGGCAACCATGTTCAACAAGGGCAGACTGGTGGGTTTCGACCCAATTTTGCTGGCCATGAAACGTGGGGAGCCTCTCAAGAAGATGTTCAGCAACTGATATTTCCAGGCTGGATACACCAGAAGCCTTTTGACATCACTGCATCAGAGTGTGGGAATTTTGATAGGATTTTGCTGAAGAGACCCCTCCTTGCATCAGTGCATTTCTGTGTGAAGTGGAATTTGAGAGACCTCTCAGATGTTCTTGGATGGGCAGTTTCACATAGAGGGAAGCAATCTATAGTTGACAGTACTGTTCTCCCCCCCCCCACCCCCCACCCCACCCCCAAAAAGATTGACCAAACTATGAATGGAATTTGCACACTCTCTCCTGGATGCGATCAGATTCTTTTGTAGAAGTTACTGTATTTACTCAAATCTAATGCACCATTGAATCTAATGAGCACATGATACTTACAGTCAAAACACAGCATTTACTTAAATCTAATTAACCATCAAATCTAATGCGCACCCTGATTTTGGTGACTGAATTCGGCTGAAAAGCGTGAGCATTATATTTGAGTAAATACAGTATTTTCATTGCCTCAACCGCCTCCATATATGAAGGGCTCACAGTTGTTCTTATTGACATCATAGTAATAGCATCGAAAGGAAGCTTTGCATCTTCCCACCTTTCTCGGAAGTGCCCATCTTTCAAGCAGAGCCTCTGCAGGGGAAGATCGCATACTAGCCTACTCTGCGCATAAAACTCCCTGACTGAAACTCAGAAAAGTGATATTTTGAGGTACTGCAACACTAACCCTTGAGTTCCTTTCAACTGGCATTTGAACAACCTTCCCAGTGGTTGTTTTGGGCTGTGGAGCAGCAGGTGGAGCTCAGATCCTACAGATTTGCCAGATCCAAGCCTTATCTCAGGCAGCATCTGCTGCTCCTGTCTGCTCAGACATCTGTGCAGGTGGCCCAAGTCTGAGTAGATCCATTGGCACTGCTGCAGCCCTACCGTGGGGAAGGGACAATCCTCTCCTTCCCAGCAGTACCACAGCAGCAGTCCAGATCTTTTCACTGGATTCAGTGCTGGTGAAGACAGCCTGCCTGGTCCAGCACAAGTGAGGATTGTGCTGTCAGAGCGCTGTGGACAATCCCGATTCTGGGGGATTTTGTTCACATCCTGGCAAATGGGACAGAGGGTCTTGCTCCAGTTTGGTGGAAGAGAATTATGGCAACCCTACCCTATGGCAACCCAACCCTAACCTTCTCAAAGCTAGTTGAGAACATTTACTAGTTCCTACACCGCCCACAGTCCAGTGGTGGGTTTCAGGGGGTTCTCACAAGTTCTATAGAACCCTCTGCTAATGAGTGCCTGGTTCTGAGAACCGGTAACCAATGGGACACAGAACCTGCTGTTAATTTAGGTTATTAGGACAATGAACTTGTTGTTAATTTATTTGAATCCCACCACTGCGCCCACCCCTTCCATTATCCAGATGATGCCCAGAGAGAGAAAGGGTTGCAGGAGGACTACAGAGTCTAGCATGGAACTTCTACCTGCATCCTGAATAGAAACCCCCAGAAAGTCAAACCAGTTCGCCAGGATGCCCAGCACCAATACAAAGAAGACCATCTGATTGCGCTTCATGATGGCTGCCCAGTATGACAGCCCCCTGCTCATCGCACTTGCTTTATGTTGTGGGTCATAAGGAAGTGAAGGGGGCAATTAGGCACCAAATGTAATTCTTAAGTACACGCTGGGAAGACCGCGTTGCATTTATGAATATTTTGATTACTATTCCATGTCAGGAAGTACCCAACTGAGCGAAAAGGAGCAGTATACCTAACCAGGCTGAAAAAGGAAATAAAATGGTACAGAATCTGAGATATGGTGGGGAAGAAGTGATGGCTCATTAGCCATAATTGTGAATATATCCCTAACCGAACCGCCCAAGCCGGTAATGTAATGAAATTCAAAAGCTGTGTCCCAGAACCATTACTAGATGTGCTGTTACCACCTGATCAGTAGAACACCTTGCTGTTTTCATTCCTCTCTGGGACATGGGGAGTAGCCTTCGTCCTTAACATTGGATCAGGGTGACCATAGATCATAACCCCAAAAATGAGGACAAGTTCCTCCAAAATGTAGGACACCCAAGAAAAATGAATGTAGGCGAAGAAAAATGAAAAAAGATAAATGCTAAAAGCACTCATATACAGTGGCGCCTCACATAAAGAATGCCTCACGTAAAGTGCGTTTCACATTAGAAACAAAAATTTCTCTAGGATTCTGCTTCACGTAAAGAACACATTCATTGGCAGTTGGGGCAGACGCGCTGGCCGGCAGCCTGTTTAAAAAGCGTCAGGGCTGCCTAGCGCACCTGCCCATGGTGAAAGCAACACTTCCATGCTGTTCCTCCTGTGGCCGGAGGGAGAGAAGAGCAGTGAAGAAGAGGGAAGCTGCTCAGGGTAGCCAGAAGGGAGCAGGGGAGAGAGAGGCTGAGGATGGAGAGAAGGAGAAAGTGGGGAGACACTTTGAAAGTGTCTTGGATTGCAGCCTCCTAACCATGCCTACCCAGAAGTATGCCCCATTGTGTTAAATGGGTCTTACTCCCAGGAAAGTGTCTTTAGGACTGCAGCCTAAGTAGATTTCATAAGATCATGCACACTGAATGCATGTTTTGAATTCAGTCCCAGTGTTCTTTCATCATTTTTACCTCCAGTTAATATTTTTATATGAATTTTTTTTGGGGGGTGGGGTGGAACCAATCGTCTGAGTTTCCATTATTTCCTATGGGAAAATCCGCTTCACGAAAAGAATGTTTCACGTAAAGAACATGCCTCTGGAACAAATTAAATTTGTAGGCATCAGTAGGTAATGGGCACCAGTGGGTGGCAATGGTCACCACCAGTCACCACCGTATACCAGGCACTCCTGGGCACCGGCAGGCAGCATCTGGCAGTGAGAAATTAGAAAAGTAGTGCTGGAGTGTAAAGGGACAGTGATTGTGTCCACTGCTAAATATATAGAGGAGCCCCTTTTGAAATAGTGTCTTTCTGTCCATTTAACAAGAATACTGAAAAAGAGAGATGAATCGAGTTGTAGCCCTGCCTGCCTAGTTGACATATTTTGTATGCTCTAGAACAGCGTTTCTCAAAGTGGGGGACCCCTTTGGGGGTCGCCAAGAGCTTTCCTGGGGGTCGCCTAAAGAACCCTGGTGCAGGAGGCCAGGCCAGGCTTGCCAGATCTCTGGCTGTAGCTGCGCGCGCACTGGGGCTGACTGACAGCCTCAGGGCCCAATCCTACGCATGCCTACTCTGAAATAAATCCCATTATATTCAGGGGGGCCTTTACTCCCATGTAAATGTGGATAGGATTGCAGCCTCAGGGCCCAATCCTATGCATGCCGACTCTGAAATAAATCCCATTGTGTCCAATGTGTGCATAGAACACATTTCATTTGTAACAATGAAAATACATCCTGCATAGCGGATATTTACATTACGATTCATAACATTAGCAAAATTACAGTTATGAAGTAGCAAGGAAAATAATTTTATGTTTGGGGGTCCCCACAACATGAGGAACTTATAAAGGGGTCACGGCATTAGGAAGACTGAGAACCACTGCTCTAGAATTAGTTTGTTTCTTTCCCAGCACATAGATTGAGCTTCCTGAATTTTTTTCTCCAAGCCTCATGCATGGAGGATGCACCAACCGGGGGGCGGGGGGGGGGGGGCTGAAGCAGAGCCAGGTGCACCTTTGGGTGCAATGCAAAGGGAGACACCTTCCTGCACCCCTGAATTCCTGCTGCCACCCACAGCTGGTCAGACTTAGCCAGGGGCAGAAAAATCAGGCTCAGGAAGCACTTTCCTGGGAGTCATCCCACTGAATGGAATGCAGATGCTTCTGAGTAGGGATGCATGAGATCTGGCTTGTGCAAGTCATGGGCATGTGCAGATGCACTGCCGGTAGACAGAGCTGTTCCCATGCAGCTCAGTAAGCTTTTATAGTCACAACAACCCTGCGGGGTAGGTCAGGCTTAGAATGAGTGGCTCAAGGTCGCCAGGGAAGCAAGTAGGCTTGTAAACCTTGATCTTCCAGGCCTCATTCCTGCTCCCTAACCGTAAAGAGCACAATCCTAACATGTCTGCTTAGATGTAAGCTCCATTGTGTTCAATACGTCTTACTCCAGGAAAGTGTCTTTCGGAATGTCTTTTTGGGAGGGTGTTTCTTCCGTGACCGTGGGGAGCACTAAGAACCGGTTTTTGGAAATTTCAGCTGGAAGGGGGTGAAAAGGGGCGCAACACGTTTTCATCCCTATACTTTGCATTGAAGAATTGATGACTTATCAACATTCCACCCCAACCCCCAGACCGAGAAGCATGGAATTCTGGGAGGGATCCTTCTGTCACCTGAACACCCACCAAGAACCATGTGGAGAAATTTAACCCTTCAGGGGCTGAAAAGGGGTGCAATATGTTTCTGTCCTGTACTTAACATGGGAGACTGACTGTGATGTTGATTGGGACGCATACCAGCGTTTCAACATGGAGCCGATGGGGGTGCACATGGGGGAAAGCCTCCGTGTGTGGAACAGACCCAACTACCCCCCCTCTTGACATCAAAGACTTTCCAGACACAGTTGAAGTGTGGACCATGAGTGACATGGTGGAATTATGGAAGACAGGGGGAAGGGGAGGACCAAAACAGAGGGGTATCACTGTGGGACCTTCCACAAGATGGTACGCTCGAGGGGGTGTTCCCTCGCTGATGGGAATCTGGCGGGAAGAAATGGGGGGGGGTACAAGATATAAGAGAACGGGAAGGGGAGGAACGAGAGGTTCTTTGGCAGGAGGATTTGCCTTGGAAGGAGCGGAGTACATACCTAGCATGGCGAGAGAACCCAAGGAACCTAACCTTAGAAGCCCTAACCCTGGAGGAGCAGGAGCGTCAACTAGGAATTGAACACAACAGTCAGAGACCCCTTCCCGGATCAAAGCCTGAGGAGGCGGAGGAGAGAGGAGACGAGGCGGCAAAGGCGGGACGCACCTGAAAAGGGAACCAGAAGTGAGCAGGTTATGACTGTTATGAAGGAAGGACTAAGTTGTCAGAGAGAAACACTTACCTGTTTGTGGTGGGGTTCTGTTGTAGTTGTTGTTATTTGTCATGGAACCTGCAAGAAAGAAAAAGACAGTTAATTGTTGTGAAACCGTAAGCCTGTGCAAAGTAAACGTGTTGAAAACTCATTCACCTGTGTCTGCTGTTACGATGTATACCCGGAGGGAAGAAGATGATGAGACTCAGATCTGAATGGTTCTAGAGGATCAGATCCCCGAGGGTGGGGGCACTGGGAGGAGAAGTAGAAGGACCCGTGACACTGACCAACATACAGCCAATTTGGTGTTCAGTGCCTGGTGCACTGGGGGGATTTTGGTCAGAGGAAGAGGTTGCACTGGGGACGATGCTGCGCATGGGAGATGTTGCGCATGGGAGGTTGATGCGCATGGGGAGATGTTGAACATGTGGAGATGATGCGCGTGGGGAGCTGATGCACATGGGGAGATGTTGCGCATGGGGATGTTGCGCATGGGGGATGTTGTGCATGGGGGTCGATGCACATGGGGGTTTGATGCACATGGGAGTTTGATGCCCATGGGTGTTGGATGCCCATGGGGTTTTGATGCGCATGGGTGATGTTGCACATGGGGGTTGATGAGCATGGGGGGGTTGATGTGCATGGGGGTTCATGCGCATGGCGGACTGATGCGCATGGGGTATGTTGCACATGGGGTTGATGCGCATGGGGAGATGTTGCATATGCGGGAATTATGCACATGGACAAAATTGTGCATGGGGGGATGATGATAATGGGGGTTGATGTGAATGGAGGTTCATGCGCCTGGTGGACTGATGCACATGGGGGATGTTGCATATGGGGGTTGATGCACATGGGGAGATGTTGCGCATGGGGGATGATGTGTATGGGGGTTGATGTGCATAGGTGTTCATGCGCATGATGGACTGATGTGCATGGGGGATGTTGTGTCCCCTGGTGTCCCTTGCCTGGTGTCCAGAGGTACCATTGTTGTGTCCTGCCCCGTGGTGCCTACTGCCAACTAGGGGCACTATTCTCAGCCACAGCTGAGAATGCACTTTTAAATTAGCAAACATATTATCATTGCCTTCTCCTGCACAGCTGCCTTTTCACAGAACCGCTCAGAAACCCTGCAACAAACATTAGACCCTCAGCAATTCTAGTGAACCCTCAACAGCCGAAGTAGTAAAAGAGGAAGAATAGAGAAAAAAAGATTGAGTAAATGCTTACTGGAATATACACACGTCCGGAGGCAATGAAATATTGTGTCAAAGTTATTTCCATTGCCTTTACAGCCACCAAATACTATTATCTGACACGTTTCGTAGTGACATCATAGTAATAGCGCGGAAAGAAAGAATCGCATCTTCCAGCTTCCAGTGGAAGTGTGCATTTTTCCGGCAGAGCCTCTGCAGAGAAGAGGGTCATACATTAAGATATTGAGCACATACAACTCCCAGTCTGAAACTAAGAAAATTAATATTTTGAGGTATTGTGACACAAACCCCTGAGTGCCTTTCAGTCGGCATTTGTACAACCTTTCCTGTGGTCCTTTTGGGGGTATGGAGAAGGAGATGGATCCAAGCCTTGTCTTAGGCAGCCTTCTGACTGATCAAACACCTCTAGAAGTGGTCCAAGTTTGAGTAGACCCATTGGCACTGCTGCAGCCCTACTGCAAGAAAGAGACGTCCTTCTTCTTCCTCACAGTACCACAGCAGCAGTCCCAATACTTGGGCTGGATTCAGCACAGGTGATGACAGCCTGCCGTATATAGCGCAAGTTAGGATTGTGCTGTCAAAGTGCTGTCTTGCACAGCACAAACTAGGGATTGTTACTCAGAAGCAAGTTCCGGTGTATTCAGTGGGGCTTACTCCTGGAAAACTGCTAAGAGGATTGTAGCCCTTTTGTTAAAATGATAATGACAGACAGTGCTTTTGTTCTAGGAATAAAGGTAGGGGTACTCAACATGAAGAAGTTATTTGTAATCATAGGCATGTCTACTTGGGGCGAAGGCATGAGGGTGCCTGTACTCACCACAGGGGTGCCAATATCACGAGAGAGGGCTGGCAGTATGGTGAGTAAACCCTCAAAAAGACAGAATGCTGGATGAGAGCCTTTTCTAGTCCCAACCCCTCCAACCCCTCCCATTATCCAAATGATGCCCGAAGGGAGGAAGAGTTGCAGATATGATAGAGGACTCCTGCAGAGGACTAGCATGGAACTCCTACCTGCATCCAGAACAGAAATCCCCAGAAATTCAAACCAGTTTCCCAGGATGCCCAGTATGAGGACCAAGACTATAATCTGACTGTGCTGCATGATGGCCATTTGTTTTGACAGTCCACCGTCCATTGAAGCTGCTTTATGTTGTGGGTCTTAAGGAAGTGAAGAGGGGCATTCAGGCAGCAAAGGGCGGAAATTATATACTGGAAAGAGTATGTTGCATTTATGGAAACTTCCTATACTATTCCATGCTATGTTGCATTTATGAAAACCTCCTTTACTATTTCATGCTAACCCCTTCTAAGTACTCAATTGAGTGAAAAAGGGACAGTACCTAACTATAAGCAGTACCTAAGGAAGCTAACCCCTACTAAGTACCCAACTGTGTGAAAAGGGGACAGTATCCAAATATAAGCAGTATCTAACCAAGCTGAAAATGGGGACAAAAATGGTGCAGAATAACTCCCTTCAGTCTGAGATATGGGGAAGGAGGGACCAGTGATGATTCATTGGCCATAGCATAATTGTGGCTTGAGTGTTGTGTAGTTGTGTGACCACAACTCATTGGTCTTTCCATTGGTGATGTAGGAAGGCAATTGGGTGTCTATCCACTGGCCTAACCATCTCCCAGGAGTGGCACGGAAGTATCTTATGGCACTTTTGTGACATCCCCGGATCAGCACAGGATATAAGCGGGGTTAGTTTGGCTTGACTGGAGGTTAGGATAGCAGCTGGGCAGTGCAATCCAGAGTTAGGGCAGTGAGGAGTGCCCTAGCTGGGCTTCCCCAAGTATTCTGAATCCAGAGCAGGAAATGATAGTGAATCCAGAGAGTTAGGAAGTTTGGGCTGCCCTAGCTGCCCCAGAGCAAGCTTAGTAGGCACCAAGTCAGTAACACCTGGGGAGGGCTTGCTCTCGAGGAGACCTGCCTCAGATCTCACTGAACACAGAACAAATTTCATGCTTCTAGGTCCAGAGGTTGGGGTAGTGACCGTCAGTCATTGATTCTTTAATCTATATATATAAAAGAGAAAAGTCACTCACTGACTGACTCACTGACTCACTGACTGACTCACTCATCACCGCCCTGCCAAAACTGGTGGGCCTAGAAGCATGAAATTTGGGGAGGGTGTTCCGTGTCTGAGTGGTGCACTAAGAACCGGTTTTCGGAAATTCCAACGGGAAGGGGGTGAAAAGGGGCGCAACGCGTTTTCCTCCCTATACTTTGCATTGAGAATTGCTGACTCAGCAACATTCTGCCCCAACTGCTGGGCCTGAAGCATGGAATTCTGGGAGTTCCTTCTGTCACCTGAACACCCACCAAGAACCATCTGGAGAAATTAACCCTTCAGGGGCTGAAAAGGGGTCAACGTGTTTCTGTCCTATACTTAACACGGGAGACTGACCAACCTCCAGCCATTTTAGTGCTCTCTGCCTGGTGCACTGGGGGATGTTGTTCGGAGGAAAAGGTTGCACTGGCGAGGATGCTGTGCATGGGAGGAAGTTGCGCATGGGGGGAAGTTATGCACAGGGGACGATGCGCATGGGGGACAGTTGCGCATAGGGGAAAGTTGCGCATGAGGGATGTTGTGCATGGGGAAAAGCTGCGCTTGGGTAGGATGCGCATGTGGGAAAGTTGCACATGGGGGAATTTGCACATGGGGAAAGTTGCGCATGTGGGAAAGCTGTCCATGGGGGATGATGCGCATGGGGGAAAGCTGCCTCTGGGGGATGATGCGCATGGGGAAGTTGCGCATGGGGGAAAGTTGCGCACGGGGGATGATGCACATGGGGAAGTTGTGCATAGGGGATGATGCGCGTGGGGGGAAAGTTGCTTATGGGGAATTTACTTATGGGAAAGTTGTGCATGGGGGGATGATGCACATGGGGGGATGATGCACATGGGGAAGTTGCACATGGGGGAAAATTGTGCATGGGGTGATGATGCACCTGGGGGAAAGTTGCACACGGGGAATGATGCGCATGGGGAAGTTGTGCATAGGGGATGGTGCGCATGGGGGATGATGCGCATGGGGGAATTTGCGTATGGGGGAGTTGCGCATGGGCGATGTTGAGCATGGGGGAAGTTGCGTATGGGGATGATGCACCTGGGGGATGTTGCACATGTGGGAAAGTTGCACATGTGGGATGATGCACATGGGGAAGTTGTGCATAGGGGATGATGCGCATGGAGGAAAGTTGCGCATAGGGGATGATGTGCATGGGGGAAAAGTTGCGCATGGGGAATTTGCTTATGGGGAATTTGCGCATGGGGGGATGATGCACATGGGGCATGATGAGCATGGGGGGAAGTTGCGCATGGAAGGGGGTGAAAATGGGCACACTGCATTTTCCTTCCTATATTTTCAATTGAAGAGTCCCTGACTGATGGACACTCTGCCCTCACCCGAGACCTTGCAATATGGAGGTGGTGCTTATGGGAGGTGGTGCTCATGGGGGGATGTGCATGGGGAGATGATGTAGGATGATGTAGGATGGGGAGATGATGTAGGGTTGATGCGCATGGGGAATGTTGCTCAATGGGGGTTGCGTGTAGGGGATATTTTACTCCCACAACGTGGGCACATTTTGCAAGCTTGTGTGTGTGTGTAGTATAGACTATAGTATCTGGTGCCTTCATAACTGATGGATGGGTATCTCCATCACAATTTACCCTTTGTTTAAATCTATTTTTGAACCATATAAGTGGGGTGCCTGGGCAGCAAAAGGTACCAGAGGGCATTACTCAACACTGGCCACTGGGTGCCAGTGAGACCCATTGAACTGCAGCAGGTACCAGGATCCTGACCAGGCATCACCAGTAAGTAGCAGGCCCCGGCAGATAGTGGGCACTGGGCATCTCTACTTGGCACCACAAGGCCACAAAGTACCATCAGGTACCACAGACCAGTGGGAGTAGGTGAAACATGCACCAGGCACCATGTATCATACCAGGTAGCCACAGTGATGGGCAGTGCAGAAATTCTTCCTCTACCAGATGTTTCATGGTGGCCTTTGAGGTCAGAGTAAGTTCCTTGGAGAGGCACCAATGAACCTACTATGAAGAAAAGGCCTTGAAACATCACATCCCGTCATCCGTTTTTCATTTCTTTTCTCTGTTCCTTCGTTCCTCTGCAGAAGAGAAAGGTCTACTCGAGAAGGTCTCAGGCAGTATGCAAATGAGCAGAGGGCATTCCGTGTAAGAACAGTGGGTTCTACCTGCATGCTGAGACAGGAACCCCATGCAGAAGAATGCAGGAAGGGGGTTCTGGAAACAATTCAGTTTTGCAAAGGGAAGATTGAGGCACCAAGTACTCCTAATGGATATCACCAGTGGGCACTGGACACACTTACCGGGCAGCACGTGGCATTGTGTATCCCAATCCAGCACTAGTGGGCAGCACTAGGCAGTGGGCACCAGTGGGAAGCAGGCACAACCAGCCACCAGGCACTTCTCCTGGGCACTGGTTGTCAGGATCCTTCCTACTGGCAATGCACCTAAACAGCTAAATAATAAATTTTCCTGTATTAGGCACCATATTTTCAGATAATAGAAAAAGTGCTATTAACCCTGAAAAGGTACTGAAATCAAACCCATAATAAACCCATAGAAGACTAACTCGTCAAGCATTTCTTCCCTCTAAAATAATAGCATTTTACACCAGGAACTGTAAACTGTGGTTGAGCAGACCCTACGCTACCACCACAGCTTGGATGATTCCTAGCCCCAATGGGTTGAAGGTTCCCAAACCACTTTCCCATTCCTGGACCTGAGTCCAAGGAGACAGGAGTGAAGATGCACCTCTCCTGCCTGCCCTTGGGACAAGGTCAGGATCTGACATTTGTTGGAACATGTCCCACCCCCTCCTCTCCTTCCAACTCCTCCTCTGTTTTGTGTCTTTCTGACACGGTTGTTGTCCTATGTGATGTTATGAGTGACCCCAAGTTGTGTCCAAAGGTAGAACCTCAAGACAACACCTAGTTCCCAGACAGGTGGGGAACAGCAACAGTTGGGCCATGACTGAGCTGTCATGCTCTGAGAACTGGGAGAAAAAAATTCAGGAAGCTCAATCTACAAAAAAGCTCAATCAATCTCATATGTACTGTGAAAGAAACAGGTTTATTCCAGAGGATACAAGACAAGTCAACACCCATCAGGCAGGGGAACAACTAGATTAATCTTTCTTTTTCAGTATTCTTGTTAAATGGACAGAAAGGCACTATTTCAAGAGGTGCTCCTCTTTATATTTAGCAGTGGACACATTCACTGTCCCCTTTCACTCCAGCACTACTTTTCTAATGGTATTTTTCAGGTGTTTCTTCTAAATCTTTTTAGATGATGGTGATGTTAACATTGACGACAACGCCAGGATGCATGTGCTGTGAATAGAACTTGGGCACCTCTGAGAGAAGAAGGTCAATATTTTGCCAGTTGTCATTAGAGCCGTAGGAGAGTTGCCTGGAAGCCCGAAGAAACAACTCAACAACAACAACAGTATTTATATACAGCTTTTCAACAAAATGTTCACAAAGAGGTTTACAGAGGAAACCAAATAACCAATGGCTCCCTGTTCCAGAGGGGCTCACAATCTAGAAAGATGAAAAAGAACACCAGCAAAAGCCACAAGAGAAAACAGTGCTGCTGTGAGAAGGACCACTTAATAATTTCCCTCTGATAAACAGGAGCAACTAATTATCTTGGAAAAGATCTCTCAGTGTCTTGGAAATGATGTTTGCAAAGGCTTATTTCATTGATCTGGAAGGAAGAAAAGAAACACAGTTTTAAAATTAAAAATGAATACAGTGACGCCTCACGTAAAGAACGCCTCACGTAAAGTAAGTTTCACGTAACAAAAAAATTTTCTCTAGGATTCTGCTTTACATAACAAACTGTGCTTCACGTAAAGAAAACATTCGTTGGCAGTTAGGGCAGACGTGCTGACCAGCAACCTGTTTAAAAATGTCAGGGCTGCCTAGCGCACCTGCCCATAGTGAAAGCAACACTTCCATGCTTTTCCTCCTGTGGCCAGACATCCGCTGGGCAGAGGGAGAGAAGAGCAGTGGAGAAGAGGGAAGCAGCTCAGGGCCAGCCAGAAGGGAGCAGAGAGAGAGAGGCTCAGGATGAAGAGAAGGAGAAAGTGGGGAGATTTGGATTACAGAAGAAAGTGTCTTTGATTGCAGCCTCCTACCCATGTCTACCCAGAAGTCTACCTCATTGTGTTAAATGGGTCCTACTCCCAGGAAAGTGTCTTTAGGATTGCAGCCTAAGTAGACTCCATAGGATCATGCCCACTGAATGCATGTTTTGAATTCAGTTACAGTGTTTTGTCATCATTTTTAAAACCAGTTAATATTTTTATATAAATATTTTTGGGGTTGTGGAACCAATCATCTGCGTTTCCATTATTTCCTATGGGAAAATCCACTTCACGTAAAGAAAGTTTCACGTAAAGGAACTGCCTCCGGAATGAATTAATTCTGTTACATGAGGTACCACTGTACATACATTTTGGAGCAAAAAATATTCCTCAAATACTTTACATGAACACCAGAGATGATGAGATGTGTTTTTGGATATGGGAGCTGGAACACATTTATTTCATGTACAGTGCGTTGTTTTAGCCATAAGAATATGAAATGAAAGCTACCATGACAGATTCACAACAGCCCATAAATTGCTGGAAGCAGGGAAAAGTGGAAAATACAGTTTGATATGTTTTTCTTATTGACCAGATGAAACAGGATGGAGGGTGTAGCGATGAATTGGGCCCAACTCTGAATTTCATTTGAAAATGAAAAGTGGCAACCAGTGAGATGGGAGATCTGTAGTCTTTAACCTTTTGTGATGAATAATAAGCAAACAAGTAAAAGAAAACATATGAAGCTGGGAACCTATTGTTGATCCCTCCCAGGACTTCCTGTGGTCCAAACAGATTGTCCTCTCTCTATAGAAAACTGAAAAGTCTCTGACTCACTGACTGACTCATCAAAACCCAGCCAAATCCATCAGGCCCATAAGCATGAAATTTGGGGAGAGTTTTCTTTCCTTGATGGAGGCACCCACTAAGGACTGGTTTTCAAAAATTCCCAGCAGAAGGGGGTGAAAAGGGGCACAACAGGTTTTCTTCCCTATACTTTCCATTGAAGAATCCCTGACTGAGGAATGTTCTGCCTCAACTCCCAGATCTAGAAGCATGAAATTGGGGGAGCGTATTCCTTCTATGAAGGGGGTACCACCAAGAACCAATTTTTAGAAATTTAACCCCTAAAGGTCTGAAAATGGGTGCAACACATTTTCTGCCTGTATTTAACTTTGGAGACTGATCAACATCCAGCTGATGCACTGGGATGCAAGGTGCACAGAAGGTGATGGTGCACAGGGAGGTGCATGCAGGGTTTTATGCGTATGGGAAATGATGCACATGGGGTTGGTGCACATGGGAGTTTGGTGTGCATGGGGGGTTGGTGTGCATGGGGAATGTGAGTGGGGTGCTGTGCATGGGGGGTTGGTGCACATGGGGGTAAGTTTACAGGGGGTGAATGTGCATTGGGATGGTGTGCATCCAGGTATTGCACATGGGGGTTGGTGTGCATGGGGAACGGATGGTACGCATGGGGGTGAATGTGCATGAGGAGGTGTGCATCTGGGGGTGGTGCGCATGGGGGTGTTGGTTTGCATGGGAGTTTGATGCTCCTGGAGTCCCAGGTGGCAACTGTGGCCAGGGGAGCCTCTGCTCAGCTTCAGCTGATTCGCCAGCTGCAACCATACCTGAGTCACTCGGATCTGGCCATGGTGACCCATGCCCTTGTGACATCCAGACTGGATTATTGTAACACACTCTATGTCAGGCTGCCTCTGAAGACAGTCCGGAAGCTTCAATTAGTTCAGAATGCAGCGGCCCGTGTGGTTGCTGGGACTCGTTGGTTCGACTCTGTCGGGCCACTGCTTCAGCGACTACACTGGCTGCCCATTTGTTTCCAGGCTGAATTCAAAGTGCTGGTCCTGACCATTAAAGCCCTATACAGCTCTGGTCCAGGGTATCTGAGGGACCGCCTTCTTCTGTACAATTCGACCCATCACCTAAGGTCAGCTGAGGGGGGCCTACTGACTGTGCTGCCACTATGAGATGTGAGAGGTGTGGCGGCCAGAGACAGGGCCTTCTTGGTGGTGGCACCCTGGCTTTGGAACTCCCTCCCCTTAGAATTGAGGAAAGCTCCCTCAACACAGAGCTTCAGGCGGAGCCTTAAAACCTTTTATTTTAAAAAAGATTTTTAACGGGGCAGAGGTTGGGGGCTGTTGTTTTATTGTTTTTAGTATATATGTTTTTTAGCTTGTATGTTTTAATTGTTTTTATTGAATTGCTCTATTTATGTTTTTAATTATGTTTTATTTCAGCTGCCTTGAGTCGGGCTAATGGCCCGAGAAAGGTAGGATATAAATTTTTAAAATAAATAAATAAATAAAATAATGCACATGGGAGGGTATTCCACATGGGGAGTAGATGCACAGTGGGGAATGTTGCACATGGGGGAAGGTGTGCATGGGTTGAATGTGCATGAGGGGGTGCGCATGTGGGGATGGTGTGCATGGGAGGGTATTGAGCATAGGAGGGTATTGTGCACGGGTGGTTGATGCGCAGTGGGGGATGTTGCACATGGGGCTTGATGCACATGAGGGGGTTGGTGTGCATGTGGGGGCTTGATGTGCATGTGGAGGTTGATGAACATGGGAGTGGTGCACATGGGACAGGGTGACCAGATGACAAACCCAAAATTCCTGAACCCCCAGATTCCTACCCGCTTAAAAAAATTGCCAAAAAATGTAATTTTTTTATATTTTTTGGTTTTTGGTTTTTTGGCCATAACCTTTGATGGGAAGGTATCTCAAAACTGATTTTTGCATTGGATTCTGCTCTTCAGTACAAATCCAACAACATATGACATGATGGTGTACTGCACACCATGACGAAGATAAAAAATGAAGCCAAAATGTAGGACACCTGGACAGGAGGCTAAAAATCCGGACAATTTCAGGTTTTTCCAGTCATATGGTCACCCTGGCATGGGAGGGTATTGCACATGAGGGTTTATCTATATATATAAAAGAGAGAAGTCACTCACTGACTGACTGACTCACTGACTGACTGATTGACTGACTCATCACCGCCCTGCCAAAACCGCCAGCCCTAGAAGCATGAAATTTAGGGAGGGTGTTCCTTCCATGACGGAGGGGTGCACTAAGAACCGGTTTTCGGAAATTCCAACCGGAAGGGGGTGAAAAGGGGCGCAACAGGTTTTCCTCCCTATACTTAGCATTGAGAATTGCTGACTCATCAACATTCCGCCCCAACTGCTGGGCCTGAAGCATGGAATTCTGGGAGGGATCCTTCTGTCACCTGAACACCCACCAAGAACCATCTGGAGAATTTTAACCCTTCAGGGGCTGAAAAGGGGTCAACGTGTTTTTGTCTTAGTGTAGACAAAAAGTATGTTTTTGTTAAGTATAGACTTAACATGGGAGACTGACCAACATCCAGCCAATTTGGTGCTCAGTGCCTGGTGCACTGGGGGATGTTGTTCGGAGGAAGGGGTTGCACCGTGGAGGATGCTGTGCACGGGGGGTTGGTGCGCATGGGGGAAGTTGTGCATGGGGGTTGATGTGCATGGGGAAGTTGCGCATGGGGGAAGTTGCGCATGGGGGTTGATGAGCATGGGGGAAGTTGCGCATGGGGGAATTTGCGCATGGGGGAATTTGTGCATGGGGGGTGATCCGTATGGGGAAGTTGCATATGGGGTTTGATGCGCATAGTGGACTGATGCTCATGGGGAGCTGATGCGCATGAGGAAGTTGGGCATGGGGGAATGTTGCTCATGGGAGTTGATGCCCATGGGGGAAGTCGCACATGGGGGGAAGTTGCGCATGGGGGAAGTTGCACATGGGGGAAGTTGCGCATGGGGGAAGTTGCGCATGGGGAAGTTGCACATGGGGGAAGTTGCACATCGGGGTTGATGTGCATGGGGGAAAGTTGCGCATGGGGGGTTGATGCGCATGGGAGAAGTGGCGCATGGGGGTTGATGCACAAGGGGAAGTTGCGCATGGGGTGTTGATGCGCATGGGGACCATCTACTAGGTGGTATGCACGAGGAGGAGTCCGGTCATTAGTGGGGATTTGGCGGGAAGAGATGGGGGAGGGGTACAAGATATAAGAGAGAGGGAGGGGGAAGAACAAGAGGTCCTTTGGCGGGAAGAGCTCCCATGGAAGGAACCGGGTACCTATTCAGCTTACCGGGAAAAGGCAAGAGAAGGCGAGGATCCTGGAGGAGCAACAGGAACCTGGAAGGAATAGGGAGAGAAGTGAGCATTGAGAATTTCTTAAAGAAAGACTTTAGTTGAGGGTGTTTAAAGGACTTACCTGTTGGTGGTGGGATTTGTTGTGAAGTTCTTGTGACCTGTAAAGCAGAGAAGTGTTGTTAAAAGAAACTAAAAGACAGTGCTGGAGTAAACTTGTCCTGACATACTTACCTTGTTCCGTATCTTGCCATGTATACCCGGGGGGAGGAAGCAGATGATGAGACCCAAATCTCTGTCGTCCTGGAAGAGCAAACCCCTGCTAGTGGGGGGTCCAGAAGCAGAAGTAGACGTACCCGTGACATTGGTGGCCCATACGGGGAAAGTGAGAAGGACGATGAGAGGCCCCCACCCCCAGACGGGTGAAGTGGTGGTTAAGGGAACAGACGAAGATGCTAGGCACCTTGACCCAACAGCTCGGGCGAGGCGCTGAAGGAGACAATAATAAGACTAGTGTAGAACCCCACCATTTTAAGTTAACCAAAATGAAGAAGGATGATGACCCCGAAGCATATATCAATGCATTCGAGAGGATGGCAGTAACAGTGAGATGGCCGAGATGTCAGTGAAGTGCGATATTAACCCCGTACCTGACCGAGGCGGCTCAGCTAGCGGTGGATGCGTTACCCCTCTATGAGACGAGAGATTATGGGAAGGTCTGGCAAGCCATCCTCAGCACTTTGAAAATATCTGAGGAGTCATATAGGAGAAGGATGAGGGCTGCCAAGTACTCTAAAGACAAAGGGGGGAGACTGCTAGCCAACACCATCCACGCTCATGGACTTAGATGGCTCAAGCCAGTAGAAAGATCAACAGAGGAAATATTGGGGTTGATATGGGAGCAATTGATATGGGTTGATATGGGAATATTGGGAGCAATTCCTGGAGGCAGTACCGACTAAGGCAGAGAAATGGATAAGGTCCCATAACCCACACACTTGGACGAAGCTATCCAGATCATGGAAGCATTTGAAAGTGCAGATGAGGCGGGGGAACACAAGTCTCTCAAGGTGAATGACAGATCAAGAGGCGGGGGACCGACGGCAGTGAGGGGAGGAGGACACGCCATTCCCCAGGTCTCCCCAATTGGGTGGGGTCGTCCCTTCGAAAGAGAAAATAAGATGGCTGACTCCGGCAAGCACCCCAATTCCCAAGGTCCAGGAGAGATGGAGAAGGAGGCATCAGAGGGAGCCCAGAGGTGGAGAGAAAGGCCCTGGTACCAGCCGGGGGGGCTCGTCTGCTTCAAATGTGGCATCCGCGGCCACGTCCGCCGCGAGTGTCCATACAGAGAGGCGCCCCGGGACTCGGCTTATGTGCAGAATCAGGTACCCCGCCCCGCACCCCTAACTCAGACCATAAAGGTCAATGGAAAGGAAGGGACAGCCCTCACTCGGGGTGTACCCAAACCCTAATCAAGGAAGGATGGGCCCAAGATAGGATAAGAGGGGCTGGAGTGCTGATCCGATGCGTACATGGGGACATGAAAAGTTACCCAGCCGGGACGGCAACCTTTCAAGAGACTCACACCTTGCGAGTGGGGATAGCAAGGAGGCTCCCTTATGACATCATCCTGGGGAGAGACTGGCCCGGATTTTGGAAGTTGGTGAGCTCCCAGAAGCAGAGAGAAGCCTGTGCAGGGGAGGGGGACACCGAGACCCCACATGGAGGTAGCCTAGAGGAGGAACAAGGAGCGGACCCCACCTTAGCTAAGGCCAGGGAGCGAGCACAGGAAGGGGGGCCTAAAAATGAGTTGGGACCTCAGTTTGAGTTGAGAAACAGGGTGATGTATAGGGTAGGGAAAGACCCACATACTGAAGAGGAGGTGGACCAACTAGTTCTCCCGAAGGCGAGAAGGGTGAAGGCCCTCACCATGGCCCATGAGTGTCCACTGGGGGGGCACATGGGGGAGGCCTCAACCTTGGCTAGGTTGCTTGCACGGTTTTATTGGCCAGGGATTTATCATGATGTAAAGAGACACTGTAGTACCTGCAAGCAATGCCAACTTACCCAGGATAGGGGGAGACATGGGGGGAACTACACCCCCTTCCCATAATAGCAGTACCTTTTGAGAGAGTGGGCCTGGATCTGGTAGGGCCGCTACTGAAAGGAAGGGGGGGCTATCAGTACATCATGGTTGTTGTTGATTACGCAACCCGGTACCCAGAGGCAGTACCTTCAGTTCTGGCGAAGGAATTACTAAAGATATTCTCGAGGGTAGGGATTCCTTGGGAAATAGTGACTGATCAAGGGACCAACCTTATGGGAGAGGTAAAGGGCGAATTATGAAAGCAGCTGGGGGTGAAACGCTTACATACCAGCGTTTACCACCCCCAGTGCAATGGGTTGGTTGAACGATTCAACCAAACCCTCAAAAGAATGTTGAGGAAATTCACCATAGAAGACCCCACAGGATGGCCCCAATTTATAGAACCATTGCTTTTTGCTGTCAGGGGGGTTTCCCAAGCTTCTACGGGTTTTTCCCCTTTCGAATTACTTTTCGGGAGGAGGCCACGAGGGATTTTAGATCTAGCCAGGGAACAATGGGAAGGAGATAACCAACGGAAAACCCCCCCCCCCCCCGAAGCATAAACCTGGGTGACTTGAGGGCTAGATTGAAAAGGCTAGCCGCGTGGGCTAAAGGTAACATTGAAGCGGCACAGATCAGCCAAAAGGCCCGGTATGATAACAAAGTATCCCCCAGGGAGTTCCTGATGGCACCATAAGAGTGTGTATTGACTTTCGAAAGGTTAACGAGGCTTCGCTTTTCGATGCCTCCCCTATGCCCCGCATTCAAGAGCTATTAGAGAAGTTAGGAGAGGCCAAATACTTAACAACATTAGACATGACCAAGGGGTATTGGCAGATACCCCTTGAGGAGATGACTAAGGGTTACACTGTCTTTTCTACACCCATAGGGTTATATCAATTTAACAGAATGCCTTTTGGACTACACGGCGCAGCCGCCACTTGGCTGGTAGACTGTTTTCAGAGGCTGGTAGACCATTTACTAAAGAGACACACTTCATACGCTGCTGCGTATATAGACGATGTAGTAGTGTTCAGCCAGTCATGGACGGAGCACTTAAAACACCTACAAGCAGTCTTAGAAGAAGTAAAGGAGGCCGGATTAACAATAAACCCTGAGAAGTGCAAAGTGGGAAGGGAGACCACGCAGTTCCTGGGCTTCATAGTGGGGAAAGGCGAAGTGAAACCCGTGATGTCCAAAGTGCAGGCCATAAGAGAGGTACCCACCCCCCAGAATAAAAAAGATATTCAGAGGTTCCTGGGGATGGTGGGATACTACCGCTCATTTATTCCCCAATTCTCAGAAATAGCCACCCCCTTGACAGACATGCTAAGGGGGAAGAAGCAGAGTGGGTGGAAATGGAGATCCGAGTGCCAAAAAGCTTTCGACCAGCTTAAGAACTTACTCTGTACTGGACCAGTTTTACGGGCCCCAGATTTCACAAAACCCTTTAAAGTCATAACAGATGCATCAGGAAGGGGGATGGGGGCAGTGCTAGTACAAGACTTCAAAGAAAAAGAACATCCCATCATGTATTTAAGCAGGAAGTTCTCCCCCGCTGAAGCCAAGTACTCCACGATAGAGAGGGAGGCTCTGGCAGTCAAATGGGCCTTGGAGAGGATCGCTGCCCATCCTATGCATCATGCCTACTCAGAAGTTAGCCCCATTACAATCAATGAGACTTAGTCCAAGGTTTAAAAAATGAAGGACAAAATATAGGACATCCTACATTTTGTCCTATTTTTTTTAAAAAAAAAGTTGTTAGTGTTTATATGCAGTCCACACCAACTTGTCTTCTTCCAGTGCGGCCCAGGGAAGCTAAAAGGTTGGACACCCCTGTTTTAGGTTATTTAATGAAGCTCCAAGAATTTATTTAATGACTCTCCTAAGCCTTGGCATAAATTCTGTGCTGACCTGGGGGTGTTACACCAGGGGGTGGGGAGTTAGGCCAAAGCACATGTATACGCCTATCTTCCCACACCATCATTCAAAGATTAGCCAGGTGAGTTAAAAGGTGTTTATACTGCTAGATGCGACCGACTGTAACATGTGGTGCTCATCCCCGTTTCTAAAGCCATAGAGCCAGCGTTGTCCGACATGTGGCTCGCATGTGCACGGAACGATGCTACCTTCCCACCAAAGTAGTACCTATTTATCTACTTGCATTTCCATGCTTTTGAAATGCTAGGTTGGCAGGAGCTGGGCTAAGGACAGGAGCTCAACCCATCTTGTCAGACCCGCATCTCAAACCCCTGCCTGCTGGTTAACAGGCACAATGTCTTAACCAGCTGCACCACCATAGCCTACTCCAGATGAGTTAGGCCGGCCTAAATTTCTTGGGGCTCAATTCGTAGGGCACAATCCTAACCTAGGCCGGCACAAGTCATCAGTCTTCCCATCCCCGTGGTGATGTAGGGAGGCTGGTGCATGTTTGCACTGACCTAACCGTCCCCCAAAAGTGGCACAGACATTTCATACAGCACTTTTGTGACACCCCCAAGTCAGCACAGGTCTTATGCTGGGACTTAGGTCAGACCTAGGGCAAGGTGCTAATTTTGTTCCCTGCTAGAGCCCAGCTTGTTAATGGTTTGTCTGTCCCAAATGAGAAAATATATATGATGTGACCAGGGAGATGAGAAACAGGCGTGGATCTATCAGCAGGACGAATAAGTGCCATTGCCCCTCATCCAGCCTTTCTTTGCAAGGGGCATTTGAGTCCGCTCCCCCATCCCAACTGACTTTGCAGACCCAACTCTTCCTTCTCTCTGCCAGAAAAGAGAGAGAAGGGGGAATTTTAGGTGGGTGGGGGTGTGATTGGGGGTTGTAGTGTGTGCGTTGGGTCTGGTCTCTGGGTGTCTTGTGAATTTCATTGTATGTGTACACTGTGTATACGTACAATGACAATAAAGAATTTATTTATTATTTCAAAACTATGATTCACGTTTACTGGCCATTAACAGCATCCCTAACCTAGAAAATCAAGTAGGCCTGACAGGAGCACAGAATATCCTGGTGTCCTTCTTCTGCACGAGGCTAGTTTCAGGATGCACAATTATAATGACATTCAGAAAACTGACCCACAACGCTCGAACCCAGACAGTTCTGTGTTGGAAACTGCCCTGTATTGGCTGCATACTTGGAGTCAGTTTCCTTTGGAGCACTATAGATGAAGAAGTCAATCCTAACCAGTTTAGGCCAGCATAACTCACCTGGCATCACTACCTGTGGTGGTGTGGAGAGGCCAGCACATGTCTGTGCGCTCTGTCCTAACCCCACCAAGACAGAACTTGCTCCAGCCTCCGCACACCACTACAGATAGTAATGCCAGGTGAGTTATGCTAGTGATGCAGTATCAGAAATCTGTATTACCAAAGACTATTTAGTCAGTTTCCTTGGATGATGAACAAATAAAACTATTCAGCGCATTAATCCAACTTGTCCAACATTACCTACAGTGAATGGTAGCAGCTCCCCAAATTTTGGACACCTTTCCCCACTACACCATATCTTGTAAATGGCTAAAAACATGATCTCTGCTGCATGAAGGACACATTCCTTCCCACAGAACTATAAGCTGCATACAATTTAAGGGTTCATTATATACATAGTGGATAATCTTCTAGGATGCTGAAGATACAAACTCATTTACTGAGATACTACAGCTGACATGAGTATAATTTTCTGCTTAGGACTTAGGTGAGTTATGCCAGCCTAAGTTGGTTAGGATAGCACCACGAGAGTAATTCTGTAACATGTACAATGAGAGTAAGTCTTGTTTAATACATGTTTGGTTCAGCCATTCTTGAAAGAACATGCTTGCTTAATACCAAAAACTTACTTGCACTCCCAAAGCTTTGAAATTCAAAATTTCCTAAGCCAAAGGAGGCTTGTTAGAGAAAGATGGAGGCTTGTTAGAGAAAGATGGTAGGTATCCCCCCACTTTAGTTGTATCCAGTTGTGAGAAGGTGGGTTAGTAAGGGTTGAAAGGCAGGTCTGCATGGCAGGAGACTGCAGTCAAAATCCACTAACCAGGGGCTAAGCCCCCCCCCCCCCCATGTAGACATGCCATGGCTGAGATCTGTACTCATCTTCCCCACCCACTGCCTCTTCCACTTCCCTGGACCCCTTTCCATCTGTCTCAGCAAGCCTCCAGGCAGAGCTTAAGCACCATTTCAAGGCTTGCATCCTCAGCTTCGCCATAATTCTGCACATTATTATTAATTGGGAGAAAGAGGAACATCCTACCAGCTAGACACAGCTTGTCCGTTAGCAGGACTTTAGCAGGATTAGCAATTCTGCCCAACTTCCTGAGATGCAAGTGAGTAACAGTGCAATCTCATAAGCATGTCTCCTCAGAAGTAAGTCCCATTCTGTTTGATTGTACTTACTCCCAGAAAAGTGTAATTAGGATTGTGGCCTAAATCCTTCCTTCTTCCTCCTCTACAGATCCTTGTGCAGATATGGACATCTCCGTAACGACAATGTCGGGCCTAGCCAGCATGTGGATTCTGGCATGGAAATATTAGTAGGGGAAATACTGAGACAAAATGGACAAGGGAGGAAGTTTAACCAGCCTGTCTCACCTGTGAAGAGCTCCTGGATCAGTCCTCAAATGCTCTGGAGTTTCAAAGGGATGAGCTCCTTCCAGATCCACCTGTTTGCACACTCCCAGGTGTCACAGGTAGCCTCCAGGTATTTTTCTAGACTGAGTTCTTGCACACCCATACACCAGTCTATCCTTTCCCAAGATAGCAATACCTAAATAGCTCACTCATTACATCCCTTTCTTAGCCAACACACACACACGCAGGTGTGTGTACACACACACACCCCCAGTTGGAACACACACATTTGTGGCTCTCTGAGCTTCCATTGTCAAACTTATTGATGTACATCCAGTTGACAAACTCTTGTCATCTTCTCCATCAAAATCTGCAGGTGAACTTTCCCTGAGGATCCAAATCAGGACTTTCCAGCAATAGCTTAGCTACACCAGGGAAACTGCAGCCTGCCTTTAGATCCTCTTTCCCGGAATTGTTGTACTATAATATTCCGGAATAAATCCAAGCAGTCCCACTGATTCGAGGACCTCAAATCCAGTTCAGGTGAACAATTCCAGGAGACATCCTGGCTCCTTTGGGTCCCTTTGTTCTGTTGTCTTCAAATGGTCGGTCACCAGGGTTGATCAGAGGCAAGGTGTCTCTGAAGACCACCAGCAGCCAAGGGTGGTCTTATGAGAAAGCAGCCACTGAGCTTGGATAGGCTTTGGGTACAGAAAGAACGGATTGAACCAGCTGTGGAAGGCAAGCAGTGTCCTGGGAATGGCAGCCCACTAGAGGGCAACCCTGCCTGAGGTACGGAGCCTCCTGCTCCTGCCCTACTTCTGCTTCTCTCCAAGCTTGTTAGCCAGGCAGCTAACAAGAAAACTGTGTGTGTTGGGGGTAGGTAGAGACCACCCACCTCCCTTCCCACAAGCATGTGGGTCTGTTCTAGTGCTAGCTGGAATTATTGTGTTATTTTGCCTCCCATCGAGGGAAAAAGATTATTATGCCTTCCATGAAGAAATAAAAATTTATTCAATAATTACCAGGCTACGATAAGCAGGTTGCTCTTAGTGCACCCCAACCCTTCTGCCTTACCTTGCCTTGCCCCACTGAAAGGTCTCATTAATTTGATTTGGGTATCCACAGCTGACTTGGCCTCCAGCCCCATTGCTCATTCTCCATCACATTTGAGACTGACATGTAGGGTTGGCCACAGGGATCTCCCGAAGGCAGTGGAAAGCTCCAAGGAAGTGAATGAGGGTGTTCAAATAGTGCGTTTGGAGGACGGAAGGCAGAAGAGCCCAGACAAGCAGGCCTCCCAGAAACCTCCTGCCCCCCCCCCCCCCAAAGGAAAATGTGCTGAACTAAGGCTGCAATCCTTTCCTGGGAGTAAGACCCATTGAACAAAATGGGACTCACTTTTGAGTAGATATGGTTAGGATTGCATCCTTAGTCCCAGCAATTCAAAGGGACTGCGGAGAAAAACAGGCAGACTAATGAGCATGTTCTGGAACCTCCTGTGGAGAATAAAAATCGGTGTATAAAGAAGACAATGGAAAAGACCCACTTCCAGGTTTCTTGGCGCCTCTTTTGCACCTAATGGAATAAGATAGTGCTTTAATATCTGCAGGGTTTTGATTCTGGGATGGAAAAATGGAATGATTGTTTGCATGACTGCCTCTCTACAACAGTAGAAGAGCAGTTTTTAACACTGTGATTTGCAGTGGCCATTCATGTTGAGTAAAATCCATGTATATCAAGGTTGAACCAGTAATTAGCCCTTTAATTACCTTCCTGAGTGGATTGTGGCAAGGGAGAGGCCAGTGCAGGGGGATTCCAGGAACTTTCTTGCTGCTTCATTACGTGCCCTGCAGTAGGTAATGTTTCCTGCACTTGCTGAAAGGTCAGCAACTCCCTTGTAAAGAGCATTGAGAGTTGGGAAAAGGGCCCCCCAGCAATGGCTGTAGTGGTGAGGGTAGCAGGGCTGGTTAGGGGCACCACTTAGGGCTGGTGAGATGGAGGTGACAATGGATGGGCACCATGGAGAGCAGGTCCAAAAGGCCAGGAAAGTGGCTTTGGCTGCAATCTTAAATGCACTTTCTTGGGAGTAAGACCCACTGAACAAAATGGGGTTACCTCTCATTAGACATGCACAGACATGGACTGAGCCCGCAATCCTATCCACTTTCCTCGGAGGAAACCCCATTAACTGGACCGGGACTTACTTCTGAATAGACACTGCTGAGTTGGTGGCGTAGCTAGAGGGAGGCGCAGCCGTCAAAGGTGGTCAGCCCTCTGCAGTCTCCTCCTGCCGGGGTCCCTGGTTCAAGGGCGGACCAGGGCGTCCGCAGCAGGCGTCCGGTTCGAAGGGCGAGCCGAGGCGTCGGGGTGGAGCTGGAGAGGGCCCGAGTCCCACCGCCCCCGTGAGGAGAAGAGTGGCAACCCTTCCCTCCATGGTCTCGTGCGGGCGAGGGGCGACAGGCTCTCACCCCCGATACTGGTGAGAAATGGCCCCCGGGGGAGAGTTCCCGGGTTCTTTTTTCCACCTGCTGGCGTAGTTGGAGTTTGGGGGTGATTCTGCTGCCACCCAAAAAACTGACGGCTGCGCCCCCCTCAAGCTACGCCACCAACTCACCCCCGCCCCCGTGCCAGGAAGGGCCAGCTTCTCTCCCATCTGGAATGGCTATAAAGGGGTGAGCTACCCCAAAGAATGACACCCCTCAGTGCCTGGAAAGGGTCAGGCTCCCCCCAGGTGGAATGGATATAAAGGGTGTGCCCCCCAAGAATGACACCCTCCCCCCAGAATGACACCCACAGTGCCAGGAAGTGTCAGGGGAGGCTGCGGTGTCGCAGCTAGACGGGGGCAGTTGACAGTTTTGGGGGGGGTCACACGCGTTCGGAGCCATTCCCGGTGGGGGGAGCCTGACCCTCCTCGATGGCGGTGGGGTGGTGGCATAGCTAGAGGGGGCGCAGCTATTAGTCTTGGGAGGCTCACCCCTTAATAGCCATTCCAGTTGGGGGAGTCTGATCCTTCCTGACTCTGGATAGGGGTGAGCTGGAGGCATAGCTAGAGGGGGCGCAGCTGCCAGTCTTGGGGGATCATCCCTTTATAGCCATTCCCGGTGGGGTGGGGTGGGGTGGGTGGGTCGTGTGAGCTGGTGGCGTACTTAGAGGGGGCGCAGCCGTCACTTTTGGGGAAGTCTCACCCCCAAGACTGACGGCTGAGCCCGCTCTAGCTATCCCACCCCCACCACTCGTGGCAAGGAGGGTCAGGCTCCCCCCACCCGGATTGGCTATAAAGAGGTGATTCCCCAAGACTGGCAGCTGCGCCCCCCTCCAGCTCCGCCACCGCCGCCTCCCCATCTTCAGATCGTTCATTCCGCCCCCCCCCCCCCCACCCCACGTTCCATCCTTAGAACGTTCTTCTTCCGAAGGTTCCATTCATACCTGGAGGCGGCGCGGCTGAGCGATGGGGGTCCCTGTGCCTCTCTCGTCCCAGGCTTGCCAGCCCCAGCTCAGGTTCCCCCCAGGATCCCACCCGCAGCCTGCACTTCCTCCCGCCGCTCCAACAAAGGGCTCCCGGCAGGGTCTGGGGTCGCCAGCCCAAGTGGCAGGTGGGGTCAGTCCTCTGCAGCTTCCTCCTGCCGGAGTCCCTGGTTCAAGGGCGGACCAGGGCGTCCGCAGCAGGCGTCCGGTTCAAAGGGCGAGCCGAGGCGTCGGGGTGGAGCTGGAGAGGGCCCGAGTCCCACCGCCCCCGTGGGGAGAAGAGTGGCAACCCTTCCCTCCATGGTCTCGTGCGGGCGAGGGGCGACAGGCTCTCACCCCCGATACTGGTGAGAAATGGCCCCCGGGGGAGAGTTCCCGGGTTCTTTTTCCCACCTGCTGGCGTAGTTGGAGTTTGGGGGTGATTCTGCTGCCACCCAGCAGAATCAGGTCAGGTGGGGGGAGCCTGACCCTCCTTGCCACGAGTGGTGGGGGTGGGATAGCTAGAGCGGGCGCAGCCGTCAGTCTTGGGGGTGAGACTCCCCCAAAACTGACGGCTGCGCCCCCCTCAAGCTACGCCACCAACTCATCCCCGCCCCCGTGCCAGGAAGGGCCAGCTTCTCTCCCATCTGGAATGGCTATAAAGGGGTGAGCTACCCCAAAGAATGACACCCCCCAGTGCCTGGAAAGGGTCAGGCTCCGCCCAGGTGGAATGGATATAAAGGGTGTGCCCCCCAAGAATGACACCCTCCCCCCAGAATGACACCCACAGTGCCAGGAAGTGTCAGGGGAGGCTGCGGTGTCGCAGCTAGACGGGGGCAGTTGACAGTTTTTTGGGGGTCTCACGTGTTCGGAGCCATTCCCGGTGGGGGGAGCCTGACCCTCCTTGATGGCGGTGGGGTGGTGGCATAGCTAGAGGGGGCGCAGCTATTAGTCTTGGGAAGCTCACCCCTTAATAGCCATTCCAGTTGGGGGAGTCTGATCCTTCCTGGCTCTGGATGGGGGTGAGCTGGAGGCATAGTTGGAGGGGGCGCAGCTGCCAGTCTTGGGGGATCATCCCTTTATAGCCATTCTCGGTGGGGTGGGGTGGGTGGGTCGTGTGAGCTGGTGGCGTACTTAGAGGGGGCGCAGCCGTCACTTTTGGGGGAGTCTCACCCCCAAGACTGACGGCTGCGCCCGCTCTAGCTATCCCACCCCCACCACTCGTGGCAAGGAGGGTCAGGCTCCCCCCACCCGGATTGGCTATAAAGAGGTGATTCCCCAAGACTGGCAGCTGCGCCCCCCTCCAGCTCCGCCACCGCCGCCTCCCCATCTTCAGATCGTTCATTCCGCCCCCCCCCACCCCACGTTCCATCCTTAGAACGTTCTTCTTCCGAAGGTTCCATTCATACCTGGAGGCGGCGCGGCTGAGCGATGGGGGTCCCTGTGCCTCTCTCGTCCCAGGCTTGCCAGCCCCAGCTCAGGTTCCCCCCAGGATCCCACCCGCAGCCTGCACTTCCTCCCGCCGCTCCAACAAAGGGCTCCCGGCAGGGTCTGGGGTCGCCAGCCCAAGTGGCAGGTGGGGTCAGTCCTCTGCAGCTTCCTCCTGCCGGAGTCCCTGGTTCAAGGGCGGACCAGGGCGTCCGCAGCAGGCGTCCGGTTCAAAGGGCGAGCCGAGGCGTCGGGGTGGAGCTGGAGAGGGCCCGAGTCCCACCGCCCCCGTGGGGAGAAGAGTGGCAACCCTTCCCTCCATGGTCTCGTGCGGGCGAGGGGCGACAGGCTCTCACCCCCGATACTGGTGAGAAATGGCCCCCGGGGGAGAGTTCCCGGGTTCTTTTTCCCACCTGCTGGCGTAGTTGGAGTTTGGGGGTGATTCTGCTGCCACCCAAAAAACTGACGGCTGCGCCCCCCTCAAGCTACGCCACCAACTCACCCCCGCCCCCGTGCCAGGAAGGGCCAGCTTCTCTCCCATCTGGAATGGCTATAAAGGGGTGAGCTACCCCAAAGAATGACACCCCCCAGTGCCTGGAAAGGGTCAGGCTCCCCCCAGGTGGAATGGATATAAAGGGTGTGCCCCCCAAGAATGACACCCCCCCCCCAGAATGACACCCACAGTGCCAGGAAGTGTCAGGGGAGGCTGCGGTGTCGCAGCTAGACGGGGGCAGTTGACAGTTTTTTGGGGGTCTCACGTGTTCGGAGCCATTCCCGGTGGGGGGAGCCTGACCCTCCTTGATGGCGGTGGGGTGGTGGCATAGCTAGAGGGGGCGCAGCTATTAGTCTTGGGAGGCTCACCCCTTAATAGCCATTCCAGTTGGGGGAGTCTGATCCTTCCTGGCTCTGGATGGGGGTGAGCTGGAGGCATAGTTGGAGGGGGCGCAGCTACCAGTCTTGGGGGATCATCCCTTTATAGCCATTCTCGGTGGGGTGGGGTGGGTGGGTCGTGTGAGCTGGTGGCGTACTTAGAGGGGGCGCAGCCGTCACTTTTGGGGGAGTCTCACCCCCAAGACTGACGGCTGCGCCCGCTCTAGCTATCCCACCCCCACCACTCGTGGCAAGGAGGGTCAGGCTCCCCCCACCCGGATTGGCTATAAAGAGGTGATTCCCCAAGACTGGCAGCTGCGCCCCCCTCCAGCTCCGCCACCGCCGCCTCCCCATCTTCAGATCGTTCATTCCGCCCCCCCCCCCCCCACCCCAGGTTCCATCCTTAGAACGTTCTTCTTCCGAAGGTTCCATTCATACCTGGAGGCGGCGCGGCTGAGCGATGGGGGTCCCTGTGCCTCTCTCGTCCCAGGCTTGCCAGCCCCAGCTCAGGTTCCCCCCAGGATCCCACCCGCAGCCTGCACTTCCTCCCGCCGCTCCAACAAAGGGCTCCCGGCAGGGTCTGGGGTCGCCAGCCCAAGTGGCAGGTGGGGTCAGTCCTCTGCAGCTTGCTCCTGCCGGAGTCCCTGGTTCAAGGGCGGACCAGGGCGTCCGCAGCAGGCGTCCGGTTCAAAGGGCGAGCCGAGGCGTCGGGGTGGAGCTGGAGAGGGCCCGAGTCCCACCGCCCCCGTGGGGAGAAGAGTGGCAACCCTTCCCTCCATGGTCTCGTGCGGGCGAGGGGCGACAGGCTCTCACCCCCGATACTGGTGAGAAATGGCCCCCGGGGGAGAGTTCCCGGGTTCTTTTTCCCACCTGCTGGCGTAGTTGGAGTTTGGGGGTGATTCTGCTGCCACCCAAAAAACTGACGGCTGCGCCCCCCTCAAGCTACGCCACCAACTCACCCCCGCCCCCGTGCCAGGAAGGGCCAGCTTCTCTCCCATCTGGAATGGCTATAAAGGGGTGAGCTACCCCAAAGAATGACACCCCCCAGTGCCTGGAAAGGGTCAGGCTCCCCCCAGGTGGAATGGATATAAAGGGTGTGCCCCCCAAGAATGACACCCCCCCCCAGAATGACACCCACAGTGCCAGGAAGTGTCAGGGGAGGCTGCGGTGTCGCAGCTAGACGGGGGCAGTTGACAGTTTTTTGGGGGTCTCACGTGTTCGGAGCCATTCCCGGTGGGGGGAGCCTGACCCTCCTTGATGGCGGTGGGGTGGTGGCATAGCTAGAGGGGGCGCAGCTATTAGTCTTGGGAGGCTCACCCCTTAATAGCCATTCCAGTTGGGGGAGTCTGATCCTTCCTGGCTCTGGATGGGGGTGAGCTGGAGGCATAGTTGGAGGGGGCGCAGCTGCCAGTCTTGGGGGATCATCCCTTTATAGCCATTCCCGGTGGGGTGGGGTGGGTGGGTCGTGTGAGCTGGTGGCGTACTTAGAGGGGGCGCAGCCGTCACTTTTGGGGGAGTCTCACCCCCAAGACTGACGGCTGCGCCCGCTCTAGCTATCCCACCCCCACCACTCGTGGCAAGGAGGGTCAGGCTCCCCCCACCCGGATTGGCTATAAAGAGGTGATTCCCCAAGACTGGCAGCTGCGCCCCCCTCCAGCTCCGCTACCGCCGCCTCCCCATCTTCAGATCGTTCATTCCGCCCCCCCCCCCACCCCACGTTCCATCCTTAGAATGTTCTTCTTCCGAAGGTTCCATTCATACCTGGAGGCGGCGCGGCTGAGCGATGGGGGTCCCTGTGCCTCTCTCGTCCCAGGCTTGCCAGCCCCAGCTCAGGTTCCCCCCAGGATCCCACCCGCAGCCTGCACTTCCTCCCGCCGCTCCAACAAAGGGCTCCCGGCAGGGTCTGGGGTCGCCAGCCGAAGTGGCAGGTGGGGTCAGTCCTCTGCAGCTTCCTCCTGCCGGAGCCCCTGGTTCAAGGGCGGACCAGGGCGTCCGCAGCAGGCGTCCGGTTCAAAGGGCGAGCCGAGGCGTCGGGGTGGAGCTGGAGAGGGCCCGAGTCCCACCGCCCCCGTGGGGAGAAGAGTGGCAACCCTTCCCTCCATGGTCTCGTGCGGGCGAGGGGCGACAGGCTCTCACCCCCGATACTGGTGAGAAATGGCCCCCGGGGGAGAGTTCCCGGGTTCTTTTTCCCACCTGCTGGCGTAGTTGGAGTTTGGGGGTGATTCTGCTGCCACCCAAAAAACTGACGGCTGCGCCCCCCTCAAGCTACGCCACCAACTCACCCCCGCCCCCGTGCCAGGAAGGGCCAGCTTCTCTCCCATCTGGAATGGCTATAAAGGGGTGAGCTACCCCAAAGAATGACACCCCCCAGTGCCTGGAAAGGGTCAGGCTCCCCCCAGGTGGAATGGATATAAAGGGTGTGCCCCCCAAGAATGACACCCCCCCCCCAGAATGACACCCACAGTGCCAGGAAGTGTCAGGGGAGGCTGCGGTGTCGCAGCTAGACGGGGGCAGTTGACAGTTTTTTGGGAGTCTCACGTGTTCGGAGCCATTCCCGGTGGGGGGAGCCTGACCCTCCTTGATGGCGGTGGGGTGGTGGCATAGCTAGAGGGGGCGCAGCTATTAGTCTTGGGAGGCTCACCCCTTAATAGCCATTCCAGTTGGGGGAGTCTGATCCTTCCTGGCTCTGGATGGGGGTGAGCTGGAGGCATAGTTGGAGGGGGCGCAGCTGCCAGTCTTGGGGGATCATCCCTTTATAGCCATTCCCGGTGGGGTGGGGTGGGTGGGTCGTGTGAGCTGGTGGCGTACTTAGAGGGGGCGCAGCCGTCACTTTTGGGGGAGTCTCACCCCCAAGACTGACGGCTGCGCCCGCTCTAGCTATCCCACCCCCACCACTCGTGGCAAGGAGGGTCAGGCTCCCCCCACCCGGATTGGCTATAAAGAGGTGATTCCCCAAGACTGGCAGCTGCGCCCCCCTCCAGCTCCGCCACCGCCGCCTCCCCATCTTCAGATCGTTCATTCCGCCCCCCCCCCCCACGTTCCATCCTTAGAACGTTCTTCTTCCGAAGGTTCCATTCATACCTGGAGGCGGCGCGGCTGAGCGATGGGGGTCCCTGTGCCTCTCTCGTCCCAGGCTTGCCAGCCCCAGCTCAGGTTCCCCCCAGGATCCCACCCGCAGCCTGCACTTCCTCCCGCCGCTCCAACAAAGGGCTCCCGGCAGGGTCTGGGGTCGCCAGCCCAAGTGGCAGGTGGGGTCAGTCCTCTGCAGCTTCCTCCTGCCGGAGTCCCTGGTTCAAGGGCGGACCAGGGCGTCCGCAGCAGGCGTCCGGTTCAAAGGGCGAGCCGAGGCGTCGGGGTGGAGCTGGAGAGGGCCCGAGTCCCACCGCCCCCGTGGGGAGAAGAGTGGCAACCCTTCCCTCCATGGTCTCGTGCGGGCGAGGGGAACAGGCTCTCACCCCCGATACTGGTGAGAAATGGCCCCCGGGGGAGAGTTCCCGGGTTCTTTTTCCCACCTGGTGGCGTAGTTGGAGTTTGGGGGTGATTCTGCTGCCACCCAGCAGAATCAGGTCAGGTGGGGGGAGCCTGACCCTCCTTGCCACGAGTGGTGGGGGTGGGATAGCTAGAGCGGCCGCAGCCGTCAGTCTTGGGGGTGAGACTCCCCCAAAACTGACGGCTGCGCCCCCCTCAAGCTACGCCACCAACTCATCCCCGCCCCCGTGCCAGGAAGGGCCAGCTTCTCTCCCATCTGGAATGGCTATAAAGGGGTGAGCTACCCCAAAGAATGACACCCCCCAGTGCCTGGAAAGGGTCAGGCTCCCCCCAGGTGGAATGGATATAAAGGGTGTGCCCCCCAAGAATGACACCCTCCCCCCAGAATGACACCCACAGTGCCAGGAAGTGTCAGGGGAGGCTGCGGTGTCGCAGCTAGACGGGGGCAGTTGACAGTTTTTTGGGGGTCTCACGTGTTCGGAGCCATTCCCGGTGGGGGGAGCCTGACCCTCCTTGATGGCGGTGGGGTGGTGGCATAGCTAGAGGGGGCGCAGCTATTAGTCTTGGGAGGCTCACCCCTTAATAGCCATTCCAGTTGGGGGAGTCTGATCCTTCCTGGCTCTGGATGGGGGTGAGCTGGAGGCATAGTTGGAGGGGGCGCAGCTGCCAGTCTTGGGGGATCATCCCTTTATAGCCATTCTCGGTGGGGTGGGGTGGGTGGGTCGTGTGAGCTGGTGGCGTACTTAGAGGGGGCGCAGCCGTCACTTTTGGGGGAGTCTCACCCCCAAGACTGACGGCTGCGCCCGCTCTAGCTATCCCACCCCCACCACTCGTGGCAAGGAGGGTCAGGCTCCCCCCACCCGGATTGGCTATAAAGAGGTGATTCCCCAAGACTGGCAGCTGCGCCCCCCTCCAGCTCCGCCACCGCCGCCTCCCCATCTTCAGATCGTTCATTCCGCCCCCCCACCCCCCCACCCCACGTTCCATCCTTAGAACGTTCTTCTTCCGAAGGTTCCATTCATACCTGGAGGCGGCGCGGCTGAGCGATGGGGGTCCCTGTGCCTCTCTCGTCCCAGGCTTGCCAGCCCCAGCTCAGGTTCCCCCCAGGATCCCACCCGCAGCCTGCACTTCCTCCCGCCGCTCCAACAAAGGGCTCCCGGCAGGGTCTGGGGTCGCCAGCCCAAGTGGCAGGTGGGGTCAGTCCTCTGCAGCTTCCTCCTGCCGGAGTCCCTGGTTCAAGGGCGGACCAGGGCGTCCGCAGCAGGCGTCCGGTTCAAAGGGCGAGCCGAGGCGTCGGGGTGGAGCTGGAGAGGGCCCGAGTCCCACCGCCCCCGTGGGGAGAAGAGTGGCAACCCTTCCCTCCATGGTCTCGTGCGGGCGAGGGGCGACAGGCTCTCACCCCCGATACTGGTGAGAAATGGCCCCCGGGGGAGAGTTCCCGGGTTCTTTTTCCCACCTGCTGGCGTAGTTGGAGTTTGGGGGTGATTCTGCTGCCACCCAAAAAACTGACGGCTGCGCCCCCCTCAAGCTACGCCACCAACTCACCCCCGCCCCCGTGCCAGGAAGGGCCAGCTTCTCTCCCATCTGGAATGGCTATAAAGGGGTGAGCTACCCCAAAGAATGACACCCCCCAGTGCCTGGAAAGGGTCAGGCTCCCCCCAGGTGGAATGGATATAAAGGGTGTGCCCCCCAAGAATGACACCCCCCCCCCAGAATGACACCCACAGTGCCAGGAAGTGTCAGGGGAGGCTGCGGTGTCGCAGCTAGACGGGGGCAGTTGACAGTTTTTTGGGGGTCTCACGTGTTCGGAGCCATTCCCGGTGGGGGGAGCCTGACCCTCCTTGATGGCGGTGGGGTGGTGGCATAGCTAGAGGGGGCGCAGCTATTAGTCTTGGGAGGCTCACCCCTTAATAGCCATTCCAGTTGGGGGAGTCTGATCCTTCCTGGCTCTGGATGGGGGTGAGCTGGAGGCATAGTTGGAGGGGGCGCAGCTGCCAGTCTTGGGGGATCATCCCTTTATAGCCATTCCCGGTGGGGTGGGGTGGGTGGGTCGTGTGAGCTGGTGGCGTACTTAGAGGGGGCGCAGCCGTCACTTTTGGGGGAGTCTCACCCCCAAGACTGACGGCTGCGCCCGCTCTAGCTATCCCACCCCCACCACTCGTGGCAAGGAGGGTCAGGCTCCCCCCACCCGGATTGGCTATAAAGAGGTGATTCCCCAAGACTGGCAGCTGCGCCCCCCTCCAGCTCCGCCACCGCCGCCTCCCCATCTTCAGATCGTTCATTCCGCCCCCCCCCCCCCACCCCACGTTCCATCCTTAGAATGTTCTTCTTCCGAAGGTTCCATTCATACCTGGAGGCGGCGCGGCTGAGCGATGGGGGTCCCTGTGCCTCTCTCGTCCCAGGCTTGCCAGCCCCAGCTCAGGTTCCCCCCAGGATCCCACCCGCAGCCTGCACTTCCTCCCGCCGCTCCAACAAAGGGCTCCCGGCAGGGTCTGGGGTCGCCAGCCCAAGTGGCAGGTGGGGTCAGTCCTCTGCAGCTTCCTCCTGCCGGAGCCCATGGTTCAAGGGCGGACCAGGGCGTCCGCAGCAGGCGTCCGGTTCAAAGGGCGAGCCGAGGCGTCGGGGTGGAGCTGGAGAGGGCCCGAGTCCCACCGCCCCCGTGGGGAGAAGAGTGGCAACCCTTCCCTCCATGGTCTCGTGCGGGCGAGGGGCGACAGGCTCTCACCCCCGATACTGGTGAGAAATGGCCCCCGGGGGAGAGTTCCCGGGTTCTTTTTCCCACCTGCTGGCGTAGTTGGAGTTTGGGGGTGATTCTGCTGCCACCCAAAAAACTGACGGCTGCGCCCCCCTCAAGCTACGCCACCAACTCACCCCCGCCCCCGTGCCAGGAAGGGCCAGCTTCTCTCCCATCTGGAATGGCTATAAAGGGGTGAGCTACCCCAAAGAATGACACCCCCCAGTGCCTGGAAAGGGTCAGGCTCCCCCCAGGTGGAATGGATATAAAGGGTGTGCCCCCCAAGAATGACACCCCCCCCCAGAATGACACCCACAGTGCCAGGAAGTGTCAGGGGAGGCTGCGGTGTCGCAGCTAGACGGGGGCAGTTGACAGTTTTTTGGGAGTCTCACGTGTTCGGAGCCATTCCCGGTGGGGGGAGCCTGACCCTCCTTGATGGCGGTGGGGTGGTGGCATAGCTAGAGGGGGCGCAGCTATTAGTCTTGGGAGGCTCACCCCTTAATAGCCATTCCAGTTGGGGGAGTCTGATCCTTCCTGGCTCTGGATGGGGGTGAGCTGGAGGCATAGTTGGAGGGGGCGCAGCTGCCAGTCTTGGGGGATCATCCCTTTATAGCCATTCCCGGTGGGGTGGGGTGGGTGGGTCGTGTGAGCTGGTGGCGTACTTAGAGGGGGCGCAGCCGTCACTTTTGGGGGAGTCTCACCCCCAAGACTGACGGCTGCGCCCGCTCTAGCTATCCCACCCCCACCACTCGTGGCAAGGAGGGTCAGGCTCCCCCCACCCGGATTGGCTATAAAGAGGTGATTCCCCAAGACTGGCAGCTGCGCCCCCCTCCAGCTCCGCCACCGCCGCCTCCCCATCTTCAGATCGTTCATTCCGCCCCCCCCCCCACCCCACGTTCCATCCTTAGAACGTTCTTCTTCCGAAGGTTCCATTCATACCTGGAGGCGGCGCGGCTGAGCGATGGGGGTCCCTGTGCCTCTCTCGTCCCAGGCTTGCCAGCCCCAGCTCAGGTTCCCCCCAGGATCCCACCCGCAGCCTGCACTTCCTCCCGCCGCTCCAACAAAGGGCTCCCGGCAGGGTCTGGGGTCGCCAGCCCAAGTGGCAGGTGGGGTCAGTCCTCTGCAGCTTGCTCCTGCCGGAGTCCCTGGTTCAAGGGCGGACCAGGGCGTCCGCAGCAGGCGTCCGGTTCAAAGGGCGAGCCGAGGCGTCGGGGTGGAGCTGGAGAGGGCCCGAGTCCCACCGCCCCCGTGGGGAGAAGAGTGGCAACCCTTCCCTCCATGGTCTCGTGCGGGCGAGGGGCGACAGGCTCTCACCCCCGATACTGGTGAGAAATGGCCCCCGGGGGAGAGTTCCCGGGTTCTTTTTCCCACCTGGTGGCGTAGTTGGAGTTTGGGGGTGATTCTGCTGCCACCCAGCAGAATCAGGTCAGGTGGGGGGAGCCTGACCCTCCTTGCCACGAGTGGTGGGGGTGGGATAGCTAGAGCGGGCGCAGCCGTCAGTCTTGGGGGTGAGACTCCCCCAAAACTGACGGCTGCGCCCCCCTCATGCTACGCCACCAACTCATCCCCGCCCCCGTGCCAGGAAGGGCCAGCTTCTCTCCCATCTGGAATGGCTATAAAGGGGTGAGCTACCCCAAAGAATGACACCCCCCAGTGCCTGGAAAGGGTCAGGCTCCCCCCAGGTGGAATGGATATAAAGGGTGTGCCCCCCAAGAATGACACCCTCCCCCCAGAATGACACCCACAGTGCCAGGAAGTGTCAGGGGAGGCTGCGGTGTCGCAGCTAGACGGGGGCAGTTGACAGTTTTTTGGGGGTCTCACGTGTTCGGAGCCATTCCCGGTGGGGGGAGCCTGACCCTCCTTGATGGCGGTGGGGTGGTGGCATAGCTAGAGGGGGCGCAGCTATTAGTCTTGGGAAGCTCACCCCTTAATAGCCATTCCAGTTGGGGGAGTCTGATCCTTCCTGGCTCTGGATGGGGGTGAGCTGGAGGCATAGTTGGAGGGGGCGCAGCTGCCAGTCTTGGGGGATCATCCCTTTATAGCCATTCTCGGTGGGGTGGGGTGGGTGGGTCGTGTGAGCTGGTGGCGTACTTAGAGGGGGCGCAGCCGTCACTTTTGGGGGAGTCTCACCCCCAAGACTGACGGCTGCGCCCGCTCTAGCTATCCCACCCCCACCACTCGTGGCAAGGAGGGTCAGGCTCCCCCCACCCGGATTGGCTATAAAGAGGTGATTCCCCAAGACTGGCAGCTGCGCCCCCCTCCAGCTCCGCCACCGCCGCCTCCCCATCTTCAGATCGTTCATTCCGCCCCCCCCCCACCCCACGTTCCATCCTTAGAACGTTCTTCTTCCGAAGGTTCCATTCATACCTGGAGGCGGCGCGGCTGAGCGATGGGGGTCCCTGTGCCTCTCTCGTCCCAGGCTTGCCAGCCCCAGCTCAGGTTCCCCCCAGGATCCCACCCGCAGCCTGCACTTCCTCCCGCCGCTCCAACAAAGGGCTCCCGGCAGGGTCTGGGGTCGCCAGCCCAAGTGGCAGGTGGGGTCAGTCCTCTGCAGCTTCCTCCTGCCGGAGTCCCTGGTTCAAGGGCGGACCAGGGCGTCCGCAGCAGGCGTCCGGTTCAAAGGGCGAGCCGAGGCGTCGGGGTGGAGCTGGAGAGGGCCCGAGTCCCACCGCCCCCGTGGGGAGAAGAGTGGCAACCCTTCCCTCCATGGTCTCGTGCGGGCGAGGGGCGACAGGCTCTCACCCCCGATACTGGTGAGAAATGGCCCCCGGGGGAGAGTTCCCGGGTTCTTTTTCCCACCTGCTGGCGTAGTTGGAGTTTGGGGGTGATTCTGCTGCCACCCAAAAAACTGACGGCTGCGCCCCCCTCAAGCTACGCCACCAACTCACCCCCGCCCCCGTGCCAGGAAGGGCCAGCTTCTCTCCCATCTGGAATGGCTATAAAGGGGTGAGCTACCCCAAAGAATGACACCCCCCAGTGCCTGGAAAGGGTCAGGCTCCCCCCAGGTGGAATGGATATAAAGGGTGTGCCCCCCAAGAATGACACCCCCCCCCCAGAATGACACCCACAGTGCCAGGAAGTGTCAGGGGAGGCTGCGGTGTCGCAGCTAGACGGGGGCAGTTGACAGTTTTTTGGGGGTCTCACGTGTTCGGAGCCATTCCCGGTGGGGGGAGCCTGACCCTCCTTGATGGCGGTGGGGTGGTGGCATAGCTAGAGGGGGCGCAGCTATTAGTCTTGGGAGGCTCACCCCTTAATAGCCATTCCAGTTGGGGGAGTCTGATCCTTCCTGGCTCTGGATGGGGGTGAGCTGGAGGCATAGTTGGAGGGGGCGCAGCTGCCAGTCTTGGGGGATCATCCCTTTATAGCCATTCTCGGTGGGGTGGGGTGGGTGGGTCGTGTGAGCTGGTGGCGTACTTAGAGGGGGCGCAGCCGTCACTTTTGGGGGAGTCTCACCCCCAAGACTGACGGCTGCGCCCGCTCTAGCTATCCCACCCCCACCACTCGTGGCAAGGAGGGTCAGGCTCCCCCCACCCGGATTGGCTATAAAGAGGTGATTCCCCAAGACTGGCAGCTGCGCCCCCCTCCAGCTCCGCCACCGCCGCCTCCCCATCTTCAGATCGTTCATTCCGCCCCCCCCCCCACCCCACGTTCCATCCTTAGAACGTTCTTCTTCCGAAGGTTCCATTCATACCTGGAGGCGGCGCGGCTGAGCGATGGGGGTCCCTGTGCCTCTCTCGTCCCAGGCTTGCCAGCCCCAGCTCAGGTTCCCCCCAGGATCCCACCCGCAGCCTGCACTTCCTCCCGCCGCTCCAACAAAGGGCTCCCGGCAGGGTCTGGGGTCGCCAGCCCAAGTGGCAGGTGGAGTCAGTCCTCTGCAGCTTCCTCCTGCCGGAGTCCCTGGTTCAAGGGCGGACCAGGGCGTCCGCAGCAGGCGTCCGGTTCAAAGGGCGAGCCGAGGCGTCGGGGTGGAGCTGGAGAAGGCCCGAGTCCCACCGCCCCCGTGGGGAGAAGAGTGGCAACCCTTCCCTCCATGGTCTCGTGCGGGCGAGGGGCGACAGGCTCTCACCCCCGATACTGGTGAGAAATGGCCCCCGGGGGAGAGTTCCCGGGTTCTTTTTCCCACCTGGTGGCGTAGTTGGAGTTTGGGGGTGATTCTGCTGCCACCCAGCAGAATCAGGTCAGGTGGGGGGAGCCTGACCCTCCTTGCCACGAGTGGTGGGGGTGGGATAGCTAGAGCGGGCGCAGCCGTCAGTCTTGGGGGTGAGACTCCCCCAAAACTGACGGCTGCGCCCCCCTCAAGCTACGCCACCAACTCATCCCCGCCCCCGTGCCAGGAAGGGCCAGCTTCTCTCCCATCTGGAATGGCTATAAAGGGGTGAGCTACCCCAAAGAATGACACCCCCCAGTGCCTGGAAAGGGTCAGGCTCCCCCCAGGTGGAATGGATATAAAGGGTGTGCCCCCCAAGAATGACACCCTCCCCCCAGAATGACACCCACAGTGCCAGGAAGTGTCAGGGGAGGCTGCGGTGTCGCAGCTAGACGGGGGCAGTTGACAGTTTTTTGGGGGTCTCACGTGTTCGGAGCCATTCCCGGTGGGGGGAGCCTGACCCTCCTTGATGGCGGTGGGGTGGTGGCATAGCTAGAGGGGGCGCAGCTATTAGTCTTGGGAGGCTCACCCCTTAATAGCCATTCCAGTTGGGGGAGTCTGATCCTTCCTGGCTCTGGATGGGGGTGAGCTGGAGGCATAGTTGGAGGGGGCGCAGCTGCCAGTCTTGGGGGATCATCCCTTTATAGCCATTCTCGGTGGGGTGGGGTGGGTGGGTCGTGTGAGCTGGTGGCGTACTTAGAGGGGGCGCAGCCGTCACTTTTGGGGGAGTCTCACCCCCAAGACTGACGGCTGCGCCCGCTCTAGCTATCCCACCCCCACCACTCGTGGCAAGGAGGGTCAGGCTCCCCCCACCCGGATTGGCTATAAAGAGGTGATTCCCCAAGACTGGCAGCTGCGCCCCCCTCCAGCTCCGCCACCGCCGCCTCCCCATCTTCAGATCGTTCATTCCGCCCCCCCCCCCACCCCACGTTCCATCCTTAGAACGTTCTTCTTCCGAAGGTTCCATTCATACCTGGAGGCGGCGCGGCTGAGCGATGGGGGTCCCTGTGCCTCTCTCGTCCCAGGCTTGCCAGCCCCAGCTCAGGTTCCCCCCAGGATCCCACCCGCAGCCTGCACTTCCTCCCGCCGCTCCAACAAAGGGCTCCCGGCAGGGTCTGGGGTCGCCAGCCCAAGTGGCAGGTGGAGTCAGTCCTCTGCAGCTTCCTCCTGCCGGAGTCCCTGGTTCAAGGGCGGACCAGGGCGTCCGCAGCAGGCGTCCGGTTCAAAGGGCGAGCCGAGGCGTCGGGGTGGAGCTGGAGAGGGCCCGAGTCCCACCGCCCCCGTGGGGAGAAGAGTGGCAACCCTTCCCTCCATGGTCTCGTGCGGGCGAGGGGCGACAGGCTCTCACCCCCGATACTGGTGAGAAATGGCCCCCGGGGGAGAGTTCCCGGGTTCTTTTTCCCACCTGGTGGCGTAGTTGGAGTTTGGGGGTGATTCTGCTGCCACCCAGCAGAATCAGGTCAGGTGGGGGGAGCCTGACCCTCCTTGCCACGAGTGGTGGGGGTGGGATAGCTAGAGCGGGCGCAGCCGTCAGTCTTGGGGGTGAGACTCCCCCAAAACTGACGGCTGCGCCCCCCTCAAGCTACGCCACCAACTCATCCCCGCCCCCGTGCCAGGAAGGGCCAGCTTCTCTCCCATCTGGAATGGCTATAAAGGGGTGAGCTACCCCAAAGAATGACACCCCCCAGTGCCTGGAAAGGGTCAGGCTCCCCCCAGGTGGAATGGATATAAAGGGTGTGCCCCCCAAGAATGACACCCTCCCCCCAGAATGACACCCACAGTGCCAGGAAGTGTCAGGGGAGGCTGCGGTGTCGCAGCTAGACGGGGGCAGTTGACAGTTTTTTGGGGGTCTCACGTGTTCGGAGCCATTCCCGGTGGGGGGAGCCTGACCCTCCTTGATGGCGGTGGGGTGGTGGCATAGCTAGAGGGGGCGCAGCTATTAGTCTTGGGAGGCTCACCCCTTAATAGCCATTCCAGTTGGGGGAGTCTGATCCTTCCTGGCTCTGGATGGGGGTGAGCTGGAGGCATAGTTGGAGGGGGCGCAGCTGCCAGTCTTGGGGGATCATCCCTTTATAGCCATTCTCGGTGGGGTGGGGTGGGTGGGTCGTGTGAGCTGGTGGCGTACTTAGAGGGGGCGCAGCCGTCACTTTTGGGGGAGTCTCACCCCCAAGACTGACGGCTGCGCCCGCTCTAGCTATCCCACCCCCACCACTCGTGGCAAGGAGGGTCAGGCTCCCCCCACCCGGATTGGCTATAAAGAGGTGATTCCCCAAGACTGGCAGCTGCGCCCCCCTCCAGCTCCGCCACCGCCGCCTCCCCATCTTCAGATCGTTCATTCCGCCCCCCCCCCACCCCACGTTCCATCCTTAGAACGTTCTTCTTCCGAAGGTTCCATTCATACCTGGAGGCGGCGCGGCTGAGCGATGGGGGTCCCTGTGCCTCTCTCGTCCCAGGCTTGCCAGCCCCAGCTCAGGTTCCCCCCAGGATCCCACCCGCAGCCTGCACTTCCTCCCGCCGCTCCAACAAAGGGCTCCCGGCAGGGTCTGGGGTCGCCAGCCCAAGTGGCAGGTGGGGTCAGTCCTCTGCAGCTTCCTCCTGCCGGAGTCCCTGGTTCAAGGGCGGACCAGGGCGTCCGCAGCAGGCGTCCGGTTCAAAGGGCGAGCCGAGGCGTCGGGGTGGAGCTGGAGAGGGCCCGAGTCCCACCGCCCCCGTGGGGAGAAGAGTGGCAACCCTTCCCTCCATGGTCTCGTGCGGGCGAGGGGCGACAGGCTCTCACCCCCGATACTGGTGAGAAATGGCCCCCGGGGGAGAGTTCCCGGGTTCTTTTTCCCACCTGCTGGCGTAGTTGGAGTTTGGGGGTGATTCTGCTGCCACCCAAAAAACTGACGGCTGCGCCCCCCTCAAGCTACGCCACCAACTCACCCCCGCCCCCGTGCCAGGAAGGGCCAGCTTCTCTCCCATCTGGAATGGCTATAAAGGGGTGAGCTACCCCAAAGAATGACACCCCCCAGTGCCTGGAAAGGGTCAGGCTCCCCCCAGGTGGAATGGATATAAAGGGTGTGCCCCCCAAGAATGACACCCCCCCCCAGAATGACACCCACAGTGCCAGGAAGTGTCAGGGGAGGCTGCGGTGTCGCAGCTAGACGGGGGCAGTTGACAGTTTTTTGGGGGTCTCACGTGTTCGGAGCCATTCCCGGTGGGGGGAGCCTGACCCTCCTTGATGGCGGTGGGGTGGTGGCATAGCTAGAGGGGGCGCAGCTATTAGTCTTGGGAGGCTCACCCCTTAATAGCCATTCCAGTTGGGGGAGTCTGATCCTTCCTGGCTCTGGATGGGGGTGAGCTGGAGGCATAGTTGGAGGGGGCGCAGCTGCCAGTCTTGGGGGATCATCCCTTTATAGCCATTCCCGGTGGGGTGGGGTGGGTGGGTCGTGTGAGCTGGTGGCGTACTTAGAGGGGGCGCAGCCGTCACTTTTGGGGGAGTCTCACCCCCAAGACTGACGGCTGCGCCCGCTCTAGCTATCCCACCCCCACCACTCGTGGCAAGGAGGGTCAGGCTCCCCCCACCCGGATTGGCTATAAAGAGGTGATTCCCCAAGACTGGCAGCTGCGCCCCCCTCCAGCTCCGCCACCGCCGCCTCCCCATCTTCAGATCGTTCATTCCGCCCCCCACCCCCACCCCACGTTCCATCCTTAGAATGTTCTTCTTCCGAAGGTTCCATTCATACCTGGAGGCGGCGCGGCTGAGCGATGGGGGTCCCTGTGCCTCTCTCGTCCCAGGCTTGCCAGCCCCAGCTCAGGTTCCCCCCAGGATCCCACCCGCAGCCTGCACTTCCTCCCGCCGCTCCAACAAAGGGCTCCCGGCAGGGTCTGGGGTCGCCAGCCCAAGTGGCAGGTGGGGTCAGTCCTCTGCAGCTTCCTCCTGCCGGAGCCCCTGGTTCAAGGGCGGACCAGGGCGTCCGCAGCAGGCGTCCGGTTCAAAGGGCGAGCCGAGGCGTCGGGGTGGAGCTGGAGAGGGCCCGAGTCCCACCGCCCCCGTGGGGAGAAGAGTGGCAACCCTTCCCTCCATGGTCTCGTGCGGGCGAGGGGCGACAGGCTCTCACCCCCGATACTGGTGAGAAATGGCCCCCGGGGGAGAGTTCCCGGGTTCTTTTTCCCACCTGCTGGCGTAGTTGGAGTTTGGGGGTGATTCTGCTGCCACCCAAAAAACTGACGGCTGCGCCCCCCTCAAGCTACGCCACCAACTCACCCCCGCCCCCGTGCCAGGAAGGGCCAGCTTCTCTCCCATCTGGAATGGCTATAAAGGGGTGAGCTACCCCAAAGAATGACACCCCCCAGTGCCTGGAAAGGGTCAGGCTCCCCCCAGGTGGAATGGATATAAAGGGTGTGCCCCCCAAGAATGACACCCCCCCCCCAGAATGACACCCACAGTGCCAGGAAGTGTCAGGGGAGGCTGCGGTGTCGCAGCTAGACGGGGGCAGTTGACAGTTTTTTGGGAGTCTCACGTGTTCGGAGCCATTCCCGGTGGGGGGAGCCTGACCCTCCTTGATGGCGGTGGGGTGGTGGCATAGCTAGAGGGGGCGCAGCTATTAGTCTTGGGAGGCTCACCCCTTAATAGCCATTCCAGTTGGGGGAGTCTGATCCTTCCTGGCTCTGGATGGGGGTGAGCTGGAGGCATAGTTGGAGGGGGCGCAGCTGCCAGTCTTGGGGGATCATCCCTTTATAGCCATTCCCGGTGGGGTGGGGTGGGTGGGTCGTGTGAGCTGGTGGCGTACTTAGAGGGGGCGTAGCCGTCACTTTTGGGGGAGTCTCACCCCCAAGACTGACGGCTGCGCCCGCTCTAGCTATCCCACCCCCACCACTCGTGGCAAGGAGGGTCAGGCTCCCCCCACCCGGATTGGCTATAAAGAGGTGATTCCCCAAGACTGGCAGCTGCGCCCCCCTCCAGCTCCGCCACCGCCGCCTCCCCATCTTCAGATCGTTCATTCCGCCCCCCCCCCACCCCACGTTCCATCCTTAGAACGTTCTTCTTCCGAAGGTTCCATTCATACCTGGAGGCGGCGCGGCTGAGCGATGGGGGTCCCTGTGCCTCTCTCGTCCCAGGCTTGCCAGCCCCAGCTCAGGTTCCCCCCAGGATCCCACCCGCAGCCTGCACTTCCTCCCGCCGCTCCAACAAAGGGCTCCCGGCAGGGTCTGGGGTCGCCAGCCCAAGTGGCAGGTGGGGTCAGTCCTCTGCAGCTTCCTCCTGCCGGAGTCCCTGGTTCAAGGGCGGACCAGGGCGTCCGCAGCAGGCGTCCGGTTCAAAGGGCGAGCCGAGGCGTCGGGGTGGAGCTGGAGAGGGCCCGAGTCCCACCGCCCCCGTGGGGAGAAGAGTGGCAACCCTTCCCTCCATGGTCTCGTGCGGGCGAGGGGCGACAGGCTCTCACCCCCGATACTGGTGAGAAATGGCCCCCGGGGGAGAGTTCCCGGGTTCTTTTTCCCACCTGCTGGCGTAGTTGGAGTTTGGGGGTGATTCTGCTGCCACCCAAAAAACTGACGGCTGCGCCCCCCTCAAGCTACGCCACCAACTCACCCCCGCCCCCGTGCCAGGAAGGGCCAGCTTCTCTCCCATCTGGAATGGCTATAAAGGGGTGAGCTACCCCAAAGAATGACACCCCCCAGTGCCTGGAAAGGGTCAGGCTCCCCCCAGGTGGAATGGATATAAAGGGTGTGCCCCCCAAGAATGACACCCCCCCCCCAGAATGAAACCCACAGTGCCAGGAAGTGTCAGGGGAGGCTGCGGTGTCGCAGCTAGACGGGGGCAGTTGACAGTTTTTTGGGGGTCTCACGTGTTCGGAGCCATTCCCGGTGGGGGGAGCCTGACCCTCCTTGATGGCGGTGGGGTGGTGGCATAGCTAGAGGGGGCGCAGCTATTAGTCTTGGGAGGCTCACCCCTTAATAGCCATTCCAGTTGGGGGAGTCTGATCCTTCCTGGCTCTGGATGGGGGTGAGCTGGAGGCATAGTTGGAGGGGGCGCAGCTGCCAGTCTTGGGGGATCATCCCTTTATAGCCATTCTCGGTGGGGTGGGGTGGGTGGGTCGTGTGAGCTGGTGGCGTACTTAGAGGGGGCGCAGCTGTCACTTTTGGGGGAGTCTCACCCCCAAGACTGACGGCTGCGCCCGCTCTAGCTATCCCACCTCCACCACTCGTGGCAAGGAGGGTCAGGCTCCCCCCACCCGGATTGGCTATAAAGAGGTGATTCCCCAAGACTGGCAGCTGCGCCCCCCTCCAGCTCCGCCACCGCCGCCTCCCCATCTTCAGATCGTTCATTCCGCCCCCCCCCCACCCCACGTTCCATCCTTAGAACGTTCTTCTTCCGAAGGTTCCATTCATACCTGGAGGCGGCGCGGCTGAGCGATGGGGGTCCCTGTGCCTCTCTCGTCCCAGGCTTGCCAGCCCCAGCTCAGGTTCCCCCCAGGATCCCACCCGCAGCCTGCACTTCCTCCCGCCGCTCCAACAAAGGGCTCCCGGCAGGGTCTGGGGTCGCCAGCCCAAGTGGCAGGTGGGGTCAGTCCTCTGCAGCTTCCTCCTGCCGGAGCCCCTGGTTCAAGGGCGGACCAGGGCGTCCGCAGCAGGCGTCCGGTTCAAAGGGCGAGCCGAGGCGTCGGGGTGGAGCTGGAGAGGGCCCGAGTCCCACCGCCCCCGTGGGGAGAAGAGTGGCAACCCTTCCCTCCATGGTCTCGTGCGGGCGAGGGGCGACAGGCTCTCACCCCCGATACTGGTGAGAAATGGCCCCCGGGGGAGAGTTCCCGGGTTCTTTTTCCCACCTGGTGGCGTAGTTGGAGTTTGGGGGTGATTCTGCTACCACCCAAAAAACTGACGGCTGCGCCCCCCTCAAGCTACGCCACCAACTCACCCCCGCCCCCGTGCCAGGAAGGGCCAGCTTCTCTCCCATCTGGAATGGCTATAAAGGGGTGAGCTACCCCAAAGAATGACACCCCCCAGTGCCTGGAAAGGGTCAGGCTCCCCCCAAGTGGAATGGATATAAAGGGTGTGCCCCCCAAGAATGACACCCTCCCCCCAGAATGACACCCACAGTGCCAGGAAGTGTCAGGGGAGGCTGCGGTGTCGCAGCTAGACGGGGGCAGTTGACAGTTTTTTGGGGGTCTCACGTGTTCGGAGCCATTCCCGGTGGGGGGAGCCTGACCCTCCTTGATGGCGGTGGGGTGGTGGCATAGCTAGAGGGGGCGCAGCTATTAGTCTTGGGAGGCTCACCCCTTAATAGCCATTCCAGTTGGGGGAGTCTGATCCTTCCTGGCTCTGGATGGGGGTGAGCTGGAGGCATAGTTGGAGGGGGCGCAGCTGCCAGTCTTGGGGGATCATCCCTTTATAGCCATTCCCGGTGGGGTGGGGTGGGTGGGTCGTGTGAGCTGGTGGCGTACTTAGAGGGGGCGCAGCCGTCACTTTTGGGGGAGTCTCACCCCCAAGACTGACGGCTGCGCCCGCTCTAGCTATCCCACCCCCACCACTCGTGGCAAGGAGGGTCAGGCTCCCCCCACCCGGATTGGCTATAAAGAGGTGATTCCCCAAGACTGGCAGCTGCGCCCCCCTCCAGCTCCGCCACCGCCGCCTCCCCATCTTCAGATCGTTCATTCCGCCCCCCCCCCCCCACCCCACGTTCCATCCTTAGAACGTTCTTCTTCCGAAGGTTCCATTCATACCTGGAGGCGGCGCGGCTGAGCGATGGGGGTCCCTGTGCCTCTCTCGTCCCAGGCTTGCCAGCCCCAGCTCAGGTTCCCCCCAGGATCCCACCCGCAGCCTGCACTTCCTCCCGCCGCTCCAACAAAGGGCTCCCGGCAGGGTCTGGGGTCGCCAGCCCAAGTGGCAGGTGGGGTCAGTCCTCTGCAGCTTCCTCCTGCCGGAGTCCCTGGTTCAAGGGCGGACCAGGGCGTCCGCAGCAGGCGTCCGGTTCAAAGGGCGAGCCGAGGCGTCGGGGTGGAGCTGGAGAGGGCCCGAGTCCCACCGCCCCCGTGGGGAGAAGAGTGGCAACCCTTCCCTCCATGGTCTCGTGCGGGCGAGGGGCGACAGGCTCTCACCCCCGATACTGGTGAGAAATGGCCCCCGGGGGAGAGTTCCCGGGTTCTTTTTCCCACCTGCTGGCGTAGTTGGAGTTTGGGGGTGATTCTGCTGCCACCCAAAAAACTGACGGCTGCGCCCCCCTCAAGCTACGCCACCAACTCACCCCCGCCCCCGTGCCAGGAAGGGCCAGCTTCTCTCCCATCTGGAATGGCTATAAAGGGGTGAGCTACCCCAAAGAATGACACCCCCCAGTGCCTGGAAAGGGTCAGGCTCCCCCCAAGTGGAATGGATATAAAGGGTGTGCCCCCCAAGAATGACACCCCCCCCAGAATGACACCCACAGTGCCAGGAAGTGTCAGGGGAGGCTGCGGTGTCGCAGCTAGACGGGGGCAGTTGACAGTTTTTTGGGGGTCTCACGTGTTCGGAGCCATTCCCGGTGGGGGGAGCCTGACCCTCCTTGATGGCGGTGGGGTGGTGGCATAGCTAGAGGGGGCGCAGCTATTAGTCTTGGGAAGCTCACCCCTTAATAGCCATTCCAGTTGGGGGAGTCTGATCCTTCCTGGCTCTGGATGGGGGTGAGCTGGAGGCATAGTTGGAGGGGGCGCAGCTGCCAGTCTTGGGGGATCATCCCTTTATAGCCATTCTCGGTGGGGTGGGGTGGGTGGGTCGTGTGAGCTGGTGGCGTACTTAGAGGGGGCGCAGCCGTCACTTTTGGGGGAGTCTCACCCCCAAGACTGACGGCTGCGCCCGCTCTAGCTATCCCACCCCCACCACTCGTGGCAAGGAGGGTCAGGCTCCCCCCACCCGGATTGGCTATAAAGAGGTGATTCCCCAAGACTGGCAGCTGCGCCCCCCTCCAGCTCCGCCACCGCCGCCTCCCCATCTTCAGATCGTTCATTCCGCCCCCCCCCCCACCCCACGTTCCATCCTTAGAACGTTCTTCTTCCGAAGGTTCCATTCATACCTGGAGGCGGCGCGGCTGAGCGATGGGGGTCCCTGTGCCTCTCTCGTCCCAGGCTTGCCAGCCCCAGCTCAGGTTCCCCCCAGGATCCCACCCGCAGCCTGCACTTCCTCCCGCCGCTCCAACAAAGGGCTCCCGGCAGGGTCTGGGGTCGCCAGCCCAAGTGGCAGGTGGGGTCAGTCCTCTGCAGCTTCCTCCTGCCGGAGTCCCTGGTTCAAGGGCGGACCAGGGCGTCCGCAGCAGGCGTCCGGTTCAAAGGGCGAGCCGAGGCGTCGGGGTGGAGCTGGAGAGGGCCCGAGTCCCACCGCCCCCGTGGGGAGAAGAGTGGCAACCCTTCCCTCCATGGTCTCGTGCGGGCGAGGGGCGACAGGCTCTCACCCCCGATACTGGTGAGAAATGGCCCCCGGGGGAGAGTTCCCGGGTTCTTTTTCCCACCTGGTGGCGTAGTTGGAGTTTGGGGGTGATTCTGCTGCCACCCAGCAGAATCAGGTCAGGTGGGGGGAGCCTGACCCTCCTTGCCACGAGTGGTGGGGGTGGGATAGCTAGAGCGGGCGCAGCCGTCAGTCTTGGGGGTGAGACTCCCCCAAAACTGACGGCTGCGCCCCCCTCAAGCTACGCCACCAACTCATCCCCGCCCCCGTGCCAGGAAGGGCCAGCTTCTCTCCCATCTGGAATGGCTATAAAGGGGT